>OX244280.1:1035000-3435000 GCA_945867215.1 Epinotia demarniana
GAGATCTACATTCATATAATATGACAGTGGCACAATAAAACACTGTCTACTTATTACAAAAATATTTTAAACTGTGGATCTACTAACAACACTATAATCTGAAATATTAATAAGTATAAATCATTCATTAAACTTGCAAAACCTAGGTATTATGTTAAATAATTGGACATACATAATAGAATAAACATTGTGCACCTCACCGCAATGACCATTAATTACAGACATGTTATTTATGTTAGTTATGTTATAAATAATTTTTACTTGAGTAAATTCTTCTAATGTTCAGTAGTTGTTTATTAAGTTAAATAAAATTGCTTTTTTATATGTCCTATAAAAGATAAACGTTAAAATGGTACTCCAGTTTAATATTTAAAATATACAAGGTATACATAAGTAGTTGTCTACTTGAAATAGTGAGCAATTGGTAATAAAATAAGTGTAATAACGCTCAATAAAATTGCAGTTAGGTAAGCTACCCTATACCTAACCTACCTATAAAGTTTGCAACTTGCATAGGGTTGCCAACTATTTTTGGGGGAGACATAGTATTTATATGTATACATAGGTAGGGTGGCCTATATGACAAAAAAACTGCAAAATATAGTAGGTACCTAAAGTGTAAGTGTGTGTGTGTGTGTTGTTATATCAGTCCTTAAATCATCTTTTTTAAATTTCTTCTTAGTCGGTTTAAAAATATTATTTGTCACTCAATAGTAAAATTATCTTCAAAACGCTTACACGGTAACATAGTATTATGTAACAATATACTTGCTCAATCTGACGGTATAGGGGAAGCGAGTAAGAAGATGGCCTAAATTAAACTACCTAAGTACATAGAGCTACTCAATAACAGAGTTAATGTTAGGTCGTACCGAGATTTCCAAGACGTTGCCCGAGATTAGAGTATTACTTTGGGCTACACCGACAAGAGATTAGCTCGTAAATAAAAGGAGATTCTCTGCTTAAGGCGCCGTAGGTTCAGCGTGGTTCAGCGAAGTTAAGCGAACAGTGTTTTTGAAACAATATAATGCGTCTGTTTATAATAATATGGTTTAAAAAAAATACGAATAGTAAACTTGAGGCTTTTCTGCAGGGAAATCAGTGTTTAGAAACATGATTAAGCATTTTTCGCTCGATAGAAAAAAATCACGAACATAGGTCTAAAAGGGTCTAAAATACACTTAAAATATTTGTTACAAATTACGAACAAAAGATAAAAATATTAAAATGGCTTCTAAAAATCGGCAATATCATGTTTGAGGGAAATCAGTGTTTACTTTTTTATTTATTTAAACGGCCAAAAAATAAAAATTAAAAAACAAGATTTCCGCGCTTCCGAGCACGCACTTCCATCTCGCTCACGCTTATGCTCAGTGAGAGGGAGAGAAGACGATGAACCTACGGCGCCTTAATTTAAATTTTCCTCCTTCTGCTTAGGTATGTGCCTCTCGGTAGCAAAAATCATTTGCGTCTTGGGCGTAAACACTGAAATCCCTCGTTACGGTCAAAATTCTACCTAAGATTCCCTCGCTACTCTTGAGTTTCTATTGTGGAATCTTTCGCTTCGCTCAAGATTCAATATAAGGCCTTCGCCGTAAATATATCATTTTGCTTCCTTGGCACACAATCTACTTGGTACAACAGTCGTAAAATTAAAAATCGAGGCGTGAAACTAATTTGTCACAAATCCCAAATCTTCGCTAGGCGTCGAATTACTAATTTCAATATTTTTTTGCTAAAAGAGATTAGTCTAATACATCACTTCGTCGACATGTTGTAACGATAAATTATCACCATGTTGAAATACTGTATCCAAATCTGCCATTTAAATATAGCTCTTCGGCGTTTGAATTAAGATCATACCTAGGCACTTACGTCCTGTTTTACGCAATCCGTGCCCGATTAAGTGGGCTTATTTTTGGACGACCACCCGTGTAAGCAGCAGCTGTCAAAATTTTGCCGCGATACCGTGATTTTTTTAATAACTAATGGCAATGGATTAGATATTCAGCCGTTCAGATTCGCTAGGCAATTTTATTCGATGTCTCCTATTAGGTAATTTAATTACTGTTTTTCGGAGACACAATAAGTAGTTATTTGTGTCTCCGAAAAACAGTGACAACACTTTGTGGCGAGGGCGGTGTATTGAATTCTGAACGCAGCGAGGGATCCTACAATAGAATTCTGAGTGTAGCGAGGGATTCTAACGTAGGATCATGAGCGTAGTGAGGGATACAAGTGTTTACGCTCGAGATGAAAATCATTTTGCTACCGAGTGACACATGCCTACTATTTTTCACACCAGCTATGAAGAAATTTTAAAAAATGTTATTGTTAAAATGAATAAAGAAGTTTTGACAAATTTTCTTAATTTTTGTTACAAATTTTTAAATTATTACGAAAAAATTACAAATTTTCATCCATCATTGTTAAAGTTAAAACTTGAAATAAAGTTCGTTTTGAATCGATTACGATGAAATTACAATCAATTACTTTATTAAGATCTGTGTTCAATTGGCATATTGCGTATAAATGCTACAATACCAATGTATAAATTAAAAAACTAGCTTGAATAGAAAAGTAGCGTTTTGATCCCTCTCGTCGTGGAGCAAAACTTACTTTTCCGAATGAATGGTGTGAAAAAGACATTTTCTGCATCCATAACTAATATTATATAACTACCTAATATTATTGTTTGGTCTGGTCACGACCAAACAGACCAAACAATAATTTGTTAAGATTCTATTATAATTTGTTAAGACTTTCTTTCATCTCAAGTACAGGATGATGGCACGATTGTAATCCGTACCTTAAAATGTTGCATGTGTTTCTGTAGAGACCTAGATAGGGTAGATGTAAAGAACGCTCTTTATTTTTAAGTTGTTCCTATTAGGTAGGTAATATCAATTTGATTCATGTTATGAGGTGTGCAATAAATAGTATAATATGTACTGTATTGTAAATAGATTTTCCATTTTTTACACGAGATGTGCATACTTAATACCTAAAGCGCCTTACTCCGCGCACGATCCGCGTTCGATGTGTGAAGGTCTTTAGGTACTGCTGTGCCTAGGTAAAGTTGTACGTTTCCGCTGACGTGGAAGTCCCGGAATTGGCATGGCTATGACAACAATGACATAATTGAGCAGGGCCATGACCTTATGTGAGCTTAAAAGTTACAGAATAGCGGGCCAGATATTCGAACAGCTTATGGCCGTTCCACACGATGGGCCATCCTGACCCATCATACAGGACGCGGCTATGCGGTAGAACGAGACATAAATATGTCTTAGGTACTCCCTTTTACCACCACCACACTTCACCAAGCGACGGAGCGCAACCGTTTGCTTTTGGGGTGCTCAACGTTGGAGGAGGTTGGAGTTCAAAAATATCACGATTCACGGTCCTCAAGGTAGAGAGGGAACGATTAGGAAGATAGGGAAGAGGGAACGTAAAACTTAAGTATTAGTAAACATAAAAATTTCATATTTTCACTAGGTAGTCCAGCAGTTCTCAAATATATTTTCACTCCCTGAACAGATAATAAATGGCACTTTGCAGTGTTTATGCTTCGCAGGGTACCTATCATCGCAATATAATTAACTAAGTAAGTATCTAATACTAAAAACCGTTAGGCCTATAACGCAATAAAATATACTAAACATATTAAAATGTGATCCGTGTTTAATCTAAAGTGGAAAACTCGTAGCGTAGGTAGACGGGATATTTTTTACTTTCAACAAAAAGGTAGTTAAACGTGAAATGTAGGGTGTTGTATTTTGTAGGGTAAAGGACTCTTTCTCTTTTGAAAGTGAATACCTACCTAAGTATGATTAAAACCTCGGAATAAGAATTAAAACTAAAGATGCGCCGAAAGAAATTCGTCAATAGATAGGTAGACGAAAATCATTAGGTTCTTAACTTACAGTATCGCATAAATCACAAAATTACTTAAAATAGTAATAGATTTCAATTTATCGTACATGTATTTCCTATTTAAATCTAAGATACATTTGGATAGCTTGTCTTAAAACGTTGTTGACAGCGCCACCTAGTTGGCTCTATGGGCACATTATATCAAAGCCCCATCTATTTATTTAATCATCAACTATGTATTACACATTAGTTACAAGAATCTTGCGAGCTAACTACTACACAAGAATTACCATAGATGTCGCCAGTTGAAGTCTGTTACGTTCCGATTTACGGTAAACCGCTAAACAATGATATAATAGAATAAAATTTTATACAATTGAATAAAATGATTGACATCAAAACAAACTTTAATCAATCAATATTTTATTGACAGGATATGTATATAACAAATAAAAAATATATATTTAGAATTCAAATTAAATCAGATCACAATAACACTTTGTAAAAATCATAACGGGATTCTTACATCTTTTGATTTCATAGTATCAGAAAAGCATTTTATGGATTAATGTGTATAATTAAAATTCATGACTTGTATTAATTATTACGTGAAAAGAAAAATAATTACAGACAGTGCTGCCAACTTGTAGCCGATGACCGGGATGGATCGGAAATCCACCATTTTCCCTTTGTAGCTAACCGGTGTTCAAAACACGTGCGTACTATCAAGTTACATGGAAAACTCGCGTGTTCAGAGCTAGAAATAACAAATAAACCATTTGAAAAAGTGCGTCGTGTTGTAATAGTCAGTTGACGTGTGTAGTAAACCACAATGAACACCGAAAAGCTGAAGAAATTGCAGTCCCAGGTGCGCATCGGCGGTAAGGGAACACCGAGGCGCAAGAAGAAGGTTGTGCACGCCACAGCCGCGACAGATGACAAAAAACTGCAGTCATCCCTCAAAAAACTGTCAGTGAACACGATCCCTGGCATCGAGGAAGTTAATATGATCAAAGATGACGGCACAGTGATACATTTCAACAACCCGAAAGCGCAGGCATCGCTCGCTGCGAATACTTTCGCCATCACCGGGCATGGTGAGAACAAGCAGATCGCGGAGATGCTTCCTGGTATCCTGAGCCAGCTTGGGCCCGAGGGTCTGAACCAGTTGAAGAGACTGGCGTCAAGCGTGGCCGCGCCAAAGCCACTTGAGGAAGACGACGAAGTACCTAACCTCGTCGGCAACTTCGACGAAGCTTCCAAACAAGAGGCGAAGGAAGTAGTTGCTGACGATAAGGAAAAGAAGGAAGAAAAGAAACCTGAGACAGAAACCAAAGCCGCTGACAAGAAAACTGACTAACTAACCCCATTACTACAGGAGTGATTTAGGTTTTTAATTTTGCTCATCCATGAAGTGTCTTTATCAGGTTTCCAAAGCCATTAAACAGTGTCTCAAAGGTTTATTTTATAATTTAGTATTTGTGTTCCTAAATAAATGTATTTTGAATTAGTCTTGCATTTATTTAATTGTGTGAAGTGCCAAAAGGGACGTTGTGTGCCTTTGCCTGTACTTGGAAAATTATGGACACAGTTTTTTTACATTTGACGACTTTGGAAATCCTGTACAGCCATCCCGATGTGAAACTAAGCTTGTCTCTTCAACGCACTAATTTGTCTTTATTAACTGTGAAATACTGCATAATGGGATAATCATAGGCCTTAAGTGTTGTAACCTATTGTTAATATTGGCAATACCATAAAAAGTCTATGTATGGCATATATATACATTTATTTTTTACACTGCACTGGCATATAGAAGTATATTATTATATTAGTAAAGTAAGGTGAGTGACACACCTTATCATATTTTTAAATGGTATTTTCTAAAGTTGTTGATACTGGTTGAAGGAATTTGCTTTCTCATTTTTGAAATAGAAGAGAAATAGGTTTAAACAAAAAGAATCTTTAGTCACAGATAGCTCTTTAGGTTTCAGAGCTAACATTGTATAATAAAACCATAAAAATTGTAAAATATAAAAGGTTAGGGTTTTTATGTGTATGTAAGCATGACATTAAAACTTTGATCACTATACTTTGGGACTTTTATTTAAATAATCCCGAACTGACATGACATGACAAACTTTGAAAATGTCTGATATTTTAGTCAATACAGACCAACATAGACAAATTACTTGGACTAAACTAAGTTGTAAGTGGGGCACATGTCATAAATCTTTGGGTTCAACGGGACCTCAATTTATGACTTATTACTTCGAGTTAAGCTTATATTGCATTAACCTTGACTGATTTAACTAAGTTTGCCAAGCAATTGACACTTGGTAAAAGCAAGATTCGCAAGCACCATGGAACAATCAAACAGTGTGGGAAGAATATAATTCCCACCAGAAATAAGGTCATAACTGGAAGTCAAACCGCAAGACTCTTTGCAGCCTTGATAAATGGTCATAACTGATTAGATAAAGGGTAAGTAGTAAAGTTGATAATTTCGTCCCTAATGCTTTTTAGCAATAGGTAGGTTTTTTCGACCATGTGCATGACTCATGATTTTTTTATTATGGTCTTTTATGACCAAATTAGTCGGCAAGAGCAAAGGTCATAGCTCACTAGAGCCACCCGTCGCCCGACCCGCGCCGCCGCGCCTCAAGTGGTTAGGTATTCTTTATATGGATTTGTACGGGCATGCGCTCACTACATCAACTCAGGTAGTTAGTACATTAACGAGGCGAGGTGGTGAGGGTCGGGCGACGGGTGGCTCTAGTGAGCTATGACCTTGGTTACGAGGACAAATACTTATCAAACTAGGAAAAACTATCCGATGTCATGATTGACAATATCAGTAGCTATAGTTACGCTTTAAAATTAAGAATCAATTAACATATGGCTTCGAAACGGTCTGAAGGTCGTACAGTTTAGAAAGTGAGAATTACAAAACATTTTCCTCAAAAAAAAATTAAAAAATTAGGGATCCGTATAATTCTATTAATATACCGATTCAGCGTTTATCGATTGGTAAAATGAACCATGACCTTTAGTCCATCCCTACGTCTGTCAAATTCAATGCTGCTAGAAAAAAAAAAAAAAATCAATGCTGCTAGTTGTTTAAATAACCTTTTTTGTTATTTAAACGACGCTTTTACTCTTATTCAATACATTAATCCCTGGATAACACTATCAAACTTTTGCAAATCAACTTATTCTTAAGTGGGGAACTGAGAACCAACGGGATAGTTTAAACTTCTACACTGGCAACCACCTGGAAACGTCAAACTCAATAGACGTCAAATTTAGTTAAATATTTTTGTCAACAAAGTAACCTAGTTATCAATTGAATTGAATTCTCGCTATTTAAATTGTGATTTCCTCAAGATGATTGCTCCGGTCGCCAGGCCCGTGGCGCGGCCGTGGACAGACGACCTCCCAAAGTGCCGTAACACGTGTGTGGCGTCGTATTTTTCTCGATTAGGAGGCGGGAATCTCGACTCGAATGATGATTATCTCTGCTTTCACTGCCAGACTGAAGATAATTCGTGAGTGTTATTTAACACAGATCTCATAACACATTTTTTTACAGCTTCTCTCGGTAATGGATAGATTCGTTTGTCATTTTTAATTGTTCAGTTTTATACAAGCGTAAGCAAGATTACGAAATGTTCTCAACTAGCCTATTTAATTACCTTTTTTGCTTAACTCTGTAGAATAATAGATTACTCATGGACCTCGGAGACCGCAGAGCTTCGCCCAGCAGTACAACAATCATGTTCTAAATAATTCTATCATCATGGTTCCAGGAGCCTATATGGAGTGTTCGAACCGCACAATGGTCTTGAGGCAGCACAGTTCATCATGCAGCGCATGGCCGCCGAGCTCCTCCTCCCGCCTCCGTCGGCCAACAATACTGATGAAGAAATCAGGGATCGGCTGAGGTATTCAATATTCCCACGTCACTTTAGCATTACTGCCCTTTTAATCAACAATTTTGATTGATATTGTGTGTACCACATCCATTTATAATCAAGTCCATAAACTATAGTGGTGCATAAAATATGTTAGTAAATACATTAAACCTTACTTCCCACATTAGTTAGAACATTTTTTGGCTAGGCTACGTATCCAGTAGGTACAGTCCGTATACATGCAGGCCAGAGGGTGTAATTTAGGTACAATTACTCCCTCTGGCCTGCATGTATACGGAATGCCAGTATTTCCACATTGTAATGGCGCCAATAGCTGCACAAGACTTATATCAATTTTCTTGTTATTCTGTGGGTTCAGGAATGCCTTCAGCTTGGTGGAGAAAGCGTACACTGAGAATTACGACAGCATGATAGCTGAAAGGACCAGCTTGCAGTACCAGCTGCAGACCCTCACAGAGTCACAGGTAACATTAATAGTTATTTATGAAACAAGTGCGGAAAGCAGGTAATTCCTAACAAGTGACGATGACCAAAAACACGACCGTAAGGGAATGTTTTTGATCGACACGAGTTGGAAATTACCTATCCACAAGTATAGGAGGATATGTGGTGGGCTTATACAATAGGAAACAGCCCATTGTTAAGAAGATAAGCTTTCAAGTGCTCAACGGACAGCATATATCATCTTAACTATATCATACAACATTTTACAATGCATCATGCCACGAAATAAAAAAATTATACATAAAATGTGAAATTCTCATTCTCGTACGTGTGTGGGAATATTGGCCTGAAATCCATTCCCGCACGGCCGCCCCCAGGCCCGCCCCGCCTTTGTTATTATTATTATTTTATTATTACGTACCTAGATGGCAGGTGTTTGTGGCCCGAACCAAAGAGTGGCCAGTTTTGAGCCCAAAGTAGCCAAGGCTTTGGCTTATTTTATTGATCATCATCATTCGCTTGTCCTTATCCCATTTACTTGGGGTCGGCGCAGCATGTTTTTTACTTCCATACCTCTCTGTCGCCCGTCAACTCATCACACACATCTTTCCTGTTCATATCGTCTCTCACGCAGTCCATCCACCTTTTCCTTGGCCTACCTCTTCTCTTACATCCCTCCACATTCATACTTAATGCCCTTCTAGTAACATGACTATCATCCCTCCGCATAACATGTCCATACCACCGTAAACGATTTGCTCTCAGCTTTTCAGTTATTGGTGCTACTTTCAGGCTTCCTCTTATATACTCATTCCTTACACGATCCAATCTCGTCACGCCACACATCCATCTCAACATTCTCATCTCCGCAACATGCAATCTCGTTTCATCCGTCATCTTTGCGGCCCAACATTCCGCTCCATACATGACGACAGGTCTTATGTATGTATGTATGTAAGCACTTTATTGTACACAATAACAGGTTAAGGAATATACAAGTCACACAATAGATCAAAGTACAAAGGCGAACTTATCCCTATAAGGGATCTCTTCCAGCTAACCTTTGAGCAATTGAGAGGAAGGTAGGTAGAACGAGATAGGCAAACTTATACCGTGTACAAAAACAGAGAAAATGAAAGCAAATCCTAATTAGTATTAATTCTAGACAAATAAAAACATGCCAATACATATATAAATATACAATATAAAATATAATACACACTAACATATGTAACATATATATCGCAAATATACAATAAATAACAACACAATAACATTCTTATAATGGTCTTGTATATTTTGCCCTTCAGTCGAAGGGGCATTCGGTTGTCGCAGATTGTTCCCGTAACCTGTCGCCATTTCATCCATCCTGTGCTGATTCGGTTTCTAACGTCACGGTCAATATCGCCATTACATTGTATAAGTGACCCGAGGTATCGAAAATCGGAGCAGGCCGGCAGCGTTACGCCATTGAGCTCTATGGGCGTAAAATTGGAGAGACCGATTTTATTGATAAAAATAAAATAAAATTATAACTATTTTAAATAAAATAAAATAAATAAAAAATAAAAAAAGTTTTATTGCCACATCTAAAAAGTTACAACAATCTTAATTACAATTAAAAACTTAAAATGCTATACAAGTAAATGCAAAATAACAAAAAATTTAACCAAAAGAAAAAAAAACAGTAAAAAAGAAAGACAGACAATGTTTATGCAGTTTATGTTAGGCTGTGGCAATGGGCACTAGTCTCAGCCTGTGCTAGGTAAATCTATTTGATAAGCTAGCGCTGATTTTCAGCATGATGTGCAATTGTGAGTAAAAACCTGTAGTAATCTTAATGATTTACTTAATGTAAAGAAAATAATTTGGCAGGCCTAAAACATTTTCATCTTATGAAAATGTTATTTTCCTCGCAAAATGTGTTGAAAAACGTCGTATGATACGCGTGAGCTTTGATAATTACATCCTCGGCTTCCTTATCACCCTCACCTGCGGTTCGCGTGAACAATTTCGCCTCTGATGTAATTATCAACATACCTCACTTGTATCACAATATACTATTATTGTTCACCAGACATAGTAAAAATAAAATAGAAAAATAGAGGTAAATTAAACATAAACAATGGTAGACAACAGGCGGTCTTATCGTTAAAAAGCGATCTCTGCCAGACAACCTTTGGGTAGTGGAGATGATGCAAGAAAAGGTAAGATTTGAGTAGGTGAAAGCAGAAAAAACAGAATATAAGAACAACTTAACCATAAGAAAGACTATACAATTACATAAATACATATATATAATAATAATAAACCTACAAACAAATACAATAACTAAAAGTCACAGAAACAGTATCACTTACAGCCGAAAATAAACAGCACACACCAAGTAGGAAAGACTACTTACGGAAGAGAAAAACAGTAATCCTTAAGTCTAGTTTTAAAAATGGGAAGAGACTTAGCACGTTTAATCTCACCAGGCAAAGAATTCCACAATCGAACAGCTCGGAAAGTTATTGCAGGCGGTGTTATTGATGTATGTAATTGTAGGCGGTGGACGCGGTGGTCTCGCGCCTGAAGGAGATCGACCGGCAGCTGTCGGGCGGCGCCACGGCCGTGGTCGCGCTCGTGCACAATAACAAGCTGTTTTGCGCCAATGTAAGTGGACTTTTTGTTAATTATTTGTTTCATACTAGCTGCCCGGCCCGGCTTCGCATGGATTACCCTTTTCCCCGTAGGAATGAAGCATTTTCCCGCGGTAAAAAGTAGCCTAATGCTCATCAGGGATAATGCCGGCTTCTAATGGTAATAGTACATTACGTAACTAGGGCGGTGAATTCGTGAATGCCCCAGATCGCAGGTGTTTGTGGCCCGAGCCGAAGGTTTTCACCTGACCACAATGCGAGTTTTTCCGTACGCGCAGCGTGCAGTAAAACTCGCATTATGGCCAGGTGTGACGTAAAAGAATTTTTCAAATCGAACCAGTAGTTTCGGAGCCTATTCAATACAAACACACAAACAAACAAATAATCAATTCGTTCCTCTTTATAATTTTAGTGTAGATAACATATATATGCGGGAGTTTGCTGGATGCGGGTGGCGCAAGACCGGTCATTGTGGCACTCTTCGGGGGAGGCAGTCCAGCAGCGGACGTCTTTCGGCTGATATGATGAACATGGCCCAGATTTACATATAATATAACGTACTCAGTATACTCAGTTAAACAGACAACAATAATAATATATTTGAACTTTTTAAAGGGAATCAAAACTTATAGGGTACTTTCCGTTGCCTTAGAATTATGAAATTATAAATACGTAATATCGTCTTATACTACAAAAATACAGGGAATAATATGGAATTATACATTTGTGAATAAGCAAGAAACCCTCAGTGGGCGAGTCCGAGTCGCACTTGTCCGGTTTTTTTAAGGAACCCTTAGTGAGCGAGTCCGAGTCGCACTTGTCCGGTTTTTTTTAATACTTAGACTCCAGAAGAATCACAAACGCGTTGCCGACCCTTTATACATTGGAGGATTCGTTGTGTATTTCAGACTTCACATTTGATCCTCAATATATGTCTCTTTGATATACGTTGATAATTAATTTTTAAGAGTCCGCAGTAAGCTCGGCCGAATTTCATCTTCCCATACAAACGGAGTTTCGTTCTCATTTTAAAACTACGTGTTGGATTGTGACGAAACTTTGCATATACAATGACATGAGGTATATCTATGTCTTTAATTAGTTTATATGGTTCCAGTTTATAAAACAAACGTAATACAAATTTCGATCATAGTGGAAAATTGAAAAATTATTCGCCACGAGCGGGATTTGAACCCACAACCTCTGGAATCCGTCCATCGCTCTCCCAATTGAGCTACCGTGGGTCAGCTAATGGCGACGAAACGGTAGCTCAATTGGGAGAGCGATGGACGGATTCCAGAGGTTGTGGGTTCAAATCCCGCTCGTGGCGAATAATTTTTAAATTGTCCACTATGATCGAAATTTGGAATTTCGTTAGCGGACGTTTCTGCTTCATAAACATTTAATGTTAAAAATGGGGTAGCGCATTGTTACTAACGATTCTCAATGTAACTTGAGACGTTGGTGCCGTTACAGAAGTTGTTATAATAACTTCGCGGTAGATGTCGCTACCAGCCTCCCTAAGGTGTAAATACAATAGTGGAAGGGATTGAAAGATTCGTCGCCATTAGCGGACCCACGGTAGCTCAATTGGGAGAGCGATGGACGGATTCCAGAGGTTGTGGGTTCAAATCCCGCTCGTGGCGAATAATTTTTCAATTTTCCACTATGATCGAAATTTGGGATTTCGTTAGCGGACGTTTCTGCTTCATAAACATTTAAACGAAATACAGCAAAAACATCTTTCATATGAAAAAACTAAAATTCGGTTTATTGTTTTACGTCACACCTGGCCATAATGCGAGTTTTACTGCACGCTGAGCGTACGGGAAAACTCGCATTGTGGCCAGGTGAAGACGTAAAAAATTGTACTTAACATGGGCGGTAATTCGTAAAGCCCCAGAGCGCATTTTAATGGCCCTCACCTACGGTTCGGGCCACAAACACCTGCGATCTGGGGCATTCACGAATTCACCGCCCTAGTTACGTAATGTACTATTACTATGGTATCTGAAGCTACATAAACTAATTACAGACCTAGATATACCTCATGTCATTGGACATGCAAAGTTTCGTTACAATCCAACACGTAGTTTTAAAATGAGGGCGTAACCACGTTTGTATGGAGAATCGAGCTTACTGCGGACTCTTAATGAGAATACTACCTTCAAGCTTAGGGACAAATGCCAACAAGCAAATTCCACGTAAATGTTTTAGCGCGACACTCTATGTGCGTATATTATGCAATTATATTAGATATACAGTTAAAAATATAGTGTAAAAAAAAATATGATATGTAGAGACCCGTACCTGCAGACAAACTGTTAAACAGTTTTGCAGGAAAATGTAATAGATTAAATTTTGTATCCCATTAAAAAATAATAATAAAAAAAAGGTGGGGTGTTGCCGCGCGCTGCTGTGCCGCACGGACGCCAACTCGGTGCTGCGCGTGGTGCAGCTCACCGCCGACCACAGCCTCGCCAACGAGGACGAGCTGCTGCGGCTCCGGCAGCTGGCCCTGGACCACGACAAGCTGAGGAACGGTGAGGCATCTTCATTCGCATTCGGACATATTCATTTTTGGCACGATCACAGTTTGGATGGTACTAATAGAGCTAGAGATGCGCCGAATACGAACATTCGTCTCAATCGAATTTAAACTTTCGTGAGACTTTTCGACGACCGCTTTAGCCTAGTTGGTAGTGACCCTGCCTACGAAGCAAGAGGTCCTGGATTCGAATCCCGGTAAGGGCAAAAATTTATGTGATGAGCATGAATATTTGTTTCTGAGTCATGGATATTTTCTATGGATTTAAGTATTTATATCTATTATATATATCGTCGTCTAGTACCCATAACACAAGTCTTACTGAGCTTAATATGGGACTAGGTCGATTTGTGTAAGATTGTCCCCTTATATTGAAATAATACTAATAATTACACGGCACGCGCGGCGTTCGGAACGGGCGCGGGTAGTGATTCAAGCGACCGCGAAAACACTCATCCTGATTATCATTCGCATTAGGGCATTTTCATTTTTGGCACGCTTTCGGCACAGCTTGGATGGTATTAGAGATGAATCAAATACAGGTTAGAATTGTTCATGGAATTTAGTAGAAGTTTAGCCTTATCTACACTGAACGTATGGCTCGACCAAATTGAGTGCGGGTTTTTTTTGAGAAATCCACTTCTAAGATTAGTTTGTCACAAACTGCCTTGATAATGTCTCATGGATTGTTTTTAAAAACTGCTATTTTATGGGTTCCGTCAAATGGAAGGCTTTTCTTGTCATGCACCAATTATTTTCTATAGACCCATCTTTTAAGCAAGTTAGAAGTCAATGATATAAAACTTTTTCTAAGAAACTATCGTATTGTCCCCGGGCTAGCAGGACATAATAACAACAAGAGATTAATTGCAGTAACGCTGCTAATGAAAATTACAAATTTTAAATCAAAGGAAAAAAAATAAAAATTTAATGCTCCGAGCCGGATTCGAACCGGCGACCACAGGCATTCATGGCCCGTCGCTACTAACCAACTGAGCTATCGGAATAATCCGGTGCGGGCACGAATCCGTCAATCAGTTCCTTCACACAACGCCTTAGGGAGGCGTGTAGCGACATCTACCAGAAGACTTAGGCTTCTTAACGGCACCAACGTCTCAAATTATATTGAGAATCGTCAATGCGCCACCCCATACTAAATTAATTTTTGTTTTTTAAGTAGTAACTCTTAAAAACAAACGCTTTTGAGGGATTTCGTGCCCGCACCGGATTGTTTCGATAGCTCAGTTGGTTAGTAGCAACGGGCCATGAATGCCTGTGGTCGCCGGTTCCGAGCAGAATCCGGCTCGGAGCATTAAATTTTTCAATTTTTTCCTTTGATTTAAAATTTGTAACAACAAGAGTTACTTGGTTTAGCCTTATATTGAAATACTTAACCAGATGGTTAGTTATAACATAGATATGTTTGATGAGTTGGGTTTTTAAATTTTTTATAACATAGTTTATGTAAACATTTGCTCAGCAGAAAAATTCCAAATTTTGATCAAAGCGGAAAAATCGTCAAATTCCAAAGGGACCCACGCCCTTATTTTGAAATATTCCATTTTTTACGAATTTATAATTTACGTCACACCTGGCCATAATGCGAGTTTTACTGCACGCTGCGCGTACGGGAAAACTCGCATTGTGGTCAGATGAAGACGTACAATTTTGTACTCAACACGGGCGGTAATTCATTAAGCCCCAGAGCGCATATTTATGGCCCGAACCGAAGGTGAGGAACATCTGCGATCTGGGGCATTCGCGAATTCACCGCCCAGTTACGTAATGTACTAATTATGTACTTGTATTAACCACAGGCATGTACGTCGGCAACCAGCCAGGCACGCGTTGCCTGGGCAACTACCTCGTAAAGGGCCTGTACAAGGCCTTTCCTGCCCTCGGAGCGGCCCGTGCGGAACCCGTGCTATCGCAGCCAGAGTTGCACGGACCCGTGCTGCTTGACGACTCTTGCAGGTAAATAAAAGTCTAAGGCAGAGGAAGGAAGGAAGTTATTCCCGAAAAGGGGTAGGCAGAGCACTTTAAACTTATGATCCAGTACCACTTTAAGCATACATGTGGGTATAAACGATCGATAAAATGTGTTATCGCAGTGATAGGTTGCTAGCCCATCGTCCACAACACACTCCAACCCTCTTCCTTTAGTACGACTCTTACGACACCCACAGGAAGAAAGGGGGTGGTGCTATTCTAACCGGTAACGGTAAATATTCCGTACATAAGTCCCGAAAAACTCATTGGTACGAGCCGGGATTCGAACCCACGACCGCCGCTTGACAGCCGCATGCCTGAACCACTAGGCTACCGTAGCTTTACTAAATCTTGAAGTGATTAATTATTTATTTACTTTTAATTGGGGCATCAATAGCAATATGGACCATGGACCCTGGAACAGCTTACAGCAATATATAAAGCAAGAAATCTTCTGTCTCACGTGCACTGTGCAAATCAGACAGAGCAGGGAAGATTTTCCCATCTAGGTTTTTAGAATATTCCAAATTTCATTACATGTAAATTTGGAACCATATAAAAGTCATACAATTTTAGTAGATGATCTCTTGTGGGTTGGTTCTTTATGCACTACGTCTAACTATAGATACTCTCTGAAATATTATTAGACCAGCTAGCTTTTCCCCGCGACTTCTCCATACAAACTTCCGCCATTTCACCCCAATAGGGGATGACATCCGATTAAACCTCTCATCTCAATCGGTTCAGCCGTTAACGTGTATGGACGCTAGTGGACCTCCTTAGAAAGCGTTTAGAACAGGCATTCATCAAGAACTAACGCTGACTTAATTTAATTTCCAGATTCCTAGTCCTCGTCAGCTCCGGGGTGTACAAACGGATAGCAGAAGTGAAAGGCAGCAGCGAGCAAGCGAACAAACAACTTGCACAAATCATAGTAGAGAACTTCCGCAGCCAGACAGACTTCAAGAAAGTCAGCCAGTCGGCTCTAGACGAAATCGAGGAGGAATTCGTGTCATACTGCATTAAAAACAACTTGACACCCAAATCTAACACGCACATGACGCTTTTGATAAGGAATTTCAACTTTATTTCAATAGACCCTGAGCCGAGTTTGGTTCCGAAGCAGCAAAACCCATCAGTCAGGTTCAACCCGATAGTCCAATCCAAGTCAAACACTTTGTTGAATGAATTGGACTCTGAGATCTATTCGTCAGGTGAAGCTACTGAATCCAATGTGGATACCAACAGGTCTACGGAGTCTACATCGGACATGGACCCAGGGGTTAGACATTATGACAGGGATAGTAAGATTAAGGCGTATGTGGATTTTTCGTGTTATTTTGATAATGTGGCCAAGGCGAGGAAGAATGGGACGCTGCCTAGTTTTATTGAATGAGATCAAATTTTCAAAGGAATGTTGAGATTATAATGAAATGGTGTGAGCGACACGTTTCTTTAACTTCTAACACAAGTTGCTCGCGCGGCTTCGCTCGTGTGTTACATCTACAGTAAACACTAAGCGTTAAAATATTACTATTATTGTGTTAGAAACTGAAACACTGTGCCTTTACAAACATTAATATTTAGTGTGCATTTATAACTTATTAGAAAAGAGAAGAGTATTTTGTAGCTTTTTCCTTCTATTTGTTCAATCAGATCAATGAATTGTAAATATAAATGTTTTATCCACTTGTGTAGACTAAGAAAACGTATTTAATAATAAATGCCTAGTCAATCAAATTGACTTTCCCTTCAATAAAAAAAATCCTGGTGTTTCCACAGAGTCCGCTTTGAAACCGAATCCCAAGATTGGCGTAGGTAATGGTTTTACGAAAGTACATAGTTACGTAATGTGTACGTCGTGATACAAAATAGCAAGAAGTGAATCTATCCATTGATTAACAACTTTCTATTCTTGGCAGTGGCAAAAGAAATTGTTGTTTCATATGATAGGTCTTCAATCGACTGACCAAACTGTATTAAACATATAATAGTTGTTTCTTTTAGGCACGGACAAGGTTATTGCCTCCACAGTAAAAGTTGTCAAGAATCATGGATAGATTCACATTTTCATTCTGTATCACGACTTGTCTCACCCAGTTCTTGAAATGAAAAGCGAAGTTAGTAAATTCCTATCGTTTATTAGAGTAAATACATAGAATATAGCAGTATGATAAAAGTTAAACTGGCTTGTAGTCGAGTTTGCTTTCCAGTTTCTTGTTGTCGGCCACCTTGCGCACCGCTTTCATCAGGTCCTCCTGCAAAAGGAACATTATGTGAATAACTTCATTATACATTAAGGTGGAAACAAAGTGTGAACCTTTCCCAACGTTTTTGGGACTTCATTACTGAATTACAAAACTGTACCGTTAGCCAGGAGACATACAGACAAGGATGCTTCGGAACAGTGTTACAACTTGGACTTATAACATATTTAGAAGCCGTCTTCGAAACATGTTAGAAGTCCATTGGTCAATGGGCCATATAAAACCACATAAAAGGATCGATCCATATTCGATGATTCTATCAACGTCAAAACGACTGGTACAAACTTTTCCTCTTTATTGTGAACACTGCCCCTGTGGTGTGGACTTTACCTCTATGCCGTGAACAGCGTCTATAATGTGAACCAGCATTGTGAACAACTAAGAGATAGCGCATACATTAAAACCATGAAACGCGAACGCGCTGCCGTACATTAAGCCACTAGTAGCGAAACTAAACGCGTGTAGTGCACCGATGCTATACAACATGTATGAAAGAACTCGTCCGCAGCTTGATGTAGCTCGGCCCTCGGCACTCTACCAGGGTGTTAATTTTACCTCTTTGCTATGAACAGAGTCCCTCTATACTGTGATCCTGTGTATTGTGAGCTGTCGTGAACAGTCCCTCTATAGTCTGATCCTGTGTATTGTGAGATGTCATGAACAGTCCCTCTATACTGTGATCCTGTGTATTGTGAGCTGTCGTGAACAGTCCCTCTATAGTCTGATCCTGTGTATTGTGAGCTGTCGTGAACAGTCCCTCTATAGTCTGATCCTGTGTATTGTGAGATGTCATGAACAGTCCCTCTATAGTGTGATCCTGTGTATTGTGAGCTGTCGTGAACAGTCCCTCTATAGTCTGATCCTGTGTATTGTGAGATGTCATGAACAGTCCCTCTATAGTGTGATCCTGTGTATTGTGAGCTGTCGTGAACAGTCCCTCTATAGTGTGATCCTGTGTATTGTGAGATGTCATGAACAGTCCCTCTATAGTGTGATCCTGTGTATTGTGAGTTGTCGTGAACAGTCCCTCTATAGTGTGATCCTGTGTATTGTGAGCTGTCGTGAACAGTCCCTCTATAGTCTGATCCTGTGTATTGTGAGATGTCATGAACAGTCCCTCTATAGTGTGATCCTGTGTATTGTGAGCTGTCGTGAACAGTCCCTCTATAGTGTGATCCTGTGTATTGTGAGATGTCATGAACAGTCCCTCTATAGTGTGATCCTGTGTATTGTGAGATGTCGTGAACAGTCCCTCTATAGTGTGATCCTGTGTATTGTGAGATGTCATGAACAGTCCCTCTATAGTGTGATCCTGTGTTATGATTCTGAGCAGTGCATCTACCTCTCTGTCGTGTACAGTGTCCCTCCAGTGTGATCTAATGTGTTATGAGCAGTGCACCTACCTCTCTGTCGTGTCCAGTGTGAAGTGTGATCTAGTGTGTCATGTATGTGTATGTGAGGAGCAGGAGCAGTGAGTAAAGTACCTGTATGATGTACTCGCGCTCGGCGCGGATGGCGAAGAGGCCGGCCTCGGTGCACACGTTGCGCAGGTCCGCGCCGTTGAAGGTGTCGGAGAGCTTCACCACCGCCTCGTAGTCCATCTCGCCGTGCTTGGCGATCGGCTGCGCGTGGATCTTCAGGATCTCCAGCCTGGACAAGGGAAAAATATATTCATTAATAAAACAAACATTAGGGGACAACCTTACACTAATCGACCTAGTCCCAAACTAAGCAAAGCTTGTACTATAGGTACTAGACGACGATAAACTTACTTATATAGATAAATAAATACTTAAAAACATCCGTGACTCAGGAACAAATGTTCGTGCTCATCACAAAAGTAAATGCCCTTCCCGGTATTCGAACCCAGGACCTCTTGCTTCGTAGGCAGGGTCCCTCCCAACTAGGCTAAAGGGGTCGTCGAAAAAAAGGTGGAGTCCATACAACTTAATGGTGCCTAGTTTAATCTTATGATAAAGTGGGCTGAGGAGGATAGTATCAGTGGCGTGCCTAGGATTTTAGAATAGGGCAAGCCGAGACATATATTATATTTCTGTAATTTCCTCGGATAATTGGCGCGATGAACATGTCTCAATTAGCTGTTTACCAAAATTAATAAAAGAAATCACAATGTTCATATGCTTTTGGGAATTCATGTGCCTTTTAATAACGCCAGCTAAGTTAAATCGTCATAATATATTCAGATGTATTCCGAACGTTTTTGTCGTTCGAAAAGAATATACAACACCAGCAATATAACTTATTATTATTAGGGTGATAACAACCAACAATCCAATGAGTTTTGCACTCCGATCTATTAAAGCCGAGAAGTACACAAATCAGATGTAGGTTTTGGCGAAGGAATCAGTTGTTTCTTCTGAGCAATGTATAAAGTGTACCTTTCCTTCCCCAAGCAAAATTTGTGCACACTTTAAATACTCACAATCAGAAGCACTACTTCCTCCATTGTCAATCCGATTGAACCACAACACAGCAAAAAAATACTTGATGACCACACTGACCGTTCAAACAAAAGCAAATACCATGATACGGGGTTCGTCCATCAGTCTATAACTCTGCATTCGTGTCTATCCATATGCCATCTCACCTGGCCTGTTCGTTGGGCAGCGGTATCTCGATCTTCCTGTCGAGCCTGCCGGGCCGCAGCAGCGCAGGGTCCAGCGTGTCGGGCCGGTTGGTGGCCATGATGATCTTCACCTGCCCCAGGGAGTCGAACCCGTCCATCTGGTTCAGCAGTTCCATGAGAGTTCGCTGGATCTCGCGGTCGGCGCTGGTGCCTTCGGAGAAACGACGGCCACCTGGAAAAATAAACTAATTTGAAGAGATTTGGTAGTGGGAGCTACGGTAGCCTAGTGGTTTGGGCATGCCGCTGTCAAGCGGCGGTCGTGGGTTCGAGTCCCGGCTCGTACCAATGGATTATTTACCGTTAGCTTTTTGGTGAAGGAAAACATCGTGAGGAAACCGGTCTAATCCCAATAAGGTCTAGTTTTCCCTCTGGATTGGAAGGTCAGATGGCAGTCGCTTTCGTGAAACTAGTGCCTATGCCAAATCTTGGAATAAGGTGTCAAAGCAGACCCTGGGCTCCTTTAGGGGCATAACCGGGAATAACGCTAGGAGAATGATGAAGAGATTCGATAGTGATACATGGTACTCGCCGGGGTTCGTAGCCACACCCTGCAGATCGACTATCACGTGCTTTACCCATCGAATGAAGTTAAGTGAATTAGATTGTCTCTTATTTCCTTTGTTCCTGGTGGTGAGAGGTTTTTTTTTTAATGGACTTTCTTCAAACTGGGCCTCGCAGAACCCCTTTGCTCGGCTTTGACTGTGCGTGATTTGGCCAGAGGGCCCAAACAGCGAGGATGAGAGAGGACTGCTATCTGATCTTTTTATACCAAGCGCTGATGATAAGCGATGACCGGCTATGGACGCTCGCAAATCTAGGGGTGTCATATCCCACCCAAACGTTCTAAGTGTTCTAATTTGAAAGCGACCGGTAGTCTAGTGGGAGTAGTCGGTCTCGAGCTAGCCGTGGGTGTGCCACGCGCGTTGCCTGCTCACCGATGGCGTCGATCTCGTCCATGAAGATGATGCAGGGCTGGTGGTCGCGCGCGTAGTTGAACATCTCACGGATCAGGCGCGCCGACTCGCCGATGTACTTGTCCACGATGGCTGAGGACACCACCTGGAATTGATGACGAGTTGTAATAATCATCATCATCATATCAGCCGAAAGACGTCCACTGCTGGACATAGGCCTCCCCCAAGGAGTGCCACAGTGACCGGTCCGGCGCCACCCGCATCCAGCGGACTCCCGCAACCTTTAACCAGGTCATCAGTCTACCTTGTGGGGGGTCTACCCACGCCGCGCCTTCCGGTACGTGGTCGCAATTCGAGAACCTTTCCGCCCCAACGGCCATCGGTTGTAATAATGTGTGGGGACAATCTTACACACGACCTAGCCCCAAACTAAGCAAAGCTTGTACAGTCGACAGCAAATATGGAGGATCACTTTAGCACTTTGTCGCACTTGCACACAATGCTGCAACAGTTGGGATGAGTCTAAGCAGTGGAAGGTACTAAAATGATCATCTACTTTTGCAGTTGACTACACTATGGGTACTGGACAACGACAAATAAATACATAGAAAACATTCATGACTCAGGAACACACATGCTCATCACACAAATAAATGCCCTTACCGGGATTCGAACCCAGGACCTCTTGCTTCGTAGGCAGGGTCACTACCGACTAGGCTAAAGCGGGCTGTGAAAGCTTTTTACAGTAAAAAATTTTTAGAGTATAGTAGTAGAACCTTATCATAGTCGGCTTTATCACACGATAAGTGACAAGATAGAACGTTCGTCACTGGCTGACACCGTTCCATAGAACGAGACGACGCTCCTATCTTGTCACTTATCGGGTGATACGGCCGACCATGATACGCTGTCTGGGCAGGCAGAAATTGACAGACCTATATTATGACCAGTTGAATATATGATGTGAGAATTATCCCATCAAAAACATAAATGTGAAAGGCTGCCAAGTTCGATACTATGGGAATGCTTCGCCTATAAAAGAAGTGAGATCTGAATAAGTACCAAGTTCCATAAAAATACCTCAAATCATAAATAGTTATAGGAATTCACACTTGACAGTACTTTTTAATGATGTTACTTGGCAAGTTTTCACACACCACACCTTTTCAATGCAATGAATCGACACCTTTGGACTGCAATGTGTCAAGTATATAATTTTCTATTAAAACTTGCCAAGTTACATCATTAAAAAGTACTGTCAAGTGTGCATTCCTATTACTATTTATGATTTGAGGTATTTTTATGGAACTTGGTACTTATTCAGATCTCACTTCTTTTATAGGCGAAGCATTCCCATAGTATCGAACTTGGCAGCCTTTCATTTATGTTTTTGATGGGATTTCATTTATTTTTGTTAGGTGTAGGTTCTTTATTATTTTTTTATCACTTTTGCTTTAGCAAATGTCTCATTCCACTTAGGTATGTACTTTATACTATGCCCTTCATACTAAGCGTCTAATTCTTTTTTCTACGCTTGCGTGGCACTGTCTGGATCCCTTTATTGGAAATGGAACAGTTTTATTGTTCTTGTCTTCAAGACAAACATGTATTGTCTTAAATTGGTATGTAATAATTCTTATCTCATTTCCACTCCATACCTACTTATAGTAGAACAAAATTACACATTCGTTGTTTGCGAAACTGACTCACACTTGGCCGTTTTCAGATTTTTACTTTATTTCGACCTAAAGACAAACCTTCGAGCCAAATTTCAGGTCGTTACGACCATTGGAAGATAGACCCATTTAGTTCATTATGACTTCATAGTAGAACAAAGTTACACCTTCGCTATTTTTAAAACTGAGTCACACTTGGCCGTTTTCAGATTTTTACTTTATTTCGACCTAAAGACAAACCTTCGAGCCAAATTTCAGGTCGTTACGACCATTGGAAGATAGACCCATTTAGTTCATTATGACTTCATAGTAGAACAAAGTTACACCTTCGCTATTTTTAAAACTGACTCACACTTGGCCGTTTTCAGATTTTTCCCTTTACTTTGACCTTAAGACCTATCTCCATGCCAAATTTCAAGTCAGTACGACCATTGGAAGTGGTCTAGGTTTTTGATGAGTGAGTCAGTGAGTCTGAGTGTATAGTAAAAATAGCGATTTTCTAACGTCAATATCTCTAGAACTGCTATAGGTAGAATAATGAAATTTTGTATTCTAGACAATTAAGGGGAAGTCAACAGACACCCGAAATTTCATATGCGTAGATAAAATATGTTTTGAGTTATAGGGTGGTCGAAATTGGCCCAAAATGGTTCGTGTAATATATAACCCACGGCCGGTGTGTCGCTTTTTTTTGCTCGAACTTGGCGGACACACTGCCGTGTGTCTAGATTTGATGGAAATAAAGTAAATCAAAAGGGAGTTCTATGAAGAACGAGTTTCTACAGTGAGCGCACATGATTAGCAGAGCACGCTTCGTAAAGTTCGCTGGGTAAAGTTATTGACGGTGGCAAGACAAAGTAAGAAGTTCGAAGGGGACTCATATAAATAAATGAACTTCATTTTGCAAGTAGAATGCGATGGCAATTTACAATAGTCCAATTAATTTAGGTTTCTCTTTTCGAACCAAATTATAAGTGGAGTTTGCCTCATGATATAGAAGAATGGTGTTCAAAGGGATAGTTCAAGAGATAGTAAGATGAGGGGAGAGACTTGCATAGGTAAGTTGGTGAAGGTTTATGTACGAAATATTATTTGTCTCTTGAATTGAAATTGAAAATTGAAAAATTGTTTATTCAGTTAAGAGCTTACAGTGTTTCTTATATCCAATACTTCTGCCAAACCACACAGTGGTTTGTTGGCAGACGATGCTCCAATTTGTACAAATTGTTTAGTAAGCTGTTTGAATATACCAAAACTTAATTAATAAAATGAAAAAAAAAATGAAATCACTGACCGGCCATTGGCAGACTTCATTTCAATGTAATGAAGTCTACATATGGTCGATCAGGTACTCTTACTTATCTAGGTATGGTTCATCGTTCTCTCTTACTTCAATACTGAACAATAAACATACTTAGGTTGGAATATTGAGCTGTCCGATTCTCTCGTGAATTTGTGCTTGAAATTTGAGTCTTCAGGATATAATAGGGTATATAATATTTTGAAAGAAATAGGGCAGCTTTAAATTTCATGTTTTACATTTATATTTATAGTGGTTGTATTACATTTTTTAATTTATCTAATAATATGTTGCTTACTTTCTTTCTAAATGTTTGTTTTGTAGTACATGTGTTTTTTAATTCTGACGGTAAATCGTTATATATTAAGGGAATAAGGTATTTTCTACTTCTTTGTCCGTAATAATTTGTAAAACTAGGCAGAGCTAACCTGTCACTGTTTGTATTTCTTATTAGCCTTTGATTGGCAATAGGTTTTTTAAATTCATCGTTACAAAATTGATCTAAGGCTAGTAGTAACACTACTTTTTCGTGAACTGGTAATATTTTACATTCTAAGAAGAGATTTTCATAGGTACTATTCTTACATCTTTGTTTAGTCTTATTATCGACCATTAATTTCATGAATCTAATTTGTAGGGCCTTTAACTTATCCAAATATGTTTTAAATGTACGACCGTAGCTTACCAGTCCATACGAAAAAAGTGAGTCCACGAGCGCATAGTATACCGTGCATAATGTAGCCCTATTTACGACGAACTTCAAGTGGTGGAACTTTACAAGTACGGATCTTAATCTATTGCATAAGCTAGTTACATGCGGCTGCCATGAGAACTTATGGTCTATGAGCAGGCCTAGGTACTTGTACTGCTCCACCACCTGGAGCTCGGCACAGGCGCACGCGGCTACTGCCGACTTTCGTCTTCGACTGCCGTCTTTCCCTTACCTTTCAGAAATATTAGTCAATCATTTATGTTAAGGACCCAGGTCTTTCGTAGTTCTTTCTTGTCAGTGAATAAGGAAATGTATATAGCCCAAACATAAAATAATAATCAAAGTCAACTTAATTAACTAACTATAAAGAAAACCCCCCGTAAGTTAGCGTCTCTGATGTTATATATATGTCGGAGACAGGATGGTCATTAGTACGGACGCTAAATTGTAGCGCAGCGTGGGAATGGCTACGATTGGTTGGTTTGTGGCTGACGTCACATCGAACCATCTAGCCCCACTCCTTGCGCTAGAATGGAGCCGGGCGGGCCGAGCTCCGAACATTCTCTGGCTGAACACGCGAGTGACCGGACTTATTGGAACACCTCGGAACTGTCCACGCTACAATTCAGTATCATTGAAGTGAAGTGCAATCTAATACGAGTATACCCAATAATTAAATAAAGTTTTGATTTGATTCAAAGTCTTAGTCTCAATACTCGATCTCCCAACGATGCCCGACGGCAACGCCCATTCCTGAACTGTATCACGTACCACCACCCCAACACCACCATTTCTCCGGCATATAGGTTATAGGTGTACGCGGGCTGGGTTTCCGCAACTCGCCTTGCTGTGGGTATTGGCACGACTATTATTCGTGCCAACCCATTTCCACCAGGAAGCCTAGCAGACGCTTTGTGTTCCCCGGCCTCCGGTAGTGACCCCGGTGTTCCGAGGTGCTTTTCCCGGTATTCTGCCACCCCAGGGCACTTCAGGATGATGTCTCTGATGTTATCACCGGAGAGGTGTCAGAGAGGTTCGCCGGGTGTGCGGGAAGGTACTTGACGCTCACTCCAGAGGCGCTGGTGCGTATTGTACTGACCTTAAGGAAGTTGGCATCCAGCTGCGAAGCCACAGCCCTGGCCAGCAGGGTCTTGCCGGTGCCGGGGGGTCCGTACAGCAGGCAGCCCTTGGGGGGAGTGATGCCGACGCGCACGAACAGCTCCGGGTTCATGAGAGGGAGCTCGATCACCTGGAAAGTCAGTAAAAAAAAAGGTTCAGTGAAGTACAGTCAGATCAGAGATCATACACAACTTTTATGATGAAACTATATATATTCTGTCAGTATATACGAACATTACATACCATTACCAGTGTTTTCGACTATAATGAGTAATTACCCCCTTACTTACAAATATAAAATGTAGAACTCAAAGTTGATAAAATACCAGTCCATAACATTCCTTGTTTGATTTCCGGTTTGCTCTAATTTTTTCTTTGTACGTTGATGTTGGTATCAATTAGAGGTGCGTCGAATACTCTTTCGTTCTTCTAATGTTCGTTATTCGGAGTAATATTCAACATTCTGTCCATTTAATTAAAGTGAATATGTCATCTTCCTCCTAGCGTTATTCCCGGTAATGCCCCTAAAGGAGCCCGGGGCGCGCTTTGACACCTAATCCCAAGATTTGGCATAGGCACTAGTTTTACGAAAGCGACTGCCATCTGACCTTCCAACCCAGAGGGAAAACTAGACCTTATTGGGATTTGACCGGTTTCCTCACGATGTTTTCCTTCACCGAAAAGCTAATGGTAAATATTCGGTACGTAAGTTCCGAAAAACTCTTTGGCATGAGCCGGGATTCGAACCCACGACCACTACTTGACGGCCGCATGCCTGAACCACTAGGCTACCGTAGCTCCGTAACTAAAGTGAATATGTATAAATCATTAATTAGAGTATATAAATACCTCGCGCAACTGCCTGATCTGTTCCTGCAGACCACCGATGGCGGAATACGTGACGTCGCCGGGGTCCTCGTGGCTCATGTTGTACACTAGGGGATCCACCTACAAATTCAGAAACCATGCATTAGACTAATAGAAGAAAGACGGAAGGAGAGGCAGGAGAAGACCAAGATGTGCGTTTATGGACCAAGCTTAAAGGGAAAGTTAATGTAATGTCACTATCACGAGCTCAAAACAATGGCGGAGAGAAGAACAGAGTGGCGGTTACTCCACTGATGATTACACTACGGCGCCTTAAGAGCCCGGCTCTTAAGGCGCCGTAGGTTCAGCGAAGTTAAGTGAACAGAGTTTTTGAAACAATATAATGCGTCTGTTTATAATAATATGGTTTTAAAAAAATACGAATAGTAATCTTGAGGCGTTTCTGCAGGGAGATCAGTGTTTAGAAACACGATTAAGCAATTTTCGCCACGATCACATCACATAGGTCTAAAATACACTTAAAATATTCGTTACTAATTATGCACAAAAGCTAAAAATATTAAAATGGCTTCTAAAATCGTCAATGTCATGTTTGAGAGTACTCAGTGTTTACTTTTTTATTTATTTAGACGGCCAAAAAGTTATAATTAAAATACATGATTTCCGCGCTTCCTAGCACGCACTTCCATCTCGCTCAAGCTTATGCTCAGTGAGAGAGGGCAGACCATGAACCTATGGCGCCTTAAGTTTATGATGATGATGATGATGGATTTGACTAAATACTATTTATAATGATAAATGCAGGGATCATTAGCCATATTCTGTTCATTGGAATCTTACAAAATGTAATAATATAAAAGGAAATTAATGCTCTATTTTTTTTATTGTTGCATTAATAATAATTGTAGGTAGGTCCAACTTCGAGAAAGAGGTCAATCGTCGAATCCGACTCGGCTGGGCAGCGTTCGGGAAGCTACGGCACATCTTTTCGTCCAATATTCCGCAGTGTCTCAAGACGAAAGTCTTTGACCAGTGTGTGTTGCCAGTGATGACATATGGCACTGAAACGTGGTCGCTTACTATGGGCCTCAGCCCAGAAGAAAGAAGTAAGAAGGCTCAAAGTCACCCAAAGGGCAATGGAGAGGGCCATGTTGGGAGTTTCTCTGCGTGACCGCATCAGAAATGAGGCTATCCGCAGCAGAACCAAGGTAACCGATATAGCCCTCCGGATCGCTAAATTTAAGTGGCAGTGGGTGGGGCCCATAGCACGTAGAACCGATGGCCGTTGGGGCGGAAAGGTTCTCGAGTGGCGACCACGTACCGGAAGGCGCAGCGTGGGTAGGCCCCCGACAAGGTGGACTGATGACCTGGTAAAGGTTGCGGGAGTCCGCTGGATGCTGGGTGGCGCGGGATCGGTCACTTTGGCACTCTTTGGGGGAGGCCTATGTCCAGCAGTGGACGTCTTTCGGCTGATATGATGATGATGATGATGGATAATAATTGTGAGAAAAAAATCACGCAAATATTGGGAAAATAAATAAAAAATCTGGTCTTCTATCGGACACATTCAGATTGTCACCAAGTGATCTATTTTTGCCAATGTTGAACAGTCTCTAATTATAATTAACTATACTTTGTTTTGCTATAGCAGATTTTGTGCAACCAGTTCCAATTCTTTCTGCCATGCAAAAAATACGGCTATTGAAGAATTTGAAACTATTCCACGTTAGCAAAGAAAAAGACTATCTAAATGGCTGAAAACTGAGCAGACCAGAGAGTAATATTGGCAAAGCAAAGATGTCTTGCTGTTGAACGCGAAATCACAGTCGTCTTGTGGACACAGGGCGGCGATTAGATGAAAGCTGCAAGCGTGCTGGTGTGAGGTCAGTAAGGCGTGACCTTATGAAGGCCCTATGCATCTCTAGGGAGCCCTAGGACACCAACAACAATAAAGATATCTTGTAGTCATGAGGATGTGACATGGCAAGATTTTTTTGCGTAGTACAAGGAATTAAGTTACCTCTCTGGGCAAGTGCCTCATGATGGTAAGGGTGGTCATATCTAGAGCCACACGGGTGCCTCCCTTCAGCTTGTTCTTGTCTAGTTGGCGTCTGCAGCCCACCACGTAACGAGGGCCATTGGTTGCCTTCACAATGACTGGAACACAATACATACATATATACTCATAATTGGACACCGCAATAAAATTACAAATAGTATGCAACTCATCAACCTAAAGAGGTAAACAATAGGCAATCATATCACGAACTTGAATACAAACTTTGGTGTCCAGGAAAACATTTTGTTAAATGGTCTATGAAGCTACGTAGCCTAGCGGTTCAGGCATGCGGCTGTCAAACGCAGGTAGTTGGTTCGAATCCCAGCTCGTACCAATGAGAGATTCGGAACTTATACACGGAATATCATTTGATATTTTACCATTAGCTTAACGGTGAAGAAAAACATAGTGAGGAAATCCGCATACATACAAGGAAATTCAAAGGTGTATGTGAAGTCCCCAACTCGCACTGGGCCAGCGTGGGGACTACTGCCCGTTTCCTCTCATCTCTCAGGCCTGTGCCCAGCAGTGGGACATTATATAGGCCGATTTATTAAATGGTCTATAGACTTCAATGAAAATAAAAAGAATGCTGGCGACTTTATATGACATCCAGTAAACTTTTTACATGCCACCAAGTATAATTGGTTTAACTGAGATTGTATGTAAAGTAAAGTATGTCATTCCAATATTTGATGAGCCTTCCCTATAATGGCAAAATAAGCAAGCTTATCTTGTGAAAATATTGCAGTTATTTTATTATTCCGATAGGTGTAATAAAATAAATTGACTCTTCAATAAATTACAAAAAAGGATGGATAATACTTACACTTCTCTTCAGTTAGTTGTTTCAGTACTTCTCCAACGATTTGACCAACACTCTGTAGGGCTTTCAGGTCATTTTCACTCTTATCATACTGTTTTGTAAGGTCTTTTAACTGTTCTCTCACTGGAAAGAGAAAACAAAAGTAAAAGCAGAGGAACAAACAGAATTTGTAACCTACACAGCCGTAAAACACACTTCCATTAGCAAAAATATCTATTAAACCACGCTTTTTTAACTTTAATATCTTACACAAAATAGGTATATATAGGGCTAAACCCATTGTTTTACTAAAATATGGAATGATGATTCGGCATTATTCGAACACTGAAACGATTTACTCACTATCCTTCAGTCTTGATTCGACTTCTTTGTGTTCCATTAACTTCTTCCTGTAATCCTGGAACCCCTTCTCCCTCAAGGGGTCCATGGTTGATGTTCCAGCAGGCATTTTATAATATAATAAAATTAAAACAAAACCCAATTTCCCTGAAACACAAATTTCAAGATATTCTCAAGTCATTTGACTTTTTTTTTTTTTTTTTTAAATTCGTCCATTCGGACAGGCTAAGACCATGGGCCATACTGCCTAGTCTTCAGTAAGTATAATTTCATTTGATCGAATCCAGTAATAACGTCTTCAGTAGTTTCAAATCAGAAGTCTCTAGTCCAATAAATATGTCTTCAGTTATTTCCAATTCATATGAACAAATCTAGATATTAAGTCATCAGTATTATCAACATATGTGTCAAATCCAAAAAATAAGTCTTCAGTTATTCCAATCCAATTCATGAAGTCAAATCCAGTAATAAAGTCTTGAGTATGTTCCAATAAAAACGTCAAATCCAATATTCAGCTCTTCAAAAAAGCTTACACCTCATCCAGACATTCCAAAAAGTCATTTGACCAACAAAATATAGGTACAATGCTTCAATAAAAATATATACAATTTTAAGCAAGTTTTAAATTTAGCATCATATTTACAGCATACACACAGTATTATGTACAAAATTAAACAAAGGTAAATAAGTAGACGACTCCTTCAACAAATCAGTTACTGAGAGCGGGATTCGATTAGAAGCTCCATAAATCTCAAGCAACTCATCCATCAGCACTAGGCGCTGAATGCCAAAGGATGAGCAACTAAACAGAATGTGATCTATAGACTGAACCTCTTGCTTTTGACAATGATCGCAATAAGGGGAAGAGACAAAGTTTTTACGATGGAGATGAAAATTTAAACGACAATGACCAATGCGCATACGAGTAATTATGGTGTAAAACCTACGATGCATGTAAGTTTTAAACTTACAAAACCAAGGCTTACTATTAACTTGGTTATCTAACAAAGCATACAAATGAGCCTTATTCTCAACTTCTGTAAAATGATACCAATGTCTTCCCCAAAGAACAGTCATACGCTGTTTTAGATTACTTATAATATCAGAATATGGCAAGGTCACAGCTAAGTCCCTGCTGTCGGGAACCAGGGACAAGTCAGATGCATTAGCAATAGTTCTAGCTAGGTAGTCGGCGTTTTCATTACCAGAAACTCCTTTATGAGACGGAACCCATACAAAATCTATTTTAATACCAATTAAAGATAGTTCTAACCATAATTCTTTAATGGAAAAAATTTGATAGCAAGTGCTAGCATTCATTTTGTTACTCGATAAACTTATTAATACACTCATACTATCGCTTACTATGACCCATTCTTTACTATATTGATTATGTTCTTTAACATGTTTCAAAGCAAATAAGATGGCAGTTGCTTCAGCAGTAAAGATACTTGCATTTTTATTGATATTAAACCCAATACCTTTATTAATTTCAGGTTGATAAATTGCAAAGGAAACAGCATTATTATTTTTGGCACCATCCGTATAAATAAATTTACAATTAGACCATTCTGACAACAATAAATAAGCCTCCTCTTTGGAAGTTAGCTTTGAATCTATTACAATTTTTATATCGGGATATTTACTCTTAAAAGAGCCTGTGTAACAGGGAAGAAGGTCATTATCAAGATGTATATTTAACTCCTGCAAAGAGTGAAAGAAAGAAGTAAAATCCTGAAGAACATACATGCGCCTTTGAAAAGGCGATGATTGGAAAGAAATCAAGTTGTGAAGAAGATCGTTCTTAGGCAAGCTGTATAACTTTAAAATAAATCTTTCTTTTAAATAACGAAATCTAATATGAATAGGAGGAAGATTCGATTCAATTTGCATAGCAGCGATAGGACTAGTTTTAAATGCACCCAGTATTGTCCGCATACATTTGTTTTGTATTTTATCTAATGAATTTACAATTTTATCATCTCCAGCAAAACAAAGAAAACCATATTCAAAATGACTTCGAACTAGAGACTTATACAAGATTAACAAAATTTTGGGGTCTGCACCCCATGAAGTGGCGCACAGCGATTTTAACACATTGTATGCTTTGTTAGCTTTGGTTATAATACTGTCAGCATATTTTATCCAGGAAAGTTTTGAAGTAAATATAACACCTAAAAACTTTATTAGATCATATGAAATAGGCAGTGATATGTCATTGTACAAAACTGTGGGCAAACACATGCTTTTGCGACCAAAAATAAAAACTTTGGTTTTAGTCGAATTTACATCTAAGTTCAGATAAGCAAAGTATTTATGTAAGTTGATTAATGCCTCATTAATAGTCAAAGCTAATTGTTTTAAATCAGATCCTGACACATAAACAACCAAATCATGTGCATACTGCAGATTTTTAACCTTTGTTCCTAGAATAAGATTTAGTCTCCTAATGTACAAAATAAAAATTAAAGGGGATAAGATACCTCCTTGACAAACCCCTAAAGAAGATAATCTTGGGCCATATAAGTGATTGTTAAATTTAACAAAAACCTTCCTGTTTGTTAAAAACATTTGTAAGAAATTTATTATTTTGCCAGGTAACCCTATCATTGACAGCTCTCTACATAAAACGGAAATATTGACACTGTTAAATGCACCTGCAGTCCTGCAATGTCAAAGAATACCGAAAGAAGATACTGATTATTATATATGCTGTTAAGTGCATCAAGTTGCAACTGACAAATACTCTCACGAGAAGACCGACCTTTACGAAAACCAAACTGATTGCAGGGTAACAGACCATTTTGTTCGACAAAAAATTCCAACCGTTGCTTTAGAAGCTGTTCAAAAACCTTTCCTACACAAGATGTGAGTGCTATAGGTCGATATGAGTCGGGTAACAATTTATCTTTATCAGGCTTTAAAATTGGGACCAAGCAATCTGTTTTCCAATCATCAGGAATTAAGTTTTCTTCCCACAGCTGATTTAATATGTTTAAAAAGGTCTTTAGATTTTGTGAACTTAAATTTTTCAGTAAAATATATGGTATTCCATCAAGACCAAAGGATGTATCTCTTCTTGAAAATAGGGCAGATTTAAGCTCTTGCAAAGAAAACGGTTCAGTAAGATACTTATCATTATCATTTTCTGTGTGAACATAATTTAAAGACTCATTAAGCACAAAATCAGGAGTGTATTTCTTAAGAAAATCTGATATCCAACTATTATTACTAGCGTGTTTTGAAATGAATGTTTTATTAAATTTCCGCATGTAATTCCATATTAATGTCAAAGGAGTGCACCGGTTAAATGAGTTACACAGATTTATCCAACTATTACGCCGTTCAGTCTTAAGAACAAGCTTTTTAAGGGCTCGAAGTCTTTTAAATTCTATATAATTCTCTTCACTAGGTTCACTTTTAAATTTTATATAAGCATGTTTTGAATTAAGTACAGCTTCTGAACACTTTTGATTCCACCAAGGCAGCCGGGGAAATTTCAAAGATTTTGGTGTACACGGATTAGAACTATTCAAAGACCTATGTCTAGGGATGGACTCTACAGCAGTAGATCGCAAAATATTACAAAACAGATTGAGCGCATCTATCGAAGACATATTTTCAAAATCAATATTAGCCAAACAAAAATCAACTGATTGCCTGTACATTTTCCAATTCACCTGTTTGTAATTTGGGTGAATGGGCAAATGTACATTATTACATATTGGATTACTTTGTGAGCTATTTTCATTACCAACTATCATTTTTATCATTACAGGCAAATGATAACTGCTGCCAAGAGGACAATCCATAACAGACCAATCACATGAAAGTGCCAATGATGGAGAAACGAAAGTTAAATCCAGAGCATTAGGACGCCAAGAAGAAGAACCAGTTGTAGTAGTTTGACCATTATTTAAAAGAACCAAGTCATTGCCATCAATAATATCTAAGACATCTCTACCTCGAGGCAATGTATCAACACAGCCCCATGACATATGATGAGCATTTAGATCGCCTCCAAAAAGCATTGGCTGCGGAATAGATTTTATCAAAGCATCAAATTTACTTTTATTAAATGGGGGATCAGAATTTGATGGACTATAAAAACTTACTACACTCAACTGCTTGTTGTTTATAATTATTTGTACACAGATATTTTGTAGAGCATTGTCAAAATAAGTTTTAATATTAGAATATACTATATTGTTATGAATAAGTATTGCTACACCATTATGTTTATTACCACAGTCATTTCTAATGACATTGTATCCTTTAATTGAAAATTTTTGATGTTGTTTTAACCAGGTTTCAGAAATTATTGCTATGTGAATGTTATTTTCATATAAGAATCTAGTAAAGATTAGCCTATTGCTTATTATACTCTGAGCATTCCACTGCACTATGTTCAATATGTCCATAAAGAAAAAAAATTAAGGTTGTTTCCTGAAAGTGTTTTTAAGTGTTTCTTTTATATTGATAGAATTTATTGGCGTTTCTTTATCAGCACAAATTTTAACTATAGCTTCCACAAGTAGATTCATAAGTCTGTCAGATTTGGTCAGATTACTTAGATGGGTGTCAATATATTTTGAGCCGAGCTGCGGAAATGCAACGTCACAAAACAAATCGGAATATTTAGCACTACGTGATTTTAACTTATTTTCCTCAATTTTCTGTTTTTTAATTGGACATGCAGCAGATATAGCCACGTGATCCCCACCACAGTTTGCGCATTGTGTTTTAACCTTATTACAATTTTTGAAATTATGAGGTTCAGCACAAATTGAACATACTTCATTATTTTTACAATACTTTGCTATATGACCAAATTTCATGCAACGAAGGCATTGCTTTACTGGAGGAATATAGATCCCTACTTCGTGCCTCCAATCGTCAAGTGTTACATATTCAGGCAACTGTACAGAGGCAAAAGTCACGGCAACCGTCTGAGTTGGAACCATTGAGACGATACCCAGCGTGTCTTTTACCCGCCGCATAAACCGTCTTACGCTTATCACCTTTTTACTGGAAGCTATTAATTGGAAAATCTTCTGGTTCGAATAATCAATCGGCACTGAAGTGAGAACACCCGTAACCTCGGTCTCAGATGCTGGGATTGAAGCATTCATGTGAATTTCATTTAATAATTTTTCATTTTTTAGGAAGACATTGGCGTGATTTGGGAGATCGAACATAATCCCAACTTTGTATGCATTAATTGTTCTTAGATGCATCACGCCCGACACGCGATGCTTTCGGATTGCATTGGACAAAGCAAGTCTATCTTTGTCAGAAAATTTGTGGTCATCCTCTCTGTGATTCAGAAACAATAAATTCTTTCTTAGCTGAATTTTCGTCGTACAACCTGTAATAACTTTTGGCCCTGAAAGGAGTATACTTCTCTTTGTCATCTTCTTTAGCCTTCTTTTTTGCAGGTATGCGCTCCGAGGGCGCACCTGTATCCGCATCAGAACTACTTTCAGATTGAAGATCTGGCTCCGGCTCCAAGCCCTCCAACCGAGAACGCTTTCCCGTACGCTTCCCCATGACTGGGGAAGCGCACCAAACCGATAACCAAATCAACTATGAATTAAAATTAAAATTAAGACTAAATATGTACAAATTAACACCTAAAATTAATTTACAATAAAATATTTTATCAAGCGCGCCTATCACTTTCAACGTTCCCGCCAAAAAAAAAAACAAGTCATTTGACTGATTTGACAGTTGTTTTTTTTTAAACAGAGGTTTGCGTCTGCCCTGGATTCTAGTTTCGTTCGAATTTATTATGGAATTTATTCAAAAAGACCTTTTTCTAATGGTGCGTTCACAGTAAATATGATAACGGCCAACGAATACTGTGATATTTACGGCTGCTAGAGTCTTCCATCTGTTGGAGTGACATAATAAATCTATCGTTTTATTTATACACTACCTAGACCTACACTATTTGTACGCTGTAACGGGTGTAAGCGCATGTGGCGCACAATGATACCATTATCATTGGAGGCAATCACGAGGCACAGACCAGTAAACCTAATTTTGAATGAAAAATAAATTGAATGCACCAATCACAGCGCACTTGACGTCCCTTACTGAAGACTAGGCAGTATGGCCCATGGTCTTAGCCTGTCTGAATGGACGAATTAAAAAAAAAAAAAAAAAAAGCACTTGACGTCCCCCGCGCTCCGCAAGTTTGGCAGCTTTGTTTTTAAGTAAAAATTAGGCTAAGCGGGGTCTTTAGGATATATGGTCTGTGTCACGAGGCAATGATATATAAATTTACTGTACGCTAAAGATTCATTCAGGTTTGCATGCTCGAAAATAGCTACCACAATACCCAAAAATGCTTTTATTCAGGATAAGGGAAAAAATAATAAAATGATAATAATCAATACAATTGAGAGCTAGGTTTCATGAGAACGAAATGAAACGGGGAGGGAAGTATGTAGAACCCTGAGAGTGGCGAAGGATTCCAATGATTTTGCACAATACGACTAGCACGGGATGACTAATATATCGTGATAAATGTAGGGCGGAAGAACATTATTTTCTCATTTCAAAATGATGACGTTCCTGGATTTCATGATGATAGCTATGAGTTTTTTGAGGTACCTACCTGGCTACTACCAGAACGTGGGTATTGTGGTTAATACCTAGGTATTCTCTTAGGGCACTACTTTGGAATCTGCACTCATCATCATCCTCATCCTCCTAGCGTTATTCAAGCGGTTGTGCCCTTTCGAGCCGGGGGCCCGCTTTGACACCTAATCCCAAATTTGACTTTCTTTGGCACTAGTTTTACGAAAGCGACTGCTATGCAATCTGACTTTCCAACCCAGAGGGTAAACTAGACTTTATTGGGATGAGACCTCTTCCTCAAGATGTTTTCCTTCACCTACAAGCTAACGGTAAATATTACATACCTATTTAAGTTCCGAAAACTCATTGGTAGGTACGAGCCGAGATTACAACCCACGACTGCCGCATGCGTGAACCACTAGGCTACCGTAGTAGCCTACTATAATAACTTTGGAATCTGCACTATTGTAAAAAAACCTGTAAATGACTCCCATGATGACTTTGGACATAACCAATGACAATTAACGATTTTAATTTGCCGTAAGTAATTGAAAATAAATAAAATGATTATACCTAATAGTCCATTAAGTTGGTAACTATAACAAATAACAACTAGGTAGTCTGTTTTAAATTTCAACCAACTCGAAGGGATAGAACTTGGCCTGACGACTGCTGATCTAATTCATAAATAAAAGATAAAAACAATTCCTTAAAAATAATAATACAATAAGGAACTTCTAAACCTTTCACATTTTAGTACCCTGTGCCCCGTGACTGTGCTACATATTTAAAATGTATAAAGGGTCGAACACACAGCACCGTCGCGGGCGCGCGGCGCGATATTTCCCTACAAACTGCTAGCGCGGTCAAACAGGCTGCGCCCCGCTTCTGTCGCGCTCCGCCATCAACCCGCCGCGCACAGGCCGCGCGCCCGCGACGGTCGCGCCGCGCGACCGCCACGGGCGCGGGGCGCGTCTGTCACGTCTGTGTGACGGGTTGATGGCGCGAGGCCAGCGCGATGCGCGCGGGACGCGCGCGCGATGCCGGCTGGTTGATGGCACGATGCGCGCGTGCTCTGTCTGACGGCCGTCCCGCGCGCATAACGCGCTCGTCAAGCGCCGCTACCGCCCGTGGCAGACACACTTAAGTATACACTTTTACATCAAACGCAAAATTACAATATCACACCCACACGACTTCGCGAGATTCTACATTACGAATAAAAATAATGCGTGACTTCGCGACTCCGCCATATTGCTCAGTTTCGCGCCTAAATATATTAAGAACGTGGCTTATTTATTTTTTCAGAGAAAACGTGATCATGAGGCCGAGGAGCGACCGACAGCCGGAGACGTGCTGGCTATGCGATACAAAACGTATACTCAAACTCACACCACCATTCCCTAGTCTAAGTTGACCCCTGAATTCGTAACAATTACGTGTAAACAGAGTCTCACTTATAGTGGATGTCTGAGACGAACTCGTCCCCGCAACTGCGGGTAAAGATAGTGAAACACGGACTAAAATGTGTTTAGTAATCAAAAAGTATGAGAACGGCGCGTTTTAATATGCGAAGGAGAAATTACCTTTGGAAGATGTATTCATATTCATATATTCATATCATTTATTTTCATAATTGGATTTTACAATCACTTTATGACGTCAATAATAATAATAAACAAATTAGGTACATACATTAAATTACATATTCATTAACTGATTACAATAATTAATTAATCATTAAAACAATACAATTTATTTCCACGGGTTCCGATCCTCGTGATATTCTGATATCCTATAGTAACCTTTTTGACATAATTTTCCTTTTATCATATATTTAAATTTATTTACAGGTAACGTTTGGATGTCTATCGGAACCTTATTATAATAATGTACACACTGACCTATAAATGATTTACTTATTTTATGGAGTCTACTATAATTGGCTACAAGTTCATTTTTATTTCGAGTATTTCTATTAGGTATGTATGCCGCATTTCCTTTTAAAAAGATGTTTGTTTCTGTTTACATACATAAGATTTTCAAAAATGTATTGACACGCAACAGTCAGGATACCAAATTTTCCAAATTTGTCTCTCAGAGAAACTCTAACTCCCAGGTTGTAAACAGCTCGAACAGCCCGCTTTTGCAAAGTAAAGATGGAATTGACTTCTGATGTAAGATCGTATACTTATCGATTTTCTGTATAATGCCTTTTTGAAAGGTGTCGCTTTCGTCCTTGTGCAAGTACTTTTACGCGTGTTTGCATAAATTGCTACTCAGCAGGCGTCTTTATTTATTTTTGATAAGGTCCCTAGTTGAAAGATTTGTAACTGTAGCATTAACCGATGGTAAGTTCAAAGCGGAGGACTTATCCCTAATCCCTAATGAAAAATACAACGCTATGGAGACTTTGGCATCATTAGATATCAGGGCCTGATTTACCCACAAGTTAATAAGGGTAGAGTCTAGGGCGCAAGGACCAAGCAAGCACTCAGCTAAGCCTTTCTTACATTTCACAGTTAGTCTAGGGCCGTCAGAACTCTAAATCAGGCTCTGCTAGATATATGTTTATTATTTAAGTAGTTTGATACTAGTGTCGAAAGCACGGCGGTGTGACGGCGGCCAACCAAATCAAGGTCACTCTAAACTAGATGTTTTGTTTCTTGGCAGTCCTGCCGATTTCACTTCGTGTAGCGTCTCCTTTTGAACTATGTCTAGATGTCCTCCCAGTTAGTTTAAAACATAAATATCTACTATCAGTAAACAACCGTGGCAGTCAAGTGCATAGTCCAATACTTATAGAGCATTTAAGCATGGCACTACGAGTAGATCGGTGTCTGCGGGTAAGTATGAAGTACCTCGGGTAAATAGCTATTTTGGAGATAGAATACCTATTAGCTAAACGACTTCCGTACCTACTAAACACCTTGCCAGAAGACATTCGACACGAGCCACGTAAGCTTAAACTTAAAAAATCTTTGAAAAGATATACTCAAGATATACTTACTTCAAACACTTGAGTGACACTTGAGTGAAACATACATAGATAAAATTATAGTGTAAAAAAATTAAAAATTGTGATAGATAGTTTTTATAGAGAATCGTACCTGCAGACAAACGGTTAAAACAGTTATGCAGGAAAATTTATTTATTTATTCGTTACGTACATAAGTGCAGGAAAATGTATTAGATTAAGTTTTGTGTCTCATTGTTTAGTAATAATTAAATAAATAAAAAAAACAACACCATAATTTGATTTGGAGCGCTGTCTACGATCTTTGATAGTATCTTCCACTCACCTTAAATGAAATTAGGTCACAGCCTAGCTAAACCATTTAATAACAGAATATAAACGAAGGCACTCAAAAGAAGTGCTGTTAAAACCGATTTCAATCTGTTTTAACGTTTAATCTCGACTCGTAATTCTCAAAAACACCGTAAGAAAATAAAGAAGTTTGTATTACCCAATCTCGATTTAGTAGGTACTTACGTATAAGTTTTAAGATCCACTGAAGCCGCCCACTCGTTGCTAATTACTTTCAAATAGATATTTGAACGCATCTATAATTTTATGGCGGGAGAGCGTCTTTGGACCGAGGTTGGATCGATATTTTTTAATTTTTAAATACGTGACTATGGTGACCATACTCCACTCATAGTGGTACTATGGCTTGATATAGTACGTATGGGAGTTAAACGTGCTCACGCGCCGGATTAAGGTTTCCCTCTTCGAGTCAATCTCCAAGTCAGTTTTGCTTTTTGACTGCGAAACGTGGAGAGTGACGAAGGGCGTGACGAATAAGTTGCTGCTTTTCGTTAATAAGTCCCTGAGGTCGAATCTTCGCATTTTCTGGCCAAAGGCAAAGAAATGAGGACTTATGGAGTATGTGTAGGCAACAACCCATTGCCATAGAGATCTCGATGGGGATGGATAGGCCATACGATTCGAAGAGGGGAACTTGATAAGGCCGGAGCCCCACAGTCGAGCTACGCACGTGGGTACAAAAATGCTTCGTATCAAGATGTCGGTACATATATACTTCCACAGCAGCGTACGAGCACGCTATGCACGAAATGACGTCACTAATACACGCGTGGCCTGTTCCGAATCCGAAGTGCGCCCCACGCACAAGCTAGCCCGCGTGGCAGACGAAGCTCCACCGCGACCCACGCACGCTGATGAGCTAACGTGCACAGCGTGCCCGTGGGTTACAGTGGAAAGCCGGAACCCCACTGCTGCGAACGTTGAGCTACGCTCGTGGGTACAAAACCGCTTCGCATCAAAATGTACGAATATAGCAATAACGGACAACGTGTCATTTTTGTTTCTGACTGACTTGATAATATGAGCTAACGTGCACAGCGTGCCCGTGGGTTGCAGTGGAAAGGTGGCCGCAACTGCGTCGCACTAACAAAACCCGTTTTGTGCGTAGCGTGGGCCACGTGCGCCGCAGTGGGGAATGTGGATACACGCAGCTGACCCACGTGGGTGACGTGTATAGCGTGTGCGTGCCTAGCGTGAGCAGCAATGGAGCTCCGGCTTTACCTACGGCTTGATTTCCGGGGTAAAAATGCTGAAGTCTATGCACTTATATGGTTATTTTTTCATAAATAGCGCGACCGTATCTTGCTCAGGGTAAAACATACACAATTAATGGTTACACTTAACAATGAAAACAATCTCTTTGCCTTCTCTTAGTGCCTATTAAAATTAATCTCGGTCTTAGACACTATAATAGAATGCAAAGTTTAGCTACAGTAACTGCCCAATGACTAATGTAAGTAGACTGACCTGTTGTTAGTTTGTCGGTTAACCTGCTCTAAATTAGGCCATGGCTAATCAGCTTCACCTAGCTATTCAATTAAGTACATACGTGTGTATTTGTGTATATACGTATAGCAGTGTCTGTCTGTATCATGTTCACATCTACCGATAATAATATCGGTCCAATAATCGAAAGTCAGAGTTTTCGAGAAGTAAGAAAATGAAACATTCAATTCAATCAATTCCAAAAGCCAGATGATATTATTGGTAAATGTGAACACGCTCTTAGCAGACGTAGGCGATTATTCCCAGTTGTTCCGTGGAAGAAGTTCCGGGGCGGAACTAGTGAGACTTTTTTCCCGATAGTTCCGCGAATGAACTAGTGAGATAATGATGTATATGACTTTATTTAATGAAGTGACAGTAGGACATCATGTAGAATACAATATGTAGTAGAAGAAATATAAATTCAAAATTTTGATTAGCCAGTATTACTACATACTCCCCCGTAATCAAAATAAGATTATAAACATAAATCTATTCCTTTTACACAATTCTGATGCTTAATGCGAGCTAAAGGCTTAGTGAGCACATCAGCCCACATCTCCAAAGTAGGTGTATAGACAACACTAATAACACTATTAGCTAACAAATCTCGTATAAAATGAAATCTTGTGTTTATATGCTTGGTTGTATTGTGGTGGACCGGATTCAATGCCAATTTTTGGGCAGACTGCGAATCATTGTAAATTGTGACAACAGTTGACTCACCAGTTAATTCGAACATCAATCGCTTCAGAAACACAGCATCCTTTGCCGCACTCGCCAAGCTCATGTATTCACTCTCACTGGAAGATAAGGCAGTGGTAGTCTGCTTTTTACTCTCCCACGAAATTGCTCCACCAGCCAGGGAGAAGTAAAATCCAGTATATGAGCGACGATCCTTAGGACAGTTGGCCCAATCTGCGTCCGCAAAACCAACTAAACAGCCTCCGCCTTTCCTGTAAGTAATGCCCAAATCGATAGTTCCTTTCAAATATTGTAATACGCGTTTCGCTGCAACCCAATGACTTTTATCATATTTAGTATTAAACTGGCTCAAATATGATACAGCGAAAGCAATATCAGGTCGCGTATTAACGGCGAGAAACATCAGGCAGCCGATTAACTTCTGATATGGGTATAATGAAGAATCATCATTACCTTTTTCACACGGCAACAACTTTTTAGTTTCCAGTGGAGTAGGCATAGCCTTACAGTCGGACATTTGAAACTTTTCGAGCAAATCGCATATATAAGTTTCTTGCGACATTTTAATTACGTTAGGTTTACATTTTATATTTAAACCTAAATAATAGTTTAAAGGGCCTATGACTTTCAGGCTAAAATAATTCTGTAAGTCAGATATGACAGTGTCAAGCGTTTTATTTTCCTTGTAAAATATGACAATGTCATCGACGTGAAAGGCAAGCATTATTAACTCGTTACCAACCTTTTTAGTATAAATACACGCTTCGGAAGGAGTTTGGTTAAAACCTATGCAATGTAAAATTTCCGTTAATTTTTTATACCAAGCCCTTGAAGCTTGCTTGAGGCCGTAAAGTGAACGCTTAAGTAAGCACACTTTGTCTTCTTGGCCAGGCTTAGCAGATCCTTCTGGCTGACTCATGTAGACTTCTTCCTCCAAATCTCCGTTTAGAAATGCTGTGTCCACATCTAAATGGTGCATTTTCATTCTTGCTTCTGCAGCCAACGCAAACAGCATGCGAAGAGAAGAGTTACGGACGACTGGGGAGAAAGTTTCCGAGTAATCAATGCCATACACTTGATTAAATCCTTTCGCGACAAGTCGCGCCTTATATTTGATAACGTCACCATGCGCATTTTTCTTCAACTTATATACCCATTTGCAAGGTATGACTTTTTTATCTGGTCTATTGACGAGAACCCAAGTTTTCTTCTCAAGTAGCGACTGAAATTCATCTTGCATAGCTTGATACCACTTATCTTCATCTTCTGCATTCATAGCCTGTGAATAACTTGTAGGTTCATCCATATACTGAGGGGATGAAGTCTGCATGCATACACAATTGGCAGCAGAATTAGGTTTTCTCGGTCTCAAATTGTACCTTGGTTCTACAATCTCAGTATCAGAGTCAATTTCTTCTGATAAAGGTGAAATACCGGGTTGAACTGACTCATCTTCAGTGGCAGTATTATACCACTGTTCTGCAGTACTAGTATTCGCCTCAATTTCTTCTGATATGGATTGGGCAGTATCGGGTTGAATCTGCACATCTTCGATGACAGCGCTCGTCCGTTTTGAACTACTCGACGAGTTCTCTTGTAAACTTAGCAGAAGAGGTATAAATGCTGACTCAGGTAAGTTATCGCCAGACTGACATGTATTACCTTTACCTTTCAAATCTTGAAAATAATTTTCAAAAAAGGTTATATCTCTGCTTTTCACAAATCTTCTTGGATACGTAGCGTCCCTAAAGTAATAACTTCTTGGATCTTCTGAATATCCGACGAAAATATGTTCAGACGCTTTCATGTCCAATTTCTTTCGAGTACAGTCGGGGACATGGATCAAAGCTCTACATCCAAACACACGTAGATGCGATAAGTTCGGTATCTTACCGTACCACTTCTCGTACGCTGTCTTGCCTTCAAGAGCACGATGAGGAGATCTATTCTTGAGATATACGGCCATTTCAGCTGCATCCTGCCAATAGGCTGGAGACAGTGAACTATCGGACAGCGTTGACCTCACTTTCTCTATAATAGACCTATTGGTCCTTTCTGCCACACCATTCTGATTTGGAGAATAGGGAACCGTAGTTTGGTGTTGAATTCCTTCATTTTGTAAATACCTCGAAAATTCAGCATTAACGTACTCTTTCCCGTTGTCACTCTTCAGTGTCTTAATCTTGGCTCCCGTTTCCCGTTCTACTAAGGACTGGAAAACACAAAACTTATCCTTTACTTCAGCTTTTGAAGAAATAAAGAAAACAAAAGTCATACGAGAAAAATCATCTATAAAAAATAAAAGATATCTATTGCCTTGAAACGACGTTTCAGGCAGGGGACCACAAACATCTGAATGAATAAGTTCCAGAACTGAAGTTGATCTTTTATGCGAAACTTTCTTAAAAGGTTTCCTATTCTGCTTACCTTCAATGCAGGGGATGCATGGTTCCTTATCGACATCTGAGTAGTCGACGCCTACCGCGTGACCTTTCTTTAGTTGATCCATTCCGATGCGGCATAAGTGACCTAATCGTCGATGCCATAGCTTGAAGCTAGAAACATCGGAGTGTCTCAAAAGCGGTTAATCGACTCGTGTTTGGGTTAACTGTACCTACAATCTAAAGAATACAGTCCACCACAATGAGAACCATGTAAAATTACATCACCTTTACAAGAAAAACCATCAGAATCATAAAAATTACAACCAGTTTTATCAAAAACTACGCTAAAACCTTTATCTACCGCCTTCTTCACTGAAATAAGATTAGAATTCAAGTTTGGCACGTGAACGACATCTGTAATCTTCTTAATATCAGTATTGTGACCACAACTGGTAATGGAGATATCTCCAACTCCTTGGCTCGGCAATTCATCGCCATTGGCAATGGTCACAGTCCCTGTATGTGAACCTCTCACGTTTTCCATCCAATCATCGCGTGACGTCATATGGGCCGACGCACCAGAATCGATATAAAACTTATCACGCTCTAGTCTGTCATTGACATTTAATGCGCATAAATAATTCTTGTGATTCATAGGTTTCTTCTTCTTGTCCTTCTTATGTGGACAGTCTGGACGCTTATGTCCTGGCTCCATGCAGTCATAACAAACAACAGGTTTCTTAGGTTTGGATGTACTCGTAGGTCTAATTTGGTTCATTCGGGTACGAAAAGCAGTATCAGGGTTTTCTAAAGCTGGCTTCATTCAATAGTTTAGTCTTAATCAAATCTACAGTAATGTCTATGTTGGAGTTTTCCAAAGCCATTACTAAAGGTGAATACTGAGGACTCAAACCTCCTAGAAGTATTGCAGCTATTGAAGCATCTTCCATAATTTTGCCTATATCGGCTAAATCTTGAACAGTTGACATGACAGCGTTTATATACGTCTCTATGTTGGAGTCAAAATCGTCAAGGCAGTACCTGTACAGTTTCCGTTCGAGGCTTATACGTCGGCCTAAGCCTTTGTCCTCGTAAGCGGACGAAAGAGCATCCCAAGCCTCCTTGGCTGTCTTGCAGGACCTTACATGGGTGATCGCCATACCATCTACCGTAAGACATATTTTCGATAACGCCTTTTGATCGTTACGTAATTTCTTTTCAGCAGATATAACGTTACCTTCAGGATATCCGACGATAGTTTCCCATAGTTCTTCATGCATGAGGTACATACGGATTTTGAATTTCCATACGGAATAACCGTCTCTATTTATAAGCGGTTTTATACCAGAAATAGCATTATTTGACATATATACATACGCTCAGCTGTTCGATGTCACAACAAAAATATCTTATGAAAATTATGTTCGTGAACTATTAAAAATTTTCACGGATTTTCACAAATCATACACGTACACATTGGAAAAACTTTCCTAGTCACTTTTAATTAAATAAAATGGAGTTTTATAAGTGTATACTCAGTTAAATAGAGTTTTCGTGCTGATAACGAATGATGTATATGACTTTATTTAATGAAGTGACAGTAGGACATCACGTAGAATACAATATGTAGTAGAAGAAATATAAATTCAAAATTTTGATTAGCCAGTATTACAACAGATTTTTTCTTTCCATAGGTAACGGCGCCTATTACCGGGGGTATCAATTTCGGCTACCATTACCGCGGCATTTCAAAATACGCATTTTAAAGGCAAACCGTTCGATTTACAATAAAACATTCTTTACACAAATGAAGCCTAATTTAGTTGACTAACGGTCCTGTTTACGCAAATGTGTGTGAATTAAATAACAAGCTCGCAATTCATCAGTTTCCGCGACGGCGGCGTAGGAAGAGGTTGTGTCATACAAACGCGTGGCGTCACTGGTAAGTATACCCGAATCTTATTTACTATTTCACGTAATATGTATTACAATTAAACTAATGCTATGGATTTTAAATGGTTATTTATAGTTTTAGGCACGACTTGTGGGTACCCATAATATATTTTTTGGCCTGGAAATGCATTTAAATGAAATATAAAATGCAGCGGTGATAGACGCCATTTTTAGTAGGGTAAACTAATACCGTGGCATACCACGGTAATAGTTAAGTCGGCGATTTGCTTCTTTGTGCTTTATCTTTTTTATATGTCATCGATTATAAAATCTCTTACAGTTATTCGAATCTTGACCTATTGACGCTATTAAAGAACCATTTCCGTGGTATGGAAAGTATTCAACAAACCCTTGATTTTTAACCAAAAATTTAGTACTGAATCTGCAGTTTCTATGGAAACCCTTATTTTGTCATGTCATTCAAATATTGTAATAATTAACTATATTTACGTACCAGTTATGTGATTATGGTTTTATACCAAGCTTGTAATGTGTATGTTTGATTTGTAATGAAAATACAATTGTATACTAAAGTTTTTATGGATCGGAAATAGATTTTACAAAATTCCAAATTAAGTCTATTACCGATGGTAAGATCCCATAACACTCGGTAATAGTAACTATGGGAATCTTTTACCGACCCATTCTTTATTTGTTTGGATCGGTAATAGGTCACAAAGAAGTATCTATTACCGAGTGACATTTAAGTCTTCTCTTAAAATAAATCACATCTAGGGTTCCGTTCGTACAGTTTTATTTGATAAAATTTAAAGATGTGTGGTGGACGGAAATAACCGAGCAAAATTTGTAAATTAAATAGTCTTAAAACATTTGGATCCCGGAAACGTTTAGCCTATTAGAATGCTCTGTACTAGGTTTTTTATAATACCCTGTATAGTGTATTTTAGAGTTCTTTATTTATTTATTCTTTGAATACAAAATACTGAATCCATTCTTCATGTAACGTAACAGTGATTTAATAAAAGGTAGGCTTACCTGCTATGTATGCAAGTACTTAGTAGTTATTCTTATAACCAGTGGACGTATTTTTTTTTGATTTATGTGTAATTTTTTATTTATTTTTATATAGTACGGAACCAAAGTCACGAATATTATTTTAACCCTCGATATTGGGTGCCGAATTGTGTATCAGGTTACTATTACCGATGGTAGGAAATTGCTGCTTTTTATACCCTCGGTAATAAAAGCTTAATTCGCGGTAATAGAATCACATACCATCCATTACCACGGTAATAGAAGATTCTCCTTTCGTGGTTTCAATAATTATTTTAATAATATATTCTAATATTATATTATATGTTATATATTCTAATATTATATTATCTTAATAATATATTATAAGTTAAAATTGGTTCAAAAAGTTACGACTGAAAGTTCAATAAACACTCTTCAATAAAAAATAAATCTAGGACGTTAAGGAGCTTTCATACCCTTATTTTTTTATAATAATTTGAAAACTACCTCACGTACCACGGTAATAGGCGCCGTTATCTTAGTTCCGCGGAACAAAGCATCAATTAAGTGCTAATATTTTATAATCCCACTAGTTCCCTGCGTTATCGTACATTATAACACAAAAACGGTAAAATGAAATAAAATACATTTCCAATAAATTCCTCGTGGTCACACCAGTGTGACAAAGTAGTGTGACTACGAGTCCGACGTCGGCCCTTCGACAGTTTCGACGGAGCCCTGCAGAGCGGCGCTCCTATTTCTGGTCTGTTCGCCCTTCGGGCATCTGAAGATACCTAACGAACCTAACCTACCTATCTTTTACATCAGAAGTTTATGTACGATAACGCACGGAACTTACGGGATTATAAAATAGTAGCGTTTAATTGATGCTTTGTTCCGCGGAACTATTGGGAACAAAAGTTTCACTACACAGTAGTTCCGTGGAAGGAACTACTGGATAATCTGTGCTACTGGGAATGAACTGACGTAGGTACAACCACCTTTCCCATGTTTGGAGCAGTCGAACTGTGGAAGATTAGGTAACGCCAGTCGGACTCGTATGCCGTCATTATCATCATCATCATATCAGCCGAGACGCTCATTGCTAGACGTAGGCTTCCCCCAAAGAGTGCCTCAATGACCGATCCTGCGCTACCCGCAGCCATCGGACTCCCGCGGACTTTGCCATCATCCTGGTAAAAATATTTTGTGATAAATTGTTTCTTTCTATGTTCACCTCGTCTCCATCATCGACGTCAACAAGTCCGCATTGTGAACTGGTTTGCGTACCATTCTCAACTCGTCCGCGCTGTAAATTTGTTCACTGTACCATACTCAACACGTCCACATTCCCGTGAACTGCTACGAGGAGAAAACGACAATGAGTAGGTAACGTAATTAACGTACCTATTCACAGTGTGCACGAGTTGGGAATAATGGGGACTAGTTTGAAAATAAAGATGTTTTTTTTAATGGTCAAGGGTTAGTGGACTTTTTTTAAACGGTTTTATTATTCACTATTGTTTTAAAGGCACCTAGATCCAGAGCCTGATTTAGAGTTCTGACCGCCCTAGGCTAACTATGAAATGTAAGTAATTATCAACTCAGTGCCGCGCCCTAGCTCTAGCCTTATTAGCCTGCGGGTAAATCAGACCCTGCCTAGATCTTAATTGTCAGAAAATACAGATGACTGGAGCGAATTCCATTCCTGAGCAGTCCGCATTAGGAAAGACGAGGCAAATCTACGTGCGAATATATTGACAGCATAAGGAAGGATATGCCTTCGCTCCCCACGAAAATAAGTTATGTTAAACCTTAGTTATGAAATCATTAAATCAAATGTTAGCTATAACCCACTCCCAGTCCTACACAATCACGAATCAAACGAGAGTGATATCAATATCCATTGGATCTCTTCAACACGAGTGCTTCGCAAGTTGTATTCCAGATGGAATAAGGACTTAACTCCCCGCGTTTCCCATAAAAGATCGCCCTTGTTATGAAAGTTACGAAGTTTCCGAACGTCTAAGCCGACGAAGTTCGCAACAACTAGTCTTATCTAAGAACTTACGACCGACGCATATTAGGCATGCATTGTACGAAGATCGAAGAAAATAATTTGGGTAGAGCAGGTATATTATTTATGAAAATGAAAATATTTATTTCTTAACATATACAGACACTTAAAAACATATCTATGGTCCCACACTAGGCTAGGCCTGTCCCGTGGAAACCAAGACAAATACAGATTAACAGACCATGCGGCTTAGAAGGAAAACAAGACAATTTTAATAGCATAACAATACAATGAGTATGTTTTTTATTGCTCTTTTGTCTATCACCGAAGAATAGTCCCCGCGAAGGCTACGGGCGGGGCGACTGAATCCGCGATTAACTACTTTGTATTAATGATTAATATAATAAATGTGAAAGTTTGGATGTTTGGATGTTGGATATCTGGATGATTGTTATCAAATTTTGCACAAAAATAAAAACAAAATACTTGTGTGGTGCCGGGTTAGCATAGCACCACCCCATTTCTTCCCGTGGGTGTCGTAAGAGTCGACTAAGGGACCAGGATTGAAGTGTGTTGTGGGCGATGGGCTAGCAACCTATCACTGCGAATCACCTTTTGTCGATATTTTGTACCCACATTTATGCTAACAGTGGCACTGGACACAAGTTTCATGTGCTCTGCCTACCCCTTTTAGGGATAAAGGCGTGTATTTATGTATGTATGTAAAAACAAAATATAGAATTGTTTTTATCCCGGGTCCACGCAGATGAAGTCGCGGGCTGAAGCCAGTTAAGGGGATGCCTTGATTTGAGTCGTACACGCCCCCTAGATGCCTTCCGCGCACGAGAAAAAGATATGTAACACTCTTCGGGAATGGCTTTTTTAGACAAATTTCGATAAAATTCTAACTTAGCAAAGTTTTATTTAAATTTCATAAAGTGAGATTTTAGATGAGATAAAATACTATAGTATTAACTTGATTGTGTCGTAAAATAATGTACCGTTTGAGTAGGCTGAGTAAAAAAAGGAAAATACAGACTTAACTTTGGTTTTTTTTCTATCAAGGAAATTTTAAGCAATAATGTACCTACCGATAAAATCAGGTAAACAATTATATAGTAACTATAAAGTTGGCGAGTTTGCAAAATGAAGCGATTGTGGTCTCTTTACGAATGATTTTCTGCAGTTTATATGGTTCTATATGCAGGAATTTCATGCTTAAATCACGGGTTTGTGAAGGGCAGTCTTTTAAAAGATGAGACAATTAGTAAATAAGTATACGTTTTGCCCGCAACTTCGTCCACGTATACTCGTTAGTCGTCTGAAGCTGACGCCAGACATCTGAGCGCGGCGGATGGCGCGAGCGGTACGAAGTTATAAAATAGAGCGAGACAGGGAATTTTACAGGATGCCTGGCTTCCGGCAACTATGGCAGCCGCCACACGCACACGTACGAATCGGCGGACGGCTAAGGAAGGTGAACACTGCACAGAACCGCTCCGCTTCCAGCGCCACTTTTAGCATATATGTGGGTATAAAAGATCGACTAAATGTGATATTGCAGTGATAGGTTGCTAGCCCATCGCCCACAACACTCACCACACCACACACGGTTTTAACTGAAAAAAAAGTGTTTTTTCTTTTTTTTCTTTTGTTAAGGTTACGTGTATTTTTTACGCTTCTGGGACATGTGACACATGTGTAGCTTATTTTATTTAAAAACACTAAAAAAAATACAAAAACATCACAAATATCCCAAAAATTCTTTTTAAACACAAAAATGCAAAAACTATTATGACTCAAAGTCTGCATTGACTGCTGTGCTATGATCTCTTGGTGCCAAGAATACATTACTTGAAGGTTATTAACTTTAGATCAGCATTTCTCCGAATTCAAAAAAATATTTGAAATATTGGACACAAGAGGGGTTATTGCCGGTGCCGATGCTCTAAAGAAGCGTCCTTTTGCTTTTGCTCGTGTTACAGGTCATACGCTGTATATAGCAAGAAAGTTTAGAATGGCTTCTATGGGCGCTCCGCCATTGATTCCTTCCAACCCAGATGCAAACTAGGTCTAGTTTGTATTGGGATTATGCCGGTTTCCTCACGATATTTCCTGCACCAAAAAGTGACCTCGGTTTCACACACGGGCTGATATCACGCGGCGGATTGCATGCACTCTGCCGGTTTCGTGCGTGTAGCGGCACCTTATCCACACGGGAACGTTTTTGTCAGAAACTTATTTTGTTTAAAAAGGTTAAGGATTTTCACGAAAAGTTATGATTCACACTTACTATTTAAACAAGCTCGTAATAACACGATAAGGTTTCTACGTTCCACGTCCTATATCCGTGTCCCCGATAACACGGGCCCTCGCAATCTGTCCCTTGTTTTATCCGTTTATCTGAGACTCGGAAAAATGCTATAATTTGTTAACTTCAAGTATTCCGAGCTGGCCCCTGGTGTTCACGGTGACTTAATAGTTCGACTCGAACCACCAGTGTAAGGCTCCCCTGGTCAATCAGGTACTTATGTTTATTGAAATTTTAATGTTCTTGAGTAGATGATTACAAAGAGTACAGTTGGCAATAAAAGCTTTTATATAAAATCATATTTTTACATGACATTATTTAACAATACATTTACAATAATATATGTCTACACATGTTAACGATGACGCATTAAATCGGTCAATGGGATGCCCCCGTACTATTAATTTCATTTGTGTTTAGTCGATAACGGTAGTAGGACTGTGTGGTGATTGCCACTTATGGTCAGACAATAATTACTGCAACACTTTAGAACTTGGCCTAAGGGAATGGCGTTATATTCTAAGATTAGTTTCACTCTTCGGTTGATACGAATCTTTGAGCCAAGTTACTATCTATGTATTAATAGTGACTTTGTGAGACGAATAATTGTGACTTGTGAATCACCAGGAGCGTTCCGTTAGACGCTTTTCTGGACGTGTGATGTATTTTATCCATTTAATGGAAGTCAGAGAAGTGCATTTGTGCAGCGACTAACTAATAAAAAGTGGAGCAATATGTTACTTGATAAAAAATGTTCAGAGGTTGGTCATCACGGAAAATAAACAGTGCAATTTATGGTAAAAACTTTATAGAAATGATTGTACTTGTAATGTATACGGCTAATCTTGTGATTAGCCCTACCAGGAAAAGGAGGATGATGATGTTTGGATGAAATTTGACACACGTGTTGCGTCTTGTATGATGTACCATAGCAGCCGCTATCATACAGGACGCAACTAACGTAAGAGGGAAAAATATACTTCTATCGCACTCCAACGCATAATAGCGTCCCTCTCTTACATCATAATAGCCCATTGTGTAGAGCTGTAGAGAAGTCATAAAAGTTGGCTTTACGATCCCTGGATCACCAACGCCTTTCTCCACGGTAAAAAAGGTATATCATGGTAATTTATTCAATAACTACCAGGGTAGCTTAACCTATTCAAGACTCATAAATGAGTCATCCATCTACGAGCGATTTCGGCTAAGACGGAAAAGTGCTGCTACGCGGCGTAGCGCACGTAGCGTTGCTTGGAGTACCTCGCTCGGTAAGGACTCTGCTCGTAGAGATTTCCTCTACAAATGGTTTCTCCCATGTGATCGGCTACGGTACGGTCCTACGACGATCGCTACCGCTACAAGATTATTGGCATGACTCTCCAACCATTTCGTAGTGGTGTCTCGTATGTGTTAACACATTTTCACTGCCAGGAGCCCCCTTAGCGGGTGTCTACTCCGTAGTCACTTTCCGCTACATACCGCGAAAACCACGGTATTGGCTACGAGCGTAGCACGTAGTTGGCAGTGAATGTGGTCGCCAGGTCGCTCGGCCCTCCATACAAACATAGTTTGGTTCTCATTTTATGTCTAGGTCGAGAACTAGTTTCTTTTGCTAGAAATTGAGTTGATATTAGGACAGTTTCAGGTGATAATGTGGAAACGCTGGACAAAGCACCAAATTTTTTGTAACCAACTCCTCCGCCGACAATTTTTTTTGTGGCGGCCGTGTTAATCATAGTTAATTATTAATATCTCGAGTTCTGAGACACTTAGAACCACAGAGTTGGCGCCTAATATACGTATTTGTTATGTTAAAAAAACAAGTATAAACATTATTATATTTTTATTACTTGTTAATATAGAAGCTATAGTAATACATAATCTGCGGAAATTTCAAGTGTCTACATATTACGGTTCTACAGATATACCCATTGTTATGGGTGGGCAATAAAATTACGTTTCATGTATGAGAGAACTGTACCTATATATTTTTTTTAAGAATGTATGTTAAAGCAGCAATAGAAAAACAATTTCTATGGAAATTTGAACAGTCTAGCTGTTGCTGATACGCAGAAGCCGGATGGACAGTGGAAGCTTAGGAACAGGGTTCCGTTTGATATCCTTCGGGAACTCGACTCTAAAAAATATCTAGTTGTATTCCTTGACCCCAATTATGTATATTTAGACACTAAGTTTGTGATCCTACGTTATTTAGAACTCGAGATATTAATGATATAGGTATTATTCAAAATGACCGCCAAAAAATTAAAGATGGTTGACGGAGGAGGTGGTTCCTATCAAAAACTTAAAGCTATGGACCTAACAAGTACCTGAAAAAAATGATGCTTTTGTCCAGCGTGTCCACATTATCACCTGAAACTGCCCTACTATGAAGGCCGATTCGGTTCGGCTCGACTAAAACTTTCAGGGCTCGGAAACGGGTTTCCCATGTAGCGCTACTATACTATTGGCAGTGAATGTGTTAACTTTCACGATTTTATCAACTGTATCATAAACACAACAGCAAAGTAATTCAATAAACACGAAATTGGCAATGATAAATGATCCAACGCCCGGGTCATAACTAGTTTACACCAGTTTATACAAGTTTATACTGGCAACTTCGCTCGTAAAGTCCCACCATCCAGTTTAGTGCATATTGGAAAATTAACCTATGCTTCCTTCACACCTACATTTGCAATACAACCTTACCATTAACACAAACATAACTAGACCTCTAGGATCTTAATAACTAGACGTTATCGGAGCTCCCAATAAAGCTGGTCTTCGCAAGTCGCGTTGTGAAACTAATCTTTTTCGTCGGTTATTGAGGCCATAGCGATTTAGTCGCGATGTGGAATCTTTATTTAATATCAACAACCGGCAAATATTGCAGCTTTAGAGGAATCTTCCTTTCCTACGTTCCGTGCGTATGAAACTTCGTTTGAGTTTTAGAAAAACATTAATAAAAACTGTAAATATACAGTCACCAGTATTCATTTCCGCAATAAATTGTGCATAAATATTAATTTGACTTTATGACGTACGGTGCTGAAAGACGTGGATGGGAGAGGACCAAATTAATTATTGTGTCACAACGGATTTTTTTAACTACTACCGATTATCTAGGCTAACTACTGGCCAAGAATTTGTTCCTCACCCGGATACTCACAAATTAGGCTATGCATAAAACGCAAGTAGCCATGGAGCGCGCCATGTTCGGTTTTAAGAGTCCGTATCGGCCCGGCAAAAGTTCGATTGTAGGTATATTACCCATCTCCCGAGCGCGCCAGCGCAGGTGTCGTGGTGGGGGTCGAGCGAGGCCGAGGCTGCTAGGTCGTCTGCACGTCTCCGAGCGAAAATTGAGAAAACAGCGGTTGGACTGAGCCAAAATATGGTAAACTGAGAGCTAAATGTAAACAATTTTTCCACTTATTCAACTTGAATTGAAATGATCTTTCATATTACACAATACAATCTTTAGGAAAACGAATATTTAATGAGATATGATCTCAAAAAGTTTAGCGAATTCAGCAAACGGCTATATACGGACTCTTAAGCTACAATACCGACTGAGGATATTGAGAGCTGATCTCTTGCACCAAGGTGCGTGACGTCGGAGAAGTCATGACCAAACTAAAATGGAGTCCGGTGGGACATATTGCCAGGCAGCGTGACGGTAGGCGGACCGATGCGTTGACAGATTGGTGGCCACTTACAGGAAAGAGAAGCGTCGGTCGCCCACCAGCTCGATGGGTTGACGACTTAAAAAAGACCGCGGGTCATTTCTGGATGTGACTAGCACGGGACCGGGATAAGTCGCGTACTCGAAGAGATGCTTATATGCTCAGCAGTACTGGCTGTAAAGTAAATGATGATGAATGATGAATTATCAGACTTTATTTCTAGGGCTGTTAGGAATTAGGGTAGGTCAGATATTATTGCCCGTGGACTACGATCCAGCAGTAAAACTACAGCGAAATCCATCATATATTTACTATAATAATATTGTAATATTATAAATGCGAAAGTGTGTCTGTCCGTTACCTCTTCACGCTTAAACTGCTGAACCGATTTGATGAAACTTGGTATGGAGATAGTTTGAATCCCGGAAAAGGACATTTAATAGTTTTTATCCCAGAAATCAGCCCCTGAGGTGGTGAAATAGGGCATGAAAGTTAGTACAGAACCACGATATAAATGAGTTCCAAATGCCAGAAGCTAGTCAAAAATAGAGTCCATTAGGTAGATTTTAGATGTCAGTCTTTGGTGTCATAAGCCTCCTGTCAAGTGAGCGAGTTTCAATAAGGTTACTGTTATTAGCTCGCTGAGTTTGTAATTGTAACCTCTAGCTCGGGCGCACTTAGTTATTGCTATTTAATACCCATTTACATTAATAAGCGTCGAACGCGAGCGAGGGCTACCCTCAGGCGTCGCCACAGTACACAGGTTTCAAGCAGGAGGACATATAGGCGGACAAGAATTTCGGCATCTTAAAAGCTAGGTCCTTTAAAGGTGCATTTTCATAGGTCGATAGGTGCGGATTCCCTAAACGACTTCGAGAGGAGGAGTTTCTCACCGATATTTGTTTAAAGGGTATTCTTCCCAGTCCCATGGTCATCTTGGAGAAATCGAGGGAGCAATTTTTTTTCACTGGTCATTATACCGCGTGCGGGGAACATCCGCATGCGGTAAACGACTGTGCCAGCGACTGATCACTGTCATTAGTCGTTACCCCGTCTGCGGGGAGCACTCGCCAGCGGTATATCGACCGACTTAACGGCCAATGGGGGATCGAAATTGCACCACGTCCGTAGGAATTACCCATCGCTACCCTACACGTGACCCCTGGGTGGTGCTAAAAGTGCAACAACAAGATCTCACGGTTCTAAATACTGATTTGCCATACGATAAATAAATAACGACCAATGAAAATGCGTCTTAATAAGTTTTTTTTTTTAATCTTGGCTCGCCCATGCTGTTTTGTTATGTAATACAACGTGTTCATAAAATAACGCCAAACCTGAAAACAGTTTGTTCAGAATCGACAATGCAATGTGAAAAAGGTTTTGCGTTTGTGTGTCTTATATCACACACTTATTGTGTCCATACGAGCTACGATTCAGGGTCTGAATTATGTAGTATATAAGTAAGTACTTAGCTTTGCGGTGAAGGAAAAACATCGTGAGGAAACCTGCATACATCTGCGAAGAAATTCAAAGGTGTATGTGAAGTTCCCAATCCGCACTGGGCCAGCGTGGGGACTACTGCCCATTCCGTCTCATACATGAGAGTAGGCCTGTGCCCAGCAGTGGGACGTATATAGGCTGATGATGTGATGTGAAGTAAGTACTTACAGTTTCTGTGGACAGTTTCATGTATTAGGTAGCAGGTTTCAAAACATACAATATCTACATCATTTAACCCTTCAGCTGTGTTCATCCCTCTGTGGGCTTCATATTTTTTCCTGCAGGTTGGTGGAGCGGCCCTCGGAGGGGCGCAATGGCTTTGCTTACTTTCTTAGAAATAAAACCGGCATTCGTATATCGATCTCGCTTTAATCCATTGAAACGTATAGCCAATTCAGTGAGACAGCTAGCAAGCGAAAACTTCAATGGCCAATGGAGGAAAAAATCAATTTAGTTGTTAGTCTAAAATAGTCAGTGGCACGATTGACACGGTTGGTGTTCGCGAGTGAAAATTAGTGGGTTTAGTGCTGAATTGTAGTGCCAGAAGGACAGTTTTTGTAGACATGTAAGTAATCTTTAGAATTACATAGAAACAAGTGTTATTTCAACGGGTTAACAGTAATAAAACCGTGACTAACATGACATACCTACTCATGGTCAAAATTTGGCAACACATGTTTTTAGCGCTTTTCTAATAATTAAATATTACTATTAGCTATTAAAATTACCGTTAGTTATCATACATTTGTTTAAAATGAACTTAAATGGATTATCAATGGCCCGAAAGTAAATAAATCGATTGAAGTTGGTAACGTTCACAACAAACCCCTCAGAGGGGGACCTAACCGACCGAGAATTTCCCTCCGAGGGATGCCCACATGATACCTCGTGATGTCACTACGATCCGCACTCTATACTAATCATGACCTTGATTTATATCGTTTTCAAATCATGTTTTGATGTGATTTTTGTTTAACTGATGGTTATATTATAGTTTTAACTAAAAGTATACTTAATGTGAATTTTAAGAAACCTTATTTGTTTGGTTCAAAACATATAGTTGCTGTGATAATTGCACTCGTTTGGAAGAGGTTATTTTGTATGAAAGTAGACATACTTTTTTCATTTTACTCTCAGATAAAACCTGCTGCACTTACAATAAAAAAAGCTACTGTTACACCTAGTTGATGACCCATATTTATTGTTCAGGCATGAATTTGATTACATACAGTATAAAACACTTCAGATATAAGCATGTAAATCGAAGCCTACACGAGCAACTTCTGAGTGTAGGCATTATTTTGGTAGAATATTTCAAATGGTCTAGTGTAAAAAAAATACTCACGAGCCTGCCATTTTATGTTTTTCGAATAAGTATAACACAAATTTCTTCAAATTAAGCTCATTTAACACCCCAAAAAACTAATTGATTATATTTAAAATAACCAAAATACGTCGTAAACTTCGGTGAGGTGGTGACGAGGTCAGGTAGATAGCCTTAATACGACTTTAATGTAACGATGATATATCGTTGCAGTTAGATAATTTAATAAATATTGAGTTTCATCCACAATCCTGGCTGTGATTATGTAAAAAACTAAAGAAAATTTAATTTTACTGGATCACTTCACTCCACAAACCTTGTTAGTGGAGCGCCCCTCAGAGGGTGCCACAGACGTGGGTAAGCGGCCATGTTTTTTCGCCACAGCTGAAGGGTTAAATACATATTCAAGTCTTAACAGTAAGCTTAGAATACATAAGAATTGTTAAAAGCAGAATAAAATTGTTAAAACAATGTTTTCATTTTCTTCTTGATCTTTGAACGTTTTAGTTCAACTATCAACTTGTTCTGGCATTTGACTCATCAGTAAGTCAATTCTGACATCAACACCGCGCCCTGCAGATTATAAAGACATTATCCATAATCGTAGTTATAAGACTTATAAGATAAGGTAAACGTACAAGTCCACACAAGTTAAATTCGAACTAAGAGGAGCTTTCTTCTTTCGAATTTAAACCATGTGTGTTTGAGTATGAGTATTAAAATGTTATAATAAGGATTTTATGAGATTGTATGTTTGTAGGTATGATGAAGTAATTTTCAAAAATTCGTTTACCGATTATATAGAATGCACTTTCTGGATTGACAAAGGCTATATTTTTTATATAATTAATATCAAATCGAATGGCAATCATGCATGCTTTTGTGATATTTACACTAAAGGTTTATTTTCGGAACCAGAAATTCAATTTGAACAATTCTTTCACCTGTAATTAGGATGCACTTTCTGGATCCACAAACGCCATATTTTTTATGTACCTAATATGAAATCGAATGACAAACATGCATGCTTTTGTGAAGATTATGCGAAGTAATTTTTGGGCGGAGGCAGGTCCAGGAACAAGGGAAATTTGCGACCGGTCGCTACTTGCGTTGGGTCTGTCTCTATGGTAGCAGCCTGTCCGGCGGTTAACATGGTAGATGGCCTCGGGGGGAGCTCACAGTTGCTAAGATCCTCGAGGCAAAACTGGTTGGGATCCTTCACGAGGTTACCGCCTGTTAACTGCCTGGTTCTACCGTTGGAAACAGGCAGAACGGAAACAACCAGTTGAGCCCATACTTTATATCCCAACCCATCCTATCCCGTTTATCCCATCTAATCAGCCGTAAGCGATGACATGGCATGTCGCAGCGGGCTTTCCATCCACAAAGAAGGATGGTTAGCGGTAAAATGCCATCCGCGTGTTTGTGCCGTGCGCGGGGACCCGTACGGGTGGAGAGGGAGGTCCTGGTGGCTGAGTCGACCAGTGGTCGGGATAGTACTGCTGGGAGACAACACTCCTCTTCGGCTCAGGATTCACCTCACACGGGCGGTCATGGTCTAGCCAGCCATGATCAATCGGCTGTCGTGTCCAGTCTGATGGCCACGGGCGAGTGTCCTGGGGTATGGGGTCTGTAGTCGGTGGAGCACGGGTTGTGAGTCGTCTGAGGAGATGACGAGCAACTCGGCACCGTGCGGACTCACAGACAACATACTTTTGGGGCGCTATATCGGATTGGTAGCCCTGATGCGTTAACGCATCCCCAGGGTGTGGGCTCCGTGGTGGGTGGGGAGCCAATCCGACGAAACAAACAGATAAGGTCACATGGATCAATACAAACCAATGACGAAGGAAGTAGGGAAAGCCGGACCCGCAAGGGATGAGGCCAAGGCGCACAGCGCAAATGCTGCACCAGCGGTACGCACCTCTGTCTCAGACAGAGGAGCGAGAGCGGGTAGCAGCCGAGCAAGGGGGTCCGTATGGACGCAGAAGGCGCGAAGCGCATATACAGGCAGAGGCCATGGTGGAGCGGTCCAAACCGGAGGCACCGTCCGATCTTTTCCCCCCGGGTCGAAAAGCGGACACGCCCAGCAGGTCCCCGTAAGGAGACCGGCTGGCGCAGGTGCCGGAGGGGAGGCCAGCGGAACTGTGGCCATATGCAACCGGCCGGCCGGTCCTCTTCTGAACCCTGCTGCTGACGAGCCGGGCGCCGTTGATAGCGTGTCCGTACCCCAGGGTGCGGATGCGTGGTCCGGTGGAGGAGTCGCTGGTAGCAGAAGGCAGAAGAGGCGAGACAACGCCAAGGCGAGAGCTCAAACACTGAGCGAGGGCACCCCCCAGGATGCACCCACTTCGGGGTCAGGGGTGGTGCAAAAGAAGAGGCAACTGGGAGCCAGTGGTGACTCTTCTCTGCTTGTCAGCGACTCCAAGCGAACGAAGGTCACAGCCTCGTTCGCTGAAGTGGCTGCAAGCGAGAGGATGGCCATCGTCCCGGAGGCCTTTCCGGCCGAGAAGATCGGGTTAGGGCATCTGGGCGCCATCCAGGGGCTCATTTTGGAGCTTCTGGTTGACGCTCCGGATCCCCTACCCCGAGTAACCCTCGGCAACGTGGTGGCGGGCGCTCTCCACGTCAATTGCCAAGGGAGGGAGTCCGTCGCATGGCTCAAGGCAGCAATTGGAAGCGAGGAGATTGCTGGCTTGCGCCTGAAGGTCATGGACGCCAAGGATCTTCCGAAACCAGTCAAGATGGCATGGAAAACGAAGATAGTTGGCGGCCATGACGTGAAGTTGCTTCTCCGTGTGCTGCAGAGGTACAATCCTGCGCTACACACGGAGGAGTGGAAGGTGGTAGACACCTTGACGTCGGACGCGAACACCAGGCGCATCATACTGATGGACCGGGTGTCGGCCGACGTTATCAAGGCAGCGGGCTACCACCTACACACGGGTGTCGACCTGAGCTCCTTCAAGCTCCTTGAGGACGTGGAGGAGAGGGCGCTTGAGGGGGCTGGGGACGGCACTTGTGCGGGGAAGGGCGTGGGGGGTCAGACGCCGGGGGAGGGCGCGGGGGGGCCGCAGCCTGGGGAGGCCGAAGAGGGCACACCTCCAGAGGGAGAGGTGCCAACTGCCATTGGCAAGGAGGCTGAGGCAGCCAAGGAGGAGGGGCAGTCGGAAGCGGAGGCCGGGGACATGGCGGGCTCCAGTGACAGACGTGCTGAATCCCGCAGGGCCCGAGAGTCATCACCGTTATCGGGGATTGGCTCAGAGGACCTGCAGGGAATGGCAGAGCTGTACCTGGAGGCCTCCATGTCTCCCATGTCCTGCGACGAGACGCTCCAGGAGGTGGCTGCTGACCTCAGCAAGCCAAAGAATTAACAGCGCCAATGGCGGGTTTAAGGTGTGTACAAATCAATTTACAACACAACAAGGCGGCCACTGCCCTTCTGGCAAGGCAGCTAAAATGCGACAAGTTCGATATTGCTCTTATTCAAGAACCATATATATATAAAGGTGAAATAAGAGGTTTAGGTGGAACGGGGGGAACAATCGTTCACCTGTGTCCAGATAACAACAATGATATGAGGACATGTATATATGTCAAAAATGGCATCAATGCTATGCCTTTACATGCTTTCTGTTGCAGGGATCTCACCACGGTGATGATCCAAAAAAAGGGGGAGGGTAAGGAGCTCATTCTATCATCAGCCTACCTCCCCTACGAGGCGACGGATCCCATCACACAACAGCTGCGGGATCTTGTTGCATACGGCAGCCGGGTGAACACCAACCTGATAATCGGCTGCGACGCGAACGCTCACCATGTCATCTGGGGCAGCTCGGATGTCAATAGGAGAGGAGAGAAGGTACTGGATTTCCTGGTAAGCTCCTCTTTACAAGTACTGAATAAAGGCAATGAACCTACCTTCGTCAATTCTAGGCGGGGGGAGGTGATTGATATAACGTTGGCTACTAATAACACTAGTAACAAAATCAACTCATGGCACGTATCTGATGACATATCCCTTTCGGACCACAGATACATCTGCTTCAGGTACCAAACTCAGATAAAAATTAATACGGTACGTAAACGGAATCCTAGGTACACGGACTGGTCGGGCTTTAGAAGGGATCTAAAAGTAGACCTAGGAGACCCAAAAGGCAAGCTAAACTCTATTATAGACATAGAATTCGAAGCGGACAAAATAGTACAAGCTGTATACAAGGCCTTCACTAATAACTGCCCGGAGAAGAAAACCCTGGCTAAAAAGTTACCATGGTGGACCCCAGAGATAGTAAAGCTCAGGAGGGAAACTAGGGCAATATTCAATGACGCAAAGGCATCTAATGACTTTGGGTACTATGCACAAAAACTCACAGAACTCAGCAAGGCTGTGAGGAAAGCCAAGAGGAGAGCGTGGAGGAACCACTGCGATCAGATTGAGTCAATACCAGAAGGTATGAGACTAACAAAGGCACTAGCAACCACAAAGTCGGCCCCGCTCACATCCATCAGGGACAATGACGGTAGAATGACGAAAACGGGGCTGGAGACCCTTAAGGTAATGTGTAAAATGCACTTCCCAGGCTCAGTAATACACGACAGCGTAACAGACGATGGAGCAATTAGTGCGTTGGAACAGACCACAAGTACAACGAGACACAATTGGGACACGTCCAAAAAGGTAGTAGATCATAAAAAGATAAAGTGGGCACTTTCAACATTCCAACCATACAAAGCCCCGGGGCCAGACGGCATCTACCCCATTCTACTACAAGAAGGCGCTAATGTACTAATCCCACATCTTAGCAGATTGTACAGGGCGTGCCTGGCCTTCGCACACGTACCGCGTGTGTGGAGGATGGTAAAAGTAACCTATCTACCCAAACCGGGTAAGGCGGATTACAGTGAAGCCAAATCGTATAGGCCGATAAGTTTATCGTCGTTTTTCCTCAAAACACTGGAGAAACTGGTAGATAGACACATAAGGGATGGCCCATTAAGAAGGCATCCGCTGCACGAACTACAATGTGCATACCAGCCAGGGAAGTCAACGGAAACCGCACTTCACCTGGTGACAACCAGGGCTGAACAGGCTATAGAGAATAAAGAACTATGTCTTGCAGCTTTCTTAGACGTGGAAGGAGCGTTCGATCGTACCACGTATAAAGCTATCAGCGAAGCAGCTGTTAATCATGGTGTAGAGCCCACCATATGTAAATGGATAGGCAATATGCTAAATGGCAGACTAATAAAGTCATCGCTCTTGGGGGATGAGATAATGGCCACGGCCACAAAGGGATGTCCACAGGGTGGGGTTCTCTCACCAACTCTTTGGAGTCTGGTGGTGAACTCACTCCTGGTAGAACTCAATAAAGGTCCCATCCACACGGTAGGATATGCTGATGATTTAGTGATACTGGTTAATGGGAAGTTTCCAGGCACGGTATCGGGAATCATGAACAAGGCACTGCAGACAGTGGAGAGATGGTGCGACCGACACCAATTATCCATTAATCCAGGCAAAACTGTAGTAATACCCTTTACTAGGAAAAGGACCCTTCGAGGCGTACAGCAGCTAAAACTGTACGGGAGGGTACTAGAACTGTCTAATGATGTGAAATATCTAGGTGTCACACTAGATAAAGAACTGAATTGGAAGAAGCATACAGATCTTACCATTACAAAGGCACTGAGGGTATTTGGAATGTGTAGATCAGCGTATGGAAAAGCATGGGGTTTGAACCCAAAGGTACTTTAGATGGATCTACACTATGATGGTGAGGCCCATATTATTGTACGGTAGCCTGGTATGGTGGCCAAGGACTTTAAAGAGCACATGCAGAGATGCTCTGATGAAGGTACAGAGATCGGCATGCATGGCTATAACAGGGGCGTTTCGCACCACGCCCACAGCGGCGCTAGAAGTCCTACTGGACCTACCGCCACTTCACTTGGTGATTAAGTCAGAGGCACGCAAATCGCTCTACAGATTAAGAACCCTTGAACTGTGGAGCGACAGTAAGCCAAAGACTAAGCACACAAACATGGAGACTGATGGTTTCTTAGACAGAATAACAAGCATGGGAAGCGACAAAATGCTACCCAAGTTTGTATTCCATAGGAACTACACAACAAAAGTTCCATCCAGGGCTGAATGGGCCGAAGGTCTAGAACCACCGAGGTCTGGTATCGAAGACAGTATATGGTACACGGACGGATCAAAAATGGGATCCGGTACGGGAGCAGGCATTTATGCGAATGACTACAGTAGTAGTGTAAGCATGGGTAACTTGGCAACCGTCTTCCAGGCGGAGACATACGCCATAATTGCCTGTGCACAGGAGAATATAGACAGACAAACCAGAGGGCAGACCATCTATATACTCAGTGACAGTCAAGCGGCGCTTAAGGCACTTACGGCGCCGAAAGTGGAATCTAGACTAGTCTATAATGGCGTCCAGGCACTGAACAAGCTTGGAAAGCACAATAAGGTGCAACTGGTTTGGATTCCAGGGCACGAGGGCTTCATTGGCAACGAAAGAGCGGATGAGCTTGCTAGAGGGGGGTCTACAAACCACTTTGTAGGTCCAGAACCATTTGTGGGACTCTCGCAGGGAACCATAATTTCGGCCTTTAAAGCCTACGCCAAAACCAAACACCAATACGAGTGGAGGAATGAGGCGGGCTTAAGGCACTCAAAGCTCTTCATAGAAGGAGTGGACTCGGGCTGGACTAACAAACTCTGGAAATCCAGTAGGAAGCAGCTCAGAATCATATCTGGGGTGTTCACAGGTCACTTCGGGGTCAAGGATCTCTTGGCCAAGATGGGACTATCAGACAGCTTAGACTGTAGAATGTGTGGCGAGGAGGATGAGACTATGGAACACTTACTGTGTGAATGTCATGCCCTTGCCAGACAAAGAATGAATTACTTTGGTAACGGCTATACGCAACCAAAGGAATTCAAGGCACTTCCGCTGAGCTGCATCATCCGCTATGTGGAAATAATGGAGCGAAGTTGGGAGTAGACGTAAGGAGAGGGCAAATGCACAAAAGATCCCACTGGGTCGAAGTGCATCCGAAAGGGCCCTCATCTAGATAAGATAAGATAAGATAAGATGCGAAGTAATCATCTTTATGTGTCTTTTCTAATGTGTAAAGGCGTACACAATCCCAAACCCAAAGTTTTTCACACGTTTGTAGTAAATATCTTATTTAATTATTTACACTTGATTGCACTAAGACGGTACAATTCGCAGACTTAGTGCCACAGGGTATACTTCACCAGTCTACTAGTAACTTACCTTTCGTTCTCATGTTCCTTCCTCTAACACATCAGCAATTATGATATTCCGTTTTCTTCATCTTACATAACCAGGGGCACAAACACGGCCACAGACACGGCCACAAAACAAGAGTTGGGAAAAAGAGCAGCAACCCAAACGTGAAGACATCCAGTTTTGTACAGGGTTTCCTACCACTCCCTCCAAGCTGTCTCCTGCAGGTGCAGCCGTCCCGATAGGGCTGTTCACAGTCTCGGGGCCGCGGGCGGGAACCTTTATTTTTGTTCTTTCTTTTCTGGCGACAGGTAAACGGAAAACAGAACCACCACAGACAACACCGCATTTTTCAATTTTTTTGTGTTTTATTTATTTTTGTTGTGTTTTGGGAGCGCAGCGCATTTATTTACATTACAATACGGTTTATTTACATTGCGTGCGCTCCCAAAGTGACAATTGTAAGGCTTGGTTATACCAGCTTCATGTTTTTCAAGGCGGATGTCAAATTCGTCGGTCGTGAATATAGGCATAATGCACACGTCAGGCTCACAGGAAGGAAAAATCCCAATAAGGTAAGGCTAAATCCAAACTATCTTCACTCCTCATCGTAATCGGTGACACCGATTCGGTGTAGATAGATATGGATTTCAATTTAAGGACGACTTATTATCATCCTCCTAGCGTTTTTCCCGGTAGCGCCCCTAAAGAAGCCTGGCGTCCGCTTTGACACCTAATCACAAGATTTGGCATAGGCACTAGTTTTACGAAAGCAATTGCCATCTGACCTTCCAACCCAGAGGGAAAAGTAGACCTTTTTGGGATTAGACCGGTTTCCCCACGATGTTTTCCTTCACCGAAAAGCTAACGGTAAATATTCCGTACATAAGTTCCGAAAAAGTCAATGGTACGAGTCGGGATTTGAACCACCGCTTGTCAGCCGCATGCCCGTACGACTAGGCTAACCATGGTTTCGTAGGATTCGGGGACGAGTACATCTTAAAAATATTGGGTGCACAAAAATGCACTTTAACGCCTTGATGATTGGGTTCAGTTCCATCTGTGAGCACCTAGTTCGCTCCGATATATCGTACAATGACAGATTGCGTGCAGATCGTCCGTTGCACTACTGTTTCAAAGATGTCCCCTACAAGAAACTACACTTATCTAGTCCGACTTGTACTTTAAATCGAACTATCAAATGTTCGTTAACCGATACACGCTCTGAACAAAACTAATTTCTTGTTCCCGAACTTGAGCGCAGCGGTGCTGTTAAAGATCTCAATTCAGTGGGTTAGTTCTGAATTCGAACAGTCTAACTTCGAATGTGTTCTGTACCCTCGTCTCACTGTACATTCGAGGCAATAAAGTTGTACATGGTAAAATCCATGGTAATTATTTGATCGATATCTCAAGGTCTATTAAGGTTATGACTTTTGTAGTTCATTTTAGCGATTTAGCGAGAGCGTAATAATATACGTAGGTAAAATGTTGTTCATTCGATATTTTTAAAAAGTAACATTTCGGTGAAGAAAATCTTCGCGAGGAAACCGGTCTAATCCCACCAAGGCCTTGTTTTCCATCTATATAGGTTGGAAGGGCAGATGGTAGTCGCTTTCATTAAAAGGTGCCAGAGCGGACTCCACGGATCCTTTAAGATACAACCGAAGGAGGATGATGATACATACGTATACCGTATAATCACCAGAATCATCGATTTAATTCCCACCTCACCTCGCCTCTCAAGGAGAAACTTCCATATAATATCGCAAATGGTAATGGGCTAAATATGTATTGTTATCACTTCCCAGGGGCATATGTCAGCTTATACAACGTTCAGTGACTATACACAAGTATCTTTATTCTTCAAGGTCCTCAAAAATATCTGAACATACAACGCGTTTATGGTAGAATCTTGTTCCGATATTTGTGGCTTTTGTGAGCGGACTATGGCTATGTCGAACCAAAACGCCATTATGGCCTTGTTCACTTTACAGTACAACCTAGCAGTATTAAAGAAGCAACCGGATGGCTCGGGGTATTTGTGCTGTGGAACCGCCCGGTGCAACCCTTACTGAGCCAAGTTGGCCTAGGGCGGAAATAGGGAATGGGGGGAGAAAATATCGTCCCGAGGCAACCGATTGAAACAATAACGGTTGCCTGAAAGTGCCATTTTTTTGCCTCTTTAATACTGCACCTACGCGTCGTTGCGCAGAATAGTAAATGTTTTAAGAGTCCGCAGTAAGCTCGATTCTCCATACAAACGTAGTTACGCTCTCATTTTAAAACGACTCGCTAGTTTGCTCTGAAACTTTGTACTTAGAATAAGTTAAGGTATATCCAGGTCTGTAATTAGTTTATGTTGCTTCAGATACCATGGTAAAAAAAATACAGCGAATTTACGTTTATCATACAAAACTGGTTTATGCTGTATTTATAAACTGATGTTTGTTTTATAAACTGAAGCCATACAAACTAATTACAGACCTAGATATATCTCATGTCATTGTATATGCAAATTCTCGTTACAATCCAACATGTAGTTTTAAAATGAGAACGAAACTCTGTTTGTATGGGAAGGTGAAATTCGGACGAGCTTACTGCGGACTCTTAAGGAAAATAAAGATTAATATAGTTAACTTATGCTTTATTGTGGAATAAGGAACTCGTGTTTTTTTGTGAAATAGGACATCACAATTTTATGTCTTCTCTTGCCAAGACATTTGAAATTCTAAGGACCAGAGAGAAGTAAAAAAACATTTTACACCAACACTTTACGCGGTTTGCTTTTGTTCGATGCAAAAACCAGTTGAGACCTTTTCACCTATTGAAAATGAACAGAGTGACAAGGAACTCTTCATTTCATGCTTTAGCAGCCTCTTCTTGCCTGCCATTAGACCTGATCATCGTGGGAATTGCCATGGTGGTGGGAGACTATGTTCTCTTAAGGATCTTTAGATCGTCGATTTTTTGGAGGAGGTCATATTCTTCAAAAAAAACGAACTGAAAAGAAAAATACACATTGTAAGTTTTGTCAACTCATCTTCATCATTGGCTTTGTATTGTATGACAGGCCTAATTTCCATTACGTTCACACTGTCTCTTCGGCCACACCGAACCTTTAACAGGTTTAGGATGTTCCAATCTCGTGTGAACGGATCAAATTACATAAAACTACCTACTTGTTTTCTTGTCAATATTTTGCTACTTTAGCGAGTAGGTTTTTAAGGTCTATTGGGTTCCACTTGGTCTGACATAAAGAGAAACAATTAGATTAATTTGGCATCATATTTATGTACTTAATCATTATTTTTGTTGGTCATTGTTATTAGATTCCTTGTTCTACACTTGCAGCGAACGAAACATGTATTTAAGCATTACCTTCAAGCAGGTCTCGGTAGAAGCGCATCCCGGTAGTGACACCGTACAGTGCTCCATCACATCAGCACCAGCATCTACAGCATCCTGAGCAGCATGTCTTCTTAATCCACCAGTAGATCAGAAAAGGCCACAAGCAAGGAATAACGAAGATACACGGCAAAAAAAGAATGCAGGCCATCATGAGCCTATCCTTGAGGCCGCACTTGCTTCTCCTCAGACGCCAGCATTGGTATTTAATTTTTATGCGTTGCGCAAGCGTCGCCTTTTTGCAAACTGTGTAGTATTTAGTCATGGTGTTTTCGTTGTATATTAGGAGCGCAACGCTTTTTGTTTTGTAATTATTTGGATCTTGATGTTGAAGCGTGCGCTCCTAAAATACAACACTCGTAAAGCCCGGATTACACGAGCGTAGGGTCTCAAGCTAGTATAGATCATGCGAGTTGGTTAGCAAGTAAATGCTACGTGTGGAAAGTTGGGGAATTGTTTTCAATCTGTAAGTTTAATTCTCCTGAGATATTCTCTATCTAATTAAGTATAAAGATTCAGTTAAACTTCAAAGCTATTTAAAACTTGTGCATTGTGAATTGTGCATTATTTGAATTAATTAAATTGTTACGTTTATTCTTACTCTTGAATTCTGAAGCTCAAATATCTACATTATACATCTGTATCAATAGAAAAGTAGTTATATTTATTTATAGCCCATGTCCAGCAACCTCTCATCTCGACCGTTTATAAGTAAACTCATTATTCCATCCATCAAGCTAACCATGACTCCATCTGACCAAATTTACGGAAAAAAGTAAGTAAGTAACAAAATACACAAGGTGTTATACTCTATCCGAAACTGTAAGAGTAAATATGAGTGAATCCTGTTGTTTTTATGCCACGTCGGTGGCAAACAAGCTTACTGCCTGATGGTAAGCAGTCACCGTAACCTAAGGACGCTGGCAAATGAAATCACATGCACATTCCTGAGCCTTACAAAAAGACCCCTAAAGCGGAGAGGGAGTTAAAATAATAAACAATGATATGAAAACGAATATTAAAAAAACGAATATTATCAATGATATGATTATTATGAAAACTTAATGATAAGCATAACACATACATATTATAACCAAATTATGTCCCTCGCGCCGTTTTGCGAATTCATCTATAACCTTAGATCTATAACTGGTTCGCTGTTGTAGTTTAAAAGTATAACCTCGTGTAACCGGGGCCTAAAGTCTGTTTGTCAACATCTTGACTTATGGATATTTCTAGTGTCAAATTGACAGTGTCACAACAATTTTGGACTATGCATTATCCATCGCCCAGAAGGGACGCTTTCGAACTATGTTAGAAAGAGGGGTACATATTAATTCTGTCCTATTCTATCATAATCATCATATCCAATGTATGGGACATAGGTAGGCGCATCACACACTGCCTCCTTATCCCGCTGCGGAGTGCGGAGCCGCGTACGGATGTGCGGTACAGTGTGAAGTAACGTGCGGAATTTATATACAAACCGAGTTTACTGGCATACAACGTTGCGAACCGTCGACTCGCAGCCGCAGCGGGATGCACCGGCAATGTGTTGACCGCCTTACTCAACTGACAACGGAATTCGTCGTAAGCATGTGGGCTGTCGTTTCCCTTATTTTCAATTTTAAGTAGCAAACTCGGCGAAATCTACATAATCTCTCGGCGAAGTCTTGAAGTATAACTTAAAATGACGGACAGAGGAAGGAAGCTTCAAAGGCTCGCATAGTACATGTGTTTCTGTTTTTGCGTTCCTCATTTGTGCTGGTTCCCGTCTATTCTAAGTCCTTGCTTGGCCTGTCTTCCATGCTGTTTCAAAGGTAGATTTTACGATTTAAAATGGATAGTTACAGAAACAGGAGTGTAACCTAGAATAACTTGAAATCTTGTTGGTTTCAAACCGACAGGTACAGCGTAGGTAGACCCTCAAAAGGAGGACTAATGACCTGGTAAAGGTCACGGGAGTCCGCTGGATGCGGGTAAAGGTCACGGGAGTCCGCTGGATGCGGGTGGCGCATGACCTGTCATTGTGGCACTTTGGAGGAGGACTATATACAGCAAGTGGAGATCTTTTGGAGACCCGTTTGACAACTTCGAATAAATAAGTAATAGTCCTTACGCACAGAACTGCCTAACGAAATCAGTGTTTGATAGCTAAAAAACTGAAATCATGGCATCCCACATCCCACTCAATAAAATAGCACTTGCTCTTTCTTCTAGTAGGGGTTGCGCTTGCGTGCAGTCTTTGTGGTGTACAGTCGAGTACAAAGATATGTATACGACTGAAAGTTACAAAATTATGTATGCATTTAAAGTTGTAGCCATATTTGATTACTATAATATATGCCCAAATAAGGTGACAGTACCGAGTTTACGCCCAATGTTACAAATTTATGTATACACTAACAAGTAAACAATAATGTGCACCTATTGATGCAAATTTATATGACTACACATACTGTTACAATTTAATGTATACACGTCAATCAAATTAATTTTTCGAATATATGAACCTATCAATAAAAAATATTTCAATATTCTGCAAAAATGAATGAGCTTCATTAGCTTTGACGTACGGTCGTAATTTGAACAAAGTTATTTGACGCTTCTTAAAAGAGTATTAATCTGTCATTGGATATCGCCGTCTCACGATTTAACTTTTCTTCTACAGCTCTTTCCTGGTTTCGTAACTACCTCTTTGGGCGACGCCAGCGGGTGAAGGTTGAGGACAGTGTCTCCAACTGGAATGCACTATCAGCAGGCGTACCTCAGGGGGGAGTCCTTTCTCCACTTCTTTTTTCTATTTTTATTGATGGGATTACTTAGTTATTTGTGTCACAAGGGAGCAAAATAGTATATTTACGGCGAGGGCGGTGTATTGAATCCTGAGCGTAGTGAGGGATACAAGTGTTTACGCCCGAGACGAAAATAATTTTGCTACCGAGTGACACATACTATTTTTCACACCGACTATGAGGAAATTTAAAAAAAGCTATTGTTAAAATATATCTAAATTATCTTAATTTCTATTACTAATTTTTAAATATTACGAAATATTTATGAATTTTTATACAACATTGTTATAGTAAAAACTTGAAATAGGTATGTTCGTTTTGAATCGACTACGATGAAATTACAATCGATTATTTTATTAACATCTGTGTTCAATTGGCACATTGCGTACAAATGTTCCAATGCCAATGTATAAATTAAAAAAGTAGCTTGAACAGAAAAGTAGCGTTTTGGTCCCTCTCGTCGTGGAGCAAAACTTACTTTTCCGAATGAAAGGTGTGAAAAAAAAATTGCGTTCCTCCTATCATCTCTATGCTGATGACCTGCAAATTTACGCGGCGTTTTTCCTCCTAACTTAAAATTTCCTCCCTTTCCAAACTAAGATCATTCTTGCCCGGTCCCTTTTACTCCCACTTTTGGACTACGGGGACATTGCGTACTTGGACCTCAATGAGGAACTGCTTGACAAGCTTGAGCGGTTGCAGAACGTCTGTATTAAGTATATTTTTGGTTTGCGTTAAAGAATTTTACATACATACATACATTAAATCGTGAATTTGACAGAATTGGTAATAAGTCAAAATTACCAGATGGGCCCCTAACATTGCGTTTCTATGCCCTATATTCATAAGGATCCATTGAATTGATTGACAGCTAGGCCCTAATGTAATTTGACCCCTAGAATTGTAGCACATATGTGGGTATTCAGTGGTGCAATTTATACTGGTCCATCAATAAATGCAGCTAGTAGTCAGAGAGCTTTGTGGATTCCTCCCCAGCAGTACGAATTACAAAATGGTTCGACTCGCGTAGAGCCTAAGAGGAGTGAAGTCCTCTTTGATATAACTTGAACCCGAAATTCGTAAAATTAAACGAAACGATCTTTTTTAATTAACATCATTTTTTATTTAATGCTAGTCGTGAATTACTAGCTATAAAAAAATAAGATTGAAGGGCAAAAAACCCACGTTGAACTTGGTTAGGTAAGTTGTGTTTACATGAGTTTTTTTTCTAGGCACCAAAATATATATATATTCTGGATTACTATTATACTTACACCAGAATAGATTTAGATTTATTTATTTCAAGATAAATATTATTATATAAATTCGCTTACAATTAAAAATTATCAGAGTCCTTATCACGATCCTCAATAATTAAGAAATAAAAATAAAATTAAAAATGTCTATACAGAAAGCGGATATACATAGTATTTTCGAAAACAGATAGTCATTTTTTGAATTTAACAAAACCGCCCCAACATTCAACCAAATATCTTCAAATGACGTCATGCATAAAATGAAAGAGACAATTATATATATCTGATATGAACCTTCATATATTCGAAAAATAAATTTGATTGACGTGTATACATAAAATTGTAACAGTATCTGCAGTCACATAAATCTGCATCAATACGTGCACATTATTGTTTACTTGTTAGTGTATAGATAAATTTGGAACATTGGGCGTAAACTCGGTAGTGTCACCTTATTTGAGCATATATTATAGTAACCAAATATGGCTACAAATTAAAATGGATACATCATTTTGTAACTTTCAGGCGTATACATATCTTTGTACTCGACTGTACACGCGTTTGGGTCTATTGCACCATTTGCACCTCGTAGGTGAGCGCAGCCGAGTTTAGGCCTGCCCGCGTTCTGTAACTTGTTTTAACCTCACCTCATGGCTCACCCAAGAAATATATATTGACAACGCAGATATGTGGTAACTAAGCATAGGTACTTAAAGGTCTTACTTCGTTCGGCGTGACGGGTGAGGTGAGGCAGCTGCATTTCCTCCCCGAACAGTTTCTCAATCCGTCGGAAAAAAATATCGCTAAGCTTGGGATTCTATTGTAGAAACTTTCGTTTCACTCAGGATTTAATACCACCCTTTCAGTTACATGATTTTGATTTCTTGAAACACAATCTACTTATGATCATCATTCCTAAAATTAAAATGCCTTAATCATCGTCATCATATCAGCTGAAAGACGTCCACTGCTGGACACAGGCCTCCCGCAAAGAGTGCCGCAATGACCGGTTCTGCGCTACGCTAGTGGCACTAGTCGTCCAGCGGACCCCCCGCGATCTTTACCAGGTCACCCGTCCATCTTGTGCTGGGTCCACTCACGGCAGCGTGGTCGCCACTCGAGCAACTTTCCACCCCAACGAACCAATCTTCTTTCATCCTATTTCCAGATATGAAATGCTGCCAATGCCTGGTGGTGCACATGGACGTGGACGGCGACCAGCTGACCACCACCAGACCGAAGGGAAGCCGCACCAGGACCAACGTCACAGAGATGTCCGAGGTGTCCCAGCCAGACGTGACGCATGTAGAGCCAAATGTAGACCCAAATGTAGACCTAATTGATAGTAAAAAGTGAAGGATTTCAAACGTCTTTTAATACCACTATGGTGAACAAGCTATGCAGAAAGCAAACTATGGCGGCTTGAAAGCTGGATGTTGAGGGCTTGAACTTCGCCTCATACCTACCTCTGGGATTTTCATAAACTTATATACGAAATGTCAGTCTGTTAACGGTAGCTTTTCGGTGAAGGAGCATATCGTGAGTAAACTGGTCTAATCCCAACAAGATATATTGGGATAAGATGCAGATGCGGACCCCGGGGATTATTAAGGGCACAACCAGGAAAAACGCTAGGAGGAGGATGAAAGGGGCATGATGCTGCCTGATTGGAACCTTAGGTGGCTTTTAAAAAGGTTTTAGGAAAATCTAAATAGTTTTTACCCAACAGCTAAAACAAAAGTCAGCTCACGTCACTCCCGTCAATCATCATTCATGTTTATAAGTCAAGCAAGATGTGAGTAAATTAACAGTCTCCAATTATATAATGTGTTTAATAGTGATCCCTCCCGCTTGTGCGATACCCTGCTGCATATTCCCCTGCCTCCTACTTCCGTTCTGTATTGCTGCTGCCAGAAATACCCTTAAAGCCCGTCAAAAACAGAGATCCTGTTGCTACCCGGAGAGTATAGAAGCCCTTCCGCAATCTTCATGCTGCTCTTAAAAGAAGTTTTCGTTGTTTAACGAAGAATTTTATTCTGAAGATGCATTGGATAATGTCAGAAGAACAAGAAGTATTTGACTACGGATTTGACGCTGAGCGCTGTATGATTAGTCTATTATCAACCATGCATATTTAAAGAAATCTAGAATCGTCAAGCGGAGATTGAAGAAGAAAAAGTAATTGCACGGTAAATACAAGTTTTTTCTTCTACACAATGTGTTTTCTGATAACGTTGCTCATAAGCCCGATTGTGTCGTGTCTGCCATGCATTGCTCCATTTCTCAGATTATGCTGCGTTAATATCAAACAAGATGATGACAGTGTGCTTCTGAGGTAGGCAGCGGGAGGGACAATCGGTTACATGCAGCAAAATATTTCAAGCATTTTAAAAGAATTTCGGTACATACCTACTGTACACATCATTCGCTAAACGAATTAAACCAGTTAACACCAATAAAGAATTTTCATTGCAAATGCAGATAAAACATTAAAATTTGTAAATAGTATCGCGTGCTTTTTGCGGGCATGACTTCTTTTATGTCTCAATAAAACGCAGACTAAGTCGTAATAGCAGTCGTAATAGCGTAATAGCATAGTCGTATTCCCTTTTTGGGAAAAGATTTTCTAGTCTCCTTCATTCAACAAGTCCTTCAAGATGAAGGAAGTCTCATTTCCGAGCTAATCAAGTCCTACACTGATGTCCTCAAAATGTTGTCAAGTCAGAAAGTTCATTAGCTGCGCACTCCCGCTCAGAAACTACATAGTTAATAGCAGCCAAGGTAGCCAAATATTTCGGTACAAGTCTTTATTACTGTAAGAATAATGTCTGTTTCTAACTACATGACGCTGACTGTACATACTAATCATTCAGTAACGTAGACCGTACAGTTGCAATCAGACATATCGGAGCGGCCAAAGGGCTTACATATATCTGCACATGTCTCTAATGCCTCGACAATAAACACGTTCAGATATTTGTGAGCACTTTGGCCGCTCCAATATATCTGATGACGACTACGCCAAGTTTTAAAAACAGCTATCTACCCCACAGATTCGGACAACCCTGACGAAAAATGTGCTGTTTGTCGTACCTATGTTTCCCGTTGCTAATAATTCCGTGTGTGGCGCTGTACCCCGTTACCTGTCCCTGCCTAATAGACTGCTGTGCGAAAGAGGAAGAATATAAAAAGAAGGATTTAAATTAGGTCTGTTGAAAATTTTAAGTTTGAAATAAAATGAAGTGATTGTTTATGGCGTATTCTTTTCCTATCGTATCGCCAAACACGCTTCCGTATTCAAAGCGGACTCGCGTATTGAAATCGCAAATTGAAATGTAGCATGTTACATTTTAAAAATCAATGTCATACGACTCATTCTCAACCTCACTCTCTGCTCGGGGCTCAACCCCAAAAAATAAAGTAAGCTGTAATAAAAGTAGTTAGTTACTTCCTTACTAAAATCGAGCCTCAACTGGCCTAAGACAAGCTCCTCCTAAACGTAATCAAGCTCCCCCTCCCCCAAACGTAGTCAATTCAGGTCAGATTTTGGTTTCGGAGGCCAACCGCCGCCGGTTGGACGCGTCTGTAAAGGTGCGTACGAATTTCGCGTACGAGCCTCGGGGTGAGACACGCACGGCTCATCTATTTTGCTCTAATTTGTACTCGCTCACGCGTTGTGCGCGAGTAGCGCGCGGCGAGCCGCCTAGAGGCGGTCTTTTGACCGTGCTCAAGGTATGTACTTGGACCATGGCGATTTCCTCTTCTTTTTGGTAGTAATTCAGTGAATTACGATAAACGCAGCCGCGGCTGTCCTCGTGTCCAACGCAATTTTGTACGACGCACAATGTCGGCTCGCCGCGAGCACGCTGATTCGCCCACACATGTTTATTTGCACCATATTGGCTCGCGAGCAGCTCGCCGCGAGGGCTTTAATTCGTACGCATCTACACGACAACCGCCGCCGTGTCATTGGTGCTATGGCCACACAAATGAACACAAATGAAATCTGCATACGTTAGTTACAAGCACGCACACATACGCGGGCAGAGACATATCTAGTGTATCTACCTGTAAGAGACAACATTTTTTTAAACTCTCGTCCCATACGTAATAAAATGAACAGGCAAATTCGGTTAAATATTTATTGTGCTGGTTAATATTTATTGTCATATTCACCTTTAGTGCCAGAGCCAAAACATCTCTCGAAACAAGAATCGAAACAGGGTACACAGGATAGGAACGGACTAAAGAGTAGAGGAAATATAAAGCAGCACATCTTGTAACTTTTACAGTGTTCAACACATTGATACGGAAACAATCTTCTTTTACTTTCTTAAAAGTTATATTGAGAGGATACTTATCAAATCTGCTTGCGTAGCTAATTTTTTATCTTTGCAAGTTTATTATTTTCTGGTTGCTATTTATCTACATCGTCATCTTCGCTAGGACAACTGTCTAATATCTTGGTATCTTTCAATCTAGATCTTTGACAAGTTAGTTATTGCTCAGCTTGTAATCTAAATCGTCATTAGTTTATTACTAGTATCTCTCGTTTCTCTTTTATATAATTATTGATTAATGGCATGACAGTTATCTTTTACTTGTACCCTCAATCTTCTCATCTTCCTCTTCTTCTTAGCTTTTGGGTTAGTTAGAATTATCTTCTGCTTGCTAATTAAGTATCTAAAAGTTCATCGTTATATTTTGCTTACTATTCTAAATCTTGATCTTTGGCAGGAGCACAGTATTGGAAACAGGAATCAAAGCATGGTACACACGATAGGAATGGGCCGATAAGCCACGGTAAACATAATACGCAGCAGCACATTTGGACCTATAGCAACAGTACGGCGGTTAACTGTATGTAACAGTACCTCAATTTGTGGTCTTAGTTCCTTTTCTCGAGAAGTAACTAACAATAATTATCGGGTTTCGCTGTTTTTTCGTCTTTCGCTTTCTTTCGCTCTATTTTGGATGTAATTCTTACATATTTTTTAATTTATTTGCTGCAGTTCAAGCCCGTTGTTTTGCCAGTAGCATCCAACGTTCTCTTTTAGATCATTTATATGTGTTTAGTAGTATGTTTGCCTCTTATGAAATAGGTATAGCAATAACAGGAATAATTGCGATCTACAATATTTTTACAGTTTACCTTGTTAGTCAGATTTTTGTTTATCTTTGATTAATTCATCCATCTCGGTTTATTTATTTTAAACCTTTGTGCATTTATCATTGACACCAACTCTCGAGAAAATTCGAGGGCTGCAGAAACTTTTGTGCCCCGCTTTTCCGACCGTTTGGTATGTATGCCCTGTGGGTAAACCTGAAGGGGTACCAAGAAACGGAAGGTTAGCGGGGGTTTTTAAATCTAGATTGTGAGGTCACTGTATAATCAGATTTAATACAGATTTTAGGGAGATTGACGGTTTTTCAAGTGACAGTTGTTAAAAAAACCTACTTCTTGTATTATCTATGAATACACTGGAGAGTTTGTTGCCTGTAAAGTTCGTATAGGTACATACGATATGGCGGTCTTTAGGCTTAATACACTTCGGTAACACACGAAAAGGAAAATATAAACGATGTGGTATTTGCATACAGATGGAAATCAGTAAAAAGTTTAAGAAAAAGAACTGGCGAACATTAAGATTAGCACAGATACCAAGTAAAATCGAGTTACACTGGTGTAACTCAAAACTGACAAGATTGTTGCTGTATTAATATGTTACCCCGTGTGGTGTCGGGTCCGATTGGAACCATCCCCTTTCTTCCTTTGGGTGTCGTAAGAGTCGTACTCAAGGGGCAGCAACCTATCACTGCGATATCACATTTAATTTTAGTCTATGTTTTATAACCACATTTATGCTAAAATTGGCACTGGAACATAAGTTTCATGTACTCTGCCTACCTCTATTGGGATTGAAGGCGTGAATTACATTATGCATAAATTAATTATTTTTAATTTTCATTATTTTTCATTTTCATTTTCATTAATATGTTAAGCACTGTAAAAGTTGTACGATGTTCTGTGATGATGTTTATAAACCATCCATGTCATGGTTTACGGAAATGGCATCATTTATAGCAGACACGGTCGATTATCGTGAGTGCGGAAGTATGCGCAATTGTTTTTATAACTGTCGAGATCTTCGCTTCGCATCCTTACCATAAACCGATTACTTGCTCCCAGTGATTCTCTTCTGTTTATCCAAGTACGAACCCAAATTCTCCTTCTTTTTCTTTTTTCTTTTTTTCAGCAAATTCTGGTACACAATTCCGTTGCAAGCAGTACGGTTATTATATTGAGTTCTGTTCGAATAGCACTGTCACTATATCTTTGTCCATCCATTTTGGTTGAGAGTCTGGTGCCAAATAGCATGTCGCAGAGCATGCTAATTTTAAGCATGCTTATAGCTTTTTTTTGAGCATGTCTGTCTGTAGCTTAACAGACTGTCGTGGCCTGGCCACGGCGGTCAATAGTAAACTTGTCATTAACTGACAAATTTACTAATGATCGCCACCGCAGGCCGCGCCAGTGCGATGCAGGCCTAACCTAGACACACCCTAAACACACCTTAAGCACAAATCAGTCAAACCCATGTCAAACCCAAGTCCAACCAGTCATAATATCTAGCAAAATGTAACCAATTTATCAGCCTCGACGGTGTCAATAAATGTGTTTATTTGTGATTCCCGCTTGTGCGATACCGTACTTTACGTTCCCCGTTCTACTCGTGAAATGGTTGCTGCCCGAAATATTCTTAAAAACTGCAAGAAACGATAAACCTGTAGTTTCTCAAAAAGTATAGAGGCTCTCGGACATTCTGAACGCTGCACTTTAAACACAACTTATGAAGAATTATTAATATAAACCAGTGTGATGTTGAAAGCGGTACCCTGGAACCCATTAAGTTAACCCCGGGATGTAATCGGGATGACGCCGTAAAACGTATAACTAACATGATAGCAAGCAGATATTTATAGCAAGAAGAGATTTAGAGGAAGAACAGATTTATAGCAAGTAGATATTGACAGCAAGCAGAGATTCATAGCGCCGACTACATTGAGGATCTGAAAGACATCATACGGTAAAGATAAGAAGGTTTCTGAATGTTAAATGCAATGTGTTGTTTTTTCCCAATGATTATAAGCCCTTTTGCGTCTTGTTTTCTGTGTGTTGATATATGTAAAGACAATTATATGAGGAAGCAGAACGAGGATGACGAAGACGACGAAGACGATTAAACCAAACAAAACTTTCCTGAAGCTTACCGCTACCTGCCTTAGCTGCAAGGGGGATATCGTACACCATTTTATGAAAAAAATCACCATAGCACTACTAAGAAATTACTGTAATGGAACATATCGTTTGCACGGTAAAATTAAATCAGCAAATACCTATAAATAACCTTTCATTTAAATCTTAATACGTTCCCTGTATGAGTGGTCCAATGATAAGTCATGCGCCTGACTTCTACAATGGATCCACTTGCTTCCACCAGCCTCGAATGACTTGGACGTGTGACATTGTTAGATCATTTATTTTGTATGTCCCTATACAGTGAACGTGTCCATCATAAATATAGAAATAGTTGGTAACTGAAATGGTTTCTTTCTCATCTCTTAACCAAGTTTGGCAAATAATTTCGAAATGGGAAATGTCAATTATTGCCGTCTGGCGATCTGTTATGAAATGGGAAATATTTTCCCATCATATAAATATAACCAAAATAGATTACTGTAATTTTCCCATTCGGTTGTCAATCCTGGGGCGCATTTCATAAATACTTGAAATAGAAGCGGAAAATAAATTTCCGATTATGTTAAAAGTTACAAGTCTTTTAGATTTGGAACCAAGTGAGAAAAGTTTCATGTTAAGTCTTTATGAAATTGAGGTATGGTTTTATTTTACCTGTAGGTACCTTCTACATTTTACTGCCAAGGTGGCAAGTCACGTCACGCGCGTGCCAGCGAGTCCTGTCCCACTCACTCTGCACATATTAGAAAGAGGAGGGTAGATTTTCTCGTCTCGCCTCGCGCTTGCGGCGTAACTTGTGCTAGCTGGCTTAAGGATTTTTTTACTATACTTACTTCACTTTTTTAGATAAAGTGCTTTTGCCAATTTCGTTACAAGTTGTGAAAAATACATTTCCCATTTCGAAGCCTAGTAATTTTTGTTTAGATTTTTAATAATTTCTAAAATTCTAGGATAGAAAAAACACGAATTATCAGTTCCAAAATACTTTATGTAATCTTGAGTGGTTTTTCTATTGTATTCATGAGACTTAAAAATATCACGGTCCTTAAGGCATGGTTCAACTAAAGGCAGACAAGAGACAAACGCACAAAAGCAGGAATGGAAAACAACACATTGTGTACCTGGAGAACCTTGGTCCATAGTTTATCTGCAATTACAGTATTTTTATGTGTGATTTTAATTAGTTCATTTCATATCTGTATTTTAATACATTCCATGTGGTCGAACAAGTTGTCTTGGACTGTAATATTCGACGTACATTTATTTTCTAGACTATTACATGTTGTAGATTTAGAAGCAAACGAAGTGAGGTGAAGAAAGATACGCGAAGGAATTACTTTTGTTCCATGGGTTTCCACAATGTTAATTTAGTTAGTTAATAGTGGAGTGGCAGCCTCAGGGGCTAATGTTTATTATTTTATGCACATTTATGCCGATTCCCAACAATCAATCCACGGATAGTTTTCCTTACCAGCAGTTACATTTTGACAGATTACCCGTAGAAAATGTGTCAAAATGTAACTGTTGGTAAGGGAAACTTCGGTGGATTGGTTATTGGGAACCGGCCTTAGTAATCAGTTGTTGTGAAGGATGATTGACAAAACAGAAGCATGTCATAGTGTCAAAGTAGTGCTTTAATTTACTGTGTGTGAGAGATTTTAGCAACATCAACTTGAGGATTGTACCTATATTTTAAGGTCTAATTTAATAAAAGTTTATAATATAATGAGTTTGACTTATTTTAAACGTGCTTCCGAGTGTTTGTTTCGTTAGGTAACATTTTAACATAGCGCTCGATAAGTCTTCGAAGTGACATAAAGTAACAATTTTGTCGGTACGGTTTAACATAACTTTAGCTATCAAAAATTAAATTATCAAGTTTTATAAGAATAATTTGAAATCCTGACAGAACTCAATATGTAATAATTTGTCGCACCGCCGGTGGCACAGCCGACACGCACCGACACGGCCAGTCTTGACCCTCCTCCTGACTTTCCCCGTGACATCTACACGGCACTTTACTATTGCTACTTTCGCCACTACATCTACAAAAGTCATTTTCGTCTCCGCCGTTGCATTTGCACGGCTTTTTTTCTTCACCTAAAAGGCACCTATAACAGGGGTCATAATTTACACAGAAACAACTAAGTATACATGACGTACACAAACTAATGCAGCAATCTAAGAAAAAGCCCATTGTTGTTTTACTAAGAGTAAAACTGCTCCCCCTGATTGTCACTTTTCCCGAGACATCGACACCGCAATTTACTAATGCTACTTTCGCCAGAACATCTACTACAGTAATTTACGTCTTCGCATTTGCATTGGCAAGGTTTTATTAAATCGTCACCTAAGCAGTAGCAGGGGTCAAAATATACACCTAAACAGCTCAGTATACATGATGTACACAAGCCGATGAGGCAATCCAAGAAAAAGCCCATTTTTGTGTTACTAGGAGAAAACTATAACAGAAGAATAAAGTTTTGTTTTATTTCAATCTGTACGTGAGTCATTTCTTTTGAATTTTGTCAGTTTAACTATGCTTATTGTTTTGTCAACTTGTGTCTTTTTAGTCTGATAGTGGTTTCGTTCTTTAAACTCACCATACAGTATAAAGTTCAAAAAACTAAATATCTTTTAAATCCAAGTTAAGTTCCTCATCTAAACCATAAATGTGAATGATCCCTTCATCTGTCATCATCAACAATGGAAGTATGCTTTACATTTGAGACATTTGCATTTATAAGGAGGTAAAGCCCCCATGCGACCATTTCTTTCACAATAATCACTACGAACGAGGTTCTCTAGGCAATAATTAAGACACGTTACAAATGTCAGACAAGGGAGGAAAAGTATAGGTAAGATCATACTCAAGCACATTATGATCCCTTAAACCTGCTCAGTTTCTTGGTTATCCCGAGTTCTGTCCATATTATGTTCTATATCTAGATAGACAAGTCGTATCCAACTTCACCTTTAACATTTATAGGCGCTGTATACCGCTCGTCGTCAGGGACAATTTTCTTAAAACAAGGATTGCAAAATGGTATGCATGACACAAATGGACTCATAATCAAAGGAAAGAGCATGAAGCAGCAACACATGTCGACCTAATAATCATCATCGTTCTCTAAAATCTTGAATTTCTTCTTTTCCTTCGACAATTTCTACAAGTTTCCTATAAATAACATTCCATATATGACAATTAAAGATTAGGAATGATCACTGTTCTCCAACTCCCCATTTTAATTTTTTCTAGATTGCCAACGATTTCTACAGGGTTCCAGGCGTGTTTGATCCCGGTGTATTCAGGCAGCAATGGCTGCTAGTGTTACCATGCCTGCACCTCGCTTTGCCTCCGTTGTTACCAAACTTAGCAGTAATAGAGTCCACAGTTTTCATAACCTTATCGTGTCCTTTGACTATTACATCAGCGGCAGGCCTCAAGTGTGTACAAATCTTACACACAACGCAATTCACCTTTCTCACAAACCTGGGCTTACGCATTAGGCATCCTGTGGCTTTGTCTACAATTACGAAGATGCAACACACCGCTAAGATATCGCCTAAAGACAATATTAACATAGTACTTTGGTGATGTACCAGGATTTAAAAAGTGAGAATGTCACTGAATCTTCACCGCTTCATATATATATTGAAATGCATGAATTATAGTCACGGCTGCAGTCGACTGGAAAGTTGTTATTTAGCGATGTAGGTATGTGCGAATACATTCATTGTGCTGGGAGTAATCTTCAAAATCAGTAGTTGCTTCTTTTGGTTGGTTTATGGTTCGCAGTTCGCAGGTTACTGGATATAAGATTTAGGCGTAGGTTAGATAAGTGTCCAGATAGCTGCTGCCAGGATTAAAACGCAGATCGTGCACATCACTGTTTCCGGTTTCGGGATGTTTTCATTTTTGTCTGTGGGATGAAACCCCTACAGAAATCGTTTTCAGATGGTTGTAGATTTCACGAGATATTACATGGTTTGGTTGCAAAGATAAATGTCAACGGTGAACGTTGTGACGTAACAGATGAAAGTAGCTGTAACAAAGAAGGTTAACGGTGTATTGTAGAAAGGTTTTACTTATTAGATTTGAAGTTGATTTTTAACCGACTTTTAAGTTACTTCATTCGTCAGAATCTTTAATTTATGTTCCCGGATTATTCGAACACAACGTGACCGATTTGGTCTTCATTTCTTTATTTAAAAGGTATCATCCCCAAGTTTATTAGTTCCATGGTCATTAGGTCAGGATCTGTGAAGTAATCCTGGATGGGTTACCTTTGTTTTACCAAAAAAAATTTGACAAATTATCACTTCCCAAAACATTTTTAGTAGAATTTCATTTGCCAAATAATCGTTTGCCAAATTAACAATTGACAAATAATTCTTACGCAAACCTTACGTTTGGCATATTCATGTATAGGCAATATCTCGTTTACCAATTGGTACTTTGACCAAATTTCATTCAGTCAAATATGTTAGTTGGCATAATTTGTTTTAACCAAAACAAAATATGGCAAATGATTTGTATCGTCAATATTTAATTGACCATTTCTATACCGTCGGTTAATCAGCAGAGGAACTCTTCAATGACAAATTATTTGCATTTATTTCAATGGTGTATAAGATACACAATAAAATAACAACTTTTTTTGTTATGTGGGTAGGGAAAATCAATTTGTGTAGAAGTCGCAATTCTAACCTAACCGCCAGCGTGTTGACGTGACTGGTGCCTATTTCCGCTCTTAGGGACACAAGCTAACCCTAACCTAACCTACCAAATAATATCATTGTTACGATTGTTTTTTTACTGCTAGGAGGCTTCACTCCCCGAGCCCCCCTTTTTTCTCTATCCTAACCTAATTTAACGCCTTTGCCTACCGACCTACTTAACCGTGCATTTTTTTATTTAAGGGACGGTGCCGTTTTTAAGGTAGTAAGGTAATTTTGGTAAAATGTCATAACCCAAACAATTGTCATGTTTGTCTATTTATAGTTTGCCATAACATTAACTTGACGAAATGTTGATTGTCTAATGTTTTTTTGCCTTATTAAAGCATTTGCTAAAAGACCACATGCCATAATGTAATTTTTCGTAATAATATTTTGCTGAATGAAAATTTGACGTAATGAAAATATTCGTATTAAAATTGTGCCAAAGTTTGCATTGGCAAACAAAACAGTTGCTAAAATTTGTTTGGGAAATGAAATTTGACCAAAATAAATTTGGTAAAACAACAGGATCCCAATCCTGGATAAATCGAGGGAACTCTTTAAATAAAGCGAAGTTCTGAATTAAAGTCGGCAAAACTTCATTTTTAAAGTAAATTATCGTTTGTAATTGTAAATTAATTTTTTACAATAAAATAATATTGTAAACTAAAGTATGATCTTATACAAACCTATTGTCGATTAAATGTTTAATTCATTTAAAATTGAGCTCGCACACACACGTACCGTTTTTGTCATAGGTCTAGTTTTTCCGTTGAGTAAGAAGGTCATCAAGCAAGAATCAGCCAGGCAGTGCCAAATCTTAAGATTGCTTGCCAACGCGGATCCTAGTTCCTTTGTATCCTAAAGGGGAAAACCGGGAAAATTGGTTGGAGGATGGCGATGATTCGCACAGTGATGCAGTTAAAAATCGAACCTCACCTATCCGTTCAAAGGATGAAAACAATTTTATATAGAATTGTGTACTTAAAGTACATCAAAAAATATTTTGCTTATTCTTTGATGATTAGTGGAGTTCGTTAAACAAATAAGTCCGATTTTTAAGAAAAAAAGTAGCGATTTTTTTTTATCTACTAAATTCGATATAAATTACTTAACATCCATGAAATAAACGGGTCAAGGTCGGGGTCTTCGTATCTTAGTCTATATGGACAACTTTTTTTTTTTTTGAGACAAGTTATTGCGTTAAAGCGTAACAGACAGACGTGCTCACAAACTTTCACACCTGTAACTAGTATTATACTCTAGTGATAACTTAATCTTAAGTTAAAACTCGGTTTTAACAGGTGCTTAGCATTTATTATTCACATTTGGACGAACTAACCCCAGAATGCTTAACTACGCCTCAATCCGGTAAATCACTTTCGCATCTCAATCGAATTTCAATATGTTTCGACTTATCCTTTTTCTATGGACATAAAAGATAAGAGACTTAAAGAAACACGAGTGAAAGGATAGAATAGAGGGACTCTCAAACACATACACACATGTGTGCAAACGTGTCACGATCTGTCACGGGAATGACATACCTTGTTTTTTTCTACCATGTATTCATTTGTCACGTTAGCTCGTCACACGTGGGAGCGAGATCGCGAATAGGTTGAAATATTAATGGGATCGGAAGCAATGAATGAAAATTGGCCTCCTGGCGGATGCGCGGAAGCCGAGGAAGTCACCTGGGATATAACTTGGCGGTATAATGTGCTAGAAGTTAAACTTGGCGTGTGGTTAAGTTGTTTAACTGGGAACAAGTTTTTGAGAATTATTTTAATGAAAACTGGCTTTATAATTAAATGCTGAGTAATAAAACTAGTGGCTCTGTGAACTGTGGAACACGCGAGCCTGATGCCTTTTAAAACAAAAAATATATTAAGTGTGAAAAAGTGACCCGCCATAAAACAACTATACGTGTTATAGTAATAACGCAAAACCTTTTATAAGGGTTTATCAGGCATCGTGTTCTGATAAGAAAAAAATAAGAGAATTTTTTTACGCGATCTTTTTTTTACATTAGTATGGAGCGTTGGCCGACTGGGGCGACCTGCTCCAAATGAAGGTAAAAAAAACGTATGATTTGTCAATACCTGCTCGCAAAATTTCACGAGAATCGGTTGAAAAATGCGATCTGTAGAGGAGAACAGCGGGACGGCGGGACAAGGATCGGACATCGGACACCAAATATTCGGCCTAAGCTGAAGCATAGAACTTCGTTCGCTTCGCTCGCTCGTTCGATAAGTAAAACCATTTACGTTTTGTGTATATATTTAGAAACTTGTATGTGGGTAATTGCTCCATGTAATTTTTTTTTCTAGTTGATGGCTTGACCCCGAGCGCTGCAAAGGGCTGCCGGTATCATTGGATATTTACTAGGGGCTCTCTGAGCAGTAGAATGCGCTTATCCTTTCTTTATTTTTTAATTTCGGAATGCCTACGGAATCGTTAAGAAAATCTACTTACATTATTATTGAATAAATAAATTGGTACAAAGTTTATCGATAATCTGTTGAGAAATGCAACCTGTATATAGCAGAACAGCCAGACGTCCGGGCCTCGGCACATACGAACAATTTTGGTCCCAAGCGGAAACGGAGAACTACGGTCGCGTCGCTCGCTCGTTCAATGAATTACTCAATACACGCGATAAAACACGATTCAATTGTTTTATTTAAGGTAATTATTTCAGAAATCGAATACAGCATTAATACAAAAAGTTCCTGACTAAAAGAAACTAAGACTAGCTCTCAAACTGTCCTTTTAAAGTTTTTTTACTGGACCCACGAGTCCTAGAGATCATTATATACCTAACAATTTGTCACAAAAACCTAGAGACGCCACTATGGAGAGAGAATGGAAGAGTGTATAGAACGCTTAACACGGGTTTGTCATGTGAAATTGAGGAGTTCTTTAGAATATAAGAGAATATTGTACCACTATCTGCCGTCAAACGATGTATTCATATTGTTGGCAATTTAATTAACTTCAAATCAAAGGCATTAAGAGTAAAAAGGATAGAAGTGAAACTTGGTAGGTACATTTTGATGTATCCTTTACCTGTCTGTGGTCCAAATATGTATTCTACTTTATACGCCATACATTAAGTATACACATGCACCATGATTTCGGGTAATCTACTAACCACACATTCAGAACGTGGTGTTGGACCATTTTGGTAGAAAATGTTTTAAAAACGTATGATGTGAAACTCAAATGAAAAAATTAAAATCAAGCTTAACGAAGACAAACACAAGATATATACAGGGTGGTCCAAACAAAAACATCAATACATGTTGTATATACATAAATAAGACTATTTAATTATTATTATAACAAATATTAGTAGACTTAATGACAGGTATAAGGTTAGGACTCCTTTGATTTGGGGTAGCCAAAAAGATGCTGTAATTTGGGGTTTAGGATAATAATTATGAGTCTAGACTTGGCTACATTTTTTTATTACCATGACGGTGGAAAACAAACATACGGTCTGCCACAGCTTGCCTGCCAGAGGAGACACATGCGCGTCGCTTTGAGGATTCTTAGTCTTTGCAAAAATGCAGGTCTGTGACTCTAAAAACATCGCACCTCTGAGAGCTCTGGCGAATTTACTCAGCGCCCGGAACACAAACACACGTACGCACAAAACAGTTAGATGCGTTATTATATCTTCCCTCGATCTTCTGTAAGCTGGAGATACTACACCTTGCCCTTCCTCTCCCAACGTGCAGTAGAGGGTGTATGTGTCCCATCTTATCGTCCCTTAAGTATAGTTTAGCACAGAGGATCTATACACGTTGCCACAATAAGGGACGGAAAGGCTCCTATGCAGCTAAATTAAGAAACTGGTCTAAAAATGTTTGACGGCCTACCATAAATAACGTAATGTATGGTTTATTACCGTAGCTTGTCCTGAGTAGTATAGGTCCATGTACCTATCGTTCACTCATGTCCTGTAACGTCATAATGTTGATGGGCACAAAATTATTTCTAAAACTAGCCCAAATGCAGTCATGTACGTAAAATGTTTGCCAAACATGCTCAGGAATTGCAAATTTGTCGGGCACCTCGGGATCACGGTGTTTAAATTTAATTAAATTCAAATGTACTAAACCTTTTGTTTCACTATACGCTGTAATCAGACTGCAAATTCCCCAAGCTAGTACAAAGGCATGGAACAGTCTGAAAAACAGGATTTTACAAATTAAATAGCATCTTTAACGTGGTTAGAGTAAAGGTTGGGGATGTGTCTATGTCGATGTTTGATACTATTATCACTCAATGAAATTAATAATAAAAAACTTTAACAGACATTTTTTGCATATAAATGACACAAGTCTCTTTTATCACCAAACTTAGATAAGGTATAAATATGCGGGGGGCATTTGTTCAAAAACACGACTTATCATCAATATCATAATTTAGTTACACTTGTCAGTTTAGCCCTCTAATCAGCTACAAGATTGTGCAGTAGGTGCTCATAACATAGGTAGACAAATTAACATATTTTTAAATATAAAAACTGCTGTTATAACGCAACTTCTTAACTTACTTACTTAAGCTTTACTCGTATGCGTGCGCGGAGTACCTTTTGTGCAAGTATAACTAGAATGATAGGTAACACCTTTCTAACAAAACCTTACGTAGTGATTGTGTTGTAATATGGATGTAGACCAAGAAAAAGATGTATGCACTGCGTGAGAGACGATATGAATGAGAAGGAAGCATGTGATGAGTTGACGCGCGATACTTAGAAGGATTTTTGTGGTGTCATCCGAACCAGTTTTCTGAGTAAATGTTTGTTTTGAACTAGCTGCAATCAGAGCACGTAACAAGTAAAAACCATGGACAGTATCACGTTTTGCTTAATTTTATAAACTTGGCAGCGTGTCTTTAAATGCATACATTATTTAGTCACCTTTTTTGCATTTTTTCTAAAATACTATTTTATGCAACTATTGTATAAGTAGGATCTTAAAACGCGAGTGTCGTGAGTTGCGATGCGAGCCTTGGCGAGAATCGCAATTAAAGACGCCACGAGCGTTTTAAGACCAAGTTATAAACCGTTGCATGCAATACTTTTTCTACGACTAATTTTAAATAAATAGCATTTGAATTTTCAGGCCGTAAGTTTTCCGTTAGTTCAATTACTACTCACACAATTTCTTCAGCAGTGCAGTTATTTTCTTCTTCGTCCATTTTAAAAGGAACGTACACATTTTTCTTCACTTCACAAACACGAATCAAATCTTAAGTAAGTTATTATGTTATTAATAACGAATAGTTATCACATTTCGTCTTTTAATTTTGAACTGGTACTTTGGTGGGAAATTAGAAATATGACACATTGACCCCTTTTGTTTATGGTCTGTTTTGTTTTTAATTTCCTTGCACTTGTCATCCGAACCAAACTGAATCCGGATCCGAACCGAATCGGATCGGTTTATATTTATAAATAATACCAATAATTGGTAAAATATGGATATTAACACACAATAAATGATAATTTATTTTTATTTTAATAAATAATTTATGTTTTACAAATATTTGATAGTAAATAAAAACTCTTTATTTCGAAAAATTTGCTTATGAAGTTGGCACCACTGCAATATAGTGGCTGATTAAAAAAAAGTTAGATGATTTGACATCGTGGTAAACAGTGCTTTTATGGAAAATGTATGAACCAAAAAAGTACACTAAAGTATGCGTTTATGGGCCATAGAGCATAGAGTTTTTCGACGACTTATTATCGGTGTCATTGTATTTGAGCTAAAGCCTATATAAATGACAAATTACGGTACAGGAGTAGAAAAAGATTTTTATGCTCTTTTTAGCGCAACCGAGACTTCAACGTCAAGTTTAGGCTAAACATGTTCTATTATCGATAACCGGCCATCCCTCGCGCTACCCTTAAGGGAATTAAACGGCAGTGGCAGTTCTTTTCTCGGTTTATCTTACATTAGTTCTCCAAATGGCCGCGGCCATAGTGAATACTTTCTAGCTCTTTTGTACCGGATGAATGCTTCTTTATTTGTACGGGGTCTGTCTGTGTACACGTATTAGGATGAAATTATATTAGTTAACATTTCGCGGGCTAGTTTCTACGCCCAATCCTAATTTCGTAAGTACAATTTGTTTTTAAAATGTATACATTTCAAATTAAAGGAAATCACATGCCTCTCTAGGGCTTTGAGGGAGCAGATTGAAACATTTGGCGAGCGAGACGGATTGTTCCGATAGCTCAGTTGGATAGTAGCGACGGGCCATGTATGCCTGTGGGCGCCGGTTCAAATCCGGCTCGGAGCATATAATAGTGTGTTGCACAATAGGCGGCAGGAAGTTAGCGTAGATATACAAGAGTTTGGCCAAATTATAGTAGTCAATTCAAAGAGCAAACTTTACCGCCCAAGGTAAACGATTCCAATTCCAATGATAATTAAAAAAAATAGGTCACAATAAATTGATACTGTCAAATTAACTAGGTTTTTTTAAAATATTTTACGTCATTCCGGGCGGTAAGTGAGATTTACCGCCCACGGGCGCCGCGGCAAATCTCACTTCACACCCAGGAAAAGACGTAAAATTGTGTACGCATCACGGGCGGTAATTGGCAAAGCCCCAGATCGCATATTTATGGTCCTCACCTTCGGTTCGGGCCACAAACACCTGCGATCTGGGGCATTCAAGAATTAAATGCCGTAGGTACATAATATACTATTTTTAATCTTTTACTTTGCACACTTTACTGAAATTCAAAACCATTTTCCAAAACCGTAATTCTATATGAATTGACAAGCCCAGTTTGATGTCTAGTCTAGAACATGTGCGCAGGATAAATGTAAAATTAATACTGCAATACGTTAAGCGAGATCACCCTGAATTGGATGAGTTTTATCGTGCACTCTTGAAGACTTGATTATCGGCGATGTGCTATTGTGCAGTTTTTTTATATGTTGGTTAGTTGCAGATTAAGTTTGAACTTTCAATGTCATTGTTCTCTTGGAGAATATTTCTGCTTTTCTTTTTACACTGTATTGCTTCTATGAAATCAAATCGTTGCTGGCGGAGATTAAATTCTGTCATTTTCTGAGTACCTACGGTTAGAACTCGTCACTCCAAACGTTGCCTTTCAGCTTCCTACGGTACATCTAGACATGTCCAAAATGCTCCAACTAGTCGTATTTTGCGACAGTACAATTAACAATTTAGCTGTGTTGACTTGCTTGATTGCACCAAATCAACCTTGAAGTACAGAGTTAGGTCAATATTGACGCAGAGCCGCATATGGACCCATAATGTTTTAATTATTTACGAAGTGTTTTTTCTTTCTCACTTTCTCTCTACTATATATATACACACACAAACACACACACTCACTAAATTATTCACATCATCACACACAAAAGTGCATATAAATATAAATTAATGTTTCAATTACCACTTAAGTTCGCTTATTGATTGTATTTTTGTGGACATCGGCTACTATTTTAGTTTTTTTAATTTTTTTATTTGTGTACCTGCTATTGCTGTTGACGCCCCAAATAAATAAAAATGAGTAGATAAACTAATCGTATTAACATTTTTTTGTTGTTTATTTAATAAAAAATATATTATTCTTAAAAATGTTTGTAAGTACGAATAGGTATACAAAGTGCTCGGGAGGGATCCAAATAATTTTACCCGCGTATTGAGGTAGCCTACGCCAGATCTTGAAATGAGGTGGCAAAGCGGACCCTGGCCTCTTTTAGGCCACTACCGAAAAAAAACCGGTGACGATTAAAGTTGTAAGGACCAAAAAAAAAGATTAAATCAATTTTTTTTATTTTATTTTTTTGGTTGCCTACTAAATAATGCCTTACGACGCAAGAAGTAAAATAAACTTTCTCCCCCCGGGGGAAATCATAATCACGTAATGTTTTCAAGGCGTGTTAGAACAAGTTACCTATAATTTTTCCATACTAAAATTGACATTTGGATTAACGTGCGTGCATGCGTTATGTGATCGACCTGCAGTTTTACTTACTATGACCCTTTATTTGACCCCCTAGATGCTACAAAAACATTGTATTAAACAATACAGGAACAGCAACGCAAAAATCACCAGTAACTATGAAATAACAGTAGGTCACCTCTTAGTCCAGGCATTTTATTTTTCACTGGTATGGCAAAGATTAAGATTACAAAATTTATAATAGCAGTATTTTTCTACGTAACAGAGATGTCTAATAAATATATCACCATTTAGGTACCTAATTCGGTACGCAGAAACAAAATATCAGAAATAAAAAAATACAAATTGCTAGCTCAATGAAAAGTCGGTAAAAATATATATTTAAATTCAAAATATAACATGGATCTTACTGTTAATACAAATAACAGTTACAATTATGGTTTAGTATTGGCTTAGAATATAAGTTTTCAGTGCAAACATTGAAAACTTAAATTCTACATTAATGTATGTTTTAACCTATTTTTAGTTAATATTTGCTTATTGAAGATTCCAGGCATGCGGCTGTCAAGCGGCGGTCGTGGGTTCGAATCCCGGCTCGTACCAATGAGTTTTTCGGAACATATGACATTACCGTTACCTTTTCGGGGAAGGAAAACATCGTGAGGAAACCGGTCTCATCCCAATAAGGTCTAGTTGTCCCTCTGGGTTGGAAGGTCAGATGGCAGTCGCTTTCGTAACACTAGTGCCTATCAAATCTTGGGATTAGGTGTCAAAGCGCACCCCGGGATCCTTTAGGGGCATTACCGGGACTAACGCTAGGAGGATGAGGATGATGATGATTAGCTTATTGAAGATAAATCATACAGAACAGAAAATCTATGCTTCATTAATCCATACTATTTTTTTATATTATAGGAGGCAAACGAGCAGACGGATGACCTGATGGTAAGCGATTACCGCCGCCCATGGACACCTGCAACACCAGAGGCACTATACTATATACTTATCCTACTAATAATAATATTATAAATGCGAAAGTTTGGATGTTTGGATGTTTAGATGTTTAGATGTTTGGATGTTTGTTACTCAATCACGCTTCAACGGCTCAACCGATTTCGATGAAATTTTGCACGAAGATAGTTTATAGCCTAAGGTAAAATATAGGATAGTTTTTATCCCTTGTCCACGCAGACGAAGTCGCGGGCGGAAGCTAGTAATATTATAAATGGGCAAGTGTATGTGTGTGTTTGTTTGTTTGTTCTTCCTTCACGGCGAAACGGAGCGACGAATTGACGTGATTTTTAAGTAGAGATAGTGGAAGGGATGGAGAGTGACATAGTATAGTTTTTATCCCCGAAATCATCCCCTAAGGGGGTGAAATGGGGGGTAAACGTTTGTATGGAGCTGCGATATAAACGAGTTCCACGCGGACGGAGTCGCGGGCAGAAGCTAATAGTATCTATATAAAGTTGTAAACCACTAGCAGGAAGTGAAAATGATATGCGGTAAATACGTGTCACTTTCTTCTTTAGATTCTATTCGATGGCTCCGTCAGATCTACTGGATACCTTTCCCTATTCACAATCGTCCGAGATACAATCGACCACATCACCTCATAGGTACGCGTCCGGGGAAGAAGCTGCGTCTGACAGAAAACCATAGCCATAATAACACTTATTCTTGCAATGTAAGTAGTAGTAGTAGTATAGTCCATTACGTAACTAGGGCGGTGAATTCGTGAATGCCCCAGATCGCAGGTGTTTGTGGCCCGAACTGAAGGTGAGGGCCATAAATATGCGCTCTGGGGCTTAACGAATTACCGCCCGTGTTGCGTACAAAATTTTACGTCTTCACCTGGCCACAATGCGAGTTTTACTGCACGCTGCACGTACGTAATGTACTATTACCCCACCTTCGGTTCGGGCCACAAACACCTGCGATCTGGGGAATTCACGAATTCACCGCCCTAGTTACGTAATGTACTATTATTGCACAAACATAGAAACATAGGTACACAGCAAAAGATACAATGTAACATAAAACAAAAAAAATGTAGAAAGGCGAACTAAAGCAAGTATTGTGGTGTTCAATAAACAATCTTGCATCCCCTCCATATCCCGGGCGCACCGCGCTTACCTATTGACAATGACCGACAGATGACCCTTTGCTTGCATTAAAATAAGGCGTATGTCGCTCCACCTGTGACGTCACATACCAAGTCTATCTCGCGTGTGAGCTCGTGTGTGTGCCTGTGACTGGCTGTGACTCCTGAACCCTGGACTGCGCATCTATCTGTGGTATGTAAGCAAATGACCTAAAGACACCTAGTTTCTCAGTGTTAATTCCCATTTTATACAGTGGTGTTGTGTTCCTCGTGTTGAGTGAGGTTACCAGAGTTCCCGGGGATGCTCTGTTGAGAGTAATGGACCTGGATTTGTCTTGTCCCTTACCTCAAACACAATGCCAGACGCTTACGGAGCAGCCAACACTACTGACACAATAACTGTGGTTTCGAGTAAGGTTTGGGAACTTCCCCAGTGAGATGGTTCTAAATATATGACCGAGATGATATTCCATTGTACCTCTCTATTAGATCAAAATGCACCATCGTGCCTTGCGTCCAAGTGTACTTCTAATGAGTTAGCTTTGGTACTTTATCATAGCGAATGGCGGTAAAACACAACTTCAATAGTAGTAGTAGTAGTAGTAGTAATAGTAGTAGTAGTAGTATTAGTAGTAGTAGTAATAATAGTAGTAGTGGTAGTAGTAGTAGTAGTAGTAGTAGTAGTAGTAGTAGTAGTAGTAGTAGTAGTATTAGTAGTAGTAATAATAGTAGTAGTGGTAGTAGTAGTAGTAGTAGTAGTAGTAGTAGTAGTAGTAGTAGTAGTAGTAGTAGTAGTAGTACTATTAGTAGTAGTAATAATAGTAGTAGTGGTAGTAGTAGTAGTAGTAGTAGTAGTAGTAGTAGTAGTAGTATTAGTAGTAGTAATAATAGTAGTAGTGGTAGTAGTAGTAGTAGTAGTAGTAGTAGTAGTAGTAGTAGTAGTAGTAGTAGTAGTAGTAGTAGTAGTAGTAGTAGTAGTAGTAGTAGTAGTAGTAGTAGTAGTAGTAGTAGTAATATTGCTCTGTTGAACCTATTCGGGAACATCCACATAACTGGTGACATTTTATTGGAGACTAGCTTCTGCCCGCGACTCCGTCCGCGTGGAACTCGTTTATAATAATAATAATAATCGTTTATTGCATATCACATAGCTATAAAGGTAGGTACAATATAGGGCAGTTTTACATGTGATACCCTGCATATCGTAGTTTATATCGTAGCTCCATACAAACTTTCACCCCCGATTTCACCGCCTTAGGGGATGATTTCCGGGATAAAAACTATCCTACGTCCTTCCCCGAGATTCATCACAATACCAAATTTCATCTCAATCGGTTCAGCGGTTTAAGCGTGAAGAGGTAACATACAGACAGACACACTTTCCCATTTATAATATTAGTATGGATATACATCTTTTCTGATATTGTCTTTTTGATCCACATTGACAAACCGTCGTCGACTCATGGAATTCTTAATAGCTTTTTATGTCATTGTCATAACTCATAATAGTACATTACGTAACTAGGGCGGTGAATTCGTGAATGCCCCAGATCGCAGGTGTCCTTCGGTTCGGGCCACAAATATGCGCTCTGGGGCTTTATGAATTACCGCCCGTGTTGCGTACAAAATTTTACGTCTTCACTTGGCCACAATGCGAGTTTTCCCGTACGCGCAGCGTGCAGGAAAACTCGCATTATGGCCAGGTGTGAAGTAAAAAAAATTAATCAATTTCGTTCATCTGGCCTATAGAAAAGGTGTTTTTCACTATACTCGTACTGTAGCCCTATGTCGTGGGTTCAAACACCGCCGGATCGTACCACAGAGTTTTTTCCAAAAAGTTATGGTTGAAATATAATTTGATATTTAAGGATATTTAATTTGGTGAAGGAAAACATCGTGAAGAAACCGATACCAGTAAGTTCTAGTAAAATGCCTAATCTTTAATAAGTGCCAAACCGGACTCCATGCTTCTTTTGGGCACCACCGGAATAACTCTACAAGGACTGTAGCTCGATGCGGTAAAAAGCAAAGCGCGAAACGCATCCATATCAAATTGAAATGCAATAATGGCCCTAATCGATCCTATTTCCCTTCTCCTTACTGATCAAAATTCAGTAATGTTTATCATGAGCCAACTACCACGAAAACCTAAATTCGAAGTTCGTATATCACCGAAGCGAGCGATATTCGGTCTCGGAGTTAGTGCACACGACCTTACATAATATAATGTATGTATGTTAAGTGTTCTCGTCACGTAATACATCAATAGCGCGAGCAAACTCGCCCCAACCTACGATATATCAAACAATCATGGAGGACTTTGTTGTGGACTTGTAGATAACATGATACTCACTGCCTTTTACGAAGGACAACGTTCGCCAAATCTCAATTATTAAGAAAAAAAAATGTACGGGGTATCACTTGATGTTTCCAATTTCTTTTCAAGGCTTTTCGGAGGGGGATGGAAATTATTGTATTGGTTCAAACTTTGACTATTTTTATAGATAATGTTTACTAAACGGGACTTTAGTCAAGTATCTTTTTTTAAATAAATAAATGTTGATATACATACAGGGTGACATTTTAATCAGTTTCCAAATTCAAGTACCGAAATTTTAGCAGTTTTATGTAATGTTGTGGTTGTGTTTTTCGAATAAATCATTCATTCATTCAGTCAAGTATAAGATTCTTCAGCAAAATTATAAAATAAGTTTTTTTTTTGTTTCATATCATTCAGTGCAAACATTTTTAGTAATTGTTGCACCTCAGCGGGTAGTAAGGTTTGCGCACGGCACGCCTCCCCTCCCTCGGCCCCGCCCCGCTCCGCGCGGTACTAAATGCCCAGTAACCACGCAGTACGGATAATTCTTTTGGGATAGTAAAGTATAATTTTAAAAATACCTGCCAGTTTTTTTTTCAAAAATGGAGTCTATTTGTGATACCGAATGCCTACAAAAAATTTGGACACTGATTAAAATGTCACCCTGTATAGGTAGCCTATTAGGTCCAGTTTCGTAAAAATAATTTTCGTTCAGTCGAGCTTCGTACAAGAATGGTGGCTTCTCCTTCGTCTTGCGCCACTGGTTTTTTTTATACAACAACGGTGGCAAACAAGCGTTTGGCCCGCCTGATGGTAAGCGGACACCGCAGCCTAAAAAAGCTCCAAAGGAGTAACATGGGCATTGCCGACCCTTGATATGTTTGAGGATTCGCTGTGTTGACAGCTGAAGGAACAAATTCCCTCGCTCTCAACACAACGCATCCTAGGGAGCTCTGGCGAGTTTACTCACCTCCAGGAACACAACACTACTACAGAGCAAGTAGTAGTGTTATTATGGCTGTACGCGGAGGTACTTCCCCAGTTGGGCTGCTCCAGTCAGCTGTGGCGTATCGCGTCACGGGGATGGCCAGAACGGGCGTCGTGGGTAAAACTAATAAGGAACTGTCCGTCAAATTAATGAGTGGACGCCCCGCTCAGAGCGGGGCGTTGAGCGTCCATATAAATTGCATTTGTTTTATATGGACGCTGCACGCCCCGCTCTGAGCGGGGCGTCCACTCAGGCCTTGCACTAACACTTAGCTTTTAAATTATTGTACATACTAACAAACTTATGGATTCTTGAGTCTGTTTTATCCCATCTACTTGGGATCGGCTCTCAATATCTGCATTACTCGACGAAAGCCACTCAGTCCAGCACTTGCGTTTAAGTAGACCAAATTCACCCTGAGGGTCAAAGGGTTTGATCTGGCAGAAGGGTGTCCTTTTCCAGCGGTTTGGAGGTCGGTTATGTGACACTCAGAACTTGCGTCCCGCGTCGCCATCTTAACGCGTTATAAGTTTTGTATATATATGTATGTTATTAAAAAATTAATTGAGTCCACGGGGGACCGAAAATCTGGCAGCTTCCTCGCCCAGCGCATTAGTATTGCTATCCAGCGAGGAAACGCTGCCAGCATCTTGGGGACAATGCCAAGAGGGCCCAATTTTTTAAATATTTTTTAGTTTTTAATTTGATTTTTAATATTTGTCACAGTTTGTCTTTGGAAAAATAAATATATGTTATTAAATATAGACCTTGTTGACTGAGACAACTAAAATGAAATAAATAATATATCGTGGCCAGACCCTGTATCATGGTCGGCCTTATCACACGATAAGCGACCAGATAGAGCGTCCGTCACTGGATGACACCGTTTGATAGAACGAGACGACGCTCCTATCTTGTCACTTATCATGAGTCGGGGTTCTAAAAAGTTCTAACTTCACTTATTAAATCCACATGGTCGCTATCATTCCCCGCCGTGTGTCCTTCACAAGTTCGCGCGACAGCCACTGGGGACGGCCCGCTTAACTTACACCTAACCTAATTGAAAATGCTATTCGGAATTTATGTTTACCCCTAATAAAGTTGTGCGGCTAATAGGGACTTGTATGCGGTGAATAATGTGCATTCATGTTTATTACAATACTAGTCGATATAGCTCATAGAACCGATGGCCGTTAGGGCGGAAAGGTTCTCGAGTAGCGACCTCGTACCGGAAATCGTAGCGTGGGTAGCTTCACAAGGTGGACTGATGACCTGTTAAGATCGAGCGAGTCCGCTGGATGCGCAGAACCGATCAGTTTGGCACGCACATACGAACAAAATAATCGTGATGCTGAAGATGACAATTAGACAAAATCCCATCATCATCATCATCATTATCCTGGCTGATTTTGGCCACGGCGACTGAAGAAATGACTAACGGGAGCGTCGTTCGTGAGCTCGCAGGTGACTGACGTAGCCTATCTTGGCAGAGAATGTGCGACCACATTCCCTATAGGTCAGCACCCCTCCGAAAAAATTGTAGTGAATGGTGATCGAGCCTTTAACTCCTCGCGCTTAGCGTCGAGTTCGTTACGGCTTCGTTCTTCGAAGGCTTTCACATTTAGCCTTCACTGCATGTCTCCACTTTGACCGATCTTAACCCAAAATGGAACTAACATTTACAAAGTGTTCCTTAAACTAAAAAAAGCGGCCAAGTGCGTGTCGGACCACGCACAGCAAGGGGAACCCTTGTGCCTATTAAAAAGGTCGTATCCTTACTTAAATCTTATGGCACTTACATCCTTTTCTTTAAGTAAGGCGGTTTTTTAGAAATATCTCGAAAACCTTTGAACCGATCTTGTTCAAAACAATTTGTATGATTTTTTTTCATATTTTTGAAATACACTGTTCAAAAGTTAGAGGGGAGGGGGACACAATTTTAGTGACTTTCGGGGCGATTATCTCCGACTCTATTCACTCAATCAAAAAATTTGCTTAGAAACCTTATATTTATTTTGGAAGGCCTATCGATTGATGTGCCACACGTGGGCATGCAATTTTTTTTTGAGTTTCTATTTTATATATGGAGTGCACGCCTAAAAAAAAACTTTTTTTGTAATTTCATTACATAACTATGTAGCGGTTAACAAAATACACCTATCTACAAAATTTTATTCAAATACACCCTATAGTTTTCGGGTAAAATGCCTGTGACATACGGACGGACGGACAGACAGACAGACAGACAGACATGACCTTGCAAAAGGTAATTAATAGCATTAATGAACTATAATAAAATTCTATAATACAATCCCAACACATCATTTGGAAATGCGCTAATTGTTGCCAATTTTCATCTTCATTCATTTTTGACCTTATATCTCGTAATACTCGTTTTATAGATGTCGGGTGATCATGAGAGTGACGTTCAAAACCCAGTACGCTTACCATGACTTTGACAATGACGGCTTACGCTAACGAGTATCGAGTTTTCTATCTGTGCATCCCGCTCGTACTGACAAAGTGCCATAGAGATGCACAGATAGAAAACTCGATACTCGTTAGCGTAAGCCGTCATTGTCAAACTCAAGGTAAGCGTACTGGACCGTTTTAATAAAATCGACAGCTGATCGCTACTTGACTGTACGCTAAAATTACATCGCAAAAAAGAAAGTATTTTTCACTTCTCATGCTCAAAAAGTGCATCATATTAGACTTGGCAAGCGGGGCTAAAGTAGTGCATTTAGCCCCTAGGGAAAATATGTATACATATTTATGATTTATAAAACATTTTAATTTGACCACTCACAACAGTTCAATATTACGTCCACCAATCACAACTCTTTAAAAAACATTAGTATTTGCTATCTACTAACCAGAATACAGCTAGACATTAAAATCGACCAATCAGGAAACGGAATTAAATTCAAACATTGGGTGTTTTTCAAGCGTGGTTAACTGCATACATGAGTAATGTATGTAGTTAACCACGCTTGAACGTTTGGATGGAGCTATAGTCGGTCAGAGGCGTTTATTTTTTTAATTAGGGAATGCAAAACTCCTAATGTTTGAATTGAATTCTGTTTCCTGATTGGTCGGTTTTAATGTGTAGCTGTATTCTGGTTAGTAGACAGCAAATACTAATGTTATTTTAAAGAGTTGTGATTGGTGGATGTAATTACATGACATAAGCTATGAAGATTGAGCGGGATAGACTACGCCCCTATTAGACGGTCAGGGGCGTTTATTCGTCTTGTGAATATTTTGTATCTGTTTCAAAACAGTTTATTAAAAAGAATGGCGCCAAATTGAACAATCTTTTCGCCTTGGCATAATTGTTGATTGTGGATGGATAATCTTTGTTTTTACTATTTTTTCGCAGTCGAAGTGAAAAGTAGAATGTATAACTCTGGTCTAAAAGCAATATTACACCTCGAACTATTTCCCCTCACTTCGTTCGGGAAAATATCCATCTCCTGGTAATATGGCTTACTTTAGACCCTTGTCATACAATCTACTATAAAGTAAAGGCAGGTCGAAAATACAATTATTTAACAAACTGAATCTATTTCAAGGAAACTAAAATGATTTCTTTTTATGGACTCTGTCAGCTGTACTATATGTACTTACGGAAATCTCAACAATTGTTTTGTATATAATATTTGTACAAATATTTGAAACTGTTTATTCCCCACTTGTAAAATAAATAAACCAGATGTATTTGTGCTTTCTGTTGAAATAAATAAAATTTATAAGGCGACCATTCATTCGCTAAACGCTAAACGCTAAAGTTTTGACGTGAGCAGTCAAGTCACATTATATGTCACAATAAACTAAAAAGTATTTAATCGTTTGATGTTGGTTTGCTAATATGGTGCTTAAGGTCTAAAACACTGAGTTCTTTTTTTATGAAACATATATCTTGATGCAGGTTATAAGTTAACGCTATTAGCAACTACTGAAATGTAGCTAGAGCTGTCATTCTGGGCCCATGAACCTAGAATAATATGGACGGGCTTGCCACGGTGAGGGACGGAAAAGCTCGCAGCTAAATTAAGAACCGGTCCTAAAATGGCTGATGATTTGTCATAAACAACTTACTACGGGACGGGTAATGGTTTGTGTGGCACAACTTCATACTAAATCAGTTGTGGCAAATAAAAAAAAAAGTGGAACTATGACAATGACAATGAATGATATTCCCCTTTCTGTCACACTTATAGAGATTTGTATGCTACCAGCTCGCTCGCACGTGGTATTATTATTACCATAGCCTGTCCAGAGTATACTTCGTTCATGTTCTGGGGCACATTTCTTGGCATATTTGTTTGACATTGTGCATCTAGTTCTATATACTAAATCAAAGGTTACCTACTCGTGCAGATAACGGTAGTCTAACTTTTTCAACTACACTGCGTGATACTGATAACGGTAATGGGACTTTTGGGATAGATATTATAAAGCATAATATAGTGCACAGCACTACGGTGGTATGGTTCAGTCCCACCCTACACCCAGGGGTATTGCTAGGGGTATGATGGGTCTGACATGAAAAAGGTCATATCGTTACTGAATACTGTGGGGACATAAATAAATAACACAGCGATTGACACAGCGTGTTATCAAGAAACAGATTGATCGTCTGGTACTCTGCGGTTAAGCAGGGAAACACATAATTTGCTCTGACAAGAGCAGTTTTACGTTGCCCTGAGAAGGACAGTTTGTATGTCCGGAGCCTGAAGCACCCTCGTCGGATTCTTCGTGTCTTCCAGCACCGAGCGCGGAGAGCGGAGCACGGCGATCGACGACGATGTTCACTCCACGGCGGCCGACGAGCGAAAGGACTGGCGCCTTTTTTTTTTTTTTTTTTTTTTTTTTTTTTTTTTTTTTTTTTTTTTTTTTTTTTTTTGACCCTGACTGTTGCTATAATAGGACGGACCCAATATAGCGGTCGAACTGCGTGGTTGGAGGGTGGCCTGGGGAAAATCCAGGGGAAGCCTCCGGCACGACCACGCGGGGAAGTTTGTACACTGGAATACTCTAAGAGTTTGCGCTCCAGTGAGATTGGTTGAACGGTATCAACCGAATCTGGGGTGTGAGTGGTATCGAACTACTGGGAGTTTTATCGCTGGTTCGCTAAAACCTAGCCTAGCTGAGAAGAGTCCAGCAAGAAACTCAGCTAGGCCCGACTTGCGTCGGACTGACTCTACCCGGTATGCGGCGGTACCGGGACGAAAGCGGACTGTATGTGTCTGTGTTGTCTCGCGGTGGACGTCCCCGCCGGCGGGAACGCTGAAGTGTACGCGGTGTGTTGGACGCCGAAAGCGCAGCGTTCCATCTTTCGATGGACGCTGTGATTTCGTCGTCCGGGTCCGTGAGTGTGTGCCTAGGACGCCGGACCGTGCGGCCCCTAATCAGTGAGCGCCGAGTAACGACAGAGGGGGGAGGGATGGGGACGTAGTCAGCAGCCTTCCTAACTAACGGATTCCTATGGTGGGGAGCGTTATCAAAATAACGTCTGGCAGCCTGCTTAAAGAAACCATACATGGTGCTAATCTCCATGTCGTGGTGCAGGCTGAGGTTCGATTGGTACCACGGGGCACCAGTCGCCCTTCGGAGAAAACGATTCTGAATGACCTGAAGCGGCTTGAGCGATGACATAGGCACGTGAGCGAATGCTACACTTGCATATGTCATGATTGGACGAACACAAGTCTTGTAGAGTGTCAGCTTATTCCTAAGTGACATTTTACTAAACTTGTTGATCATCGGCCCTAGCCTTCCTAGCACGAACAACGCGCGGTTGCGTACCCTACGGATGTGGCTACGGAAAGTCAGTCTCCTGTCGAGGGTCACTCCAAGATATTTGGCCTCGTTGACCCAGGGGATGGGTCGGTCAAACATCTGGATCGGAGCCACCCGCCTTTCTGTACTAATGCAGTCCGACGGATGAAAGACTATTGCAGTGCTTTTCTCCGGGTTGACTTCGATACGCCAAAGATTAAACCAACGACCTAGGTCGGAGATTGCCTCTTGGAGGTATCGCCGGATAGTAGCGTACTTACAATGAGTCGTAAAGAGCGCGGTGTCATCCGCAAACAACCCCAGTTGCACCTTAGGGTGCCTGGGAATGTCGTTTGTGAATAACGAGTAGAGAGTGGGAGAGAGCACGGAGCCTTGCGGGACTCCGGCCCGGATGGGGTGTGGGTCCGAATACGTTCCCTCCAGTCGGTATCGAAAGCTTCGGTCACTGAGAAAATCTCGTATTGTGAGTACGAGTCTGTCCGGCATTCCGAGCTGGTATAACTTGTATACAAGCCCGTTATGCCAGACCTTGTCGAAGGCTTTCGCTACGTCGAGAAAGATCGCACCGGTCTTGAGCCCCTGGAATCGAGAGAAACCATCCAACACGTGCTCCGTGACGCGGTGCACCTGTTGGACGCATGAGTGTCCGGATCTAAAACCGAACTGCTCATCGATGAGGAGGTTATTCTCAGCCGTAAATCTGAGAATTCTCGTGAGAAGGATCCGCTCATATAGCTTTCCAAGGGAGCTAAGTAAGCTGATCGGCCTATAAGAGGCAGGCGAGGTCCGGGGTTTGCCGGGCTTCGCTATCCCTATGACCGTTGCACATTTCCACGCGGCTGGAAAGTGAGCATTGGTCAGTGCGGCATTGAAGATGCCGACCAAAAGGAGGAGGAGGGTTTCGGGGAGAAGTTTCAGGATGCGATTGGATAGACCATCCGCACCCGGAGCCTTCCTAATACGGAGACGCCTGACAAGGTCACTGACTTCCTTAACCGACACCGGTAAAATGGGTGAAGTTACGGGGAGACGCGATCTCCTGTCCACCTCGGAATCGACCCTACTAATGTGGGCTTCGTCGGTGTTGAGGAGGTTGGGCGAACATTGGGACTCTAAACTACTCGCAAGGCATTCGGCTTTCTCACTGTCCTCGAACGCGGGGGTTGAGTGATCCGGTCGATCCAAGGGAGGGATGGTCCAACAGGCATCGGATTTGAGAGATCTCGCTAGTTTCCAGTAAGCCAGGTGACTAGGCGTTATCTCCCCCATCAGATCCCTGAACGAGTTCTCCCGAAATTCGGCAATTCTCTGTTTGGACTCGTTAGACAAGTCCCTCAGGATTTGCCGATTTTCGGCAGAAGGGTGATTTGAATAGGTACGTATGGCGCGATTTTTCCTTGTCACCAACTCTCTCAGTTCCGTAGGTAGAGGTCGGTTTTGGATGTCCTCCGCCGACACCTCCCTTGAGGCTTCGCTTCGAACAGCGTTGAGGTAGTTGGTGAAAGAATCGATCGCTTGGTCTGTCTGTTCGGTTGTAGTTATATTGTCTGGGATATCTCTAAGCAGGGGGGAGTCCGTCTGTAGGAGACCTGATTGTACCTTGTCCCAGTCCACGAGTGTCCTGGTTCGAGGAGTACTATTGGGGTGAGGGCCTAGTCTCAAGAGGACTGGCCTATGATCCGAGTCTAGTTCGTGTAGCACTTCTATAGAACGCAGAGTTAACGCTACGTTCTTTAGTAGAGCTATGTCGAGTATGTCAGGTCGGTGGTCTACGTTATGAGGGAAGTGAGTCGGCTCTAAGGGAGCGAGGAGATCGAAAGGGAGGCTATCGATCAAAAGGTGATGAAGCCGATTGCCGTTGGGATTGGATGCTACGCATCCCCAGCTGATATGCTTACTATTTAGGTCCCCGGCCACGATGACCGAAGGACCTAGGGAGGCTAAAGAGTTGAGGTCAGTCAGAAGTAAGTCTCGTTGAGGTGAAAGGTAGGTTGACGCAATCGATATCGGGGGGTGCCCCTCCATCGAGATGCGACAGACCGACACTTCCATATTAGTCAGGGGCGGTGGATTGAGACTTATGCAATGTAAGTTACGTTTGTAGAAAATGAGCGTGCCCCCGAATGGCCTACCATCTTGCCTATCATCTCTAATCTGAACGTATCCAGGGACGCGAAAGGCTCTAATGCCGGGACGATAAAAGGTCTCTTGGACCAGAAGTAAATCTACTGAGTGATCGCGAAGGAAGTTCATCACCTGGTCCTTCATACCCCTTAGACCATTGGCATTATAAATGCCAATGGTAATCGAAGCAGGTTTAAGCTTCTGGGATGTACTATCCATACTAATAGGCACCGTTAACCTGGCTGCCGCTTGGTGCGGCGAGATAGCGAGTAGCTGATGCGAATATGTGGGTAGACAGGCCGCTCGCCACCTCCGGTGGGAGTACCTGTACTAACTGCATAAACGCATAGAGTGGGTCCATAGCGGGCCGGCCCGCTTGACTGGCGGCGGGTCCCCATACAGAGGGGCCCGCCTGGGATTGGGGTGCAGAAGGCACCGGGCGGGGACCTACGGCCGCTGAAGGCGGCGGGTTCCTAGGGGCTCCTAACCCTACGGCCGGAAGGGCGGGGAAGTTTTGCGGAGTGCTATGGGGAGCACCCCGTCCCGCGCTTTGCTTGCGCCCAGAGGGAGGCGAGGACTTCGACTTTGCCCCGGTGTCGCGACTCTTTGGGCGGCAAGGGCATCCCCCATAATTGGCAGTATGCCCATGGGGGAGCTTGCGACCCAAACAGTTGCAGCACCGTATGCCGTTCGGGTCCTTGCAGCCTTTTGGGCGCTCGCAATCGCGAGTCGCGTGATCCCCAGCGCACTTGACGCAACGGGGGGGAGAGTGGCAGCCACGGGCGCCGTGGCCAAACCGCTGGCAGTTGTGGCACTGTGAGAGGTGGGTCCTCTTTTTGGGAGTCTCCACTCTCACCGCCATTTTAAGGACCTCCTTAAGGGAGTGGACGGCTTTGCGCTGGTTCGGGTCGGTGACTATTAGTACGATATCGTACTTCCCTACTTGCTTATTGTAGAGGCGATGAACCTCCCTGACGGCGATCCCCTTGCGTTTGAGGTCCGCGGCTACCTCGTCCTCCGGGATATCCTTGTGGATTCCCCGGAGGACGGCCCTGTAGCCTTTCTCCTCGACGGTCAGCCTCCGGTTGGACTGGCGCCGGCGCAGAGCGTAGTTTTATTCACCCGACCTATGACCTCGCGCATGCGCCGTGGCAGGCGCACTTTCCCCGCGCGGGGGGGCTATCTCTGTCTCACTCGCGCGTATCCGTCCCGCTCTAATTTGTTGCGGATTAATATAGTAACTAGTTGTAAGCTTTTTTGTTGTATATAGTTAGGCCTATTTGTAAATAAAATTCATTCCAGTATTAGCAGTCTACAGTTAACAACAAGTGTTTCAATACAAGCCTCCAGCCTAAATCAGCTGAACCACCATCAGCTAAAATACTTATGGCACTTACGTCCTTTTCTTTAAGCAACGCAGTTTTTTATAAATATCTCGAAAACCTTTGAACCGATCTTGTGGAAAACAAATTTCGCTGGTAGAATTGTATAATCCCTATGACCATGATTTTTTTCATATTTTTAAAATACACGGTTCAAAAATTAGAGGAGGGGGACACAATTTTAGTCACTTCCGGGGCGATTATCTCCGACTCTATTCACTAAATCCAAAAAATTGCTTAGAAACCTTATATTTATTTTGAAAGGCCTGTCGATTGATGTACCACAAGTGGGCTTGCAATGAAAAAATAATTTTTGACTTTCAGTTTTATGTTTGGGGTGCACCCCTAAAAAAATCTTTTTTAGTAATTTCATTACAAAACTGTGTAGCGGTTAACAAAATACATCCTATCCTCAATTTTTTATTCAAATACACCTTATGGTTTTAGAGTAAAATGCCTGTGACATACTGACGGACAGACAGACAGACAGACATGACGAATCTATAAGGGTTCCGTTTTTTGCCATTTGGCTACGGAACCCTAAAAAAGGTCTGAGATTAATAGAAAAATGTGCTAATGTTCCTGACTCTCACCGTAGTAGTCTTGTTGACAATAAAATTTTGATTGTAATGTCTCTCTATTTGTACCGTTTACGTATTTATGTTTTTAACAATAGAAACCTGTATGTCCAGCAGGGCAAGACTGCAAATCATAATCTTAGACAGCGAAATAGACTACATTTAAATGATGTGCATTAGGCTCATTTTGACATTTTTTTAAATAATATGTATATAAGTATAATATTAGTATAAAATATAAGTATAATACCCGTGTGGTGTCGACCCGTGTGGTGTCGGGTTAGAATTTCACCACCCCCTTTCTTCCCGTGGGTGTCGTAAAAGTCGACTAAGGGACCAGGGTTGAAGTGTGTTGTGGGCGATGGGCTAGCAACCTATCACTGCAATATCACATTTAGTCGATCTTTTATACCCACATTTATGCTAAAAGTGGCGCTGGAACATACGTTTCATGTGCTCTGCCTACCCCTTTTGGGAATAAAGGCGTGAATGTATGTATGTATGTATGTATGTATGTTTAAATAATACTGCCATTAGAGTGTACTTTGACGATTCATCACGATCCATATTCAGTCAAATAATATTATGCAAGAATTTTCGACAAAAGTTCGTGACATTTAAATATTGTTCCAATCATTTTTGGTTTACTTTTTTCTTTAGCCGCACTTATCTCTTGATTGCATTATTATTATTATTTAAATTATAAAATTATAATACCTACTGATTTCGTGTCATTTAAGTTAGGTTATATTTGTTTTAATTGAATCTTGTACTTGCTTGTTAGTTTTATTTGCATGCATTTATAAATGTGTTTAACAGCAAATAAATGATTGATTATGATTATGATTAAGAAAATCTCCCAGCGCGATGGTTCAATATCACATCTCTGGATGTGGCGTTTCAGCACATCTTTGACAGCGCTGGCCGCCCCTTTTTCGCTTGCCTTCCTGCAGTTCTGAATAAAAGATGCGCCTTGATGATATAACACACTAGCTGCCTACACTACCACTGTAGCCGAGTAAGCAACGCGACTTTCAATCAGACCCCGTATCATGGCCGGCCTTATCACACGATAAGTGACAGGATAGAGCGTCCGTCACTGGCTGACACCGTTCGATAGAACGAGACGACGCTCCTATATTGTCACTTATCGCGTGATAAGGCCGACCATGATACGGGGTCAGGAGGTCGTGGGTTACAACCCCGGCTCGTGGCACTGGGTTATTTACACTTGGGTACTAGTGTCCGGCCGCAACTTGTCTGCATGGACCCGGATAAAATCTAATCTGATATTTTAAATCCAGGCTAAAAACTATCTTCGTGAAAAATTTCATGACTGAGTAACAGACAACAGAACATCTAAACATCTGAACTTTCACATTTATAATATCCCTTCAGCTGTGTTCATCCCTCTGTGGGCTTCATATTTTTTCCTGCAGGTCGGTGGAGCGCCCCTCGGAGGGGCGCAATGGCTTTGCTTACTTTCTTAGAAATAAAACCGGCATTCGTCTTTCGATCTCGCTTTAATCCATTGAAACGTATAGCCAATTCAGTGAGACAGCTAACAAGCGAAAACTTCAATGGCCAATGGAGGAAAAAATCCATTTAGTCGTTAGTCTAAAATAGTCAGTGGCACGTTTGACACGGTCGGTGTTCGCGAGTGAAAATTTGTGAGTTTAGTGCTGAATTGTAGTGCCAGAAGGACAGTTTTTGTAGACATGTAAGATGTAAGTAATCTTTAGAATTACATAGAAACAAGTGTTATTTCAACGGGTTAACTGTAATAAAACCGTGACTAACATGACCCCTACCGTGATACCTACTCATGGTCAAAATTTGGCAACACGTTTTTTAGCGCTTTTATTATAATTTAATATTACTATTAGCTATTAAAATTACCGTTGGTTATCATACATTTGTTTAAAATGAACTTAAATGGATTATCAATGGCCCGAAAGTAAATAAATCGATTGAAGTTGGTAACGATCACAACAAACCCCTCAGAGGGGGACCTAACCGACCGGGAATTTCCCTCCGAGGGATGCCCACATGATACCTCGTGACGTCACTGCGATCCGCAGTCTATACTAATCATGACCTTGATTTATACCGTTTTCAAATCATGTTTTGATGTGATTTTTGTTTAACTGATGGTTGTATTATAGTTTAAACTAAAAGTATACTTAATGGGAATTTTAAGAAACCTAATTTCTTTGGTTCAAAACATATAGTTCCTGTGATAATTGCACTCGTTTGGAAGAGGTTATTTTGTATGAAAGTAGACATACTTTTTTCATTTTAATCTCAGATAAAACCTGCTGCACTTACAATAAAAAAAGCTACTGTTACACCTAGTTGATGACCCATATTTATTGTTCAGGCATGAATTTGATTACATACAGTATAAAACACTTCAGATATAAGCATGTAAATCGAAGCCTACACGAGCAACTTTTGAGTGTAGGCATTATTTTGGTAGAATATTTCAAATGGTCTAGTGTAAAAAAAATACTCACGAGCCTGCCATTTTATGTTTTTCGAATAAGTATAACACAAATATCTTCAAATTAAGCCCATTTAACACCCCAAAAAACTAATTGATTATATTTAAAATAACCAAAATACGTCGTAAAATTCGGTGAGGTGGTGACGAGGTCAGGGAGATAGCCTTAATACGACTTTAATGTAACGATGATATATCGTTGCAGTTAGATAATTTAATAAATATTGAGTTTCATCCACAATCCTGGCTGTGATTATGTAAAAAACTAAAGAAAATTTAATTTTACCAAATCACTTCACTCCACAAACCTTGTTAGTGGAGCGGCCCTCAGAGGGTGCCACAGACGTGGGTAAGCGGCCATGTTTTTTCGCCACAGCTGAAGGGATATTAGTAGGATGCGAAAAATTTAGTTTACCTATATCCCGGGTATACGCAGATGAAGTCGCGCGCGGAAGCTAGTTTATAATATTAGTAGGATTGAACAGTGGCTTTTCGGTGCAGGAAAACATCGTGAGGAAACCGGGTTAATCCCAATGAGATAGTTTTCCCTCCTAATTGCCTATATCTTAGAAGGTTAGGTAATTACCAAACTTCGAAAAGTTGAAATGCCCCCGACATTTTCATTTCAAAGTTCAATATCCCAAAACCGGCTGAGCAAATTTTGCTAAAACATAACTAAGAATTAAGCTTAATGCTGAATTATACTTACCTGGGCCTACCCCGAAATGTAGGAACAATAGTCACAATATCGGGTAAAATAAGGTACATACACGGTTCAGTGCTCGACTCTGGCCCAATATTTAACACTTTCAATGGGAGTAGATACAAGATATTTTTTTTGACGCGATTTTTTTTTACATTTGTTTGGAGCAGGTCGCCCTAATCGACCAACGCTCCATACAAATGTAAAAAAAAATTACGTCAAAAAATCTTTTCATTTTTTCTTATCAGAACACGATACCTGTTACCCTTGATCGGGTCACAACTCATTTTTGGTACACTCTGTATAGAGTGCAATCTGCAATTAGAGGCTTTGTATGAAAAACGTTTTATGCCTTGGCAAAACAGTCTAGAAACGAAGCTAATTATTTTCGAGCCTGGTAACTTGGTTGAAGTCAATGATGTAATAAAAAAAAGAACCGGCCAAGTGCGAGTCCGACTGGCGCATGAAGGGTTTCGCGAGTACCATTGTCTATAAAAAGGGCAAAAAAAACACGTTTGTTGTGCCCCATTCAATATTTATTGTATTCTCTTTTTTAGTACTTGTTAAAAAAAGGATACAGAAATACATCATCTGTGAATTTTTCAACTCTCATGGTTCATGAGATACAGCCTGTGGTGACAGGCTTATTAAAATTCGCGGATGCATTTGATGCATTCAAATGCAACAAAAATTCCATACAAGACAATACGTGGTTCGGCTCGGGAAGTGATTTATAAATGTACTAGCTTCTGCCCACGACTCCGTCCGCGTGGAACTCGTTTATATCGCAGCTCCATAAAAACTTTTACCCCCCCATTTCACCCACTTAGGGCATGATTTCAGGGATAAAAACTATCCTATGTCACTCTCCATTCCTTCCACTATATCTACTTAATAAAGCACGTCAATTCGTCGCTCCGTTTTGCCGTGAAAGACGGACAAACAAACCAACACAAACATACACTTTCCCATTTATAATAGTAGTATAGATATTATAAGCGATGTCTTCGAAATATCAAGCCAGAATCATTTTGTCGGAATTGGACAGTGTTTATAGATGAACTAATGGAATGAAAGTTTTTTAATTATTGTATGCTAATTTAATATTGATTTTATTTATTCCTAACGCTAGAGTTATAGTAAAAAGTTAAGTATGAAAATCTCTAGGTCGTCCTATTACTGTTGCCCTTTTATTTTCTAAACTTTTTTGCCAGACTATATTCCTTCCATTTTTTTTTAACTTCTGGCAATAGACTTTAGTTTCCGACCTATAGAGGTGCATAAATATGAAGGGCCCCATTGCGTATACAAAGTATCATGTTATTCTAACATATCTTTTTAAAATGCGATCCTAAGTACGTTTGTATGGAGAGTCGAGCGTCCTGGCGACGCTTAAGCGATTATTAATAGAGGATAACTAAAAGGACGATTAAAAAGAAGGTTTAAAGATTAAAATTTGTATATTGGTACTTCGTATATTTTTTCATTTACACCAGAGGGGTAATCACGTAACGTTTCGAACGCGCGTTAGGACAACTTAACTGTCATTTTTTCATATAAAGATTGACTATTAGATCTACCTAAAAAACGTGCAATGCGTTACGTGATCGACCAGCTGAATTGATAAGAATTAGTAGTATCGTATAACCTTAGCGTAGATTACCACAGTAGATTATTACACGGTAAAGAACAGTACGAACGCAACTCATCGTAATAAATTAAAATAGTTATATATAGATAACAAATTCTAAATAGGTTACTGTATATAATCTATGCGTAGTTTAAATAGTATATTTAGAACAATTTTTCATGAACAATTTGCTAGTTTTCAAATACATATAGAATATCGACTTGAGTCATTTTTTAAGGAAACTGTAATAGAAACAAAGCTTAATATCTGTACAAACATAACTTTTTTATAGTAAATTACATTTTGTTTCTTAAAAAATAACTGTTGTATAATTAAAATTATTGCGTTTAATACTGGTGTCTAATATTCGAACGACATTCGCGATGGCAAAGTGCAGCCAGAACATTTTTGCAAAAAAACACACATTCATATTTGCGATTGCATGTTTTTTTAAGATAGGGTCCCCACAACTAGCAAGGGCTCGGTGCTTAGTTGTCAGGATCCGTCTTCGATACAATAAAAAACAATATTTTAATTGTTATTCCGCATAACATGTAAATAAAATATACTTACACCGTATATTATAATATATTCAAAATTGTAATGGCAGAATTCCGTCATAAATAAATTTCTATTCGTGCAAAAATGATGTCCTACATACAATTCTGGTGTTAATTAACACTGGAAAAGAACATTTGTATTCCACTAATATATTTGATTTATGTAGAATCACACACACATTGGAAGACTATATGAAACTTTATAAAAGAGATATTTAAAAAAGAAATATATGATCAACGTCTCTATTGCTCATGATTTCAGTACATACGAGTTACAATGTTCAATTACTCTAAAAATCTAATTAAGACTATACGGCAATGGTTTTGTAGTGTTGTCAATCGAATTATTATTTAATTAAGTATTAATTTATACAATTACAATTAAATTTATAAGTACTTACGTTAACCGAAGAACGTTTACATCAATTTAGAATTAAATTCTCGTTGTTTTTCTTTAAAATTTATAAATATATTGGTAGTTGTTGTAATAATACAATTTACAAGGTTGAATAATATACAATCGTCAACTGTAGGGTGAATACAAGATGTGTAAACTATGATCAGTCGCAGGTATAGTTGATATTTTATAAGTAATATTATTTATGTTCTGTAGTTAAAATAAACTCTAACACTAGTCATAAGTTAGTTTCTTTAATAATGAATTAATTATAGACCAGTTAGCTTTAATTTACATAGGGAAGCGTTAAAAAAACTATCTTTTATATGATTTATCTTTTATAGCAATTCATAAAACAGTTTATTATCACTTTACATATATATTTTGATTTTTTATCCATAAGATTAGAAAAATGTACAGGAAGTATTTTGGTGTTCTTTTTTGGTTAATTAATATCATTAATGTACATTAAAACTATCTTAAGTACTATTTACATACAAATTAACACAATTAACGTTTTTATTTTATTTTATTTGCGACCAGCGCTACCAAAGGAAATCTTTACAGCAAATATCCTAATCAACTAAAACAGATTAAGAGACACATAATAATATTAAAATGTTTTTATTTGTATAATATAAAGTGCATTTATTGTTGTGTCAGTGCTTGATCGATAGGCACAGAGGCACAGTCATTTTCATACTTTATAATAGTATTAATCTACTGGTGATTGAACATACTGTGAGCATTATTTAATAAAAAAATATTAAGTAATAATATGTATAAGATAAGTCGAAATAAAAATACAAATATATTCAACTATAAGGTATGGTTTAGTTTTAAAGATATGTATTAGAATTATAAAATGTAAAAATATAAAGTAAATTTGATGATTATTATATAAAAATTCTTAAACATCAAAAGTTTACTGTAAAAGTAAAATAAAATATGCATTTAAGTCCGATTTTCAATAAAATCACGCTCACAAGATACTCAGCTTTGAACGCGACAACAAGTCTTTACAATGTTTTTATTTCTTTAAATGAGTAGTGGAAGAAAATTGGTTGAAAACGTAGTTTACAAACATGATATTCCTTTTTTTTTCGTTTGATTGTAAATTGTTTATTTATTGGGTAACGTGTATTTGAATCCCATGTGAGACAAAATATTTAAGTGCATTGTGTGAATAGCAGCTGCAGTAATTTCAATTGCATGAAATTACTTAAGTATTTCAGAAAACGGTTTTTCCTGTTTTGTAGGTTGTGAAAATAGAAATAACCACTTTCTTAAAAGTAATTTAATTACATTTGGGTATAAATTTCATGGAATAGAGGTGTGGTGGTGCTGTTCTTCAAAAAGGGTGACAACACTCTGCTGAAGAACTACAGACCCATCTCACTTCTGAGCCATGTCTATAAGCTGTTTTCGAGGGTCATTACAAACCGTCTCGTACGCAGGCTAGATGACTTCCAGCCTCCCGAACAAGCCGGTTTCCGAAGAGGCTTTAGTACCGTAGACCACATCCACACGCTTCGAAGACCGAGGAGTATAACTTGCCTCTCTGCTTAGCGTTCGTGGACTACGAAAAAGCCTTCGATTCGATTGAAACCTGGGCTGTACTACAGTCTCTCCAGCGGTGCCAAGTTGACTATCGCTATATCGAAGTGCTGAAGTGTTTGTACGAGAGCGCCACTATGTCAGTCCGACTCCAGGACCAGTACTCGAAACCTATTCCGCTGCAGCGGGGAGTCAGGCAAGGAGATGTTATTTCTCCAAAACTGTTCACCGCTGCACTGGAGGACGTTTTCAAGACTCTGGACTGGAGAAGGCTAGGCATCAGCATCAACGGCGAGTACATCACTCACCTTCGGTTTGCTGACGATATAGTAGTCTTGGCTGAGACCATGGAGGACTTAAGTACGATGCTCGATGACCTCAATAAAGCATCCGAGCGAGTTGGTCTAAGAATGAACATGGATAAGACGAAGATCATGTCAAATGCCCATGTAGTACCAACTCCCATTACAATCGGACACTTTACGCTCGAAGTTGTAGACGATTATGTCTACCTAGGACAGACGATCCAGTTAGGTAGGTCCAACTTCGAGAAAGAGGTCAATCGTCGAATCCGACTCGGCTGGGCAGCGTTCGGGAAGCTACGGCAAATCTTTTCGTCCAATATTCCGCAGTGTCTCAAGACGAAAGTCTTTGACCAGTGTGTGTTGCCAGTGATGACATATGGCACTGAAACATGGTCGCTTACTATGGGCCTCATAAGAAGGCTCAAAGTCACCCAAAGGGCAATGGAGAGGGCCATGTTGGGAGTTTCTCTGCGTGACCGCATCAGAAATGAGGCTATCCGCAGCAGAACCAAGGTAACCGATATAGCCCTCCGGATCGCTAAACTTAAGTGGCAGTGGGCGGGGCACATAGCACGTAGAACCGATGGCCGTTGGGGCGGAAAGGTTCTCGAGTGGCGACCACGTACCGGAAGGCGCAGCGTGGGTAGGCCCCCGACAAGGTGGACTGATGACCTGGTAAAGGTTGCGGGAGTCCGCTGGATGCGGGTGGCGCGGGATCGGTCACTTTGGCACTCTTTGGGCGAGGCCTATGTCCAGCAGTGGACGTCTTTCGGCTGATATGATGATGATGATGATGATAAATTTCATGTTCATTGAAATGATTGCAGCAACTTGTAGAGTGTAATGTATCTTAGGACTTTACTAGCAAACAAGTATATAAATACCTACTTTGTACATATTTTAAGCGCATATGTGTTACAAGGGGATGATTAATAAAAACTCGTCCGTATCACCAAAATGTGTGATAATTGTTTCTGAGTCTTGGATATTGTCTATGAATTAGTATTTATATCTCTTAAACATTTCCTCGTCTTGCTCCCATAACAGCCATATTAAGCTATTATTATAGGTCTAGTTCGATTTGTGTAAGATTGTCCTCGAAAATTGACTAATACCTATAACATTTTTAGTATGACAAATTACTTATGCAGCATATAATTTATGCATATGCAATTCAGATCAAAAATATTTCACATTAAATATGAAGAGCATCCCCTTGCAAAGAGCGAAATAGTTTATTTTGTTAATGCAAGCTAAAATGTTACCTTTAAAACATATTTTTATGAACTTTAAAGCTATTTAATTCCTTTATTATATTTTACAGTATGTAAGGAATATTTAGGTTACAAGTATAATCAAATCCGTTAGTGTTTGCAGTATTATAGTTCGTCTATACAAACTCTATTAGTATTATCTAGGAAGAATGTTCTTAACCCGTTTACTCTTTATCCAAAATAATATCAGCTCAGTGACAGTTATTTATATTACTTCGGTTAAATATATGAACTAGATCTTATTTTCTGTAGTAATTCATCTGATAATTTGAACAGGCCGTTGAGAATAGTTTGGAACGTCAAATAGAGTAACAGTATTAGGGAATGGGAATCAACCAAGAACATCAAATGTTCAAATACCTATCGCAGTAGGAACGAAATATTAACATTGTGACATTTTAAAGTCAGGTCTTATTTTGTCAAAATTATAACTAGGTTAGAACAAACTTCCAAAAGAACACCCTATGGTTTTTGCTACTTTTTTAAAATCACTACTAAAATGTATTTTTACAATATTTATACTACAGCAAAATAATATTGTATTCACTTCATGTTGATATAATTTTAAAATATTTTTTACGTGTAGGTACTATTTTCACATGAAGTAACGGTACTATAAAGAAGCCTAAGAATAAGCTGACCTAAGATATATATGTAATATGATAATGTCAGTTTGTATACAGATTTCTGTTATTACATGATAGCATGTTTTTGTGGTTTTTGGCTCAATCACGTCGTAGGTAATTATAATTTTTAATAAATTATGATTACAATTGATTTATAAAAAAATACGATTCATATCCGGTTTCTATATTTACAAGACAAGTTATGTTTTAAATATAATACGCATACCTACTGTTATCATTATCAAATGTTTACTGTTAAGAACTTTTGAACCAAAAACCACTAGACCACTGTCCACTGTCACTTTATCACATGAGATTGTCCTGGCGTTAACGCACATTGTAAAGCCCTGGTGCTGCCCTCTGTTGCGCCATCATGATGCGGTTAGCCACGCACCTATAGCAGCACAGGTAGGCCAAACATCACTTAAACAGTATCCTCCTGAACGCTCTTCTGAAATCCTTGTTAAATATCGTATATATAACAGGATTTAAGACAGAATTCATGTAACCCAGCCAGAACGCTATCGCAAAGGCGCTGCCAGGGATGACACAGTTCCTACACGCCGCTTTAAGTATGTATAAGAAGAAAAATGGAAGCCAGCAAGCGATGAAGCTCCCCATGATTAACCCTAATATCAACGTCGCTCGTTTCTCCTTTTTCCTAGCTAATCTTCTCTTCTCTCTCTCCGGATCTCTAGGCTTATGCGGCTTGGGTAACGCCGGTTCGCATTCGCTCTTCTGCTGTTTTTTCTCCTGTCTCCTCGAGCTCTCCGCTTTTTTCCCGAAGATCGGCTGGCATATGCGCAGTTTGAGCGGCTTGACCACGGCGCAGCGGGAGACGACACCGGAATCTGAAGAAGAAGGGTCGAATTCAGAGACCATATCGGTGTCTATGGCCACGCTTGGGGCTCTGCAGCGCTCTTGTCGCGGCTCACCGTTCACGGAGAGTGCGGAGCTGCGGAGCTGGCACGTCGCGAGCGGGTTGCGGGTCACTTGCGCTGATGTTACCACCTGGAGCAATAAGGAGAGGGTGAACCATTGTTTATTTATTTAAATCAGGCAACAAAGGCCCATATTACAAATACCTTAAATACTAACATACATACGAGTATCAATATGTTATATAAAATAAGTGTTTTTGTAATGTTTAATAACACTAAAACATGCTACTACTGCGATGTGTTGCGCAATTTCGTGGTGTCAAATAATCAAATGCGGAAACACCGGAACTTGATTCCCTTCGGTCAAAATTCTCTTTGAGTGAAGGTCGATAGATAGTTTGTTGAAACTCTTAACACAAAGGAATTAAAATTCACGTTATGGCGAGAACCAACCTCACAGAGCTCAGAATGAATCCGGTCTTCACGTGCACATACTCCACTCTGCCTTCGTAGTATTGTTGTCGAGGCATGGCAGTATGCAATTGCAGGCTGAGTGCAATACGCTCCACATAAGTTTTCGGCTCTGAAGTAAGTCTCAGGTCGCCCCCCGCACACCCGTCGCAACACCTCTGACACTTCAGCGACGCTACTAGTAGCTAACATCTTACGTGGCGTATAGTATAATAGTGTTAAACGGACGAGCTTGCGAGTGAGCGAGCGACACGGTGCCCACCTCGCTCACTCATCCACGCTGATGTTACATGAATACAATATGTGTCACCCGTCTACTTGGATTCAACGAGTAGGCGGGTAACACCGAGCGACAAACTTGCGAAGATGGGTAACGAAACTGGTACAATTTATGATGGGTCGAGAGTTTGTAACACTTTGGGTGATTTCTTTGTCTCATCGACTGGTTCGTTAACCATTTATGTGTGTCGAATCCGGATGATAGCTACGCCATTACAGAGTTTTATCACTGTTGAGTTTCGTAAAGTATCTACTAAGTCTAACTTTTATTATAACTGATAACTCGCTCATGGTTATATCGCTAGCGAAATTGAATGCAGTTACAGGTAAGTAAGATACCTTGAGCGTGTCTTTCCTCTCCTCCTGCGGGGGCGGCAGCGTGTCGCCAGCTTCGCTCGTCGATATATCGCTGGCGAGATCACACGTCACCGTGGGTATTGGCACCTGTTGTGCCTCTATCGTAGATATTTGACTTACTCTGAAACAAATTGAGATTTGAACCGGTTTGAAAAAAAAATGTTCGTGTGCATTATGATTAATTTATAGATGGTATCCGGTATTACTTTTCGGAAATGATATGATATGTTTCTCGAAGTATAATATATCCCTTACCTACCCTAATCCGCAAAAAAAACGAATAATGTATTCTGTAGCGCTATAGCAAAGGAACATATTTATAGAAACAGGCAACACAATTTGAAATTAAATAGGAAATAGGTTGTTGATGTTTTCTTTTTGAAATCGAGTGCAAAGAAATGCAACGGTTTACCATTGAATTGCCGACAAACATTTCATCGAACATTATTTCAAAGACAACGTTTCAAGTATTTTCATTTCATCGACAAGTCATTCCGTCAAAAACTCGATACTAGGTAACTTGAACCGAGGTCTTTTAATTGGTAAGTAGTTGACTTATTTCAATAAAATTCATGTCTCGGCTTTTCATTTCGAGTTTTTTTTATACATTTTTTTTACTTGTAATAATATTTATTCCGCATAAAATTATTTCAATTGGTTATATTTCGTAATCAAAACTAAATGCAATCACGTCAGTCGGCTCACTCTGCGAGATTATAGATATGTGGGTAGTTTCGAATATTAAATTGTTTATCTGGACGAATGGTTGGTCGTATGAAGTGATTTAATTACTTGTGTATATTATTGCATTGTCTCTACAGACTTATGTCTGTTTGATTTTTGTATTTTTTTTATTCTTTTAATCAATCAATAAATAAATCCTGCTCCCGCATTAGAGTGTGTTTTTTTGTAATAAACGATTTACACCAATTTTTCTTAGTTTTAGTATACATACATATTATACATTTCATCATTTGTCATGGTGATCAGAGCTCGCGTGCCGTCTTGTTATAGCCGTGCAGCGAGTCGACGCCACCCCGCTGCGCGGGGTGTCTATTTCTGGTCTGAGGGGCACAAGTGAACCCTAACCTAACCGACCTAAAACAGATTTCACTTATGACAAGCCATTTTTGTCCGGCCTGATATTTTTTTGTTATAAACGATTTACACCAATGATTCTTAGTTTCATTGTACATACATACATATTATACATATTTGTATGTCACACAATTAACTAGGTACTTACATAATTTGAATAATGTATAAATGTGCAGTAGTACATATAAAATTGTTTTAAAGTAATACGTCGAAGAAATGAATTGCAGTGTTATGTAGTTGTGCCAATTAAGATAATTTGAAACAAATGAGCGATTAAGTAATATTCGTTGAATAGTATTTCTACGTAGTAAGATAAATTTAAATGAATAGTAGTTGAAGTAAAATAACGCCAAATAATATTACTAGTACTAAAGTTTCGATGAATCGTTGTCGATGAAATAATATTCGATTAAAATATTGTCGACAAAACAAGGGTACACCAAATGCAACATACATATTTTGGAACAGTCCAATGGAATCTGTGTTCATTTATTTATCTTCGACACAATCAACACTTGGAAAATGTTTCAAATTATTTTTTGAGGATCTACCGGGAAACTATGTATCTCCCTCTTTGTCACACTTGATTATTCGAGTGACATAGAGGGAAAGATATACGAGAGAACTTCAATTTCGTTTGGTACAGTGGAGGACCCCGCCAATTGGACGCCTGACTAAAATAGTTATGTTAATTCTATTATGAATACTAAACATTTGCTATTTCTAATATATTGAAGATAATTTTTTTTTTAATTTATTTATTTAGGTAGGTAGGGTTTACAAATAGTAACTGCGGTTACTATTTGTAATCCTTCCATTTTTTTATGTTATGGAAGGCAAACGAGCAGACGGATCACCTGATGGTAAGCGATTATTTACGCGATGACTACAATTATTACCCAAATTTTCTTCAATGGTAGTTCGGTTTGGCATTGAATTGGCCACGAAGTTGTTTTAGAACTACCGATACCGAACTTCGTCTGACTAGTATTGGTTACAAGTGAAATTGATAATTAATAAAGTAACTTATCCAAACGGTCTGTAATCGTAAGCGGTGTTCGTTAAAATCTGAATGTATGGAAAGTTGGACAAGATGCTATGCTGATGACAGATGCCGGCGTCATATTTAACGTTTGTAATCGTAAGTCGGTGCAACCCGCCCTTAATGCCCACATTTTTCGAAGATTATTATTATTTTACGAGTCACATGAAGCTGGACTCCACACAAACGTAACTATTTTGGTTCTCATTATAAAAGGTCATGCCAGAATAACATGAAACTTTGTATACAGAACGGGATTTTTGCCAGAAATAAGAATTGAAAAAAAAAGTTCTTTCTGTTTTAACAACAACAAGGAACAACAAGGAACGTAGTCAACAAAGAATCCTTATAGTTTCGACATGTCCGTCTGTCCGTCCGTCCGTCTTCGGCTTAGCTCAGTAATTACTAGACAACTGTAATTCTGCATGGGTATATAAATCAATCACGTCGACAACACAGAAGAGTAAAATGTTGACAATTTTTTTTTTTGGGGCAGGTACCTACCTTTTCTACGTAATTTTTTTCTCATTAAACCTATAGTGTGGGTATGGTTGGATAGCTTGTTCAAAAATATAGTGGATTTTTTCAAATTGGTGATTCCCAAATTTTTGTTCGAGTCCCCTGCCGGCTAAATGGCTGCTACTGGGACGTGAAAATATAATTATCTATCACGGCTAGGTAGGCATAACAAGTTAACGAGCAATAGACGACCAACTTAAAATGTACTTAGAAAGGCCAGTTTCGTACAAATTCGGCCGACGCAACCGTTTAGTTGGCGCGCGCGTGTCGATGTCACTAAGAAAGACAGGCAACTACGGAACCCTACACTGCGCGTGGCCCGACACACACTTGGCCGATTTTTCTATACTTAATTTATACCGACAGATACTTGTTTCCGAACTATATATGGCGGATCCCATTGTGTGTAAAAAGTTCGATGTTATTCCAGTTTTCCGATTTAAAAAGAGAAGAAGAAGAATCTACGTTTGCCTGGAAAGCCTGGGTGTTCGGGCCCGTGTGTAGTGCCCTTAATAATTTCATACGGCAACACTAGGCATGGTAAAAAAAGTAAATGACACTTGTCTATACGGGTCTTCCGGTGCCGTAGCTTTTGCAAGACATGTGTCTTCACGGTTGAAATAAGAAATAATTGTTAGTTTTGCTTTTTGGAACGTTAGTCCAGAATTCAGCTACTGCGATTTGTGCGCTCCAGCGCCAGTAGTGAAATTGGTGTGAGATTGTGACTCCGGGCAGGACAGCTCCTTGTGCTTGGATTGGGCCTTGGCCCCTCGAGGACCCCGGCATGAAGCTCTCGACTCTTGACACGACCTCTTGACCCTCCCCTGACTGGAATTGATTGACGTTAGTAAACCGCCGACACATTTGGTGAGTTCTTTTGATAATTCTAAGTGGTTATAGATATAAAAGGCCAGCGAATCGCGTGGCGTTGGGCGATCCCTTCGGGGCGTCTCAAACACTGGGGCTCTTAATGAACACATGCTTCTGAGTTTTGTAATATTAAGTAATTGACTGAATCAGGCGTGGCGTTAATTTGCGAAATACCATGGTAAGTTTAACGATATATTCCTTTGCTATTACGCTCGCGCTTTGTGGACCAGGCAGATTGTTCCTACAGCTCAGTTGGCTAGAGCAACGGACCGCGCATACCTGGATGTTGAAGATTTGGATACTGGTCGGAGCGATAAGTTTTCCATTTGATTTGAAATTTTATGATAAACGCTAAGATCAGAGGGGGCAAGTGCGCCCCCGGGGTAAGTGCGCCCCCGGGGTAAGTGCGCCCCCGGGGTCAGTGCACCTTTCATCAAACAAATCGAGATCTACAGATATTACAAATAACGACATCGTCAAACTAAAATAAGTTTATTGCATTGATATTGATTTAAATGACTGAATGCCACTTTCCCCGGTGGCGCACATACCCGAACTGACCTTATATGAAAGTTGCACGAATATAGCGAAAGAAAGGTAAATGCGCCATGAATGTTACCTATTATTAGAATTACTATCCAAGCCCTGCGGCATGGGAATGGAGGGGGTGGGCGGCATCGGCCGCGTGCCCTTCGGCGGGTTGCTGAAGCTCGTCTGCTGCTCGTTCTGAAACATACACACATGAGGGCATTAGGAATAATGTATTAAATACGTTTCTATCAAAACATTCAGCATATTGCATTGCACTTGAGTATCCGAATTTCAGCTCAATCGGCTCAGGCAAATTGCCCGAAAATGGTTTACAAGTTTTGATGGACTTACCACATAAGTATGTACATTGCAATTAAAATAAGAAAATCTTCATACAAATTGAGGTACAATCTATCGTACAATCTAGAAATCTTACTGTGACCGAAAACGCGAGCCGAAAGAGAATCACTTTGTCTTAGAGTGTGTCCCTTTCTGATAAGTATTTCTTTATATGGCAAATGCGCGCTCACGCTTTGTACACATATTTAAATAATTATTTTACACCTGGTCTCACGCGATATACCCATGGAATCCCAAATTGATGCCACTCAGCATATGCCACCAGCAATATATGCTAAAGGCGCTGGTTTTCAGTGCACCCAGAGAGAGAGATACAGTTTTTATAATATAACTTAAAATTTACTTATAACGTAATAAAACTTAATTATAGAAAAGGCAATTAATTAATTTAACGCTAGGTAGGTGTTTACTATGTGGATTGTCTATTTGTGCATTGGATATTTGTAGGTTGATAAATTACATTTTAATTTGGTTTTTAAAGGATGCATGGATGTACAGTTTTTGATAGGTGGTGGAAGATTATTCCAACATTTCGTGGCAGCGCATTGAAGGTGTTTTGTTATTTTAGGCAATTACAGGACCTGACTTAAAGCCGCTTTAGGCCTGGGGTCCTGGTGTTACCCCAAGTGCACCAACTAGGGGAGGGGAGGTAAACCCTCTAGCTCTAATCAGTGAGTGTGAGTGCAGTTAGTGCACTGCATTTAGCAAGGTCTACAGGTCACTTTAGGAAGAAATGAAAAACCCTTGCCATGTGGCTGTCCTGGAATTTATTAAAGAATAATGAGTAGCTGTCATTCACGAATATACCAGGATAATAACAACTTAATGCCTACTCATATATACTACATTACCTTCTAGTTGTAACAAGTATAGAAGTAATTGAATAACCCCACCGCACGCAAGTTGGTCAACAGTCACTGAACTAATGAAGTCGTCAACATGATGTACTGTTCGTGCCGTCGGTTGACATGTATGTCATGTTTAGTAACACGCTATGAGGGTATTATGTCATCCTGGGCTTTAGTACAAAGGGGTTATTCATAAATTACGTCATTTCAAAATAGGGGGGGGGGGGGGTTATTAGGCGGGGAAGGTCCTTTTCAAGGAATAACAGGATGATGATAGAATGGCCCCAAATGAGGTAGTTATAGCGGACTATATACTGCTCAAAACAAAATAAGGGCCATATATATTATACATTTTTCTATTTTATTGATAATTATTGGACATAAACTAATTGACAAGTGGCTAATTATTGATGTCCCACTTCCGTCTACGTGTACGCCCACGTTAAGTCTAATAGCTGGAAAAATATGTACACTTTGTATATATGTTTAGTTTTCTTTCGCCTGTCCCAATAATGTAGGTAGGAAGTTTATTTATCACATTTGAATGACGTTTCGCTATTCGCCTCTAATAGTAGGGTAAGGACAGTAGGTGGCCAGTAGTTAGCCGGGTTAATCGGCAGTTAGCCATACAATCGGAAGAAGTGAAAAAAGTTCCGTTGTGACACAAAAATTAACCATAGAATTGTATGCTTAATTTTCGTGTCACAACGAAAAACTTTCATAGAATGTTTAATTGGGTGAGTTAAGCTGGCCAAGAATTTGGTCCTTATCCAGTAAGCTTTTAGTCTATAGTAAAATGTTTTATCAATAAATTATGTTATGTTTCCGTGAGTCACCGACGACGGTGCCGGCTGAAAATCAGCGCTGCAGGTGTCTGACACCTCAGCATAATGCTGAGACAGTGTCCGGTTCACTGCCGCAGAGACACACTTGTTTCATGTTTTTTCTGTGTTTTGTTTATTTTATTGGGGTGGACGACGTTTTATATAATTTCACTTAATCTATTTTGGTTTGATATACCATTGCTTATTATGATGTAACGGATAGTATAATATTGTTTCAGATAATTTTCTCATACATGAGAGGAGGCCTGTGCCCAGCAGTATATAGGCTGATGATGATGATGATGATGATGATGTAAAAAGTGATATAATGATTTAAGGCTATAATTACAATTAGTATAAAAGACATTTACTATAAATGTCACTTGGTATAAAACTTGTTTATCATAATTGCTTACTTGAAATAATTCGTCAAAGTTATAAAGGACCATGGGCAACTTAGTATGGCGCCTGGTCCTGAATCCAACAAAGCTGATACTTAGGTCAATAAATAGGTCTTTAAATCTACTTCAATTCGTTCTTTGGGCACTAAGTGGAATTCCATTGCAGAACTGAGATATTCATTTATTTAAGTTGAAGTGAGTAGGACCTATAAGAAAACGGGTTCTCTCAGTGAATACATATTCAGAATTATTAAGGTAAGGTTAGTGTGTAAAATAAACATGTTTTTTGTAGCTAATTCATTGTTTTATTAATAAAATATGAATATATGCCACGCTCGATGTGCCTTCATCATTAGTACATTTTGTCATAACTACCCTCCAGAATACTAAACATGAATATTCTCCGAATGCGTTTTTTTATAGCTCGTATTACTGACTGTGGCTAAAATACGAATATCTTTGTTCTGCAATGGAATTAGACTTTGGGCCTATAGCATGAAATAAAGTAGATTTAAAGACCTATTAAATGACATAACTCTCAGTGCTGTTGGTTTCAGGACCATTTTGACGCATGGTCCTTTCAGAAGATAGAAGTGGATTTTACAATAAATAACTTTAGACATAAACAAATCATTAAAAATAATGTTATAATGAATACTAAAATAAATAAGCGAGACCTTTTGCACTTTTGTCATTTTGCCTAATATATTCATAATAAGAGTAAAGCAAAATATAGCAAAAAACCGTTATATCAAACGTTACATTATAATAAATAACTTTATGCCAATTTAATGTATATCAAGTGTATGTTAGTTTTTCTGACATTATGTGAAACATTACGCACCCATTTTATTGTTGAATATGTATGCCCTGTGTGTTTGTTAATAAATGCATCTTTCTTTCATTCTTACTATTACTATTAAATATAATTTTCAAGTAATGATCATCCTGCCTGTGGCCCCTATATTTTCTTTTGAGTAGTATACTTTTTTGCACAGTCAATGAAACAACTACTCAACTCAATCTTTATAAAGTCCGTCAGAGCTGCCAAGGATGTGCTGTGTTGAGATTGTGGAACCTGCTTTCAACACAACGAATCCTCAAATAAATAAAGAGTAGCAGCGCGCTTGTTCTTCTGGTGTCGCCAGCGTTCAAAGACCATACCATCAGAAAGGCCGTGTGCTTGTTTGCCACCGTCATAGTACAATAAACATTTCACTATCAGACCTTCCGTCTCCATCATCAGACCAGACGCACTTTATTTTCGCTTAATTCGGTTTATCATTATTATAATATCATATTTACGTTAACACTTTCACTGCCAGTAACCCACCTAGCGAGCGCCTACGCCGTAGTCGCTTTCCGCTACATACGGGGAAAACCACGGGATCGGCTACGAGCGTAGCGCGTAGCGATTCTTGGCAGTGAATGTGTTCAGCGGCGCATTTTGGAGGAGTCCAATAACCGGCTTCTAAATCACGGGAATTTTCGAATCTTCTATCTGCAATTCTTTGGCATTGCCATCCAACTTACACAAGTGTACAAAACTCGATTGGACTCGAGAAAAAAGCTCGTAAAATAAAGCCGTATACTCACCGGCCTCGGCCTTGGGTTTTTCCTGATACCCCGTCTCGCTCTCGCCTTTGCCGCGTAGTATATCCGTATGTACACGAACACCATGATGCAGGATGGGATGTAGAAACTGCCCAGCGCGGAGTAGACCACGTAGCCGATGTCGTCTGACACCTGGAGACAATAATATGAGATGGGTTAAGGCACGGTAAATGTACCTATTAGCTTATGGTAACTAGCGTCGCTTAAGGGCTTAGCCTACTCGTGAAAAGTCGTAGCGCACGCCGTTAATACCCACGTTGCGGCGCCGAACAAATCCACCGTCGCCGTGGAGTGGATTTCTACGGAGCCGCACCGTGAGATTCTACGGCGCGCCGTGAAAATACACGACGCCGCGCCGTTTTAGGCACTGTGACGACGCCTTGCCGTTGACATGTGGCTGGGCTGTCCTAAGGGCGTAAATTCGAAAAAAATTGCGTTCTTCGAAACTCCGTTCTGACTATATTAGGAAACAATAAGGACTGATTTTCTGATATATGATTCTGGACTATATGTTTATCTGATTTTATGGATACATAATTACTTATTACACACAACCTCTTTAGCCTAGTTGTTAGTGACCCTGCCTACGAAGCCGGAGGTCCCGGGTTCGAATCCCGGTAAGGGCATTTATTTGTGTGATGAGCATGAATATTTGTTCCTGAGTTATGTATGTTTTCTATGTATTTAAGTATTTATTTATCTATATAAGTACGTCTTCTATTACCCATAGTACAAGCTTTGATTAGTTTGGGACTAGGCCGATTTGTGTAAGATTGTGTCCCCAAATATAAAAAGAAAATATATTATTTCCTCGATAAAAAAAGCAAAGTTGGGTTTTTATTTTCCTTTTTTAACTCAGTCTACTAAAAAAATACATTATTCTACGACACAACGCAATCAAGTTAATATTATGGTATTTACGTTATCTGAAATCGCAATTAATAAAATATGAATAAAACTTCACTGAGTTAGGTACCATTTATCGAAATTTATCCAAATAAGCCATTCCCGAAAAACGTTTTATCTCTTTTTCTCATGCGCGGAATGAGAAAAAGAGTGTCTTTTACGAGGGGCGTGGTTTTCGCAAAACCGACTCAAATCAAGACATCGCCTTAAAAGTCTTAAAACCTTTCTACATCTGCGCTCCTTTAAAAACGAGGTCTTTGAGGCCCACGGGTGGCACGCGGGATGTACAGTGGACGTCAAAGATATGTATATATTTTTCACCTTATTACAATGGAACAAGGTGCAAAAGTGTATACATTTCTTTGAACTATAGACTATACCGTCGACAACCGAGACTTGCACTTAAGTTTACTCCGACGCGTGTCTGTGTGAGTCGCATCCAACGCTTGAGTGGATTTGTTTTACTGCTTGTTGACTGTCTACTGTGGTTAAGAGGGATAATGTGAAATAATGATTTTGATGTGCTTAAAGCTCCTAGGAACCGCACCGCTCCTCAAAATACGCTGACGTGCCGTAAACGCAGCAAAATGTAAGACAAAGACAATTCGTATGACGCGGAACGCACCACGTGTGGCCGCTCTCCTAACTGAGACAAACAAAAATTATAAATTTAAAGGTTATTCTTTAATACTTTGTTATTTGATCATTACGTTTGGATTCCAAACGATATGATACAGATAACAAATATAATGGAAAAATAAACCATCATCGTTTGAAGTCCAAGATAAGATGAAATTGCATTGTCGGTACAGTGCTCTCCCTCTGAGCTACCCCAACATTAGCTGATGAAGCGTGTCACGTTTGCCGCCGCTACTTGCTTACCTCTTTGTATTTGTTTTAGAATTCTAATAGACCGCTTCGTACTATGTAATTCTTGAAAAGAGACTGTTTCGAACTTAACACTTGCTACTGCTACAAAACTGAAACTGATATCACTGTTCATTAAAGTTCTTTTAAGTTCTTTAAATGCACTCTACACATATGCCCTTTGGCACGGACGTGGACCGACTGGGTCACCACGGACTATGTTGTCAAAAAAGTGCAGGCCGCTTATTAAGACATGCGACTCTTAATGGCATAATCCGCGTCTCTTGCCACTACAATGTGCCTGCTCTTCTTGAGCCGCCTGGCATTGTCAGAGATGATGGCAAAATACCTGATGGAGAGTCTCTGGTTCCGCGAAGTTTTGGACGGATAACATGTAGGTAGAGACAGTCAACAGGCGATCTTATAGCTTAAGAGCTACACATTAAATCTTCAATTTCGCTCGTGCCAAAACGTTAATTTTCAAAGCAAGGATAACATTTCCAACCACAAAAACGTCTTCAATAAGCATTATTTTCAAAAAACAATACCTTTCAAGTAACGTAAAGAGGGTGAAGCCTCACAAAGGATCCCATACTAATCGACACAATGCCTCAATATATATTCACGTGTCTTGGGATGATTGAAAATTGTGTAACCCATAGGGGCTCGAAGCGTGAAAAATTGGCGTAAACTTGCGAAGTTAGCTCGTTAAAGAGACGTTGATAGATTGGGTGGAGACTTCTCATATACGTGAATTAAGTATGTAAGTGTCTGAAATTTATACCTGTCTTCTGTTTTCCTTGGTTACATTAATGGCTATTTAAAGGGTATCTGGTTATTCGAGCTATCAAAGCCTTCAAGGCAAGTAATAATGCATTATGTTGTTTTATGGTCACACAAAACTATTTTTTGTACTTTACTTCAATGTTTGAATTTTTAGTAGGAGTTGTCAGAATAATACCTGAAAAAAGGCTTCCTGACTTATATGTACAATGCAAATTAAATTAAATCTTGGAAAAGGGCCATTTTCCTTTGGGCACACTACCACAGTCGTGAAGGTCACTACCATATGTGTAACTGTATATTTTCATTTATTTTTACTTTCTAATTTTAATTGTGTGTCTACCCGCGCTGCGCCTTTCGGTATGTAGAAAAACCATATTATATTCTGAGCCCGCTAACGCCAGTAACTTGCGCCGGCAATATTCTTATTTTGAACCGGTCTATTGTAAGAATTAATCATTGGGTCCATTGTCCACCTTCAATGGCCGACACCGCCTTGACTTGGCTTTGTCGGCTACGAGATATCAGCCTGCACATACGTAAAACTAACAAAAGGTCGTAGATTGCGAATACGGCTGAAAGTGCATTTGGGCCGATCAACTATTTCTTATTTACCTACGGATTATAGTTAGTTACCTAAGATGACGATGACGTTTTGGACAAGGTCATCGAATCTATTTAAGCCGAATTTCAGCTCAATCGTATACGGACAAGTAGCTGAAAAATTATTTCCAAATTTGGACGGAACTTTTTTATAATCAATCTCGTAGCGTTATTCCCGGTGGTGCCCTAAAGCCCGGGGTCCGCTTTGACATCATTAGGCTTGGCACTAGTTTTACGAAAGCAACTGCCATCTGACCTTCTGACCCAGAGGCAAAACTAGGCCTTATCGGGATTAGACCGGTTACCTCACGATGTTTTTCTTCACCGAAAAGCTAATAACGGTAAATATTCCATACATAAGGTCCGCAAAGCTCATATTTATGTACAGTCAGATGTAATATCATGTCGAACTTATGCCAGGAGAATAGGATTACATACGTACATACTGAACTTTATAGGGTCGGTAACCTACTTAAATACAACCATAGCAGGTTGATAAAAACTTTGTAAAAAAAGGCCTTAGACCTTTTATTAAGAGTTTAAGTATAAGAAGCCTAAAATGAAATTCCGGACGATGAAACATAACGACGCATCTTAACCGTCCAATTTGCAGTTTAGGAAACTGAGTCACCTTACGAAACAATTATATTAATATTCACCATTGTTACACGTTTTGGAGGTAGGTAGTCGTAACTTTTCGAACGCACGTTAGAACAACTCAACGATCTATCTGACGCGCGTACATTGCGTTACGTGACCGACCTGCTGATGCTAAAAAGCTTTTTTAACACATTCACTGCCAAGAATCGCTACGCGCTACGCTCGTAGCCGTTCCCGTGGTTTTCCTCGTATGTAGCGGAAAGCGACTACGGCATAGGCGCCCGCTAGGCGGGTTCCTGGTAGTGAAAGTGTGTTTTTTAATATTAAGTAGCCAGAATTCACCGCCGCGCCGTTTGGCTCTTTGAAAAACGGAAAAAAGAAAAGAAGAAGAGAAAAGAAAAATTAATTCAGTTAAAACACCCTTGTTTTACAACATTTTCTTCTGCCAAACTGCAGGACAGTTTGTTGGCAGAGGGACTCCCTTACAAAAAATTGATGGGTAGGCTTAGCTATTAGTTAGTTACTTAAATTTTATAACTTTGTTTTCTAATGGTACAGCTCACGTGAATACTTTACTTAGACTACACTTCCAGTTTAGATTTTGTTTTTTCTAAGAAAAACTCCTTCACTTTAACCTTAAACAGTCTAAATGTATTACATTCTCTTATATCATACATTCATAAATACATCCACGATGCATCCGAATGGATAGACGGCATCTTTTCACTACATTCACGAGCCGTTACTTAGTCGGTGTGTTAGCTTGCGTGTTGTTTCAACAATCACTGACGCGCCATGGCATCCAAATGGGTTATTTTTTCAAAGTTGAATTATGACATTTGAACGTTCCATTACGATACCGCGTTGGCACATCGCCATGGTCTTCAACGCGCCAACTGACTTTAAACACCGCAGTTTTGATATACATGGACCAATTTTGACAAGGCACTCCTCCTAGGCTTGATGATGTCATGACCAATTTCGGCCAGAGTGACTGTGTGCTCTGGACTTGATATTATCGATTAGCAAAATGACTGGAGTGTTGTTGTTCTACTCTCTGGTGCGCTCTTATGTGGCTTGCATATCCTAACTTTTTTGCAAAGGTACGGGCGCAATTTGGACAAGTTAATACCCCGCCCACGAAGTTGTACTAGATGGTTGCCGGTAGGCGAGCCTTCAGCTCTTATCGAGCTCGTTACGACGCTCAATTCGAAGGCATTAACCTGTTGATGGAGTAGACATCGCCATTCGGGCCGCCGTGCTGCCTTCTCCTCCCACTCAAAGGGCTCGAACTTGCATTTTTCCATGTATCTTTTCAGAACATCCTTATAGCGAAGGTATTGGCCACCACATTTACGCTTACCATTTTGGAGTTCTGAAAACAAAATGCGCTTCACCGCTCCGTCGTCCGACACTCGCGACAAGTGTCCACACCACCGCAGCTGCCACCTCATCAGATACACCTCAATGCCTCCGACATTTGCGCGCCTCAGGACATTGTATTCCCGACACGGTCCGCTCACTTGATGTTCATGATGTCTCGGAGACATTTGAGGTGAAATCTGTCGAGTATGCGGATGTGTTTACGGTAGAGAGAGGACCCATGTTTCGGAAGAGTATACTAGGCTTAGAGCGATCGTGAATGGGTAGCTTAACAGACATGTTCACGATCCAAAGTAGCCAAGTTAATCTGGCTGCTGCTAATTGTATGATGCTGACTGTACATAGTGGGCAGGCGGATAATGAGCCGGTACTTACTGAATGCAGCCTTATTTCATACCTACTAGTACTTAGCCATCTAATTAAAACTTTCAATCTTATTTTTACGACATATTTTTAAATTAACTATCCTTAAAAGTTCATTAATGTGCATTTTTATAGCTAGTTTCGGGGACCACCTTATTTAATGGCTTACTTAGTTACTTAATTATTGGATGAGGGTGAATATCCACCAGAGACGTGCGATGATGTGTATTTTTATATTCCTCGCATGGTTGAGAGCTAAAGTGTCAAATCAAATACATGAAGACACAGCTTCGCACATTGTAATGGTCGCGATTGGTCAGGCCTTTAAATACCGCTGTTTTAGTATAGTGCTGATATCCATTATGCAACATTATAAATCTAAACCTATATTGCGATACATGCTTGAGCGATTTACGAACTTAATAACGTTATAGGGTTTTTTTCGCACTCGGAACGTAGGGATTCATATCGTTATGATACCGCATTTTTTCTTAACGTTATTAGGGCCTGTTAATGTGTGTGTTAATTTGTTGACATTGTCTTAATGTTATATCATAATTATTGTCTGATGTTGCCGACCGTGATAATAGTAGTTTATGCGACTGATCCATAATGAGAGGCTTTAAAATATAAGTGTGGTTTTATTAAACGAGCGTCAGCGAGTTTCATAATAGGATCACACGAGTGTTTAAAGGCCTAATTATGTACAGTTGCATACACTACTTTATCTACACACATATCATAAGTAGGTAAGTAACAGCAAAAAACCAACAATAGAATGACAACAGCAATTGCGGAAATTCGTCGTGATGAATGTTTTTTTTTAATACATAGACAAACGAATTAAGTCCCTTTACTCATATCACTCGAGATCAAATGTCGTTCGGTTTATATTAAAAAAACATACTGACGTGAACATTTTGACGACCGCTTTAGCCTAGTTGGTAGTGACCCTGCCTACGAAGCAAGAGGTCCTGGGTTCGAATCCCGATAAGGGCAAAAATTTGTGTGATGAGCATGAATATTTGTTTCTGAGTCATGGATATTTTCTATGTATTTAAGTATTTATATCTATTATATATATCGTCGTCTAGTACCCATAACACAAGCCTTACTGAGCTTACTATGGGACTAGGTCGATTTGTGTAAGATTGTCCCCTTATATTTATTTATTTATTTATTTATTTATTTATTTATACTGAATTGACGTTCCGTATCAATAAATGTTTTAATATCTATGCGTACTAGAATACAGACCCGCTTGAGTTTTGACAGCTGTTCCAAATTTAAACTCATAACGATACAAAAATCTGTACTGTAATAACATTACAGTACAGATTTTACCTACTACATCAGTCAAGTAAGTTCTAATTGTAAAATCGGTTGTAATAATGCTGGGCATTTCCTACGGATTCTGAACGCATTTTAGAGCACTAATGATAGGAATTATGTGCGTAGATAAAAAATCTTATTGTATTGTCATGTATGCAAATACGTAATGTAATTTTTTATCATGAAATAAATAATATAATCATAATTATTTTCATCTCCCCTGGACGATTTAACAAACGCCAACGACCGTTCTATGATCGTTCGTTAGCGTGTGCCGGCAACAAAGAGTAAAGTAAGTACTAAGCCGGCAATCCGCTGCGTGGCGGTATCATTGACGCAGGCAAAGCCTGCGTACACACCAGAGGGGCTACCGCGAAATGTAAACGAACTTCGTTCGAATATCTCTGTCTCTGTCGCTTGAACGAGCAAGTGCGACAGAGACGAAGTTCGTTTTCATTTCCCGGTAGCCCCTCAGACCAACGAATACCAACGAAAGATATTCGGCGTTGGCTACCGCACGCTCCCGCACGTTCGTTGGTTCTTGAAGATGCGTCCAGAACGAACAGTGCGTCGTGATTCCCGAGATATACGTAATCATACTAGTTAGTAAAATGTTGTAAATTAAAGACGTGGGTAGCCCTGGCGCCTGCGAATCCGGCTTCACAGGCGCCAGGTGGGGCGGCTGGGATCCCCTCTTTTACCGGGATCCGGCCGAGCGCGAGGAAAATGTGGTTTTAAATAATATTTAAACCACATAATAATAAATGAATACATAAACATAAATAAATAAAATTAATACATAACAGAACCTAATCACTACCATAAACATTTGTATACATAGTTGCACCTTATAATATGTAATAAGGTGCAAACACGTACACACACACGCTCGCATACACGTATCATAATGCAATGTATGGTTGAGATTATTGAATGTGGTCGACTTTTTATAAAGCTGGCATTGGAATTAGAATCTTGTACCTAACACGGTAGAGTTGCTTTTTAAATGGACTACTTTGATACCATTCGGGCAACTAAAATAATCTCGAGTATAGCTAATACGGAACCCGAATTAAAGCAAACGAGTCGAACTCATTTCCTCACGGATATTAAGGCGGTGCAAAGGAAATTAAATTTTAAGACGTTGGAATAAATACCCATTCCGTAAAGCTGCCAAGCTGTGGGACTACATTCAAGTCTCTTTAGCGAAGGGAGGTCGTTAGTAGTGGTAAACAAAAATTTACATTTTGCCGCTCGAGACAATAAAAATATAAAAATGTTGCTCTGCGAAGGGTGAAACTTGATTGTTTGTTTTAATATTGTCATCTTTCATGTATTACAAAAAAGCTTTATAAACAACTATTAACGTAACTATCGTTATCGTTGCGTTATTCCCGGGTGTTTCATAAAGGAGCCCTGGATCAAAGCGACTCTGCCATCTGACAATACAATACAAATACTCTTTATTGCACACATCAAAACATGAATCAAATGAACATAATAACTCATTAAAAAATTGATGTTGACAACAGGCGGTCTTATCGCTAAAGAGCGATCTCTTCCAGAAAACCTTCAGGTAGCGGAGAAATAGCAACAAAAAATTACATAATAGGTAGGTGGCAAAATTGGAAGTAAACGAACTTCCAACATACACAATTACATCAATAATAAGTATAATAACATACACACATAAAGCATACAATACACATACATAAATTCCTACATAAATACATATACATATAGTGTTAACCATAGAGACGCAAAATAAAAAAAATAAGAAAAATAGTATCTATGAGGAATCATGGCAGAGACATCATAGTGCTCCTTAAGCTGAACTTTGAAAGAAGCGACTGATTTAGCACGCCTCAAATCCACGGGCAGAGAATTCCAGAGTCAAATGACTTTGAATGTAAACGAGCAATTATAGAATTCTGACCGTCCAACCCAGAGGAAAACTAGACCTGATTGGGATTAGACCGGTTTCCTCACAATGTGTACTGTATATATCGGTATTTACAACTTTTTTTACAAGTTGCAGCATACTAAGTAGAACTTGAACAATTAAAGATTACATTTAAGAATGAAATACAATGGCTTTGTCTTCTCTTTGTGCCTAGTACAAAGAGAAGTAAATTAATCCTAGAAAAGTGATCGGCACCATACCTAAATAATTAATTTCAATAATATTTTCAATAAAACTTCTATGGTTTCAACAGAAAACACTTTAGTATGTGTAGTTACTAGTTCAATAGATTGGATAAATGTCTTGACGGACAGTTTCCTAACTATATCAATTTTTATGAATGTTTCTTGTGACAAGACTCACTTAAAGTTATAAGTGCTCCTGTGCGTATTAAGATAAAGCAGGGTCTATGTTTTGCAAATACGAGTGAACATTCAATACAAGTTTCATACTAATCCTGAGAATACACAAAATAATTAGGTACCTACTTTATAAACAAAGATTAAACCGGCTTCAATTTAGTACTTCAACAAGCCACACCGGTATACGAAAATTTCTACATTTCCTTTCCGATTTACGATATGAAGTGCTTTATGGGAGAAAATGCGTTGATTAAAACAGAAAAAAATCTCAAGTAGCGGATACGTATACGTGGGCTGATAATATTTGAGAAGAAGAATAAAAAAAAGATGTTGTCCTGAAAACGCCTGATTCCACCAAGTACTTATTATTTAAAAACTCAGAAGAACGTGTTTATAAATTAACGTGAATACACTTTGCTCATTATCAATTTCACTTCTAACCACTGCGAGTCTGGCGAAGTTCGGTGTCGGTAGTTGAAAAACAACTTCGTGGCCAATTCAATACCAAACCGAACTTCCGTTCAATTGATTTAAAACTTTCTCCTGATGCAAACCCAGCTGGTATCCGATTAGAACTGAATTTCCACCACCAACAAGGAGTTTAGGTAGTCATAGTTACCGCGTAAAATCTTAAGGTATTACAAATAATAACCCCTGTTTCAACATTATTAGACACTATTAGCTTCAGCCCGTGACTTTGTCTGCATGGGCTCGGGATTAAAACCATCTTATATTTTAATTCAGGCTTTAAATTATCTTCGGGCAAAAGTCATACAAATCCGATGAGCCGTTTAACCGTGAGTAACAAACATCCAAACATCCAAACTTTCTCAAGTTTAGTATTACTTAGTAGGATAATTCTCTGCAACAGCAACATTTCATCTAGGTACTGCATTAGCCTAACTCATCATCCTCCTAGCGTTGTTCCCGGTTGCGCCCTAAAGGAGCCCAAGATCAGCTTCTGCAGCTAACGTCAATATTTGGCGCAGGCACTTGTTATACGAAAGCGACTGCCCTGCCCTCGCAATCCAGATGAATAACTTAACCTTATTATTGGGATTGGGCCGGTTTCCTCACGATATTTTCACGATTTTCCCCACGATATATATACGCGGGTAGTACCTACTTTAATAAAGCCAGTCTTCATAATCAAATGCTTCATTATGAGGTTGTCATTAACATACCAAAAAAACTAAACAAAACTGAAAGAGATTATTTAAGCTTAATCTTCGCCTTCTCTAAAGAATTAAAAATCTGAAAATCACTACCCTGTAATAAAACAGCCCCATCTATAAAAACTTTTAAAAAATCGACTTTATTACATCTGGAATCAGACTCAATATACAATTACTCCAATTTCAGACGGTAAATTAGAAGTGCCAAATCTTTACGATGATGTAAACCGAGCTACATAAAAATCCTTTTTTAATCTCAGGCATTTTGGAAGTGAAATCCGATTCCCACTAACAGCCAGAGATACGGAATCCTATTTAAAAAAAAGTCATTCCAAAACCAACCCTACAATAACAAATTTAGGTTGCTTTTAGATTAAAGCGATCAATTTATTAAAAGAAAATTAAAGTTTAGATGAAAATTTATTCTGAATCGAACTGAATAATTAAAGTTTTAAGGTCGATTTTCGTTTATATTCGATTCGCACTGGCAGGCAATAATTTATTATTTTCAATGGCTTGTTCTCCGTACGTGACGTCCGTTTGGGTAAGAATTACTTTTTGTAGTCGTTCATTACGGGTAATAGCGGATGAAGATAATTTGTACAATAAATACGCGACATTTGGCCTATGAATGGGGTCGGTTGAAATATTCTACAAGCTGTTCAACTTGTTCATTATTAGTTTGTTTTATAGTGGCTATTCTATTCATTAAGTAGTCACAAAGTTTTACAGCAATATCTCTGGTTTTTCAATGTAAGTATGGACCGGGCAAATCACAGAAGTTGTTTGTTGTAAAATATGTTTTGAGACGTTCAATGGTTTCAACATAGTATTACAGCGAAAAAAAAAACTGGAACTGGCAGGCTCGGAAGAAGCGAGTTCAGCTGTCCACCACGGCGTCTTTTAAGAAGCCGTTGCCCGGGATGGACCGCGAAGAGGTAGATTCTGACCCAACTAAAGAACTATATCACCATCATCATTTATTTAAGAGTTACCCTCTTTTCGGTGGAGTATTTTCCATTTCTCTCTGTCGTACGCCAGCCCATTAGAGATGGGTAGTGGGTAAAAACCCATGGGTATTTACCCGTTTCTTCCCAAAAAGGTGGGTATAAACTCTTTTGATGCGTTTTTTTAAGTCAAATATTATAATGAAAATGTTGTTCTCATGGACATTATGCATGCTGTTAATAAAATAAATAAAAATTAAATTAAATGTTTGTATTTACAACCATCCGAGCTCAGAGAGAAGTGTATTAATTACTTAGTGAGTTTATATATAACTTTAGGATGGAAAAATGAAAGTTGTAGGTAAGTATATTATTTTATTTTTGTACCGCCAATCCAAACAAGATTCAATAACGTGAGCTTTTGCCTCAAACAAAACAAAATCGATATTTAAAGCATGGATCAAATATCCACACGTGGCACTTAACGCACAATAGCCGTCTCAACCAGGCAACTGATAAACATTAATTGACCGGGTCGGACGCGGTGTAATATTCGCGCGTCGCAGATGGCACGATCGCGACGTCGCTACCTGCCAGTTAGGGCTGATCTTATTGGTTGTTGAATTGCCCAAACCTGTTAAGTGCAGCAACAAGCAGATGTCTAAAATTAAGTTAAAATTCCTGAAAACCGCCGCGGGATCAAGATTCGTTCAAAACATAGAAACGTACTTTGGCACAAAAGACACTTCAAAGGTAGAAACCGAAAACGATATGTGGAACGATTTAGAAACATTCTGTAGAAAATCCGCAGAAACACATTTAGGGAGAACCAGGAGCAAGAGAGCCCCCTTCACGCTGTTTGCTGTTTTTGTGACAAGCAGTGTTCGTCCTATTTTTTGTATTTCTCTGTTGTTATATGTGTTTGTCATAAATAAATGTTTTTCTTTCTTTCTTTCTCTCTTTCTTTCTATATTTCTTTCTTTCTTTCTTTCTTTCTTTAAAGAGACTATCTGTCAAGGATGTTGTGCAGGCCAAGAAGTTTGCATTTAAGAAAACACAAAGAAACCGGTAATGATGCGGATAAAGCAGACTACAACAGAGAGAAATCCAACGCAAAACGTGAAGTGGCAAGCGCATGAGCCAAAGCCGATGCTAACTTTTACAAAGAATTAGAATCTTCTACTACAGAAATCAATATCCATCAAGTCGCAAAAGCTCGAAATAATAACAGCAAAGAACTTCACTAAACTTCAGCCAAAAATATCACAGATAAAAACAATAAACTATTAACAGAAGACAATGATATAAGAAAAAGATGGGCAGAGTACTACCGCCATTTGCTTAATGTTACGAATCCCCGAAAGTTAAACCAAGCAATAATAGCAGTTACAAAGGAAGAAATCATCGGTGGCGTCGTTGATCGGGTCGCCACCTTCCCTAACATATGGTTGAGGGAGGCGATGGCTGAGATATGCGTCATACTCGTGATCGGGTGCTGTTTGTGGAGTCCGGACTGTTCATGCTTGCAAGGGCATAGTACCCAACTTCTTAAATACTACTTAGTGTTATTTTATTATTATCGTATTGACGAGAGACATCATTCCGATCTTGACACGTTTTATTGTTATTGACCATGTACATCACTGACAATATTACATTAATATTCCTTTTTTTTTATTGTTTTGTTTTGACGCTTAGAGACCGTATACATCTCTACGAACATTGAATAATTATTGATTGTATTTGGACGCTCAGAGACCTTATACATCTCTGGAATACTGAATTAATATCATTAACTTTCTGTTAATGCACAGACCTTATTCTAATCGAATGTAATGGTCGTATTTTGTTTTGTTTTCATTTACTTTGTGACATTTAGTGTGTTGTTATATCAGTCGTTAATGTGCAAATTTTAAATTATTATTGTGTTAGATTATAATCTTTTATTGTATGATTATTATTTTTATTGTAAACTACCGTTTGACATGTAAAAGTGCCCTTGTGGCCTATTTGCAGAATAAATAATTTGTATTTGTATTTGTATTTGTATAAAGATATCAGAAAGATGAAAAACAACAAAGCCCAAGGCCCAGACGAGATTCCAATAGATCTGGAAACATAATAGGGCACTCTGGCATCGGCTGGCTAAGCGAGTTGTTTAACAGACTTATGGCAGGACAGAAAATACCAGATGCTTGGAAAAAAAGTCATTTAATACCGTTTTACAAAGGAAAAGGCGACGTAGTTGACTGTGGGAATTACCGAGCAATAAAGCTCATGGATCATACCTTTAAAATATGGGAGAGGATAATCAACAGCAGACTTAATGATATCGTGAAGCTCACACCCAATCAGTGAGGGTTTGTAAATGGAAAGGGCACCTCTGACGCTACTCAGGCTATAAGAATCCTGATTGAGAAAGCCAAAGTCAACAACACAAACCTGCATATGATATTCATCGACCTTGAGAAGGCGTTTGACCATGTACCACGCGACCTTATATGGGAGGCTCTTCGCGCCCAGCTTATCCCAGAGTCGTATATAGATCTTATTATGGTCATGTACACAGACATCTCTACACAGGTGATTTGCTCAGCAGGTGCGAGTGACAGCTTTAAGCTCAAGGTCGTTGTACACCAGGGTTCCACACTTTGTCCACTTCTCTTTAATGTCACGATTGATTACCTCACACGAAAATGCCAACGGACTGTACCCTGGCACCTTCTATATGCCGATAATGTGGCCTTAATAGCAGAGACTGAGACTGACCTTCAACGCGCTTTGAATAGCTGGATGGAAGCGCTAGAAGGACGGCCTAAAAATCAGCCGGTAGAAGACCGAACACATGTCCTTTCTGTTCAACAAAACGGCTAATAACCCAGAAAATGACAAATTCTATATAGGTAATGATCGCCTGCCAACTGTTACAAAGTTTAAGCTCCGTATTCAGCAACGACGGAAAGATTGACAGCGATGTAGTCCATAGAACTCAGACAGACTGGATGAAATGGCAAGAACTCACAGGCATCCTATGCGATAGAAAAATGCCTCTAAAGGTGAAGGGTCATGTATATAAGACAGTAGTAAGACCAGCAATGTTGTACGGATCCAAGTACTGGGTTACAAATAAACCCCACCTGAACAAGCTCCACACCACTGAGATGCGCATGTTACTCTGGTCAGCGGGTGTCACCATGATGGACAAGATAAGAAACGTGTATACCCGGGGTAGTTTTAAAGCAGCGCCAATAACAGAAAAGCTGACGGAAAAACGTCTGAGGTGGTACGGTCATGTACAGGGGCGCCCAGTAGACTACATGGTTAAGGTAGCGCTCGATATTCCAACGACGAAGCTAGGACGCGGAAGACCACCTGCCACCTGGCTGACGACGGTTCAGCGAGACCTGAAAGATCTTAATATAGACGCCGACCTTGCACTCAATCGTGCAGAATGGAGAAAAAGAACAGGGAAGGCCGACCCCAAGTAAATGGGAAAAAGGCCTAGCAAGATGATGATTTCTTGTCCAATAAGTAGAAGGCAACACTATTTCAACATTTTTCTTACATTTTTTTAAGGCTTATAGGTACTATTCTGGTAGTGGCTCCCGTTTTAATTTGATCTTATTTCGGAAAATAATACATGTGTTATTTTTAATAACAAACATTTTTTTTCTTATAAACTATGCATCATAATAGATATTTTGCAATACCAAAAGTTGTTCAGAAGGCTTTAAATATTTCATTAAAAAAACTCAGCCCTAATATGTCACTTTTTGAAAAAATCCATTCGAAATAGTTTATACCCACCAATTTGGGTAGATACGGGTATTTACCGGGTGCATTGGGTAAATACCGGGTATTTACCCGGTATTTACCCACCCCTACCCATCTCTACAGCCCATTGATTTGTTGATACGACACGACACCAGCTTTTTCCTTTATTTGGTCTATATAACTGCGTCGTGGTCTTCCTCTGCCCCTCCTTCCTGCTATCTTTCCTTCCACTATGGTTTTAAAGAAGTTGTCGTGCCGTATCAAATGACCAATCAGTTTCCCCCTTCTAGTGCTGATGGTGCTCAAGATCGATCTCTTCTCTTTTGAGAAGGGTAAAAGAACTATATACCTGGCTTAAATAAACGACGGAAGATTTAGGTTACACTGGACCGGATAAGGATGGGTGTCAGCCGTGGCAACCACAACCTCCATAAATGGGGCTACACACGAAGGCGCAACCCGGTGAAGACGACTTTGGAGCACCGGGGACCGGACAACCGCTCATTTTGTGTAGGAGTGCCCCAAGATAAGCTTTTCGGGAGAACTCAACGATCTGTAGCAAACTTGAATATTTTATTGTAAATGTATCCAGGTCTATTATTTCCTCTTGTAACATAAGTATTTTAAAATTCCGCTGTAAAACACATTTTTATGAAAATAAAGCCATTACGACAATATCATCATCCTCCTAGCGTTATGCCCGGTAATGCTCCGAGGTCCGTTTTGACACCCAAGATTTGGCTTAGGCACTAGTTTTACGAAAGCGACTGCCGTCTGATCATCCAACCCTGAGGGAAAATTACGACATGTACCTATGCCTTCAACAAATATGTTAAAAATGTTTTGTAGGTATGAGTTGCCAACGCGCTTATAGTACCTAATTATTCTGTAGTCGCAAAGTGTGCTTATAGACTGCAGTCCGTGCTCCCCATCCGGCAGGCTGTATACTGGTTTGCCAGCTTTACAGTATAACATTTTTTACACACATTTATGACGGTGAAGCAGCGTGAAAGCGATCGCCAACACATTGATACCATAAAACACGAAATGGTTAGACATCTCGTACAGACAAAACATTTTATGTCTTCCCCTCGTCCGAGCGTAAACGCATTACCGCGAGCGATCTCTGATTTGCCAAATTACCCCACAAACGTTGTAGCGTCAAGAGATCAGTAAGCGGAGATGTAAGGTCGGGTAGAGAATCTCTATAGGTGGGTTAGGTTAGGTTAGGTTATTTGACACCCTTGTAACCCATTCGCCGCCACTAGCTGCCAGAGAGGCAAAAGTTTAAAAACAATAGACTTAAGACTTCCGTGGCTTGGTGGTGACACCTCACATTCTTATCTGCGACAGCGAATGGGTTAACGCTAGGTGTCAAATATTTGGATATTAACCCTGAATCTGGAATACTATTCGTATTAACCAAGAGAAGCTCCAGCGTTCTCTCAATTACAGCACAAGTTGCACGACATATAGATAATGACGCAAATTGAGTAGGCAATCGCTGTGTGCCCTTTATTTTTTCATAACAGCACGCACATAGCAGAGCGGATGTATCGATAATCGCATCCAACGCATAAAAAAGCTTCTTATCCTATGTAAAAAAAAAATGAGTGAATGCAGTTGCAGTTAAGCCCTGGTGGGGTGTATACGTTGCCTGGCCGTTAATTGTGAAATAATGATAAATACAAATAAATCCTTATAATATAAATGCGAAGGTTTTTGATGTTTGGATATTTGGATGATTGGATATTTAGAGGTTTGTTAGTCAATGACGCTTAAACTTTAAATTTAGCACGAAGATAGCCTGGATAAAGGATTGTTTTTATCTCATGTCCACGCAGACGAAATCGTGGGCGAATGTTAGTAAATAATAAAAAGAACCTGTACTTTCGCATCGTAGTAGTATGCGTTCGATTCCTATAGAATACTTTACAATGTCAACATCTCTGTCCTCAGTCACTGAATACAGTTCAAATAGTTTGTCAGCAAACGCTCCCAACATACGCATACACTGACTGTCCATTTATCCAAAAAAACTAGGTCAAGCACTTTTTCTGCTATCCGTACTGAAATAAATAATAAAAACGGAATGACGGACGCCGGGTGAGGTCTCGTGTCGGATATGCCCTTACGGGGGTAAGGTCGTACAAATATTTTCATTTTTCCCTGCACGGGGCAATTGTGTCTAACATTGTTTTGCCGTATGTGAAACCGTAGCATGAAATAGGATTCGCTAGGTTTGCTTGTAATTTGATGGACATATTTGCTGTTATTTTGGTAGTCTGGTTTCATTGTATTTTCTCTGTTATATTTAAGTCACTCAATTTCATATCCATGTTTTAATATATTGTGTGATAAGTGTGTCAAACATTTTTTTTTCTATGTCATTTCTATCTGTGAGTTCCTTTAATTGGCTTTGTATTACTATGTAAGACTTATAATATCATGTTTTTGCAGCTGTTGGTACTCCTTAGTATAAATAAATAAATAAATAAATAAGTGTAAGAACGATAAATGTATTAAACTAAAGAGATAAAAAAACTTATATTTTTTACAAAAGAAAATAATTCGGCGTATTTACACCATTCATACATATAGCCAACTACTACGTCTCTTGGGTCACTCTATCAAACTATGATTTTATAGGACTGGAATCCTCTAAACACGTGTTTTTGTTATAGAGGTAAACCCAACTAATAAATAAGGGTAATAATTAGGTTTTAGAATACTTTTAGCATGTTATCCTTTTCTTATTTCACCATAATCATGTGTAATTATTTAAAATAAATAAAACTTAAGGTACTCTGTTACACAAATCAAACTATTCCCATGGTAAGCTCAATAAGGCGTGTGTACTAGCCGACGATATGTTTAATAGATATAAAATTAAATAACATCCAAGACTCAGAAACCAAATATTCATGCTGATCACGCAAATATTTGCCCTTACCGGGATTCAAACCCAGGACCTTCATCTTCATAGGCAACCTCACTACCCACTGGGCTAACCAGTTGTCAAAAAACATGGTGTGACATAATAGGAGTCCAATTTATAGTACTTATTTTTTCTAACAAACACTGTCATGTTGGCCCCTGGCTAAAGCAACAGAATAAAAAAAAAAATCGTTGATTGACCCATTCATAGCTTTTACATAAAATATACACTTAAATACATACACCATATGTACTATGACACTCACTGAGACTACCTACGTTCTTAGGCTGATTGAAGTCATAAAAGTAGTTTCCCTGAATGAATGCAGATGTGAACATTGTAAAAAACCGGCCAAGTGCGAGTCAGACTCGCGCACGGAGGGTTCCGTATCATTATCTATAAAAACGGCAAAAAAAAAACACGTTTGTTGTATGGGCCCCTTTAATATATTTTTTTTGTTTTTAGTATTTGCTGTTATAGCGGCAACAGAAATACATCATCTGTGAAATTTCAACTGTCTAGCTATCGTAGTTCTTGAGATACAGCCTGGTGACAGACAGATGGACGGACAGACGGACAGACAGTGAAGTCTTAGTAATAGGGTCCCGTTTTTACCCTTTGGGTACGGAACCCTAAAAATGAGTATGAATATACCATTTTATTTTTATAATCTAGAATTAAACAACACTTTTGAAAAGAGTCTTGTTTAATTTTAGGTCCTAAAACAAGTTTTTTTTTTAAAGTGAAGCGACGATCATATTCAGAGATTCATAATCATCCAACCTGCACACAAAAATGCACGAGAATCGGTTGAGAAATAGGACCTGCAGAAAAGAAAAGCTGACAGCCGGACATACGAAAGAATTTCCCCCCAAGCTGAAACGGAGAACTTACTTCGCTCCGCTCGCTCGTTTAATAAAATTATATTTTATCGGTCACATACGCATTTCTTTGGATCAAAATTCAGACGATAATGCAAGTTTGGTAATATTAAAGTGCCTACCCAAGTTGTCTGGAAGAGATAGCTCTCTAGCGATAATACCGCCTGTTGTTAGCCTTTACTTGTATTGATTATGATGATTGTAGGTACAGTTTTCTTTTACTGAGGTGCGCAATAAAGAGTATTTCTATTGTATTGTGTCTGTCTTTGTATGGGTCATATTAAATCCAACCTTTAGTTTCGGCTGCTACATTTTTAATATAATAACTCTCGAACTTCGTAAACAAATGTTTGTTACGCCACATTCACACAACAATTTTCGACATTTGCAGGCTAACGGCGTGATATTTTAAGAACATTATGTAGCACTCTTTCATAAATTGGTTTTCCATTTGCGCGAAATCCCCCCTTTCCTAGATTAAACTTGTGTACCATACAATAATTTGAGAAATTAGTACTTTGGGAAAAGGATTGTCCTCAAATTATTCTAGTTTATACAAGTTTATTCTAGGAAATGGGGAATTTCCCATAAAATACAACCTTTTAAACTTACAAAGCTATAATCTGCACTACAGACTTTTCCTCTCTCTATCTCTAGGCCATAAAACAACATCAGCATCTCTTTATCATCCTCCTAGAGTTATTCCCGGTTTTGCCCTAAAGGATCCCGGGGTCCGCTTTGACATCTAATCCCAAGATAAGGCATAGGCACAAGTTTGACAAAAGCGACTGCCATCTGACCTTCCAACCCAGAGGGAAAACTGGACCTTATTGGGATTAGACCGGTCTCCTCGCGATGTTTTCCTTCATCGAAAAGCTAACGGTAAATATTTTGCGTACCTACATACGTTCAGACAAACGTATTGGTACGAGTTGGGATGCGAACCCACGACCGCCACTTGACAACTCTGAACATCTGAGAGCAGTTAAAAAAACCTTATACTTTAATCAGGATTTGGTTAGGCACTTATGAACAGATAATTGTCTGCGCTTACTCCAGAACCACATTCAACGGCTTTACTTTAAGCCAAGATAATATTCATAAACCTAGCACTTTTAAAATTTTAAAGAATAAAATTGGCACCAGAACCCGCTTTAGTGTCACGTCGGAGGTTCTAATTTACGGACGTTACAACCTCCTTGGCTAAAGTCGGGTAAAAAAGCTGGCAACCGAAAGATCTTGTTCATTAAGATGTACAGTTGGAAGAATTTACTTGGAGTTGAGAATATTTAGTTCAAGGCAGCGTATCAAAAGTGAATAGATTGAGAAATTTACTCATAAAAATTTCAACATAATGACCATAGCAAAATATCTATTGCTGAGTACATATTCATATAATTTGATTCCAATCAAGTTCAATGTCCATACAGTACCTAGTTCTAAAAATAGTTAAACCATTAGATACATGATACCTACCCCGCCAGCGATCGAAGTAAGTGCCGCAAAATGGCCTCACATCACTATACATATAATTATCGAACATTATCAAAAAAACACTAGAATCAGTTGAGTAATGCGACCTGTAGAAGAGAACAACCGCTCCTGGTCAGTCAGACATCCGGGCATCCGGACATACGAAAGAATGGACCTGGACCAAGCTGAAATGGAGCGCTTCATTCACCTCGCTCGCTCGTACAGTTAGGGCAGTGTGTTTAAATCTATGAAGCAACGTAGGCAGCAAGTCAGCACCGTACAGTTATTAGCAGTCAAAGTAGCCAAATACACGGTGTTCCCGGGAATTTCCGTTAACTTCGGCATATTGCAGAACACATTCACAGAAACCAATTAGCATAATAATTTCGTGAAAAAAAATGTTTTTTCCTTTTTTTGTAAAAAAAAAACATTAACAACATTAACATTACGAAATTAACTTTATTTGATCTAACCTATATTCTAACCGGATATTGCCAAAAACACCTTGTATATCGTAACAAATCCTTACTTTTACAGTAATAAAGACGTGTTCCGATATGTTTGGCTACTTTTGCTGCTACTCACTAATTATGATGTTAACTATAGGTACATACGAATGTCAAAAACTTGCCACCAAATCGGATATGTAAATTTCGGCTCTGAGAAGAGCTGATGTGCCCAACTCGGCTAACGAAAACAAAAAGTACCTCCTACAGTTCCTCTCGTTACTAGATGTCCCTCTCGTTACTAGATGTCCCTCTCGTTACTAGATGTCCCTTTCGTTACTAGATGTCCCTCTTGTTACTAGATGTCCCTCTCGTTACTAGATGTCCCTCTCGTTACTAGATGTCCCTCTCGTTACTAGATGTCCCTCTCGTTACTAGATGTCCCTCTCGTTACCAGATGTCCCTCCGCAAAGTACAACTGAAAACTAGAGTATATGAATTCGCTGTCTTGAACAAATTTGGGTGACTGTACGTCGTGCAAAGTTTCGGGTACAAACTTTGGTTAAGCAAATTGTATATTTAAGGGGTACTTGATTAGTATGTATTATTGCTTTTATTGCCTGCAAAAGAGCTTTTTAGGTATATTATAGCATTGGGAATAAAGCCGTATCATTTGAATAATAATATCTACGTAAATAGTAATGTGAAGTCCCCAATCCGCACTGGGCCAGCGTGGGGACTACTGTCCGTTCCCTCTCATACGTGAGAGGAGGCCTGTGCCCAGCAGTGGGACGTATATAGGCTGATGATGTGTGATGTGATGATTGCTTTTATTGCCTGCAAAAGAGCATTATAGGTAAATTATAGTATTGGGAGTATAGCCGTATCATTTGAATAATAATATCTACGTAAATAGTAATACGCCCTTGTAATGTAACATTCAATAGGTTTAGGTTAGGTTATTTCTTGTAAATGATCTTGTATTAAAATAATCGCGTAGACCTGAAGTTGCATGGACGCTTGCTACGGTGAACGCTTACCATCTGGCGGGCGGTACGCTTGTTTGCCATCGACGTCTTATGAAATCTGTTTCTGGTTTCAATTCGAAAGTTTTATATATTTTTTCATGAATAAGAACATAATTAGACAACCTAACCTAAACGGGAACATATAGACGTACTCCTCAGTTTACAAGTGCGTACATTGTGTACGCTTTTATCATAATACGTGCGTATAATATTACATTTCCCACCCTGTCATAAAAGCGACGTCGTTAAGTGGACAGCCAACACCCTAACAATATTTACCCACGGAAGGGATGATTACGCACGGTTTTTAAACGGATAAAGCTCATTTCAAAATGGAAATCCCTTACAAACAGCAAATAGTGCCGGCTTAGTGGGGACGGAATTAAAACGGGACCATATTAAATGTAAACATTATCTGGGCTGGCTCAATTTATGAGGAATAATGTAGAGAGATGTGGATGCGGCATTTTAATGAGATTTAATAATAATAAATAAATAATATTCGCGGACAATCTTACGCAAATCGACCTAGTCCCAAATTAAGCAAAGCTTGTACTAAGTATGGGTACTAAACCACGATAAACATGCTTATATAGATAAATAAATACTTAATGCTTATCACACAAATACCCTTACCGGTATTCGAACCTAGAACCTCTTGCTTCGAAGGCATGGTCACGACCAACAAGGCTAAGGCGGTCGTGAATATTCCTTATAAAAACTTAAAAAAAGTTCAATATCTAAAATACGGCTGAACCGATGTTGAAACGTAGCTAACACTTAGTATAAAAAAGACCTAATCATAAATTAAGTTAGTAAAATGCCGCATCTACCGCTGATTGGCAGTCGCCGCGCCGTTGCGACACGTTTCTGGATTAATAATAGATTAGGATCAGATATTATGCTTAGTGAGACGAGCTACCCTACGTGCCAACATCATAACTGGGAGAACCCACTTAAGTACAGTATTTAAATTTTCCCATATAAAACCTGTGGCTTGAGGGTGGGATCCAACAGAGCTAGGCGAGGAAGCAGAGCAATGCGAACTGTATTTCCTGAAAACTACGGTCTAGGTAAATGTTTATTAAGGTGGTTCGATCACCATACAAAACGTCTCTTGACATTCGCAGGCTAACGGCGTGATATTTTAAGAAACTTACGTAACACACTTTCATTACTTGGCTTCCCATTTGCGCGAAATTCCCCCTTTCCTAGAATAAACTTGTATCACATTAGCCATACATCGGGGTTTTCGGTGCGTGAATGAATGACATTAGCCAAAGAATAGGTATTGAATTATAAAACAGAATGTACTAACCTACTGAATAATTAATTGATTAAAAAGATACTTATAAAAAAAAATACATTCATATCCCTCGTTATCTTGTCGCACTGACAATGCTTTTCCGTAGAGCGTGAATGTTTTTTTTTATCGACCGTCTCGATATCTATGTTTGTATAATGCAACAATGCGATTGAATTTCGCCTTTTAAATCTTTGCTCAATCTCAATGAAAACTTCTTGATGAAAAATAAGTAGATAACTTCATTGGTGAAGCAATAAATGAGTATTGCTATTTTATTTTTATTATTATCTCGTATGAGGCTTGGAAGAAATGCTAAAGTACCTACCACTTAAGTTAAAATAAAATTGTATAGTTTGTTTACAATTCGCAGGAAGGTATTTATTCATTAGGCACAATATGATATTTTATCAGAATAACAATCTGTTTATTTCTACTCTTTCTCAAGTTATTCCCGCACCGAAAACCCCGGGGTATGCACATCACACACACACATCATCAGCCTATATACGTCCCACTGCTGGGCACAGGCCTCCTCTCATGTACGGAACGGGCGGGAAACTTGTATAAACTAGAATAATTTGAGAAATTCGTTTGCCACGTGATACTTTGCGTAAACGATTATTTTCAAATTATTCTGGTTTATACAAGTTTATTCTAAGACATGGGAAGCCAATTTATGAAAGATTGTGACATAAGTTCCTTAAAATATCACGCTTAAGCCTGCGAATGTCAAAAGACGTTTTGTATGGTGATCAAACCGCCTTAAGCAGAAACTTCCGCTAACGAAATTCCAAATTTCGGTCATAGTGGAATATTGAAAAAATATTCGCCACGAGCGGGATTTGAACCCACTACCTCTGGAATCCGTCCATCGCTCTGCCAATTTAGCTACCGTGGGTCCGCTAATGGCGACGAATCTTTCAATCCCTTACTATAGTATTTACACCTTAGGGGTGCTCATAGCGACATCTATCGCGAAGTTATTACAACTTATTTTTTTTTAATTTTCCACTACGACCGAAATTTACGATTTAGGTGCCTTCGAAACAAGAGTTTTGTTTTGAGGCTATCACTGAACCAGTGAGCTTCATCTTAGGCTCTGTCGTCGCCTACCATCAGATGAGACTAGTCTCAAGCACTGGACCGTATATTAAAAATAAAAACAGGTGTGTGCCTGGAAAAACAGCACCCATGGGAAGATATGCGTAGGCAATGCTATTGGATTTTTTCCTCGCCCAACCCTGGACACAACACCCTTAAAAGCCTCTCTAAATGTTGTTTAGGTTTTAGTGCGGCGAGACGAGAGGTTCATAATGCGTATTATGACTGAAGATCTTAGCCTACAATACGCCCTTTTTTTGTTTGATAATAAATTTATGACACAACATGGCTGCCATATAGAAAAATGTTGGAGTTTTATTTTTCGTTGCTCGATTGAGTAAAGTCCTTTAAGTATACCTTGGGTTGAACTGGGGTTGACAGCCTAGTACCCTACCTTACAGTCTCGCGGTATATTATAAAAACTAACAGTTAGTACCGGCCGGTAACGAGTGACAATGCTCGGCGGCAGAATTTAACTTTGACTCTCATTTTTGTTGTTTGTTATATTCCTAACTGTCAATCCTTATATTCCCGCCCTCTGCATTAATGTAGGTACCTACTATTATATCATTTGAATCTTTGGTAAAATCTGCAAATTGTTGAGATAGCGTCTGAAGAATTCGCTATAGAAGCGAAATCAGAATATCTGACGAAAATATTGAGGACCGAGCGAGATCCCTGAAAATGCGGGGAAAATGGGAAATTGTTGTGATTGGAATTTGATTGATTCCTTGTTCGTGAATAATCTTCGTAATGCCGACATTTTTTAATCTGGTTGCCATTTCGTGACAAAGTATACTTAAAATTAATTTTCAGGGGCATAATTCGGCTTTAACTTGGACTTATATAACAGCATTTATACGCTTTGTGTCGAAACATTGAAATGCAGCTTCATCATCATCATAATTTCAGCCGGAAAACATCCATTTATAACTTTGACACTCTTTGGGGGTCTATGTCCGGGCCCCTTTTTCAAAAACTTGCCAATTGTCACGTGACACTTAAAATTCGCCATACAATGCTTGTTCTAGAAGTTAATGTACGAAGAATTGTCGTTGTCAGGTGATAATTGTCAAGTTGGTGAAATAAGGGCCCGGACATAGGCCCAAAAGAGTGTCAAAGTGATCGGTCCTGCGCCACTCCCATCCAGTGGAGTCCCGCGACCTTTACCTGGTCATCAGTCCATCTTGTGGAGGTCTATAAACGCTGCGTCTTCCGCGTGTGGTCGCCACTCGCGAACCTTTCCGTTCCGACGGCCATCCGTTCCGCCTATTAAGTTTAGCAATGCAGTATGTTTTGACGAATTAGGTCGTCGCACGTGGAGCTTGTACGCGAAACATATTGACATTTGATTGGGATCGGAAGCGGTGAATAAAATCGACCTCCTGTTTGATATGACAATAAGGTCAGTCATACAATGATAAACTCAATAACATAGACATTTTAAATATTTAGACTGCATGATTTTGGGGTCCATGATGAGGAATTGGCAAACAGTAAAGAAGACTTGCACTCACAGAACAACTTCTGAGCACTAAATTGCGAAAAAACTGTTTTTCCATTAAACTCTAATCAACTAACTCTCGACTACCACTTTTTGACTCGCGAGTTAACAGATCTATAACATGTATGTAGTCTTCTGCTATTAAATAAGCACAAAGTCGTATTTACTCTTACCAATAACGGCTAAAATCAGTATCCCACATCCAATCCAACTTCTACGCGCGAAAAACGGTTCCAACACCCAAATTATAATTAAAACTAACATCTCAGTTGGCAAAGATAACTGGGGCGTCAGTTAAACACACAGTGGCCATTATAACTAAGTGGGTAAGGGTCAAATTGGTGAGATTAAATGGCAAAAGGCAGCAAGTCGGTGTTTGTACTAAAATTATCGCTGGTCAGGTCACATTGATGTTGAAAACTGGATGTGACTTGATTAAATACATGTTCAAGTAATACCTATGATTATGTGGGAGGGCTGAGATTGAGCCAATCGCTGTTCAAACTGTCCAAAAATAACATTGTTGGACAGTTTGAACTCATAGTTGGCCTGTTCGTGCCATGTACAACTAACCCCAGCTTTAAAGCCTGAATTCTGACCATCTTTTGCCACATTTTCGAGCAGTGGCGTGAAAAGGTACTTATATAGTTGCCATCCACAAAACGTGTCTTTGGCATCTTCAAATTTTCATTCATTTAAAATTGAAATTTGGAGAGTACTTTAGATTATTTTATTCTTTAATATAAAGTAGAATGAAGATGAAGAGTTTTAATTCATAAACACCTTTACTTCATTCTGCTTCATCAGTTGAATTGAAGAAAAAATATAATTGTTTAAGTATCGAAACAAGAGTGAATACTGGTGAACCAGTGAGCTTCAGCTTAGAATCTAGAAGACTAGGGTTCATCCTAAAACATTGTTTTAACGCTTTATAAGTACACGGTGTTGTAACAAGATGTTTTTTTTTAATTTACCGCTGGTTTCCCGCTCATCTTTCACTAGCCAGACTAATTGCCGTTTTTGCGTAATAGCGTCCAGAAAGTCCAATCTTTACAGAGATGAATAAAAATATTGAAATCGGATTAGTGGTTGCCTAGATTACCCCCTACATACAAATTCACAATCTCAGAAAATTTCCCCTTAATTATACTGGTGGGTCTATGAGCAGCAGAAATAACCAGCCTGTCTTAATAAAAACCTTTTTTCACTTCTGCCGGCAACCCGACTCCGGGAGTGCCAGCAGAAGTGAAAACTTGAATATTAACGTTGTGCAAAAAAAAAAACTCACCCCCCTCCCCCTCCACGTTTTGACAATTATTGAACCTGCTGAAACAAAATAAGTCTTCCTGCAGTCAAACTGTTAAAACAGTTTTGCAGGACTTTAAGTAGTTAGTGTTTTTGTAGAATTTTTAGTAACAAAAATAAACACATTGAGAAGTGTGACCTGTAGAGGAGGGGAGTTGGTCATCCGGATATCCACACATATGAACCAATTTTAGCCCAAGCTGACGCGGATAATAAAAGAGTAAAACAATTTAGATTTTTTTTTAACAATTTTTATTGTATTTCATTTTAGCTATGGAAAAATTAAGTGCCCTTGCAGCGTTCATGTCTGTGGACGTAATAAAAAAGACCGGGTTGCACTCCGGGAGTGCCGGCAGAAGTGAAAAGTCAATGACATTGTAACAGTTTTTCGATCAGGTCACGTGACCATCTTACGAATTTTCAATCTGTCGAATCTTACGGTCACGTGACCTGTTGCGAGTTTAAAAATTTTTCCCCATCACAAAAGTGCACAGCGCCGTTAAAGAAGTTTTCACTTCAAAACTGTAACACCTTGTAAGGCAGCGTGGGCAATTAATGACATTCGTTCTTGGTGCGCTTCGCTCGCCCTTTTAATAAGTATCGATATTATATAAGTATAGATTAGTAATTAGTGTAGATAAACTTTTCCATTCCAGGTGTATATCCTTGTCCCAGACCCTTAGGGAAACAATTTTCGGATTAAAAGCTAGTTAGTAACTCCCGGCGCGACTCGTTCATTATTCCAACGCTATTTACTCTCTGGGGTCGATTCAGAACATACGTCAAACATTCCAATTTTATTTGCATGTGTTTCGGTCAATTTCAAGGGAAAATATTTAATTTCAAATGAAATACTAAACTAAATAGCCTATTTAGTTTGACTCAGAAACAAACCTAACCTGACCAACGGGGTTATATTCAGTTTATATAATTAGCCTGAAAATGTTACGGTTTCAGAGAAAATTACTTTATGGCAAATTATATTAAGAATATGGAAGATATCTGAAATTTGTAACTGCCCGAGGATTTTTTTTTTTGGTAGGGCGGTGGCAAACTGAAATAGAATCACATGAGCATTGCCGACCCTTTATTGATTTGAAAATTCGTCGTGTTGATAGAGAAATACCCCAAGCATTCTCTCTTGAAATGTTAATTCAGTTAACCAATCTCTTCCGATATGTCAGCTAATTTATCAGCACAAGCGTGTAAAACACATTTAAATTGCCGCGACACGGGCGGTAATTCGTAAAGCCCCAGAGCGCATATTTAAACACCTGCGTTCTGGGGCGTTCACGAATTCACTGTCCTAGTTACGTAATGTACAATTTCGAACGCGACGTTGTAGTTTTTGTTAACTTCTTATCTGGATATAATTTTTAACAATAGAATTTTAATATATATCTCTCTCGTCTCCTTTTTCTTAAGAAACTTAAAGGGAAGAATTAGTCTACTACAAATAATATTTTACTTTTTTAGAAGTGATTAAATGTTTTACGTTGTTGCCGGTTGCTTAACGTATAAATGTACAAATGATAACTGTAAAAATGTACACTTATATCCTGTTAAAATATATAATTCTCAATGAAATAGACGAATGTAGTCTAATATATAATTAGATACATACATACATACACGCCTTTATCCCTGAAAGGGGTAGGCAGAGCACATGAAACTTGTTGTAAAAGATCGTCAAGATGTGAATCGCAGTGATAGGTTGCTAGCCCATCGCCCACAACACTCTTCAACCCTAATATAATTAGAATAATAATAATATAATTTTAAAATACATATATACTAAATATTACAAATATATAATATATACATATATTATTACACATTTTTTTATTAATTATATTAATAATTAGATATAAGATATTATATGGTTAGCTGTAAGAAATTCGTGCCCAATCTTGTATTATTTTCTGAATAAATATGTATATGTCTAAGTGTCCAGCGATATTGCCTGTGCAGCCACTGTCTATTACCGGCAAAGGCACATCCACGTAAGGAACTTATTTAATAGTTAATAGTTTTTTATTCATTCACACATAACAGTTGAACACCAAATCACTTATGTGGTACGTATATCTAGTTTCGCTACAAAATACATAACAAGAAATTCAATTTAAATCACATACAACATATACATATTTACAGACTGATCTTGTATTGCGCGTGAATTCACGACGATTGCCGAATCAGTCCTTCACTCGACTGATTATTCCGGCAGTCCCCCAATTGCGACCGAATGTGTGTCGACAGCATATTGAACCGTATTTACACAATCAGTGACATCGGTTTTGCAGCGCAACGCTCGAAAAACCGATGGTTTTTGGGGCGAAAGGTTTTTGAGGGGGACATAATTAACGTTCATTGACGATTTCTCATATTATATGTTAAAGGTCTGGGACGGACGGACGGGGAGTGGGGGGGAGGCCATGAGCCATGTCCAGCAGTGGACCACTTTCGGCTAGTGTAAAGATGATGACGCGTTAATGCGGGCTCGGTGCGGTATCATTAAGCTGTCGGTTGCGCCATGTTGAGAGATAGGGACCTGCATTTGTCTGTATATAGTAATTAATAAATTCATCAAATATTTTGTGACATACTATTTTATTGTGACGAACAATAAGTATGACCTGCCCTGCCTGTTATAATCATAATCACTTGCTTTCGAACAATAAATTATTTGTACATAGTAGTCATGGTAGAAAAAAACAAAGTACCTAAGTAAGTGGATGGCCATTGGTCTATTTTTAACCGGCTTCAAAAAAAGGAGGAGGTTCTCAATTCGGCTGTATTTTTTTTCAATGTTTGTTATCTCAGAACTCCGTCATTGATGAGCCGATTAGATTTTTTTTACCGCTTATCTACAATAAATGCGTAGATAAGCGGTCTAAATTGTACTTATGATTTTGTGTATAGGTTCTATATAGGTACACGGTAACCGAATACTCAAGCGGGTAACCATTGTCGTAAGTGGGTTACGTTAACTCGATCCGAATCCGTTTGATTGGGCAACCGTAACATCTTGTGTTCGTGCTACATGATATAGTTAAACTAATTTTGTATAATCTCGTTAGGCTTGAAACATATCGTTTCGAAAAGCAGCTTTAATATAAGGGATTATAAATAGTAGATTGTTTCTCTAGGGAGCAAAATGATAATATATTTAGGGCGAGGGCGGAATATTGAATCCTGAGTGAAGCGAAATATTCTACAATAGAAGAATTCTAAAGTAGATTCAAGATGTTTAACTGTAAATTCTTGAGTGTAAAAAGGAGTTCAAGTGTTTACGACCAAGATGGAAATAAATATAGTACCGAGTGTCACATACTGCTCTTTTCTGAATAGCAAAAACGGGGAATAAAAGTAAAACTGTGATCTCTTATTTCAGGGCAACAATGACTTTTTCCTGAATATCAGGTCCAAATGCATTACGAGTACGTCACCAGCTGGCAGCACAGTGGCGTGAGAATTTCAAATCAAAATACATTAATTATGAAAACACAAACAAAAAAACAAAAAGCAAGAACTTTTAAGTAGATACAAATATTTAGATGACCGGTTCTACGAAGCCACCTTGAAGACGCGGGTTCGAACCCCGGTAAGGGCTTTTTTTTCTGTTATATGAGCACTAATATTTGTTCCTGAGTCATGGATGTTTTCTATGTATGTAAGTATTTATTTATCTATATAAGTATGTTTATCGTCTTCTAGTACCCATAGAGCAAGCTTTGCTTAGATTGGGACTAGATCGATTTGTGTAAGATAGACCGCAAATATTTATATTATTTATTTATCCATATTTATTTAAGTGTTAGGTACGCAGCCCAGCGCTGGTTTTCAGGTTGGTCCATATGAAAGGGTCAATCGAAACTCCTCGTGCATACAAAGACTTAATATAAAAAAAAGCGCTATACGAGTATATAGTCGTTTTGGAAACATAAAAAGTAGCCATATCCTTATCATTAAACTAGTGTTGTTGTGAAAATAAATATTACTTGTGTTCGTGATTAAAATCCACCAATCAAATTGATGATGATATTGATGATTAAACATAATTGGTGGATTTTGGCACTACGCCACTATATTCCATACAAGAGTTGATACCTACGGATATAAAGTTGGAATTGTATCTAATTGTCGTCCTCAAATCAATAAAGTGTCGGTTAGAAACGCGCTTGTGGTTCTTTTGGAGCTGCAAGCCTCCATAGGCTACTGTGTTTATTTACAATCAACCAGGCTGTCAAATTGTTTGCCACCATCTAAGTATAAAAAAGTTGCAAAAGTTCACATATTTTTATTTTATTCGAAGATAGTGGAAACTTGAAAAAATATTCATCACTAGCGGGCGTTGAACCAACAACCTATGGAACCCGTCCATTTTATCCGTCCGTATGGACGGATTCCAAAGGTTGAAGGTTGTGGGTTCAAAGCCCGCTCGTGGCGAATAATTTTTCAATTTTCCACTAAGTTCGAATTTGTAATTTCGTTAGCGGAAGATTCTGCTTAATAAAAATTTTACTGTTCACGTATCTTCCAATCATCATCATATCAGCCGTACAAAGGCCTTCCCCAAAGTGTGCCAAAGTTATCGGTCCTTGCACCACCCGCATCCAGTGGACTCCCGTGATCTTAACCAGCACATCATTACACCTTGTTCATCATTACATCCTCCAATATACACTAATATGCATGTACCATCTCATTTTCTGAGACAAACAGTCCAGAAATGTGTACATTTTTGGCTTCTACCTCTTGCCGGTCTGGAATATCCAAAACTAAAAGCCCATCGGCATCGTAACAAAGGGGTACAGAGTAGGCACATTCCGGGCGTATTATTTAAATGGCCGCATTAGTGTTGTGCGTTAAAAATCGCGGCCATGCGTCACGCCGCCGACTGGAAGCTTTTTGTTCGCGTTTACTAGTGTTGCGACGTCTTGATATCGGTAAAATGTTATTTTTTTAGATCAGGTCGGGGGCTATTGACGTCTGATGGTAAGTGTCACGTAGCCTATGGGCGCTTGAAAATACAGGGCTTAATATGCGTTGCCGGCTCTTTAAAATGAATATTTTACTATGTTAACGTTATATTGTGCACACTGTCAGTTTATAATGTCACTCGTGACATTATATAAACCGTTGAAACATTGTGCGTATGTATGCTAATTTGACGATGTGGCATCGATGTATTAACCAACGAAAAATAGTACCTACTTTACATTGTGAACGGTTTTGGCAGTTCACAATTTTTCGTGTTTCAAAATATATATTGCAATGCAGAAAAGCATCGACAAACGCCAACATGCTTACGAATATCAATTTATCTTTCCCCGCAAGTACCGCTCAGGCAAATGTATTCCTTCATACATCGCGACTTGTATTACTGTAAGAGCTATGTAATGTAACGGTATTAATTTACGAGCGAACGAGGGTTTTAAGCCAAAGGGGGTAATAAAACAATGAAGTAGGGAAAGAAAAATTGCGGGGTCTATGAAGAGCATAATACATTTTGACGCAGACATTATTAGTTAGTTTCATTTCGAAACTGAAATTTAATTTGTCATGCGTTCGTTTCTTACGCCACCTTTGATCTTAACGCGCTAGTGCGGTCACTACAATGATTCAGATTTTTATTTTTCTCGGAATGCAGTTAAAAATACAATATAATAGTCCAATGCATTCAGCCTGCGTGCAGGCGTGCAAACATTTTTGAGGAGTGTTAAAGTCGTTAATAATTATTATAAAAATATTATGCATTATTAACAAGTAAAAATTATAATAATATCATATGGAAATAAAAATAACAAGGTCAAATAATATTTGAATAACAAAGGAAAATTACAATAGTGAGAAGCGGAGAAAAATACAGAATATAAAAATTGAATAACATAACATCGACATCACAAATGTCAAAAAGTCAAAAAAACGTAACCCAAAAAAAGAATTACACTGTAAAAGCATTTGTCCAGAAGCCAGATTGTCAACTTATTGTTATAACTATTGTCTCTTAACAATTTTAAGTCATCAAGTAGCTTATTATTTACTATGAACATGTTATAAATAATAAACATTCTTAATGAAAATAATTTTGTGAGCACGCGGTTTGTATAACAGATTCATAATGTTTCGACGGGTCTGTCTGTGCATTATTTCACCTCATTAAAAAAAAGGTTCGATGGGAATTTACCAAAACACATATATCTCTTATGTATAGGCAGGGTAAGTAAGAATGTGCATTTTTTTATAAGGGTACGCAGGATTACACCCTATCTAAAAAAAATACGGTCTAACGAAACTATGCATCAGCCCCGCTTTTCTGTAACTAGTATTAAGCTCACCTACAATTATATCGTGACGCGCGGTTCGTAGTAACTAAATGTAGGCAGAGGTTTATTAGGCGTCGCATGAGCGCGTGAAGGATAACAAACAGCCCTGATTACGAATGAATTTGAATGCATTTTTTTAAATTATTTTTTATTATTTGTCTACGTTTAGTATTATAAATCACGGCATCAATATATGTTGGTGAACGGTGAAGTGAGGTTCAAAGAAGTTACAGAACTGCGGGGCTGATGGCAAGTTACCGTACACTATATGGTCACCGTTCGTTTGATTTGTGGGAGACAGTTCTTTAGATACAACTCTCTTAGTCCATCCCTAATGACAGGATCTTGACCTCTCCATGCAGTTCGATTCCTTGTGAAGTGGACAGCGTGCGAAAGACTGCATTTTGCAGCCCTCTTAACTGCATCAGACCATACAGGTTCATAGATCCAAAGATGACCCTATGACTGTGGCATCAGTATTGGCAAAACGTCGAAGAAGATAATTCTAGTAGATCTATCCTCCCAATCTTGTATTAAAAGAGCTACACTAACTAGAGTCTAACTCTTAAATTTATGACGATGATGGCACTTAGTGTGTGATTGTTATTTAACTACATAACCACGATATAGTTATTAATAAAAATTTGAAAAATGCTGTCGGGTTTTTCATAAAACTACTTACTAAAAAGCTCTACTATGTTAAAGTTACGGCCAAAATAAATTATATTTCTACAGCTGAGGCGAGCAACACCGAAATTGTATAGTTTTACTACAACCAATTGACACGGTGCCGGCATAAAAGCTTCTTCGTATAGTTTATTCGTCCTGACTATCGCATACGTTGAACAGTCTAGAAATAGTCTATGCAGTAGTCAAGGTTCTACACGAATAGCCATTTTGGGTAAGGCCACGACTTAAAATCAGCGGGCGCTGGAAAATAATCATGAATATTCGTCAAACTCAGGTGAGGGTGTTGAGAGATCGGTCTGCGATCGAAGAAAAGCGTTGGAAAGCGACTGTTAGGAACATTTGGAAAGCGACTGTTAGGCCCTGACACTCATTTGTTCAGTTAAACATGTTTAAGTGTTAATATTTGTTTTTTAAGCAGTAACGCTGCTAAAGAAAATTATAAATTTCAAATAATAATATATTTCTTTTTTTTAATTTTTTTTTTCTTTAGCAGCGTTACTGCTTAAAAAACAAATATTAATTTAGTATGGGGTGGCGCATCGTTACTGACGATTTCTCAACATAATTTGAGACGTTGGTGCCGTTAAGAAGCCTAAGTCTTCTGGTAGATGTCGCTACATACGCCTCCCTAAGGCGTTGTATGAAGGAACTGATTGAGGGATTTGGTGCCCGAACCAGATTGTTCCGATAGCTCAGTTGGTTAGTAGCGACGGGCCATGAATGCCTGTGGTCGCCGGTTCGAATCCGGCTCGGAGCATTAAATTTTTCAATATTTCCTTTCATTTATAAATTTATGTTTATGTTCAATAAACAATCTTGCATCCCCTCCATATCCCGGGCGCACCGCGCTTACCTATTGACAATGACCGACAGATGACCCTTTGCTTGCATTAAAATAAGGCGTATGTCGCTCCACCTGTGACGTCACATACCAAGTCTATCTCGCGTGTGAGCTCGTGTGTGTGCCTGTGACTGGCTGTGACTCCTGAACCCTGGACTGCGCATCTATCTGTGGTATGTAAGCAAATGACCTAAAGACACCTAGTTTCTCAGTGTTAATTCCCATTTTATACATTTGGTAGCAATAGCGTGGTTTCATAGCCTCTGTTGAAATAACTATTTTAAGTTTAACCTTCTCGTAAACAAGACTTAAGCATCCCCCAATTGTATTTGCGCCGTAGTTTAATTAAACCCTCATAGTTTTATTACCTAAAGATTTAACCATTAAAAATTAAAGTTGTTTACCAGGTGACAGACATCCGAGCCGGTTTATCGTAATTTGTGCTTTATCTATTTACCTGGACGGTCTAAATTAGCTTGAAGGGCCGAAATAACGCATTACGTATTAAATATCACATAACCATTAATTTGTAGTTTGGAAAAGAATTTATTTGTTCTAATTGTGTTTCCTAAACCCTTTTGCATAGTTCTGCGTAAGTACCTCTGCACCTCGTGGTGTACTAAACGAACGTGCTTCCAAATTGGGCCTTGTTTGTAAGCGTATACGATTGAAATTGAGTGTAGATATTACTGTTCATATATATTTTTCTTGTTTTCCTTGTTGCTAACGGTTGCCTATACAAGTTGAAATGAGTGAGAACGGAGATAATGATACTATGCGGGCAACCTTATTTACGGAAACCGCGGAGTATAGAAAATCAATCGGCACTTTAAGACTGACCAGTGAATGGATTTCGAACGCCTATCAACGGCTTAACTCGACAGACCGTGCCCGGCTGATAGTTTTATTTAGCGAAGTCGAGGATCAGTATAAGGAATGTCGTGATGCTAGTGCCATTCTCTTGGGCGGCTTGGATCGGGCTATAGATGTGGAGGAATATGCCTATGTGCAAGATATTATTAAGTCGGTGCGCGATCAGATCTTAGATATTAAAGTTAGGCGCAATGAAATAGTCGCACCTATCTCTGCCAGTACCCCAATGCGTTCAGTGCCCGACCGCGCAACAGCAGTGGGTGACCTTGACCTCCCTCGTTCCCAACGGTTGCCAGATCTTCCGATTCCGCGCTTTAACGGACGTCCGGACGCTTGGATTAGTTTTATAGACCAATTTGACAGTGTTGTTGATGCCCGAAGTGATTTGCTTTCCACCCATAAAATGCACTATTTAATGAGTGCGTTGTCTGACGAACCGAAACGTTTAGTACAACATTTAAAAGTTGAAGCCGGCAATTATAGTGTAGCTCGTGATCTTCTCAAACGGAGATACCACAATACGCGAGTACTTGCCGATACATACATCGCACAGATTATGTCCCTGCCTGATATCAGTCCCCGGTTGACTGGTCTACGAGTTTCTTTTCTTAACCCCCTCCTTACTGCATATCGTTGTTTAGAGCGACTTGAATTACCGGTAAAACATTGGTCATATATCCTTGTACACATTTGTTTCGCGAAACTTCCCACGGATTTACGATCGCAATTTGAGCGTCGTCACGGCGATGGTCTTAGGGACCTCCCTACTTTTGATAAGCTGATTGATTTCCTCGAAGAGGAATGTCGTCATCACGACAATGTCGGAAATACCTCTTTAGTAGACGCACCGTCCTCTCAAGCAAAGCCCCCACCACCAGTAGTCAGAACCCCACGTCAGTTCTTAGTTGCTGAGACCGACATGCGTGAACAAAAATGTCCTATGTGTTCTAGCCAGTCCCATTATCTACGCGAGTGCAAAGATTTCCTAGATATGAACCCACGCGATCGTTCAATCTTTGTGAAAATGAATGGCCTGTGTTATAGATGTTTAGATAAACACACCATTGCATCTTGCATGCGCGATTATCGCTGTGGAACCTGTAGGCGCCCGACGCATCATACCCTCCTATGTTTCAATGACCGGCGGAACCCGGTTTACTCCTCTCGTGTTAAACCAGAGACTCGATCAGTGTCTTTTCGAAGCTCTCCGGAACCAGCTCGGCCGACCTCCCCGCATTCTCGCACGGGCGGGGGTTCCCGCTCCCGCTATTATAATGTGAACCGGTCCTCACCTCGATCCAGTCCGCCAGCCTCACCCCGAGGATCTCCCCCGCCGTCTTCATCTCGGACATGGCACCGTGCTTCGAATCGCTCACCCAACCGGTACCCTTCCCCGCCTCCTCGTCGCAGTGAGCGCCACGAGCGCCCCCCTACTCCCTCCACCAGCAGAGATAAACGAGACTTGTCACCATATTCCTCGCGTTGCTCCCATCATGACAGCCCACAATAACTAGACTGCCCCCCTATTTCTGACCCTACCCGTGCTCCAACCGTTATAAATTCAGACTTGGTTTTACTCCCTACCGCCGTCATTCAGGTTAAAACATCTAGCGGATATTATGTTGAAGCTCGGGCGTTGTGCGATACTGGTGCTCAAGGTTGCCTAGTTACTTGTGATCTTGCGGTTACCAAATTAAATATGCGTTTGTCACCCCCTTTGTCCCCAGTGTTACTAAGAGGCATTGGAAACATTCCTTCTCTGCTAGCTCGTGGTTGTATTCCCCTTAAATTCAAGCTGTTCGAAACCGGAAACTAGTTAAAACCTACCTCTGCGTCTTTGTGTGCCTGGCGACCAAGGCGGTCCACCTGGAGGTAGTGTCAGACCTCACTACAGAAGCGTTCCTCGCCGCCCTTACTCGTTTTGCCTCTCGTCGTGGCACCCCTTCGCTTATTCGGTCGGACTGTGGACGTAATTACGTGGGTGCGGATAACCACCTTTTAGAAGTCCATAATTTCCTTAACTTAAATAAGTATACTCTAGGCTCGGAAATGGCAAAGCGAAATATCACTTGGATTTTTGATCCTCCTACTACCCCACACTGGGGCGGTCTTTTCGAGGCGGCTGTAAAGTCAGCCAAGACTCACCTAAAACGTGTTATCGGAGACACTCCCCTCACCTATGAAGAATTGACGACAGTCTTTACTAAAATTGAGGCAGTCCTCAACTCGCGTCCGTTGTGCCCCTTATCATCGGATCCTAACGACCTTGAAGTCCTGACACCAGGCCATCTCATTATTGGAGAGCCTTTAACTGCGATTCCCGAATACCCGTTGCACGATATTAAAACGAATAAACTCACTCGATTTCAACTTGTACAACAGATGCTACAACACTTTTGGTCACGATGGCAAACTCAATATTTATCGACGTTGCAAACAAGGCCTAAATGGGCAGCCTATACTGAGCCTCCCTCAGTGGGTGATTTGGTCCTCCTGAGAGAGGATAATGTCCCTCCATTGGAATGGCGACGCGCTCGCATCATATCAGTGGTTCCCGGAAAAGATGGCGTCGTGCGTGTAGTACAAGTTAGGACGGCTACGGGTGTTCTGACAACACCTACCAATCGGATTATTAGATTACCCTAAGAATCCCTTAAAGTAACTTTGTTTTTTTTATTTGTTTTTTATTTTTTTATTTTCCTTTTTTTTTCGTAAACATTGTCATGTTTAGGGCGGGGGTATGTTCAATAAACAATCTTGCATCCCCTCCATATCCCGGGCGCACCGCGCTTACCTATTGACAATGACCGACAGATGACCCTTTGCTTGCATTAAAATAAGGCGTATGTCGCTCCACCTGTGACGTCACATACCAAGTCTATCTCGCGTGTGAGCTCGTGTGTGTGCCTGTGACTGGCTGTGACTCCTGAACCCTGGACTGCGCATCTATCTGTGGTATGTAAGCAAATGACCTAAAGACACCTAGTTTCTCAGTGTTAATTCCCATTTTATACAGTTTAAGTGTTTTTTCTTTATGGCGTTTATAATATATATTATACATATATTAAAGCTTGTTTCACAGAACTTAGAAATTTCCGGTTTTTCCGTCTCAAAATCATGAGTGTGTACCACAAAAAATATCTCTTGCATTTTTCTGGCTTCCCGGGACGGGCTATAGTCAATATGTATGTAAGGAAAAGAGTCCTACAGTGCATTAATAGTGGCTCTGTGAGCTGCAAAACTCAAGAGTTTGTTTAAAAAAATAAAGACTGAATCAACCAAAACGTATCTATAAAATTAACAAACCTGCTCCCAAAATTTCAAGAGAATTGCTTGAGAGATGTGACTTGTAGAAGATAATAGCTGGGCATTCGGACATACAAAAGGCCCAAAGTGAAACAGAGAACTTCGTTCATATCGTTCTCTCGTTCAAATAATATATAAAAATACATGTGTTGGTGGAGCTTGTATAATTGTATGGCAACTTTACTTTTTTATAAAAATTGGATTATTTATTATGTATCGGCTACAACGGCTCTATTAGATGTCAGAGCTCACAAATACAATAGTCTTATTAAGTCACTAGCTGCCCGGCCTGGCTTCGCAAAGTTAATTTTCGATTTTCCCGAAGGAATGAAGCATTTTCCCGCGGTAAAAAGTAGCCAATGTTCATCAAGGTTAATGTCGGCTTCTAATGGTAAAATAATTTTTCAAATCAGTCCAGTTTTTTGGAGCCTATTCAATACAAACAAACAAACAATAAATTCTGTCCTCTTTATAATATTAGTGTAGATATTCGTATGCATAATATAATTAGGACAACGCAGAAAAAGTTAAAGAAAAGACTGTTCTACGCTCAGCTTTCGCCCCGCTCTCCACTCCGCTACCGCTCCGCCACAGCCCCACCCCGTTACACTTGACAAACAGCAACACATTCGTATTCATTGTGGACGTTTTTGCTGAAACCCTTTTGCCTCGCCCGATCTGAGTGTATCTACTGGGACAAGGATCTCTGGTTACTGGAATAGACTGCATCGAATCTCCCTATAAGTAGCGATATTAGTTCAGAGTTCGTATATAAAAATCTTAATATGAAGCAGATGTCTCCAGGGTTGTTATTCACTACGCGCTAAAGCGTCTCACCCCGCCGATCACCTGGCACGAAACTAGCCCTCTACCTAAGCTTAGTTAGTAGGGATTGAGGTGTCAAGATATATTTGTGGGTCAGCGTTGAGGTGAGCTTAAAACAAGTTACAGAATAGGGAGGCTGTAGCGTCTCAAAGATGGTGACTGACCGTCAAATCAGCAACTTTTTACTGAACATCAAAACGTTCAGTTCGTAGGTATAAATAAATAAATAAATAAGTATATGAAGTTTGTAAAGAATTACAGACTGCACGTAGAATCGATGACCGTTGGGGCGGAAAAGTTCTGGAGTGGCGCCTACGTACCTACCGCAATACGCAGCGAGGGTAGACCCCCAAGAAGGTGGACTGATGACCAGGTAAAGGAGTCCGCTAGATGCGGTTGGCGCAGGGGGGGTAATTGTGGCACTCTTTTAGAGGCCTACTTATGTCCAGAAGTGGACGTCTTTCGGCTGATATGATGATGATGAAGGAAATAGGAACAAGTGGCGTCACGATATTCTACACTCAAATATCTTTAAAGTAGCAAATACTCGTATAAATTGGAGCATGGCGATATCCGAGCATTTCGTGCGTTTTATTTATTGGGAATGTAAAAATAATCTATTTTTACTGTTGCCACATGGACTTTACTTGGAGATAGGCCATAATTATACTATCCCGGTTTGCCCGTTTGCAATACGTGTGTGGAGCTGCCCAGTCGAAACTAAACTCAAACTACGAGCTCGCAGCGCTTCCACACAGCTTCCACATCAATGGCGCTGTACAGCAAAAACGTTATTACGTGCAAATTTCCGTAACGCCCATTTGACCGACCCGCACTGTCCCAAAGTGACCCTTGATTGTGACAGACCCCACGCTGAATGTTGAGGAGTCTGTCACTTTAGAGAACCTCGGGAGACATGTCCACAAAAACACTTCTCGTTTTTGTTGCCAAGTAGGGCAGAGAGGGATTTCATTCGCTCATGGAGTCTAAATAACTTTACACGATATGTTTTCATAAACATTGCAGCCCCGCCATTCTGTAACTTGTTTTAACTCACCTCACCTGGGACCTACAAAAATGTATATTGACGGCGCGAATCGTAGTAAATAAGAGTAATCAGTGGTCTGGTTTTAGGCGTGACAAGTGACGCGTGAACGCGATTCGAATAACAGCTCTAAAAAAATTGATTGACACCTAGCTTCTAGAAAACTAGGATATATGAATAGAATAAAATAGATTCGTGACAATACATACATGCACATAAATCAACACATAAAATAGAGGACATCATTGCCATGAAACGGTTCCATCTCAGCGTTGTGCTGGCCTGGTGGCCAGCGCTGGTCTTCCGATGGAACCATCCGGTGATTCCACGGCGTAACACACATGACATGACATTCCACCGTGCCCATTTGTAGAACTGACTGCTAAGTGTCAAAATATTGATTTACCTATACTTTTACTATCCTCACATGTGCATTGCCGGGTGACAACCCTAAAATGCAAGTGAGACATATATTATAACAAGTGTGGGTAGTTAGGAAAACTCGCGCAGTAAGAAGATCTTGATGCCCTCTTTAGGCAGTCGTCCCGTGACCATAAATGTCGACACATCCAAAATGACGGGAAACCTCAGAGAGGTAAATAAATAACATTTTCTCTATCAAACATGCAATGAAATATTGACGCTGTGTTCTTCATAATGGGCATAAGTGTCACGTTTCGGTCGCAGCGAGCTGAGAGATCCGTCATGGCATTTCATACAAAATTGGAAGACTAGTCCTACAAGATGGTCTTTTTTTAATTTCCATTTCACAATTTGTGGCACAGCATCACGGCGCGGGGTTCAGCCATGAAAATTAAAGTTTGATTTCTTGGAGTTTCTTTATATTTATTTCATTGCATGTTTGAGAAAAGCACTATACATCTTAGAGTATTCAACCAACAGGAGCGGCCATGTGTCATTTTATATACATAAAAAGTCTGCCGATTTTTGCGGGGGAGGGGAACGTCGAATGTATACGTAACGTGAAAATAGCTACGTCAGATAAACGTCAGTCCATACAATGTGTATGACCACTGGTCATATATTTCCGACAGAGGGGAACGCCTGTCAATGACGGCTCCGGTTGGTTGAATGCTCTAAGCTATACATACCTCGGCGTGAAAAGGGGTTGCCAACCTCATATTTATCTATATACTCTTTACTTCTCCTCTGTAGTAATGTACTATTAAACGCGAATGAGTCCCGTTTAGTAACAATAATGTACTAAGTGTCAACCTGACCGTTATATTTTTGAAAACATATCTTCCTTTTAAGTTATTCCGACTCCATTCGACTCAGTAAAAGGGCTAAATTTACTTTGAGTTGTTTTATTTTGTAAATTGGTATAAACGTTTGCGTGTCATTTATCTAAACACCAGTAAGTGCTTCCAATTTAGAGTAACTTGAGTTATATCTTTAAAAGCTAAAAGGTTATGTGTTAAAATAAATGTATATTTACTAGCGATGTATATCTTTGATGTATTGTTACACTAAGCATGATGAAATGTAAATGTAAATGTGTAGACGGAGGCAAACAAGTATAAGACCTGCCTGATTATAAGCATGGCCGCGCGTCTTCGTCTGTTATTGTAATATAAGTTTTGTAAAATTGTCGGTCGGCGGCAAACCGAATTTTGTCTGAAAGAAGTCTCTTTTTAGCGATAAGACCGCCTGTTGTCTACCATTGTTTATTTTTAATTTATCTCTATTTTTCTATTTTATTTTACTATGTCTGGTGAGCAATAAAGATTATTTGTATTGTATTGTATATTTTTTTACGATACCCACCCATTTACAATTTTATTACACCAAGTCACCTATATCAAAATATTGTTTCTACTACTTATTATGAAGACAGTTCTAAGCGTTGCGCTGTTTATCTCCATTATTATCTTATCGTATAAAGTCGTGCACTGAAATAGCAGATCTTGTTATTCTTTCTTCGTACTGGAAGCTGTCTCTTAGACATATTTTCTTAAGGACAAATCCGTTTATGGAACGGAATCGCAATGGAAGTGTAATGGAAACTCAGATGCGCGCCTAGACCAGGAGCTAGTTGGGCAAAGCTTACATCATGACGTTATGTTTAGAAAGTGCAATCATTGGCCTATACGTTCTACTGCTGGGCACGCAAAGGTCATACACAGATGTAGGTTCGCTTTTTTTACTGTGGATATTATCAAAGTACTGTACACAGGAAAGAAAAAAGTCTAGTAATTTTAATATATGTTTTAGAAGCTTCCGCCCGCGACTTTGTCAGCATGGTCCCGGGTGTAAACTATTCTATATTTTAATTCAAGATATAATCTTCTTGCTAAATTTCATCCAAATCTGTTGAGCGGTTTATGTGTGATTGAGTAGCAAACATACAAACATCTACACATCCAAAAATCTAAACTACCACATATTTGCACGCTTGCATGCAAGCTAGATACACGCGACCATAACATCCATGTACTGTGTCTATGCAAATAAATAATTAAAATTTTTGTTTGGACCTTTAATCCGCATAAACTATACAAACACTAGATAAGCGTTTAACTGATCACTGGAAAGTACATACAATAAAATCAAAAGTCTGATCAAAATATCTATTCTGCAAGTTGTCGAGGATTCTTAAAATGTCACAGTCTAAAAACGTATTGGATCAGAAAGTGATACCAACATAGGACAATACCTATTTCACAATTTTACTAATAAACATGCATATTTGAAATCTAAGAACTCGACAATGATAATTTAATATTTAATTGGCAAATAAGATATCGTGCTAGAATTCATTTAGTGATTGCATTTTACCATTTTCGCGTTAATACTTTGTATTGTATTATAAATAATGCAAAAAAACCTCATAGTGCTACCGTTTCACATTGGATCGCTAAAATAAACGACGACGTAAGATATTCCGCCGGGGACCTTGGTCTACTAGTCTCGGAATGGATAATAAAACAATTTCCTGGAATCCATTTTGCGGGGAAAGTAAATAAAACGGGCTTACGGCGCAGGATGAAATGATAATGGGTCTAAGCGAGCGATCTTTCTAGAGCGATGTTTTATCGCTGTAGCGGGTTATCATCTGGGGTATAATTAGGCGGCAATAGTTGCTTCTTAAAAAGCAAGTTGCTTGAATGGCATTCGACCAAATGTTCTCAGCGATGCCTGTGTTTTTGTCATTGATATTGTCAATAAAAAAATTGGATAACATAATTTATTCCAAGACTGCTTGTGGCTCCGCTTACGTACTAGTGCTGCTGTAGAACTCGGGAGATTATATCTTAACAAAAATGGAAAAACAGATTCGACAAAATTATTATGTTAATTTTATTTTATATTAACAGCGCGACGTAAGCATACTGTTTTGACGTTTATTATTCACTTTAGCCCAAGAGCCTTCGATAAAAACAATTACAAAACTCAAGTCACCGAGAACTTCCCCGATCCCATTTCCTTGTTCCAAATTCGATGTAACCGAAAGGTTAAAGCCGACAAGCAAATATCCGCAATAAGGACAGCGTGAACAATTGTTCTTGAAATTGTTCTGTTAACTCGCTCAATGCCATCAAAGAACTCAAAACACCGGAACATAAACCTAAACTACTTATCTCAAGGTTTGCCTTTTGGTATTCGTTGAGATGTTGTCAAAATTGTTGGTTTATAAATAGGTTTGTTGATAATAAGTTTTGAAGCAACAATTGACAAAAGTTAGGCGTAAAGCTGGCATTCATTAGCGGCACAAAAGAAACGTTTAAGGAAATTTTCGGTTTGTTATGATGGAGCCTTGCGGTGTATGAATAAGGCTGGGCATTCACGTAGCGACTTTTAAAATGTGAAATGATAAGGACTTATTGCCATTAAGTACAGGGCAAGACGATTAAAATATAATCATAACAATATTCTCGAATTACTTATACTTAGTATAGGTAGGTATATTATCCACAGTGTGTGTACTATACTAGCATATGTACATTAATGTATGCCATACGATTAAATAAATAAATATTAGCATATAATGTAAACAGTCTGTTAATATACGACCTAAACACACATCCTAAATTAAAACTAACTTTATCTACGCACAAAGTCATTAGTGCTCTAAAATGCGTTCAGAAACCGTAGGAAATGGCCAGCATTATGACAACCGACATTTAATCTGTAGTGATATGAGTATAGGGACTTCATTCGTTTGTCTATGATTAAAAAAAACTATTGAATTGCCGCCATTGCATTTGTAATTTTTTTGTTGCTTTTTTGCTGTTACTTACTACTATTACTTATGATATGTGTGTAGATAAAGTAGTTTATGCAACTGTACATAATTAGGCCTTAAAACACTCGTGTGTTCTTTTTCCCAAAAAGACACTCGTATTTTAAGGCCTCGCATTATGGATCAGTTGCATTAACTACTAATTTTTCATTGAACTGAATCCTGTACGCAATTTAGGTTCTATTTAATTACTTGTCAAATCTCGCCTATAACATATACCTGCCGACACCAAATCATAAAGGTCATTTTATAAACAATTGTTATCTTTGCATTACATATTTTATTAGTAAAAACTTTACGTGCTGTTGACTCCACTCAAATTCATTGCTGGATATCCAGGTAAGTAATCAATATGGATGACCTTTTTTTCATACGATTTTGTATTGAATACTAAGTCCTGTACCTATAATTTGTTTAATATTATCAATACAAGTTTACAAAATTACCTCAACCTAAACCGACAACATATTTTTTTTATGAATTATATACCTCTCGTGGCTTCGCGCCGCGTCGAGTGGCATAACAAATGAGCGTTTCACAAGCATTTTTACTGATACTAATCTATACTACCGTCTCTGCTTTGACGCCCGGTTTAGCCTAGTTGGTATAGTGACCCTGCAATATGCGTTCCTGAGTCATAATGATTTCTATGTATTCAAGTATGTATTTATCTATATTTGAAGTATGTTTATCGTCGTTTAGTAGGTAGGTGTTCGTGTAAGATTGTCGGCAAATATTGCCTTATTTAGTAATATTATTAAAAGGAGAAGTCTGTGAGGTTGTATGTTTGTAAGTTTGCATTAAGGGGGTAATCACCGGAAACACTCATCCAATTAAAAAAATGCTTTTTCCCTGTAGGAATAGAATGGACATAGGCTGTATTTGATCCTGCGGATTGCCTGCTTTCTTTCGTGTAGTCGCGCAGGGCACTATAAACTTATATATACTTAGGAACCTACAAATTAAGTATATAGGCATAGGCCTAGGTGGGCCTATGTTCGGCAGTGTACATCTTTCGGCTGATATCATGATGACGATTCTCTTGTTTTCATACAGGCCGATACCGAGCATGCGCACCGCATAACTCCCGGCTATTGTACAATCCCTGTCGGAATCTGACTCACAAATCTCCAAACACCCTTAACTTCTATCGCAAATTTTCCTAAACTACAGATAAGCAAACTTGCTAAGTTTGGGAGATAGCCGAGGGGCACTTTACTAACAAATATCAATAAATCTTCGCATCGTAATCAAAGCCCCAAAGTTTTAAACCAGACAGTTGTCTCTAAACAGCAGCTGTTGGTTCAAAACAGTTGTTTGATGCTGTTGGTTTTGGAATTAGGCTAGGTTAGGGCTTTGATTGCCCTCTAGACGCCAAACAAACAAGACAAAACGTGAATCTGAACAGGGGTGTAATGTAAACACTAAATAAAATAATCAATAGTGATGTATTTTCTTTAAAAAGGATAAAAAAAATTGGTTAAATGGAGGAAAAAAGCAACGCAAAAGGTTAAATAATCACAAAGTTATAATATAAGTGTCCAAAGTTTTAAAAGGGGTTATTTTCTCTACCTTCTGTGTAAAACGCACCTTCATATGAAACGATTGTCATTTACTATGACGCTCGCGGATCTGCGAGCGTTTTATCTCTCTAAAAAGCAATATAAAAAACGATTGTAAGTAGCTTCGGTCTTCGAGATATCTGAACGCAATTCTCGTCACTAAGCACATGTTTTTGTTTTCTTTCTGTCCGGTGGTGAACACAGACCCTACAGGTCACATTTCTCAACCGTTGATTATTAAGATTTATTTGGCTGGCCACATTTTTTTAGAGCCAGGCTGTTGAGTTCTTACTGCTAACAAAGCCACTAGTATTCTTTTTGGTCACTTTCTGATGACGGGTTGGGTTCATATTTTATTGATAACGTAGTGTTGGTGAACCATGAAGTTATTGTAATAAAGTATAAATTACTAAATATAATTTATATCATAAAAAGATGTGAAAATATAGAAAAATGTGCATTATTTTACTGTCGAAGAGTAAATTTAAAGCTACTTATAGAATCCTTACGCTTTTATAGAAAAAAATGTGCAACTGGAATATTTCGCGACCGAAACAGCAATTTATTATTTATTTCCATACAACGATTATAGTACAAATTGCAAAGTGTCTATCTTTTACGTCAATTAGTATGATGCCAGGTCGCCAGGGAGGTCCGCGTTGAAATCAAATTCTTCGGCATTTATTTTCTTTAATTGTAGTTGCTCCCATACACACATTTGTTCCTCTCCAAAAACTGGTTCGATTGACATCGTAAATAAATTTTAGGTCACAAGCCTATTGACAGTTTCAAAAGTGCTCCCCGTCGTCCTATTTAGTTCCCTCGGTAACAAACACAATTATATTAATTATTAAGAACTGTAATAATTGAACGTCTGACCTGGAAGGACTTTTCTCTCAGCGGCATGCAATCCAGTAAAATTAATTATTTGATTCAGACTGCATGTAATTACCCCTAAAACAACATGTAAGGAAATAATTAAACCAGGGTTCGTAATTATGCAAAAGTTTGTACAACGTAGTGTTTTAGGTTTCGTTAGGTTTGCATAACTATGTTGCATAAAAATAAACAATAAATTTAATGAAACTTGAATTACGTTTGTAATTTAATTACAAATCTGCGAGAGATTCGTACCTGTAGGTACATAATATCATATATTATAGCAATTCAATTTTAATTTATTAGCGTTGTGTTGTGAACAAACATTTTCATGTTTGCTAGTGAAACTAGCAAAACTTCCGTTTGTAATTTAGTTTATTTTTTAATGTTAGAAAACACAAGAGTTGACTTCGTTGAATGTCTTGTTTTACAAAGCCAAATTGCAAAAATAAACATGTGTACTAAATGTTGTTTTTCGACATTGTAACAATATATTGCTCATTTTTTAAAGAGCCTGAGGTGTCCCACTGCTGGGCAAAGGCCTTTCTCTTTTTCTGCTCATGCTCAATTAATTAAATTTTTGATTAATTTAAATAAATTTCATTTATGTGAACTTTATTGTTCTTATGAGTAATAAAGCATCTCTACCTATACCTAATAGACACACATTTTATGAGCTTTCATTTAGGTATAAAAAAATAGAAAAAGCTTTTTCAACCTTAAAAAACCACACAAACTTGTATCGAGTATAAAGCTTTTATTTATTATTCAGAAATATAAACCGTGAACCGTGAATAGCTAGCTTTACGCAGAACAATTGTCCAAATTATAGGTTTAAAAACAAAGAAAACAATGGTCGAACGCGAAGACGGACCGTGCTTCTGGCATTCCCATTTTAAATGATTACAAGATTATAGGATAGGAATATGAATAAGCCACTTGGGCTCTTGGGCTCTGCCGTGTGGTACAGAGAGGACCCAGGAATAGGCAATATAGGCATAGCCACGGGCGAATAGGGGTGTAGACGCTAAATAAAGGATCAATAATGATGTATTTTCTTGAAAAAGGAATAAGAATGTAGTCTAATGGAGAACAAAACAAATTTATAAGTGTCTAAAGTGTTTAAGAGAGGGTATGTAATTTTTTTGTAAGATGTTTCTCTCTTGTCGCGGTGCAATAAAGAGTTGTTTTATTTATTATTATTATGTATTATCCCTTTTCCACAAAACGCACCATTCATATGAAACGATTGCCTTTGATGGACCATGACGTCACGATCTGTGAGCGTTTTCTCTCTGTCTCTCTACCGAGTTTTAGCTTCGTAATTCTTTGAAATATCTGAATGGGATTTCAGTCACTAGGCATTTTCTTTTGCCTTCTTTCTTTTGGAGTAATAATACATTTTGAGTCTACACCCGTGTTACAAAGCACCTGCTACCTACCTACCGAACCGCTCGGCCACGACTTTGGTCTTAAGCGACCTGCGACCAGCGTTTTATCTATTCATTGCACGTGATCTCACCTAACCACAGTGCGTTGCGCATCTCGACAGCGCAATGAACAGATAAAACGCTGGTCGCAGGTCGCTTAAGACCAAAGTCGTGGCCGAGCGGTAAGCGAAGCTTCGGAACAAAATATGTTTCGTTCTGAGAGTAAACGCGCCTTCCCGCAGCTGTGCTTAAATCCTTTTAAATACGTGGGCGGAATCGTGCGAACAGCTACTAATATTATGCGAAAATTTTGTACCTACATATGCTACTTATGTATGTATGTATGTAAGCACTTTATTGTACACAATAACAGGTCAAGGAATATACATGTCACACAATAGATCAAAGTACAAAGGCGAACTTATCCCTATAAGGGATCTCTTCCAGCTAACCTTTGAGCAATTGAGAGGAAGGTAGGTAGAACGAGATAGGCAAACTTATACCGTGTACAAAAACAGAGAAAATAAAGCAAATCCTAATTAGTATTAATTCTAGACAAATAAAAACATGCCAATACATATATAAATATACAATATAAAATATAATACACACTAACATATGTTACATATATATCGCAAATATACAATAAATAAATAAATACTATATTCAACCAATTCACAAGTCATTGGAAAGCCACAACTTCTTCAAATTCATCTTAAGTGACGCAACAGACTGCGACTGTCTCAGCGACAAAGGCAACTCATTCCACAATTTAACAGCGCGCGCAGTAAAAGATCTGGAGTATGTTCGCGTCTTTCTAGACGGTACAGCAAGAGTAAGGTTAGTACTCGACCGCAAGCGGTGGCCACTGCCGCCTGCCATATAACTAAACCGCTCAGAAAGGTAAGGAGGGGAAGTAGGGCTGAACAGTGTATTGAAAAGTAATGACAGGATATGCACATCCCTGCGCCGGCGAATCGGTAACCATCGAAGCTTAGAGCGGAATTCAGAGATATGATCATACTTGCGTAGACCAAATACATATCTGATACATACATTTTGCATTTTTTTTTTTTTACTTATATTACTTATAAAACCGAAACTTTGGATGTCTGTTGCTCAATCACGCTTAAACGGGTCAACCGATGTGGGTGAAACTTTGCACGAAGATAGTTTATAGCCAGGATTAAAACGTAGGATAGTTTTTATCCCGGGCCCACGCAGCCGAAGTCGCCTTACCTATAAATGGATAAGGTCCTATTCTCTATAGCTTGTGGTATGTGGTAAATGGTATAGACACTCTGTGCTGCACACGTTACTTTTAATGTAAAAACTGCACAAGTTTCGGAAAAGAAACCAAAATAATACAGACCAGTTTGCACTACGGGGATAGTTTTACAAAACATAAACTAACAAGATAAAATTTTATTTAATAGTGTTTCTGTGAAAACTCGTACTTTAAAACTAGACTGAAATAAACGTAAATATGCCATGTTTTTAGAGAGCAAAATTGTTTAACAAAACATAATATTTTAAAAACCGCATAGACAAGGGGAATTTAAGTCCAGTGCAGTTTTTAACCGAGGGAACACGGGTTATTCGGCTAATTGGATTTACTAATTTAATATATTAGTTTATAGTAGGTTGTGTTAAGGCATGAGCGGTAGCGGGTCGGGGAGCGGAGCCAGTGCTGGCGTCATAAGTTTATTGGAGATAAAATTCGTGGGATCAAGACACAGAGGAGTTTTAATGACCTATCAACTTTAAAAAAATGGTTTGAGTAGTGTTTGGCCTTACTTTCTTGCTTTGAAGGCACCTACTGACATCGTAATTGTCAGGGAATACAGATGACGGGAGCGACTTCCATTCCTTAGCAGATCACGTGAAGAAAATAGAAGTTGTGGGTTAATCTGATAATCACATTTGACATTACGTCTTGATTCCGACGGACAGAGACTTAATATTCGGAAATCGGCACCATCTTTTAGTTTACTGTTAGCCTTGTTTCTGGAGCCCAAAATTCCAGGGAGACAATCTCTAAAGGGTCGGTCTCCCTAATAAATAACAACATAAATTGCCACGTTGAAAAAGTGTAAATTACATCCAATCCACGCAAAAGTGAAGAATTGAGCCCCTGGAACGAATGCTTGTTTAATAGATCTAATTACATCTTCCTAATTACAAACCTGTAAGGAACTTAGTTTGGATTTATACTCGTACGGAGTAGCAAAAAGCGCTACTATTTGTTAAAAATCCTGCTATAAATCAATTTAATTGAAAGCCTACTTTATGTCATACAATTACGTTAAAACGCAGTATGAATACGAATGCGCCACTTAATTGGATATATCAACCTCACAAACTCATGTTGCGAGCACATTTTTGTACATTTTAAAACGCCACAGTGTATACTTTAGGCCAATTAGCTGCATCCTGAAAACTTAATATCATATGCGATATATTAACCAAATTAGTCGCCGAACACGAACTCCTAATTGCAATTATTCGTTGGTTTATACGAAACACGAGTTAAGTTAAGCCTTGGAAAGCTGTGGTCTTATCCGTGGTACGGTTTTGTTCGTTAAAAATATATGAACAGAGGGTAAACAAAGTAGATTTTGAACAAATGCTAGTGGCGATTTTTATAAAATGTGGGCAGTGCTACTTAATTAAACAAAAAGTCTAATCTATCCATCCATGCTAATATTATAAATGCGAAAGTGTGTCTGTCTGTCTGTCTGTCTGTTACCTCTTCACCCTTAAACCGCTGAACCGATTTAGGTGAAATTTAATATAGAGATAGAGTCCCGGGGAAGGCCATGGGATAGTTTTTATCCCTGAAATCATCCCCTAAGGGGATGAAATGGGGGGGCAAAAGTTTGTATGGAGCTGCGATATAAACAAGTTCCACGCGGAAATATATGTTAATGCATAAGTTGTCCTTCAAATTTGCAAGTCAATTTTAAAACACTTTCCGGCCATCTGATTGAGCTGAATTTTGGCACACATATATATTACCCGTTCGCGCTAAGTTTGCCGCTGGCGGTATGAAGTAACTCGATGGGTAACGTTAGCAAAGCGGTTTTTCTTCTCATTTTCGAAATAAGTCATATCCTTTAACACCATATTTCGTAAATCACTTCTTAAAGTTTTGCCATAACCAATAGTTAAACCTCAGATTTAAACAATGCAAAAAACGGACCGGCAATCTTAGCGCGAACGGTACAATCGATGACCCCACTGAGTGATAGTGGAGGCAGAATGTGGACAACGCAACTTTTTACCCGACTGCCCGAAGGAGAGGAGGGTTATGTTTTTCGAGCGCATGTATGTATGCATGTATGTATGTAGGTATGTATGTGGCATATTCTTTGGCACGCCCTGCAGCCTAAACCGTTTGACGGATTTCGACATATGAGGTGTCGTTGGATTTCTCTTAATCGTGGGAGTGACATAGGCTACAAAATTTAAAAAAAAGCAGTTGGATTTTTTTAATATTTGATTTTTTAACTACCTACACTAAATCATTGTGTTTTGGCTCACCGGAATCAGGACCCACTCAACAAGTAGGTAGTTGATGATGAGCTTGTACAATTATATAGTTTGTTTTTACATGGATACGAGCTTCCACACGCGACTCCGTCTGCGTGAACCCGGGAGAAAAACTATCCTATATTTTATACAGGTTATTTTTAAACTATTTTCGTGCCAAATTTCATCCAAATCGGTCGAGCCGTTTAAGCGTGATTGATTAAGAAACATCTAGGTAAACATCCCAAGATTTTTAGATGTTTCTTAATTATTGTTTCTTAGTAGGATGTATCTTGGTTACTAAATCAAAACTGATATGAAAATAAAAATATAAATTTTATTTATAACAGAATAAAATTGTAAGACTTTGAACTAATTCTTGTTGACCAGATTTATCCATAGACACATTATCACCCGCTTTATGCATGGCCTTGCGCAGATGTACTTGCAAGGGTGCAGTGATTTGTGTGCTCCATCTAGCATGTGGTTTGCCCCGAGACATCCCTCAACTTTACGCGTTATAATAATCCTCTCCAGGCTATCCGAAGAGTTGTGAGAGGTGTCCAAAGTATGTGAGAACGGTCTTGGCATATTGCGGATAGTCGACGATTAATGCTCGCGCTCAAATGAGAATAAATCATTAACTAGCTCAAACCTCCCGTTGAAACAGGAAATTATAACATGAAGTTTGGTGGTTACCTACATAGCGGTAGCTTAATTAGTCTAGCTTAAACTAGTAGATTTGTGCTATTTAATTAGTTTGCTTAATATTCCGTTGATATCGGATACTCTAATTACTCCACATAATAATGCCATACACATTTGTACAAGGAGTGCGTAGCATATAACTTTTTAAAATCTAAACGCTTGTGGGTAAATCAAAGCAAGCCTCTGTTAAAAAAATACATATATTTTAGTCGTTAAAATATGGTTTGCATAATATACGTTGCACCCCTGAAACATTGCCTTTATACTAATAGGTTCCTAAAAGGTTGTCATTCTTCTGGAGTTGCACGCTTCCATAGGCGCATCGGCCTGATTACCATCAGGTTGTATGTTATCGTCGTGGTATAAAAAATTAAGGCATTTTCAGACAAATCCTTACCATAATAAAGATGAACAATGTAGTACTCCGTCTCCAAGCTCCCAAAGACTACGGTGATCTATGTCCTTCCCCGGGACTCAAACTATCTCTATATTGAATTTCATCTAAATCGGTTCAGCCTTTTAATCGTGAAGAGTAGGAAAGGAGAGGCAAACAGACAGGATAGACAGACTTTCGCATTTATAATATAAGTATACTTAACACAGTGCACCCTCAGGAGCTCTAACGACCTCATATATTAATGTGGCATTAGAGCTAATCCGTATTTGTGCAACTGACAACACTACTTACTGCATTCAGGATGCCGTGAATAGTTAGGGACGCATAATGACCTCTTTATTACAGTACCCTCACTTCCTCTCATTGGGAATTCTGTATGAAATGCTAATTCCACTAACTACCTTTCAAAGCAATTACTCTGTGGTCTAAGTGACGAGTTAGCAGCAGGCGCTTGACGTTTGGAGGATGCGATTTCAATTTCAAAATAGCCAATTGAAAATGCTGCTCGTGGTGAGAGTTGGTTGGTTGATCCATAATAAGGCACTTTGTGAAGTATGTTTGGGATTATTTCTGTTTCATATATATACGGCTGCAAAACCACACAGTTAGGGTCAGTACTAACCACTGGAGATTGTGTTCAGCGTTGTTTATATTTTACTCGTAATACCCCTTGCGTGACAGCTAGGTATCACTGTATAGGAACACAGCCTAGCACACCTTTGGTGGGTGATCATTGCTATACGCACTTAACTTTAAATATTATGTTAATATATGATGAGTATTTGACCAAGCGCCCGGAGTCCAATTAAAGGCCTCCACCCACCGGACGCGTGTAGTGCGCGGCGCGTGTGCTGCGCGGCACACGCGCAAGTTGTAAAGCATTGAAACTACACTTCAAACACACATCGAACGCGATTCGAACGCAGGCCCGCAAGGGTCCGCGGCGCTAAAGTTACAACTCGGCAGCGCGGCCACGTGTCGTGCGCGTCGCGTGAGCTGCGCGGGCCCGCGCTGCTGAATGTGATAAAGATAGCGAGATACATATTAAATGTGTTGGTAGTGAGAGAGATATGACACATTTAATATGTATCTCGCTATCTTTATCACAACTTTATCCCGCGCGGGCCCGCGCTGCACACGCGTTGCAAACGCGTCGCCAAGCGTGATAGAGAAAGTGAGATACATATTAAATGTGTGGTAGTGAGAGAGATATGATGCGCGGGCCCGCGCTGCTGCTGCACCGCAGCCACGCGGCACACGCACGGCACACGCGCAGCACACGCGTGGCACACGCGCGGCACACGTGTGGCAGACGCGCGGCACACGCGTTGGTAACGCGTCGCAGCCGCGTACCCCCGCGTTGCTATACGCCGCCCGCTTGCGGTGTGAATATACCGATTCAACCGCGCCCGACGTGCGCCGCGCACGTCACGCGCCGCGCACGACACGCGTCCGGTGGGTGGAGGCCTTAAGATTGGAGTGGTTAGTGATTGATGAAAATGTCCGCTTCGACAAAATTACATGTTGATGGAGAAAAGAGAAGTGTGGACTACGCCCCAAAAATGCTTTTCGTAGTTCTCATTTTTTGTGTTCATAACAACTGTGTAACTTGACGTCCATGGCTGCTTTTTACCACCTCCATTGACTACTCAACATTGGCCGGACGGTTGCGTACAGTTTAGAGGAATTTCCTCTTGCGAACGGCCCAGCTGTGGAAGCCTATGCAGATGCACTGTATGTGGTTCTTCAAGAAATTAAATATAATATTTTTTAGAGAAAGGCAATGAATGTCAACTTTTTTCGTTGCGAAATTGCACTACCGCGCAAGTATATGTATTGCACCACACTTGCACGTTGCTGTTGGTTTAGAATTTGCATATTCAATCGTATATGCAAGTTTTCTAATAATCGGTAGAGTGTTATCGGAACCGCTTTTCGAGCATACTGATTAAACAACTAAGCCGCTTTCTTAAAGTATATAACTTCAAGAAAGCTTTTAACCATGGTAGGTTTTTTAAAATCTTTTCATAGGCAATTTTCTAAGTATGTTAGAAATCCATGATGTACTTAATCCATACTAATTCTACTATTCTATTCAAATTATAAATGCGTAAGTTAAATGTTTGGATGTTTGTTACTCAATCACGCAAAAACGGCTGAACGGATTTAGATGAAATTTGGCATGGAGATAGTTTATAACCTGGATTTAAATATAGTAATAGATTATATCACGGCTCCACGCAGATGTAGTCGCGAGCGGAAGCTAGTAAAACGAAAAAGAGGAAAAGTCTGTGAAAAATTGCAACTTAGTAAAATGCAAGTTTGTATGTACCTAATGGGTAATCTCCGGTACTGTTTATCCGTCGCATTGCTCAGCACAACTTTCTCGACCTGCTGCCATGCAATTTATCATGTTGTTATGATACGTAGATGCACTGGGAGTGGAATTACGGACTATTAGAAATAGCGTGTCGTTGTATCACAGTAGTTTACTGTGACTAACACTAATTTATTTGAAAACAGAAATGTTTGTAAACCAGAACATAATTATATAATAAACACGCTAGTACAGCCGACATCAAACATATGTTTACCTTGCACCTAAGCTCATGCCTCATTTGCAATAAGGCGAACTGTATACATATGTCGGTCGAGTGTATATGTTCAGAGTAATATGACACACATAACAGTAATATTAAACAAGTAAGTTCGTTGTAAGATGGTCGCACGATCAGTGTATTGTGTAATCTTGTTGGAATCACTAGCGCTGTGAACGTGATAGAAAATTATTGAAAGTGAAAGTGATCCAAAGGTTAGTATTTAACTTTGTTTTTTTTTATTTGTCGATTCGGATTTCGGACAGGCTAAGACCACGGGCCATACTGCCTCATATTCAGTAAATATAATTTCATTTAACCAAATCCAGCAATAATTTCTTCAGTAATTTCAAACAAATGTCTGCAGTCTAAAGAATATGTCGATCTAAAGCATTCGTAGGACAATTAAATAAAGAAAATTAAATAAAAAAGAAACAATAAATAGTTCTAAGTGTTTAGTAATAGTGTTTAAAAGATTACTTCTCACATAAATTAAGTAAAATACTAACACGGGAAATTTTGACGAAATCGCTATAGGAACATGTGAACATAAACAATAGTTCGTATAAATAGTAAAATAATTTGAAATGAATAGGAGTTTATTTTCATTCTCAAATATCGAATTAGTTTGAAGTGCGGTGTGTATAGTGTTAGAACTATTTCAAACCTGAAGATATTTTAACTATTCTTCAAGTGTTTAACGCTTTTATTAGTTTTCTATGAAGTGGTTCCTTTTGATAAAAACTAAATGATTATACCCATTTTCTTTTGATTTCTATTAATATTTTTGCTCAAAATTCACAATCTTTTTGAATATTTAATTCGAGTCCTTAATGGATGAGAAACTGTAACAAAATAAGTTATTATGAGCATCAAAACTCGGCCTTATTTTTTCCTGGCATTACTATTAAGAATTTAGAGTTGCGTTGTCACTGCAAACTGATTCTTATTGGACAAGATTTAAAGTCGCCAATAGAGTGACTGAATTCTGTTTCTCCATTACTGCTAAGTGCATAGACGTTTTCCAACCACTTAAACATGCGCTAAGGAATTATCCTTGAGCGAGTTCTAGTGGAACCAAAAAAGCCTCTGTGAAAGTATAACGAGTTCAAAATTCGAACACCGAGGCAAATTTAAATAGCCCAGAGAATTTGATGAGGTTTAAAAGGAATCTCATTACACTTGGAAATAATTTCATTAAAAATTAACAGTAGCAGCAGTTATTTTCTATTGAGAGTAATTAGCGCAAACTCCAAATAATATACGAATTTCAAATACTCTCCATAATATTGGACAACCAGCGACATTCAAATCTGTACAGAACTAGAGCTCAAAATATCACCTACATGCTTTTATGTTAGTACTAATAACGCCTTATAATTTTTACCTTTGTTTTGCACAAAATACATTGTTGTTGAACCTACATTTTTGCAACTTATTCTCTACACATACCTCTTTCTTTAGGCATTTGTTTTTCTGTATCGTTACATCTATTATACATGCAAATACTTTACGTAAGAAAACAGTTTGCTAAATAAAGATCCCCATTCAATTCTTGCAAGCTCATCAGCATACAATATTCAAACTAGCAAGTTCATGAAATCCAGAAGAAAATCTTCAATACATTCGCTGAAAATATTAATATTAAAAGATAACTACAATATTAATTTATTTCAATATTCATTTCAGGATTGCAACTGGACACATAAAATGCATTTTATATTGCTACTCGCTTTCTTCAACGCCGTGAGCGGAGAATTCATCAAATGTGACGGCCTAATCTTCCGTGGTGTTTACTTCGACAAGGTCCCATTCGTCAAGAACTTCCATAAGTCTTCCAACCTCTTCTTACACAAGTTCTCCGGTATGCTGTTCTTTAGTAACACCGTTCATAACGGTAGCTTCGCCGACTTCATCATAACTTCCTGCTTTGTTGACTCCGGGAGATGTACGGACGTCAGCGGGATCCCTGGAGGCTTCGCCATTGGCTACGATCAGGGGAATGACGACGTTTATCTAGGAGGCCATGACGGCATATACAAATACAACTTTGTCTCAAGATCAGCGGATTTCTTCGGAGAGGAAGGCAAATCGGTATGGTCATTGTTCATTCGGAAGAACTTCTACTATATACAGTATCCAACGCAGAAGCTATACGTGTATGTGGATACGGGATTTGTGAAGGTAGCTGAAGCGTTTAACATTGAAGTTGACCAATTTTACGTATCGAGACAAAACGACATTTATATTGCGAATAAAACTGCTTTGTACAAAATTGAGCATCCATCTTACACATCTATATTTCTGGCTGATCATTTTGTGGTCCGGCAAATTGTGGAAGATGGATTTGGTGATATATACTTCTGTGGTAACGATGGTATATATATAGAAGATAAACCTGCTTATAGGGTTAAAAGAGTGGCTCAGATAGATGACGCGTATGGACTAGTTTTTGATGAGAATGATCAAGTCATGTTTTCCGATAGGGACACTATATACAGATTGAAGCAAAGTCCTAATAATAATGAATGTTATTATGCTCTCAATGTCAAAGATCAACAAGGTGTTTAGCAATGTATACTGAATAAATACGATCATGTGTAAAATATGGGTGGATACTCGTACAACTGTCTCATAAATATGTACCATCGGCATCGCTGTTATGTCAGCGAATTAAGGTTTAAGTTTATTTTTATGACAGGATTTAATTGATACATATTTATGCACTTGACTGCACTATGTAATAAGTTAAGACAAATTTATATTCTTCATTTCCATTTTAAAATCAAATGTACATGAGGGACAATAATAACAAAACCAGTAATATGATATACTTACGTGAAGAAATTTATAATAATTTTATGTATTTTTATATTTTAAGTATACTCTATATCTATCAGTGAATTTGTTTTTGGTAACACAAATAATGTAAATGCTTAACCATGATTTATGTAATAACTTCATATGTTGATGATATGTTGTGGTAAATAGCTAAATGTTTATTAAGTACTAGCTTGTGCCCGCGACTCCGTCCGCGTGGAACTCGTTTAATATCGCAGCTCCATACAAACTTTTACCCCCATTTCACCCCCTTATCCAATCCCTTCAACTATCTCGACTTAAAAAATCACGACAATTCGTCGCTCTGTTTTGCCGTGAAAGACGGACAAACAAACACACACATACACTTTCCCATTTATAATATTAAGTATGGATATCTTGTAGTACAAAATAACTATAATAAAAAATCAAGATTAAACAAATTCAAACAATCAACGTGACTGTGTATTTTTATTCGATTCTAATGTAGATCAAAATATAATGTTATTAACACATTCACTGCCAAGAATCGCTACGCGCTACGCTCGTAGCAATTCCGTGATTTTCCCGAAAGGGCGCCTACGTCGTAGGCACCCGCTAGGCGGGTTCCTAGCAGTGAAAGTGTTAACATCATCACACACAACGCATCCTTACGAATTCGGACCACCTCAGAAACAATAATAATATTATTAGTTGCTTACAAACAATAGTATACAACATAAACTAAAAATAAACATAAACAATGGTTTTCTTCAACGCTTATGGCTAAAAAGCGATCTCTTCCAGAAAAGCTTTGGGACTTTTATGTAAAATGCACGATGCGAGTTATATGTTATCTCACAGGGACCACATTCCTTGTCGACAAAAATATATAATAACTCACCTACATATATTGTTTGCGTTGATTAATTTGATAGTTGACGTAAAGCAGTACCTAACAATAAATTTTAATAACTAGCTGTTAAAATTTTTGTACTTAAGTATGTTAAGAATGTAGAAACGTTCCGCCCTTCTTGTTTAAGTAGGTAGTAATTACCTTGGGTATATAAGCTAAAAGTATAGGTACCGAGTCGGTTGCAATACCAACAGTACGGAACCACACATTTACAAAATGTTCGGTAACCTTCTGCGACCGTCCCGATGGTTGCGAGTTGCATTTACTGTCGGTATTCTTACAACCCGCTGCGATGGTATGACCTTGGTATGACGTCATAACGGAGTAAAAATTGTAGCGCTACCCAATATACGCACTGTTGACTAGTCGCCGGCGACTCAAGGCCTCCACCCACCGGACGCGTGTGCTGCGCGGCACACGCGCAAGTTGTTAAGCATTGAAACTACACTTCAAACACACATCGAACGCGGCACACGCGCAGCACCCGCGCAGCTGCAGCGCAGCACCTGCGTGGCACACGTGCAGCACCCGCGCAGCTGCAGCGCAGCACACGCGCAAGTTGTAAAGCATTGAAACTACACTTCAAACACACATCGAACGCGGCACACGCGCAGCACCCGCGCAGCTGCAGCGCAGCACACGCGCAGCACACACGTCCGGTGGGTGGAGGCCTTCAGTCGACGGCGACCGTGACTTTCTACAGTTTTTTATGGGCGTTTACGCACTTAGGGCGGGTTGCACAGACTTACGATTACAGACCGATCAACGTTCAATATGGCGCTGACAGCTGTCAGTCCATAGAAACTTGTCAAACGTTCCATACATTCAGATTTTAACGAACACCGCTTACGATTACAGACGGTTTGGTGCAACTCACCCTTAGTCGCGGCTGTTACGGGATCTTAAGGCCATGGAGTAAATAAAAATGATAATATGCGTTTACGTGCAGCGATGTATTTCTGAGAAGTAACAAATTGTGACAATATTGTTGCCATATCATCATCATCATCATCATATCAGCCGAAAGACGTCCACTGCTGGACATAGGCCTCCCCCAAAGAGTGCCAAAGTGACTGATCCCGCGCCACCTGCATCCAGCGGACTCCCGCAACCTTTACCAGGTCATCAGTCCACCTTGTCGGGGGCCTACCCACGCTGCGCCTTCCGGTACGTGGTCGCCACTCGAGAACCTTTCCGCCCCAACGGCCATCGGTTCTACGTGCTATGTGCCCCGCCCACTGCCACTTAAGTTTAGCGATCCGGAGGGCTATATCGGTTACCTTGGTTCTGCTGCGGATATATAGCCTCATTTCTGATGCGGTCACGCAGAGAAACTCCCAACATGGCCCTCTCCATTGCCCTTTGGGTGACTTTGAGCCTCCTTATGAGGCCCATAGAAAGCGACCACGTTTCAGTGCCATATGTCATCACTGGCAACACACACTGGTCAAAGACTTTCGTCTTGAGACACTGCAGAATATTGGACGAAAAGATTTGCCGTAGCTTCCCGAACGCTGCCCAGCCGAGTCGGATTCGACGATTGACCTCTTTCTCGAAGTTGGACCTACCTAACTTGATCGTCTGTCCTAGGTATACATAATCGTCTACAACTTCGAGCGTAAAGTGTCCGATTGTAATGGGAGTTGGTACTAAATGGGCATTTGACATGATCTTCGTCTTATCCATGTTCATTCTTAGACCAACTCGCTCGGATGCTTTACTGAGGTCATCGAGCATCGTTCTTAAGTCCTCCATGGTCTCAGCCAAGACTACTATATCGTCAGCAAACCGAAGGTGAGTGATGTACTCGCCGTTGATGCTGATGCCTAGCCTTCTCCAGTCCAGAGTCTTGAAAACGTCCTCCAGTGCAGCGGTGAACAGTTTTGGAGAAATAACATCTCCTTGCCTGACTCCCCGCTGCAGCGGAATAGGTTTCGAGTTCTGGTCCTGGAGTCGGACTGACATAGTGGCGCTCTCGTACAAACACTTCAGCACTTCGATATAGCGATAGTCAACTTGGCACCGCTGGAGAGACTGTAGTTGACTGTAGACTGTGTTGCCATATGGAAAAAACTAATTAATGTTGCTATACAAGGTTGCAACAACGGCTCGCCTGCCTATGTTTTGGTCGCCGAGAGGGTGTTAAGTACCCAATACGCCTGTCGACTAGCCGTATTGGGTACTTAACACCCAATACGCCTGTCGACTAGCCGCCGGCGACTTGGTCTCTCGGCGACCAAAACATAGGCAGGCGAGCCGTTGTTGCAACCTTGTATAGCAACATTAATTAGTTTTTTCCATATGGCAACACAGTCTACAGTCAACTACAGTCTCTCCAGCGGTGCCAAATTGACTATCGCTATATCGAAGTGCTGAAGTTTATTCAGTCCCTGTGTGTAACTGTCTAATTGGCTGCGGTCTTTTGTAAGGTACTTTCTTAATTGTGTACCTAATTGGTGTTAGCTACTTACATTGAAATTTAAACGATTTTCTAGAAACCATTCACCCAGAGCATCTTAATTGTTTTGTGCATTGTTGAAAAGTCTTCATTATAATGAGAATGCTCCATATTTTAGGGACATCAGGATACTTTAAATAGTTTTTTTATACAATCTTTACACAATGAGGGCTCTTAAAGTCGAGTACCGCCCTTAGGTCACGAGGCTTGCCGATTGTGTAACTATTTTATGCAACACTTTTTCTGCGAATAAACTGAAAAAAATAAACAAACTTGGTATCTTTTGACGATCTCTGCTGAAACTTTTGTTTTGTGACCAAGGCGGCGTTCTGTTACTCAAATTCATTATAGTTTAGTGAAGCCGCCACGTGATTGGTCAAATTCATTATACTTATCGAAACAGTTGTATAATTGTGACTACAGTTGAGTTGGGAGCTCCATTGAAAACATATGTGATTATAGTTCGGTGTTCAAACCTTAGTCGAAAAGTAGGAAAATGTATTTTTACCATTGTATTTGCAAATATTGTACCATCCCATTCGAGCGCCCCAGGGCGTCGGAAAATAAGGGTGTATTCCATTTTAAACGTTGCTGTTTTCGAGAACGGTTGTTCATGTTAATTGGGAACAGTTTAAAATGTTTGCACGTCCATGTCCGAGTTGTACAATGTACTTGTACCGCAAAATGGACAACAGCTAATGAACACGAGTGTGCAAAATATACTGTGTTTTTCTTAAAAGGTCAGTATTTAAAGGCACATCAAAAAATAAATCTAACAACCTATAGGGTATTACTGATTTGCACAGCTAAAAAAATTGCGTTTTTCAGTTTGATGTGAAATTGTTAAATTTTGACGTACAGTTCAGTTTTTTTTGTTAAACAATTAACATTTTTAACAAGTTTTCAAATATACACTCTTTCACAATTATAGTTAAGCGAGAGTAGAATTACCGCATTCGTTCATAGCCCCCAGTCCGCACTGGGCCAGGACCACTGACCGTTCCCGTTGAAGGCTTGTGCCCAGCAGTGGGACGTATATAGGCTAATGATGATGACACAATGATAACAAATTGCTAAATTACAAATATACCACAAATACTTAAATCTAATGCAAATGCTAAGCTAACGTCAAGGGACGCCTTTGACGTTAGCTGTGCAAAAGTACCCTAAATACTGGCGGTATTTCTTCATTAGGTAGCTATGGATAGCCTTGGCATGGAAGTTGAAGTGTTATGAGCATTCAATAAATATAAAATTATAAATATAGGTAAATTAAATGTAGAACAGAGCTTCGAAGTCACGTGTTTTTTTTAATACAAAGGGGACTCACTTTTTCAAAATAATTTAATATTTTACTTGCTTACGTTGAATTTAATAATATTATACTTTCTTGATCGAATTGATGATTTGTTCCTGAGTCATTGTTTTCTATGTATTTCAAAGTATTTATTTATTTTATTATACCCAAATATTTATACATTAAAAATGAAGTAAATGTTAAGCGAACTAAAGCCATAAATCATTACGGGCGTAGCCGTAGCCGATCCCGCGGTTTACCTCGTATGAAGCGGAACTACGGCGTAGCGCACGCGGAGCGGGTTCCAGGTAGTCAGTGTTAAGAAACTTTCATAGCACGACGCAGAACACGTCAGATTTGACATGAGTCACGCCACATCAGCTCTCCTTTGAGCCAGAGAGGTCAGCGATGATGTGTGAAGAGTGCAGCCTGCCAGTGCTCGGAGCCATCGTGGCGAGAGCGAGTGCTTATAGAGCCAGGGTGGCGAGTGAGTAGGGAGAGAGAGAGACAGAGAGAGATGGTCTCGCTTGCTGAGAGTCTGGCGTCAGTCAGGATCTTAAGAATTGCGCTTATGCCCATTGTCGGGGTCACCAATTTTGGCAATGGAGAGATCTCTCCGGGATCGAAGTCCAATGAGATTTGTTTATATGTTGTATATACCTATGTGAGCTGATTTCAAGAAACTTCCATAGCGCGATGCAGAACACGTCAGATTTGTCATTAGTGACGCTACAAAATCATAACAAAACATATCCACATCTAAGAGGGTATAAGGCTGCTCCACACAATGGCCCAATATGGCTCATCACAGGACGCAACTATGCGCTAGACGGAGAAAGACATACGTCCATCGCCTTCCAACGCATAACAGCGTCCCTGTCCTGTGCCATGATGGCCCATTGTGTGCCCTTGTAAGAGCACTTATAGAGAGGTAGGGCGCACCGGAATATCATGCCTCTTATATTTTAAGCAGGCCAGCTGGGGAATAATCCCGGCTTTCTTAACCCGGCGTTGAGAGTTTGAGAGTGAGAACCCTTCAGTTGTCTCTTTCTGTAAACATTATCGTCCTAGCGTTATTCCTCGTTGTGCGCTAAAGGAGCCCGGGGTCTGCTTTGACGCCTAATCCCAAAATTTGGCATTTGTACTAGTTTTACGAAAGCGACTGCCATCTGGCCTTCCGACCCAGAGGGAAAACTAGACCTTATTGGGAAAACCGAAAAGCTTACGGTACATATTCCGTACATATGTAAGTTCCGAAAACTCATTGGTAGGAGGCGGATTTGAACCCGTGACCGCCGCTTGGCAGCCGCGTCCCTTGGTTACCGTAGCTTCCCTGAACCACTAGGCTACCGTAGCTTCCCTGAACCACTAGGCTACCGTAGCTTCTCCGAACCACTAGGCTACCGTAGCTTCTCCGAACCACTAAGCTACCGTAGCTTCCCTGAACCACTAAGCTACTGTAGCTTTCCTGAACCACTAGGTCATCGTAGCTTCCCTGAACCACTAGGCTACCGTAGCTTCCCTGAACCACTAGGCTACCGTAGCTTCTCCGAACCACTAGGCTACCGTAGCTTCTCCGAACCACTAGGCTACCGTAGCTTCCCTGAACCACTAAGCTGCCGTAGCTTCCCTGAACCACTAGGTCATCGTAGCTTCCCTGAACCACTAGGCTACCGTAGCTTCTCCGATCCACTGGGCTACCGTAGCTTCCCTGAACCACTAGGCTACCGTAGCTTCCCTGAACCACTAGGCTACCGTAGCTTCTCCGAACCACTAGGCTACCGCAGCTTCCCTGAACCACTAAGCTACCGTAGCTTCCCTGAACCACTAGGTTGTCGTAGCTTCCCTGAACCACTAGGCTACCGTAGCTTCTCCAAACCACTAGGCTACCGCAGCTTCCCTGAACCACTATACCTGGGCCGTTAGCATCTGAGCGTTAGGGTAATAAAACCCAGCGGCAGCAAAGGATGAGTGCGAGTGAGACGCCTGTAGCAGAGTTTTATTACCCTAACGCTCAGATGCTAACGGCTCTATTATAGGCTACGGTAGCTTCCCTGAACCACTAGGCTACCGTAGCTTCTCCGAACCACTAGGTAACCGGAGCTTCTGTTGACTTTATCTGTAAATGAATCCCGTAAATCATACACAGCAAACTTAAAACATTAATCATCATCATCATATCAATGCTCCTTCAGCTAGAGGGAGTTATATACACTTGATTGTATGAATATCGTATGTGACGATATTTATCGTAACGCCCGACATGGCAAGCATACGTGACATTTACAGATATACACATAATGACTATGTTAACGATATTTATAACCTAACCGCTTCGTTTAAACCCAATTTAACTCTCACGATTGCGCCCAATTACAACCATTTTAATTCATGTAAATCCTTTAAGCAATTTAGGCTAAAAAAAAAAACACGTATATATACACTCGAAACAGCCTCTGTCAATCTCCTCACGCGACATAAAACAAAATAGAGATAAAACCCCCGCAAATAAATTCATCGACAAACGTATTCACGTTCCTAGAGGCTGGATATAGGCAATCTATCGATATTCCCACGCAGACGGAAATGCCGAACAAAAATCGGTCAAGTGTGACCTACTCAAACTGTGTAGGGTTCCCGCAATATAGAGTCTATGAGAGCCTAGTAGCTCGCAGTGGTCCTGCACGTCGATCACGTAACGCATTGTATGTACGGTTAGGTAGATGTAAATGTCAATTTTTATATGGAGAAATGACAGCTGGATCTATCTAATAAGGTTCATACAAATATAGGACGGTCGTTGCCGAACTTTTATTAATTTAAGGATTCACTGTGTGGACAGGTTGAGACAAAAGGTCCCTCGCTGCATATAGCACATGCTCGGGACCTCTGGTAACCCATTCACCATATTAGGGCTATTGTAAGATACTTTACAGTAGATATGGTGCTACTTTCCCGCACTAGTGCGGAAAAGAGCACTTTTCATGCATATGTCGAAACTTTAAAGAGCCATATGTACAGTAAAACGTTGTACGATACACGTGCGAATAGGTAATTTGCAACTCGTGTTGATTTAAAACACTCCCTTCGGTCGTCACCACTCGTTGCGAATTTCCTATTTTCGGCACTTGTATCGTAAATAACTATTACGTCACACCTGGCCATAATGCGAGTTTAACTGCACGCTGCGCGTACGGGAAAGCTCGCATTGTGGCCAGATGAAGACGTAAAATTTTGTACGCAACACGGGCGAAAATTCGTAAAGCCTCAGAGCGCATATTTATGGCCCTCATCTTCGGTTCGGGCCTCAAACACCTGCGATCTGGGGCATTTACGAATTCACCGCCCTAGTTACGTAATGTACTATTACGAGTGGCTGCTCCAAATATGAACGAGATGCCATTCCAGACTGCCCTACCTCTTTGATGATGATGATAACTGTCCCGACCGATTTCGGAATCAGCGACTGTGTGTTCTCATCGTCCACCTAGCGTCATTCCCGGTTGTGCCCATAAGGAGCCCGTGGCTCGGCTTTGACACCTAATCCCATGATTTGGCATAGGCACTTGTTTTACGAAAGCGACTGCCATCTGACTTTCCAACCCAAAGGGAAAACTAGACCTTATTGGTCCAATAGACCGGTGTCCTCACAATGTTTTCCTTCACCGAAATGCTAACGGTAAATATTCTGTACATGCGAAAAAGTTATTGGTACGAGCCAGGATTCGTACTCACGACCGCCGCTTGACAGCCGCATGCATGAACCACTAGGCTATACCGTAGCTACTCTCTCATGTGACTTGGCACACTCTATCCTTTTGCTTCTGCACTATCATCATCAGCATCATAACAGCCGAAAGACGTGGACGGCTGAACATAGGCCTCCCCCAAAGAGTGCCACAATTACCGGTCCTGTGCTACCCGCATCCAGGGGACTCCCACTACCTTTGCCAGGTATTATATAAGAGACTTTACTAGTTGATCTATAAAGCAATTTAGTTAAGTAATCCGAGTGAAAATTGTTTCGCTCCATCCATTCAGGGTACAAGTATTGCTAGTTATTTATGAAGTAGAAAACAGATTGTGTATATTTTTGATTTTATCGCGTCGTAAACTTGAGATTAGATTTTTCTTGAGAAAGTGCAATGCTCGCTGAGATAACTTGCTGTAAAATACATATAAAACGGCACATAAATATAGAGGAGTTATTTTGACGCGCCGTGTTTGCGTCACAACTAGTCGCAAAAATGACACATCTAATTTGCGGACGCGGAGGTGGATGCAGATGTTGAATATCACGAGGAAATCCGCGGACCAACAGGGCTTTTCATAAAACTTTTGCATGAAATATCATGTGATATTTAACCCATTCAGGGCAATGACGACACATATGCGTCAGACCGCCGCAGTCGCTTTCCGCTACATACGAGGAAAACCACGGGATCGCCTACGAGCGTAGCGCGTAGCGATTCTCGCCCCTGAGGGGCTACCGGGAAACGAAAACGAACTTCTTTCGTGTATCTCCAGCTCTGTCGCACTTGCTAGTTCGAGCAACAGAGAGGGAGATGCTCGAACGAAGTCCGTTTTCACTTTTCACGGAAGCCGCTGAATGGGTTAACAGCGGCTATTCGGCGAAGGAAAACATTGCAAGGAAACCGGTGTCATATAATTAGGTCCAGTTTTCGCTCTCTCTTGGGTCAGATGCCAGTCGCTTTCGTAAAACTAGTGCCTATGCCAAATCTTGACCAAAGCGGACACCAGGGTTTCAGCACAACCGGGAAAAACGCTAGGAGGATGAGAGTCACTCAGAAGAAAAAAATCTATGACGATGTCATTAAGGACGGTTTCTAATTAAAAATTTATAGAAATAGCGCCTTACTGACACCGCTGAATCCTTTTGCTTGAGAAAACCGTCATGAAAAGCCGGATTAACAGAACATGTTAACCTGCGAAGGCTTTATTAGAGTCTTTGCGGAACCTTGAACACAAAAACCTTTCAAAAACTCACCAGCGGCGTTGAAAAGAGCATAAATTGTTCACAAATTTACCGTCATCCTGCACCGTGAACAAGGCGGCGGCGCGCTAAAACCGCACGAGTAAGATTTGGATATTTTTTGCGAAATAATTGTTTTTTGTGGTTTTATCAATTAGCCGTATCGAATCAATATTAGAAAAAAAGCCTGCAATTATAATAATACTTACCTACCTAATTATAATTACATGAATATTATAGCAAAATTTGGTTGGTACTGTCATAACATTAACGATTAACTTCCAAACAACTTTTCAATTGCGGAACCAACACAAGATTATTTACGAATGAAGGACCTTTGGAATGAATAACCGACAATTTTTTTAATGTCACAGCTTTGAAATGAAACTAATTTATTCCAGTAACTAATCCATATTAGATAATGAGTTTTCTATTTAAAAAATGTTACCTACTGAGACTAAAAAACTCTTGAAGCCTACTTAGTAAAACAAATATTTGAATTTAAAATTGAATATTTAACAGCACGGAGCGGTAATTCGGGATCTGTTATAAATAAAAGGGTTTAGCCGCAATCCTATAGTGAAACTGCCCCTGGCTGAAATGTATAGCTTTCTTAGGAGCTTTTATTTGTCTTATTAAAAGATATTATTTTACCAAATTTCAAGCGTGGAATCCTCTTGGTTTGGACGAAAGTAAAAAATAAATAAAAAAGTTTTTATTTATTTTTAGCTAAACCGATAGTTCGATTTCTTTGAAATTTGGATGTCATATGTACCTTATAATAACTCATTATTAAAAAAAAACCAAGGTTCTAGCTTATTTATAAGGCCTTAAAAACTGATGTTTTTATTTTTAAGATTTATATAAAAATACTTATGAGATAGGGACAACCTCAATTTTTTGTTATATAACGTACGGTACGGTAGCCTAGTGGTTCAGGCATGCGGCTGTCAAGTGGCGGTCGTGGGTTCGAATCCCGGCTCATACCAATGAGTTTTTCGGAACTTATGTACGGAATATGTAAATATTTTGTTAGCTTTTCGGTGAAGGAAAACATCGTGAGGAAACCGGTCTAATCCCAATAAGGTCTAGTTTTCCCTCTGGGTGGGAAGGTCAGATGGCAGTCGCTTTCGTAAAACTAGTGCCTATGCCAAATCCTGGGATTAGGTGTCAAAGCGGACCCCAGGCTCCTTTAGGGGCATTACCGGGAATTAGGCTAGGAGAATGATGGTGATATTATTGCATAAAATATATTTTTTCTAAAAAAATCCATTTGGGGAAACAGTGCAAAAATCTCATACTAATGCATATAAAATCGTCTTCAATCATCTAAATCCTTCATTCAATATTGGGTAGCATAATATACTCTTAGTCAAGGTGGTAAATTAAAAATAAAACATGGCGTTATTGGAACGCGTATTCTAAATTCAAATTCCAAACACAATTGAGTAATTTTTGTGAGTATTACTAATTTTCTAAACTGAAATGCTGTTTCCATTAGCACAGTAAAATAATATGGTGTCTTTCATAAATGGCATATACTCGTAAAATCGTAGGACGGACGGCCTGTACTGTATGCATTAGTATGAGATTTTTACCCTGTTTCGCTAAATGGATTTTTTTAGAAAAAATATATTTTATGCAATGATATATATGACGTTATATAACAAAAAATTGAGGTTGTCCCTACCTCATAAGTATTTTCAAAAAAATCTTAAAAATAAAAACATCTATTTTTAAGACTTTATAAATAAGCTAAAACCTTGTTTTTTTTTGAAAATGTGTTATTATTAGGTTCATATGACATCCAAATTTCAAAGAAATCGAACTATCGGTTTGGCTAAAAATAAATAAAAACTATGTTTATTTTTTATTTTTGTCCAAACCAAGAGGATTCCAGGCTTGAAATTTGGTAAAATGATATCTTTTAATAAGACAAATAAAAGCTCCTAAGAAATCTATCATTTCAGCCAGGGGCAGTTTCACTGTAGGATTGCGGCTAGACCCTTTGTAAATATTTTGTTTGTACTTATTTTTTTTTGATTTTGTATCATGTTTCTTTTAGATTACGCCGTCGTGCAATGGATAATTTTTATTATTATATTCCCTATTGACTCTTTGCAAATATGACGGAGTAGAGGACACTAAACTTGCACTCGCATACTTGTCAGTTAAAATGACAACAAATGATTACACCCGCTGGTATGACTAAAAAAAGGGCCAAGTGGAAATACAACTTCGATTTTATGTTTCCTCACAATGTTTCCTTCACCGAAAAGATATCGACCAAATACTTACATTGTTACAAAAAATCGTAGATTTGTAACTTATGCGGTTCCGCTCCGGTGACCGCGGAATTCAGGGCGAAGTTTTGGCCAAAATACAAGCTAAATATGCACATGCGGATTGAATTAAACAATTTGCCCCGACCGCACTTTTTTGCACCACTATCAGGCATGCCGCATATTTCGGTCTTTTTTCATGCATTTGGATGCTGGACGTGTTTTCACAGAATTTTGTAACCTCGTTGATAGTTTTATGCATATTGATATAGAAAGTTCAACTCGACTGCCTCACATCAAAACCTAGTAAGGGTTTTTTTCAATATTTTTTAAGACATTTCTGCTTACCTAATAATACGTTCTCGCCCATTTAAAAATGGTCATAATCATAATATACAGAGTGGGGCCTGAAAAAGGGGCAAAAAATTAAACGGTAGACTATTTATTTCCAGGTAATTTTAATTGAAAATAAAAAAGATTTATTTTCTTTTTTTTCTTTAGAGTAAGTTCACGTGTGTTTTTACCCTTCTGGGGTAACACAGGTAGTTTTTTTTTTATTTAAAACCACTAAACAGATAAAAAAATATTAAGAAATCACATAAATATCTTTTAAAAACAAAAATGCAAAAACTATTATGACTCAGTTCATGATACCTCAAAATCTGCATTGACTGCTGTGCTATGATCTCGTGGTGACAAGATACATTACTTGAAGGTCATAACTTTAAATCAACATTACTCCAAATAAATAAATAAAAAATTAGACACAAGGGGTTACTACAGATGCTCTAACGAAGCGTCCTTTTAAATATTTGCCCCTGTTACAGGCCACACACTGTATTTCGGAGATTTTAATACTCCGGAACCAAGAGTGCCATCACAATTTACACTTACCGCAGGTCGGTCACATAACGGATTGTAAGCACGTTAGGTAGAACTAAATGTCAAATTTTATCTGGAAAAAATATAGTTAAACTGTCCTTACGCGCGTTCGAAACATTACTACACAGGACGACGTATGACACAGGTAAAGCAGGCATTTTGTCCGCAATAATTTGTTAGAGAACCTAACCCCTTCTGACTCGCAATTTCATGTTGTCTTTGAAATCAAATTACAATGACGGAATATAGGCTCAGGTAAAGTGAGATAAGTTTTCCTGGCCAAATCTCAATGTCAACATAATTATATATTGATTTTCACTTGACCTTTGGAAAAAGTTTCACAATATCTGAAACGTTTCTCAGTACCGTATGCAGCGACATCAATAAATTAATAAGTTTAAACTATACTTAAAACATTACCGTTGTTCTGGTCTATGACGTTATGGCAGATTTTTACCTGAAACATAAAAAAATAGAATTAAATTTGCACTAGAATCTCCTGGTATGACGAGAGACGATGGTAAACGCCCGGACGCAGTAACTTTGGTACTGTGGAAACTCGGTAAGGCCCTGTACGTCTAGCACAACTTGCTGACAACCCGCTTGTCGCGCGACTGAGCGTCCGCTGTCACACTCGCACCGTGCAAATTAGAACGAGGACGGTAGATCCTTCTCGACTCGCGTCGCGGCGCGGCGTCATTTGTGCTAGCTCCCCTGGTGTGGGACGCAACCTGCGTCAATACGTGCGCACATTCACACATACAGGCAATACGGTCTTAGGCCGGCGCTGAGGCTGATCAGTCCCAATTACTTAAGCGCCGCAAATACTCTTCTCTTGTTCAGAACTACGAGTTTGCGGCGCTTGCAGATGAAACGATGGGACGCTGGTCGGCCGACATGAAGGCCTTCATGAGGACCCTGTCGCCGCGGCTGGTCCACGCCTCAGGGGACCCCAAAGCTGGCGTGTACCTTTCACAAAGGATCGCCCTTGCGGTCCAAAGGGGAAATGCCGCCAGCGTCATGGGGTCCATAACGCAGGCAGAACTTCTGGACGGACTATTTCTTTTGAACCTAATTAGTTTTAATTTTTTCGTTTCATTATGTTTTATTTAGATTAAATTGTCCTTGTTCTATTTATTTAAACTTGATTTCACAATACAAGAAAATAAGGGGTGCTATATGCCAGAAGGCATTTGCTCAACCATTGGGCTAAAACAGAAAATAATGTACAGGTATTTAAATTTGATAGATAACTCAATTCCAGATCAACTTATATAGAACATACATTGAAATATACATACTGATATATGAAGACTGACTTAAATCAACGCTCAGCCCAAACCATTGAATCTAGAACGCTGTGTTTTCGCAATAGGTAGTTTATATAACGCAAATACCCACTAAGAGGGCATTTTTGAAAATTCTACCCTTAAAAAGACACCCCAAAGGGGGTTGAAAGTTTGTATGGGGATGGAGTAAAATTTTAAGTGAGGGACTTGAAACTTTGTGTGTGTACTCCTTATTACAATAAAATAAAAATAAAATTGGGTTTTGGAAAAACCCAACCCTAAGCGGGTTAAATAGGGGTGCAGTTTGTATTGCAGAAACTCTTTTTTTTAAGTTACAAAATTAAAACGTTATTAATTGTTTGAGTCCCGGGGAAGGACTAGAGTTTGTCCTGGAAATCATCCCCTAAGGGTGTGAAATGGGGACGACAAGATCCACGCGGACGGAGTCGCGGGCAGAAACAATTATAATATACAAAAGGTAGGTTTTAAATTTTAAATATTTTAAGTAAGTCTTACTCTATACAGACTAATCAAACATAAACAAAACACTATTAAAAAACCCCTTAATTTCATAAGCATAAAAATAAACACAATTGGCATGCCCTCGAAACCTTATTTAAATTGAAATTGCCTTTGTTACCCAATATTTTCAATTCAATTACTTTACAAGACAAGATTTAAAGCCAAAAATAAAGAAACAAAAACCAATTATGGATCCTTCAAACGATCTTCGATAAGCTGAATTAAAATTTGTAAGTGCTTTTAAAAGATTAAAAGAATTTTAGGCAGCAGTAACGTAAGGACAAACAAATTTGTAAAAACGTGGGGGGTGGAGGGAGGGTTTTGTATACATACTAACAAATATGTAATTAGATTTAACTATGCAGAAAGCTTACATTTAGACGAGCAGATAAATGTAAATCAGATAAGAGCTTTCTGGACTAAATGAAAAAAAACCTTTATTCCAATAGCACTTTATTTTATTTTTATCACTATCTTATTTTGTATGCATATTCAGACTATAATTACTTTAAGCTACTACGGTAGCTAAGTTCCAAGCCAGGCGCGTTCCAATGAGTTTTTCGGAACTTATGTACGAAATATTTAACGTTAGCTTTTCGGTGTAGGAAAACATCAATGAGCACACCGGTCTGTCCCAAATAAAATCTAGTTTTTCGTCTGGGTTGGAAGGTCAAATCAGATGGCAGTCGCTTTCGCAAAACTAGTGCCTATGCCAAATCTTGGGATTACGTGTCAAAGGGTTTACGGCACTACCGAGAATAACGCTGGCAGGATGATGATTCGTTCGTATCTATACTAATCTATACTTTATATCCATAATTAATAATATAAATGGGAAAGTGTGTGTGTTTGTTTATCCGTCTTTCACGGCAAAACTGAGCGACGAATTGACGTGATTTTTTATGTGGAGATAGTTGAAGGGATGGAGAGTGCCATAGGATAGTTCTTATCCCCGAAATCATCCCCTAAGGGGGTGAAATGCGGGGGAGGGGTAAAAGTTTGTATGGAGCTGCGATATAAACGAGTTCCACGCGGCCAAAGTCGCGGGCAGAAGTTAGTTATATTATAAAGAGGAAGTGTATGTTAGATTGTAGCTTTGTATTTTGGGGAATCACCGTAACTGCATATCTACTTTCAAAACTTCTTTCACCTGCATCTAGAATGGACTTTCTGGATGCTTAAAAGCTATGTTTCAACCCCGGGGGGGGGGGGGGAGAAGAGGGGGTTGCCGGCGTTCTTTGTTTATAAGTTTGTTGGGCTGTCTGGGTGTGACATTTTTTGGATTCTTAAAGGGTATTTCAGTAAGAGCGCTCCAACTTTGAAATGAAATAAAATAACTTGGGTAGTTAATCAGTAGTAGTAGTGTAGTTTGTGTAGTTGTCAGGGTTGAAGTGTGTTGTGGGCGATGGGCTACCAACCTGTCCCTGCGATATCACATTATCATCGTTTTATACCCACATTTATGCTAAAAGTGGTACTGGAACATGGGTTTCATGTGCTCTGCCTACCCCTTTTAGGGATAAAGGCAAGAATGTATGTATGTATGTATGTGTACGTGTAGTTAATATTACAATAAATTTTATATTACGTGAAAATACATTTGATGAAATTATTTATGAAATATAATCGCAGCCAAGGGGCCGCCGCGTTTCTGTTGTAGGTGATGTATCCTGGTGGGCCGAAAATGTCGCCACATTTTCGCATAAATGGCACTTCATTTAGTGAAGAACGCGGGTTATTTTGGCCTTCAGAGAAGCAATTGTCTGTGGTTTGTCTGCATAGACAAGAGAGTTGTCGTAGCTCCACAGAAAATACTCGAGCGGTGTTAAGTCACCACCATGCCATATGACGAAACCCTCGAACTTCTCTTCCAATGAATTGCATGTGTCCCGTGCAGTTAACAATTTCTACGCGTTGTTGAAGTGTATAGCGTTCCATGATGAAATGTCAAGATTAATTATGTATCTATTCCCACCAAATTTGTCAGCTATTGTTTATCCAAGTTGGCCGCTATACGCTGGCAAAGTTCGAGAGTGCCTATTGAAAAGCCTTATGTTATGGCAATTGTCAATATAGCCGGTAAAATTTAGTTGTTTCAATGAAAATGCAATCTTCACATAATAATGATGAAGCTTTACATTATTTCTAAAAATTATAAGATTATGCTTGACTTCTTTAAACAAAAAGGCTAGTACCTACCCAGCATTAATACTTGTCATACGCATATATGACAAGGGCTGAAAGAGCATGTATTAAAGATATTTTGCTCACTTTGTTACGACAGACATTAATGTTTGTGACTTTACCTATTTGAAATTGAAATTGAAATGTTCTCCATTCAGCTTTAATTCACACTACCTTGTGTGTAGGCACCTTGACAATGCTCTTTCGTGGAAAAGTTCAAAGAGAGTTTAAAATGTGATTCAAACGTGAAATTTAAGAGGAGATAACAGCTACCAATGGCATTAATCTAACAGTGATATCTGACTCGAGTTTTTTTTTAATTAACCTGGTTTACTGCTCCTAACTCTGGCTAAGGGACGGAAATAATTACCAAGGTTGGCAAGGTTGACAAGGGAATACAGAAAGCCAAGAAAACAAAACGATAACAGTAGTATAAAACTGAGAGAAATCTTCGAGAATTAGGTATATTAGGTATATGAGTACGGCCGTAAGTCGTGTGAAGGACTCCAGGATCTTAGGTTCATTATCTGCATCATTATCATTTCAGCCAAAAGACGTCCACTGCTGGACATAGGCCTCCCCCAAAGAGAGTCACAATGCCCGGTCCTGAGCCCCGGTCCCGGTCGCGTCGAGATGCTTGACGTCGAACCACTGGGAACCCAGTGGGTCTGCTGTACACCTTTTTCACTGCAGCCCGGTGGGACCAAATTACAGAATAGAATTTGTTTTAATTAGCACCGCGTAAATTGCTGGCGGCCGCTCCCCGCCAACATTTCGTGTATATCGTGTTTTGGTTCTTGAGGAGGAAAGGTTGTTTGATATCTTTACAGCTATTTATATCACTTTATGTACCTACCTTGTTAAAGAACTTTAAATCCATACTATTAATATAAATGGGAAAGTGTTGTGTGTGTTTGTTTGTCCGTCTTTCACGGCAAAACGGAGCGACGAATTGACGTGATTTTTTAAGTGGAGGAAGTTGACGGGATGAAGAGTGACAAAGGATTATATATAAACGTTCCGTAGTCAACAAGGAGCGCTTATAGTTTAGCCATGTCTCTGATCTATTCCGTGTGTATGTTTTTTGAATTGTATTTTTGGCAAGAGTAATTTGGATGGAAATACTGTAAAGTTAAAGGACGATGTTCGATTTCAAGTAGGTAAACGTGATTTTACCTCGGGGTTTTACCAAAAACTTAACCAGAAGATTCAGACGTTAAAATTTTATTATAAAAAACTAAATCCGCATTGTCTTCCTTTAATCATCATAAATAATATATACTCTTAGTTCTTTATATATTCATATTAAATAAATCAGCCCACGGACACCCTGTATTTAGGTTACCTTTCCTACGCGTATAGTGTAAATATCGATGAATAGGTCGTTTGAAAATCAAAAAGAATAACTATAAACTATAGATATTACGTTTCAGTGGATGTTTTGCTGAAAATAGTTAAAAGTATACCACGGCCAAGATAGAAACCCTAATAAAAAAATGATGGCTTCGTAAAATGTAAATTTTAGGATAATAACTCTATGTATTAAATATGCTATGATTTACGATGTGCACAACTTTTCTCACAGGATACTCAAAACAAGCTCTCAGGAATTCATAGCTTGCAACATTCTCACTATCGCAAAGAGATTGCTTATGCTTTAATTTGAAAGTAATACAAACATGCACGATGATAATATTCTCGTATTAATCATAGGTATTTTCATAACAATCGTAAGTCACAACTTTGGTGAGTAAAGTAGGAATCTTCTCCTCTATTTAAAGTTACACAACATCAACGAATCGTCAGTCTTTAGAGAGCATCGCTTCCGTGTTGTTGGTTCTAGAAAATGGAGTTTTGCAATCATATGATGAGCTTTTCATACGTACAGGTAAAAATGAATAAACACAACGACGTTCGAATTCCTCTTAAATAATAATTGAAGTGCTATTGAGTATTCATTTAATTCCATTGAATATAAAACTCGTTTTCTAATGTGTTGGGTGTATCAGATAGGTCTTCGAACATCGGCGTCTATAAATTGTTGAGTTAAATAGTAATTGAGGTGGTTAGTTAGCAGAAACGCTTCATACTAATTAACATAAAAGTATGACGTGACAGATTGCTATTTGTATAACGTACGAAAAACCAAGTAAATTGCTGTTTTGGTCGCGAATTACTGCGTAAGGATTGATAGTTTTAAAATTACTATTGGACTATAAAAAAATACATATTTTTTCTAAGCTTTCAAGGTCCATCTTTTTATGATTAAATTATGTTTTAAATTATACTTTATTACAAAAATTTGATGGTTTACTATCCATTTAGCAAACCTATGTTATGAATTTTAGCATAGTCTATGTCAATACCCCTATTCTCAGATTAAAAATGTAATTTAATTTCAGATATCATTATGGATAATACTCCTCTGCATTCAATCGTCATCGTCAGTGCGAACCACCGAATACGTCAAAACCTATTACACAAAAGAACTATTCCTTTTATGGAAAGGCACTGGAATACAACCTTGTAACTTGAACGTCCATAAAAAAACCAACACTCTGTTCTTTTGTTTCAACAGACCTCAAAACTTCGATTCCCAGATAGCTTATTACAAAATAGATACAAAAGAAACTCGAACTATCATGGACATGAAGAAAGGATGCGCAAATGCAATAGACCAAGTCAATGATGTTGTATACTTGGGAGGCCTTAAAGGCATCTTCAAATATGACATGAATAAGGAAAAATCTGAATTTTTCGCTGAACAGAACGTTTACATTTCATCCCTAATTTACCATGAACGCCTATATTACATTAGATACCCCGATCGAAAAGTTTTCATGGAATACGAAGACCAATTTGCTCATATTGCTGAATTTATGGATCTTAAGATTGACCATTTTCACGTAAGCAGGGAAGGAATAGTATATTTCGCTGTAAAGAATAGCATTTATATGTTTGATAAGAATCAAACGCAGTGGGATCTGAAAGGTCTAAGGAAAATGCACACTGTTAACGCGATATCCGAAGACAACTTTGGTGTCGTGTATCTTTGTACGAATCGCGGTGTTTTTACCGTGTTGAAACATGGACTTCAAAGGTTCATGCATGAAAGAAATATCGTTGGTCTGACCACTGACAGGGACAATAATTTGATAATGGCAGATAATGTTAGTATTTTCAGATTGCTGAAGAACGAACCAGTTTGAAAAATGTTTTAAATTGATATACTATTGAAGCGTTGGAGAAGAGTTAATGCAATTTTCAGGGTTTAGATTCTAAAATTCATAGCTAGTCACAACAAACATCGAACCATCTTCTTCTTATTGGTCGATACGTTTTTGTCAGAACGGTCGTGGTCGTTATGAGTGGAGAGCAGATGTCACTCGTCTCATGAGTTCTTGCCACTTCAATCAATTCTCGGCCTTCCTGGTTCACTTATCTTATACACTCGTACAGCAGATTTGATCTGGTCTGTTCATCGCATGGGTGATCTTCCGCGCGGGTACCCTTTACCTTCCTCCTTGCAGAACAAGAAGTCCGAAGAACTGTGAATTGTTGAACACGGCTTGATACTAAGTTCTTGGAATATGGAAACATTTGTACAGAATTCGGTCCAGGATACTCCAAGCATTCTCTTTCAGCACCACATAAAATCAATCAATCTTTTATCAATCTCTTGCATCGTTCACGTCTCGGAGGCATAAATAAATATAGGACAAAAAAATAGGCGTATGTGAAACATTCCAATTTCTAATTATCAGAGCTCGGCCAAAGTGGCGGCGGCAGCGTTGCACCATAGGTGAACGTGGCAGACCCGTTACAGTTTCGTTTGATCCCAATTAGGATTCTTACCGATGATAATTTGATAACGAGTTATCACTGACCAATAATATTGTTGTGTTGTAAGGATAATGTTGTTCGATTATTTATTTAGGCTAATGTTACTTTATACATCACCAGTATATGGAAACTCCTAAAAAGGGGTTCATTACTGTTTCTTTACACAACCTTCTAGACCCAAGCCTTTCGTTAAACGCAGGATCTTAATTGTATCGGATCTCTCGGTATTGAGGTCATGGAGAGTTTACTATATTTTTGATTATATAAGACTGAAAAACCTTGTGGTCTCAGGACGATTCATGATCATTTACTAATCCTATTTTAGCTTTAGTAAATGTAGTTATCATCTTGTATATACTTTAGAAAATAAATTGATTTTATCTTTTAACTTAAGTGCGGCGCTATTATATAGAATTTTTTTTCCCGAGTTGATAATTTGTAATTTGAGTTTGTGGAAAAGGAACGAAACCTTAGAGTACAGATACATTTCAACAGAGACACTATAGCAATATTAATTATATCGAGCGAGATGGTAGTATACAAATCTCAATAAGTGTGACAGAAAGGGATATTTATCATTCGTTGTCCCTTTTTTATTTGCCACTACTGACTTAGTATGAGCTGGCGGCAAATAAACCATGACCCGCACAAATTAAGTAGGTTGTTTATGGTAAGCCTTCAGACTTTTTAAGACCAGGTCTTAATTTTGCTGCATAAGAGCCTTCACGTCCCGTATGAAAAAGTATAGCTCCGCTAATGATATACATACTCTAAAGACGAAAGATATTGTAGATTCCGGAAGCTTGTTAAATTTTTAAAAGATTGCTAAATAAGTTTAAGTTCTTACTTGTATGTTAAATCATTTAATTTTGATTGTTTTTGTTTGAATAAAAAATGTTGATGGTTAATATTCCGTTTTATTGACTGTTCATAAACTCACGCCTACATTCCCAAATAAACACGGAGCATGAAACGTCATCTAGATTTCTTTTATTTCATCTAGAGCTTCAAAACTCGCAAGCCTTACTTTTTTCAAACATCCTTTTATTAAATATAGAAAAACTGAATCGACCCGAATATTATATTAATTATCGAAGCTGCTCACAAAATTTCAACCCGTAGAAGGGAACAGCTGTACAGCCGCACATCCGGACATATGAAACCCAAGCTGCAATGGAGAATTTCGTTCGCTTCACTCGCTCGTTTAAACGTAGCTTTAAAGATGGAAATAATGAGATATTGCAGCGATAGATTGCTAGCCTGTCGCCCACAACACATTTTATCCTTATTACCAAAACCTACCCGCCTATTAATTATGTTATGACCATAGTAAACTTGAGTTTCTGCGATAATTACTCATTAAATAAAACAATTTTAACGTATTTTATCGCGTATACACATTGTAATCGTATTAGGAGTATAATTAGTAGTAATGTGGGTAGCTTTACTTCAATTATTTTATCAGTCTGCCTGCTTGACAGGGTGCGAAATTTATAAATACCTCCCATGAATTACGAGTACATAACATATGTATACGCGATAAAATATGTCCTCCTTCCGTCTCTCTGTCATGTCTGACGATCGTGGTTGGTGATTTGTGTATCAATGAGTTCCCTTCATCGATTCCAAACCATCGCGTTCCTCACGGGTAGAATTTGGAAGACAGTTCTATTGACACCACAAATATATACGCGAGGACAGTCGTGTTGAAGCGATCCGGCAGCACTCGGCCCTTGCCGTCCAGCTGCCGACGAGGGAGGTCACTTCTGTGCGCCTGCGCATTCAATCGTAGTTTTATTTATACGAGTAGGTATACCCTGGGATACCCAAAGATGAAACATTAAACTATGTCTGTAAGTCGATCAGTCCAGTTCAGGCCACGTGATCTTTTCCCTTCAGTGTTTTCTACAACGATTAACCGTTGCAAACTCGTTTTACTTATTACTTAACTCGTTTCACATTTATTTTATTGCCTTCTTGTTCAGAAAAGCTATCGAGCAAATAAATCAATTACCGTTTCCAATTCCAGTTTGACACCGTACCAACAATCTAGCCAATATAGGAGCCTAAATACACAAATTGGTTTCAATTAAATGAACAATTAATTCGCTGTCCGACAATAGAGCCGTTGAAATAATTGATTCGGTAAATAATTTCTAATAATTTGATTTGATGAGTAAATTGAACATTTGAGGAACTTGCTGGACATGTTATTATCTCTTGTACCTAATTAAAATTATCTAAGCAAAGAGTATTTGAATCCTTGTTATAATTTTGTTTGGCTGTTATAGAATTTAGGTTAAGGATGTAATTTTATTTGTTTAACCTTCTTATTTTAACCTCTATGCTAAAAGTGGCACTGGTGCCACGGTTTCATGCCCTCTGTCTAACCCTTTTTGGGAATAAAGTCGTGAATCTATGTATATATGTATGTTATTTTAAACTTAAGGTTAAACAAAATTTGGTTTCAGCCAAAGTGCAACAGAATGTACGAGTACATTTAATTTCGATGGAGTTTAGACCTTTCATTATCACTTTTAAAGTCGTGTTTCTTTAGTTTAATTCAAATGAAGAACAATAATATAAAAAAAATCTGTAGGTATTATATCTCGATTCTCACTGAAGGTACCTACACCCAGGTTGGAATGACAGATGGCAGTCGCTTACGTGAAACTAGAACTTTCCTACACCAAATCTTGGGGTTTGGTGTCAGAACGCTAGGAGGATGATCATGATTCGCACTGATCGGTTTTTTTCATTAAAACTTTCCCTTCATTCATGTATATAGTGTTTTTCACTATAAAACACAGAAAATGTCCTTGTACAAAATCGCAAAGAATCTTAACAGTTGTTTCAAGCTCTTATAATTGCTGAAGAAATGTACCAAGTGAAAGTAGTATTTGCACTTAAACGGGTTACACTATTTTTAATGCTCAGCGTTTTTATTTTACACTACGGCAACGCCAATACAAGTTTATGAGCTAACAGTCCCCGTTTTAATCATTCTATTTTCACGAGTTAAAATACAACAAAGGCTGCGTCTGATGCAGCTGAGCTCAAATAACAAAGGCATCAAATAGACGCACGAATCAACTAGAATTATAAAGGGCAGCGAATTCGTTATTTATGGATTAAATAAACAATACATTATAAGGAGTAAAATTCTGTGCGATTATAGCTTTGTAAGTTTGTATGTTTTGGGTAATCTAAGGGACAGCTAGTCCGCTTTCAAAAAAAAACTCACCTACGTATCTGGGGGCACGGCAGTGCCCCTGCCAAGTCCAGTAAAACAGCCGCACGGCCGTACCATCCTTTTCTCGAAACAGTTCAGGTCATTTTTGACCCCCCTATGACTTCGTTGTGGATTAAATTAGATGCCTGAATTTTCAGTAACTAAGCAGGCATTGTATATGGAATATTTCAAATTCATTTTGACGACCGGTTTAGCCTAGTTGGTAGTGACCCTGCCAATGAAGCTAGAGGTCCGGGGTTCCAATCCCGGCAAGGGCATTTATTTGTGTGATGAGCACGAATATTTGTTCCCATGTCATGGCTGTTTTCTATGTATTTAAATATTTATTTATATTTATGTTTATCGTCGTCGTCTAGTACCCATAGTACAAGCTTTGCTTAGTTTGGGACTAGGTCGATTTGTGTAAGATTGTCCGCAAATATTTATTTATTATTTAATTTCATTCAATTTGAACCAGAAGGCGTAGCACGGTTGCCATTTTATCACTTATCGTTGAGGATAAGACATTCGTCACTCTCGCACTTGCCTACTTGTCAGAACGTGACGGATGGATTAAAGCACAGCGATAAGTGATAAAATGGCAACCTTGCTACGCCTTCAGTAGTTAAAGAATTATAACTCGTCAATGTTTCTTAATTGTGTCACTCACTCAAAACTCTAAAGCATTTCTAACAGTTTGGCGAAAGTATGTATTTACGGTGCACATATTTTATATTTTCATGTTAAAGCTTCAAAAACTCTTTTCTCAGTGGGATATAGTGGTCACGTTTGTGGTAGACTCGGTGGGCCTCCAACGGTGTGTTGTGCCTCTTTCCAATGGTCGCCGCGTTAACTATGACTATGACGCACGACTTTAAGCGGTTTGTGGTATTGCGGGAACACTGGACTATGCTGGTCTCCATGGGTTTTCCCGATTTAAAGATCCCTTTACATATATGGACAATTGGACATGGCTAAATTTTAACCCAAGGGTTCGCTCGTGTTCTTTGTAATGCTCACCAAGTTTCTGTATGAAATAATTATTCCATTTTATGTAAGAAGAGAGCACGTAATGCTGTTTCTCGCCGAGCAAGTCGCTTATTAATCTTTGTTTTTAACAATTTCCGGTGGCTTGAATATGTCATGCTCGCTTAAAGGGCTTTGCTTACGCTGGCGTCGTTGATCTGGTCATCACCTTCCCTAGCATATGGTTGAGGGAGGCGATGGCTGAGATATGCGTCATACTCGTGATCGGGTGCTGTTTGTGGAGTCCGGACTGTTCATGCTTGCAAGGGCATAGTACCTAACTACTTCAATACTAGTGTTATTTTATTATTATCGTATTGACGAGAGACATCATTCCGATCTTGACACGTTTTATTGTTATTGACCCTGAACATCACTGACATTAATGTTCCTTTTTTTATTGTTTTGTTTTGACGCTTAGAGACCGTATACATCCTACGAACATTTGAATAATTATTAATTGTATTTGGACGCTCAGAGACCTTATACATCTCTGGAATACTGAATTAATATCATTAACTTTCTGTTAATGCACAGACCTTATACTCATATACGAATGTAATGGTCATATTTTGTGTTAGATTATTATTCTTTTATTGTAAGATTATTATTTTTAATTTAAATTACCGTTCGACATGTACAAGCCCTTGTGGCCTATTTGCAGAATAAATAATTTGTATTTGTATTTGAACGAGTGTGTACAAAAAAAACAAATACACGAACATTTGGTACCTAATAAATAATAGAATAATATGTGTACGTATATATTTTTAACTTTTGTTTACAGACGTTCGACACCTTTTAAGTAAAAAAAAGCAATAAGTGACAAGATAGGAGCGTCGTCTCGTTCTATTGAACGGTGTCAGCCAGTGACGGACGCTCTATCCTGTCACTTATCGTGTGATAAGACCGACATGATACGGGGACTGAGCGCTGGTTCCTGCTGAAGCTTTCACGGTATCTATCCACCGGATATATTCTTCTGTCTTCTTCTACCTCTCTTCCCTTCCAAGTGACCTTCAAGAAACTACTTTGCCATCATAATCCTCCTAGCGTTATTTCTATTTCCGCTTGTGCCCTAAACGAGCCTGCGAGATTTGGCATAAGCACTAGTTTTACGATCTGCCGTCTGACCTTCCAACCTACAGGGAAAACTAGACCTTAATGGGATTAGACCAGTTAGTCACGATATTTCCCTTCACCGAAAAGCTAACGGTATATATTCCCGCGACTGCCGCGTGACAGCCGCATGCCTGAACCACTAGGCTACCAGTATCAATGTTGTATGCTATTAAAATATCAAGCGACATTTCGTATATAAGTTTTTTTTGGTTCGAACTCACGACCATTTCAGTAGCGACGATGAATTATATATAAGTGAATGTAAACGGAATTGCACGCTCCCGGCAGCCAATCGGGATATTTGAATGATTGAATTGAATCACGGCCGATGACAGCCGGAAATAAACGATCGTATTAACCCCAATCCGATTGAATTTGGTGATATTGTTATGTACCAAAAGGTTCTGTACGTGAAATGTAATCAGAACGTTTTTTTACGGAAAACTGTCGTGAATTTCAAACATATTAAATACTATTACTATTACTTTTTCTGGTGAGGTAGGGCACATAGAAATGTCATCCCGCTCGAATTTGGAGCAGCCCAACTGGGGAAGTACCTCCGCTTTGCAGAAGACCACAGCCATAATAACATTACTACTTGCTCTGTAGTAGTGTTGTGTTCCTGGAGGTGAGCAAGGTTGCCAGAGCTCCCGAGGATGCGTTGTGTTGAGAGCTAGGGAACTTGTTCCTTCAGCTGTCAACACGGTGAATCCTCAAACATATTAAGGGTTAGCAACGTCCATGTTACTCCTTTGGTGTTACATGCGTCTATAGGCTGCGGTGTCCGGTTACCATCAGGCGGTACGCTTGTTTGCCACCGTCGTTGTATAAAAAAAACTATGAAACGGGTCACTCACATCTGAACATTAACAGGATGTGTCTAAGTATTTTGTTGGGCGATATTCGACATTCGACCTTCAAGACAGGTGTTATATATCGGTATTCGGTCCATTTCTGAACGAGCGAGCCAAGCGAACAAAGTTCGCCATTTCAGCTTGGGACAAAATTATTTCGCATTTCCGGACCTCCCGCTACCCGGCTGCTGGCCGTTCTCAGCTACAGGTCGCATTTCTCACCGATCCTCGTTAAATTTTGCGAACATGTTCGATAATTATGTAGGATTTTTTGCCGTTTCAGTTATTGGATATATCGCGTTTACAAAGATTTTTTTATTCAGCTCACGAGTTATACAGAGCCTCTAGTAATTTCAGAAAATGACTTTTGTATACATGTAACACTGTTGCTCAATTTACGGTCGTTAGTCTTCTTTCCATGACGGCGACGGTGGCAAGGAAGAAGCCTGGCTGCCAGTGAGCAGACATCGCCCATGGACGCTTGTAACTTCCCAATTATTATGACTTGTGTGGCAAACAAGCCTATGGCCCACCTGTATCGGTTCCCTTTCAGGTCCGCAGACTACGGTAACCGCTTGGTTACTGCAGCCTATGGACGCGTGCTACTATGGACTCGCACACTTACAGGTCGATCACGTAACGCATTGTACGCGCGTGTCAGGTAGATCTAAATGTCACTTTTTATATGGATAAATGACAGTTGAATTGCCCTAACGCGCGTTCCATAGGTACGTTACGTGTTTACCCATCTGAAAACCTGTCGATTCTTCGATTCTTCAAGAATGGAGTCTAGGTACAAGTTTTTACTGTCATTATTAACGTGGATTTGAAATAGTTTGGATCTTGCTTCGTCTTACTGACGTGATACTGATTCGAAATGGCGTGTTTGTGATAATAATGATTGTGTAATAGCCGCCAATGTATAGTGTTTTGGCAACGCAACAACATCGAAACTCTCATGAATAATGGAATGTCAATCAATAAGATTCATTTGAAACTTTAATACCGCGGTTAAATATTATAATACTGCTACAAACGTGACGCTCTGAAATCCCACCACGCTCATAAACTAGTATTAATATTGCATTTGGTCGCATTAACATTGCAATGGCGAGCTCCCGGGCGACGTACCGAAGTGCGGACGAGAGATCTGTTTTGATGTCATCGCTTCATATTAAATACTGGCTCTGTGAGCTGTCTAGAACTCACGAAACTGAATCATTAAAAAAAATTAAAACAATTTAGAATCTTGTTAAAATGGATCGACAAAAAATTCAATATACGGGGCAGTATAGGCCTCCTTAAAGGCCACCCCTGGCTTGATATGCCTCAAGGATAAAAAGTCCTCATACACCCAGCGAACGAAAAAACCATACAATGCGAGCTCCTTCCAAATTTCTGCCCAAAATAAATGCTTAAAACCCGGTATGCATATGTTCGAACTAAACGGTTGCCTTTCTGAAATAAATGTTTCTTTTTTTGGCAAAGCATTCGCATTTCATCGGTAATATTCACAAATTCACAAACAATATTGTTTGTGGATATACTAGGACAACAAAAATCAATCGACCGAGTCGATCCAGACATTCTGCCAATAACCATTGACCCCAAACTAGTTATCTTCCCCTTTCACATTGTGGACTCGCCAAGTGGGGTTAATCTTGCAGCCATACCTGCAGCGTTCGCCGAACAGTTTGAGCAAGCGCAAACAGATTGGGTTAGAGTAAAGGAGGCAGCGAGAGCGGCTACAGGGCTGCTTCAGGCCTTTTACAATCATCATCATATCTGCCGAAAGACGCCCACAGCGGGATATAGCCCCCCAAAGGGTGCCAAAGTGACCCCTCCTGTGCCACCAGCGGACTCCCTCGACCTTTGTCTCCGTCTTATTTTCTATAAAATTTAAAGATATAATGTTTTTTTATAAGTATGATACGAAGCGAATTAACGATAATTTGGTGCTTGTGAATTTAAAAACCCTGTTTGTAAACCCACGCTTCCCGCTACGCTAGTCATAACCTTGCGCCACCCACAAAAGCAAGCCCATAAAAACTGTAGTATGCAAAACTGCTGTTTGCTAAATATGAAACCCCATTAGCGGGTCGCAAGCGCATGATTTACACTCGGATTTATTTAAATCGGTATGCTAATGTCATCCTTATGTTCAGTGGGAAAACGTCTTAAATCTGGTACATTTACTATGATATATTCCGTTTTGTTATAAGTCAGATTTGAATATTAAATAGAGGAGTTGGTGTAACGCAAATTTTTATTAGTAGTTTTGATCCTAAATGCATACAGGTTTGAGCATCGTTATTGGTTTGGGTTTACTCTAGACTTTAGTATTTGATTGCGGTTTGATTCCAAATGTTTTTTTATGATCAGCGAGCGTTAGTAATTTTCTGATTAAAAAGACATTTGGCTCAAAATCAGGAACAAAAATAGCTATTTTTTGCAGATACCTAATGTTCGATGATGTTCCGATGGATCCAGTAATAAAATAAGGCCTTAAAAGTTAGGATGTGACCACAGGAAACATTTAACAATAACACATAGTTTTTGCCTTTTTTATGTTGCTTCGATCGTATTTCGCGCATGATTCCATCCGCGAAATTCGACCATCCATCTTGTTCAAACAAGATCTAATGATAGGAAACACTAGACAAAAGTATTCCACTTTCATCGACACGTTAATAGTCGACTTGCCTCCTTATTTCATTGAAATAAGGCAAAAAATAAGTGCTCACAGCTATTAAGTTATTGTGACTGGTCTCATGCAGCACAACTACACACAACTAGATACATTGTTGAAAAATGTTGTCTGTAATTCCATCCTTGTCTCATCGTCATCATAATATCAGCCAAAAGACACTGCTTCTAAAATTATACGACACTCTATAAATAGGTAGGTAAGTATTAGTATAATCGGGGGGCGCTTTTGTTCACCTATTTTTTTAAGTCCTATAATCGGAAGTCCGAAAATGTTATTCATAAAATTTTACTCCATAATAATCGTTAGTCCTAATAATTCTCCTTCCTAACGATCGTAAGTCATAATGATAATAATCATAAATTTCTCATATCCTTATATTTCTTTCCATTATTTTTTCATCATAACAATCACTTGTCCGTTTTATTTAAATTCATAATGATATTAGTCATACCTACATTTTTAAATCCTAAATTTGATTTTCATAATTTTTTCATCAAAAATGGTACTTGTCGTCATTGAAGTAATTAAACGTGTTTGATTTTGTCGCAAGGCGCGAGGCGAGGCCACAAGGATCTAGCTAGACGCTAAGCAAGCCGCCTGTCTATGGCAGGTCCGTGTAGGTACGACGACGAGCGTAGCGAGGAGGAGTGTTAGGTGTACCGCAAACCTATTTTTTTTATTTACTTAGCGAAAGCGCTTATTTATTAAGAGAAAAAAAATAGGACTTGATATCGTACGTTCTTAGTTACGATATTAGGACTAACAAAATTATGATGTATGTCCGTTATGAAGAAAACTGTTATTACTAACAAAATTATGACTAGAAGCATGTTCTTAGTAATGAAATTATGAAGAAAAATTTTAGGACAACTGATCATTATGACTTCCAATGATAGTTACACAAATTTAGGAACAAACAAGTTAGGACTAGCGATGATTATGACTACAATACGTTAGTATACAAAAAAATAGGACAACGAATTTTATGGCAGCCAATATGGACCCGTATAATCGAATGAACTTTACAGAAAACCACCTTGCAAACGATTTGAACCCAAATAATAAGTTAGCCATTTTAAAAGGAACCAATATCAAAACGGCAAATAACTTCTCCAAATGTCGCACGGAAAATAAATAAACGTTGCCAAATGATAACCCGTCAAAAATATTGCTAGCTTACAATACGACGTGCCAAATACACGATTTGATATTGAAATGAACCGGATTATTCGGTGCCTGTGACTGACGGGTGTCGAGTGGCTGGAGAATATTTTTGGATGTCTTATCATTGAGAACTATTCGTGCGAAATAGAGAGCAATATTGGCGGTTTTGACAGACGTAAATTAATACCTATTTTCGTTGTAGCAGTGATGAAAACACATGCCGAAAGAAAATGTTTACGGCTTACAAGAAAATCCGTATAAAGAGCTGGTCATTATTTATTGCAGAACACGCAGCCAAACGAGTGGGATAAAAATACCTTTCAATTATCCAGAAAGTCCATTCTACGCGCAGGTGAAAGATTTTATGCAATCGGATAAACTGTTCCAGAGATTACGCATTACATACAAACTTATAAACTTACAAGGGTACAATCTCACAGACTTTTCCTTTATATCATATTTGTTTACAGATAGATATTAAGATTAATTTATTTCCTCTAGTAAATAACATAATTATTTTACATCAAAAATAAGATCGATTCACTAAAAGATCTTTAATAAAGTACCTATCATCATTTGATAATTTAAAAACAACAGGAAATTTCACACGTAAAGTCAAAAAGACAATAAAAAAACTCAAAAAATTTGTAGTATTATCATTTATTTGTACCTACATCTGAGTCCGACAGAGTGAGCAGATACGATATTCCGAACGCGCGTTGGGACTATTTAAGTGTCATTTTTCCACATCATCATATCATCATATCAGTCGAAAGACGTCCACTGCTGGACATAGGCCTCCCCCAAAGAGTGCCAAAGTGACCGATCCCGCGCCACCCGCATCCAGCGGACTCCCGCAACCTTTACCATACATACATTAAACCTACATACTTATATAGTAGTAATAAAAATAATAAAAAATAAGTAATAATTTATATAGTAGTTTAATTATTAGAAGTGAGTTAAAACTGTTATAGCAAGTAGTGTTAAACCTACATCCCGCATAATTGGGTATCTAATGTACCAATGTAACCCTGCTATTATGACTGTGTGTATCAGTTAACTGACTATGTCGGCTGGAATCGCTTATCGTGGTCGCTGTACCAATCACGGCGAGTGTCCGACGCAATTATCTATAATCGATACATGGTTGGATCGCAGCGATAATACGGTGAATATACGGTCTACGGTTTCTAGTCTATATAAATAAATCAATATGACGGGACAATCTTACACAAATCGAACTAGCCCTATTGTAAGCTCAATAAGGCTTGTAGAAAACATCCTAGACTCAGAAAGAAATAAATATTCATGCCCAGGAGTCCCAGGACCGTCAGCTTCGTAGGCAGGGTCGCTACCTGCTAGGGCTATCTATAGATATGATTATATATTTTTTACTCGGTAATATGATAAAAAAATAATTTACTTGTCTTGGCCACGCGTAGTGTAGGGTTCCGTAGTTACCTGTCAGGCCACGCGTAGTGTAGGGTTCTGTAGTTACCTGTCTTGTAATTCACAATAAAAAAGTGCAAGTGAAAGTGTTAAGACCGGCATCCTTACCGCGAGGGTTCATGTTGAACTGTAATCTGTAATTGAAGAACTGTACCTGTATACTAACATGAGTGCAATCAAGTGCAATAAATGATTTGAAATTGAATTTGATATCTAACTGACAGAGACTTCAGATTTTTTTCAAAAGTGTCCTAGTGTGTAGTGTTAGCAAATTCTATTCAATTCAATTCAAATAATTTATTTCAGGCTTGCACCCATAAGTGTTAGTAATATACAATAAAATCTTAATCTATAGTTAGTGACAAACAAGAATAACAATAACATTAACTAACTTAGTGTTGGTCGGACATGGAGCTGTGTCCATCGAAGCATGAGCGCGCAGTCCCAGCGGTCCGCGAACGCGCTCAGGATCCTGTTGGTGCTGCACTGTACCCGGGCTAGCAGGGACGCGCAACGTTTGCGCATTATGGCCGCGAACCCGTCGGTCCGCGCCCCCTCGAACATACCGGATGCGCTACAGTGCCGTGGCAGACCCATCAGTATCCTGAACGCGTTGTTATATTGGACACGCAAATCGCTATATGTCCGCTGCGTAAAGTTGACCCACAAGCCGCACGTGTAAAAGGACTGGCAAAACGATCGATCGAAACTATTGACGATTACTTTACTATAATAGAGTCCTGGAGATTCAACGAAAACAAGTAAAACCGATTGGAAAACTTAATCTCCAAAGTGCATTCGTGAAATGTACCCCAAAAACGCTTGCATTGGCAAATCAAGACATCACAGTTACAAAATATATGCGCCGCCACCGAGGAACAAATCGCGTTAGAACGACAAAGTACTACACTGAGAGTAAGGATACGAAGAACTTTTCCTTAGTAAATAGATTCGATTAACTTTGGGAAGTAGGTTAATGAATTGTTAACATCCAGTATTTCTGAGTTCCCTTTTAAATGTATGTAACTAACATATATTTAGCACCACGAGCTTCTATTTCTTCTGTTGCCGATATAAATTTCGTTAGATTTATTTAATGAGACAGTGCACAGAGAAATGTCATCTTGCTCATATTCGGAGCAGACCCAGTGGGTAAGTACCTGCACTTTACAGAAGATAACAGCCTCTACTTGCTTTGTGGGTATTAAGTGTTGTTTTCCTGGTGGTGAGTAATGCCACCAGTCCCCTATTCTGTAACTTGTTTTAAGCTCACCTTAACGCTCACCCACAAATATATCTTGACACCGCGATGCGTAGTAACTAGGTCTAGTTGCGTGACGGGTGACCGGCGGAGTGAGTCTCTTTAGCGCGTAGCGAATAACAGCCTAGATCTGCCGAGGATGCGATTTCTTGAGAGTGTTGGACCTGCTTTTGTCTCTAGCTATCAACACAAGGAATCCTCAAATCAATAAAGGATCGGCAGCGCGCTTGTGATTGCTCTGGTGTCGCCAGCGTTTACCATTAGGCAATTCATGCAGGCCCTATGCTTGTTTGCCACCATCGTAGTATAAAAAACCCAAGGGCGTGATATTATAGAATGGTATAGACTAGGCTGCCTGCGCGTTTCCGCCCACGTATTAAAAAGAACCCAAGTCACGGGTGAAAATATAGCAAAATCCACATTCAATGAACTGGCGAAATAATTTTTCAATCGGATGTCTAATTTCGGATGTTACCCCCTACAAACTAACTTACAAAGCCACAAACTGAAATCTCACAGCTGTTGATAACTTTAAGCTATTGTAACTTTTTAATTATTAGTATCTCCTTCTTCTTATTTAAGAGCTGAGCTCTTGTGATACGACCTATCATTAACTCCGTTTTTGAGTTTCTCTATGTAGTTTATTATAGGTCCTCCTCTTCCTCGTTTCCCCTCTATCTTCCCTTTAAATTATACGATAGAGTATGAAGTTGTCATGTCGGACGGGGTGCCCTATCATCATCCCATTTCTATTTTCTTTGTTTCTCACTGCCTGGTTTGCCTCACTCTAATCAGCACTTCTTCATTGGTTACCCTCTCTATCGAGCTAATTTTCTCCATTCGCCTCCAACACCACATCTCGAACGCTACTAATTTGTCCACTTTCTGCGTCAAGGGACATGTTTCACCGTATAATGCTAAGCTCCAAATGTATATGTTGTATATGATTGAAATGTAATGTATGATTTAATAGATTTTATCTTCGTTTCAAGACGGACAAAGGCTATATTTTATTCCGTAGGTATTTTTTGCAATACGCAAGCGAAACCGCGTAGGCAGCTGGTATAGAATGTATCTAGAAAGAGGAGTTGCATGGAACTGTGCATGTGGAACTATGAAGTGTGAACCCCTAACGGCATCCGTGAAGTTCCCGCATCGCTCGTTGCTTAAGATAAACGCCGGGAGGCCGGTGGTACAAGGAGAAGTTAATAATATAGGGTTTAATTAACGTATTTATTAACCTCATTGAGGTCTTCCGACGTTTCGGATGTGTTGCAACATCCATGGTCACCAGTTGTCCCGTGATCATGGATGTTGCAGACCCCAGTGAGGTAAATAAATAAGTTAATTATACGCGATTAAGTTCCGTTTAGTATAAATAAATAATGTGTGAGAATCGTGAAAATTTGATTTAATACAATATAGGGTTTTTTAATAGGCACGCTCTAAGTTTTCCATCTTGGAAAAGCAATAGCAGTCACTTTTGGCAGGAATATATAATTAATCGTCCTATAAAAAACAAACAACAAAAAAAAAATGCACCATTAACGGATGATATCTTATCTTATCTTATCTATATGAGGGCCCTTTCGGATGCACTTCGACCCAGTGGGATCTTTTGTGCATTTGCCCTCTCCTTATGTCTACTCCCAACCTCGCTCTAACATTTCCACATAGCGGATGATGCAGCTCAGCGGAAGTACCTTGAATTCCTTTGGTCGCGGATAGCCGTTACCAAAGTAATTCATTCTTTGTCTGGCAAGGGCATGACATTGACACAATAAGTGTTCCATGGTCTCATCCTCCTCACCACACATTCTACAGTACAAACTGTCCGATAGTCCCATCTTGGCCAAGAGATCCTTGACCTCGAAGTGACCTGTGAACACCCCAGATATGATTCTGAGCTGCTTCCTACTGGATTTCCAGAGTTTGTTAGTCCAGCCCGAGTACACTCCTTCTATGAAGAGCTTAGAGTGCCTTAAGCCCGCCTCATTCCTCCACTCGTGTTGTTGTTTGGTTTTGGCGTGGGCTTTAAAGACCGAATTTATGGTTCCCTGCGAGAGTCCCACAAACGGTTTTGGACCTACAAAGTGATTTGAAGTGGTGAAGCCCCTGGTATCCTAACCAGTTGCAGCTTATTGTGTTTTCCAAGCTTGTTCAGTGCCTGGACACCAATATAGACTAGTCTAGATTCCACTTTCGGCGCCGGAAGTGCTTTAAGGGTCGCTTGACTGTCACTGAGTATATAGATGGTCTGCTCTCTGGTTTGCCTGTCTCTAGATTTAGATTTTAGATTTAGATTTATTTATTTCATAATATACAATTTACAATATAAATTAAAGCTAGCTTAATTTATATGAATTTATATTATGATCGTCATAGAGAATTAAGAATTATAATAAAATGTCAATAAAATTCAAATTATAGTCACAGTAAATAAATTACGAAGATATCACATAAAGATCGTCAAATAACAGAATATACATTAATAAACGAAAAATAAAAATACAAATGACGATATAATTTACGATGTCAAAAACAGTGATAATATTAATGTTTAATGTCCATAAATTCCTTTACCGAATATAATGCGTTTTTCAATAAAAAGTTTCTCAGTTTGCGTTCAAATGTTTCGTCACATGACTCTGTTCGCAATTCGGCGGGTAGTCGTTCGTAATAGGTTGTGTAGTTACCGTTAGTATTAATAGGTTAGTTACACTGATATATTCTGCTCAGGCAGAATATATCAGTGCCCTTTTGTATTGCTGCAACTGTTGTTGTTTTTGGTATGTTACTATTAGATCTATTCTGTACCATATTGTGTATCGAATATTTGTTATAATTTTATAATAATTATCGCTTTTTGTCCAAACGGATCATTGTGTCAGAGAGTGGAGATTTATGTTATGAAAAGGAATTTATACATGCATTTGCAACTTAAACGAGTACTAGTTGTTTACATGCAGTAGCGTTGAAGAAGAAAGAAACAGCCTAATTTATGTTAACGTAACGTATTTTTCAATCAAATAAATTCATTTTGGTTTGGTTAATTTTAGAGCCTTAGGCCTTTTTTAAGCTTGAAAATCGCTCCACATGTTTCGAACCTATTTGCGGTTGTTAGTCATGAGCACAAGCTTTGCCGGCGCGTTTAGCACTGCGAGCCCTGTCCTGCTCGCTCGGCTGGTTAGCGCGGGCGCCGCGGAGGCATAGCAGCCGAGGCGATAAAACGAGGGCAAATTATTCAGCACTAGCTTCTACCCGCGACTCCGCCTGCGTGGAACTCGACAATGTCGTAGCTCCATACAAACTTTCACCCCCATAGGGAATGATTTCCGGGATAAAAACTATTCTATGTCCTTCCCCGGGATTCAACCTATGTCTATACCATGATTCATCTTAACCGGTTTAAGCGTGAAGAAGCAACAGACAGACACACTTCCGCATTTATAACATTAGTATGGAATGGATTTCAATGTCAGATTACACTAACACTTATTACTTTACACTAATTATACTTAGCCCTAATTAGCCTCTAATGGTCAGCCTCAGAGTTTATGATAGGAGTTACACAACACACCAACTTACGATTACAGACCGATTCACGTTAAATATGGCACTGGTAGCTGTCATTCCATAGAAACTTGTGAAGCATACATTCAGGTTGTAACGAAAACCGCTTACGATTACTTTGGTGCAACCCACACGGTCTGCATCCTAAAGTGTGTCTTCATTGCGTCTGCAACAAAATTGTACGAGCGCCTGTTAGACCAATTCCCCAAATAGCTCTACTCGAATGTCAACGATGTCATCGATTTGGGGCTATTCCCAACGTTTACCGATACAGCTCAGAGGACCAGTGTAGTCGGACCTGCAACTACCATCATCGCCTTCAGCCTGTAGACGTCACACTACTGAGCACAGGCCTGCTCTCATGAATCTTGAGAGGGAACAGTAGGCCCCACGCTGCCCCAGTGCGGAGGGACTTCACAAACATCTTTGAATTTCTTCTCAGATGTATGCAGGTTTCCTCACGATGTTTTCCTTCTCCGAAAAGCGTATGGTAAATATCAAATGATATTCCGTGCATAAGTTCCAAAAGACCCGGAATTATGCGTTGCTTCAAATATCGGGGTCGTGTTATTTAATTTGATTAATTCAGACACCTAGGCCCTATATGCCCGAATGAATGATTATTCATTTCATTTCTTTCTTTCTTTTTAATGAAAATACCTAATGTAGACTATAAAAGACATAACAGCGAGGCTCAGTTGAGTTATCAGCTGCGATGTAGGGTTCGGTAGTTTGCCCGTCTCCCCAGAACCGTCGAAACCAGAAGTTAGCACTTGAATGACACACACAAAAAATTCAGCATCAATTTTTATCTACTGCAAATATTGTTGCATATATTTTGGAACAACCATTAGGATAAATCAACTGTAATTTTCTCATTTATAAATTAGATCTACCTAACGTACGCAATCGCGCTGGTCATGTTTTGGACAAGCGGTCAGTTGAGATAGCTAGTGAATCGTATGCTAAGCCGTTTACGCGCCGCTTTGAGAGCCCATCGCATAACGGTGTTAGTGAACGGTATAACTGAGATTCGATGCCGGGTATGCCTTTGTAATCTAACCCGCCATGTCCGATTGAGTTGCTTGTTACCGTCTAGTGCCTTTGGTATTCCTATTATTCTATTACAAGCAAAGATACACAAATACAAGCTAAGCAAGCAAGTTAGAATAGCTAAACTTAAGTGGCAGTGGTCAGGGCACATTGCACTTAGAACCGATGGTCGTTCGCACACGCAGCGTCCGTAGACCCCATACGGTGGACTGAAGAACTGGGAAAAGTTGCAGGAGGCCGCTGGATGCGGGTGGCGCAGGATCGGTCACTATGGCACTCATTGGGGAATGCCTGTGTGGGAATGAAGCAAAGTTACCTACATAATTTACTTATAATATTGATCTTTTCTGTACGTGCATAATGCAAAAAGATTATCTTATTATCTATCGGTCGAGGATCCAATCAACTTAATTTTTTTTTTTCACTTCTGCGATGGTAACCATTGCTTTGCTTGTTAAAATTCAGAAAAGAAAGAGCGAAAAGAAAAAAAAAAGAATGAAAAGTGCTAGCCTTTTATTTTTTCCGTAATCATTTTATAGAATTTTCTTACATTTTGATGACTCAATAAGTAAGTTGTTAAAACATTTTTTTTAATATATAACTATTCGCTTTTCAACTTTGCCACCAACATTATTTCAAGGTACTGCTCTTCAAAACATGAAAAATTACGATCATAGCTGCCGCCGTATGACCTATAAAACAGCTAACATAATATTCATAGCTACGACCCCGTAAAAACACAAGGATGATGAAAAATTCCTCCTTGGCCTAAAACCACAAAAATGTGCGAAATATCTGTCTGACAAAAACAAGGAACCATCTTACTACATACATTACTGTAAAATACGACGCTTCACCAGTGTTGTATGTAATGGACTAAGCGGCATTGTTTTCTGTATACAATATGCTGTTTCACGCATTGTACAGATGACAGCTATTTGCCGTGTGTGCAAAATACATTTGTTAATACGGGATGTAAAAAAGCGAAATGGCGGCGCAGCGGTTGACGTTCAGCGACACCTTTCCGCAGGGGAGTTTTGTTTGTTGTTTTAAATTCATTGCAAAATATGGTGGTCAAAAGCATTTTTAAATGGTAAACTTCTATTAGTTTCGGACATTATATTATGATAACAAAATTCCTGTTTTTAAGGTTCCATACCACAAAACGAAAAAACGGAACACTTTGTTGCCCGTCTGTCTGTCTGTCAAGACCATTTATCTCGGGAATGCCTGGAGGTATCGAGTAGAGAAAAGGAAACTTCTAAGTTACGTAAAAAGAAAATGTTGTAGTAAGTACCTACTAATCACTATTAACTAACAACTAGCCAACCGAATCTTTCCAAATTCACTTCCTTTTAATGTTCGCATTACCTTATTAAAATTGAGTATCTACGCGTATGAATATAATTGAAATGTAACAGTCTTCAGAGTAGATGCGTTAATCTAAACCTTTCTGAAATTAAACACATGATTAATTCCTTCCAAACGATCCCTTTTGCTATGTTTCGCACTTCACTCGCCCTCCGAAAGATGGCGCTGGCTGTCAGATAGATGCCGCTAGCGAAATATTCTCGAAGAATACAGACTTCTAAAGTGTACATATAAACCGTTTAAGCTATAATATTATCAATACCTGAATACATTTAGGTAATCCTGAAAAGACTTTCAATATTACACTAGTGCCCTTACATACAAACTTAAAAAGCTATAAAGTCTCAGACAATAATTATATATTATTAGCAGGATTTTACTAGTTTCTGTCCGCGACTTCGTCTGCGCAGTACTCGTTTATATCGTGGCTACATACAAACTTTCGCCCCACCCCCATTTCAGCAACCCCGCACCAACGCAAATAAATAAATAATGTACTATCGCGACTACCCAAAAAATAATCGCCTAAAAAATATCAGCCTCATCTAAACATTATATACTTTTTGAATTTCAGCTGTTAGTTCTAGTAGATTTTTCTTTGTCTTCTGATAAAAAATAAAAATAGGGGACAGTCTTACACAAATCGCACTAGTCCCATAGTAAGCTCAACAAGACTTGTATTATATACATAGAAAACATCCAAGACCCAGAAACAGATATATTATGCATGCTCATCACACAAAAATATTTGCCCTAACCGGGATTCGAACCCAAGAGCTTCGTAAGCAGCGCCACTACTACCAACTAAGCTAACCGGTCGTCAAAGTCTGTAAAGTAACGAATAAAGACGAGTCATTCTCGCCAAACCACATTGTGCTCCGTTACACGCGAAAAAGACGGACCAAGTTCTGAAGTAAATTAATTTGAAAACTGTCAGTCGAGTAGCGCCGGGCTGTTTCCAGCGCATTTTTATAAAATAGTGACTTGACGGTCCACACTTATTGTTCACTTACTTATTTATGTCTATTACACCAACCAAATAGTTTTATATACATGAAAGTAAGTAGAAACGAAATATTGTCTTATCTCTTCTTCTTCGTCTTAGTCTTTAATTAGCACATCAGATAGCTCTATCTTGTGTAGTTTGGGCATGACGTAGGTACATGACATCATGAGATAAAATAAATTTATAAACATAGAATATCAGATTATAATCTAATGAAACTCGATAATAGCTATTTACATACATTCACGCCTTTATCCCTAAAAGGGGTAGGCAGAGCACATGAAACTTATGTTCCAGCGCCACTTTTAGCATAAATGTGGATATAAAAGATCGTCATGTGATATTGCAGTGACAGGTTGCTAGCCCATCGCCCACAACACACTTTAACCCTGCTCCCTTAGTCAACTTTTACGACACCCACGGGAAGAAAGAGGGTGGTGAAATTCTAACCCGACACCACACGGGGCAATAGCTATTTGTGTAACTTAATCCAATTTAATCTTTTATTATAATACTATAGCGTGCCACCTAAATATTAAACATCAACTGTTCTTATGTAGTACAAAAACTCATGTATTTCCTCAATAAATGTTCAGCCATTTACAAAGTTTCGACTGGATATCACCACGGACGCCCCATACTTCACTTGGACTAAACTCTACTCTCGTTTGATCGAATCAACAGGCTGGTTCAGAAAAAAGAATACTCAATAAAAACTTACGGGTCATCTATAGTACCTGTACAGTGCTATCTAATCTAATCTATCATTATTTCAAATCAAGCTGCCTGAAAGTCTATAATTAAAAGAATATTTGATGACGTCAAGCAGTCGCCTTCGAAAACGATACTAATAGCTCTAGCAACGTACTTGATTACGTGTATTAAGTCTACTGAGTCAATAGTCTACCTCTGGGTGCCTTCATCATGTGAACTTACTAATCTTGGATTACACCATAAGGTAAATGAAAGTCCACGAAACAAGGACATTTCACCAAACAAATCCTTGTTAGTTAGGCTATCCAATCTTGTTTGGTAAAATCACTACGTGTCGATTCGCTCGAACAACAGAGCTCCATCACAGATTACGAGTAAGCAGTGTTGTTTGAAAAGTTAAAATGACCGAAATAAGTATAACTACTATGTCGCTTTCATATCCTAGATAATCGAAGTAATGTCGACGAATCTGTGCGTTAAAATTATACTTGTATATAAAACTAACTTGCGCGGCTCTGCTCGCGTATTACAGAGGTCCTGGCGAAGCCAAGGGATAAAATATAGCCCATGTCCATTTGGAAAGTCAATTCCATACGCAGGTGAAAGAATTTTTGAAATCAAAGTCAAAAGTATTTGTTTAAATACATTCATGTCACTTAAACTCTAAATAACTCTTAACACAAGAACACTCTCAACAACTCAAACAAGAACTCAAGAACTCTTACTATAAGAACATCTGTGGAGAAGCCAATTCGTCAACTTATTCTTGAAACTATTTCCCCGGAGGACCTTAATGTACTCAGGCAAGTTATTGTATAATTTAATGCACATGTTGGCCACATTTTTACCATACATTGCCTTGCTAACGCGAGGTTTGTACAGCAGGTTCATGATCCTTTTTCTGGTCTGTCTGTGCATCATATCACCTCGTCGTAATCGGATGAGTAGTTCCAGAGACTTCTCCCTACATACAAACTAACATAACTTCAATATTGATCTTTCCGTCTTTATAATATTGCTTACTAACGCGGATTTTAATGAAAGCAGGCATACCCGTGGGATTAAAAATAGCCTGTAACCACCCAGAAAGTTCATTCTACACGCAAGTGAAATAAATTTTGAAATTGGATGTCATCATCATCATCATCATCAGCCTATATACGTCCCACTGCTGGGCACAGGCCTCCTCTCATGTATGAGAGGGAAAATTGGATGTGGTTCCGGACATTACCGAAAACATCAACAATGGCGGAGCGCCTACATGAGTCTATTCCCAACGGCTTGCCTATCATTTATTTTTAGGCAAGCAGTTATATACTCTAAACTCTTTCATTACTTTTTTTGTTCCGGGTTGTCCATCGAAAATGATCACGCGCCGCCACTGCAAAACATGCAAACTTACAATCCTATATTATTATAGACAAGGTACAGAGCAAAACCATGCAGTTTGCAAGTCCGCATTACTTTATTGAATCGTAATAGTTCCACATGTCAGTTACCCGAGACTGTAGCGAACCGGACGCAAATATGCGCATATTATTGAATAGCAAATGTCAGGATTGTTGCCCTAAGAGATAAGAGAGGGTTGTGCAGTATAACGCTTATAAATAGCCTATTTTATAAGCATATACGTAGTGTGTATGTGAAATGCAGGGTGTCCATTTGCAACTAAACATTGAGTTAAAAAGGGCCGTAAAAAATATAAGATTTGAAATAAGTAGATTAATGTATTCAAAACGAAGTTTTGTACTTTCTAGTTTTAAGAATTCATCTTCGTTCTATCCAGTCATTAGACTCATTAGTAAATGCAAGCGTCACAAATCATCCTCCATTATATCAGCGGACATTATTAGTGTTGTGTGTCGGCCGGGTGAGAACCCTAGTGCACTAATGTTTAATAAAGACCAAGTGCGGGTAGTTAGGAAAACCACTGCTGGGCACAGGCCTCCTCTCATGTATGAGAGGGAATGGGCAGTAGTCCCCACGCTGGCCCAGTGCGGATTGGGGACTTCACATACACCTTTTGAATTTCTTCGCAGATGTATGCAGGTTTCCTCACGATGTTTTTCATTCACCGAAAAGCTAACGGTAAATATGAAATCATATTCCGTACATAAGTTCCGAAAAACTCATTGGTACGAGCCGGGATTCGAACCCACGACCGCCGTTTGACAGCCGCATGCCTGAACCACTGGGCTACCGTAGCTCTACCACTACCGTACCATGGATATTGTGACACATCCGAAACGTCGGGTAAACTCAGAGAGGAAAATAATTAAGGTTACTTATTCGCGACTTAGGTACATAGTTCCGTTTAGTAACAAATGTAGTTTCTAGTTGTCCTCATTTGGAGGGGTATTTACATTATATGAAACGCGCGCGTGTCAGAGTACCTAATTGCACCTTCTTATGAGCGTGTGTCGTGGGTCCCGTATGTAAGCCTTTAACCAACTTCACTGTGAGTACGGGCGCCTTCGTTTGTAGTACCTACTCATGAAAAATATTTGCGGCTGATCGCCTGTGACTTGTATCAAAAAGGCTTTACCCCTGCCCAATAAATAACCCTTTATTATTGAAATTTATTTGATTAATACATGAATTTATGAAAGTAATGATAAAGGCTATTGTTTTTACGCTCATTATGCGATGAAGAAGGCTTTTATTAATATTCAACTTCAATGGAGATAATAATATTCTGAAGAAAAATTATCTGGATGAAAATTTATTTATGTCTCATTAGGGATTTTTAATTTGTGAAATAATTAAGTATTTCGCTACTTTTTAGTTACACTAAAAATTGATTTTTAAAGAATTTTGAATGTTTAAAATAATTAAAGAATTTTAAATGTTTAAAATGATGAATGTTTGAAAGCTTTTGGCATGTTTTGCTGCATAAAAAACAATTATAATCTAAAAGCACTGTCTCTGCATAGAACCCGCTTTCCTTTGCAAACAGTTTTGCCGTGTTATTTAAATTGTTGGCAACACTTTCACTTTGTTAACACTTTCACTGCCAGGAACTCGCACAGCGGGCGCTCTGTTCGTAGGGGTTTTCCTCTACTTAGCGGGAAAACCACGACATCGGCTACAAGTGTAGCGTGCATGTCCAAATAGGATTTTAAACACGACTCTAAAAGGAGATCAAGTCGGAATCTTTTGTTTTTTTTTTAATATTATGTTCCCTCATTTACTTTAAGACGCCTGGCCCGATGTAGAGAATCCTTTTTTTAAGTGGGTGTTCCTAGGTAGTCCCATGGTCATAGTCTCAGATATCCTGGAGAAATTGACGGAATTCTTTAAAAGAGTGGCACGCAGGAAGCAATTTGGGTATTTTCAGTGACTCGTGCATTTGCTTTTGGACAGGAGGTCATGTGGCAAAGTGGAAAGCAAAATGGGAAAAGTAAATTATTAGGTCATCGTGCATTTTAAGTAACATGACGCCCCCGAGCCGTGAATTAAAGTGTTAATTATGCAATCTTCCCACGTTCCCGCTAAAACTCCACTTATCTTAAAGTAAAAAGTGTTAAATGTCAAATCGAACTGTTCTCGAAAATACATTTTATAATACAAAATGAATTAACGATAATGCGACAAGAGCGGATACATAACTTCCGAAACAAAATATAAGAAGGACAATGTGGACGGGCGGCGGAGTGGTGAAAGGCATGAGCGGGAAGCGTTTGCATTCACTGCAATATTAAGGCTACATCGGCCCTCCAACTTAAACTACATGTTAATTTGACAGTTAACACATTCACTGCCGTGGACCGATAGTAGCCGATCCCGTGGGTTTCCAGCTAAGTAGTATAAGGGGTGCGGTACTGATGGTAAAGACTTATTTGGAATATAATGTTTTTTTATTTATTGGATAACTTGCTAGATGAAAGCCTCGGGGGCCAATCCTTGACATCTTCGGTTCCTCTGCTATTTATAGACTTCCAGACGCTTGATTTGAACTCCGAATGTCTGCGCAGTGCTGTCCAGCCAGCAATGTAGAGGTTACGTAGACAACCTCTACAGTAGGAAAAAGCGCCTAAGGCGTAAGCACCGCATATTAATGTTCCAATTACATCATCATTCTTCCTCCAACTAATTATTTTATTAAATAAGTATTAAAAAATTGCAAATTTTACGCGGAAGCTACCACGACCAAATTTTAAATGATATGATATGGTCATCATTATTTGCCGAAAGACGAAGGTTGCTGGAAATAAGGTGGTTGTCACACTGCCGCCGCGTCTCGTTGCGAGACGCGGAGCAACGGACTCGCATGCGGACGAGACAACGCACCAACGTCCGAGTTTTCCACGCATCTCCGTCGGGAGCTGCGATGCGCGACGTCCCGCGTTCTTGCACTAAAATCCGTACGGCACTGTGGAGCTCGGTGTGACATACCCTGCGGCACGGGTACACTACATAAATACGAAAAACTTAATTCCTATAGTCGAAATCACTAATTTCATAATACCGATTTTCATAATTCCGAATGTTTTAAAACTCCTTATATAAGTATTCCGATTCTTCATAAATCCGAAATTTCAAAAGGTCTAACGGTTACAACTCCGATTATCAAAATCCCGAATTTCAATACCCCGAATAATAAGAAGTCCGACGGAATCATAATCCAAAATATCAAAAAACCGCATTCCGATTAATAAAATAACGATTTTCAAAAATCCGAATATCATTACACCGATTAATTATAAACGCGAATAAACAAAACTCCGAAAATCTGAATTACAATACATATTCCTGTTACTACCACACACGAATTAAGTACCTTAGGTATAGGTAAGGGGTTAGGTAGGTAACAGCAAATCACATGAATACACAATTAATCGACATCATTTATAAGAAACAAGTTAACTATTTTTAAGAAGATGGGTTACACGGAAAACGAATTAACAAGCATTTCCTATACAGAATATTGTGAGCAAATTGTGTATAACACCTAGAAAAGAAGATTAAGAATAAGAATATTATAAAAAAATAGAATGTTGGGCGTATAGAGGCAGACTTAACGCAATAATGTGAGTTTGGCTTTAGGATTAAATATACTACGGAGCCAGGGACACACGCCAATTATTTTAACCTAACCTAACCGCCAGCGGGTCGACGTCACCCCGCTTCGCGGGGTGCCTTTTTCCGCTCTAAGAGACACAAGCTAACCCTAACCTAACCTACTTTAATATTACCATTGTTACGACTACATTGTTTTTTTTACTGCAGGGGGCTTCGGAGAAAAGGCAGAAGTCTATTCTCTACGGGAAATAAAAATCGTAATTTTCGGATTTATTATTCCCCGTTTAGTTTCAAAAATCCGAATTTCATAATTCCTAAGAAATAAAATTACGATTATTGAAAACACGAAGTTCATTATCTCGAATATCAGATTTCCGAATTAGTAATGAAATTTCGGAAATTTGATAATCGGAGTACTGTTTTTCGAGCCATTGACACTTCGCGCTTTTGATTGCGGAGTTATAAAAATCGGAAAAACAAACTATCGAAATTATGGAATTCGGTAAAATGAAATTCGAGTTTTTAGCTATAGTAATTATAAGTCTTAGGAATTATGAAATTCGGAGTTTTGAAAATCGGAATTAGCAAATTAGGAATCAAATATTTCGGAGTATTTGGGTGTTCCCCTGCGGCACGCACCGCGTCTCCGTCCGAGCGTGCGAGTCGTCGTGCGTCTCGTCTCGCTCCTCCGCGCGTCGAGGTGGAACCAGTTTGTCGTACCACGCGATTTTTCTATACAAAATCAAGATTCTACATTATTATTATTCTCTTTATTTAATCTTCTTATTATCTCTTTATTTAATATTTATCTTATTATTATTATTATTGGGATCCTATGGTGTCCCACTGCTGGGCAAACGCCTCCCCTCCCCCTTTTCCAGGCATCCCGATCCCGAGCAGCCTCTGGCCAATCCTTTGAAAAGGAGTCTATGTCGTCCCGCCATCGCCGGCGAGGTCTGCCGCGGCTCCGTTTTGAGTTGTCGGGCTGCCATTCAGTGGCGGTCTTGGCCCACAGCTCACTTGGCATGCGGCAGACGTGACCAGCCCAATCCCACTTCAACCTAGCCGCCTTCCGAGCTACGTCAATTATTTGCGTCTGAGAGCGTAGCGTGGTGTTCCGGACACGGTCCATTAATTTTTAGTTTAGATTCTACATACAAAGTTAAAAAACGCATCATAGGACGCCACTGCAAGATGCGGAGCAGTGTGGCAACCGCCTACGTCTCATTCAAAGAGTGTCACAATGACCGCTCCTGCACCTCCTAAGACACCCGCGACATTTACCAGGTCAATAACATAACAAATATATTATGCTTATGACAAAATAAAGAATTTTTAGATTACTAGTATAGCAGAATGTCTTCTTGCTCTTGTGCAGCCCAAGTGGGGAAGTAGCTTCACTTTACCGCACCTGGCCGCAGCAAAAATAACATCACTATTTGCTTTGTAGTTATGTGTCGGTGTGTTTTTACCAACTTACTTAACTTTAATGATAACTTGCATACGTACATATTTACCTACGCATGAAAAGTGCAAATAAAATAACAGCTCGTAAAATGTTCGTTATAAAAGCATTTTGTTGGACACGCATACACCGCTTCACAACCCTTGACCTCCCAGAGCATTTCAACCACCCACTATACATGTCTGAATTTTCGACGAAGTATTATATTGCATTTTTAGAGACCACTATCAATAAACTCTCAGGGAGTTACCCGACTACGGAAACTGTTATGACTGTTCCCTATAGCAATCGCTCTTGCTTCCGCTTATAGCTTGACCTGGGAACCGACTTCGTTGCGGAAGAAACTAATTCCTTAACATGGCTTGAACTTTATTCGTTAAACTTTCCGGCGCAGGCGCGTGCCTGGGCTTCGGGCTTAAAGTTCCGTGCAATCAAAAAGTTCCAACTATTCGGATGGATGTTTAGGATGCTTTCGATTTGGAATCAATAAGTGCTTTTTGGCTGAGTTTCCAAAAATAGGCTTTCCAATTTGTTTTAATTTAGTTTTATACTCTACGATGGCAACCAAGTATAATACCTGTATAATAATAAACAGATATCGCAGGTTTTAGATCTCGCATTGATAAATAAATAATGGCAATTTCTTGTGTTGGCAAATCGCACCACCCCCTTTCCTCCTGTGGGTGTCGTAAGAGTCGACTAAGGGAACAGGGTTGAAGTGTGTTGTGGGCGATGGGCTAGCAACCTGTCACTGCAATGTCACATTTTGTCGATCTTTTATACCCATATTTATGCTAAAAGTGGCACTGGAACAAAAGTTTCATGTGCTCTGCCTAACCCTTTTAGGGATAAAGGCGTGATTATATGTATGTATGTAAATCGCACCCTTGTGCACTTGTTGCACGACAACACCACATAGGCTATGGTGTCTGTTTAGGTACCTCATACAGATCGTATGCTTGTTTGCCACGTTCAAGGTATAAAAAACTATTCCGTGATAAAATGTAAATTTCTTTCTCGAGATAAACTGAAAAACGTGTAAAAAGCAAATTATTTATTTACAAATGAAAAGTAATCAGTCACTTAATGGAAAATATGTTAATTCTCTTATCGAGCCACCAGTTGCTGTTTTATATGAAGAAATTCTTATTTGGGGACTCTTTACGTTATTCCAGATAGGTAACATTTTAAACATTATTTTTGTGAGGATATATCTTACTAATGTCTTAAACTACCTATGCGACTAAATATGTGTGAACTGTGGTGTTATGATAACGATTTACATACGAACAGTCCAAGATAAAAGCTTTGAATAAAAAGACTGGGCTCTGATGTAACGCGTAGGGTACGACTGGTTTGCCCAACAAGAGGTGAGCCGTTATGAATAACAACCGAGAGGTCGATCTGGATTTGGTAAGTGGTATGCAAATCGGGTCTAGGTACAAAGGAACGCGGAGACGTGGATTTAATGTCGGTACAGCTGGTCGTTGTAGTTTCTTTTAATATCAACTTAGTTACATATATGTAGCGAGGAAAGGTTAGGCAGAGGTTTGACTGAAACTAGGGTTGCGGTGTAAGTATTGAAACATTATGCCGAGTTAGACTAGCCCCTTTTGGCACGAAGATCCGAAATAAAGGGATATATGATTGTAGCTGTATATGTTATTATCTACGTTAGTTCCACGGTACTGAGCCGATATTGATGAATGAGGTAGCAATCGATTCGAAATCATGCTCCTTGCGACATAGGATACCTTATATCTGTCGATTTAGGATAGCCTGTAAGGATGAGTGTGTTTGTAAATAAATAAATAAATGTATGTAAAAAAAGTTTTCATTTTCAGTTAGTTTTCGTAGTAGTTTATTAAACTATTATGCGTATTTACTCGAAACGTATATTTTTCTTGGACTTTGATTATATTTTGTAATGATTTATAAATTTTTAAATGAAAGGAAAAATTGAAAAATTTAATGCTCCGAGCCGGATTCGAACCGGCGACTACAGGCATTCATGGCCCGTCGCTACTACCAACTGAGCTATCGGAACAATCTGGTTCGGGCACCAAATCCCTCAATCAGTTCCTTCATATAACGCCTTAGGGAGGCGTATGTAGCGACATCTACCAGAAGACTTAGGCTTCTTTACGGCACCAACGTCTCAAATTATGTTGAGAAATCGTCAGTAACGATGCGCCACCCCATACTAGCCTAAGTCTTCTGGTAGATGTCGCTACATACGCCTCCCTAAGGCGTTATATGAAGGAACTGATTGAGGGATTTGGTGCCCGAACCAGATTGTTCCGATAGCTCAGTTGGTAGTAGCGACGGGCCATGAATGCCTGTGGTCGCCGGTTCGAATCCGGCTCGGAGCATTAAATTTTTCAATTTTTCCTTTCATTTAAAAATTTATAATTTTCTTAGCAGCGTTACTGCTTAAAAACAAATATTAATTTTGTAATGATTTGGTGATTAATAGACCATACAGCAACACTATGCCATATATTGAAGCATGAGAAAACTACCCAATTATAAATATATCTTCTAGTGTATTTACGGTACATGATAGCAAGTTTTATCTTCCACTAGAACTGCACCATTTTCAAATAAATCATGAACTACATTTAAATAAAAACCCGTTTACAAACGGAGAACCGCACAATAAATTGCAGCTATCTGATAAACCCACCGTTTTTCTTATACTTAATTGTGTTTTCGCAACAGACAGAGTTTAATTGTGCTTTAAATGAACCCACCTGCTGCCTTCCCTTGCAGCTGGGCTATTTACAACCACAAGACATAAGTTTCACCGTAGGTCAACCAGTGGTAGAGTAACAACCAGAGCTGTAGTGTGAGGTGGCGGAAAAGTGTGCGAGAAATTGATTGCCTCCCTCATGCATGTCTTTCTATTGGTGTTTTTTTTACACGACCAGTCCGTGACGTCACACAGTCCCGTAACCGTATCTATAGAACCAGTACGCTTACCATGAGTTTGACAATGACGGCTTACGCTAACGAGTATCGAGTTTTCTATCTGTGCATCCCGCTCGTACTGTCAAAGTGCAATAGAGATGCACAGATAGGAAACTCGATAGAATAGAATAGAATAGAATAGCATTTATTCAGGTAACAACACATCACAAGTAATAAAACAGATTAACAAATACATCAAGATGTGGACCTGAATGTTCAGGATGTGGACCTGAAATGGCCTCCACTCGGCAATGCAGTTGGCACGGCTAGCGTGATCAACGGCGCTGGTTTTCTGTGGAGCCAGCGGGGTGTGCGGGACAGCGTATTGTGAGACTTGTGTCAGATTATATAAATACGATATTAATATGACATATTATGATAGTATATATATATATCTGTTACAAAATAAAAGTACGTATATTATACATATAATTTTACTAATTCGTTGATAACAAAATGCGGCTAATAGTTTTTAGGAATGGGAGCTAATACCAGGGTTTTGGATATCCTACCTTTAGGCAGCAATACGTTGTTGAGCCATTAAGTGATTTTTCAGTTTGGACTTGAACCCACTAATAGTAATGCTCTCCTTGATAGGTGGTGGGATATTATTCCAGCATTTCGTGGCAGCATAACGAAAGCTGCGATACTCGTTAGCGTAAGCCGTCATTGTCAAACTCATGGTAAGCGTACTGATCGCACAAAATAAATGCTTGTGCTGACGGTGTTGCGTTTTCTACTGTAGGAAGATAATGATAATATTTAATTTTATTTTAAAATAAGGATTTTAATGTGAAGTCGGTGTTAGCTTGTTTTAAGTCTTGATTATTGTTTTCTTAGTGTTTTTTTTTTAATTTTGGTTTCCAGTGTCATGTGATGTTTTATTTTCTTTTTTGGGTACAGTTAAAAGCTAATTGTGTAGATACCAATAAGAAGATGAGGCGGGGTTTTATTAAAACCCTGAAAAAAATATTTTGATGAAATGAAAATTCGCCGAAACATTCATTCCATGAAACGTTTGCCGGGAGAACAAGAGTAAACCGTTTGATTCTGGTTCTGATCCCTGATATTTACGAGTATGAAACTTAACTAAGCTCTGTTCACTAAAATATACTACGTCTTTTTCTCTCAAACACAAGTCAAATGAATAATAGAGTGTGTATTTTATAGTGTCTTAACTAAAATCGGTTTGACAGACGTTTATGGCTGCCATTTGAGTACCGTGTAAATCATCAGACATTTCACATAATACTCAAAGAGAATGAATAGGCATATTTCGGTCAGACATCGCGAATTCCAATAAGCCAGCAGTCAAAGGCTTGGCGTGGGTCCAGCACCTGTGGGTGGAATCCGGATTAGTGGACTATATCTTTGCCGCGATGTAGCTTGTATAAATGCAATGTTATCTTCGCAATAACTACTATTTGAAACAGTCTTATTCATGCGGCAATATATATACTACTTAAAAACCGGCCAAGAGCGTGTCGGGCCACGCTCAGTGTAGAGTTCCGTATTTTTTTCCGTATCAAAAATGGGCTATTTGTTACATTGAGTTGACATATTAAGTAGGGAAGGTCGGGTAAAGCGAACACCCCAGGCAAAACGAATTTGGCCTCCCCCTCCTGACTTACTTGTCCTTGTCGCACCACGCGCCTATACGACGTTCGGAATCCTTTGCTCAGTGAGCGGCAGGAATAGTAGGGAGCGGTCGCTGCGCTTGTCGTCAGTGACGAGTAGAAACGTGTTTTTGGTGAAAAAAGATCGATGTTTAAAGGTAAGTACATTGTCTGTTATCTTGTCATGGTATTTTTCTCGACTCTTAATTGTTGATGCTTCTATTGCCCATTAAAATATCTTCCGTCTAGAGTGCATTTCTTTTAGAACGAAGCAATGGTTATTTTTTGAACGTGATTAATTTCGTAAACTGACTGAATGGGCAAAGTGGATCGGGCAAAGCGGATATCATGCTATGCCTTTGCATGTTCATTTTGGCGATGGGTTTATATTTATGAGGTTCAATTTTCTAATCACAATATTTTATTACAGATGGTATATAAATATAAAAAGACCAATCAGGGCTCCTGGTCAACAGAAGTTATAGATATGTCAAAGCCGGCGAACCGATAAAAGGAACGGCACAAAAGTATGGATTACCATATGCCACGTTATATAGGCATGTTAAAACCGGAAATGCATCCAAACAACTTGGTCGGGTTCGTCCAGTGTTCAACGAACACCAGGAAAACGAGCTATTCACTTATTTGAAGGACATGGACGGTGTTTTTTTTGGATTGACTCGAAACGATTTCACTTTGCCCGGGGACAAGGTTCACTTTGCCCGGCACTCTGGGCAAAGCGGATAAAATAACTTTTTTGGTTTTTCGCTCAAAATTACAAAAACTGTTTAATATTAGAGGCAAATGTTATATATTTTTTTAAAGAATATTGATTAAAGACTAATTATAGACATCTGTTTCATTTCTTCCTTGTAACGTTTTCTGTTATGTACAGTCAAAGGTAAAGGTGTTCACTATGCCCGGACTTCCCCTACAGAACCCTAAAACCCTACAAGCAATACTTAGCGAACAAATAATTTTATTATTAGACAACGAACGACAACTAAGACAATTCGAGCACGACAAATTTTCGACCTAATGTATGGGCGCACCTGCTCTGACCCCATTAAATCAGGAAAACAGCGCCATGTACATGGCGTACTACAGTACAGTACAATGTGAGCGTTCCGCGTACAGCGACATCTATCTGCAAATTAAGTAAACTATTGCGCGCGAGCTCAAAGTATGGAAGATGATTTCTATGGGATAATTCTTTATTGTGTGAACCGATTTTCACCGTTTTTACTTTATTTGAAAGCATGTCATTTCATTGTGATTTTGTAGAAATTACAGGTACAATAAACACCTGCTTATACGGTTAAATTACAAACTTAGTTCATAAAATATTTTGTACTTTTTCAAAAACTATTCAACCTATCAAACTCAAAATAATTTTCCTAGAAAGGTTTTATAAAGAGCTACCTTTGAGTTTTTTTCATATTTTTGTAACTTATGGTTCAAAAGTTAGAGAGGGGGGGACACACCTTTTTTTTTACTTCTGGAGCGATTATATCCGAAAATATTAACATTATCAAAAAATGATCATAAAAACCCTATTCATTTTTAAATACCTATATCCAACAATATATCACAAGTTAGGGTAGAAATGAAAAAAAAACACTCCCCACGTTACGTATAGGGGAGGTACCCTAATAAAAAAAACCCTTTTTATTTTACCACTTTGTCGGCGTGATTGATATACATATTAGTACCAAATTTCAGCTTACTAGTGCTAACGGTTACTAAGATTATCCGCGGACGGACGGACAGACAAAGCGAAACTATAAGGGTTCCTAGTCGACTACGGAACCCTAAAAAGGCCACGGAAACCATCATGGTCCAGTAATCCCGCAATGCCACAAAACCGCCCGAACTGGCGCGTCATAGATAACGCGGCGACCATTGTCAAGAGGCACAACACCGATGTAGACCCACCAAGTACTCCATAACGCGACCACGACCACTCTGACGAGAGAAGAGATGAAGAGTATCTGTCTTATACATCCCTTTAGAGGCAGTTGGATACGCATGGCTCGGATTATTCCCGGGAAGAGATCCCTTATAGGGATAAGTTCGCCTTTGTACTTTGATCTATTGTGTGACATGTATTATTCTTTCACCTGTTATTGTATATAATAAAGTGCTTACATACATATGTACATTAGTATTTATTTCTTGTATGGCTTACACAATTCTCTTTTTTTAGTTGCGGATATGAAAATAGGATACTTTTTGTAGGAAAGTGGAATTGGAGCAAGTTAACCGCGGTCAGTGGGGGGAAAAGTTAAGTAAATACTATTGAAATAACACCGTTCTAGAGGATTTTCAGTTATTTTGCTTGTAGCACTACAGTGAATTCATCCTTACTTGTCTTATTTGGTAAACAACATTCTAACCTCAAAATGCATCTTTTTAGGATAGAATAGCAATTTTGTAGATCATGCCGAGACAACTTGTCGTCCGAAAAGTCGTCTCGGCATCACTTCACGATTTTTTGTCGAGCAACGCTTTTTTTACGATAAAATAGCTGCTAAAGTCTAAAAAGATACATTTTGAGGTTAGAATGTTGTTTACCAAATAAGACAAGTAAGCATGAATGCACTGTATGCTACTAGTCTACATCAACATAATAATAATTCTCATTTCTTCGCTTTGGAGAAAAGTAGACCCACCACACAATAATGAGAGTGATTTGCATTGAATCGAAGATGGGATTGGTTGTAATTTGTCTGGAAGAGATCGCTTTTAGCAATAAGACCGCCTGTTGTCTACCATTGTTTATACCTACCCGAGGGGGCTACCCGAGGTTTCCATCGATTTTTGACAAGTTATGAATCGTATCTCCTACGTATAAACCAAACGATTATCGGTTCTTCAATCTTTCATCTCCATTTTGGTCTACCGGATTTTGAAGCAAATGAATACTTAATTTTGTATGATCTTTTTAAACATTGTCTAAAATAACACTTATTTTGTATCTCTATTGACGTGAAAAATGTAACACATACGAAATCTACATATTTAGGTTCGTCTGTGACGTCCCTAAAAACGGGTCTAGGGTTTTCTTTTTAAACCTATTAACATAAAAGTTATGGCCAGAAACCGGTTTTTTTGGCCTAAAATTGTTCAACTTTGATGCCAAATATCTCGAAAACAATGAACTTTGAAGTAAATATGGGATACTATATTACTTAAAGCCGTCGTTGTTAACATAATAAGCTACAAAAAACCTAAGAAAACTAAGAGATTCAGATCGAAGGTACGATCACATACGCCAATTATGGGAGCCCCTTAATTTACCCCTGTTTTTCTATTTTATTTTTACTATGTCTGGTGAACAATAAAGAATATTTGTATTGTTTTGTAATGTAAATCGGAATGAAATGTTACAATATCGCGTCCTAGCACACCTGTGGACTCGTGGCATGTGGATTAACGGATTTTTCCGAGTCGCGGGCCGGCACTGTATCCGTGTTCAGGTTTGGCATGACGCTGTGGCTTTTTGTTTATGGTTTTAAAAGGTTTCGGTTACTGCCGAGCAGGCAAGCTTGTTGCAGTTTGTAGTTAAGCCAACTGTAAGTTTTCATCTACTTAGAGGTACTTGCTTTCTTCTTACTAGCTTTTATAATAATAATAATAAGCATTTATTTCGAACCATAAGTCCGGTATAGGGTTTATAAGTTGCACTGTTCATATAATAATAATGTGTAATCTCTGGAACCACTAATCAAAATAAAAAATATTTCATTTGCGTATAGAATGGACTTTCTGGATGATCATAGACTACTTTATATCCCGCGGGTTCGCCTGCGTTCTCTTACATTACTCAAAGCTGCGCAGGTATAGCCAGTAATAAAAATAAAAAGGCAAAGCGGTGATATTGTAGTTTAAGTTTGTGTAAGGGGTAATCTCTGAAACCGCCTGCCCCGCATGCCTGTCGGTGATTTTTTTCACTATTGTATCAGGATAAATTCTATTTTGAGGGTTTGCATGTGTGCTTTGCGATTAGCAGGCAAATCCGCGCGTGCAACTAGTATGCTATACGTTGTGGTCTATTACACAAGTGATCACTTTGGTAACTTACTTGGAAAAATACCAAGTAGCGGAGAAAACACGGAAAAATACATATTCTGCTGTGGTAGCAAACTTCCTTGCTTCACTCCATAAAACTAAAACCTAACGTCTGCAAAAAGCCATATTGCTGGTATCAATGCTCTTTGAAACTTTCTTTAAACACAGACCATTTGAAAAGCGGCCTTAAACACTGCATTTAAAGCTTATTTTTCATTGAAGTCAATTTTCATATTCGGCGTGCATAAAAGGCGTTCGGAATAGCAGCGGCAGATAGGCTGTTTTAGCTCACACCTGAGTCAATACATTCAAATTGTAACTCTGCTTTTAATACATTTAAGTCCAATTTCGTCTGTATAGTGTCAAATTTATGCACTAGCGCGAATCTGCTAAGCCATTTTCGACCGTGCCACTAAAGGTAAAAAAGTTGAAATTTAAATGACGTGATGGCGTGAATTATTGTAATCGAAAAATATTTTCACTAATAGCGAATGCATTTAGTACGAGCCGTAACAAGCGTTTATTGAATGATTTATGACTATGTGAATATGAAAAGGAATCAATTTTAGGTTTTTTCACGCCCGTGTTTTTTATTTTATTCTACTGGCACTTTTTAAATAAGATAATTGCTGGAAGGGTAAAGCTCACGTAGCGTTTTTTCAATCAATCAATCAATCAATCAAATCGTTTATTTGCTAGAATACAGGTAGGTACAAGTGAGGTCTTATATTCTAAATTGATCCATGTATTCAGCCTGCGCGCAGGCATGCAAACATTTTAAAGTGCACGCACGTTACAAACAAATAAAATTAAAATGAATTCTAAACTCAAATTAAATTTCCATTATTCTTAAAAAATATTAAATTCAGTAATATAGCACCATGTCAAAAAGTATAAATAAGTACAAAACAAACAGGCATGTCAAACTTATAACAAAAGACTAACTTACGGAATGCGGGTTTAAGTAGCTTTTTACGCTATAAAAGCACTTGTCCAGGAGTCAGGTGGACAGCCTGTGTTTAAAACTATTACCCCGTATTAACTTTATTTCATCTGGTAAGTTGTTAAACAGTTCTATACACATGTTGAACACATTTTTGCTGTATATCGCCTTGCGAGCCGGCGGTTTATACAACTGGTTCATGACTTTCTGTCTGGTTTGCCTGTCTCTTATTTCACCACGTGTTTTGAAGTGTGACTGGTTGTTACAGACAAACACACACACATCTCTAATTTTAAACGCTGAGTTGTTTGTTTTATCAGTATTTGCAATATTGTGATTATTAACTATGATTACTATTACTCAAATTACATGTTGCTAGGTATCAAGGATTCACTCTGATTTTGTAGTTTGGTTAGTTAAATTTTTTTGAGAATCATCCGGAAATGGATATTGGTTAACATACCTATTTCCATTTGTACGATATTCCTCGATTCTTTATAAGTATGTGATTGTAATGTATTTTTTCTTTACAACTGCATTGTTCAAATAGCATATGTTAAGTTGTGCATAAGAAAACGTCATTCGCGCACTCGCATGCCTGTCAGAATGTGATCGATAGCGATAAGTGATAAAATGACAACTAGCTGAGAGTCACATGCGCGTCGCCGACCGCTTATTGATTTTAAGAATGTCTCAATAGGCTAACCGGTCGTCATTGTAAATAAAGTCCGGGTTGCACTCCGGGAGTGCCGGCAGAAGTGAAAACTCAATAAAAGTTTTTCAGTTTTTTTTTTGTTACGTATTTTCTATCTGTCGAATCCTACGGTCACGTGACCTGTTGCGAGTTTAACATTTTTTCCCAATCACAAAAGTGCACAGCGCCGCTAAAGAAGATTTCACTTCAAAAATCAAAAAATAAAACTAAATACATATATTCGTCTGCCAAACCATAAGAAGTTGTGGTGTCATTGTGTTTGCATTCTGTAAGGTTCATTTTTGGATAATAATTATGTTTTCACTGCACGGCCACCACCAGGAACATAACACAAAATAACTACAGAGCAAGTTATGGGCAATTGAGGCGCAATGGTCAGGGGTTAGACAACGGAACGAGAGGTCGTTAGTTCAGCTGGTCGATCAAGTAATGCATTGTACGCGCATCAGGAAAATTACAGTTGACTTGTCCAAACGTGCGTTCGAACAGTTACGTGAACACGCCTCTGAGTACAGAGGGAGTAGGGGTGTTACTATGGTTGCGGTCTGTAAGGTTGATTTTGGTTAAATTGTGTTTTCACGGCACGACCCGTACCGGATAAGGCCCCTGGGCACAACCGCTCTTATTTATTTCAGTGTCGGCGATTCTGTGTTTCGAGTGCACGTTAACAAGGTTTTGTTACGAATACATTTTGAGACTGTTTTTTTTTTATACGACGGTGGCAAACAAACGTACGGCCCGCCTGTTGGTAAGCGGACACCGCAGCTTATAGACGCATGTAACTCCAAAGGAGTAACATGGGCGTTGCCGACCCTTGATATGTATGAGGATTCGCCGTGTTGACAGCTGAAAGAACAAGTTCCCTCGCTCTCAACAGAATGCATCCTCGGGAGCTCTGGCGACCTTGCTCACCTTCATTTGATTTTGAACGAGCGAGCGAAACGAAAGCAGTTCTCTGTTCTGCTCGGGCCAAAATTATTTCGCATGTCCGGATCTCCCACTGTCTAGCTGTTCTCAACTGAGAGCACCTCTATTGCCATCGGTTTTGCGCGCAATGTGCCCCGCCCACTGACAGTTAAGTTTAGCGATTCGGAGGGCTATATCAGTTACCTTATTTTTGCCTATTAAATCAATAGGTATATCAATAATAATAATTACCTTATTTAAGCAACGTATTTTCCCCTTAAATTCACTTTATATCGAACTAGCTTCTGCCCGCGACTCCGTCCGCGTAGAACTCGTTTATATCGCAGCTCCATACAAACTTTTACCCCCCCCCCCCATTTCACCCCCTTAGGGGATGCTTTCGGGCTTTCTGCATCGCTTCAACTATCTCCACTTAAAAAATCACTTCAATTCGTCTCTCCGGTTTGCCGTGAAAGACGTACAAACAAACTCACACATACACTTTCCCATTTATAATATTAGTGTGGATAACAGACTGAATACAAGTAACAACAGCCTCTTAAACTCCAAAATACTTCACCAGTTCATCACACACGTCGGAAGATCAGCGGTTGTCACAACTTTTTATTCGCCGCCATTAAATTCATAGCTTCGTCGAAACTTCGACTTACCGTTGGTATTGAAAACTTTGAGAATGGCTTTCACAAAAAGACGTATTGGGAATAAGTGTGTATACAATTTGTTTGGGTTTCAATAAGGTGAGTGAAATTGGATTCAATTACTGTTACTTTTTGGCCGACTACGGCAGAGCCGAAAGGAATTTTTAGCTGTCTGTTTGCGTTTACATGTATCACATCGCTGCGTTTACATGTATCACATCGCTGTGTTTACATGTATCACATCGCTGCGTTTACGTGTATCACATTGCTGCTGTTACGTGTATAACATCGCTGCGTTTACGTGTATCACATTGCTGCTGTTACGTGTATAACATCGCTGCGTTTACGTGTATCACATTGCTGCTGTTACGTGTATAACATCGCTGCGTTTACGTGTATCACATCGCTCCGTTTACATGTATCACATCGCTGCGTTTATGATACTGAACAGATTTTTATGAATGAGGTATCAATCGATTCGAAACTATGCTACCGGTGAGATTGGCATCTTTAGTACGAAAGATAAAGCGGTTTTTTATTAGATTGTTTTTCTTATTCGAGATAAAGTTTGGAGTACGATGAGATACGAGATCGAGTCTCGCCGCGCGCGCGTTACCGGCAGGTCGTGACCCTAATTACGTAGCGCAAAACAATTACTCAACATGGTCAAATGTGCGAAGTGTACCAAAGTTGTTAGCAACAAGACTCCAGGAGTACAGTGTAACAAGTGTAATAAGTGGTACCACGCCACTTGTGCATCCCTTTCAACGGAACAACTGTGTGCACTGTCGACAACAGACTCGGTCGACTGGAAATGTCGTGCTTGTGCGACTACAAATGGGGCTAAAAAGAAGCGAATATCGGTTATTCTGCCAGGAAACGAAGACGAAGAATCCGATACGGAGCCCATACCACAAAGCGAACCGGATAAAGCACTATTAGAAATGCGGCAAGAAATTCGTCAATTACGGCAAACCGTTAAAGAGATAATCCGAGAAGAGCTACAATCTACCCTCAAATTTTATTCTGACAAAATCGACGAATACGAAAGTAAAATGAAAGACCATGAAATAAGATTTAAATTAATGGAGAATCAATACAAGGATATCGCGAATACGTGCAAAAACCTGACGCTGAAAAATGAAGTCCTGGAACAAAAAGTGTATAAAAACGAACAAGCGCAGGTGTGCAATGACGTCGAGATATGTGGGATCAGTGAAACGGAGAACGAGGACGTCAAGAAAATTGCTACATCCTTCTGTCAACTACTCAACCAAGATCCAGGCGATATCGTAAGAGCCGCTAGGAAAAAGAAGCCCGTTCGAGCTGGCTCCGCGCAGGCAGAGCGCGCCAAAATGGACTCGCCCATCCTCGTTACGCTGCGTGAGGGCAGGCGTGAGTACTGGTGCGATGCAGCAAGATCGACCGAGATGACAGCACGGGACATTGGAGGCGCGGACGAAAAAAAGATCTATCTCCGTGAGGCGCTCACACCAACAACGTCATACCTACTCTGGAAGGCTAAAACTAGTCTGAAGGGTAAATTGTGCAAGTACGTATGGTGCAGGAACGATCAGATTATGGTACGCAAAACAGATGGTGATAAAAAGGTATATTATATAAGAGCAGAAAAAGATATCGAGCGAGTGGGCAAGGAGCTACAAAAAACATAGGTATGTACAACACCCTATCATAGTGTTTACCATAATAACTAGTTACATAAGGTGAGAGTCAACTTGCCAAAAAAAAATCTCCAATACATCTCATGGACCTATACAGCTCAAACATACAAGAGGCAATCCACGATACATGGAATGACTTCATGAATGATGTATCCGATGAACAATATAAACTTAATTTGCTACACGTCAACATCCGCTCAATGATCAAAAACCACTCACAATTAGAATATATTATAGCTGGCAGCCCAATAACAATACACCTGATAACCATCACAGAAGCGAACATCTCCGACGAAGTCGCTAATTTATTCGAAATAAAGAATTACGTTATGTACACAGAACTACGAAAACAAAGAAGAGGAGGTGGTATTATTATCTACGCTCATAAAAATACTACGTTCATAAAGGTACCTGTGACTACAGTGAACTTTGAGTGTCTATATGGTGAAGTGGAATTCGCTAACAGCAATAAAATTAATTTGTGTTGTATTTACAGACCGCCGATCTTAAATAAGTATTATTTTGTTAACGAACTGTCACAGTTATTATCCGCATATCCCATGAATTCAAATTGCATTCTTGTAGGTGACATTAATATAGACATTTCGTGCACAAACAACATAGTAAGATCGTATTTAGACAGCCTAAATGAACTAGGTTTTGAATGTTGTATAACTAACTACACAAGAGTGGACTCAAACGTAAATGGCATATCTAAATCTTGTATCGATCACCTATTCATCCGTGACGCTTGCAGACGAAGTGCGACTGGGTATTCCGTGCGCTCGGCTGTTGTGCGCGATGCGCCGGCCGACCATTATATAACAGGGCTCGCTCTTATCAGCGCGTCCCATGTAGATACTTATAAGGTTGTAAACAAGTTGGATAACAACAAAGTCAAAATAGAATTAAATCAAATAGATTGGAGCCCGGCGCTTAGCCTCAGCGACCCGAATGAGATTATTGATTACATCATTGATAAATACCAGTCAGTCTATAACAAATGTACCTTTAAGTCAAAAATATACACAAATAATAAACCGGAAAGTAATTGGATAACTGAAAAATTAATAAAGATGTCTAACAAAAAGAAAGATCTCTTAAATATATATTTAAAAGACACATACAACAAGCAGAACGAATTAATATATAAAAGACATAGAAATAGGACTAACAAAAAAATTAATAATGCTAGAAATAACTTCACAAAAAGGGAAATATTTAATAACTTCAAAAACCCTAAAAAAATGTGGGAAATTATAAATAGACTGACTGGAAGAATTGTTAAAGCGGTGGACGATGTGTTAATTAAATCCTTCAGGCTAAAAGCAAAACAATTATCGAATAAATTTGCGATTGACTTTGATAATAACGTTAAAAAGGTACTGACATCGTGCGATGAGCCATTACTTGACGAAAAAAAGTACAGTAATACTCCTAGTCTGTCAATTCGAATCAAAAAAATTGATGAAGAGAGCTTACATAAAATTATACTACAAATCGACGACAAGAAAAGCCCAGGATACGACAAAATAAGGGCGAAAGATATAAAATACATCTCGGAACAAATGACTCCGGTTCTCGTACACCTTATCAACCAATGTATCTCACATTCTAGATATCCTAATAAATTAAAAATAGGCCTCGTAAGACCCATACATAAAAAAGGCTGCTACGCAGACACAAATAACTACAGACCGATTACAATTCTTTCATGCATAGATAAAATTATAGAAAAATACATTGGAAACACAATAAATAGATTCCTATCAAATAATGGCATCATCCACGAAAAACAGTTTGGTTTTCAGAGAGGGAAAAGCGCATCGCAAGTTTTATCACAATTCACAGATGTTATAAATAATCATCTAGATAAAAAACACCATGTACTTGCTGTGATGATAGATTTTAGTAAAGCATTTGACACCTTGAATCACAACACATTATATAGAAAATTGAAGCAAAATGGTATACAGGGTCCTGTGCTGGAACTCATTAAAGACTATCATACGCACAGATTTAATGCAGTCAGCATAGCGGGCGAACAAAGTGACCTAACTCCGGCACTGTGCGGTACAGCACAGGGATCTATACTGGCGCCAACGGAGTACTTACTGTACGTTAATGATATGCACAAGATATTCCGGCATGGCTCTGTGTACCAATTTGCAGACGATACCTTTATAATAACAGCCCATAAGGACTTAGAGAACGCTCAAGATATGATGCAGATTGAGTTCGACCTTTTGTGCAAATGGGCGCACGATCTGGGTTTATCGTTAAACTACTCTAAAACGAAACTAATGCACATACACTCGCCATATAAAAAAGTGAACGCTACGCCTAAGATCGTGGCCCACGAACACAAGTGTCTACACTTATCTAAAGCGCTATGTAACTGTACCCAGCTTGAAATTGTAAAGGAACACACTTACCTTGGATTAAAAATTGACGACAAGTTTAACTGGGGACCACATGTAGATCAAGTATGTAAAAAACTTAGGTCTATATTGTCAAAACTATGTATTCTTAAACATAAAGTTCCTTACAACACGCTTAGACTTCTATACATGTCCCTGGCTGATTCTGTCATAGGTTATGGTATAGAAAGCTATGGAAGAACCTACAAAACCTACCTAAATAATATATACAACCTACAGATACGTCTACTGAAAACAATTGTACCAACTAAAATTAAATATATAAATAGGAAAAATTACGAAAATCTATTTAATCATTGTAAGGTGTTAAATGTATTCGACAAGGTGGAACTGGCAATTATAACGCAGTACAATAACAATATAACCAATTTAAAGAAAATAACAAGACCGAGCCGTCTTCGTAGCTTATCTAACCACCCACACACCACATTTGAGGTGGGAAAAAGTAATAATGAATACGGGAATAGGGATTGGAGTTGTATCCTACCTGCAATATTAAATAGATTTCCGGACGAGTTAATACGTAACATTGAGGGTAAAACGTGTAGTAAAACACGTTTGATAGTCAAAAGGCATCTGTTAAAATTAAGTCGTAAACAGTAAAGATAAGTACTTATATTAGTTTTAAGGCAGGCTCCTTAACTCAAAAAATCTTTTAAAATTAAGATTAGTAGTTAAGAATGTAATTAAACCCCTATCTTTTATTGAAATAAACAGTTCAAATTTAAAAATTTTTTTTTTTTTTATACATTTTATTTAACTTTCTATGTCTGTTGATTTTCTTTAATTGTTCACAGACGAGAGGTTCGCAGCAATTTATTTAGACGACCACTTAAGCCTAATTGGTGGTGACCCTGCCTACAAAGCTGAGGGTACTGGGTTTGAATCCAGGCAGAATTTATATTTATGATAAGCACGAATATATATCCCCCCGTTACCCGTGTGGTGTCGGGTTAGAATTTCACCACCCCCTTTCTTCCCGTGGGTGTCGTAAAAGTCGACTAAGGGACCAGGGTTGAAGTGTGTTGTGGGCGATAGGCTAGCAACCTATCACTGCAATATCACATTTTGTCGATATTTTATACCCACATTTATGCTAAAAGTGGCGCTGGAACATACGTTTCATGTGCTCTGCCTACCCCTTTTGGGAATAAAGGCGTGTATGTATGTATGTATGTATGTACGAATATATATGTTCCCGAGTCATGAATAAATAAAATAAATAAATAAATATTTGGGGACAATCTTACACAAATCAACCTAGTCACAAACTAAGCAAAGCTTTTACTATGGTTACTAGACGGCGATATGTTACATTCTCATATAGATAAATAAATATCTAATGTTCATCACACAAATAAATGCCCTTACCGGGACTCGAACCTGAGACCTCCAGCTTCGTAGGCAGGGTCACTACCAACTAGGCTACAGAGGTCGTCAAATTTTATTAACTAATTAAGTATGACTGTACATATTATTGTCGTCTACTACCCTTAGTACCTACAAGCACTGCTTAGTTTGGAGCTAAGTCGATTCGTGTAAGTGTCCTCAAATATTTATTTATTTATTAGACCGATAGTCTGTATCTTCCGCCTGCACGTAGTGCCAATCTATCTTGCATGTAATATAATACAAACACATTTCATTGCACACAACAAAACACAATCCATTCTAATATTATAATGGGAACGGCAAAACGGAGCGACGAATTGACGAGATTTTTAAGTGGAGATAGTTGAAGGGATGGAGAATGCATAGGCTACTTTTTGTCTCTTTCTAACTTCCCTAAAATGGGGAGATAATCACTATCTCCGACTCGACTACGAGTACTGTAAAATAATCATAAAGGATCACAAATAACAAGTAGAAATCATTATTATACCCATTAATAACTGATTCAAATAACTTCTTGGAAACCTGTCAATTTGCAAAAAGTTACTCCTAAGTTATATAACAAATAAAAATAAAATTTTGTTCGAGAGATCGGCTCCTTTACGACTTTCAATGACGTGCGCCGACGTTCAACTTTTGAATTACTCTATAAAATACTGAATGGCGATTAAGCTCGCTTCATTGGGGCTTTGAGATGTAGGTTTAGGTAGCAAAATTGGGTAGTTTGCTCGTGTTAAAATGTTAAACAATGTCACTATATGGAATGTAAACCACCCAACATTTTATAAGCTTTTATTTAACTTGCAATGTATGTACCTTCGGGTGTTTTATGTAACTTCAGTTGGAATCTTGCAACTCAATTTTGAAGCAGATGAGTTCAACCAATTGGGTTGAAATTAAAGGTTTAAGTACTTTCAGTTTGGATGACAATTCAATATAATAAGTGCCATCGAGCTGATCTAGTCATGGGTATTACGTAACACCGTTGAGTTTGGGCTCGTTAGAATCGTCTCAACCTGTAGTTGATGACGGCATACAGAAAAGTACATTAAAGGAAAAAAATGCTTCGAGCTGGATTAGAACCGGTTACCACAGGCATACGCACCCCAACGCTACTGACCAACTGAGCTATCGGAACAATCCGTCTCAGCCACCAAATTGTTCAATCATTTCCCTGTTACAACGCCTTAGGGAGGCATGTAGCGACATCTACAGAGAAGGTTTAGGCTTCCTTACGTCACCAAGGTCTCAAATGATATTGAGAAATCGTCAGTAACGAGGCGCTACCCAATAGTAAATAAATTACTAAACCGCTATGTTTTAGTGCTTAGCTGAGAACTGCTTTGTTTGTTATCAAGTATTGTTTTCCTTACTGTACCATCAATTTAAAAATAGTTATTTACGATACAAGTGCCGAAAATAGGAAATTCGCAACGAGTGGTGATAAATTAAAACACGAACGAAGGGAGTGTTTTAAATCGACACGAGTTGCAAATTACCTGTTCGCACGTGTATCGTACAACTTTTTACTGTATATATGGCTCTTTAAAGTTTCGACATATGCACGGAAAGTGCTCTTTTCCGCACTAGTGCGGAAAAGTAGCACCATAATGTACTGTAAAGTATTATTTATATCTACCATTAAAAGCAATCATTTTCCCTTCGATGCTCCACCAGGACCGTAAACAAGTTCATGTTTTCCCGAAGTTACAAACTGAATCAATAACGGGGGATCTTTGTTGACTGTCAGCAATAATGAATGTTGCCTGGACGAAGTTTCTGTGTAAGTTGACCGATGTATTGTTCTAGGTTCCGCTGAGATTGGGACTGTTATTGAACAGTATTCAAGGTATAGCGTCGATGTGAAAATATAGGATTCATGCTAAGATATCTGAGACATCTATACTAATATTATATGAAAGAAAGGTATGTGTGTTAGTTGCTTTGTATGTTTTTTATGTAGTGAGTATATATCAAAACGACTCATTTTATTTTTAAAAACATGCATCTGTGTAAGCACTTAAAATTACTTTAGGGGATGGACATCCATACTAATAATATACTTACAACCATTTTGAAGAACCATTTTAATACTGGTGAAATAGTGGATGTATAGCGGAGATAGATTGCCTCCTACAAACAAACTTAAAAACCTCAAAGATTTCTTTTTTAATATGTGAGTATACGAGTATGTCTATTAGATATCAAATAATACCAATTTTCTATCTTCACTGACGTGAATAGAATATATAGGTAAGATACGCTAAAAAACCAATCGTTCTCAACGCAACACAAGTGTGAGTGTAAATAAGCCAATAGTCCACCTGCACTAACCTCAGCCATTGTAAACACAACCTTTAGCTCCAGTAATACAGTTGAAACTGGCTTGAGTTAGACACTCAATTGTTACTGAAAGGTAAACTTGTCAATTCTCGTAGACGTCTACGGCGTAGATGTGCTACGGACTACGGCGCTACGATAATACGACCGTCACGTAGCTTTCTGAGAACCCTTTCAACATATTGTAATACATTCACTGCCAAATAATTTGTAGCACTACGCGCGTAGTAGGTGACGTGGATTTTCCGCTAAGTAAAGGGAAGCCCCTGCTAACAGAGCGCCTGCTAGGCTGTCAGTGAATATGTTCAGAGTCCCCAGGAGCACGGTCGACTCAAGTCAACTCTCCATACAAACGTACATTGGTTCTCATTCTAAAACGGCACACTGTAATAACATGAAACTTTTTATACACAGTGGGGTCCGCAATATTTAGGTCGGAAATTATATTCTGTTGCTATTTACTATGTATTACACAAAAAACGATTGGATACTGTTGCGCCGGTGGTATAAACTTCAAACTTGATTTTCCATGCTTTAGAAGCGTTTTCAGCAGGCTGAAAAGTGATTTCAGGCCGTTTCAGAGGTGGCTCTTCCACATACTAGAAGATTGAAAATTCACCCTAGTTACCGTTGTTTTCAGGCGCCTGAAACATGTTTTCAGTCCGTTTCAGGACAGCCTCTATCAGATGGCGCAATAACCTGAAAACCCGTTTTCAGGCGTTTTCAGGACCCCTTATGGGCCTTTGAAGTACACTTCAGTATATGGCGAAATTTCTCGAAGGAGTGAAAGAGACAGCACTATTAGAGAGAGACATCTAGATTGAGAAGGTTCGAGAAGTGTGTGAAAGAGACAGCACTATTAGAGAGAGACATCTAGATTAAGAAGGTTCGAGAAGTGTGTGAAAGAGACAACTAGAAAGGGACAGCATATTCGGGTCGAACGAGCATCGAACAATCTAGACGCTCTGGAACATTCACGAACCTAGGGGTCGCCGTTCCTAGAATTGGACCTTGGACTGATTATTCAAGATTTCTCCGGAATGTTCTAGTGCGAAGGTCTCCGGGTATATAAGCCGCGTGCCAACGCAGTGGAGTTTGAGTTTTGAATTAAACGGCGAACAGTGCGAATCTCAAAGCGAAGCGAGTGAAAAGTGTGTCATAGTGAAGTGATTTATTAAGTAAGTCTTGTTAATTAGTAATTTTGTAATAAAGTTTGCATTCTTTTAATTAGTGATCAATTCGTGTATTTTCTATCACGTTACCCACCCCGTGGACGTAACATTTGGTGTCAGAAGTGGGATAGAAAATGTCGACTACATCACGTGAGAACGAGCAGAAGAGAGTGCAGACCCGGAGCCGAGCTGCAGCAGGTGAGGACTCTGCGTCGGGCGCTGGCCCATCAGACTCACCGACCCCATATAAGCAAGAGATAGACGTCAATGCCATCTTAGTTCTCTTAAAAGAGCAAGCTCGTCAACAACAGGAACAGGCCCGAAAAATCGAAGAGGGGCTGCGCAAACAGGAATAAAAGCTAGAAGAGGGGCTGCGCAAACAACAAGAGCAAGCTCGTCAACAACAAGAGCAAGCTCGTCAACAACAAGAGCAAGCTCGTCAACAAATCGAAGAGGGGCTGCGCAAACAGGAAGAAAAGCAAGAAGAACAATCTAGACTGCTTCGAGAGGTACATGAGACCGCGACTGAATGGAAGCGCGAGATGTGTGAGGTCCAGGAGAAACTGATTAACTTTGAAACTGGACTTCATGGTGTTAGAGAAACCATTGGGACAGTTAAGGAGGAAGTTGACACCTACAAGAATCGCCTCCAGAAGCTCGAAATAAAAGTGGCCAGTGGTACGAGTACCTGTGCAGTCGAGGTGCCGGTATCGGGAGATGGACGATTTAAGGTACCTCCCTTCGATGGTACATCGTCGTGGACAGCTTATAAGCGGCAATTCGAGTCAGTCTCCAAGGCTAACGGTTGGAGTAAAGAGCAGGCCAGGACAGCCCTAACCTTAGCGTTACGTGACGAGGCTCTCACCATATTAGGAGCCTGAAGGATGCGGTGGCTCATGCCCTGGAAGTAGAAGCTGTGCGCCAGGACCCGTCAAGGCCTTATAGGGTACGTGAAGTATCTCTAAGGGAACCGATTGCTCCACATCGTGAGTTTGGGCCACGATGTTACCATTGTGGAGAACCTGGTCATATCCAGACCAGTTGCCCGAAAAGGGGCAGGAGAACGAGATCTGACTCCGGTGGCAAGGGCAACAGGTACTGTGGCGTCCGGGCCGAAACAGAGAAACGAGTAAAAGCCGGGACTAAGGGACGAGTGCTGGCTGGTGGTCGGAATGTCCCAGTCATGATCTCACAGGCTAATGACGGGAATAGTCTGGTAGTTAAAGGAGAAATTGGTGGAGTACCATGTCACCTTACCATCGACACCGGAGCTTCTCGGACGGTTATCAGTTCTCGGCTACTGAAGCACCTGACCAGAGATCATCTAGTCCAACCTAGGCATCTCCAGCTGCAAACCGCTACCGGCCAGTACATTTCCATACAGGGGGAGCGAGAGGTGGATTTAAAAATTGGTAATAAGAGCTACTGGCATAAGGTGATTGTAGCTAACATTATCGACGACTGCATCATTGGGCTGGATTTTATGAGAGGCCATGGCTGTAAAATTGACTTGAAGGTTGGAGTACTGAAATTTGGGCCTGATGAGGTGCCTATGGAGGGTGGAGTAAATGGGAATGTTTACTGTACTAGAAGAACGATCCTCCAACCGAGGGCACAGGTACTAGTTCCAGTGCGATTGCCGTACAGCACAAGACAAGGATGTCATCGTTGTGTTGTTGTGGAAAATGACAATGATGGTAAACCATGGATGACAGCTCGCACGGTGGTAACAACATCGACTAAAACTGTTGTGAGAGTTCTTAATTTAAGTGACACCAAGTGCGTCCTTAGAAAAGGAGCTCTAGTTGGATCATGTGAGGAAATCTCTTGGATACGAAGTTGCCAAGGTTCTACGGAGAGCGAAAACTCTGGGTGTTCTGCGCCTCCAATAGACATTGAAAGGTTATTAGATGGTTCCAGAAACGATCTTACCGGGGAAGAGCTCAGTAAGGCACGTAAATTGCTGTTGCGATACAGCAATGTTTTCTCTGCGCATGACAGTGACATCGGAAAAACTGGAGTCGTACGGCATGGGATCGATACTGGTGACGTCATGCCTATACGACAGCGACCCCGGCGAGTTCCCGTAGCTCAGGAGAAGGAAGTAGAAGACGTGATCGAGGAAATGAAGAAGGGTGGCGTTATTGAACCTTCAACAAGCCCGTGGTGTTCCCCCGTAGTTTTGGTGAAGAAGAAGGACGGGACCATGAGATTCTGCGTCGACTACCGTCGACTGAATGATGCCACTAAGAAAGACAGCTATCCATTACCTCGAATCGACGACACCTTAGACACTTTGAATGGAATGAAATGGTTTTCTACGTTGGATTTAAAAAGTGGCTATTGGCAAGTTGAGATCAAGGATAGTGATAAGGAGAAGACGGCTTTCTCAACCGGAAAGGGGCTCTGGCAGTTTAATGTTATGCCGTTTGGATTATGCAATGCACCAGCGACATTTGAGAGATTGATGGAACAAATACTAGCTGGATTGCTGGGAGATACTTGCTTGGTCTATTTGGATGACATTATCATCGTTGGTAGAGACTTCGATGACCACCTCGGCAAATTGGAGCAAGTATTGTCTAAGTTACGTGAGGCAAACCTTAAACTGAGTCCAAAGAAATGTTCACTTTTCAAACGAGAAGTTAATTACTTGGGACATGTGATTTCGAAGGATGGTATCCAGACAGATCCTGAGAAGATAAGTGCCGTAAAGGATTGGCCGATATCAAGGGACAAAACTGCAGTACGTGCATTTTTAGGACTGTGCTCATATTACAGGCGGTTTGTGAAGAACTTCTCGGATATAGCAAAGCCCTTGCACGAACTGACGGAAGAAAAACGACAGTTTGATTGGACGGATCGGTGTACGGTAAGTTTCAACGACCTCAAGCAAAGACTCTGTGAAACACCAATACTGGGGTATCCAGATCCCGAAGTAGATTTTATTGTTGACACGGACGCGAGTAATACTGGTATTGGAGGAGTCTTGTCACAAAAAAAAGGAGATAATGAAGTTGTAATCGCCTACTTTAGCAAATCGTTGTCGAAGCCAGAAAGAAATTACTGTGTCACTCGAAGGGAACTGCTGGCAGTCGTCAAGACGTTACAGCATTTCCGTAGATACCTGTTGGGGCGAAAGTTTCGTATCAGGACTGATCATGCTGCTCTGAAATGGTTGCTGGAGTTTAAAAATCCCGAGGGCCAGGTGGCACGCTGGATTGAACAGCTTCAGGAATATTATGACTTCGTCATCGAACACCGTAGTGGGAAATCACATGGAAACGCAGACGCCCTTTCTCGAAGACCTTGTCCCGACGACTGTAAGCATTGTCTTAGACAAGAGGCCAAGGAATGTTTAAGGATGCTGAGAACTGACACAGTCAGCGAAGAGTGGAGTGATGAAGTCATGCAACTAGCTCAGCAAGAGGATCCTGATGTAAAGCCGATTTTTGACTGGATTAATGCAGGAATACCCAAACCAAGATGGTGTGAAGTAGCTCCGATGACTTCGGTAACGAAAAGCTATTGGGCACAATGGGACAGTTTGGTTATGCATAATGGCGTCCTATGCAGGAAATGGGAATCGGCGAATGGGAAGGATGCTCATCTACAAGTAGTCGTTCCAAGGAAAAGAGTGAAAGATGTTTTGGAAAGTTTCCACGACGGTACTTCTGGTGGACACCTAGGAGTGAAAAGAACCTTAATGAAAATCCGACAACGGTTTTATTGGATTCACTGCCGTGAAGATGTCGAAAACTGGTGCAAGAAGTGCGTTAACTGTTCAGCAGTTCAAGGTCCGCACACCCGTAGTAGAGGAGCGCTCAAACTGTACAATGTTGGAGCACCTTGGGAGAGAATTGCGCTCGACGTCGCAGGCCCGTTCCCGACATCTGACTCCGGAAACAAGTACATTCTTGTCGTGATGGATTACTTCACCAAATGGCCTGAAGCGTTTGCCATCCCCAATCAGGAAGCAGTCACTATAGCAGAGAAGTTAGTAAATGAAGTTTGTTGTAGATTTGGAGTACCTCTGGAAATTCACAGCGATCAAGGCAGGAACTTTGAATCTGCGGTTTTTCAAGAGACTTGTCGAATCATGGGGATGCATAAGACGAGGACTACGGCATATCACCCACAATCGGATGGGATGGTGGAGAGATTCAATCAGACTCTGGAGAGGCATCTGGCCAAGGTTGTTGAGAGTCACCAAAAGGATTGGGACCGGCATATTCCACTCTTTTTGATGTCATATAGGTCAGCAACCCATGAAAGTACGGGAGTTACCCCAGCATATGCGAATTTTGGAAGAGAGCTTCGTTTACCGGCAGATCTTTTAACTGGACGTCCTCCTGATGCTCCAAGATCTATCACAGAGTATGCAAGTGATTTAAGGGATCGGATTGCTGACGTTCACAGTCTTGTCCGTAAACACGGGCTTCAAGCTAGCACGAGAATGAAGACCCGATACGATAGGAAGGCTAACCAAATTGGATTCGAGGAAGGTTCTTGGGTGTGGCTAAATAACCCGATGCGGAAAAAGGGAAAATCTCCAAAACTGTCCCCAAATTGGGAAGGGCCATATAGGGTAGTCACAAGAATCAATGACGTCACATATCGGATACAGCGAAATCCACGTGGTCCCTGCAAGGTTGTTCATGTTGACCGACTGGCGAAGCACCAAGGAAACAATGATGCTCGGGACGAGCATGTCTTAGGAGGGAGTAGTGTTGCGCCGGTGGTATAAACTTCAAACTTGATTTTCCATGCTTTAGAAGCGTTTTCAGCAGGCTGAAAAGTGATTTCAGGCCGTTTCAGAGGTGGCTCTTCCACATACTAGAAGATTGAAAATTCACCCTAGTTACCGTTGTTTTCAGGCGCCTGAAACATGTTTTCAGTCCGTTTCAGGACAGCCTCTATCAGATGGCGCAATAACCTGAAAACCCGTTTTCAGGCGTTTTCAGGACCCCTTATGGGCCTTTGAAGTACACTTCAGTATATGGCGAAATTTCTCGAAGGAGTGAAAGAGACAGCACTATTAGAGAGAGACATCTAGATTAAGAAGGTTCGAGAAGTGTGTGAAAGAGACAACTAGAAAGGGACAGCATATTCGGGTCGAACGAGCATCGAACAATCTAGACGCTCTGGAACAGTCACGAACCTAGGGGTCGCCGTTCCTAGAATTGGACCTTGGACTGATTATTCAAGATTTCTCCGGAATGTTCTAGTGCGAAGGTCTCCGGGTATATAAGCCGCGTGCCAACGCAGTGGAGTTTGAGTTTTGAATTAAACGGCGAACAGTGCGAATCTCAAAGCGAAGCGAGTGAAAAGTGTGTCATAGTGAAGTGATTTATTAAGTAAGTCTTGTTAATTAGTAATTTTGTAATAAAGTTTGCATTCTTTTAATTAGTGATCAATTCGTGTATTTTCTATCACGTTACCCACCACGTGGACGTAACAATACTTTGTATGAAAAACGTTCTACTTGGTCTATTTTTTGTTGTTTTTTTGTTTAGTGCATTTTGATATGATATTTATGCTAACAGGTCGTTTTAAAATGAGAACCAAAATACGTCCATTCATATGTTTAGTAGTAGTAGTAGTAGTAGTAGTAGTAGTAGTAGTAGTAGTAGTAGTAGTAGTAGTAGTAGTAGTAGTAGTAGCAGTCAGTCTTTATTTGCAATAAATGTGGTTGACAATAGATCTTATAATTATAAAACAAATGAATTCAATGAGGACACATTTAGCTATATATCAGCATGCAAAAGTTATTTATTTATTTATTTATTTAACTATGAAACAAACGGTCGTACAATAAAATTGTTGCAACTACTTTTCTTAATCTAGACCTATAGTTTCCATTTTTAATTAAATGTATCTTTATATAAACACGAAAAAGTACCTATCCTGGATCAGGTTAAGCTGATCAGTAAGAAGTTACACATAATTAAAAAAAAAAAAAACAGTTTAACAGAAACCTCAGTGAAAGGAACATGTTTTACGGACTTAACAACTTTTTGATTAAGTATAGACAAACATGACATATATAATACTTTTATATATTGACAGATAACGTTAAAGATTTACATACTGATGGAGAATAAATGCTTGTATCTAAGACGACATCGGCGTTCTTTATTACCTGGAACTCTTATACATATATCTTTTAACAAGCTAGGGGCATCAATATGACTATTCATTATTTTATATAATAGAACAGAATCAACACAGTCTCTCCGACACTCAAGCGACTGCATTTTATGTCGGTTTAAGGATTCCACATAATCTTTATATTCAATACCGCATTTGAAATCAAGGGCTTTTTGGAACTTTTTCTGCAATCTCTCTATCCTATCAATATGAATGTAATGGGGTTTCCAAACAGCACATGCAAACTCAAGCCGACTTCGTACATAACTGTTATAAAGAATTTTAAGTGTTAAGGTATTCCTGAAAGGTTTAACAATTCGCAGAATCATACCTTATTGTTTAAAAGACTTAGCTAGGATGGAATCGATATGATATCGATATATATGATGATAAAAAATAACTAGCCTATAACTTATTGGTAACTTATTTTAGTGCCCGGAACCCGCTAGATGGGCTCTCTGCTCGTAGCTGCATTCATCTACATACGGTTTTTCGAATAATACAATGAATGGCAGAAGCCAAATTTTCACAATGTATAGGCATGTCATAAAATTATGATTTATGACATAAGCATGACATATCATTATTATGGCCAAAATGACGTAGCACTTAGCGATTCGGGACAGTGAATGTGATACACTCCACATGTAGAGAAGAACACCCGTCAGATTAGAATCGAATAAATTATAAACTGTGATTATTTTATCGTAAAATTAAAAAAAAAAAACTAAAAACCCTTATCTTAGGTGGCATACAAAATCGAATTATACTACCTCCTTTTTTTTTAAGTAATTTCCGAAAAATGTACTGTGGTGTTTTGCCGCCGTAGTTTTTTTAAAATATTATTACTTCTTTAAAAACCTTGTAGAAGTAATAACCCCTTATATTAAAATTTTGACAGTATGTTTGTTAAACAATCACGCAAAAACGTTGAACGGATTTACATGAAATTCAGCACATCCTAGTTATATTATAAATAAATGCGAAAGTTAACATGTTTACATGTTTGTTACTCAATCACGCTTAAACGGCTCAACCGATTTGGATGAAATTTTGCATGATGATAGTTTATAGCCTGAATTAAAATATAAGTTTTTGTCTCGGGTCCACGCATACAGTCGCAAATGGAATCTAGTAGACGGATAGACACACATTAAACGGATATGCGAGCATAATAAGTTCGTAACATACTAAATATATATTGATAAGAAAGCTCAAAGTCACCCAAAGGGCAATGGAGAGGGCCATGTTGGGAGTTTCTCTGCGTGATCGCATCAGAAATGAGGCTCTCCACAGCAGAACCAAGGTAACCGATATAGCCCTCCGGATCGCTAAACTTAAGTGACAGTGGGCAGGGCACATAGCACGTAGAACCGATGGCCGTTGGGGTGGAAAGGTTCTCGAGTCGCGACCGCGTACCGGAAGGCGCGATGCAGGTAGGCCCCCCACAAGGTGGACTGATGACCTGGTAAGGGTTGCGGGAGTCCACTGGATGCGGGTGGCGCAGGACCGGTCACTTTGGCGCTCTTTGGGGGAGGCCTATGTCCAGCAGTGGACGTCTTTCGGCTGATATGATGATGATGATACTAAATATAAGTGGTATTTCACCACATATTACTTGTTTTATAACTAAACTCAACGAAATTAAATTCTCAGAGATGTAGCTGGAAATACCAAGTCTTCTAGATAAAGAAGACTAAAAATCATTGGTTTAAATCCTCACGTTCAGAGCCCGCAGTAAACATGGTTTAAACTATTAGACTTCACAGAATAAACTGAGAAAAGACCTTCAATTCGACCTTTTATAATGACAGCTGGTGATATAGTGCTGTGTAGTAAAGGTGAGACCTGAATTATTATTCTCAATAAAACGAACCCCGAAATCGATAGAAAACGTCTATACGGTACTGTGTCTGCTTAATATTCAAGTAGGTCGTATGCGTGCCACCACCTTAGTAATGAAAATAAAAAACATTTTATTTTATTTTATGGAATGCTCCGAGCCTGATTCGAACCGGCAACCACATGCAAACACGCGTCGCTACTGAGTTATCGGCACAATCCGTCTCGGACAAAAAAAGCAGTCATTTCCCTTCTACAACGCCTTAAGGAGGTGTGAAGCGACATCTACCAGAAGACTTAGGCTTCTTAACGGTACCAACGTCTCAAATTATATTGAGAAATTGTCAGTAACGATGCGCCACCCCATAATAAAATCCGGCTTTAAGCATTAAATTATTAATGTTTTCCTTTAATTTATTGATATCCCATCTGACACTATTTCTTGCGTAACATTTATATTGTATTTTTACTGTGATTTTTAATACGTAAATTGACATTGTATATTTTTATTTAGAATTCATTATCCACTAGTTGTTATGACAATCCGTAATCGGAGATACTATTTCCACTTTCTGTATTTGACATTTTGAATATTATTTAATTTTTGTTTCTTATTATTATTATTGACGATCGTGATAAAGATTCTTATAATTTTGACATTTTATGCGAATCTATATTGTAATTTTTATCTCGAAATAAATAAATCTAAATCTAAATCTAAATCATATAAATATTCGTTAGCTGACGTTACTGCTTAGTAAAACAATAAAGCTTAAGTTACGGTTTAAACTGAAAAGATACTTCAAATACACAATAAAAACATCAAATAGTCGAGCATTAAGCAAAGTAGTCCGAAAAAAGTTATTCACAGAAAGTTCACACTTTTTCATTAAAGCAATTCCTCATATTTATTTAAAAGTCACCGAGCAACCCTCATATTTAATTGTTTGTCCCCATATTATTAGTGTCAAACAACACTGCCGAATCGCGCCCCTGACTCGTTTCTCTGCTGTGCTGTGGAATACTAGAAAATATAACCCTATAAATTTAAGAAGACGTCATTTGTATCTTTTGTGTGAAAGCAAAGTATAAGTTACTTTCTCCTCACCGAAATATTATTAAATTTTCATTCAATGAACTCATTCACTACCAAGAATCGCTACGCGCACGCTCGTAGCCGATCCCGTGGTTTTCCTCGTATGTAGCGGAAAGCGACTACGGCATAAGAGCCCGCTAGGCGGGGTCCTGGCAGTGAACAAGCTAACACATACTGTCAAAAATCACTACGAGCTACGCATGTCGCTATCGCACTATGACGCATTGTGTCGTGATTAACGTTGAATGGGTTCTTAAAATAACAGTAACATTTTGGTCATTGTTCCGACGAGGAACAGATGGAGGATTAAATTTTACTTATTTTATTTTAATTAATAAGGTAATAAGTTTTTTTCTCATGTATACAAGACAACACTGTTTGTAAAGAATAATGTTCCTTGTATTTTGGGGCTAGTTTTTCGGAGCTGGCAACTTTGCGTTGAATTCCAAAGCCTTGTCCGGTGCTCTACAGCGCCATCTGGAAGTTAAAAAACTCTTGCTACCGTTGCGATACAAAACGCACGCGTCCGAGCCGCTCGCGAATTAAAATTACCTTTTACCAACATAGACTGTTGCATCTTGCTTCATAATCAACCTGGACATTAATAAAACCAGTGCCTATGTGTGAATTGTTTGGGTCCCAGCTGGGGTGGCTACAATCCTGAAATCCAGACAAGAAACCACGAGGAGAAAGCGCCGCTGGATTCACGTGAGTAGCTACTCTGATTAAGCTGCCCCAACAGTCATATCATAATATATTTACGAAATAAATATGAAATCGTGTCTTACGCTCCATTTCGATCCTTTGTGTGGGAACACGTCGGGTTTTTTGATTTTTCGGGTGAGTCCTAATTCGCACGTCTGCAGATCTATATACTTTACTAAAAAAATTAGCGGCTTCGAGCACAGAGGGAGACGTGCATGCATCGCACAGTAGACAGTTGATGGACAGAATGAATCATGAAAAATTGAAAAAGTGTATATGCATCTTCTTATTCGTCGGTTCTTCAGGCTGAGGGTTGTGATCACCAGCAGAGCACTTCTTTACAACCGTACTCCAAACTCCTCTATTTTATGCTACTTCTACTGGTATTACGCCTTGGATATTGACACCCGTCGCATCACGGATTACATCAGTCCAATCTGTGACTTTAAATTTTCTTTAACTCAAAACATTGTAATCATTCTCTGGAAGCATATAGTTGAAAGCCGGGTGTGAAGGGGTAGTATTCACACATTAGTTCGGCGCTGTGTCTATGAGACGCCCAACCTTCTACGCTAGCAATCATCATATTTCAAATGCATCTATTTTTTGCTTACATATCACAATAACGACATATGCTTTAGAGGGCTACGGGCAGTTTTTGGCTACATGTGGAGTACATATTAACACTTACACTGTCTAGAATTGCTACGCCCTAGGCTAGTAGCAAATCTTGTGAGTTTTCTACTAAGTAGCAGAAAAACTAACTTAACAACTACGTAGAACACACATCTAGTGAGATCCAGGCACTCAATTGTGAAATTACGCCACAAGCGTAGCGTGGCGTATGGGTTTAGTCGAGGCCAATTTCCTTGTATCAGAAATCGCTGACATAACTCATATGTGGGGCATGGGCCTTGAATGGGTTAAATAACCCCAATCGTACCACGTAGCTTCTCCTCAGACAAGCTCAAAGTGTCTCACACAAAGCTTTAATTAATCCTTCTTCTAAATTATTCCAATTAACTTCACTACCCCTTCTAAACCGAAATGAATGGCTTTCATAACTGTCTGCACTTCTTATGCACGCCTCGTCATTCGAACTGCATTCCTCATACTGCTCTAGACATTATTAAATTCTATATACGACTCGTTGTCGCAAAGGCATCCGATTGCAAGAGCAACTCACTATTTCGGCTGCAACTAACCAACTCTTAGTTCGCCGAAAGAACTAGAGCCATAGTTCATAAGTATTTGATAGTAAGAGAATTTTTCTATACTATGACGGTGGCAACAAGCATACGGGCTGCATATTGGTAAGCAGATACTGACGCGTATGGACGCTTGCGATGCTAGAAGAATCACAAACGCGCTGCCGTTCACAGGGAATACAGATTGATTGATTTGAAGATTCCGTGATGTTTGTTTATTAAGAGAGCTCTTAGAAATATAGCATAACGGATTGTCATCTCACTCATATTTCGAGCAATCCGACTTGGGAAGTACCTCCAACTAAGAGAAAAACACAGGTATAAAAAGCACCACTGCAGAATGGAGTGAGCAGCTTACTCTGTAAATATGTGGTGTTATCCCTGGTGATGAGTATGGTCGCCAGATCTTTCGAAGATATGTTGTGTTGAGAGTGAGGGCGCATTCGTCTCTAGCTACCAACACAACAAATCATCAAATCAATAAAGGGTCGAAGAAGAACTTGTGGAGTCGCAAGCGTCCACAGGCTAAGGTAGTATGCTTATATGCTACCGGTGTAGCGATAGCGTAGGAAATGCATGTAGGATTCCAGTTGCCACAAGATATCGGTTCGTTGACGAATCTTAGACGCATCATGTCATCAGGAAATGAATACATGCATAGTAATGAACTAGATTCATGAATAAACCAGCTATTTGTGAGAGTGGACAGATGGATATACCTCAAAGGCTTGCTTAATAAATACTGGACTGCACATACAATACAATACAAATACTCTTTATTTGATACCTAAATATATGAAACAATTACAGGACATACAAACTTAACTTATTCACTGCCAGGATGCCCACCGGGCGCCTACGCCGTAGGCGCTTTCCGCTGCTAAAAGGAAAAACCACGGGATCGGCTACGAGCGTACCACAATGACAATATATGTATTAAACGTAGAAACATTTCAAAATAAAAGACCAAATACGAATACAGGGTTACATTCGTGATTAGTTCAGTCAACAATTTATTCAATAGTTCATTTTATAATTTATGGGTCCTGGATTCAAATACTGGTAAGGGTAAATGTTTGTTTCAGATATATTTTCTATGTATTGAAGTACTTATTTATTTTATTGTTTCTGCAAATGCACTCTTTCAAGAACAGCCAGCCCAGACATGATAATACCTCAATAACATATTTATCTTTAGTGTCCATTTACACAAAAACTACACAACCATTTCAATGTTATTCACATTGCACTCGCGTTACACAATGGATGATTTTCAAGAAATATTTTTTTCTGTTTTAAAACTTCGGCGCTTTGTGACATCCCAACCCAACTCCAAAAGTTCGCTGCCGACACGAGTTCTATTTTCAAACTCAACCTTTGCGTTGTCACGTCTTAATGAAAATTAACACTTTGGGCACTTTTTAAGTCACTTCTGCTGCGGAGTCTTTATTGATTTCGTTAAACATTTTAGAATGATGATAAATTGTTAGCTAAAATATTTTTTTTGTAACATTTTGTTTGTCTTTAGTGTGAAGAATAAACTAACACAACAACGACATGCTTGTTTTTCAGCGAAGTATTATATATTAACTAGGCACAAGTATGGTCAAGAATTGTTGGCTTCCTTATTCTGCTGTGCTGTCAAAATATTTAAAAAAAAGACATACTACGAACGCACTAATCTAAAATAACGTCCTTCTCGCCATTCCAGGTGAGCGGGAGTGACAGCGTTTAAGCATCAGTACTACACATGTTTTTAACTTACTCCCTAAAATCCACCGAAACCGCAAATTACCTGCAACAAAAAAAAAACACATGAATACCCCAACATCGTTACAACATTTCCATCCAGTGCCCCATCATCATGGGAAAAATAAAATAATCTACACCAAAACCATAGTAATCGGAGACCATTTAATTCATAAGCAATTATATTATTAATTTCTAAAGCCCTAAATACTACAATGGCTTGTACATTGACTTGTTCTTCGGCCACTCCGGATTTCAATATACAAAAAGACATCTATTCGTAATCTAAATGCGCAAGTTACATGTGTATTTGAGTAAGGACAGCCATGTCGCTTAGTTTATTTTGTAATTCGTCGTTAGTATATTGTTCTCTGAGGCGGCATTTCGCTGGTTCAGAAATGACCCAGGCAGAGAGATTAAGGAAGTAAGGTGAACTACAAATTTAAATCTGAAGGTTTGTTTCATGACATTACAGATTTTTACTGCTCCAGGAAAAATACGGTATGTAAAACATGAATTTGTAAGAGCAGTTCGTTTTGTTTATTTGTAAGAGCGGTTCGCTTTGTTTATTTGTAAGAGCGGTTCGCTTTGTTTATTTGTAAGGGCGGTTCGCTTTATTTATTTCATTATAAAACATTATTAAATAATAAAAAGCATCTTCAAAATCTTCAAATTTTGAAGATGCTTTAGTCAAGAACACGTAAAACTTTCCATTCATTGTCTTTTATGTTGTATTTTTTATCTTGAATATCATTCACAAAATTAAGTAAGTAAACTACTGACTTTTCAGGAGCTAAGTAATTAAGTTGAAATTTTTATGCTGGCCGAAATTTTCATGGATTTCGTCTCTGGCTAATTATTCAACTTGTAATGTATCTTTCACACGGAAGAAATCACTTATTATAAATTATTTCCAGATTCGATTTTTTTTCATACTAGTTATCAGTAAAATGAACTGAACTATACCATCGACGACCATTTAATGTGTATACGAAGCCACTATTTTATGAGAATTGACAGTGACAATTTTTACTTGATATTGAAAAACAGAAAACCAAAGTACGAATATGTCAAACCACGCCTCTGATCCCTACACATTTTTATTATACCATAGAGGAACAAGTCAACGCTCGTTTAACAACACAGCCTAATGGTAACTAGTCAATGTTGCGTGTCTCTACATGGTGATGATTAAAATCATTAAGGGTTCTCGTGCGTGAAAGACATACACATTAAAAGAAACGAGGAATACCCTTAAGCTGAACACAGTAAACCATGGTAGAATGAAACAAAGTAAGTCATTTCCGTGACAGCTCGTGACGTCAGCGTATCTTGCCTACGTCAAGAGCATCTTAAAAATGGTGGATTGTCAGTATGTTGCCTGTGTGAAAGTAAAATACCGGAGTCAATTGCATTACTTCACTCACGTGCTTTCAATCTATATTTACGTTGAACTACTAATTGTATTCTAGCCTAACTGTAAAAGACTGTACCCTTTCACCCCATATAATTAGTTAAACTATCTAACATTTTTAGGATTCCGTACTTCAAATGTAAAAAACGGAACCCTTATAGGATCACTTCATCAAGAAAACAGAAACACAGGTTTCTATCAAGACCCTTTATCTCAGGAACCTTACGTGTAAAGGTATCGAGTTGAAATTAAAACCATATAATAATATTAGCATGGATTAGTATGGATAAAGATTGTCAAAATAATTTAAAAATTTTGTGATGTGATAATTACTCATCTATCAGTATAATGTACCTATTATCCAACAATTATAAAATCTCCAAGAATAAATTGTTTTATTTTATTAATAATAATTTCACAGCAAAAATCGTTAGACTGTGAACATTTTTGTGCAACGAAAAGTTTTGACCCTAAACGGTTAATATCATAGACTTCTATTTGACTTCCGACACAGTTCGGGCAAATGAGGCACGGTTCTGCGTTACCAGCAGTCTGCATTAATGGCCGAGCATCAAAACAAAACGGGTACCAACTCCGACTTCGGGTTAATTTGATTGTCGCAGTTAACTTGGTGGCGGGGGCAGCCATAATAACGGGAATATTAAAAATCATTTTTATTTATTTCTCTATTTATTTGGCATAGGCAACAAAGGCCCATATTTACATGTATCATACAGACTTATACACTTTACAATAATTTAAGGCAACATTTTTAAAGTGGCAGGTATCCCTAAACATTTTGTCTCGCTCGCTCGTTAATGTTAGCTTGATACTCTGTGGTTTTCACTCGCGCACGGACCATCTAGTGACATTTGAATAAATAAAATATCATATTGAGTGGATGGTTACACATTGGACGTAGAACCGATTGCCGTTGAGGCGGCAAGGTTCTTGAGTTGCGATCACGTACCGGCAGACCCCCACAAGGACCCCCCACAAGGTGGACTGGATGACTTGGTACTTGGTTGCGCAATGTGACTGTGGCACTCTGGGAGGAGACCTGTGGCCATTAGGGGACCTCTTCGGCTGATATAATGATGATGATAATGAAATGTCAATTGGGCAAATTAAAGTTGAGTTGAACACTCGTTGGAAAAATAACGTAGCTCTGGTTAATTATTTACTGCGTTTGTGCGGGGCAGCGGATTCGAGTCCAGTGGACTAAATAAAAGTTTCCCCATCACACCAATCCCTAATTGCCGAAGTTCACAGATGCTTAGATTAGTGGTACAAATGGCTTCCGCTGATTGTGGATCTTTTATAAAGCATGCGATAGTTGTTTTCAATTTATCATCATTTCTAACAATAGATCGTTGGTATGCGGTTGTCAACCGCGGCGGTCGCGGGTTTGAATCCTGGCTTGTAACTTATTTTCGACACTTCTGTACAGAATATCTTTTGGTATTTATCGTTACCTCTACGGCGAAGAAAAAATTATAGAGGAAAATCTGCGATTCGAATTCAGAGGTGTATGTGAAGTCCCGAACCCACACTGGGCCACTGTGAATACTACTGCTCGTAATCTCATATTAATAAGACGAGGATTACTGATGATAATGATGATAATCGTTTAACCCAAAAAGGTGACCTCCCATGCTTTGGACGGTATGTTAAGCTGTCGATCTCAGATGTTGTTGAGTTACCTTGTGACTGCTCTGGAGCGCGAGCGTCCATAGGCTATGGCTGCTTACCACGAGGCAGGCCGTATGTTCGTTCGAATATTGCGACTAAAATACCGGATCAATTTGTTTTCATTATTTTACGCGCGCGCTACGCTGTGCTGTAGTCAGTAACAGTTTAAACTCGATACTTATGCAGCAGTGTTGTGGGCGATGGGCTAACAACCTGTCACTGCAATATCACATTTCGTCAATCTTTTTTATACCCACATTTATGCTAAAAGTGGCACTGGAACATAACTTTCATGTGCTCTGCCTACCCCTTTTAGGGATAAAGGCGTGAATGTATGTATGTATGTATGTACTTATGCAGCAAAAATAGGAAATAAGCAAATAGAGTTTTACATGCGCTACTGTACCATTTTAAACACGAGTATATTTTACACCAGTTCTCTTTTAAATCGTTGTTCTATATACCCTAGAAATCAACTTTTTATACCTCGGCAAATTCACTGCGTGCATTTACCTGACATACTTTTAATAGATCAAATTTAATTTCGTTGCAAAAATATTGTTTACGACTCATGTTTATCAAAAATAATACATTACAGATAAAAATATAAATTCATTGATCACGACGTTTTTACAAAGTATTAATAGATTTACTTATGAAGGTACACTAAGCACAAATATGTCGACTTGCTTTGGTTTCATTCAGCGCGTGTAACAGCGAAAAATATATAACAATTGAGATAATGCCATTTCGGTCTGAACTATTGCGGTAAATATTTTAAAAATCTATTTTAATAGGTAGTTCGGTCATAATGTTATCTGCCTTTATCGACACGTCAGGATAAATCCTGTTGTTAATACAAATGGTTGCCATTTTGTTCTATAGAACGCTAGTTCAGTCTTTCTAACAACTTATATTTTAAAAGCCAGGGTCTTAGGAGGCTAAAGCGGTCTGAACCATATCTGTTGGTGATAAAAGAGTTTCGTAAAGAAATGAAACAAAAAATATAAGGGGACTACATACAGGTATTACACTAATCCGACAGATATAATTCACGGTTCACCCGGTTTCTTGTCTACAACCCCATTTAAAAATACTGGAGCCACTTAACCCACCTACTGCTTTTGTCCGAGGGCCGAAGGGTTAATGAGAATTATGCTAATTCCCAATCGGGGTTAATTTGCACCATTGTTGGGGCACTTAAAGCAAAAACGTAATTTAGACACGATAATTCTTGTACTGGTTATTTATTACATGGGTGACTGAATATAATTGGATTCGGAATTAAAATATAATAAGTATACACTTATATCGGAAGACGCATCGTATGCAGATACAAGGCGGACTGATGATCTGGCAAAGTTCACGGGAGTGCGCTGAATGCGGGTGGTGACAAGACCGGTCATGGTGGTTTAAGTTGAATTTTTGACGGCTTAACCGATTTGGATGACATGTCACACGTACATATAGTTTATAGCCTGGATTATTACTGTTAAAAAAACTATCGTGATAATAAAACAGGCCTGTTCAAACACTGCAAGGTCATTAACGTGTTCAATAGATTTTGTTTGTCCTTACTAACTGAGGAATGTGGAAACTTATCCTCATTAGAAAAAAAAACACGCCCTAATAAGTTGCGTACGTTAGATTACTTGCCACCATACCTGTTGCCACGCAACAATAACACTAATGGTAACAGAACTATTAACTTCTTACTTCCATCTATCTTAAATAATCTGGCCAAGAACTTATTACAGGACCTTACTTATACCATTATTAGTCAAAACAAATGTAAGAAGCTACTTAAAAGTTACTGCCTAAGATTAGATGAATAAGTGCAGGTAAATAATAAAATTGTAGTCAACAACAGCAAATTGTTACAAGTATTATATTATAAGTAGTAAACTTAAGTAACGCGGGATGAGCCGCGCGATCTCGCCAACTATTGCCTAAACCTTTCAGGTTTTAAATAGTGGCTTTACTTGCAACACAATAAATATTATTAAAAAAAAAATTGTATTTTTTATAATTAAATAAATTATTAAATTAAAATATAGGATAGTTTTTTATCCCGGGTCCACGCAGACGCAGTCGCGGGCGGAAGCTAGTGAATAATAAAACTAAGTAAAGGCATAAAATAATACATGCCCTAAAAGAGCATTAAGCTAGTCAGTTAAAAGTTTAAACACCGCATTGTATTTAGGCCACCGCATCACTCACTCGAACGTAATGGATGTTGTTAAAACTGTATGGTGATCAATCAGAAAACGCGCCAGAGAAACTTCAGGCTAAGTCACTTTAGTGTATTTGGGGGAAGAATATTTATAGAGGTGATATTAACAGTGGATGAAGGGTTTAAATGTTTTGACATCAACCGTACAATACAAACCATTCTGTTATAAACTATCTTGTGAGGTTTTTATTTGTCTATGTCAGATTATTATCTTACTAGACTGTAACCTGTAGAGGTCTAGTCTAATTATCTCATCAAAGTATTTCCTTATCTTTCCAGGAATTTTGTCGTGTAAAAAAATCTACATTATCATTGGACCTGCTCACAAGCTTACAGACTAACATACATGTACATATCAATATAAACTTATTTTAAAACATACCCAACACACTATAACTGCGACGTGTTTTTTTTATTTATGCACGACGAGCATGTATGTGTTGTTGTCATGAATAAATGTTATTCTATTCTATTCTATTCCACGTGCTACCCAATTTTGTGTTGTCAGTTAACCGACCGCGAAGACGCCGGATCTTGTCTCCCTGACAGTCTTATTATGTTGAATTCACACGCATAATATAACAAATTCCGTAATAGCTCCACGGTAAAACTCACGTATTCAATGTCACTACGGATGGCATGTTTCGAACTCTTCGGGAGGTCTTCAGGGTGAGTGTATTTTTGGCAGGGTCGGGCAGCATTCAACTTCGTGATGTTATTGATGATATTGATGCTTTAATGTTGAAAGTTTAAATAATTTTATGAAAGTGAATGAAGCAAGAACGTTCTGTCAAGATCGTTGCTAGTAGAAATCCGTGATCTACGCCTACCCCTCCGCGAAATAAGCGTGTTTAGATGTAATATGTATGTATGAAAGTGAAAGGAGCACAAAAGGTTTGTCTAGGTCATAGCAGGTGGAAATCCGTGATCTCTGCCTAAGTACCTCTCCGGAACATAGGCGTGATTAAATGTAATGTACAATGATGTAATATTAAAAAAAAACGGCAAAGTGCGAGTCGGACTCGCGCACCATGGGTGCCGTACAAAAATTTAAGGCTTTCGCAATTTTTCCTTTAAATCTGTGCTATAAGACGATGCTTCGTACCAAAATTTGAAGATTCTGAGTTCACAGGAAGTACCCTGTAGGTTTTGATTCCCTTGCGAGTTTAGAAAATTTGCGGTTTGCGGCATAAACTGCTGTATATTTTGATTGCGTTGGCTTAGAAGTTTGATTTTTTCACAGCTCAAAGGGACAGTAGACATGAGTATTTGGTATACATTTTAGCATGATACCTCTACGCATTCTTGAGAAAAAGGGTCTTGACAGACGGACAGACGGACGGATAACAAAGTGATCCTATAAGGGTTCCGTTTTTTCCTTTTGAGGTACGGGACCCTAAAACTAGACACGTTTTCTATACGGAATTCCGTTTTTAAAGATGGCCAACAAATCTGACAGCCAACGTTTTCAATGACGACGCGAAACTGAGGCAAGTTGGTGCAATTGACTGGCATTTAGTGTGCCACTTTTGGAGCGGTTATAACCTATTTACCTCTTTTTCCCTTCAGCTGTGTTCATCCCTCTGTGGGCTTCATATTTTTTCCTGCAGGTCGGAGGAGCGGCACTCGGAGGGGCGCAATGGCTTTGCTTACTTTCTTAGAAATAAAACCGGCATTCGTGTATCGATCTCGCTTTAATCCATTGAAACGTATAGCCAATTCAGTGAGACAGCTTCAATGGCCAATAGAGGAAAAAATCAATTTAGTCATTAGTCTAAAATAGTCAGTGGCACGTTTGACACGGTCGGTGTTCACGAGTGAAAATTAGTGGGTTTAGTGCTGAATTGTAGTGCCAGAAGGAAAGTTTTTGTAGACATGTAAGTAATCTTTAGAATTACATAGAAACAAGTGTTATTTCAACGGGTTAACTGTAATAAAACCGTGACTAACATAACATACCTACTCATGCGCGTTTTTATCGCTTTTCTAATAATTTAATATTACTATTAGCTATTAAAATTACCGTTAGTTATCATACATTTGTTTAAAATGAACTTAAATGGATTATCAATGGCCCGAAAGTAAATAAATTGATTGAAGTTGGTAACGATCACAACAAACCCCTCAGAGGGGGACCTAACCGACCGGGAATTTCCCTCCGAGGGATGCCCACATGATACCTCGTGATGTCACTACGATCCGCACTTTATACTAATCATGACCTTGATTGAAACCGTTTTCAAATCATGTTTTGATGTGATTTTTGTTTAACTTATGGTTATATTATAGTTTTAACTAAAAGTATACTTAATGGGAATTTTAAGAAACCTAATTTGTTTGGTTCAAAACATAAAGTTGCTGTGATAATTGCACTCGTTTGGAAGAGGTTATTTTGTATGAAAGTAGACATACTTTTTTCATTTTACTCTCAGATAAAACCTGCTGCACTTACAATAAAAAAAGCTACGGTTACACCTAGTTGATGACCCATATTTATTGTTCAGGCATGAATTTGATTACATACAGTATAAAACACTTGAGATATAAGCATGTAAATCGAAGCCTACACGAGCAACTTCTGAGTGTAGGCATTATTTTGGTAGAATATTTCAAATGGTCTAGTGTAAAAAAAATACTCACGAGCATGCCATTTTATGTTTTTCGAATAAGTATAACACAAATTTCTTCAAATTAAGCTCATTTAACACCCCAAAAAACTAATTGATTATATTTAAAATAACCAAAATACGGCGTAAACTTCGGTGAGGTGGTGACGAGGTCAGGTAGATAGCCTTAATACGACTTTAATGTAACGATGATATATCGTTGCAGTTAGATAATTTAATAAATATTGAGTTTCATCCAAAATCCTGGCTGTGATTATGTAAAAAACTAAAGAAAATTTAATTTTACCAAATCACTTCACTCCACAAACCTTGTTAGTGGAGCGCCCCTCAGAGGGTGCCACAGACGTGGGTAAGCGGCCATGTTTTTTCGCCACAGCTGAAGGGATTACATCATTGTGTGTCTAAGTTTAAATGTTGTATGCGCTTGTAAACTCGCGAACCAACTAAAGCGACAAGGTGCTAACAACTGGTCCCGCTGGAGTTGTGTCTTGTAAGACTTACTCCCTTAATAACGCTGTAATTGTGTTCCGGTGTCAGTGAGTAGGCGGTTTGGTATTTACTTGCATGCTGTTTTATTGAAGTTACATAACTTCCACGTCGAGAGTTTATTGTATCGTATTAGCTGAGTTGGGACTTCGCTATTTATTAATATGTACTTTAGATCACTCTGGCGTAGTTCATGAAGTAACAGCTATATTACTAGTGACTCTGTGAGCTGTAGATCTGAGGGGTAGTCACGTAACGTTTCAAACGCGCGTTACAATTTAATGGTATTTTTTCCATAATCATAAAAAATGACATTTAGATCTACCGCAGTACAAATGCGTTACGTGATCGACCTGCTGGCGACTGAAACCGAAGCGACAAAAAAAAAACCATATCATCATCTTCATATCAGCCGAAAGACGTCCACTGCTGGACATAGGCCTCCCCCAAAGAAAAGCCAAAAAAGAGTCAAAAAAAAATCAAAAATCGGTTGAGAAATGCGACCTGCCCCTCTATTCTGTAACTTTTTTTAAGCTCACCTCAACGCTCACCCACAAATATATCTTGACTTGAGTAGTAACTAAACGTAGTTGACAACTAATGATTAACAATTTACAATAAAATTATTTGGGATCACCCTATATGGAGCGTGACGTCAAATTGATGTCATCGGCATGAAAATTACGGGACCTGGTGATGAGCATGAATTCAAATAACGTTTTGTATGGCATGCGAATGGTCCTGCGATGACCTGGTAAAGGTTGCGGGCGTCCGCTGGATGCGGGTGGCGCGGGATCGGTCGCATTGGCACTCTTTGGGGGAGGCCTATGTCCAGCAGTGGAAGTCTTTCGGCTGATATGATGATCGAATCCCTTTAAGGCGATTAACGAGTAAACTTGGACGAAATCGCGGCTAATAACTAATAATAGCCCTAGAGCGTTCCGTCTGATAATACAACAAAGTTAGAGGTAGCGTCAGTATTAACAAGTTTAATGGAAACTGCATAAGTGCAGCTGTGTGCGAGTTGAACTGGAACAAGCAACGGGTTAACGTGTAGAATTGTTCGGAAGTTGGACATTATATCAGCGGCGTTTGCGACAGGCATTGTAAGCAAAACATGAACAATACAATATGACTCCTAAGTCTTAAACAGTTTTTTTTTCCAAGTCCTAACCTACCTAACGGCTGCTTAGCGTGATAATTAGGGGCAATAGTTATATAAGTATGTAGATGAAAACAAAAGAAACTTATTGGTTCAGTAATAGCCTAGTAAAATAATTCTTATTTTGAAGGCACTTACTTAGATAATAATTGTCAGGAAATTCAGAAGACGGGAGCGACCCCAAGAAGACAATTTTTTTGATTTTTATGAATTAATAATACGACCGACTATGTTGTCAAAAAAGTGTAGGCCGTTTTGCAAGACATGCGACTCTTAATGACATAATCCGCCGGTCTCTTGCCACCATCAATGTGCTTGCTCTTCTTAAACCATCTGGCATTGTCAGAGATGATGGCAAAAGACCTCAAAGTAGTTGTCCGACCGTTGCCGGGAGTGGTGGTGTGCTGTCGAGCCAAGGAACGTGTAAATAGCAACACCGGTAAACCTATGAAACGTGCAAATAAGTGAACACTACACACTCCATCAGATGGAGTGTGTAGTGTTCACTTATTTGCACGTTCCTTGGCTCAACAGCACAACACCACTCCCGGCAACGGTCGGACAACTACTGTCCCCCACTCCGGTCATCGTGACGTGACATATGCGCAGGAGATAAGGATAGCAATACACTACAGAGTGTCTCTGGTTCCGTGGAGTTTGGGACGGATGCTTGTGTGGGGCGCTACCTGTGTACACACTCTGGCACCGTCCCACCTCCAACGGACTACTACTAAAGCGGGTGCAGCGGCGGAAAATTCCGAAAATCTGAAACGCATTTAATATATGGGGCCTCGGCAGAGAGTACAACTTTGTACCTTTTGGCGTCGAGACTTTGGCGTGAGAGACAAAAGCTATTTGCGGAAATCGCGAAACGTCTGGTTGACGTAACTGGTGACCGAAGAGCTGGCGGCTTCCTCGCGCAACGCATCAGCATTGCAATTCAGCGAGGAAATGCCGCCAGCATCCTCGGTACAATGCCTCGAGGGCCTTGTTTAGATTTAACTTAGCTTTAATTTAATTTAGTTAATGTTATTGTTATCATCTTGTATATACCTATTTCAATACAGTTCATAATTTTTTGGTCATTTGAATTTTGATTTAGTTTTTATTTTTTCTTCTCTGATTCCTGTGTTGTATAACTTTTGATACATAATTATCAACATATGTACATACATGTACTGATTAGAGTGACAAACTACTACCTACTACTACTAAAGTACCACCCAGGGGACACGTGCAGGGTTGTGGTACGTAGCTCCTGCGGACGCGAGTAACAGTTGTCCCCCTTTTGTCAAGAGAGTAAAGAATTCGAATGGTAGAAGATCTTGAGCTTCCCAAAGGCCTATATTTCGAATTGATTTTATTTAATTGATGGAAATATTTTATTTTGATAACCATTCGGCTCAAGAAGCATAAAACTCCTCTATTTATTAAAACGAATTATTTCAAACCGCTCACTCAGTGTCTGAACTACTATTCCCGGCACGTATATTCAGAATTTTATTATGCGTTGCTGAATATTTAGTACTCTACAGAATCCGGCATAATTTTCTATTTTTCTGTTCTCTCGGAATTTCTTCCCTTCCCCGGGGAATCGAAGGATTCACAAAAATTTACGCTGAATAGTTATGTTGGCTAAATTATTTTTTACTCACAAATTTATGTAACACTGCACGTATATAAAAAGTAGAGCCTTTGCCGACAGTACTTTTTTGAACAATCAATATTTTGTTGGATAAGTATCATGAGAAAATGACAGTAGTTTCAGTCATAGAAACATTTAAAGTAGGTATGTAACATTAAATATCCATCCATTCTAGGACCTTTCCTTTTCTTAGTCTATATAAACGACTTGCCAAATATTGTAAAAGACTCTTGTGAAATTGTATTATTCGCAGATGACACATCCTTAATTTTTAAAGTTAAACGACATTCTGATAACTATAATGACAAAAACAATACTCTTGACAATATTTTGAATTGGTTTACTGTGAATAATCTATTACTGAATTATAAAAAAACAAAATGTGTTAGATTTACTCTACCCAATATAAAACCGGTTAGTGGTAACTTTTATACTAATGAGGAATGTCTAGAAATGGTATACAAAACTTTATTTTTAGGTTTAACTCTTGATAAACATTTGCATTGGAGTCCACATATATCTACTCTAGCAAATAGACTTAGCTCAGTAGCTCATGCAATCAGAAGGATGAGACAACTGACTAACGTAGAAACTGCCCGAATAGTGTATTTCAGCTACTTCCACAGTACTACAATGGCATACGGAATTTTACTTTGGGGCCAAGCTGCTGATATACAAACCATCTTCGTTTTGCTAAAACGAGCAATAATATATACAATATGGGCTCACGTGTATCACTGAGAGAACATTTCAAAAACATGAATATATTAACAATGGCATCACAATACATTTATGATACCATTATGTAGACACGTTCCGTAAAATGCATAGTGCGAGACATAAACACAAAATTGCAATAACCAAGTTTCGAGTTAGGAAAGTCAGTAAATCCTTTTTGACTCAATACGTTTATTTCTATAATAAATTACCAAAGGAAGCACTAAAGTTACCCTTTCCTAAGCATGCTGCCTTTTAACTAAGTGGACTCAACTTTTGAGTGACTTTTGACGACGTTCGATCGATGATCGAACGAGCGAGGGAAGCAAACAAAGTTCTTCGTTTCAAGTTTGTGCAAAAAATGATTCGTATGTTCGGCTACGGTCCAGCTGGTATCCTCTACAGGTCGCATTTCTCAATTGGACCCGCAGGTCGATCACGTAACGTATTGTACGTCAAATTTTATATGGAATAATGCAAGTTGGACTTTCCTAACGCGCGTTCGAAACATTACGTAACTACCCCTAAGGTTGTTACGTAACGTTTCGTGTGAATGTCGTGCTCTGCCAGACAAAGAATGAATTACTAAGAATAAGATAAGATAAGACCCCTAAGGTTCAATAATTATTATATAACTAGCTTCTGCCCGCGACTTCGTCCGCGTGGAACTCGTATATATCGCAGCTCCATACAAAGTTTTACCCACCCATTTCACCCCCTTATGGGATGTTTTAGAGGATAAAAACTATCCTATGTCAATCTCCATCTTTTCAACTATCTCCACTTAAAAAATCACGCCAATTCGTCGCTCCGTTTTCCCGTGAAAGACGGACAAACAAACACACACACACACACAGTATTGGTAGTATAATATGATCTTCATTATCTGTTTCTTAGTCTTAACGGCTCAATGCACACCCTTTATTTCCATTATTTCCACTCTAACTTCTTTGTAATACTAAAATTAAATCATCCCCAAAACTTAACACTTCGTAAAAAGCAAGAACCTTGTCAGAAATAATTAGGATCCTGTTGTCTCATGCTCGGTCGCGTCCTTTTTAAAGTCCATCAAAGCTTTTGTCGGGCCCGATTTTTAGGTTACGTCCGTTTAGAAGGCAATCGGTTGGAAACCAGTGGCTGGTCGATTGGTTCTTGTTAATAATGATGGAATTTGTTTTCTCATACATAATCAAATGCATTGTACGCTCCGCTCAATCGAGCTTTATGTGGACGAGATTGAGATAGCTGGAAGAACAATTATTGAAAACACTTAACTGCTTTCATTTTCTTGATATGGATGCCTCTTTGATATCCAATAGTACATTGTGATACAAGTGAGGTGTGTTGATAATTACATCAGAGGCGGAATTTCACAAAATAATCAGCACGTCTATCATGGGACGGCCGCGACGTACACGATTTCTCGCACTATACCTCTTGTTCTAAGTGTTCTAATAACCGAGAAAAATCGAGAGAGCTCGCGCGGCGTCGCGTGGTAGCTGGGCAGGGGCGTTTTAGCGAGCGAGGTAGCGAGCATTCGGCGAATCAACAGTATATTCGAGGTTTTTGGCCAAGCCGAGCAATTCTTCTTTTTTCATCGTTTGAAGGTTTGATTTATGTTATTGTTTAGTTCCGCCACCGTCCTGCAAATCCACACCTGCTAGTCTATCATGTACGTACGTTCTTAGGTAGATCCAGAAGTATTTTTTGGGTTCCGCAGCCAAGGGGTACAATGTCTGTCTGTCTGTCTGTCACAATCATGAACCATGATAGTTAGACAGTTGGAATTTTCACAGATGATGTATTTCTGTTGCCACTGTAACAACAGAACAAAACAGAATAAAATAAATATTAAACGCGATTTTTGTGCCGTTTTCATCGCGAGTCCCACTTGCACTTGGCCGGTTTTTATATGAAAACATGACGGTCAATTTTTCCGCGCATTTCTACTAAACTTTACGTGATTACGCGTCTGGGGTTGACATATAATGGAGTACAATACATTTAAGGCGGTGCATTGGAAATTATCGCGTGCTTTGAAACGCCGTTCTGACTAGATTAAGTAATAATATGGTCTGATTTTCAGATATATGATTCTTGACTATAATTATGATTGTTTATCTGATTTGATCCATACATAATTGCTTAAATATTTCCTAGATAAAAAAAACCAAAGTAAGTTCTGTATTATCCTTTTTTTACTCAGCCTACTCAAACGATACATTATTTTACAACACCATCAAGTTAATACTATAGTTTTTATATCTCATCTAAAATATAGCTTGTTAACTTTAAATAAAACTTCACGAAGTTAGGTTTTTATCGAAATTAGTCTAAAAAAGCCATTCCCGAAGTGTTACATCTCCTTTTCTCGTGCGCGGAAGTCATATGCGTGTCTTTGTCTAGGGGGCGTGTTCGACTCGAATCAAGGCATCCCCTCAATAGAGCGTTCGCTAGAATGATTGTGAAAATGTTTGTAGCTATGTTTGGCTTTATGCTTGTCTCTGTTCGTTGTTCAGTTCGCCTCTTTTTCCGTCATCGCCACTCCTTCGGTCCTGTGCTAGCAGTGTTCGCCAATCTGTACAAAACGTATCAAGGTCGTCCCGCCATCTCCTTCGGTCTGCCCCTACGTCGGAAGCCATCTCGTGGGAGCCATTCGGTGGCTAATTTGACCCATCGCTCCGCACCTTAAACTGGTATTAAAGCTAGGTAAATTTCGATTCATGCGGGGCTTTCTATTTCCCCGCACATATTATTTAGCGAACGTCAAACACACCTGCACCAGCCATATTTGTAATCGACTAAGTCACAGGGCCTGTGACGGTGGTTACGCCGTTCCGTTCCAATAGTATAGTGCTAATTAATTTCACCGGCGGTTAATTGTTCTAAACGAGCGGAATTATTGTCAGTCTATTATTCAGTTAACACGGGTCGCAATGAGTGTTTAAATGTGCGCATAATTAGCTAATCACAATATTCAAAATATAAGGTGAGGTGGATAATAGCAAAATATTTGACAACCTCTGTACCCGGGTTCGAATCCCCGTTGGGGCATTTATTCGTGTGATAAGAATTAATACTTGTTCCTGAGTCATGAATGTTTTCTATGTCTTTAAGTATTTATTTATCTATACAACGTGTTTCAAAGATTCAAAGATTCAAAGATTTATTTGTCCAACATAGGTAGTTATTAGGTATTACATTTTTCCAGTATCACTATGTGGCGCCTTGCGGCATACAAATATAGTTATATTTTTGTAACATGCTTCTGCATGCAGCATGCTTCACAAATAATTTACATTAGGTAGTCAACATATCACAATATATATATATAAATACAAATTTAAGTTAAAAGTCCGTTAAAATGAAATATAAAATATGATGTAGTCAGCATTATTAAAAATATAAAGAATAGAGTAATTGGAATTAAGTACATATGTCAGCTAAAAATTGATTAATTGAGTAATAAGCTTTTTTTAATAGAAATTCTTTTAATAGTTTCATATCAACATCATTTTCACCAGTTCCAACAATAGTCTGTGGTAGTTTATTAAAAATCTTGTGGGCCATTCCAATTATGCTTTTTTGCAATAACGCTGTACTACTTGAAATTGCTTTTAATTTATTCTGAAGGCGGGCACTTTTGTATTTACCAAATTGGTTTCGATTTTGGATCACAAAATTTACTATTTCATATATGTACAAACAAGGTAATGTGAGTATTTTTAACCTAATAAAGTGTGGTTTGCATGAGTCACGCTGTTTGATTCCACAGATTGAACGCAGACATTTTTTTTGGGCTTTAAATGCATTTTCCCGATTTGTGGAATTACCCCAAAAAAGGATACCATATCTCAATGTGGATGTAACATATGCGTGGTACGCCGTTAGTAAAGATGCCTGATTGGACACTTTTTTAAGATTGTATAAGGCATATGAAAATGAACTAAGTTTTTTACATATAATGTCAATGTGGTTTTTCCACGTCAACTTATTATCTACGCTAAGCCCTAAAAAACGACTAACATTAGTTTCATTTATTCTATGTCCTTTATAAGCTATATTTAAACTAGTTGGCTGCAATTTTTGTCTAAATGTCATTATATTCGTCTTATCCAGATTAATTTTCAAATTATTCGTTGTCAACCATTGTATAATAATGTCTAATGTTTTATTTATGTCTGCTTCATATGTTTCAAAATTTTTTGCTGCGAATACCACTGTACTATCGTCAGCGAAGAGAACCATGGGATGTTCGATAGCTCTTGGTAAATCATTTATGTAAATCAAAAACAATAAAGGCCCTAATACACTTCCCTGTGGCACTCCGTAGAGAACGTCTCTGCGACTAGATGTGTAGATTAATTCTGTTTTTGTTTCTAAAGACAATCTTTTTATTTGTGTCATTTGTTGTCGATTACTTAAGTAGGATTTTATTAAACTATAAACATTGCCACGTATTCCATAAGTATACAGTTTGTCTACAAGAATATTATGATCAACAAAGTCAAATGCTTTAGACATGTCCATGTATAAAGCACACACAGGGACTTTTTTATCCATATTTATTATTACACTTTGCAGCAAATCAAATATAGCCATGTTGATGGTTTTTTTCTTACGAAATCCTTTTTGTTCAACACAAAACAAATTTTGACACTCGAAGTATGTATATAAACGATTGTATATAACTTTTTCAATGATTTTAGAAAATATAGATAACAACGCAATGGGCCTATAATTAGCAATGTTATTTTTGTCATCTTTTTTGTGAAGGGGTCTTATAACAGAAATCTTAAGATATGCAGGAAATGTGCCATGTTCTATACATAGGTTAATAATATAGCTGAGTACAGGAGAAAGAACTTGACATGCTCTTTTTATGATTTTTGTATGGATCCCATCATAACCGACACTATTCGTACTTTTAAGGCCCTGTATTATTAATTGTATGTCATCCGGAGTAGTGGGTTGCATAAACATTGAATTGCTATTGGATGTCATTGTATTCATTCTATTGTAATTTTGGTTGTCACTAGACTGATTAAATCGATATACTTGGTCAATGTAATAATTATTAAAAGCTTCTGCAATGCGTTTTGGGTGTGTTATAACATTACCATTAAATGTTATTTGTTCAATGTGTTAAAAAATAACAAAACCGTTTACAGTAAGAGAATATTTTTTTTTCGCTATTTTTAACTTTTGTATGGAGTAGGTCGCCCCAGTCGGCCAACGCTCCATACTAATGTAAAAAAAAATCTCGTCAATTTTTTTTCTCTCTTTCTTTTACTTTATCAGAACACGATGCCTGTTATACCTACCCTGAAAGTCCACCATGTTTACTTTTTCATATTTGTGCAATAAAGTTTAAATATATTAATTAATTAATTATTAACAGTAATAATCACCGTAATAATGAATAGCTCCTGAAATATCGAGGCTATTACCCATTGTTTTGCCCCTACGCACTTCTCTAACAAGAAACGGCCACTTTTTTTCCCTAGAGCAGTAATTTATATTTCGTCACGTTTCCACTCCGCAATATTTGGCCACTTTTCCCCCATTAGGCTTAGTTGTGTACATATTTCAGGCCTTATTGCGTAGTGTGGTCATTGTGGGACTGCGACAGCTTTATGAGAATTTACTGGGGATTAAGCGGGACGGCAATGTTAGCTTCATAATGTGAAGGGACTATTGGCTTATGTTTTTAGTGATTTAGGAGCGCACGTCTGTTCTATTAATAACACTAATGATGTATGAAATCATGTTTGTTGGTCTTTCTGGATATAAATGGACGCGATGTTTTGCATGAAGTTATTTTTAGTCACAGAGATTTCGTACATTTGTCATTTTTAAGAGACATTACCTGTAGCTGACTCCAAATTTAAACCCGATTTAAAATAAACATCTAATATTTCAAGAACATAATTATCATCAAGTTAACCATTTATTTCCTCATGGATGTTTGGCCGAGTAATAGGCCATTGTAATTATAAAAATTAATTAACACTTTTGAGAAAATTATATTTTGTCGAGTTTCTTATTTCGCTGGTTCTTCAGAAGGCAGAGGTGTATTTAATACTTATCTCTGAATTAAAGATAAAGGACCTTAACACATTCAGTGCTGGAAACCCGACTGGCGGGTGCTTAGGTACCGCGTATTCGCTTACCGCTACATACGAGAAAAACCATGGGATTGACTATGAGCGTAGCGCGTAGCGATACTTGGTAATGAATGTGCAAACATTGTTAAAATTCCGAAGTTAAATCATAAACTTTCATTATTTCTCCGTGTTTCTATCTTCTGAGCGTGATCCATTTCACCATCTTCCCATTAGATTAAACTAAGGTAAAACTATAATGCTCATACGCATCTGAATTATAACTTATCTGTGAGTAGAAGCTAGTCCGCGAATCTGTTTAAAAAAAAAACTAAAACCTGCGACACCAACCGTCGACAAAAAAATTATATAACTACTAACTTCTGCCCGCGACTCCGTCCGCGTGGATCTCGTTTATATCGCAGCTCCATACAAACTTTTGCCCCCACATTTCACCCCCTTAGGATAATTTCGGGGATGATAACTATCCTATGAAACTCGCCATCCCTTTAACTATCTTCACTTAAAAAATCACGTCAATTCGTCGCTCCGTTTTGCCGTGAAAGACGGACAAACAAACACACACACTTTCCCATTTATAATATTAGTATGGATAGAACCTGCTCACAATTGTAGAAAAGAACAGCTGGACAGCCCGACATACGGAATAATTTTGGCCCAAGCTACAACAGATAACTTCCTTCGCTCAGCTCGTTTATTCAACGAAGGTCAAACGTATGAATGAATAAATGATTGATTATTTATTCGCTGAATATGGTCACATTAGCTGGTATATAAATAATGCTTATGTATCCCAATTAAGGGGCTCCCATAATTGGCGTATGGGATCATTGGGATCGTACCTTCGATCTGAATCTCTTAGTTTTCTTAGGTTTTTTGTAGCTTATTATGTTAACAACAACGGCTTTAAGTAATATAGTATGCCATATTTACTTTAAAGTTCATTGTTTTCGAGATATTTGGCATCAAAGTTGAACAATTAAGGCCAAAAATCCAGTTTCTGGCCATAACTTTTGTGTTAATTGGTTTAAAATGAAAACCCTTGACAAGTTTTTAGGGACATCACAGACGAACCCAAATAATATGTAGATTTCGTATCATACAAAATTAAGCATTCATTTGTTTCAAAATCCGGTAGACCAAAATGGAGATAAAAAATGGAAAAACCGATAACCGTTTGATTTATACTTCTATCTGTAGTGCAAAAGTAGGAGATACGATTCAAAACTTGTCAAAAATCGATGGAAACCTCGGGTAGCCCCTTAAAATAAAACATTGCAGGAAGTCGCCTTACTAATGTATATTTGAGATGGAATGTAAACATTCCATCTTGTCCACCCGACGAATAATGTGAATACCATATAAATATGCGATTGCTCGCTGCATCCTTTTGCAGCAGTTAAGAATACAATATTGCCACTAAATCACAAATAATGTCCAAAGAACAATAAATCATGGGAATAAATGTGCTTTCGTACCGAGACCGTCATTTGTATCGATTTTATTGCATTCAATGCATTTGGGAAGTGCATTATTTGTGGCTAAAATATTTTTAAGCGGCATTCTAGACTTTTAATGCGATCATGCAATGTTACCAGATTAGTGACGTAGACGCCACAAGGTGGACTGATGACCTGGTAAAGGTCGCGGGAGTCCGCTGGATGTGAGTGGAACAGGACCGGCCACTGTGTACTCTTCGGGGGAGGCCTGTGTCTAGTAATAAGACATCTTTCGGCTGGTATGATGCGTGACGCAGATACAATGTTAACCAGTCGATTTTTGATAGCTGTCGATCGGTTACCACAGTAGTGTGTGTCAAGCTCACTGTCCTTGGTTGGAATCTTGGATCTTGGGCTGGTTCCTGAAAGTGTTCACCGGCATTTTTTTAAATTAAAATATGACGTTAATTGGTGTTTCCACATTATTTGCAGCAGAGACTCTAGCAAGGTAATCAAAATCTTGTAAGGACCCTTATTCTCACTAAAAGAAACAAAGTAACCAAACTGTCACAACACTCATTATTATTCCATAAGTCTTTACAAAAACGTGAAAAGCCTACCAACGGGCGACGCTGCCAATTATTGCATTATGGCTGTCAATTTCGCCCGAGGGTCCGTCAAATTAGATTCTTGAAGGTCCTAAGTCAACTATCGCGGGCAATAAATGTAGACAAGACTGAGTTAGGTCAAGTCAGGGGGTGTAATTTGTGCAGTTTGAAGATCGGGGTTAACAGTGAATGGGTCCAGTATAAATAGAGGGTTGAACGGTTACACCACATAACTCCGAAGTGTCATTTTGTCCGAAATAATATTTTTTCAGAATTTCATAATTCCTAAAACCATGTTCCTCTGTTTTTTTTATCTTTCAGGATATAACCTATGTATGTATGTATGTAATTCATTTAAAAATATGCGTCCAAGTTATCAGCGGTAAGTGAAGATCGGAATTTTGAAATTTCAGAATGCTTTCGGACAAATGACTCTTCGGATTTCTTGTGTGTTCCCGGGTTGAACGCGCGTTATGTGGAACTCAAGGTGCTGAGGCTCTAGTATTATTTACGGAAACAAAACGTTACGACCGCTTTTGCGATAAGCTGTCAAATCCCATACAAATTGAGGGTAAAACGAAAACGCGATCGTAAAGTTTTGCTTCGGTAAAACTTATACTAGAGCCTCAGATCATGTTGGCAATCGCTGGATCCAGCATTGTACGCGTCACCTAGCGGCATAAATATTTTAAATATTTGGTGACACACAAATCGACCTCGTCCCAAACTAAGCTAACAATAAACGTGTACTATGGGTACTAGTTCAGAGCAGTAGTCATGCAAACCATATTTTATTAATTTGAAAATACTAACTGTGCCATGTTTATATATTTTCGAAATTGCTATGTATGTCAAATTAAATATTAATCAATTTACTGCTATTAATAGTACGCGACAGGGACACAAAATCTCGTATCAGCAATCGAAAACAGCCTTGCGTACAAAAAGTGTTTATGGCATGGCACCTAAATTGTATAATAAGTTACCCAAATTAATAAGACAATCCGAAATGCCTCTTTTTAGGAAATATTTGTTGGACTTTCTGGCACAAAATGCTTTTTACTCATTAAAAGATTTTTTTGACTATATGCCGCATACTTATTAAATCTAATATAAGTAGTCAATGTAGTGTAAGCTTGTAACTTTATAGTATTTATAATTTTCTGCATGCTGCACAAAAATCTAGAATTAGTTATAGGAATGCAATTAAATGACATGAAAATTAGAGATTTAATCTGAGTTCCACTTAAATATGTTAATTTTAATGAACACTTGCATTAGCTACCTATATTATATTAGTTTTAGGTTTTAAATAGGTTCAAAATAAAACTTGCAATACCCTAACAGGGTCTCATGTGTACTGTAAATATTGTAACCACCTGTATACCAACATGACAGCAATAAAGATATTTCTATTTCTATTAGTTAGATGACGATATACATACTGATATAGATAAATAAATACTTAAACACATAGAAAACATTCATGACTCGGGAACAAATATTCATGCTCATCACACAAATAAATGCCCTTACCGGGGTTCGAACCCAGGACCTCTGGCTTCGTAGGCAGGGTCACTACCGACTATGCTACAGAGGTCGTCATACTTGCTATGTTTCGCTTTCCAGCAACAGAAATTATTTGTCGATCTTGATATGGTGGTCAGCTGCTTATGAGTTCGAAAATATATGAAACTGTCATTAATTTCATAGACATTACGCACCAGCTCTTGTGAATCGACCTGTACCATAAGAAATGGTCAAGATTTTGTAATCCATTTTCTACTATTGGAAAATATAGTGGCACTCATATACAACCTGAAAACGTTTCAAATAATATAATTGTTATAAAGTATCATAATAATCTAATGAACTTAGATATGTGTATTTTCAAACATCCAAATTAGATTAAAATTTAGACTAATTTATTCCAAAATCTCGCTCAAATTCAGCCTCATTAAGTGTGATTCGCGCCGTGACGACTACGAAAGCCCTGAATCATAAATTGCCTTATCTAGCCTAAAACGTACTTAATATGCTTTTAATACGATTACCAAGGCTGCTGTAACGATGCTCTATGGCACAGGTAATTTCAAATGTACTGGAAATTACTGGAATATACTGAAAATTTGGTGAGATCATGTTAACGGCTTTTTAAGAGTCCGCAGTAAGCTCGATTCTCCATACAAACGTGGTTACGCTCTCATTTTAAAACTACGTATTGGATTGTAATGAAACTTTGCATATACAATGACATGAGGTCTAAGTATCCAGGTCCCCATTTCGGTATCCTGCTGTTTCGGCAAAATATTTTTCGCCAAATTTCACTTCCCACAAAACTTATGGCAGTAGTTTCATTTCCCAAACAAACAAATAGCACATTTTTGTTTCGCATTTTGTTCATTTGGTCAAAATATCATCTGGCATAATTTTGCTTTGTCAAGTGTTATTAAGACAAAAGTTTATTAAGCAAACACTTTGTTCGGGCTAATATTGTTTTCCAAACAAAACATTTGTTCAAATTTTCATTTCGCACATTAGGTATCAGGGTGGAAAAAATGGCTTGTCATAAGCGAACTCTGTTTTTGGTTGGTTAGGTTAGGGTTCACTTGTGTCCCTCAGACCAGAAATAGACACCCCGCGCAGCGGGATGGCGTCGATTCGCTGGAGACTCTCGATGAAAAGGGCGAAACCGACTCGGGGCCTGCTTGCATGCATGCTGCTTGGTTCTCTATTGTATGGGCAAAAATTATTTCCCAAAGTGTCATTTCCCAAAACTTTTTTCGTATGCACTACACAATTGGCTTTGCTTCGCAAAGCTTGCAATAAGCATGCAATAATTTGGAAAACGAATGTTATGCAAAATAATACGTTTGACCAAATGAAACTTGACTATGTAAAACTTTGCCAAACAATCATTTGCGAAGTAAGATTTTGCCATAGGAGATATTGCCAAGTGATAAAATGCGAAACAATAATTTGACTAGTGATTTTTTGCCAAATGATCATTTGGGAAACATTTTTTGGGAAGTGACACTTTGGGAAATGATTTTTGCCCATACAATAGAGAACCCCCTATTTCACCAACTTGACAATTGATACAAATCTTGCGTTTGCTGTATTTTGTTTGCATATAATACGGAGTTATAAAATGAGAACGACACTCCGTTTGTATGGGAAGGTGAAATTCGGCCGAGGTTACTGCGGACTCTTAAGTTAAAAATTAGTCAAATGCATAATATTAAAGAGCTTTTTAGAATAGGAATTAGAATTGTCGTATTCAAATCATATTGGTGCGACAATTAGTGAAGCGCAATCGCCCGCGACAAAATAAATGCCATCTCTGGCATTAGTTATATTTATTTTGTCGAGGGCGAGAATACTCCTATACCTTGTCTATTTAACAGAGTTAGCATAGCGTTCTTTCTGTTGCACTTTTGTATGACAATGAAAGGGACAAGAAACTGCCAGTGGGCGTCAACAATCGCACGTCGATGGCGGGCTCGGCTTACATGCCGCTTGTTGGAATATTCGTAATATTTATCGCGATTTTTGCTTCTACTTAGAGGCACCTCAAATAAATAACTTATTGATAACATGACATTGTCATGTCATGTTTATTCATCTATAAATCATAATTATGTAATTTAAAGTCCAATAAACGAGCAAGGTAAAAATTTATAACCACATTAAGCACTTGAAAGCGTCCGCACCGTACGAGCGACAGATATTGACTAAATTTTGACAGGCATGTAAACCTACCTTGTGCCTGTGCATCGTCCTTATCGCTGACCAATTACGTGCATTCTCCGTTTTCTAGTACTAACTCTGTTAAATAGACAAGGTATAGGTAAAAAAAGAAAAAAAAAGTAAAAGGGTTGGAAGGCAGACGCTTTCGTAAAACTAGTGCCTATGCCAAATCTTGGGATTGGTGTCAAAGCGGACCCGGGGCTCCTTTAGGGCACAGCCGGAAATTACGCTGGGAGGATGTGGATGATGATATATTATGTCTCTCAACTAGGAGAACTTATTAAAAGAAAAAAAAATAAGTCTTAAGTACCTAGTCTAATTTAAAAATTAAAAATAAATGGTTGGGCAAGGAACGAGCTTAAGACCATTTTGAAAAATCTTTCATTAATATATTCAAAAAGAAAACAGCTTTTATTTAATCACGCGGTTCCGCCCATGCTTACAATGAACTTGAACTAGTCCCAAAATCGATAACTTATCAACGAGACTTCCCAACCTTAATACTTTTTCCGCCACATTAAAAATCTTCGAAAGCTAATCGACATTCCGTTACAAGAAAATAACCCTAAGCGCGAGATCAAACGTCGACAAGTGCCACTCGCCTTTTAAGTGGCCAGGCAAGTAGCCAGTCGAGTGCACCTTACGCTTAAGTGCAGAAAAAAGGTGTAGGTGGACAACAATGAAAGAAAACAGTATTGGTATTTGACTGATGGTTCAATTGTATTTATTTTTTAACTCAAAATGCACTGCTAGTATCAAAGACTAGTTAATTATAATAGACTGCCAATATCTCACGTTTCTTTAAAATAACGTATTTGATATAGACACTTGCACAACGTGCAAGTTAAAAAAGCAATTTAAATTCAATTTTTAATTCAGGATTTTGGACCCATTTGTGTTAGTTACAATAAATTAAATTAAAGTTAGTGACAAAATAAATAACTAAATACTATTCTTACATTTATTGAATTATTTAGCCCAGATATGAGACACTGGTGCATGCAGAGACTACCACTCTCTCATAAATACTCCTACCAAACTTCGGCTGAATCAGGCATTCGAAATTATCGAATACGCCCCCGATCCGACATGCGTATAAATATTTAGGTAGGTCTGCTAAATATGCCGCACGTGAAGAAATATAATTTGTTCGTCACGTTATAGTAGTTTATGCGACTGATCCATGATGAGAGGCCTTAAAACACGATTGTGGTGTTATGAAACGAGCGTCAGCGAGTTTGATAATAGAATCACACTAGTGTTTTAAGGCCAAATTATGTAGAGTTGCATACACTACTTTATCTAATCACATATCATAAGTAGGTAAGTAACAGCAAAAACCAACAATAAAATGACGACAGCAATGGCGGCAATTCGTCATGATGAATGGTTTTTATAAATCATAGACAAACATAGTGTCATAGACAAAAAGTCCCTACACTCATATCACTCGAGATCAAATGTCGTGCGGTTTATATTAAAAAAATACTTACTGAATTGACGTTGCGTATCGATAAAAGTTTTAATATCTGTGGATACTAGAATATAGATCCGCTTCAGTTTTGACAGCTGTTCCAAATTTAAACTCATAACGATACAAAAATCTGTACTGTAATGACATTACAGTACAGATTTTACCTACTACCACAGACAAGAAAGTTCTCATAGTAAAATTGGTTGTAATAATGCTGGTCATTTCCTACGGTTTCTGAACGCATTTTAGAGCACTAATGATATGTGCGTAGATAAAGTAAATAATGGTGACGTTTTAGAGAGAGAAGAGCTTTGATGGTGGCAAGAGATCGGCGGATTATGTCATTAAGTGTCGCATGTCTTGAAAAGCGGCCTGCTTTTGTTGACAACATACTCCGTGCTGACCCGGTTTTTTTTTGGTCTACGTCCGTGCACAAGTAAAAGTAGTTGTGTTTTACAAGGACCGAGGGAAAAGGTAGGTGTTCCACCGACAAGAGCCAAATTCTTAAGTTATGATATGATTATTATGATCTATTTAATCTTTATTGCACAAAAGAAGAACTTATAGTACAAAAGGTGAACTAAGTCTAATGATGATTATGGTGTCAATCATGTGCCTACATACCTAAATACACATTATAAGTACAGTCGAGGACAAAGAGATGTATACACTTTTGGACCTAATCGAATGCGGTCGCCTACAATTTGTAGGCGACCGCATACAAAAAAAAAGTGCAAAGTGTATACATCTCTTTGTCCTCGACTGTACCTTCCTGAAATAGTTGTTCCATTTTATGTAAGAAGAGAGCGCGTAATGCTGTTTCTCGCCGAGCAAGTCGCTTATTAATCTTTGTTTTTAACACTGTCCGGTGGCTTGAATATGTCATGCTCGCTTAAAGGGCTTTGCTTACGGTGGCGTCGTTGATCGGGTCGCCACCTTCCCTAACATATGGTTGAGGGAGGCGATGGCTGAGATATGCGTCATACTCGTGATCGGGTGCTGTTTGTGGAGTCCGGACTGTTCATGCTTGCAAGGGCATAGTACCTAACTTCTTAAATTATACTAGTGTTATTTTATAATTATCGTATTGACGAGAGACATCATTCCGATCTTGACACGTTTTATTGTTATTGACCATGTACATCACTGACAATATTACATTAATATTCCTTTTTTTATTGTTTTGTTTTGACGCTTAGAGACCGTATACATCTCTACGAATATTGAATAATTATTAATTGTATTTGAACGCTCAGTGACCTTATACATCTCTGGAATACTGAAATAATATCATTAACTTTCTGTTAATGCACAGACCTTATTCTTATCGAATGTAATGGTCATATTTTGTTTTGTTTTCTTTAACTTTGTGACATTTAGTGCGTTGTTATATCAGTCCTTAATGTGCAAATTTTAAATTATTATTGTGTTAGATTATTATTCTTTTACTGTAAGATTATTATTTTTATTGTAAATTACCGTTTGACATGTAAAAGTGCCCCTGTGGCCTATTTGCAGAATAAATAATTTGTATATTGTATTTTGTGATACGGGCATTTAGTCTTTGTTTCAATTCATTTGTGGCGAGATTACCATCTGGCCGAAGGGTATTGTTTTCCGGCAATTTTGAGCCCGGCTATTTGATATGCATGTTAGTCTGTTAGGTATTAGTAAATATGGACATTGTTGCCCGATGCAAATAAATAAATAAAACTTTGCTTGTACTCGTACTTTCAAGTTTACCCGATGGTAAAACATTCACTAGATCTGTACCTACATTATTTATATTTCTCGATTTCCTTAGCACGCCAACTTCCTTTACCGTGTAAAGACACATTTCGAGCAATAACTCTTCACAACGCAGCACTTAATTGCCTAAACGTGCTGCGAGCGGGAGTTGAAATTGCACTAACACACCTCTGTATTAATCTTGAAATAAACGAGTGGCTGGCCCTCACACCATGGCCTAATGTCGTCAAATATTAACCAAAAACTCGGCGTCTTTCCTGCACACACTACAATAGTAAACGATTTCGGTTCTCCGAATGAGTCATTTGCCAAAACTTTATTTGTCTGAATGGATTTTTTTCCGAGAACATTCTCGCCTCATGTTACGGTCTTCCGCGTCACGGGAAGATTTGACCATAGTGTTTTGTTGGGTGATATAATATGATTAGTAAGTGGTAATATGATTAGAAATGGGTAATATGATTAGTAAGTGGTAATCTTATCAAATTCTATATATGGCTGGCTGTAGTGATGAATGATAATCCTAAGCAAACCTATGTTTCAGTAAGACTTGTCCCTTTGATTTTAAAAATTGGTATCACAATAGTATATAGTTTTCAGGTGTGTAACGTCACGAACCTACAGCGCTTTGTAAACGCAATAATAAAACGGTTCTACTTTCGTAATTTAAAAAAAAAACAATTGGATTTTCACAATTAGGAAGTTTAGTCTTTTTCCTTTTGAAGCACCTAATAATAATAACCGTAATAACGCCAACACGCTGGATGAAAAGAAAATACCACTGAGACCAGTCTAGTGCTCCCGCAATGACACAAATCCCCCGAAGTGGCGGGTCACACCTAAAGCGGCGACCATTGCCATGAGGCACGACACGATGGAGACCCACCAAGTACGCCATCAACTTGGCCATGACCATTCTGACGAGAGTGAACTACGGAGAAGAAGAGTGTATTTATGTATACACTTTAAATAATCAGTGTGAGTATTCGTATACCTACGGTGTAAGTAGCAGCCACGCCTCATAAATAACCTTCCTTTGTACGTTGATATAATAATTTTAGGGCTTATAAAATGTCTGAGTACGCATATTTGGCCTATTGAGTAAATTAACCCGCTCGCTTCTATGTGCTTAAACAGTTAATGGTTCGCTATTTACTAGTACAGAATTTCATATGTAATTTCAAAACAGTTATGTATTTTATAACATTGAAGTGACGTGGGCAGTAGGCTACAAGCGTTTTAATGTAAAATTGTAAATTGTAATGTCATTACAGTACAGATTTTTGTATCGTTATGAGTTTAAATTTGGAACAGCTGTCAAAACTGAAGCGGATCTATATTCTAGTATCCACAGATATCAAAACTTTTATCGATACGCAACGTCAATTCAGTAAGTATTTTTTTAATATAAACCGCACGACATTTGATCTCGAGTGATATGAGTGTAGGGACTCTTTTGTCTATGACACTATGTTTGTCTATGATTTATAAAAATCATTCATCATGACGAATTGCCGCCATTGCTGTTGTCATTTTATTGTTGGTTTTTGCTGTTACTTACCTACTTATGATATGTGATTAGATAAAGTAGTGTACGCAACTCTACATAATTTGGCATTAAAACACTAGTGTGATTCTATTATCAAACTCGCTGACGCTCGTTTCATAACACCACAATCGTGGTTTAAGGCCTCTCATCATGCGTTACTTGAATCGCCTGCTCTTCTTGAACCGCCTGGCATTGTTAGAGATGATGACAAATTAAAGACCTGATGGTGTGTCTTTGGTTCCGTGGAGTTTGTCGAAAATCTAAAACGTATTAAATACAGAGGTCTAGGCAGAGAGTACAACTTTGTACCTTTTGGCTTCGAGCCCCTCGGTCCGTGGGGTCCCAATGCGCAAAAGTTATTTGCGGTAATTGCGAAACGTCTGGTTAACGTAACTGGTGACCGAAGAGCTGGTGGAATTCTCACGCAACGCATCAGCATTGCAATTCGGTGAGGAAATGCCGCCAGTATCCTCGGTACAATGCCTTGAGGGCCTGTTTTAGATTTACCTTAATTTTAATTTAATTTAGTTCATGTTAGTTATCATTATCATCTTGTAGGTATATACATTAGAAAATAAATGGATATCAACTTTTAAATGTTAAATCCATTAATTTCGATGAGTCAATGTCAAATGAAGTTATTGTTTTGAATCGATTAGCTGATCACGATTTGAGCTCGGAAATCAAAAAGGCTTCTTCATACGAGTAATATGATAATAGGCTTAAGACGTTTTTATTAGCGTTTTATAGTATCAAGAAATTTGGTAATTATTAATGGAATAATTACTAATCTGAAATTGTTTAAAGTTAGCGCAGAACCAAGAAAAATGGCGCAACCTCGGGTCAGCCAAGATTTATTTTAGATCGCTGATACAACGGAGTAAGTAGGTATGTGAGTAATCGAATAATCTTCATCGACATTTATTTATTTATTTAAACTTTATTGCACAAATTTAAAAATAAAGGTACAATTGGCGGACTTAATGCCTTAAAGCATTCTCTACCAGTCAACCATTGGGCTAAACAGAAACTTTATTGGTGCAGGATCCTAAATACTGAGAATCGAATGGAAACATAAATCAATGAATTACATTAATATACATACATATATAATGCATACTATAAACTTACTCATACCTACCATACAATTATATGTACCCGAACAAAGATATCATGAGGATCATCAATCTTTAATAGTTAATAAGAGATGCTTACGCAACTTGCGTTTAAAGGAGAATTTGCTCTGAGCTTGCCTGACGGTAAGAGGGAGATCATTCCACAGATGAATAGCCTGAATAGCGAAGGAATTTGAGAGGAATCCAGTACGGTGAAATAGGTCAGAGAGTTTAAGACTCCTGGATGTACGTAGCTCGCAACCAGGACGGGGTGTAACAAATTGAAATTCAGATTTAAGATATTCCGGTGCAGCTGGGTCAAATAAGATGGTATAAAGTGTGCACAAAATCCTGAAAGACCTGCGCTCGCGAATGGGAAGCCAGTTCAGTTGACGGCGGAAGGCGGAGATATGATCATATTTACGGAGGCATTACAATTACTATTATTATTATTTTATTCTATAGCTACTTATCTGTGTAAGTATATAGACATGTGCATTTTTATGTATTAAATCATTTGACTTTGACCTTTCCTTAGATAACACAAGCATCCAATGCCGCATAAAGACCACTTATAAGAAGTGCGGTCTTTTGAGCCGTATCCTAAGTAAACATTATGAGTATTATAACATACTCAACCTATATTGCTCATATCGATTCCTTGTTCGATGGATACGGGTCTTTGTGCAACTAATATCAGTACCTACAGTTTTATACAGTACGGTTACACACACTAGGGACGCTTAGAACTTGAGAGAATGAGATTTGAATACATTTAATTGGTGAAGAGGAATGATAACTACAAATGACAACTTCTAGGTATGGGATTATCCACACTAATATCAAAAATGCGAAAGTTTGGATGTTTAGATGTTTGTTACTCAATCACGCTTTAACGACTCAACCGATTTGGACGAAATTTTGCACGACTTTACAGCCTGAACTAAAAAATAGGATGTTTAGTAGGAGTTTTATATTGGGTCCAAGAGGACAATCTGTTGCTCACGTCCACAGGATTTACCTGCCACAACCTTGCACGTGTCCCCTGGGTGGCGCTAAATGAGCGACAACACTTTCGGCCAAATAGGCGCTCCTAATATTAAAATATCACATGAATATTCGCCTATTCTACAGATCACAATACGATTAAATAAATTAATCCCGGGTCCACGCAGACGAAGTAACGGGCGGAAACTAGTTCAGCTGTAATTCCAGACATTAAAACCCCGTCACTTAAAGCGTTTTTTTCCACGACTACCACGCAACGGAAGCTAGTGTGAAAGCGCTAATAAGCATGCTGGCAACGCCGCAAAGCACCAGACGACAAATATCTCAGAGCTGTCAACAATGCACTTATTTTTATTTTATTTTTTAATAAATAAATATTATTACAATCTTACACAAATCGACCTAGTCCCAAACTAAGCAAAGCTTGTACTATGGGTACTAGACGACGATAAATATACTTATATAGATAAATAAATACTTAAATACATAGAAAACATCCATGACTCAGAAACAAATATTCGTGCTCATCACACAAATAAATGCCTTTACCGGGATTCGAACCTGGGATTGCTTCGTAGGCAGGGACACTACCAACTAGGCTAAAGCGGTCGTCAAAATACTTATGACTCTTATAAAGTCACAATCGTCCACAGTGTTTTTCTACCATGCTTGTTTTCCACTCGGCCATATAAAAGGTCTCCTAACTCACACAAGCTGCGTGTAAAGGACCCTTAACAAGTCTCGTGTACCCCACAGCAATACTTCCGTCTCTGGAATGCAATAAGCCACGCTGAAAAACCCGACTTAATGGCAATACCCCCATTCCATTCTAATGTATGTGGGTAGGTTTTTACAGGGAAAACTGCTTCACTGCTACACACGAATTGTGTCAGGTGAATTCAAGTTTTAAGGGGTACGACAAAGTTAAATTTGCATGCAAAAGATTTGGATTAGGTACGTTACTAAATTACAAAACATGTATTTATATACACGCAAAATTACAATATGGTGTTGTGTGCCTGGTGGTGAGCTAGGCCGCCAGAGCTCCCGAGGATGCATTGTGTTGAGAGCGAGGGAATTTTTTCCTTCAGCTGTCAACACAGCGAATCCTCAAACATACCTAGGGTTGACAACGCCCATGTTTCTCCTTTGGAGTTGTATGCGTCTATAGGCTGCGGTGTCCGCTTACCATCAGGCGGGCAGTACTCTAGTTCGCCACCGTCGTTGTATAAAAAAATATATATCATCATATAGTATTGAAGTATTCTTTTTTTATTTCTCAGATGTAAAACTTGAGATTCAAAATACAGTGCTTGTTTTATGGTTTAAGCCCCTCAAGTTTCGGGCCAGATTGACCAGAGGGATAATTACGTAACTTTTCGAACGATTGTTCATCATCATATCAGTCGACAGATGGCCACTGCTGGACATAGTCCTCCATTTCGACTGTAATTTTCTCACACAAAAAATTAAATTGATTAATTCATTAAAACTTAAGTGCACAAAATAAAAATTTATCTTACAAATGGCGCCCAATGTATACCCAATTAGCGTGAATTGTTAAGCAAAGATTAACTTATAATTAATTTTGTGACGAAAGTTAAGCATACGGGGTCCCTTTGTTTCCCATAAACTTATTGTTCCGAATTTCGATAGTCAGAAATTGATATCCATATAATTTATAGACATAAACATCAGTAGTCATAATCTTTGTTAAGTATAACGTTTTGTAGCTCTAACATTAATGACCCATAATATTAAGTATTATAATCACAAAAGTCAGAAATTTATGTCCATAACGATCAAAGGTCTATCGATAATCATTCATAAATATTCTAAGGCATATATTTCAACGTACTAATGATTGCTATTCATATCGTTTTAATGCCTAAAGTGACTTACGTCTAAGAGACCAAATCTATGACATCCAAAGTCATATAGATAATTACTCACAAACATTTCTAGACATACATTTGAAAGGGGTACTAGGTACTACTGCGCGAAGGGTTTATGACTGTTGTAAAGCATACGTTTAAATAAGCATGTTTTATTAGAAACTTTTTCACTGAAATTATAAATGGCCAAGATATTGGATTTCTAAGGCAGGTCGGTGTAGGTACGACGACGAGCGAAGCGAGGAGGAGTGTTAGTTTTACCGTGACCCTAAGCGCGCGAGCCGAGCGAGCGAAGCGAGCGTGCCGCGGCAGCGGCTGGCGAAGCGCCAGAATCAATAATGACACAACATTCATCGAAATGTTGCGAAGTACATATTTTTCCTAACTTTCGTGTCAAATATTTCGGCTAATCAAAACAAAACATACTTATTTTAACGTATTCTGACCACTAAACAAAACAGTGAGCGGCATAAATATATTTCAATCGCATCACTCTTTATTTTTGCCAAAGTACCCACTTTAATTATAATTAATGGGTATGTGGGTATGTTATAAAGCAGTCTGGAAGAACGCGTTCAGTAACGTTCGGTAGTAAAAAAACATGTATTTTATTATTTTTCTGGGAGTGTGTTTATGGGCTTTAACATTATGAAGAGTGACACCACCGTGAAATTGAATGATATGACTAACTAATCAGGTGACTACCAATCATTATGACTTGCGAAAAAATACCTTACAATAATTATTACAAACTAGATTATTGCCTGTAACATTATGTAATTGCATACCACCGGGACATTGAACGTTATGGCTAACCAATTTTATGACTAACAATAATGATGACCTGCAAAAATCGGAACTCCAATGTATATTGTTAAATTTTATGACTTTCGACAATATGACTAGAAAAAATTATGGTGGAAAACGTTATGGACTGAAAAAATCGGATATTAAAATTTATGGGAAACAATAGAGACCCTAAGCTATATTAAGGGGAAAATGAACTTCTTTCATATTTAAATAACATGTTTCCATGCACTAATATCATTCATTTATTGAAAAGAAAAAAATATATACAAACTGAATACTTAATTGTCGTCACAAAACTGACAGCGCAGCGGGTAAGTTTTTGTTTGACGACTCACTCTAGTTGGGTTACTGCAGCTACATAGGACATCGATAAACGTGGACTGTACCTGCTTAAATGCACCAACAATACCGACTCATACTTTATTATTGCTCCACAAGAAAGATCCCATTCTGATAGCTCAATGAGTTACGATGCCACTACCGTTTCATATCGTTCAAGTCGCGATCTGCGAGCGTCATATAGTAAATGACAATCGTTTCGAAGGTGCGTTTTGAGGAAAAGGGAGAGAATGCCCTCGTAAAACTTTGAACACTTATAACTTTGTTTTTATTTAATCCCCTGCTTTACTTTTTTTTCCATTTGACAATATTTTCAATCCTTTTTCGGAAAAATTCAACATTATTTGGAATTAATTCATAAAGCTACGTCACCTGAGCCGCAATAGGGATAAAGAGCCTAGCAAGCGGCTGTTTTAAACGTGCTAAATTGAATAAAACTCTGCGTGATGTAGCGTTAGCAAATAAAGCTTTTATTAATTTCTTTATGATTATTTATAGTAGCCGAGGGCGGGCATATACATTTAAAAAAGTGTGAAGTCATGCCTCATACTTATACAGCCTCTTCATTTGTGTATTTATATGAAGTAAGCCAAGAGTAAAAGATACCCACATAATACTCACACTTAAGACAAAAATAATTGTATGACGACTATGGACTCGCACGTATTATTTCACGACCAACGTGTACAGCGGTTAGCACCTCTATTTTTTTATTCCGTAGACTAAAATGACATTTCATGTATTGCTAGTTTTTTACGTCTTATAAATAGTGATGTGCTACAACCGGTACTTACCGAAAATAAACGATTGGGAGGTACTTATATTTGTTGATGAAGCGTCTGTAACACAATGAATGGATAATCCGTGACGTGCTAAAAACGAGAGAACACGCACTGAAAACATCCGATCACAATACGAGTAAAATAACGAATGCCAAATACGTAAACCAAAATGGCGTCGCTTCAGGTAGTCGATACGTTAATGTCATTTTAAATGTTTGAGTACATTAGTAGTGAGTAGATTTTATTTATTGTTTATTTTGAATCTAAACTTAATTCAAGATTTTATCGGTTATTCACAAACCGATATCAAAGATCAGCACTGTTTGTATATAGCTGGTCACATTATTTCTACGTTTGACATTTGTGGTTGTCATTTTAGTCTACGGAATAAAAAAAATGACTTTAGAAACATAATGCTGTGACGTCATAATACAATGTCAATTTGTATGAACCGTTCTGGCTGTCACCAGCGAGGTTTTTTTTTGTTTTTACGTGCACACAATTTTATATCGAGCAAACTTCATATACTTAATCGAGTAACCGTTCAGTAGTTTCACTAGTTCGAATTATATTCCATGATATTCTACTATCAAACAAAACTCATTAGTTAAATGGTTACAAAACTTTTCTCGATAAATGGCCTAAGCATATCTGGCCTTAAACCATTTCTACCAATAAAACATTACTTGCAAAGGACACTACACATTCGTTGCACATTTTTTCTGAAAGTCAAGCCGATGGTTTAACAGCTACGCTTTACTTAAAAAAAATATTATGATATGAATATGATATAATCATACTTACTTTTAATTTTTCTGCCGACCCTATAGGCTTGTTGGGAGACAAAATGAAAGGTGTTTTACAGTAAAAGTATACTCCAAGCATCCCTTTCTGTGGAAGCGGGACAAAAATCAACCACAAGGAATTAGAGCGAGATGTACAGCTTATAATCAATACCGTTTGTTTGTTGAAAAAAGGCGTAATGCCATTGGTGCGTAATTAATTTTGAGGCTTATTTATGATGTATCAGGGTTTATTTTTGATTGAGTCGGGTGAAAATATGCAAGTCGAGGGACTGGATTTAGAAAAGTTTTATTCCGAATTATGTTTATGAATCAGTTACGTTTTTGCGTTTTTTTTTGCTGCGGCAATTAGCTGTTTTGAGGATAGCGTTTTGTTTCTGCTGAATCCGGTTATTAAGGTGTATATTGGCGTTATTTAATTGTATAATTGGGCTGAATACAAAAAGGGGTTTCAACATTTTATTTCATTAACTTTTCATTTACAGTCGACGGGGCTCCTGATAGCTAGGTACGGTAGCCTAGGGTCAAGCATGCGGCTGTCAAGCGGCGGTCGTGGTTTGAATCCCGGCTCGTACCAATGAGTTTTTCGGAACTTATGTACGGAATATTTACCGTTAGCTTTTCGGTGAAGGAAAAACAGCGTGAGGAAACCAGTCTAATCCCAATAAGGTCTAGTTTTCCCTGTGGGTTACAGGGTCTGATGGGAGTTGCTGTACCAAATCTTGGGATTAGGTGTCAAAGCGGACCCCGGGCTCCTTTCCGCTGCAGGAGACCATCGCGTGAGCTGACTTCTGGCCGAAGGGTGTCGTGTTTCGGCGGTTCCGGGGCAACCTACCGAACTCTACACCGGACTTGACGACGCAACGGAGCCACACTGTTTCGTCACCTAAATAATAATTAGTGTTTAATGTTATATTGTATGTATGTTAGGCTGTAAAGTATTAGTAACTATGGGACTTAGTTGCCTGAAATAAATGTTTTATTATTATTATTATTATTATTTAGAGGACATCCGGGAATAAATCTAGGAGGATGATGATGTCGACGAGGCATGCCCTTGTTCTGGGTGGAATGCCCTTCGAGTAACTGAAATTTGCGTATGCGATCCGTAGTATGCTAATTAGATCACAGTTCAGAATTCGACGATTAGGTGTTAATAGATTATAAACCAAAAATATTACGTTAAATTGCGTAGCGGCCATATTATAATAGCCAAATATTATTTAGAACAAGTCTTTATTACCTTAGAAATGAAGATGTTTAAATCATCTGACACGATGTATATATAATACATACCTTTTGGATACTGCAAAACGTGAAAACAATGCCCAAATGGCATTCTACCAAACACAACATAATCAGGGACCCAACGTTTTGTAGTAAACGGGGTTCTTAACACACTTAGGTAGGTTTTAAAGGGTCCGTCACGCGCATGTGAGTCACTCTATCTCTTTCACTACCAGGAACCTGCCTTGCTGGTTAGCGGGGAAACCCGCTCCAAGGGAGTTGTGAAGCAATTGACAACATTTCAAAATATGTAATGATGCCTTAATCGAAAACCATTTCGGTAATTATATTATCTGATCGTAATAAAATGGTTTTCCCATTTTTATTAGGGTTCCGTAATCTTACTGGTTTCGGAGAAAATCACTAAAGGCCCCGTGCCTGACGTCATTCCTACGTCCGTTAGTGAAAGATGTGGACAGGTGCCATAGAGAGACATAATAATGACGTCATATTTTACTTACGACCTATTGGAATTCACTACTTTTAATTTTGATATTTTTGAATGAAAATAAACATTTATGGAGAAATAAAAAAACACATATACCTTAAAATTTCATTTTCTATCGAACTAAATCATATTTACACTAAATTTTGTCAAGTCCTGAAAGTGAATAAAAGTTTTTTTTTTTTTTAATCTTTATTAATTGGTAAAGGGGTTTTATCCGTTATGATAATGTCACCCCTATTGTTACAAATCACTTTAAAAAACTAGCATCTTCGCTTAATACCTACATTTACAATTTTGTACAATTCTTTAGCTACGTTTGATAGTGGATGTGCTAAGACACTATTACATTTTCCAATTTCAAACAGGTTTACCTTATACCTACATTCAAACGTATTCCTCTCAGTTTCGTTCCGGACACATTCCACCAGGATGTGAAACACATCCTCTCTCGTTCCACACTCCGCGCAGTTCGGTGAAGCCGTCTTACCCATCATAAAAGCAAAGCTGTTCAGTGGGATGTGTCCCGATCGTAGTCTGAGAGCTAATACTATATCTTTCCTACCCCCGACGCCCTAAACCATGGCACTTGACAAAGAGTAGGTTGGATAGTTCTGTACCATATACCTTTATTTAAAGACCGCTCATCAAAATGTTCTTTCCATAATTGCTTGCATTTACGTCGTACCAGGTATAGACAGTCAGTATGGTAAGGTAAGTATGAGGCTATTATTCCATCGGTGACTGCTTCTCTAGTGAGTCGATCAGCTACTTCGTTTCCGTTGAGGCCAACGTGGGATGGTCCCCCTTGAAAGTAAATCTTTATTTTGAAAATCGCCAACGCGTGCACAGACTTTAAGATGCTGTAGGATATCGGTGCTCCTCGACAATTCGAGGTGCATCGAGCCAAATACTGTAATGCACTTCTGGAATCTGTACATACCACGAAAGTACCGGACTCAAAGGATTCTATAACAGCTACCGCCTCAGCCAGAGCTACCAGTTCTATGCCCATTATAGAAATGTTTTCATTTATTTGTAATTTTATAGACCCATTTGTTTGTGGATCAATAACTGCCAAGCCTGCACCATTAGAATATTTGGAGCCATCTGTGTAAATATAGTAAGCACCAGGATATCTCGACGTTATAAAATCCACACAAGTTTTTTCTAGAATCCGTACATTATACTGTTTCTTAGCTTCCTGTACCCCCTCAATGTAAAGACATATAGTGCTAGAAAGGTCCACGTTGCTAACCCAAGTATCCAACGAGAAAAGTTCAAGCTGACATGATATATGTATGGGCGTATTTTCCTAATTTTCGTGCACTAAAATTGATAATGGTTTGTTCTTGCGTCTCCAATACATGTTACTTGTTAGACTGGCAAGTAGGTGTAATTTTTCTATTAAAATGTTATTAGTGTACGATTTGGTTTTTAACCAAAACTTGCTTGCTAAATCGTACCGTCGGATGAATAGTGGTGGAAGGCAAAGTTCCGACTCCATGACGTGAATTGTCGAACTTTTTATAAAACCTCCAATTGTTCGCATAGACTGATTTTGCAGCCTGTCTAGTCTCGCTAGAACACTTTTGGTACTGTTTCCATATAAAAGTTGCAAGCGTTCTTATGCTACGGTTACACCCTACCTGATACGCCTCATTGCCCTCAGGGAGGAATAAAAAAACAAAGTTTTGATTAAATATGGGTAAATTGTATAACTAGTAATTTAATTTATGCGACACCTAGTGCTATGTACTAGCTACGTCGTAATGCGTAGCAGCTACTTTGCATTGTATATTATGCCTAGCCTTGAAAAGATAAAAATAACTGAACATTTTCTAGGTATATTCGACGGGATCTCCTTATGTCACTGACAGGTAAAAGGTCATTGTGTAGAACCTATTAGTTTAGGTTACATTTGTTTTATAAATAACAATCATAAAAAAAAATATTCCGGAAAAACAAAGTTTTTTATGAAACGGAAATTCTACGAAAGATACATTTGATGAAATGTTCACAAGATTAAACCATATTCGGCCACCAGTATAATAAAATTATTCCTTGCGTTTAACACAACATTAATATTTTTCACATTAAATCCATAAGTTACTGCACCAATTGTAAGTGTTGCCTTACGGTTGCCTGGTAGAAAATGCCATCTGGCATTAAGTCCATCGTATAACATCGTATTACAACTGGTATAAGTCAATAAGATAATTTAGCGGAATTTAAGTTTGTTATTGTAAATCTAGATTCCAAATTGAAATCCCAATTATTACCGCTCCTAACCCAAATAGGGCTTCATAAAAAGGTTGCGCACCCCATTCAATTAAGTCCATCAAAACATGAATTGCAACTTCCTCTAAACACAAATATGCCTTTTATCACATAAAAATGTTGCGCGCCCCTTTCAATTAAAAGCATCCAAACATGAATTCTCATTCTCCTGGACTAACGTGTCACATGTTAATAAATTCACGAAAAGGTTTGGCTGGCGCCGCTGCTTGAATTATGACGGCAGAGGTCGCCAACGGTTGGCCCGGGTAATTTATTTAGAATTATACTTTTTCTGCTACATGAAACTGGTTTGTATTATTTATCATCGTTTTTAATTTCTCTATTTAAGATTTATTATGTATGTACCGGTCGCATTTCTCAACGGATTTTCGTAAATATTTGTGAGCAGGTTCCATAAATATACTTTTTTTTTGTTAATTCAGGTTTTCGATACCTATATTATAAAAAAAACAAAGAAGACAGAATCTCGAGTTCAACAGCACGTGTATCATGGGAGGGCCGCAACATACTCTGGATTTTTCTCACTGTAAACCTCTCGTTCTAAGTTTTCTAATAAGAAAGAGACGGATAGTGCGATAAAAATCGAGAAAGCTCGCGCGCCGTCGCGTGTTAGCCATGCAGTTTATTAAGCAGAAACGTTCGCTAACGAAATTCCAAATTTCGATCAAAGTGGAAGATTGAAAAATTAATGGACCTCTGGACGGATTCCATGTGGGTTCAAATCCCGCTCGTGTCGATTAGATTTTAACTTTGCCGTGCCTCTACATATACAAGATTGCGTTGTATGTGAAGCACAATATGGAAGAGTTTTCTAAGTTTCATAGCCATCGGCAAAAACACAAGATAAATCACATATCGTGTAAGACAGCGTTACGTCAAAAAGCTTTTATGGAATGGCACCAAAAATCTATAATTAATTACCCGCAGATATATCGAATTTAAGTGATTTGAGACAATTTAAAGTAAGATTGCATGAAATTTTGGTTGCCAAAGCATACACATAGCATACACATAGCAAGGACACTGAGCTGTTCGACGGGCGCTATGTAGTGTGGCGGCGCGACCGGGACCCTGCGCTCACGGGTCAGGCGCGGGGAGGCGGGGTGCTTGTTGCTACGCATAGAAATCTTGCCGTTACGCCTCAGCCCACTTATCAATCCTCTGCCGAGGACCTGTGGATTACGATCTCCTTGAACAATGCCCGGAATCATGAAGTAACTAACCTCCACTTATGTACACTTTATTTATGTAAACAAAATCTAGGTAATTCTTTTTCTTTGCAGCTAACTAATTACCTTCCCAAGCTTAGCGATATTATGATGTTGAAACCTGATGACAAATATTTAATCTTAGGTGATTTCAACTTGAATGCTATTTGCTGGGTACCTGAACAGTCTTACTTTGTACCTGTGGGGTTATACACATCTGACGAGAGCGTATTAATGGATGATTTAAATGTTTTGGGCTTGAGGCAATTTAACGGTGTATTAAATCATTATGGCAGAATCCTCGATTTAGTGTTATCGAATGATGACATTCTATTAGTATCAAACTGTGCGGACCCACTCGTGCCTATAGACTTGCATCATGGGGCGCTTCTCATAAGTGTTGAATCAATAAACATTGATATTTTAAAACCAGCTACTTTCACTATATACCTATTTAATAAAGCTGACTATGAATCTATCAATAAGGAGATCTCAGAGGTGGACTGGGTATGGGAATTCACTTCAAAAACATTGGATGAGTGTGTCGATTTTTTTTTACTCAGTGTTCGTCAATGTCCGAGACAAATATGTGCCTTCCCAAATATGTAAATCGGACTCATATCCTAAATGGTACTCGCCAGCCTTAAAACATACTATAAAAGAACAGTATAAGTATTACCGTAAATTCAAGACATATCATAACCTTTGCGACGCCCAGTCCTTCAAATTGTTGCGTAGTAGGGTGAAAATGCTCGAGGACAAATGCTACCTTGCCTATGTCTCGTCTGTTGAATCCGCAATCGAAAAAAATTCTAAGCATTTTTGGGGTTTTATTAAAACGCGCTCGTCTTCGAATGTAATGCCTTGTAACTTAAACTACGATGGCGTTTCCGCCAACACTGGTAATGCTATTTGCGATCTTTTTTCTGATTATTTTCAGTCCACTTTCTTGTGTGCCGACCCTTGCAGTGCCGCTTGTAGTGCGGACACTCTGAACTGCCAACCACATGCTACTGAAACCAACCTAGTGTCTGATATATGTACAATTGAAATCGACCAGGACGTTGTATGTAGCATGCTGCTCAAATTCGACCCTGCGAAATCTGCGGGCCCAGACCACTTGCCGGCTGTATTTTTAACTGGCTGTGCTAAAACCTTAGCAATGCCGATATCGTTATTATTCAAGAAATCGTTGCGCGAGTGTAAAGTGCCCAGCCTGTGGAAATCAGCTTTTATCACACCTGTTCACAAGAAAGGGTCGAAAATTGAGGCAACTAATTATAGACCGATTTCCAAATTATGTATCATTTCAAAAGTGTTTGAAAAAATTATTCACACTCAGGTTTATGCAGCTGTTCGCCATTCCCTTGATGAATCTCAACACGGTTTTCTGCCAGCTAGATCAACCGTCTCCAACTTGGTTATTTTCAATGACTTTTTAACATCATCTATGGATAGCGGTCGGCAAGTTGACGTCATTTACACTGATTACAGCAAGGCATTTGATCGCATAAACCACAAGCGTCTTTTATACAAACTGGAGTGCATCGGCATTAGAGGAGATTTGCTCAGGTGGTTTTCGTCCTATATTGACAATCGTACTCAGGCTGTTGTCGTGAGTAATTACATCTCTAGCTGGGTTAGGGTCCCTAGCGGCGTGCCGCAAGGTTCTTTGCTTGGCCCGTTGCTTTTTGTTATTTACGTGAATGATATTACTAGTTGTTTTTCCACTTCAAGGCTGCTTTGCTTCGCAGATGACATGAAGATTTTTGCTTCTGTGTCGTCGCAGCGTGAAGCAGATGCACTCCAAAGTGACTTATCCAGACTGGATGATTACTGCTCACTCAATCACCTGGACCTTAATCCCTCTAAATGCTCGGTAGTTACTTTTACTCGTAAGATTAATACACTCTCGTTCGACTATCAACTCAAGGGTCAATCCTTGCAACGCGAGATTGCTGTACGGGACCTGGGCATCTTACATGATCCTAAACTTGTTTTTAATAACCATATTGATAATGTCATATCTAGAGCATCTAATTCACTAGGTTTTTTGTTTCGTTGTTCAAGGGATTTTAAACGGGCTAAAACTTTTAAGATTCTATATTGTACCCTTGTTAGGAGTACCTTGGAATATGCATCTCAGGTCTGGAATCCTCGTTACAAATGCTACGAGTATGTTACGAGATTGGAAAATATCCAGAAGAAGTTTTTAAAGTTTCTTTGCTTCAAATTAGGTATTCGCTACGACTCAAATAAGTATTTGGACCTATGCAGGAGATTCCATCTTCTCCCACTTGAGACCCGTCGAAATATAGCCGACATTACATACCTACTTAAAGTTGCATCGAACTTAATCGACAGCCCCACCTTACTTGGTAAATTGAACATCCGTATACCCAGTAGAGCTCGGCGTAAGCCGCCACTATCCGTGCCATTATCATCCACTAACTATAGGCAAAATAGTTTTATGATCAGAGCGAGCAACGGCTTGAATGAGGTGTTTCAGAGGTTTGACGACCTGGACCTATTCAGTGCAAGTGTTCCTTTAGTAAGACGACGCTTATCTCGTCAATTTTTCGGTAGAGGTAGGGAAATGGTTTAAGTAGGTAACTCTTCTTTTTAGTCTATTTAGAAATAAGTACTTAAATTATGTAGCCGTGTCAAGACGCAAAAGCGCTGTGTTTTCGTTTGGTTTTTGCTCACTTATTTTTTACATATTCATCACGCTATCGGTGAGGATCTGTTATTAGCTCACTGTCACTACTGTTTTTAGCTACTGTGTAATATTTAAGCTGATGATCTTCCTATATAAATAAATAAATAAATATTACACGATACAAGATTTTTTATTGCAATCCTTTTAAACTTGACATTTTAAATCAATTATTTATTTCCAATTCTAATTTACATTTAATTCCAAATTATTGTCAATTTTGATTATTTTTATGTTTCATTTATTTTTAATTTTAGTTTATCCTGGAAATGTACTAATTTGAATTATATTCATAATTTACTTTAAATTGTTATTTATATGATTTTTTTTAACGATTATTTGTGATGCATGCTGCATGCTGTTTTGTAGCTATTTGTGTGTGTCAGGTGACGAAACATAGACATCAATAATTGTACCCAATAAGACCTTCATGTAATATACATATATTAATATTATAGATATGTTTGACAAATAAATATTTTGGAATTTGAATTTTTCAATTTTCCACTTTGATCGGAATCTGATGTTTTTATTTAGTATTTTGATGAAGTAAAAGGAACAAGTTATACAGGTAGCCCAGTACTTCAAGCATGTGGGTCATGCGAGTGCCAAACAGCGATCTCGTGGGGACGAATTCCGGCTCTTACCAATAAGTTTTTGGACCGTAATTGAAATGAAATGATATGAAAAAAATGTATTATTGCATGTATACGCCCACTGCCACTTAAGTTTAGCGATCCGGAGGGCTATATCGGTATATACATATCTATGCAAAATGTTTTATCACTTCAAAACAAAGAAGGCAAAAATATATGCCCAAGGGTGAAATATTTATTCAAATATCTCAAAAATTTACAAAGCTACAACCGTTTTAATGTTGCTTGTTAGAGAGAGAAAACGCTAGCAGATCGAGACGTCACGATCCTCGAGCGTCATAGCAAATGACAATAGTTTCATATGAAGGTGCGTTTTCCGGAAAAGGGACAAACATTCCTTTCTTAAAACTTTTGACACTTATAATTTTGTAATTGCACTGATGATAATGACACTTATAACTTATAATTATTAAACCTTTTGCGTTGCATTTTTCTCCATCTGACTAAGTATATTCTTTATCCTTTTTCAAGAAAATAAATTATATTTTATTATTTTATTTAGTGTCTACACCCCTGTTTGGAATATCATTTGATAATCCACTAAGTTTCGGTTAAACATTATTTACTTTAAAAACAAAGTTTTAACCGACGTCAATTTAGTATACTCCGCCAAACCACGAGAACATTTGCACATCTATTTTCCAATTTACCACATGAACTTCTTCTCTTCATCTCCGCTGTTTTGTGGGGTGTAAATACACGAGTTGTAATAGAAAAGAAAATACTAAAATCACCACACGCGTGCCTAATATGATTGAGGAGTTCCATCAATCCCTCGTGGATCACATCATCCAACTGAATTTTGAAAAAAGATGAGACCCACCTGGAAGCATATACTTACAGACAAAAAAAAGTTACGAATCGGCTTATCAATGACGGAGTACTGAGGTAACAAACATTGAAAAACAATATGACAAAAAAAACAACCGAATTGAGAACCTCCCCCTTTTTTAAATTTGGTTAAAAACAGATCATCATGAATTGATTTTCAGTCCCCTACTCGCACTGGGCTAGCGTGGAGTAATGCCCGTTCCATTCACTAATGAGAGAAGGCTTGGCCCAGCTGTGGGACGGGAAAATTAAAATGAAAAAAATGTATTACAGACATATGGCGAAATGCTAAAACTTGATATTAAGGGACAAATACAAGAGCCTGAACTAGGTTTGCCTGTGTTTCAGGCAAAAAAGGTTCAATTTAATTATAAACATAAACTTGCAAAGTATCATAATCAGCGATCGGATATTCCGATCGATATTTACCTAAACTTGGCAAAATCCCGGAAATTGTTGGGAAAATATGGAATCGGCTTCTTTTTATACTAAATATAATAAATATGCTCCGGGACTCCGGGATCGCACGAAATGACATAATATGGTACAAATTTACCTACATGTTTAAGGCCTCCACCCACCGGACGCGTGTGCTGCGCGGGTGCTGCGCGTGTGCCGCGTTCGATGTGAGTTTGAAGTGTAGTTTCAATGCTTTACCACCACGGTGGTGGTACGCTAGCGCAAAGCAGACACGTTATTTCTGCCTCCGCTTCTATAAATTCTAAAACGCGTAAAAAAGTGATTGACTATAGACGTGAGTTATATCGTTTTGTTCCTATTGAAATAAAGAATATAGTGCAAAAAACAGATTTAAGATACATTAAACAGTTTGGAAGATACAACAAAAAACATTTTAAATATTTGATATAACGTTTATTTTATCGACGACCCGAGAGCCGGCCAGCGGTGAGTCATACTCGCTTGCCGTTCGGACCGCTGCAGCGCTGCAGCGCTTGACCGCTGGAGTGGCGAAACGGTCTAGTGAATATTCTTTAACACAGGAACAGAGGAGATTCGTTGCATACGGCTAACTACTAGTGTACATTGTACACAATATCGTTATAATGTCTGATAAAACCAACCAGAGAGCTACAGGGAGCGGCCGCAAGATTGCACAAACGGTATGTTGCTTTAAATGCAAGTCCTGTGTTGACATCAAAAACACTGTTCAATGCACCTCATGTAAAAATAGATTTGAATTTGACTGCGCTGGCTACTCCGAAAAACTGCATGGGATAAAGGATACGGAATCAAAAAAGCAATGGAAGTGCAAATTATGTTTAGTGAAAAAGGACAAGGCACTAAGTGGCACAACTAATATCACATACAGGAAAACAAATAGAGGAAACCCTAAGAAACATATCACATCTGAGGACTTACCATTGTCAGTGTCATCACCGACTAACGATTCGACTACGCTTCCGTTGTTGGAGTCGAAACTACGCCTGAAAGACGTCACACTGAAAGCCTCCCTTCCGTCATCGTCACTGCAAAATACTGATATCAGCAGCATTAACATGTTAGAATCTATACAAGATCAACCATTAAGTATTGATAAAGACCAAAACTCGTTGACATCCTCACCAATCGAAACAAGTGTTAATGAGAAAATGATTGACCATGAGAATTTACAGTCATCACCTAGTAATGATAGTATACTTCATGAAAACGACTCATCTTATGACTCTTTATCGTCATCGAGTAAATTATTATCAAAGAGCGTGGATGGTACTATACTCGGGTCCAACGTTCACTTACCATTACACGAACTGCACGAAAAAAATTCTGAACTCGAGCTTGCGCTAGCTAGTGCTCAAAACGAACTAGAGAATAAAATAATAGAAAATATGGACCTCCAAAAGAAAATTCAAAAGCTTACCATGGAAACAGAAGTACTACAATCTTTGTGTAATATTTCTTCTATGGAAACGAAAAACACCACCAATGCAAGAAAAAACCAGCGATTCTCTCTTTTACCAATATCATCGACGCCATCTTCGCCAGATAAAGGAATTAATATAAACAAGAGCCTATTCAACGTGCAAATAAAAATTATGGATATAGAAAAGCTAGTTAAGAATATGGAAAAAGAAATTGCATGCCTTACCAAACAAATAGAAGCCCTAGCGCAAAAACTCCATACGCCAATTACAAATTTAAATACTCTTTATCCATTAAATGGACTGGACAAGCAAGAATTTGCAAAAATCGAATCTCAATTCAGGCAAAAAGATACGCTACAGAAAGATATTGGACAAAATCAAATGGACCAAATAATCACAACAGCAAATGCGTGCGGTAATGCTACTAAGGAGCCAGAGATAACAAACCCACCAATACCTCCTTCTGAAGAACGAGTACAACGAAATGCGGGCACAGAAAAAAGAAAATTAGCTATTATAAGCGCAAATAACAAACACCGAATAGGTAACCTATTAAATAAGGATAACGTACTACAAACCTTTGCCTATTGCCATTATATCACGCCTGGTGGAGGTATAAAGGAATTATTTAAACAAATAGACCGTAAAGTAGAGAATTTTAGTTTAGATGATTACTGCGTTGTTCTAATAGGAGAAACTGACTTTGAATCAGATGTAGAGCAGCGTGAATTAGTGCAATATATCAACGAGACTTTGGAAGGCATTACGAACACAAATATAATAGTAGCCTGCCCAACGTACAAACTCGGCAAACCTATATACAATAGCAAGGTAGAAGACTTTAACTTAATGTTATTAAACGACGTGAATTTCCATAAAAAACATTTCTCCTATGACACGAATTTGAACCTGGAATTTGACATGTTCTTGCCAACGGGGGAGTTAAGCAAACATGGTACAGAAAATATAATTAATCACATTAGCAATTTTATTAGCTGGGAAAATCAATCCAGTCAAACAACACATCATAACCATAACAAAAGGACACAGAAAACAATTTTAGACTACTATCCAGTGTCAACACGGACAAAAAAACAGCTTTTTCGCTCCAAAGCAGAACAATTCATCAATAATTAGGATAATGCATCAAAACATTGCCAGCTTCCTCTCAAAGCAAAATGTTCTAGAAGTAACTCTAAATGAACTATGTGATAAAGATATTAGCCCACACGTTTTATGTTTTACAGAGACATTTATTCAGAGAGGAAATGAGAATTATTTTAAACTAGAAAACTTTCAACTTGCTTCGTCTTACTCTCGTAGAGACGAAAAAAGGGGAGGTGTGTGTATCATGGTTAGAAAAGGTATAATATACAGTGAGCTAGAAAATGTGAAGGAACTTGCAGTGGATAAATTATTTGAATGTTGTGGTATAAGAATGGTCAAGCATGATATAGTAGTAGTTTGCTTGTACAGAACTCCAAATTCACCGCCAAATTACTTTTTGCAGAAGTTAGATATTCTGCTGCACAATCTTAATAAACAATTTAAACAATTCGTATTGTGTGGGGACTTCAATATTAATACCCTTATAGTAAATAAAATTAGCAAAGAGTTGATTGATATCGCAAGAAATTACAACCTTAAACTGCATATTAAAAAACCCACAAGAGCAAAAACATGTATTGATAATATTTTAAGTAATATAAAATATGCTAAATCCGACGTCTTACCACTTGGTCTCTCTGACCATGATACCGCTCAGATGCTTAGCTTTAACGTAAACAATAATTTAATTGAAAATAAGTTCTATTATAAGATTAAACGAGACTACTGCTCAGAAAATATCAAGAAGTTTCAAGAATGTTTAAATAACCTTTCGTTCCATGAAGTATATATAGAACAGGACTTTAATAGAGCGTTTAATAAATTCTATGATATAGTCTCACTCCTTTATAACCTTTGTTTCCCGATTCAACGTCAAAAAATAACATGTGGACTCTATAAAAAACCAAAGTGGATCTCAAAAGGAATAAAAATTAGCTGCAAAACAAAAAGGATCCTTAGATTTAAATATTACATAGGGAAAAATGAACAAAAGAAAATTGAATACAAAACTTATACAAAAATATTGAAAAAATGTATCAATAAAGCGCAAAAGATTAAAAACAAAAATTATATAGCCAATAGTAAAAATAAATGTAAGGCATCTTGGGATATAATTAAGAGAGTAACGGAAAATAAAAGCGTTAAATCATATATAGATAAAATATGTATCAATAATAAAGAAATTAGTCAACCAGATCAGATAGCATCACACTTTAATAACTATTTTATTAGTATATCTAACGAAACCGGCACAAAACTAGATAACGGGAATAAGAGATATTCTTTTTTGAGCTCCACTTGTAATAACAACATGTTTTTAATGCCATTCTCAGAAACAGAAATTGTGAATGTCATCACGTCATTATATAATACGCAAGCTGTAGGATTTGACGAAATTTGTACATATGTCATAAAACAATGTAAATATGAACTTATCGCAATTATTACACACCTAGTTAACTTCTCCTTTGAGAGTGGCGTTTTCCCAGAACTACTGAAAATATCCATAGTAAAGCCTGTATTTAAAAAAATGATAAAAAAGACATGGGAAACTATCGTCCCATAACATTGATTCCAATTTTTGCAAAAATGTTTGAAAAATGCATGTACAAGAGGCTCATACATTTTTTTAATAAATTTGAAATAATAAAACCAGAACAAAACGGCTTCCAAAAAAATAAATCGACGACATTAGCTAGTTTTAATCTTGTTCATCACATTGTTAAATGCTTAGATATGAAACAGCACACTACAGCGGTATTTTTAGACATGTCAAAAGCTTTTGACTTTGTAGACCATGCATTACTTCTAGACAAATTAGAAAATTATGGTGTTAGAGGTCTTGTGCTCAATTGGTTAAAAACTTACTTACTAAATAGAAAGCAATGTGTAGAAATAGTTCAACTAGATGAACATAAAGTAGAAACTAGTTATAAATCAGAATTAAAATATAATTATTTTGGTGTTCCGCAAGGTAGTGTACTTGGCCCTTTATTATTCATCGTTTATATAAATGAACTACCTAATATAATTCCATGCAAATCTGTTATGTTTGCTGATGATATATCTTTTATTGTTACGTCGGAAAAAAAACAAAATATACAAGAACATGAATGTAAAGTAAACGAAATGATGGAAACTGTTATAAAATGGTTAGAAATGCATAACTTACAAATTAATATTAATAAAACCCACTGTGTACAGTTTAAATCCAAACGAGGTGAAAATCTTAGCATTAATATACATTTTAGAAATAAGAAAATACAAGAATTGCAGGGACTTACTTTTTTGGGAGTCACTTTAGATAAAAATTTAGACTGGCAAGCTCACATAGATAAGGTCCGTTGCAAATTGAATAGGTTTGTTTATGTTTTACATAAATTAAGGCGCACTTCAGGATTGCAGGCCACTCTTGCTGCATATCATGGCTATGTTAATTCAGTATTGAGATATGGACTAATTTTGTGGGGAAATTGTAATTATTCCGGCATTGCATTTGTGGCACAGAAAAAATGTGTGCGGGCTATCTGTGGACTCGCTAACTACAAGTCTTGCAAACCGCTCTTCAGAAAGCTTAATATATTACCTCTACCTTGTTTATATATTTTGGAAATCTGCATGTTCGTTAAGAGGCATATGTATTTATTTAAAACAGCTGCAAGCATTTCCACTCGAAACCAACGAAATCCTGGCCGGTTGGTGCATGATTGCGTTCCTAGGACGGCATTGTACTCTAGTCACTGCTTTGTTATGTGCATGACAATATTTAATAAGATACCGAAATGTTGGAAAGAGCTACCTCTGAATAAATTTAAAAACCTATTAATCAAGTTCTTAAGTGTAAAGAACTATTACAGTGTAAAAGATTTCCTGTCTCAGGACATTCAACAGTAGTAATATTTAAGATATTTGCATGCTAGTATTACTCAATACAAATAGCAGAATAAGATACTTATTGTCATATAACAGCTAAGGACACCGATGTACCTACTTATTCTAAGCAAATAAAGATTCTATTCTATTCTATTCTATTTACAACTTGCGCGTGTGCTGCGCTGCAGCTGCGCGGGTGCTGCGCGTGTGCCGCGCGGGTGCTGCGCTGCAGCTGCGCGGGTGCTCCGCGTGTGCCGCGTTCGATGTGTGTTTGAAGTGTAGTTTCAATTCTTTACAACTTACGCGTGTGCCGCGCAGCACACGCGCCGCGCAGCACACGCGTCCGGTGGGTGGAGGCCTTTAGTTAATGGTTATATTTGACTATTTTTGTATGGAAATATGTTAGCCGCAGCGTGAATTGGCAAAGCAATGTAAGCATTTATATACATATCTTACATATCTGGTAATGAGTTTAGATTGTTACATAGTTAAGAAATCCCGGGAAATATTATGAAAATAAAGTCGAGTGCGTCTCTATACCGTTCATGCCGCCAAAGTGTAGGTAAATATCGATCCGAATATCCGATCCCTGATCATAATACACACTACATAGGTACTAATATTATAAATGCAAAAGTGTGTCTGTCTGTCTGTCTGTCACCTTTTCACGCTTAAACCGCTAAACCGATTTAGGTGAAATTTGGTACAGAGATACTTTGCGTCCCGGGGAAGGGCATGTTTTTATCCCCGAAATCATCCCCTAAGGGGGTGAAATGGGGGGCATGAATGCTTGTATGGAGCTGCGATATAAACGAGTTTCACGCGGACGGAGTCACGGGCAGAAACCAGTACATAATATATCATTATATATAAGCTGATGATGGTGAATGAAAAGTGAACTAAAACAGTTTTCTGCACTAGAAAACGGGCATTAAATGGGACTGGGCTGGTCACGTGCCGTATGCACTCACAGATGTGGGCTAAAATCTAACCAAAGAATTTGACGTGGCTTTGACAGATTATAATGTTGCCACTTTTAAAAAAGTCCAGGTCACGCTTTCGTTTGCCAGACTCTAAATTGTGGTAACCCACATAAATGATGAAAATAATAACTACATAATAGCCCAAGCACTATATTTTCATTAGTATGGAAAAAATGGAAATTTGGAAATAATTCTTAACAGCTGGTTTTTTGTGTGTAACTGATTTATTATCATTTTAGTAATTACGTAGACTCAAAATCCACCAAAATATCAGTCATCAAAAAGATTGATATATAACCAATTCCTGAAAAAAGAGGAAAAATATTAATAGATATTTTAATTTTTGTTTTGGTTAATTTACAGGAGCTCGTCAAGAATAATAAATAAATCACACAAAAAACATAATGGATGTGTCATTTATTTTTATATATTTACTTCCCGATGGAAATGTTGGTGGATTCTTGGATAAGGCATCTAAGAATAACATTTGAAAATAAAACAAACAAAAAAAACGCTGTTATAAATTAATGTTTGAAAAACGTAATTCTCCTGGGGTATAATGGGTAACACACGATGGGCAACGGCGCCGCAGTCGGCCGAAGACGAGATGGCGGGATGAGTTGGACTTATTTCAAAGTGAGTGGCAGAATTGGCACTGAATCGGGATGGTTGGAAATTTAGGGGGAGGCCAGCAGCGGGAAACGATATATTAGGCTCATGTGTTTTATGATCACTTTGCTACCTTTTTTTTAAAATCGGCCATGTGCGTGTCGGGCTACGCACAGTGTAGGGTTCCGTACGAGTAGTTGCCTGTCTGTATTTGTTACATCTGCCTGCGCCAAGTAAAGGCCTCCACCCACCGAACGCGTGTCCGGCGCGGTTAAATCGGTATATTCACACCGCAAGCGGGCGGCGTGTAGCAACGCGGCGGTACGGGGCGGGCCCGCCGCGTTAGCGACGCGTGTGCAGCGCGGGCCCGCCGCGTTGGCGACGCGTTAGTAACGCCCACGAGCCCACGCGGGCCCGCGCTGCTGAGTGTGTGATAGAGATAGTGAGATACATATTAAATGTGTTGGTAGTGAGAGAGATATGACACGCGGACGCGCTGCCGAGTTGCAACTTTAGCGTTCAATGTGTGTTTGAAGTGTAGTTTAAATGCAACTTACGCGGGCGCCGCGCAGCACACGCGCCGCGCACGTCACGCGTTCGGTGGCATTTGCCAAATTTGTACGAAAGTTGGCCTTTTTTAGAACATTTTAAGTTGGTCGACTATTACTCGGTAACTATAAATGTCTCCTTAGTTGTGATAGTTTTCCTTTTAAATTCATTTTATTTATGCTACCACGAATTTTTTCACATTCCCAGTAGCAGACATTTAGCCGGAAGGGGGACACATGACTCTCACACAATTTGGGCTTTAAAGCGCAATATTACACAATTAGACCACTAAGTTGACAAATGGATTTTTAAAACTCGTAACATTTTTGAACAAGCTATTCAACGATACTCCACACAATGAGTTTAACGAGAAAAAAAAACTACCAATTTGTCGGCGTGATTGATTTATAAACCCATGCCGAATTACAGCTTTCTAGCAGTAAGGGTCACTGAGCAAAGCCGCAGACAGACAAGCGGTCAGACGGACATGGCGAAACTATATGACTAAAGATGCTTGACATTTTAGAATTTTAACAATATTTCAAACATGATTTGAAATAAAATGAAAATAAAAAGCCATATACGGAACTCATTGTGATAATTATTGTCGACCAACTCTGAAACAATTCTATTTATTAATCATAATAAGTATTCTTACATAAAAATTATACAGTGCGTCAAGGCAGTGGCCTTGCTATATTTCTTTTCCATTACCTGAAACAACAAAAAAAAACAATGTGAGAGATATATTCAAAACGTAAGATCAACATAACAAAACAGGTCACGCATGTTTAGTTTTTACGTAGTCGGTAGAGACAAACAAAACCTTAAAAGTATGTATAAGCTAGTTCCACGTGAGTTGAGGTCACGCAAAAAATTACACTGTCATGTAATGACAGCGAGATTATGAAATAACAGTTCTTAATATTATACTAATAGCAAGTTCAACAGTAAATTCATAACAAATCAGAAAATAAAAGAATTTGACTGATTTTACGAGTATTTAAATAAATTGGTTAAATGAATTAATAAAGGTCTGATATGCGTAGGTATATTTATATAATATTAATCGTATAAACCAAAGAGAATAAGTAATAAATTGCCTTGTTATGTAACTGTAAAAATTGTCTTTACCTATATTTTCATAAAAGTTAAATACCATATCCTGAAAAGAACACGAATCACCACAAATTTTATATGACATTATACAGCTTTATAAGCCACGATATAAGACGCGAGACGACACTGGTCGCGATCCCATGGCTCACAGGTGAGCTATGAGAAGTGCCCATCTGTGTGTACATATACCTACTATACATATAATACCTACACTAACATAGCTCCTAAGTTAATAATGTGCCAAAAACTAACAAATATGGATGTAAATTTAGTCCGAAATAAACATATAAGAAATTTTTATGAAGATATGCCATGTGACGATGGTGCATAAAAGCACTTTTTTAATACAGTTGCTCAAAAAGTGGTGCTTTTTGTGGCTGCGTAGCGTACGAGAAGCTCAATTTCTCGAACTAGTGCTTTTTACTTTTTAGTTCCAAACTATACTTTCGAAACGCAGTAATTTTATATTAGATTTTTTACTTGGCTTTTTTTTTTAGCCGATGGCGCTGATTCCAATAGTATGTTGTCACTGTCAGTGTCATTTGTAAAGTATGGGTTCGTTCAAAAATAACTTCGAAGCAAGCATATTTTATCGCAATGATATATTAATTTATTATTTTTCGCAATTGTATTAAAAAACGTCGTTTACAACACGTGTGAAATGTCTTTTACCACTCGTACCGAGTCTTGCCACTCGCTTTCAGCTCGTGGCAAGATACCTCGGTACTAGTGGTAAAAAGATATTCTTTTCACACTAGTTGTAAAATGTACTATTTTATATTTTACTGTTTCTAATACCTATTATTTTCAACATTGTTAAATACGTGAGAAGTGATATGCACCAATTTCCAATAAAGGTAACAAAAAATAAGCGGCTTGCTCAGATGAATAAGAACACATTGGCCACCACATGTTGTCGACTTATGAAGTCAACCGAAACAATGTCTGTTGTAGGGCCAGTTATCTACAGGTCGACACATGTAAAAAGAACCCGGGCGGCCATACATTTTATATGGCCGCCAGGGCTCTTTTTACGTGTGTCGACCCCGTAAATTACCCTCAGAATTGAAAGAAATAGAACATGATGTGACATTTCTAAATAAACTAAAAAAATGGCTGAATGGCAAATCGTTCCATAATATCAGCGAGTATTTATAATGTAATATGTTTGTAATAATAATAAGTTTTAATGGTAAAACATTGACATTGTGTAATTTAATTAATAAATTTTATAACCTAATTAATATAAAAATCAATCAAATAATTTTTACATATTAACTATTATAAAGAATCCACAAATTATTTTTGTAATGTAAAATTTTATATTTTATTAATAAATGAATATGAGTATGAGTATTAAAATAATAATTAAGCGTTGTTATTTACATTCACTCACTCATATCATTCATTCACTGTTTTCTTTTTTTGCAATTCTTCATGTGGCTTTGTGTGTAATCATTCACCTCAACTCTTGTGGAATTACCTATAGCTTTGTTTATTAGGTATGGCCTGTTTAACAATGTATTTATTTTATTTTATTGAATGAAGGGACTAAGTGAATGAATGTCCTTATGGTATGTTCACAAACCTTACCCCCTCTCAGTTATTTCTGTTGGCTTACCAAATAATTTATATTAAATTCAAAATTTAGAAAGGTACTTTTAAGGCCACCTTCGCTAAGTTTTATCGGCTTCCTAGGTATCATTCCAATCATTCAATCCCATTCCATTCAGCTCTCATATACCCCACGTATATAGGATCCACTCAACTACGACTTATATCTATCCTGGTGCGTTGCCAGTGTTTAATTTTTATGACTGGTCAGTCAAAGATCTGGTTGGTTACGGTATACGATTCTAAGTGTAAAACTTGTTTTTAAGGTTTAAACCTTTTAGCCGCCGGGTGTTGATCGGCCTTTTAACCACCGTTCCATTGTCGGTATTTTTCTTATAAAGTGTTTCGGAAGACTTATCAAATAAAATTTCGTTCGTGGTTATTGTAAGTGATTTTTATATGATTTTTCACTACAATATATACAATTATTAGTACGTAGTAATAGTAGGGTTGTCACTAAGAAGAACATTATTTAATTTTAATATTATTACTAATTGTTCGTAACAAAAATCTAAACATTACGAATCGATTCTCCATCACTTACACTACGGAAAGGATCATTGTGCCTTTCCACCCGGTATAATAACTGAGGTTATCTCATTACCCCAGTGGCACAAGGAGTGGACAGAGAAGGGTTAGTGTTTGTTCACAGCGCCCGTGGTCTCGTAGTTAAGCTAAACACAAATACTTGAAGCTCGCCTGAATGATATTCTGCTTGCGGCGCGCGTCATGAGCGGTAGCGATTTGTAAACCAGTGTCTGATAATCCACAAGGCGATAAATTGTTGTGCATCTTCACTACCAAAAGATTTTCTGGATGAGATCGCGTTTTAACGATAAGACTTGTCTTGCCTACCATTTTTGAAGTTTAATGTTTTTTATTGTATTTTACTGCGTTATGTTTAGCAAAAACTAATATTTTATTTTTAATGTATCATTATCATCCTGGTTGTAGTTTATGACAGAAGAAACTGTTTACATACCTGCTCACTTGACCAATCCTAACACAAGGTTCAGTTTCCCTTCTGTATTGAAATATGAGACAAAGGCTTTCGTAAACCTTTCTCTCTCGTAAGCCTTTGTCAATAATTGGAACTAAGTAGCAAGCAGACCAAGTTCTTTTGAGCGTAACGAAAATAAAGGAGAAGTGAAGAAGAGTGTGTAAAAAACGGAATAAACCAGAGGCTCGGAGAAAAAGGCTTTTTGCCGGGCTTGAACTTCACAAGTTTATTTATTTGGTAAGCCAACAGAAATAAGTGAGAGGGGGTAAGGTTTGTGAACATACCATAAGGAAATTCATTCACTTATTCCCTTCATAGTTCTATGACACATGACCAGTGATCGTAACTTTTATAGCATTATTGGTGCAGTGTAGTGTAGTGGTATGGACAATATCAATCAAAAACTTTAATTATGTTGAAGATTAACGTCATTAACGCTAACTAAGCATTAGGATTGAAATTCATTATACCAATTCCGTTAACAACACTACGCTGTACCAAACATGCTATAATAGTTACGATCACTGCACATGACAAATATATTACTACACTTCATATTGAAATAGTATTTATATTTCAGGTCAAGTGGCGACAACTCGTGTCAGTGCCAAGACTTCGACTCGGTGAGTCATTGAAGTTAGTTAGCGATAAGTTTTTACTTTGAGGCATTCTGCGATGCGACCACTAGGAGCGACTCATGAATATCGGAGCGCCGACATAGTTTAAGGAGTAAGCTCATATTTGCCGACGGAATGCGGACAAGCGCCGCTTATGCACATTAAGGCTTAACACGTTAGTTTTTAACCCGCGACTTTGTTCATCTAAACTCCCCTACTGACTTATAACCAAAATTGAATACCTAGTTTTTGGAGAAAATACATCCTTATTTGTGTTATTCAAGGTTGTAAAGTATTGCTAATATTATGGAATATTGTTAATAATAGCGTGATTTAGTAACGATCATCTTAAAATATTTAAATATGTATGTAAGCACTATATTGTACAAAAAAACAGGTTCACATATAAACATGTGATATAACATTAAAGTAGGTACATAGGGAAACTTATCCCTATACGGGATCTCTTCTTCGGGATCCTTTGAAGACGTCCATAATATATAATATACTTATCTAGACAAAATAATTCACAACACGTCAAAACTAAATTGGGCTGTCCTACGTAATCCCGAAGAGTCAACCTTGCCTTTAACATATTTTATTAAATCATTTAATTCGAAATGTTCGCTTAGCGGAAAATATTCTGCGGAATTTGACCTATTAGAAATGTTGAGTGTTCCCACCAAATGTGTAACGTTTTAGATGATGAAGGATCGAGAAAACAACACATGCTATATATGATTGATCTCTAAAAGAAATTCTGCTCGTGTTACGAGGTATACTGCCTCTTCACTCACTAAACTCAAATTACCAGTGTAAGAGCTTCTGCCTTGGTAAAACGATGGTAACGAACCAAGCCGACTTTCAGCAATACAACCCATGTTTAATCTGTATTTCATGCATGATTCTTACTCGTGCGTCTCCTTGCACATTAGATTACGCGTGAAAGCAAACGCGCTAGAATAATTCAAAATGGTTCCCACTCCTTCTGACACTCGATTTGATACGCGGGGAAGCGACAAGTAGACCCCAAATTCCATTACATTAGGAAACACAGAAAAGTGTCGTATGACCGATACGTGCTATCATTATTACGAAATTTCTCTTTCTTCCCACTGAACGAAAATTTGCACGCAGATGATTTAATATATTGGGTTGGTACTCGTATTATGCCCATCATTATATGCAAATCAGTTTGGATTCACCAAAGGCCGTTTAGCTACCGATGCTGGTGTTGAACTACTACGAACCATTTTCGATGCTTGGGAAAAGTCTATGCAATTGGCGCTTTTTGCGTTCTGTCAAAGGCCTTTGACTGCGTAAACCATGATACTCTTATCTTAAGAGGGCGCCTATGCAAATTTGGCAATGTTTATCGACCTAGATCTCAACATCTATAGTGATTACATATCTGTCCTTACAGTATATTAAACTTAAACTATTTTTCTTCAGTCTGCTAAGAGTGAAAAGACGATTGGCAATAATTTTCTCGATACTTTTATTTTTCAAACCTAACCTTCTTTTGGATGTTTTTGGTTATATCTATGAGACCCTCCGACCTTAAACAATGATTTTTGGTTTAATAGTTGTACAATGATAAGCTCTCAAATCTGAGAGGAAAGATTTTTCTTATAAATGTACTGGTTTATAATAATCATCCATTATTTGATTTGGCGCTTATGCCATCCGGTTCAAGCAGCGCATGAACTGTGTCCATCTCAGCTATTGCGTGCGAAAGTAATTAGAGCTATCCCTTTTGCTATTTTCAATCAGTCTTCGCTGACCTCGTTAGACGACGAACCTGTACTACCCTAGTGCCGCGCGCCTCTGTGTTTTGATACATCAATTTTTATCACGCTTGTTAAAGTTGGTGTGTATATTTAGTGTGCGTTTTTATAACAAAATTCCAAAAATGTACAAGGGCTCTCATTAAATAAGTTTAAGTTTTTTATAAAAAAAGCATTTAGTTCGTAAGGCCTACTACACGATATACGATTTTATAAATGACAAAGACACCTTTAAATTATTTTTGATGTATTTTTAATTTGTTTCTTTTTTCCTGTGTGTACTGCCTTACTCTAATTTTGAATTTGTTTTATATATCCCAAATTATTTCTTCCTAGTTATAACAGCATGTATGTTTGTAAGTTAACATGTGCTTAATTAGAAACTGTTAATGAACTTTGACCTTCAAAAAGTGTTCTGTATAAACCTTTATTGAATAAAAATATTTTAATTGATTTTTTTTATTGTGATTACCCCAAAAAATTAAAAAATCCTGTAGCGGAACATAATTTTCGGAATGACGAAATTCGGAAAAACGCTTTCGGACTAATGACTCCATTGAATTATGATTACATTTGCCCCTTCGGCTCCAAAATCACGAGAAGCATGCGTCAGAGCGCTACGGGTGCTTTTCACTACATATGGACCTTTGAAATTAACCTTGAATCATAAATTTACATGGTTTCAGGTAATAGGGACTCCCTTTTAAGTATGTCATACATGTATCTTGGTAGGCACATCAAGCGAACTCCTAGCACAAAGATTGCTTTAGCCTTAGAGCATTAAACCAACCGGAGTGGCAATTGACAGGCGTTCCCCTCTGCCAAATACGTATGACCAGTGGTCATACGTATTGTATGGACTGACGTTTATCTGACGTAGCTATTTTCACGTTCCGCATACATTTGACGTTCCCCTCCCCCGCAAAAATCGGCAGACTTTTTATGTATAGAAAATGACACATGTGATCACTCCTGTTAGTTTAATGCTCTAAGGCTTTAGCATTAGAAAGAAGGATAAAGCACGAAGCACTAGGTCTTGTATATATGACGTTTTATGCCACACAGCTGTCAAAGTATCTCAAACAGCCATTAAAAAAGACTTACATCATTGTTGTCGACCCTTAAGTGATAGAAGTGTTTTCATTATTTATATTTAAATAATACTTACAACAATATATTTATTTTGTAAGTAATTATTTTTTGACTCTGTACTTTTAAATTTCGTTATTCAGTTCTGGAAGGTATGCATAATAAAAAAACTCAAAGAAGAAGAGGTTTGAAACGATTTGTTTGTTGTCAAAATTGTCAATCGTATCACGTTCTTTTTCTTGTTTTCTTGGTGATCAACAAATTATTGAATTCAGATCTATTCTATTCAGATTTATTCTATTGAGAATGTCTATTTGTTAATTCATATTAAGATTTTATTTTTCGCAGTGTATACTGGTGTGCGGACTGCGATGAAGCTACCAGAGGCAGGCCCAAGTGGCTTGCAAAAAAGACCGACTCGTTCTTCCCCAAACGTTTTGCCTTCACCAAATGTAAAGAGACAGAAACAGAGTCCATTAACAACAATTGAGAAACGTATGGTAGTCAACATTTACAAGTTGGTGTGTGGACTTTGCAGCAAGGATGAATTTCCGTGTAACAAACCGAGTGTGTTCAATATTTATCCAAAGCAGAAGAGGTTGACGACGACCGCTTCTTTGTTTACCGTATTTCTAATCCTAAAAAACGCACTATTGAAGATCGCTTCATCATCATCATCATCATATCAGCCAAAAGACGTCCACGCCATTTAGGCCTCCCCCAAAGAGCATGTCTGATTATAAATCTCGGGGTGACGAAATGGCAAACAGGCCCTACGTTATATTGATTCGAATCAATTAACAGTAGAATTTATCACGTCCATGACTCACAAAGCAAGTCACCCCTTCACACAAAGTTTCAGGTCGGCCGTAGCCGAAAATTTCGCTCATTAACAAACGTTGAAAGTATTCGCGCGCTCGTGAGAGCAATTATCGAGTTTTGCGGCGCTGCGCAAGCGACAAGCGGCGGCGGGAGCGATAGGCGATTAAAAAGAGAACGGAAGCGGTAAGCAATGATTGGCAGTGAGTGTAACTATTGACTTTTGCAGCCTGGAGCAAGTGTTGAGAGGTGGAGGGAGCTGTGAGAATAACTAAATGCAGTAAGCGCTAGAAATGATAACAATTCAAATTATTTATTTCAGACTTATGTCCACATCATGTTAGTAACAATAAAAACTTATAAAACTACGTTAGTTACATAAAATTATACACCGAACCTCTTGAGCCCATGTGTCGTGTGTTCCAGTGTCTCCATACTGCGCAAACAGGACTGTCCCAAATCAGCTGAAGAAGGCTGTTGGAACTATCACGCACACGACGCATGAGGGACGCGGTTATGTTTCTCATAATGGCACTGAAACCATCGACCCACAATCGAATATAATAGGGCTTGAAGTAAGCAAATGAAGAGAAGGGTAGTTATTTAGTGAAAGAAAAATTCAAGTATTTATCATATTGTGTATTCTGTTTTAGCGAATATCACTCATTAAATACCAGCATCAATATCTTCAGAAAAAATGAGTATTAATATTTTTCCACGTTTTCTTGTATAAATATTTATTTTTTGTATAATTATCATCATCATCATATCAGCTGAATTTCGCATAACACTATATTATTAGTGATAAACTTATCAATGTGATGAATAACAATACCGATTCCATTCCAACCATATATTTTCAGAATCCAATCGCAAAGCAAACCCAGACCCAATAAAGAATCAGTTTTATTCTCTCGAGTGTGTGAATGACAGTCCCAATAACATGAACACAAGATGTTTCAACTACGATTCAGCCGACAGCTGAACTTTTCAAATATTAACGAATAGTAATGAGCGAAAGTATTAAGTTCTGAGGAGCTAGTACGTGTCATAAGCGACAGCGATACGGCAACTACATACAGAAATCACGAATTTCATTAATACATTCTGCAATATAACGAGTTTTGTGCGTCCAAATGCACGTGAAAGGTACCTACAATTTTTTGAGATAGAGCGCGATTATCTCTGCGGAGGTTTATTGCCACACAAATAACGATTTAAAGCCTACCTAACTTTTAAGTAATTCTTTTTTAGTTTTCGGATAAGGAAGAATTACAACACATTAAATTTCCCGCCCCTTAGCAATTTTCCCTGTAGTGCCTTAAACGAGCCCCGGGTCCGCTTTAGCACCTGAAATATCAATTTAGTGAATCAGGAGGAAAGAGACTAGGCGGGTTCCTGGCATTGAAAGTGTTGTGTTACTGACAAAAACGATCGAAGGGAACTAAATACATACAACAAAATAAAATAACCAAGTTTAGGTACAGACAGATGTACTCAAATGCGAAAAATTTATGTTTAAATGGACGTAGAGTTTAATACTTTTTAACGATATTGTTTTTAACAATAACACAATAAGGAAAAACATCACATTGCTTGGAAAAACTTACAAAAGAGAGCCAGCAAGACAAATTCGTTTATAATAACATTGCATTCGCTAATAAGAGTAACAAGCGACGAACAGTTTTCAAATTCGTAGCGCTCGTGAGTGAATTATTGAGTTTTAAAAAGTAGTGCAGAGCACAAGAGGTAGCGGGTGAGTATATAAGTACACAAAAAATAGATTGCAAGGGAAGGGAGCAGGGTTAAAATGTGTTGTGGGCGATGGGCTAGCAACCTGTCACTACAATATAACTTTTTTGTCGATCTTTTATACTCACATTTATGCTAAAAGTGGCGCTGAAACATAAGTTTCATGTGCTCTGCCTACCCCTTTTAGGGATAAAGGCGTGAATGTCTGTATGTATGTGTATGTATGTAGATTACAAGGTGGGTTTGCTTATATATCTTCGTATTATTAGAAATGATAACTAATACTCACAATTAATAATGCAATTGTCATTTTATTTTGTTAGAAATCAGTTAAGTACCTTACTTATATATACATAGTACTCGTATAAGTTACCTGATTGTTGCTACACCCTCGCTTTCAGGGTTCATGTATCTTAGTTTAAGTACTTGGTTGCAAATAAATCTGATCGTATCTTGTCTTATCTCATCTATAAGTAATAATATGGCTTTAAGTTTGATTATAATTGGTAATAAGGTACTTGCAACTCAAAAACCTCATTTTTTGGAGTAGTTTATCATTTAAAAACTTTTCAACGGTATAGTTAGCCTTTTTCAAAAAAAAAGTCTTTAAATATGTTTTTACCCGATGAAAGGGCAAACTTTAGTGCTTCCTTTGGTAGTTTATTATAGAAATGAACGCATTGACCCAAAAAGGATTTACTGACTTTCCTAACTCGAAACTTGGTTATTGCAATTTTGTGTTTGTCTCGCGCTATGCATTTTACGGAACGTGTCTACATTTTTTAGAGCATACATAATGGTATCATAAATGTACTGTGATGCCATTGTTAATATATTTATGTTTTTGAAATGTTCTCTCAGTGATTGAGTTTTTGCAAAACGAAGATGGTTTTTATATCAGCAGCTTTGCCCCAAAGTTAAATTCCGTATGCCATTACACTGTGGAAGTAGCTGAAATACACTATTCGGGCAGTTTCTACGTTAGTCAGTTGTCTAATCCTTCTGATTGCATAAGCTGCTGAGCTAAGTCTATTTGCTAGAGTAGATATATGTGGACTCTATTGCAAATGTTTATCAAGAGTTAAACCTAAAAATAAAGTTTTGTGTACCATTTCTAGACATTCCTCATTGATATAAATGTTACCACTAACCGGCTTTACATTGGGTAGAGTAAATCTAACACATTTTGTTTTTTTTTATAATTCAGTAACAGATTATTCACCATTCATTCATTATCAGAATGTCGATTAACTTTAAAAATTAAGGATCATCTGCGAGTAATACAATTTCACAAGGTCTTTTACAATATTTGGCAAGTCGTTTATGTAGACTAAGAAAAGGAAAGGTCCTTAAATGGATCCCTGAGGTACTCCTAGTCAAATAAGAGCCTTTTTCGACTGAATTTTATTAATAACTACGGTTTGCATTCTGTGGATGAGATAACTCGAGATAAGGTTTAGGGCGATTTCAGATAATCCATAATGTCTTAATTTAATTATTATAATGTCATGTTCAACGCAGTCAAAAGCTTTTGACAAGTCACAAAATATTCCCAGTGCATCACAAGAGTCTTCCAACCAATTCGTGACAAGCATTTTTAAGTTTGTAGTTTTTTGTTTAAGTTTTTGTGTACCTACACCTTTTGTTTTGTCACGAATAAATTATTTTTCTTTCTTTCTTTCTTTCTTTCTTTCTTCCCAAATTGTATAAATATGCTTAATGAGCATGGAAGCAGCATCAGTAGTAGAGCGTCCCCTTATTGCCAATGATACAAGAGTATGACTAAAACAGAAAACTAATAACATATATACAATTACAAAAACCTAACGGCCCAACACCGAGAGCGGGTGGGGAACTAATCTAAACTCAAATACTAAAACATAAAAACGTAGAAAAATACCCTATCCGCAAACACTCGCCACGTGCGGCCGCTTGCGCCTTTTTTGTGCGGGAAAAAAGTGCAAACAGGCAAAAATAACTAAAAATTAGTAAAATATACAACAGACAGAGGAACAAAATTATCAATTAATTTGTATTATTTACAACGGAAATTGAAGGAGGACGGGTGAAGTGGCGGACGTTGCCGGAGCCAAAGAAGCGCCTCGTCAAAGAGGGCCTGTAGAGAAGCGAAGGAGATAGCGGGGGAGGAGAGGTGGAGAGCGTCCCCTTGTAAAGCCGTACTGCTGTTCACAAAACAGTTTATTTTTTGCGAAGTGAGCCAGCAACTGATTCAACATGATTTTTTCAAAGATTTTACTTAGAACCGGCAGAATAGGAATTGGCCGGAAGTTTGCTAGATTACTTTAAAAATTACTGTATCACTGTAAAACTTTGCTAAACTTCATTAGGTTTGGAAATATATCCTTGCACAACAGTTGAAGATACTAGATAGAGGAGCAATTTTATCAATGATATAGCTTATAGATCTTACCGAGGTTCCCCATAAATCTTCAGTACATTTATTCTTTAACGACTTGAATGGGGTGCCTGTCGTATCACATAATGTTGATCGTCCTAAAATTTTTTGGCCGAGAATGTTTGGCATAATGTTGAGTGGCATACTACTTATTTAGCCTATTCATTTTTGCGCATACACATTTAAAAGTCCTAAAGTATGTTTATCCTAATATTGATTACTCGAACATCGAATTACCTAATAAGTAATAGTCCTAATTTTCATTGTCATAGTAATTATTTTGCCTATTGTTAAACGTGCTAAAATTAAACCACCTATACTATTTTTTTCCTAAATTTTATACCTACATCTAGTATAATAAAATAGGTTCGTTAGTTGCCTTTTGCCCCTCAGATCAGAAATAGGGGCCCCGCGAAGCGGGGCTCCGTCGACACGAAGGCGGGTCATAGGTTATTCAAGTATTAGGCAATTATTAGCTGAGGCAACCTTCATTTAGATCAATTAGATAGGTTCGTTAGTTGCCTTTTGTCCCTCAGAGCAGAAATAGGGGCCCCGCGAAGCGGGGCTCCGTCGACATGAGGGCGGGTCATATGTTATTCAAGTAATAGGCAATTCTAATAGATATGTACAAACAACAAAACAACAACACAAAATGACACATGAACAAAATGTATGCACAACATTTTTAGTACATTAAATATTAGTAACATCAAAGTTATGCACATCAATAATTCTAAAAAAAACCTAAGACACAATAAACATTCGGGCAATAAATATTTAGGAAAATCGATATTAGGAACAACAATTTCGGCAAATAAAAAATATGCACAACAATGTTTATGCAATTCGATATTCAGCACAAAGTTGGTATGCGACAAAATATTAGGATCAACAATTTTATGCCACCCGATATAGACCCACTTGAATGCCTTACATAGGGTTTGTGGTTGTATAGAACTAAATTCAAAGAGGTTTACACATTTACTAATTGAAGAACATAGTAGCAGTTCAGCTTGCACTATAGATGACTCAAGGTCTTTAGTGGTATCACTTGCTACCGCTACTTCTATGTCTGAATTAATTATTTTATTCTCACGTCGTATGTTAAATTGACAATCACGGGGTTTTTGAGAAGAACCTTCTTGTTTAATTATTTTTCAGACAGTTTTTATTTTATTATCAGAAGCTTTTACTTTTGAGCTGATAAAGTGAGATTTGGCAGCAACACAGACGTTTTTGAATATTCGCGAATATTTCTTGACATAGTCTAGAAAAAACACTATCTCTGTTATATTCTTTCATGCCATATAGTTCATAGAGCCGGTCCCTGTTCTTAAAGATTCCCAACGTAGCCCAGTCACTGATTGTTTCCAGTTCCCAGTCAGAGATGGTTTTGTGTTTAAATATAGAATTAAAATGTGCAATCATTATGTCAAAAAAAGTATTCAATGCGTAGTTAGGATCATTATGATGAAAGCATGTCAAAGATAAATGTTTTTGTATTTCTTGTTTGAATTTCATAATCCGGTTGCTTGTAATCGGTCTGTAGGTTATGGTCTCTGGTTTGTTTTCTATAAAGCTTTGAAACGTCGCACTTTGCCCGTGATGGTCAGAATTAAAACACTCAAAGAATTCCTTTTCTAAACACTGGCAGTTACAAAAAATATTATCCAAGCAAGTGGCACTAGTTTCTCCAATCCTAGTTGGTTCAAATTATAAGACTGAAACAGACTCATAAATCTTACAGTTTGCGTTGATGATTCCAGTAGGTTGATATTAAAAACCCACAGACTAATATATGCTCTTTACTTTTTGAGGCAATACTCAGTACATTATCCATCGTGGATTCAAACTTGCAGTAATTAGCAAATGGCGATCTATAAACACATATTATAATATATTTTCCAGCTCAACGCAAGATACTTCTATTATTTGCTCTATTGATATTTTCACAACATGTTTGCGCTCCTTGGATTTCAATTCGTTGTTGACTAATATTAGAGATCCTCCACGAATTGAATTCATTCTAGAAAAATAGCTCACTAGGTCAAAATTAATGAAGTTGATAGTGAATTATTTTTCCTTTAACCAGTGTTCAGTAATGCACATTACTTGAATCTGGCTCTTCTCCAAAAACAGGCCTATTTCGAGTTCCTTACATAGAAAACCTTGTATGTTTTTGTGAATTACTTTAAATGAGATGTTGTCATTTTTTATGCTGGGAAAGGACTGTTTGTTAATTGTGACATCCTTTCCCTTTGTAGGATACTTTAAATTAAAAAAGTATTTTTGGTAATCATTTCATTTTGTAGTTTAGCATTATGTATCGTATGTTCCGGGTCAGAAATATTGTACGTAAGTAGATTTGCTAAACGACGTTTTGTCGTTTTAGACGGATACATGGAATCTTTTGTTAACATGAATTTTTTAATAAATTTGTTGACATCAAACATTTTGATTGTATCACTAAGTTGATATGTTGCATTATGCATAAACGAATTAATTCTATATATACATTGATTGTGTTTTTCGCTCATGTTCGAACAATATGGGAAGTACATAATATTATTTTACAATGTTGTTTATTTTGTATGTCGATTAGGGATTGGATGTTTTCGTCAACCGACTTCTTCGTGAAATTCGCATGATTGCCAGCCATTACTACGATAGTCGTGAGTTCATCATGGTCAGTCAGTTTAATTTTATCGATAAGTCCACCAAATGATAACCCCACCCCGGGTAACACATATTGATTGTTTCCTGGTGTAGGGACTCTTTTATCATTGGTCCAATACCTGTAGGTACAACCTTGTCCGAAAAAACTACAGTTTTCTTACGAGAGTGTTCTGATCCCAGTTCACTAGAAGACGTCGAAGATGTTGAGGATGCTAGAGTTTCTTCACTCGGAGAATCTTTATTTTCGCAGAACACCGGCATGTGGGGCGACTGGGGCGTAACTTGCTCATTTGTCATGGGGAACTAATTAATTATTGTTTATAAACTTAATTATTGTTTATATGAAATTGAAATGTTAAAAGGTTGCGGGCACAGAACTATATCAAGATCTGTGATTGCGGGAGTCCGCTGGATGGGGGTAGCGCAGCACCGGTCATTGTGGCACTCTTTGCGGCAGAGCTATGTCCAGCAGCGGACCTCTTTCGGCTGATATGATGATGACGATGATTGTCATGTCTGTACCTATAGTTCGGCAAGAATAGTACATTATTGCAGCGGCCGGGAAGTAGCAATTCGTGGATAAGTTGATTTTGTCGGATGAAGCAAAGCTGAATCCGACAGTAGAGACGAATCCACGAATTGCCGTTCCCGCCAAGGCAGATATAGTGCTTTTCTCCAAAAATGTGAGGAAATCAAATAATTGTTTCAATAATCTTAAAATAGCGAGTATGTAAATAACCTATCAAGTTCCCGCCCAACTTATTATTATTTAAAAGTATGTATACGGCACGCCTCATAGTTCCAGTTTCAATTGGCATACATACGAATTTTAAAATTATTATAAGCGGTTACAATTTTAAATGTTTTATATAATTAAAATTATTAAAGATAAAACGGGATTGCAATCTAAATGCATTTCAGTTCGTTGTGAGTTTTATTACGATGAATACTTTTATTTCTTCATTGAAAACTATTTGAGAAATATTTAAAAACGTCACTTTGATCACTTTCAAAAGTACGCGTTTTGTCTATGACCATTAAAAAACAGAAAATTTAAAGCAGGCTATAAACGGGCGTGATTTGTCAAAGCAACTTGCAATCGTTCGAAAGAGACAGCCATACACTACTAACCAGTGTAAACATCGCAAGTTGTTGTGACAAATTGCAAGGTCTTTAAACATACGAGCACTTGGCTGTTTGTAGTGATTTGTCTTAGTCAAAGTATATAGTTAAAAGGTAAAAAAGTATACAGTAAAGGAATTTCATACACTTTCCTGGCCGCTAAAACTGTACAGCAATGACTTTTAACTTTTTAAATCGGCGTTTGTCAGTAACGAGGAACTTCACGTACTATTTTTGCTACAGTAAGGCGAACATTTCCGAGCATATTGGAGAAAAGTTTATTTCTTTCCAAATCGCCTTTTTCCTTAACTTGCACCACACCGCCGCTTTAAAGGCTTATTGAAACAAACTTGGAAATAATAAACACAGTAAATTATGAAGGCGCTAATTGTATTCCGCAATGGGTGTGGAAGTTTGGCAAAACATTATTCTTCGAGTCGTTGATTCTACTCGAGTGTCTTTAATGGTGGGTGTATATGACAGCCGGTTTTGCTTAGCTTAGTAAGTTTAGGAGTTAAATATAGTCAGATGAATTGTTGGTTCTAATTAGTCCGCGTTTCAAGACGATTACTCAAATTATTTTGATAAAACGGAATCTAAACTTTAGGTCCATCATGACGAGTGCAAGGTCATCAAAACAAGGTCTGAAAAGAAACTCTTAAGCTAATTACTTATAGTAATTTATCAAACATAAAAAGTAAAATTTACATGAAGTATTTAATTCTTTTTATAAAAAAATAGTAGTCTAGAATGTTTCTAGAAAGATAATTTCAAAAAATAAATAAAACGAGAATAATTACTTAAAAACACAATGTCAAAATTTTCCAAAAGAAATAAATAAATTATAAATCCAGTCAAAATGAATCCCAAGAAGTTTTATCATTCATGTAGTCTTGTGCGCTATAATAAGCTTTCGAAATAAGTTTACGTTTCACATATATAGTTCTTGAATTTATTAATAGATAACTCAGTTACGTTTCCAGGAAGTTTGTTATAAAACCTTACACAATTACCCACGAATGTTTTTTTTATTTTTTGGAGCCGAGTGGTGGGCACCGTGAGCTAATGCTTATTTCTAGTATTAATATTATGTATGTCACAGTTTTGCCTAAAATTGACAATGTTTTTATGTAGGTACATACACAATATTTTCATAGATATATTGACAATGCAATGTCATTATATTAATATTTTTAAACTTATCCCTAAGTGAGTCCCTATGTTTCAATCTATACATCGCCCGAATAGCCCGTTTCTGCAGAACGAATATCGAATGAATGTCCGAGGCACTGCCCCACAATAAAATACCATAGGACATAATGCTATCTAAAATATACTAATCGAGCTGTTTTCACGTCTGTTAATTGACGGATATTACTCACTGCAAATGCTGCAGGACTCAGTCTATTCGAGAGATTAGCAATATGGGGACCCCATTGAAGCTTAGAATTGGTAAGTAACGTTATATGCGTGGTTTTTCTCGTATGTAGCGGAAAACGACTAGCGCCCGCTAGAAGTGAAAGTGTTAAATGTCCTATCATTATCACTTTCTTTTTTATTATTCCCGGTTGTACTACTACTACGGTTGTACTAAAGGACCCCGGAGTCTGCTTTGACACCTAGTCACAAGATTTGGCATCGGAACTAGTTTTACGAAAGCGACTGCCATCTGACCTTCCAACCCAGACGGAAAACTAAACCTTATTGGAATTAGACCGGTTTCCTCATGATGTTTTCCTTCAAAGAAAAGATACCGGTAAATATTCCGTACATAAGTTTCGGAAAAACAGGGTTGAAGTGTGTTGTGGGCGATGGGCTAGCAACCTATCACTGCAATTTGTCGATCTTTTATACCGACATTTATGCTGAAAGTGGCGCAGGAACATACGTTTCATGTGCTCTGCCTATCCTTTTTGGGAATAAAGGCGTGAATGTATGTATGTATGTATATGTATTAAGTGTGTAAATGTATATGTATTCAGTTAATGTAGGCGCTCGTGTTGTTGTAGCTCAAATTCAACTTATATATTTCGGAATCATGTCCATATCATGTTAGTAACAATAAAAACATGTTAAAGCAAAGAGCGAAGACTGAATGTCACATTGAAAATCACAAAAACAAATATGATACCACGTGATTATTTACGAGTATGTGTCGCTTGCGGGTGTGGGGGCATTAACCGTTTGTACAAATACTTGTAATAGGAGCATCTCATCATCGCTAATTGATTGCACGTTTCTAGAGGATTAGCAAAGGTTTATTGTTTTGCAACATATCATGGACTTCCGCAAAGTAACAACTGATTCGATCACTCAAATTAAATGTCATAAAAGACTAGTTTTATTCTTCTGAGAGAGAGAAAACGCTTGAGACCCGTGATGTGTCTTGACGACCTCATGCCTAGTTTGTAGTGTCCCTACCAAGTTGGAGGTCCCGGTTTTGAATCCTGGTAAGGGCATATATTTGCGTGATGAGCAGGAATTCTTGTTCCTGAGTCATGGATGTTTTCTATATATTTAAGTATCTATTTATCTATAAAAATATGTTTATACACGGTGGAATTTAATCGGTGAACAGGAATCCAAAAATCATAATTATCAATCTACACAGAAACCAATACGTGAGATCTCGTGCAATATAGCTCAAAATTTAATTAATCACACTGACTGAATAAATGGACACCCTACTTTTATTGAAGGGAAGTTACTCGTAAGTGTAGACACGTCAAGTGCTTGCTGGCTTTGGCGGGAAACTAGACAGATCAGACGTCAATTTGTTATGAATTTGACAATGACAAATTGACAGCTTATTGCTCATTTATGTTTTAAGTTTCTATGGCTGATAGTTTGAAAAGAGGTATTAAACTTTTCAGACTAAACCATTAGTAGGGTGACAATAAATTTTAATTAAAATTTAATTTCAACTTAAAAATTAGTTATGATAAAAAAACTTGGTTCCACTTAAGTACTACATAAACGTGACCGCCATCGATTCCTGAATTAGAAAAATGGGTTCATGTTCACGGATTAAATTCCACCGTGTATCGTCGTCTAGTTCCCATACTACAAGCTTTGCTTAGTTTGGGACTAGGTCGATTTGTGTAAGATAAAAAAGAAAGTCACGGCATTTTGAACGTTATAGTAAATGACAATCGTTTTATATAATGGTGCATTTTAAGGAAAAGGGACAGTGGACCCCTTTTTAAAACTTTGGACACATAACTTTGTGATGTGTGTTTTTTCTCGATCTTACTATATTTTTAATCCTGTTTCGAGTGAATTCAAAATAATTATTTATATTTTGTTTGCTGATCTCTAGTAATAAAATTCCAGGGACATACGGACTTACGAACAGGCACAATCATCACATATATTTATAACAATTAAATGATGGCATCAAATATAATGACCACCAAAAATGCTTTGATACCCTAAGCTCTTTTACCAAAAAAATATACTGAACCCCGAAAATAATAATTCTACCATTAAAATAGTACTAGCTATTTTAGTAACGACTGCACTTTAAATTGTATTCGAACACCAAATTTACTAAATGATCACCAAACCTTTGCGACCAAATTAATATCAATCAATCAATCAATCAATCAAATATTTATTTGCATAAAATACAGTACAAGTGGATGTCATAGTATTACGAATAGTGTCATGTATTAAGCCGGTTCAGGCGTGCAAATATTCAATACACTCTAAAATTAATTTTACATAATTATTTACACTATACTTATATTATTATTTACATTTATATTACATGTCAAAAGGAAAAAATAATTCATATAATCACAGTTAATTAAATTTTAGGTCTATAATTAAACAATCTTATGTCTCCAAAAATAATCTTATACTATAAAAACATTACAATACAATAGTTCTACCTAAATAACCCACTATGATTGTCATAAAATATATGAATGTTACCTAATAAAGTATCATCATCATCATCGTATCAGCCGAAAGACGTCCACTGCTGGACATAGGCCTCCCCCAAAGAGTGCCAAAGTGACCGATCCCGCGCCACCCGCGTCAAGCGGACTCCCGCAACCTTTGCCAGGTCATCAGGCCACCTTGTCGGGGTAAATAAAGTTAATGATGCACCCTACTTCCACGTGGTCTTGTTTGTCCTACCCCTAGAGTGTATATAAAAGCCCGCGGAGCCAGAAGCTCGCGAAGGAGGTCCTGAGTTGAACGGGGTGCACGAGGCCCAAGCGAAGCGAGTGGGGGAAGGTGGCGAGCGAAGCGAGCCGGCGACCTCCCGAGCGGAGCGTAGGTCGAGTGCGCACGTGAAATGAAGGGCCGACGAAGCGAGTTTCTGGCGGGAGCCCGGGCGGACGGCGGGACACTGAGTCCCAGAAACGAAAGCGGGGCTCCGTCGTATTACGGAAATGATTTTACTATTTTTGATGTAGCAATGATTTATTAGGATAGCATTTTCTTTCATAGTAGTAGTAAGAAGTGATTATTTGCGTAATTATTTCACATTTATAGGAGATACAATTTTGGTGATCATTTACTATTTTTGGGTAAGCAATGATTTATTAGGGTAGCATTTTCTTTAATAGGATAGTAAGATGTTATAATTTGGGTTATTATTTCACATTAATAGGAGATAAAATTTTGGTGATCATTAAACCATTTTAGGATTAGCAATGCTTTATAAGGATAGCATTTTCTTTAATAGGATAGTAAGACGTTATAATTTGGGTTACTATTTCACACTAAAATGGAGATAAAATTTTGGTGATCATTTAGTATTTTTGGCAGTAAAAAGTATTTTTCTGGCGTTATGTTTTACTATATCTGGTGGTCCGTTTAACATATGCCTTAAATGATTGCTTTAAAATAACCCCGTGTGGTGTCGGATTAGAATAGCACCACCTCCTTTCTTCCTGTGTGGGTGTCATAAGAGTCGACTGAGGGAACAGGGTTGAAGTGAGTTGTGGGCGATGGGGTAGAAAGCTGTCACTGCGATATCACATTTTGATGATCTTTTATATTAGGTATGCAAAATGCTAAAAGTGGTACTGGAACACAAGTTTCACGTGCTCTGGCTACCCCTTTTAAGGAAAAATGGCGTGATAAAATGTGAAATGTGGGTGCCAAAACCCGACAAAATCTGATTTTCTTGGGGGGTGTGCTATTTAATTCTAACCCGACACCACGCGGGTAAGAAAGTTAATAATAAAAATAACGGACCAACTTGGATCATCTTTGATAGTGTGTATATAAGCTCATTAGTAATGATTATAAAATTCGGGAATACACATAGCCTTAAATTAAAGTAATCATAAGTCAATTGCTAATTTTTTTTTAAAATATATTAATATGACATCTGCAAACATTAAATTACAAATCCTATTCAAACTCATAATTCATAAGATTTCAGTGTAATTACTAATTTCAATTAATATATGTAAAGAATTAAATATAAACAAACCCATGTAAAGTATGGATCGATATGGCTAAAGAACCCTAAAATACAGATTTAGTTGGATTTAGTTGGGCCGTATTTAAAACCGTATGTGCCCAAACACACCGCCATCCCGTCCTTGCGCGCGCGGCTATATACCTGCGCAGACGCAACTCTGCTAACAACACAGCTGTCTAATTGAGGTGGGACTTAAAGTATTTTTTCATAGAACTTACATCGATGAGGTGCGTAGAAATGCTTTTTACAACAGTTTCAAATAAATATTGTATTCTATTATCTATACCTACTTACTAATATATTATATGATTGTTAGTGGCTCTGTGAGCTGTAGAAATCGCAAACGTTATTAAAAAAAATGTTGTTAACTTCGAAATAGTGAATTGATAGTAAAATACTAAATATGCAAAATTTTACTAGAATCAGTTGGGAAATGCGACCTGTAGAGGAGGACAGACGCCAGCCGGACAAATAAACGATTTGAACGAACGAACAACGAAACGAAACGAACAGTCCAAGCTCTAGCATAGTACTTCGTTCGTTGCGCTCCCTAGTTCGAAGAGAAAGTGTCTGTGAGATTGAGCACTTGTCCTACCGCCGGCGAGTCGCGAGGAAAATCGAGTAAGAATTACTATGATGAAGGCCTCCACCCACCGGACGCGTGTGCTGCGCGTGTGCTGCGCTGCAGCTGCGCGGGTGCTGCGCGTGTGCCGCGTTCGATGTGTGTTTGAAGTGTAGTTTCAATGCTTTACAACTTGGGCGTGTGCTGCGCTGCAGCTGCGCGGGTGCTGCGCGTGTGCCGCGTTCGATGTGTGTTTGAAGTGTAGTTTCAATGCTTTGCAACTTGCGCGTGTGCCGCGCAGCACACGCGCCGCGCAGCACACGTGCAACTGCAGCGCAGCACACGCGTCCGGTGGGTGGAGGCCTTGAGAGTACTCGCTATTCGCCGGCGGTGGGACAAGTGCATGTAGCTTCGTATGTTTGTATGTAGGGGAAACCTCCGGAAACGAATAATCCGATTTGAAAGATTTTTTCGCTTATACATGTAAAATGTATGTATGTAGGATTTTAGGGACATAGGGTTTGCCAGCGTTATTTGCAGTACGCGAGTGTGGGCAGCTAGTAATCTGTACATTAAATAAAACTGAGGGTTGAACATCAGTACATTGAAAATATGGGCATATTATAATTAAATGACATCGTCCTGTTCTTGATCGGTTTTATTGTTATTGATAATGACATTGATGACCATCTACATCTCTTAAAATATTACATTAATGTTCCGTTTTTTTTTGACGATTAGGGATGTTTAAGAACATTAATTGTACATTTCTTATGAATTGTATTTGGACGCTCACTCAGAGATCTTATACATTTCTGAGATATGAAAATAATTTCGTTCGTTGTCAAAAAATAACTTCTTGTTAATTCTTATAGAGGCCTTACATCGAATGTAAAGGATAAGATTATGTAATTTTGTTTTCATTACGTTTAGTTCTGTTATTGTTTGACATGTAAAAGTAAGTGCCCTCGTGGCCTATTTGCAAATCAAATTTTTGTTTTTTTTTTTAATTAAGGGCTGATAGTTCCCAAGCGTCTACGGCGCGTAAGTAGTAGTAGCAATATATATATATATTATAATTATGTTTCAGATATAAAAGAATCAAATATGCCTCCTAACGTGAAAGAGTCAGTTGATGTCGCTGAGGGGCGCACTCCCGCGCAGCCAGCCAACACCCCGTGGGCCAAGGAGTGGCACTGGCCTCGGTTACTGCTGATGTGCCATCTTCACAGCGTGGTGCCTTTCGGAATTTACCTGGCCCTGTTCTCCGCGAAATGGCAAACGCTTTTAATAAGTAAGCTGATCATTTCCTTATTTATACATGATCATCATCATGATATCAGCTGAAAGGCGTCCCAGATTACTGTTGGGCCTATGCCCCAAAATGAAAGATGAAGAATGCCTCTCCCAAATAGCGATGCTGTGCCATATAGTGGATTGCTGCGACCGTTACCACTACCAGAGGGGTAAGTGATTTAAAAAGTGACATAAGTTTCATTGATCAAAATTTTGGTATGTTAGCCACGTCAATCAAGGAATTGGAAGGTAGAAGCTTAAAACTAAAAGAGTCTATGGAGGGGTAGCCGTCTAGTTGCATAACTATTGTCATAATATCGATTGTCATACAACATTACGCGTAAAGTTGATGCTCTTATTATTTTTTTGGCATATATTTTACTATGTCATAATTGATCCCTGTCATAATTATGCGGAGTCATAATTAGGTTAACCATAATGTAGAATGTCATACATTTATTTAGTCATAAGTTATTAAATTGTAAACTTTTATACTGTCCGCCCTTGCTTTGTTTGTACCTTACTTGCTTGTGGCTCGAGATCTTCATTTACTACTAAGAAAAGCATAGGCTTATGCTTTTTGTAGTTTATGCGTTTATACAGTATGGTTAAATTGTTTTATGAGCAACCACTTTATGTCCATTATAAAGTAGGTATGCATAAATCATTTTATGCGCATCAATTTATGCGCTTCACACAATATGTTCTTAAACATTATGAAACTTTATGCGCATAAATGTATGGCAATTTTCAGTTATGCGTGATGATGAGTATGACGAATCCACGTATGCCGATCAAAAATATGACTTTAAACTTTATGCAACCCGACCCCTACCCTCTATGGAGCTCATATTTAAAATTGAAAAGTCACATTCATTACTGAGACTGCACCACAAAGGTAAACTTGTTTATCAGAAGCTAAAAGTAGTTTTATCAAAAAATCCTGGATATCATACAACAAAAAATATCAATAACTTATTACAAAATAAAGAAGTTGAAATCAAAGAGAACATCAATAGAAACACAACTTTACAATAAAATGCTTTTTTTGCCCATTACGTCAGTGGAAGTTGAAAGATCGTTTTCTTATACAAAGTGGATTTTCTCAAGTAGAAGACGTAGGCTGACTTGTGAAAATTTAGAACAAATATTAATTGTTTATTGCGAATGAATGTCATATATTAAATGATTACCTTTTTTTGTACTGTGACTGGTATAGTAAGAACATTGTCACATCAGTAGTTTGTTAGTGGCACGAGTTACCGATGTGTAGTAATTACGTAGTTTCCAACGCGCGTTAGGATAGTCGAACTGTCATTTTACCATATAAAAATTGACATTAAAATCTACCTAACGTGACGTACGTTAGTGCGTAACGTGATTGACCTGCATGTCACACTGTATAACATTGTAGAATTTTAATGGACAAACTCATCTCCGTTCTGTTTACCTATGACATCAAAGGGCAATATTTTACTTTTACAAATTTACTTAGGTATTACGATCATTAAGTGCATACATAACGATACTAATGTTTTTGCGGTTCAATGCAATATCACGATCCACGCACGATGTTTAATGCTGTCTGGAATAGGGTATAGTAGCGTAGCAGCCTTTAGACATGGCTAAATGCAGTGTGCTAACTGCACTCACACTCACTAATTAGAGCGAGATGGTTTATCTGCCCTCCCCCATTCAGTGCACTGCATTTAGCAAGGTGTAAACGCCGCAAGGTGTCAAAGGGGATTACAAATTTTAAAACAAAGGAAAATATTGGAAAATTTAATGCTCCGAGCCGGATTCGATCCGGCGACCACAGGCTTTCATAGCCCGTCGCTACTAACCAACTGAGCTATCGGAACAATCCGGTTCGGGCACGAAATCCTTCAATCAGTTCCTTCACACAACTCCTTAGGGAGGCGTGTGTAGCGACATCTACCAGACTTAGGCTTCTTAACGGCACCAACGTCTCAAATTATGTTGAGAAATCGTCAGTAACGATGAGCCACCCCCACCCCATACTAAATTAATTTTGTTTTTTAAATAGTAAAGCCATGAATGCCTGTGGTCGCCGGTTCGGAGCATTAAATTTTTCAATTTTTTCCTTTGATTAAAAATTTGTTATTTTCGTTAGCAGCGTTACTGCTTAAAAAACAAAATTAATCGTCAAAGGGGCGAAACGACGTGAGGCTGCCTTCAGAGACGCAAACGAATGTGGCGCGATTTGTAGATTGAAATGAAATTAAGTAAATTTTATTTTCTCAACATATGGAGATACAGGTGTTGTCTCAATAAATGTTACAATATTCAGTCACACTTTAGATTGTGTGGTGTTTGATTGGTGCATGTTTATAACACGCTTTTATTAGGTCGACCTGTATGTGATTCCCTCCACAGATTTAATAATTAACTTGATGGCACTGCTGGGGATAACAGCCGGGACACATAGATTATGGTCGCACAAGAGCTACAAAGTAAAATGGCCGCTCCAACTCATCCTCGTGTTCTTCAACACTTTGTCTTTTCAGGTAAGACTATCTATTTAAAATAGAATAAGATATAATAAGTAGGTACATATACTCTTTACTGCACCCCCCAAAACATAAAACAAATCCAGGGTATAAAAACTTTAAAATTAGAGATACCTACTATATACTAGTATATTAATATTTTAAATGCAAAAGTAATTCTGTTTGTCTTTTGTACGCTTAAACCGCTGAATCTGTTGAAATGAAAGGGCACCGCACACTTAGTATACGAAAAAAGAGCTCGGTGATTTTTCTTGGATGCCTCACTGGTCAGTTTTAAATCGAGGCTAAAACGATGGCTTATCGAGCATACCTTCTACAGTTTTACTGAATTTGCTGAGTCTAAGTACGAGTAAGTATACTATACTTTTAAGTATTTTTAATTCTCCCCAGATTAATTCTAATTTATTTTATTATAATGTAATAAAATCTGGACTAATTATAATTATTAACAATTTTGATATGTAATACTGAATTATTATGAATAAATATGATTAATGATTATGTTTAATCCCAGGGTATATCCATACTAATACCAAATTTGCATGTCATATATGACAAAACATGTGAGACTAAATTAATTTAACTATCCACACCTAGGCACACCATGTTTTCTAAGCAAATAGTTTATGATTTAACATTTCATTGACCCAAGTCCCCGATCACTGAATATTAGTAGGATTTATTTATTTGTTTTTAGAACTCTGCGATCGCGTGGGCTCTTATGCACCGGATGCATCACAAGTACACGGAGACAGACGCTGACCCACACAACGTGACACGAGGCATCTACTTCTCGCATATGGGGTGGATCGTGGTGCAGCCCCATCCAGAATACCAGCGGAAGGTCAGAGGGGTGGATATGAGCGATCTTTACTCAGACCCTTTACTGCGCTACCAAGACAAGTAAGTTATGATCAGCGCGGTACCACAATAGTAGTTTATGCAACTGATCCATAATGAGTTGCCCTAAAAACGAATGTGGTTTTATGAAACGCCATCGAGTTCCGTAATAGGATCACACGAGCGTTATAAGGGATAATTATGTACAGTTGCATACAATAATTTATCTACACACATATCATAAGTACTCCAAGATGTGTTCACAATTCTACTTTCGTAACAGCAATAAACCATAAAATATTTGCAGTACCTAAAAGTAGAGAAGGTCCACTGCCTAAGTGATGCTGCATTTTATTTTGCAACAGACTATCATAGAGTGAGATAGGGTTGTCGACGACATTACTGAATATGTAATATTATAATTAATTTAGTTTTTATATGTTCAATCATTTTAGAACAATTACCGGAAAGGACATGAATAATGAAGGATTAAGACCTTTACAAAACAGTTCATATTGGAATTGTATTACCTTTTTCATCATGTTAGCAAGATGTTGTAAAATTGAAATCGGTGCCTATTGAAAAGGATTTCAATTTTACAACATTTTGCTGTAATGGCGAAAGTTAAAGAAAGCCCGAAGTTGTTAACAGCATTATATGGATATGAATTCAGCAACTTACCTTTAATTACAATCACCAGTCTGACGCGCTAGACCGACATCCCAGTGGTGATCACTCACGTAACGAACGCTGGTTAAGACAACTCAACTGTCATTTTTCCATTAAATAAGTGACATTTAGATCTGCCTTACGCGCATACAATGCGTTACGTGATCGGCCTGCAGGAGGTTACCATAGACAGATACCATAGTAAGATAGACGTGGCGGAACATCACTTATTCATATCTAGAAGCTTTTCATAAACTTACCTTATTAAATTATAAAGCTTGTTAGTTCGTTCGTATGTGAGCGGGTTATTTTTGTTTCTGTGAATTTTCATTCAGTTGCCGGTATCCTGTTGAGCTGAGTTTTATGGATGGAGATTGAGATTTATGGCACCACAAGCTGATCTGATGATGGAGACATCCTATTTTTGTTATGATTAATAACTTACCTTCGGTTAGCAATAGCAATGATCTGAATTAGTTCTATGTATTTCTAATTAGAACATAAAAAAACGTAGACGCATTGGTCAGTCAGCAATATGCTGAGCTGGGTCCATTATGTGACAAATGTTATGTTATTTTGTTTTTATTTATTTGTGTGTTTGTAAATGTATGAGTTCGAGTTAAAATGGTAATAGTACATGAACGTGCCGTAAAGTACTTTTTTTTTTAGGTTTTACTTAATCCTGGCACCACTGCTGGGCTTTCTCCTCCCCTTCATAATCCCGGTTTATTGCTGGCACGAGTCCTGGACGACATCTTACTGTGTATCATTTTTCCGAGCCGCAGTCAGCTTACACATAGTATTCCTAGTCAACTCTGTTGCGCATAGATGGGGAAATAAACCCTATGACAAGCACATAAGATCAACAGAGTCAGTTGTTGTTTCTTTGTTCAGTATCGGAGAAGGTTTCCACAATTACCACCACACTTTCCCATGGGATTATAAAGCAGCTGAGCTTGGTAACAATTCTCTGAATTTCTCTACTAAGTTTATCGATTTCTTCGCGAAAATTGGTTGGGCGTATGACATGAAGACTGCCTCAGACGAGTTGGTTCAGAAGCGCCTCGCCACTACAGGAGACGGGTCTCGCCATGTGTGGGGATGGGGCGACCGCGATCAGCCTAAAGAAGATTACACTGCGGCCATTAGAATCAACCCCAAAGATGATTAAATGCTAAATATGGTATGCCTATTGAGCTAGATTCCTACATAACTGACGTGATGGGTTGCTGAGACGCTCTGATGCCTGGCCGAGCAAAAGGGTAGAATTTGCGTTTAAATGTTGGAACAGTATTCCGCCCCTCACAAGGAACCTGAAAAATAAACATAGTTGATAATAAAGCTCAATAAACATACATTTGATGAATGAGTGGACTATTTTATTGTGAATAACCATGGATCAGAAACATGAAATACATAAGGTTAATACCCCGTTTCCACTCCGCCCCGCTGCTGCAAGTCCTCGTGTTTTGTCATTGTTACATGATCAACCAGAAGGATGGACCTACCACAAACAATAAACAGCAAACTAAATATTGTCAAGCACTCCTCGGGCTACCAGGCAATTGCTCTCTTTAATAAGCTACCTGTTGAGTTGAAGTCCATTTACGAGTTTAAATATGTTTAAAAGGAAACTCAAGGGTTTTTTGCTGAGGAAGTGTCTCTATTCGGTAGACGAACTTACTTTATCTAAATGATGTTCAGTAGTCGAGTAGGTAACACATTTCATACAGGTAGTTATTTAGCATCATTGTCACGAACCCTGGCACTAATGAGTTTAATGATACTTTCCATATTAGTCCGATGTAATTTTATGTAAAATTATATTTTACATCTGAGAATTTTGTGAAATTGTCATGAATCTAATTAACATATTCTTCTTCCATTTTTAATTTTTATTTTATGTTTAGTAATATTTATATTTTCTCATGTTGTCCTAGTTTCGTATTGTAATCATATTTGACATAAGTACTTGAAATAAATAATATAAAGAATTAATATTATATTGTAATGTAATCATAAAATGTATTAATTTTTTAAATTTGGCAACTATTAAATTTTAATCAAATGGTGTAACTAAATGCATAGAATCACTATATAATTGTAACTGTGTCTTACGCTTATAATTAAATGTTCAATTAATAAATGACTTATGACTTAAATGCCTTATGACGAGAAATAATGTCTCTAATAAGGGGGTTCACATTTTGGGAACGAGGTATCTTTAGCATGTTGCGTAAATAAGAGTATTTAGGGGTGCGTAAAATGTTTCATATAAAAATGCTTATTATGTTACTTTGGAAATTAAAATACGAATTTCACGTTTATCTTTAGGTGTTTACCGATTTTTAGGTACACAGCGAAAAAAAACCGTTTCCGATCAATCTTGTAGGTATTAATGGAACCCTTGGATCACGTGTCACTCCAACTGAACCAGGTTGACCTTTGTAGATACGGGACCCTAAAAATGAACGCTGTTGACCATAGTGTAATGCATCCTCCTAACTGGGCTGTGTTTTTAGTGTAATTTTTAGTGTATAAGCGATTTGGTCTTGTATATGCTTGCATATGTCTAAATAAATAAACAAAAAGTCAATTCTGACGTCACTGTCTGCTACAGAAATATTTCCCTACAAATTTGATACTTATGATTTGATTTTTAGTCGCAAATCGCATTTGTGTATTTCACAAGCTCAATAATTAAAGTAGGTAGGTAACGCTTTAAATCCGTTCACTGACAAAAATTTCATAGCGGTACGCTCGTAGCCGATAAAGGCCTCCACTCACCGGACGCGTGTGCTGCGCGTGTGCTGCGCTGCAGCTGCGCGGGTGCTGCGCGTGTGCCGCGTTCGATGTGTGTTTGAAGTGTAGTTTCAATGCTTTACAACTTGGGCGTGTGCTGCGCTGCAGCTGCGCGGGTGCTGCGCGTGTGCCGCGTTCGATGTGTGTTTGAAGTGTAGTTTCAATGCTTTACAACTTGCGCGTGTGCCGCGCAGCACACGCGCCGCGCAGCACACGCGCAGCTGCAGCGCAGCACACGCGTCCGGTGGGTGGAGGCCTTAACAGTCATGTCAAAACGGGTATGTAGAGTTCCCTCCCAGCGCGTTCAGGTAAATTTCGGCGCGGCAAGCGTTTTATCTGTTCAATGCGCGTTCGAGACGCGCAACTGGGGTTAGTTGGGATCACACGCAATAAATTCGAAAAGCCGCTGCTGACTTAAACTGAAGTAATGTTTCATTCTCAGAAAGCTCCAATCTATTTTCAATCTATCGATTTCAAAAACGCGAGAAACGTTAAATTTGCATTCAAATTGGGTTTGCGTGATATATCGCCAGTTATCATAGAAGTTGTCGCGATAAAATACCCAATTTACTTGAAAAATGTCTTGAATTGGAACTTGTAATCTCCTTATTAGAGTTTTCAGGGTTCTCTGGGTTATGAGCGGTCTATTAGAAAAAAAAGAGAGTTTTGCTTCGTAGTATTGACTAAACTAATTATACTAGTAGAATTCGAAAAAGAAATTTGATCAGCTTGATATCGATTGATAGTCGATTTAGTAAAACATTTTATATATTATTTTATAAGAACTGTCTAAATATCAAAGTTTAAAAGCAGTAACGAATTAAAAGTTTAATACAGCCTAATAAACACAGAAATTTACAATATATCGCTTAGGATTTTTGATCGCTTTTTATACCGCGTATGTTGGTCCGCCTGATGGTTATCGGCCACCGTAGCCTATAATCGCTTGCAACTACAGGGGTGCCAGGATTTCACAGTCGTTGTTGACCCTTTTAACATTTATACACTCCGTTCTTGAGGAATCATATAAGTTCTCCTACTTTAAAACCTCGGAAAATTCTCGGCGCGAGCTCATCCCAGATCTCAATTTCTCTGAAACCGTACCGTACGCGATCATTTCTGTTTTAGGGTGCACGATGTATCGTATGTTTCACTGTTTTAATTTTAATCTAAATTGTTCTGCTAAACGGTCACAGTGTACCTATGCAAACAGGTTGAATAAATGTCTATTATTATTATCTCCGATTGAAATTTTGCGGGGCGAACCCCGGTGTTTGGAGACGAAGTTTTATATGATGTAGTACACCTCATTCACGGGTACATCGGTAGATACCCCTGAACCGGTTCCAACAGGCTTTGGGGCTATTGTGGGTAAAATGGATAGAGAACTGGTGGGTAAAATGGATAGAGAACTGGAGCTATGATGATGAGATATGGGTGGAATATGAAACTGGGCTATTGCAAAGAGGTCCAGATACACGTTGTTGCGCACAAAGTTATCGAGACAGGCGGTGACTAACCGCTCATAAGATAGGCCCCTGAAATGTCCTACACCGGCGTGAGAGGCTCAGGGGTGCCAAGAGGTGGTGCTGCGCTTTCTCCAAAGTTACTGCGTTATGACCTTTAACACTTCCACCCTTGGAACATATCTCTGACGACTTCTCACTGGATGGCCCATAAAGGCAAGCCAGAGCTGAGAGTCCTGCGGGCTCCTTGGGGTTCCACTCCGACCGACGAAGACACGCCGGTGACGGAGGCCCTGACCGACTCTCGGGAGCACTCGGGGCTGTGGGGTCGTTATTCGCCAACAGCCCGCCACAAGCTGCCTGTGGGCTTATTATTATTATTCTCTTTGTTCATTTCTGGTCTTAGACAGGGTTTTTAAAATTATTTACAAAGTAAAATAATGGGGTGAAAAGGGTCAAAACTGACATTCAAACCTCGATAACATTTCATTTTTACAGCAAACTGAATGTCGTGTAAGTATAATAAGTGTTCCGGACGTTTGTATTTTTTTAATGATTTTGGATACTTCCATTTCATAACTTTAACGATAAACACGAAATCCCACCTCACCCTGTAGTCCCCCGTAGTTGGGGTGAGATGGGATTTCATACAATGATGATTTTGGAAGATTGTTGGATCGATTTTTTTAATCAATTAGGAGAACAATATTTCTTTGCTATTCCGCTAAAAAACGTGCTGGTCTATTAGTGAAGATAAGATGCAACTATTTGCGTAAAAACATGCAAAAAATTACAGCAAACCACCACCAATAATGACAAAAACCTCGACACGTGTTTCGCCTCTCTACGAGGCATCATCAGGAGATGCTGGCAGGAGATGTTGCTTGCGCCACGTCCACTGAGCAAATGACCCGCCCGGAGCCATCCGCCATATTTATATTCTGTCCCCCCATACTACCGTTCATGCGTGAAAGAGATGGAAGAACACGTAACAACGGTGATGACGCAACATTCAATTGTTCGTTGATAATAACGCCTCTATTGCTGTACCTAATTATTTCTAATTGTTCTAGAACACTTAGACGCAATCCTTTTTCGCAAACATGCAAGATGTTGAAAGAATGTTGAGAAACTTATGTTGCCATGGATGAGCGGAAGAAGCCGGGCTTCCGCTCATCCATGGCAACATAAGTTAGCTGCTTTTCATTGTTATGCACATAGGTTATTGACAGTGCCTCTTTCTGATATTCATTATAAAATGGAATTAAATAATATATACCATTTAGCAATTTCAAACGGTTACAGCAAGTCTCATGTGGATGGTATTATTAGGAAAAAACGGGCTAGAATGACAAACTATCTTCTGTACGCTGCACGATCTTCGGACCCACCTAAAAAGTACAAAGCAAGCATAACTTATGTTGGCAAGTTGTCTGATAAGATCTACAATATTTTAAAGTCTAACGACATAAACGTGGCTTTCAAAACGAATAACACCTTGCGCTTTAGACTGTGCAATGGCAAGGAGAAAGTGGAAAGTGCCAAAAAGTCGGGAGTCTACAAACTTGCCTGTGATAATTGCAATAAAGTTTATGTGGGACAAACAGGCCGTAGTTTTAGCACAAGGTATAAGGAACATGTTGCGTCGTATCGGCATAATCACCCGGACAAGTCTAATTTCGCAAAACATTTATTGGAGAATAACCATGCGTTATCTGACAATCATTCTTTCAACATCTTGCATGTTTGCGAAAAAGGATTGCGTCTAAGTGTTCTAGAACAATTAGAAATAATTAGGTACAGCAATAGAGGCGTTATTATCAACGAACAATTGAATGTTGCGTCATCACCGTTGTTACGTGTTCTTCCATCTCTTTCACGCATGAACGGTAGTATGGGGGGACAGAATATAAATATGGCGGATGGCTCCGGGCGGGTCATTTGCTCAGTGGACGTGGCGCAAGCAACATCTCCTGCCAGCATCTCCTGATGATGCCTCGTAGAGAGGCGAAACACGTGTCGAGGTTTTTGTCATTATTGGTGGTGGTTTGCTGTAATTTTTTGCATGTTTTTACGCAAATAGTTGCATCTTATCTTCACTAATAGACCAGCACGTTTTTTAGCGGAATAGCAAAGAAATATTGTTCTCCTAATATATCATGGACTTCCGCAAAGTAACGCCTGATTCAATAAATTATTTTTTAATCAATATTACTATAGCTCTATTTTAAATTGGAATACATTATTTAGGTAGCAGGAGCCTTAAAATCCCATCTCACCCACCTTTCATCCCTTCAGTCAGGGCGACAGAGACAGGAACCTCCTGACTATCCGCGCAGTGGCCAGGAGTACCGCCATCTGTATCTGACCCTTGATCCAGCCATCTAGCGAGAGACTGACTTATTATTATTTTTATGTGGTATTATGTTAATGGTGGTAAATAAGGTCGTCAGATCTCACGAGGATCTTTTGTGTAGCAATTGACGAACTTGCGTTCGTCTCTAGCTATCCATAGGCTACGGTGTCTACTTTCCATCAGACAGACTGTAAGCAATGATCTTTTTAATACCACGACGGCGACAACCGTTTTATTATTAAAAATAACAATGCTATTCACAGAAATTCCCATTGAAATATGTCCCATTTATAATTTCGCCATTTTGTGTCTTCACAAATTCCGATCCAAAAGTCATTACAAAAGCCAGTAAGGGCTGTAATAAATTACTCGAATAACAATCCCTGTACGGAACCCAGACGTGTTATGTCGCGTCGTGGCATTATTTTTGCCGGGACTGCGTAAGCCGAATCTCGCGGTAATTTGTCAAGGAGATGTTAAAACGCTGAGATTTCATATGAGGATATGGCACTTTCCAAATAAATAATAAGTTGCCATTGCCCCTGTGAAAGGCAGAACTCGCTAGCTTGCCTTTTAAAAAGTTTTATTAAAATATTGAATAAGTAAATCGACAACAAATACCTTATAATTATTGTACATGCTCACAAAATTCCACGAGATTCGGTTGAGAAATGCGACCTGTAAGGAACAGCCGCCGGACAGATTTTCGGCCCAAGCTAAAGCTTCGTTCGCTTCGCTCGCTAATTAAACAAATATTAGGAGATAATCTTACACAAATCGAACTAGCCCCGTAGTAAGCTCAACAAGGCTTTTGTTATGGATATTAGACGACGATATATTTAATAGATGTAAATACTTAAATAGGTACTTAGAAAACATCCACGAATCAGAAACAAATATTTGCCCTTACCGGGATTCGAACTACCACCAGGACTGTCCGCTTCGGAGGCCGGTCTTACCCAAGCCGGTCGTCAAAACGAACTTTAGGCAGGTACCTACTGTAAAACGTTACTGTATATTACTTCATTGCGTATCACAAACACCCCAGCCCGACCCCGGGGATAAAATATATATGTCTATCCTGAAAGAGTTTCTATGAAGGTACCTACCGATGAAAGTTTGTTTTAAATCCCCGTCCCCTATATACGAATTTTACAACGTTACAGACTTTTCCTATACCAAACCCATAGAGCTGGCATCTTATGACGAGCTACGATAATTTGTCAAGGCACCTGTTCACACGGAACGGTGCAGAGATCGTTGTTGACTAATCTACACCATTGACAATATCAACATTGTTCCCCTGAACGACATACTATGAACGCTTTGTTACAAACAAGTTGCCTTCATATTGAAAAGAATACGGGCAAGGTGTCTCCATCCAGCGGTCGTAAAATGGTTCCCATTTTATCATTTATTGCTCTGGATAAAACATACGTAGGGGAGGATGGGGGAATTGCGGACGCTGTAAGTCAATCATACACCATACTTATGTATGCGAGTGCAAGAGTGACAGATGTCTTATCCACAGCGATAAGTGATAAAATGGCGTAAAGTTAACGAGTTTTTGATTTCAATTCAATAATCATTATACAATCGATGTAAAAAATTATATAAGTAGGTACATGATACCCTGCTAGGGCTCTGCGTTAGGAGAGTCGGTGTATTTTACACGCGCGCGGAGCCACCCATGAAAAAATACAAAATACTTTTATCAACATACCAGCCAAAAGACGTCTACTGTTGGACAGAACTCCCCCAAAGAGTACCTAGTAAAAATACTAAACATGCAATTTTTAAAATAAAAAAATAGCGATATTATTTTCCAAAAAACCGTGATGACTTATCCCATGTGTTTTAAAACAGTAATGAGACCGAAAACGAACTGTTATTGCTACGCGCCTTTAAATGCCGTATCCAAAGTTACGCCTCCCCGTGGCGGTAATTTGTCACACCTGTTCCCTCCTCACAAACACTGAACGTCGCAGATATCATTGTCAAAGGAACTCAGAAATTATGCCACCTTATGTACGCAGGCAGTAGTGTTAAGTTTTCTTTTTACAACCTTTTATTTCCGACGGTACTTTTTAATTACTTCGTGTGATAGTCCAATGAGCTTAAACAGGACGTGTGTATTTTGTGTAGTTTAGTTCCTATTCTATCCACCTTCCGACTCTATCATCTTTTTTCCAAGCCTTCCAAGTAATGCCTAAAATGTTACGTAGACTTAAAATACACCTCTTAGAAAACCTATTTTAACCACCATATCAGACCGGATGGTTTAAAAGAGGAGTCTCGTTTGGGCAGCCGAAGAGAGCGGTCGTTGTCTTAGAACCTTTGTCGTCCTTTCTTATCGTCATAGAATTAAACAAAAGTCCATGACACAATAGGTCAGTCAGTTGCAGATGTGCTCGCGCCCGCGCCTTTAACAAGTCCAACCATAATACGCGCGACTTACACATTGAGTCATCCCTTCGATTTTTTGAAATTGTGTTGTGCAGGGTTAAGGGGCTACCCGAGGTTTCCATTGATTTTTGACAAGTTTTGAATCGTATCTCCTTCTTTTGCACTACAGATAGAAGTATAATTCAAACGGTTATCGGTTCTTCAATCTTTTATCTCCATTTTGGTCTACCGGATTTTGAAACAAATGAATACTTAATTTTGTATGATCTTTTTAAACATTGTCTAAAATAATACTTATTTTGTATCTCTATTGACGTGAAAGATCTAACACATACGAAATCAACATATTTGGGTTCGTCTGTGACGTCCCTAAAAACTGGTCTAGGGTTTTCATTTTAAACCAATTAACACAAAAGTTATGGCCAGAAACCGGTTTTTTGGCCTAAAATTGTTCAACTTTGATGCCAAATATCTCGAAAACAATGAACTTTGAAGTAAATATGGGATACTATATTGCTTAAAGCCGTTGTTGTTAACATAATAAGCTACAAAAAACTTAAGAAAACAAAGAGATTCCGATCGAAGGTACGATCCCAGACGCCAATTAGGGGAGCCCCTTAAGTGGAGTGGGTTATATATTGTAGGTCTAAACAGTCATTGCTATAAGTGCGTGTAACGCAACACGAAACTCCGAAAGCGGCAACAATAGCAACCCGGCACCCGTCGCCACCTAAAGGCCTCCACCCACCGGACGCGTGTGCTGCGCGTGTGCTGCGCGGCGCGTGTGCTGCGCGGCACACGCGCAAGTTGTAAAGCATTGAAACTACACTTCAAACACACATCGAACGCGGCACACGCGCAGCACCCGCGCAGCTGCAGCGCAGCACCCGCGCGGCACACGCGCAGCACACGCGCAGCACACGCACAGCACACGCGCAGCACACGCGCAGCACACGCGCAGCACACGCGCAGCACACGCGCAGCACACGCGCAGCACACGCGCAGCACACGCGCAGCACACGCGCAGCACACGCGCAGCACACGCGTCCGGTGGGTGGAGGCCTTACGTCGTCACAGTGAAACCCCGGTGAGATCCTTCCATCGCCGGCACAGCCAGCCTCTATTTTTCCAAAATCCAGGTCCCCTTTCTAAAGGCGGCTAAATCTATGAGACTCACTGACATGTTACTCTTAACACATGTGTATGTTGTAACAAGTGCTTTCTCCCGGCTATGTGCCCCTTCAAAACACTGTCGCAGAAAATTGTCAAGAAAAAAATAAGAACTAATAAGGTCAGTAATGAAGCTCAAACCCTGGGAAAGCTTTGGATATGAAAGAAACAATTGCCAAATACTATTATACTCTTTATTTCACAGGAAGGCACCGTAACTGTAACGGAAGCTGTATATATCTTACACCAATTTGCATGTCATGGCGAGACCAGTCAACCTTTCAATCTATGAATCCTGACCTATTTCGATTGCTAAGGATAGAGCTGGGTCGTGTAACACTAGGTCCAAAGGACTGGAATCTCTACCATGAGTAAGTTACACCTTTATTACACTGTACTTCTTAAATACTAATATGGCAATGGATTGGCACCAGGGATAAAATTTCTAACTATAATTATTTACACAATTATATCTTTATTTTAGGTACGCCTGTTTCGAACTGGAGCGAACACACCTGAATTTACTGCTGTGGAAGGCGACCGGACAGCAGGCGGACCTTGAAACTGGGTAGCTTCCTCCGTCTCGCTAGAGGGACCCGATGCCGAAGCTGCTAGACAAGAAGCATTTCCAACAAACAAACACTTTCTTAATCCTTCTCCTTCTTTCTCAATTTCCCGTTCACTGAAAATAATTAAATTGGATTAATTAGTGAACGGTGGGTACCTACTACACGCCGACATGAAACCTTCACAAAATGGGTAAGTTTATCTTACCAATAGTGAACTATATAACTTTCATAGTTCCTCCTATCGCGAAACTCCCTCCTCGCTGAATTCCTCTCCTGAAAAGACCAGAGAACAGATTACTACCTAATTCCTCGTGTTTCGCGCCACGCGGAATTACACTCAATCCATCACAATTAATACTCACGGTTCTTCTCCCTTTCAGGACACCGGTACGGAATCAGCTCCCAAAATGGTGACCACCAATGGGTCAGAAATAAGATTTCTTCAGAAACCTGATGCTGCTGTGTCAGCCGCGAATTCAAAAATGGCCCCATGAACATCTTGGGAAACCCACTGGCCCTCAGGCCTTATCTCTGGTATTGCAGTGGAATAAATTATCCAATCCTGAATACTGTCTTTTAATTTTTTATCTCACCTAATTGAAACCTGCTACTATTAATTTATATGAAAATTAAATTGGGGATTGCTAATTCTTTGTAATTTCCTTTAATTCAGAATTAGCCCCATTTTCAAACTTGGAATTTGTAAGTTCACTAACAAAATTCTATATACCTATCTAGATCTTGATTGCTACCAAGTTGCATTAAAAACTCAATTTTATATTTAAAAATAGGATTTTTCCCTAAGCTGACAACACAGACCACAGGTTCATTACAACACAATTAAAGCTGTTTAAGACTTCTTTTTAGATGCTGTGTTGATGTTTAGAGGCAGTGCTACACGATGCCAATAAATTAAAATATTACGCCGTTACAATACATCCCCCCCCGATGAAAAGGTTCAACGCAGGTGAACCGCTCGCTGTCCTCAGCGACTTTCCGCACCTGCCACAACAACTTAAAAAAATAACAACCAATATTTAGAGAAATGGTAAGACCAATTACTTATCCTAAACTTCAAACAACCAAAAAAAAAAAATATATATATATATATATGTGGCCCATAAGGCCGAGGTTGATCCCCTGGGGATCACTAACCTACCCCAAAACGTTACCACAGTCTCTTTTCTAAAGAGAAACCAACCCGTCGGGTTACTAAGAAAACAATTTAAAAGAAAAAACACAAAGGATCCAATCGAACCCACGAATAAGTGGGAAAGTTAACCTAAACTAACCTATTTGCCTTCATACCGGTAAACATTCCTTTAGCCTTTGCATCACAACCTAAAGTTGTGCTGCAGAAGCTAACTCAAACTGCCAGGGCCTATGTTCAGCAGTCTTCAACACAATCTCCGCTTGCCCGGGCAAAAGTCCATATCCGAGAAAATATCCCTGTCCCAGATTTAGGGCATAGGGTATAAAAGAATGAAAAAAAAACTCTTTGTCTCCAAGTTTCAGCCGAAAGAGAAATATGTTAGCTAAAAAAAAAAACAAGCACCATTTAGGCACTTGTCAGGCACCTGACCACACGTAGACAAAGCAAGTGCGCAAAAGAATTTGTACCACTTGGGTACTCATCAAAGGAGGCGAAGCAGGAGACTACACGTCACCGACATTACGTAACAGGATATAGTGCAAGCATTTATAAACTAGCCTATAAATGTGACACTAGTGTGCACACAGGCCTCCTCTCATGGATGAAAGGGGAATAAGGTCATATTAAAGATTAATTAATCCGATCCTGGTATTGAGCACAGGTTGATCGCACCTAACATACTTCGCAGTCAAATTCCCATTTACATCATTCATTCGTCATCTAAACACACATGAGTAGTAAAACAGTAGCTCCTGTTCACCACGTACCTTCCAAAATTCGTGATTAAATATTCCAAAATATTTTTAACACTACTTGCGATTAATAACTGTAACGGAAGCTGTATATATCTTACACCAATTTGCATGTCATGGCGAGACCAGTCAACCTTTCAATCTATGAATCCTGCCCCACGTTGGGCGCCACTGTAACAAGTGCTTTCTCCCGGCTATGTGCCCCTTCAAAACACTGTCGCAGAAAATTGTCAAGAAAAAAATAAGAACTAATAAGGTCAGTAATGAAGCTCAAACCCTGGGAAAGCTTTGGATATGAAAGAAACAATTGCCAAATACTATTATACTCTTTATTTCACAGGAAGGCACCGTAACTGTAACGGAAGCTGTATATATCTTACACCAATTTGCATGTCATGGCGAGACCAGTCAACCTTTCAATCTATGAATCCTGACCTATTTCGATTGCTAAGGATAGAGCTGGGTCGTGTAACACTAGGTCCAAAGGACTGGAATCTCTACCATGAGTAAGTTACACCTTTATTACACTGTACTTCTTAAATACTAATATGGCAATGGATTGGCACCAGGGATAAAATTTCTAACTATAATTATTTACACAATTATATCTTTATTTTAGGTACGCCTGTTTCGAACTGGAGCGAACACACCTGAATTTACTGCTGTGGAAGGCGACCGGACAGCAGGCGGACCTTGAAACTGGGTAGCTTCCTCCGTCTCGCTAGAGGGACCCGATGCCGAAGCTGCTAGACAAGAAGCATTTCCAACAAACAAACACTTTCTTAATCCTTCTCCTTCTTTCTCAATTTCCCGTTCACTGAAAATAATTAAATTGGATTAATTAGTGAACGGTGGGTACCTACTACACGCCGACATGAAACCTTCACAAAATGGGTAAGTTTATCTTACCAATAGTGAACTATATAACTTTCATAGTTCCTCCTATCGCGAAACTCCCTCCTCGCTGAATTCCTCTCCTGAAAAGACCAGAGAACAGATTACTACCTAATTCCTCGTGTTTCGCGCCACGCGGAATTACACTCAATCCATCACAATTAATACTCACGGTTCTTCTCCCTTTCAGGACACCGGTACGGAATCAGCTCCCAAAATGGTGACCACCAATGGGTCAGAAATAAGATTTCTTCAGAAACCTGATGCTGCTGTGTCAGCCGCGAATTCAAAAATGGCCCCATGAACATCTTGGGAAACCCACTGGCCCTCAGGCCTTATCTCTGGTATTGCAGTGGAATAAATTATCCAATCCTGAATACTGTCTTTTAATTTTTTATCTCACCTAATTGAAACCTGCTACTATTAATTTATATGAAAATTAAATTGGGGATTGCTAATTCTTTGTAATTTCCTTTAATTCAGAATTAGCCCCATTTTCAAACTTGGAATTTGTAAGTTCACTAACAAAATTCTATATACCTATCTAGATCTTGATTGCTACCAAGTTGCATTAAAAACTCAATTTTATATTTAAAAATAGGATTTTTCCCTAAGCTGACAACACAGACCACAGGTTCATTACAACACAATTAAAGCTGTTTAAGACTTCTTTTTAGATGCTGTGTTGATGTTTAGAGGCAGTGCTACACGATGCCAATAAATTAAAATATTACGCCGTTACAATGTTCTCGCAAAATAAATCATTCCATTTCAGACGCCTGCGTCTCGGTCTTCTGGAAACTGCCACATTTGTTAAATGCAATCCTACATACGTACGTACGTACATTTGTACATTAAAATTGCTGACACACGAAAGCTCCCTGTAAGATCTCAGTACCAAAGTGACATGCGACATAAAGTGTGTAAAACAGCGCTAGTCCGATAAAGTGTACTAGGAATGGCGCCTTTAGTACATATTATAATAATTAAAAATTATTTTAAGGAATTAAACACTGCAGCGTTTAAGGAAACACTGAAATTATTATTAATTAAAAATTGTTATTATAATGTTCATCAATTTTTGAATGACTCTGACTTATGACTAAGATTATTTTGTTGAATATTATTATTAAAAATTAGTTTACTTTGTTTAAATAATTTATGCATGATTATTGTTTAATTCTATGCATGATAATTAATAATATTAATTAACATAAACCTGTTCGTACGCATATCTGGCAAAACATAGTGATTCGCAATTCCATTTTTAAGACCTATACAATGTACCTATGTTTAACGAATAAATACATTCTCATTCTCATTCTCTCATTCTCATTTTCGGAAAAAGCTCATTTACCTGGTTCTAACGCATCGAAATTTCTGGCTACATCGAATTTTTTGACAATTTGATAACTATAAACCTAACAAATCGGTTCACGCCGCTAGCACAAAGGCCTCCAACTTAATATTGTGTAGAACATACAATGTACAATACTTTGCCATCTCCCGCATTTATCACATCTTTCCATTAACTAACGGACAAGAACATCTGCATTGACCCACGTCTAGGGACACAGTGAAGCTATTATGGTACCTCTGTTGTTAATTAGTTATTTACCTAGTTACCTATCATTGCATGTATGATGTCACAAAGCTCATTCTATCCATTGTTCAACTAGAAATACACATCAGAATACCTTACAATTCAAGTGGACACGGTTCTGCCTAGATAGTCCTGTCTAACTTCTTTCGGTGTCAAATATTTACAGATATTCTTTGCACATCTAGGTATATGTGACATTTTCTAAAATGGTGTGCCCAACTATCGTGGGTGTTGAGCGGGGATTGACTCGGCGTTGGTTTTGTGACGGCAATTAAATGTTTAGTTTCTATAAAAAAACTTTTTATTTTTAATTTAGAAATGATATGCATTAACACGTTATTTAAATATCAAACGATTTCATTTTCACACAATTTGTATGCTTAATTGTCGTCACTAGACTGACACTGGGTTAGTTTTTGTTTAGCAACTCGCGCAGATTGGGTGCGCGGATTGTTATAAATGCCCATGTTACTAACTCAGAGGCCTAATACCTACATGTCACCAAGAAAGCCCGTGGAAATACATATTAGGAACATCGACCAACCCGAAATGATTTGACTAGTCCACGTTCCCCACCCTAGACAAAAACATTTTAACAAAAACATCTCACAAACCACTTGCTATCGTAGCTTTTCAAAGAACAACATCTGGTAGGTAGTCAAAAACACTACCCGGGTAATTATTTTACAATTAAAATAAAACACTGTACTCTTCCGAAAAAGCAGTAGGCGTGGCTCCTTCTCATCATAAAACTTTCTGCCACGTTTATAATCGGACTAACGGGCAGCATAAAACTATTATACCATAACTTAAGAACGGACGTCAACAAAAGGGTCGAACACGTGCTAAGCTGTGACTCAGATAACAAACAAGAGACTATGCGATCGGCTCTCTACAGTCTATAACTGCACATCTATTACTGCAGTGCTAGGTCAAGACCACTTACCATGGAAATGCCCAATACCCAAAGATGGCAACTGCCTCTACCGAGCTATTGCGGACAAGCTAAAATTTGCACTCACTAGAACGAAAAGAAAGCCAAACTGGATGCAAAAAAAGACCTAGCTTGAGTGCTGAGAAAAACAGAAAAGGGGTGAATACCCACGTCACAGAAGAAGGAAGAACCTTACGATGTGAATACTCAAAATCTAGGATCTCTTTTGGTATTGCATTTATAAATTACTACCTGAGTTGCATAGGCAGAGAAGGCGCCAGGACAGTAACAAAAGGGCCATACACGTGCGACTCACGTCCTACTCAGATAAGAAACAAAACAGATAATAAGCATTCGGCGCTCTCGACCTGCGCAACAAATAACCTTTGCGTAAGGTCAGGACTGGCCACAATGGAAATCTGTCCAATACCCAAAGACGGTAATTGCCTCTACCGAGCCATAGTGGATCAACTAAAAAGGGTCCTTGACATAGACTTTGGGCATCAAACAGTCAGAGAGTTACTCGCTAGTCACTTTTCCTCCAAGAGGGATGATAATCAAATCCAACTAGCACTCAATGGTAGTGAGTCGGATTATATAACGACTGACGACTCTATGCCCCCCTCCGCCCAACTAATAGACGAATAAAAAAAAACAATTCAAAGATGGCTTTTGGGGCGGAGCGGAAATGATAATAGTCGCCACAGGCTGTTTCATGGTAAATATGTATGTGCACATGGACCAACGGCAACCTCTACTTTATAAAGCTCCGATATATGAGTACCAGAAGACGGGAGAACCTTACGAATGGATACGATACATGTTTTTATTCCAAGGACGATGACGTCTCTCCAGGATGATCGTTAAACCACGAAAACAGGCAAATTAAATACTGGCCGCCGGTCAACTCGCCATGTGACAAAGTTTGTGACACTCTTTTTGGTTCTGCAGTGAGCAGTGTTAATATTATTAATATCATGGTTATGTTTATGGAAATAATGAATCTTGAGTGTCTGTGTCTAGTGTATAGTTAAACAAAACAGTGGTATGGGTGAATTTAATAGGCCAGGGGCTCGTTTCACGAAGCTGCAGGAGGCGGATTGCAAGCGGAAGTCTCTTTTCAATACCTCTCGATAGAATGAGACTTCCGCTTGTAATTTGTAACTTGTGGCTTCGTGAAACAGGCCCCAGGTGACTGGGGAGTTACCTACTTGTGCAAGCTTAACACTGAGACAATATTTAGGGTGAAGTGATAAAATCGAAAGTAACCGTGTGATATCACGTATATTCTTGTCAAGCAGCAAGTCATTCACCCACATGGATACTTACTGGAAAATACAAGTTGTGATCATTTTGGGACAAGATATCCTAACGCACCAAGGACTTCGATAATTCCAAAGCAACAAACGGATTCAAACCTAAGGAGAACGGCAAACAAAGGCTAAAAAAACAACGACACAATAACAGCAAAAAGCTCAGATGGCATCACAGCATAACTAAATCGCAGTAATTTACCCTTCTATACATCATCATCATATCAGCCGAAAGACGTCCACTGCTGGACATAGGCCTCCCCCAAAGAGTGCCAAAGTGACCGATCCCGCGCCACCCGCATCCAGCGGACTCCCGCAACCTTTACCAGGTCATCAGTCCACCTTGTCGGGGGCCTACTCACGCTGCGCCTTCCAGTACGTGGTCGCCACTCGAGAACCTTTCCGCCCCAACGGCCATCGGTTCTACGTGCTATGTGCCCCGCCCACTGCCACTTAAGTTTAGCGATCCGGAGGGCTATATCGGTTACCTTGGTTCTGCTGCGGATAGTCTCATTTCTGATGCGATCACGCAGAGAAACTCCCAACATGGCCCTCTCCATTGCCCTTTGGGTGACTTTGAGCCTTCTTATGAGGCCCATAGTAAGTGACCACGTTTCAGTGCCATATGTCGTCACTGGCAACACACACTGGTAAAAAAATTCGTCTTGAAACACTGCGGAATATTGGACGAAAAGATTTGGCGTAGCTTCCCGAACGCTGCCCAGCCGAGTCGGATTCGACGATACATATTTGCACAATAATATATCCATGCTTCCTTTCACAGGGCACGATGCTAGTATTCAATCTGGTTTTTTTCCCTCGCTCCTCATCCTGACTGCAACAGCCCCACACTCCTGTCCTGTACTTATTGGCTCACTGGTTTCTCGGATAGGTGGGTCAGTTGACCTTGCCAGGGCAGCAGAGGACGAGGCAGCACAAGAGAGAGCCCGAGTGCACGCCTTGTCTCGGAACTGGTAGTTCCGGACATGGACTGTTAAGGTTCCCATACACCTCTGCCTGTGTCTGCCCGTATCGTTCCAGCGCGTGCTCTCGAGCATTCTCTAGGAGCCTCCTCGTCGCTCCCTCCCGGGCATGGCCAACGCCTCCGCGTCCTTGCAGCGGAACTGCTGGCTGGCTGAGTCACCGGAACGGAACGGACATATCAGACCGGATGGTTATTGGTAAAATACGAGTCAAACAGGACGAAGCCACGGCACAATACTAGCACATAAAACGGTGTTAATTAACGAGCCGGTGTTCGTCCCGCGGCATTTCGTGTACAGACCTACATGCGTACACATGTACATTTACATGTCTGCGCCGCGAACTGTTCATACCATAAAGGTTTACGTTACGGAAATATAAACACATCTTAGGAAAATCGGAATGGCATCTTATTTTAGATTTTGTATGTAATATCACTCTCAATATAATAAGTATCTTTCTTTTCACGGGTGGCGTAATTCCCAATTTTAGTCATAAATATATGACCTAAGTATCTGAACCTTTAATTGCGCTATCATTATTAAAATAAAAATACAGGCACAACGTTTATGTTATGTTCAAAGCTTCAAACACAAATCAAACTCCGTTGTAGTTTCCCATAATATATACTCGTAGTACCTACAGGAAAAATAACATATGCTGGAGGAAAAATTTGTACATCAATGAAACTTTATTAATAAATTTATCCTAGCACTAGAAATGAGAATATTAAAAGTCCTACCAAAATTTAGGGGTTCTAAAAAAACTGGCAAATTACATTTAAGGCTAGTAATTTGCTTTTTAATAACACGTTTAAAACTCACAAAAATGCAGACTACAATCCTTTATCTACCGCAGTCGTATGTAAAAATCTGCACTTATCACTGCAACACACAATATTACAGTTCGTCCCTTACTTCTGTGTCACAAGTATAAGTACAGGGTTCTAACTTCTAAACTTATTTCATCTGCCCTGTCATAACCTTGCTCCGTCTTCAACGACGATCTCGCCGGAGCCGGCCACGGGGTGTCCGGCGAAGGGGCTGGAGGTGTGCACCAGCCCGGAGCGGTGCGCGTGAGACAGCAGGAGCTGCCCGTCAGGCCCCATGGCGAACACGGCGGCGCGCCCGGAGTACCCGCGGTCCGCGCGTCGCGTGTCCTCCGCCGCCGCCGCGCCGCGCGCGTCATACAGCACTCCGTCCACCACACGACACGGTGTTGTTGAACACGCCCCGAGGGCTGCTCTGATCGATGGACTTGTCCTCGAATGCGCTGGCATGCTGTTTATAGTGCGCGCTATATGCGAAAGAGAATGTAGTTACAGGTTTTTTCTTCTTTGTATATATACTTGATACAAACACAGGTTTTTTCTTCTTTGTATATATACTTGTTACTCTTGTAGATATTACTCAAATGCGTTATTTTAAAAATACAAATACTCATCTGATCCCTGAAAAAAGTCTGTACTTATTAACAAGTAATTGTGATCTACTCGTATTTTATTACATTTAAAGTAATACCTAAAGCACACACTACAGATCAATAAAAACCAGCATTACTGTAGAGTAGTTTGACCCATCTAGGTATGCTCAAGAATTTTATAGTCTCCACTCGGAGAACTGATTAAAATAATCTACATTTATGTACAGCTTCTTTAAATGAGCCAGACACGCAGTTTAGTGTTTTACTCTTTAGATCTGGGTTAAGACACGTCGTAGAAATAACCTCTCTTTTGTTTTTCGAGAATAAGACGGGAGAAAATGTTGAAATGTTAACAAAAACATTATATACACAAACAGGTACTTATTTCCTAGCAACCTTAAAGGTTTTCAGCATTATAATACGTTCAAGTACTACTTGTATTTTGTTATTAGCAGCGAATATCGCATTGAGTTTTGGGGTAATCGTGATTAAGGATTGCCCTCTTATCCATAAAACTTAAAATGCATCTTCTGAATAAAATGTGCTATGTCCCATTTTAACGAGTGTAAATGTCACAGTGACAGATTAAGACAAACGAATTCTACTGAATCTGGCCCTTTCAGAATGTAAATGTTATGATTACTTTTATCGACACTGAGATTTTTATTATACCCCTTTGTTATACCGATGGCTTTCCAGTCTATCGGCTATTGTATATATAATTATATATTGCTACCTATAGGTGTATTTTTCCTTAGCAGCCGGCGGAATTATTAAATATGCGAATATCTTCTTTTATTATTCTGCTGTAAACCGATTTCTGTCGCACTTGTCAAAACATACAAAACATGTACTTAGTTGTGTTATCCATACTAATATTTTAAATTCGAAAGTGTGTCTGTCTGTCTGTTATTTCTTCACACTTAAACTGCTGAACTAGTTAAGATGAAAGGCGTAGTTTGTGTAAGGACAAAGGATAGTTTTTATCCCGGAAATCGTAAACGAGTTCTACGTCCAAATATCCCAAAATGGTTTCGACAACGCTTGTCGTTCCTACGACGAAATTCAGAGCAGGTTAAGCGGCTGCAGAAAAGTCGACGCCTTCAGGCCATTCTTGAACTGTCAGCTGTGGATGGGGTGTAAGTGTACTCTGTATGTATGTGTGTATGTATGTTGTAAGAAACCTGCTCCTAATGAGCTGAGTCGAGCGTCCTTCAGAACTATGTCGACGTGACCCAAGCTTGTTTGTTGTACAGTCGTCAGAAATATGTACTTTGTAATATGTACTAAATATGTACTAAATATGTACGAGTTCGAAAATATATACACGGACAAAGGGAACAAGAGTTTTTAAATCCGACTTTATTATGAAAGACATAAAGTACCTTGGATATTAATGAACCTTTGGGAACCTACGAGTAAATCATTATTATATTTATATATATATATATATATATATATACCCCCAAATACGTCCATAGGCTACGGTGTCTGCTTCTCATCGGTCAAGCCATATGCATCTTTGTCACCGTCATAATTTAAAAAAATCGTCACATAAAATTTGATGATATTTATCACAGTGAAACGTCATTCAAGCATTAAGTGTGAATGATCGAATTAACTGAATTATAGACAGGGTTTCGGTAAAATGAGCGAAAAAAACAATCTTCAGTGATTTCCGTATTGTAACAAGTAATCAGTACCATAGTGAGACTGGTATGGGACTAGCTACAAATTAGAGAACGTAAAAATATCTGAATCAAAGGCGACTTGAAGGCCTCCACTCACCGGACGCGTGTCGTGCGCGGCGCGTGTGCTGCGCGGCACACGCGCAAGTTGTAAAGCATTCAAAATCAAAATCAAAAATCAAAAATATTTTATTCAATATAGGTTCCTACAGAACACTTTTTGAAGGTCAAAGTTCAATACATTTAACAATTGAGCACATGTTAGCTTACAAACATAAATGTTGTTATAACAATGTCAAAAAAAAAAAAAAACATTATCATTGGGTAGTCAGGAAATATATAAAACAAAGTCAAAATTAGAGTATGTCAGTTCACAGCGAGAAATAAATAATATAATAAAAATATTTAAAGTCATTTAAAGGCGTCATTATCATTTAAAAAATCGTTTATCGTGTAGTAGGCCTTGCGAACTAAATGGGTTTTTATAAACAACTTAAACTTATTTAATGACATACCTTGTACATTCTTGGGAATTTTGTTATAAAAACGCACACAATTGCCCATAAAAGAAGAACTCACTTTTTGCAGACGATAACGAGGCACGGCAAGTTTATCCTTATTTCTAGTATTAATTAAGTGACAGTCACTATTTAGTTTAAATAAATGTAGATTTCGTTTTACATACATAACAATTTCAAAAATATATTGAGAAGCAAATGTGAGGATGTTGATTTGCTTGAATTTTTCTCTTAATGAAATGCGAGATCCTAACTGATAAATAGCGCGAATCGCTCTTTTCTGTAATACAAATATGATCTGGATGTCAGCGGCTTTACCCCAAAGCAAAATACCGTAGGTCATTATGCTGTGAAAGTAAGAAAAGTAAACAAGCCTTGCTGTCTCAACATCGGTGAGTTGCCTTATTTTTTTGACTGCATACGCTGCCGAACTAAGCCTATTACCTAACGAAGAAATATGTGATCCCCATTGCAGTTTATGATCCAGTGTAATACCGAGAAAAACTGTGCTATGAGCAAATTCAATGAACTCATCATTAAGTTTAACCTGTTCATTCTTATTGGTATTGACTTTAGAAAGACTGAATTTGATACATTTTGTTTTCTTACTATTTAAAAGTAAATTGTTAGCGGTGAACCATCCTGCAACTGAGTCTAGCGCTGCATTAACTTTATCCAAATTGGTTTCCTTTCTGCTAACTTTAAATATTAACGATGTGTCATCAGCAAACAGCACAATATCGTGTTTGTTTTGTACGTGATAAGGCAAATCGTTAATATAGGCCAAGAAAAGAAATGGACCAAGTATTGAGCCTTGTGGCACTCCTATGGAAATATTAGACCCCTTGGATTGTATCCTATTTATTTCCACGTGTTGAGTTCTATTGGATAGGTAAGATTTTATAAGATCAAGTGCACGATGTTTTACCCCATAGTGGCTAAGCTTTAAGATAAGAGTGTCATGGTTTACGCAGTCAAAGGCCTTTGACAGATCGCAAAAAACGCCAATTGCATCCATAGACTTTTCCCAGGCATCGAAAATGGTTCGTAGTAGTTCAACACCAGCATCGGTTGTTGATCGGCCTTTGGTGAATCCAAACTGGTTTGCATGTAGAAGACTATTCAAGTTAAAGTGTGATAACATTTGGTTCAAGATAATCTTTTCAAAAATTTTACTTATTGCTGGGAGTATAGAAATAGGTCGAAAATTAGAAGGGTCTGATTTGGTGCCCGTTTTGTGCACTGGTATTATTTTACTTTGCTTCATTAGGTCTGGGAAAATTCCAACGTCTATGCAACTATTAAATATGTAAGCAAGATATGGTGCTATAGCTACTATTATTGCTTTCAATGCTTTAACTGAAAGGCCCCAAAGATCTTCGGTTTTCTTTACCATGAGTGTAATGAAAGCAGTAACAATTTCTACAACATTGAAATTACAATTCAAACACACATCGAACGCGTTTCGAAGGCGGGCCCGCGCGGCGCTAAAGATACAACTCGGCAGCGCGGCCGCGTGTCGTGCTCGTCGCGTGAGCTGCGCGGGCCCGCGCGGGCCCGCGCTGCTAAGTATGATAGAGATAGTAAGATACATATTAAATGTGTTGGTAGTGAGAGAGATAGCGCGTATGAAGCGGTATATTCACACCGGAAGCGGGCGGCGTATAGCAACGCGCAGCACACGCGCAGCACCCGCGCAGCAGCCGCGCTGTACACGCGCGGCACACGCGCAGCAGCCGCGCTGCACACGCGTTGCTTTACGCCGCCCGCTTCCGGTGTGAATATACCGCTTCATACGTGCCCGACACGCGCAGCACACGCGCGGCACACGCGCGGCACACGCGTCCGGTGGGTGGAGGCCTTCACAGGCGACAGCCGAAACGGCTCATACTTAATTGTAATAATTTGATGGGTTACTATCAATATAGCAACACTACTTTATAAGTTTGGACCTGGGGAAAGTACCTTAAAAATTGTATGACATTTCTGTGAGTCACCAAGTCTTGGCTGGAAATCAGCGCTGTAGGTCTCTAACACCTCAGCATGAATACTGAGCCAGTGCCCTGTTCACTGCCACAGAGACACAACTTGTTTCATGTTTTATGCGTTTTCTGTATATAGCTATTAATAATAATGATATATTCTTTATTGCATCACAACATAAGAAAAACATGTAACAAAGGTAACAACAGGCGGTCTTATCGCTTTAGAGCGATCTCTTCCAGACAACCTTTGGGTAGCAGGAAATTTTCAAGAAGAGTCGAAAACAGGTTGTGTTTGTGAACTATAACAATTTTCTTTCTTCCCATTCGAAATTTTTCATAAACGGGATTCCACCATCAGATATCACGACCGTTGGCAGTTCATGTAAGTAATCCTTTAAATGTGTACAAAGCGCAGGAGTTTAAAGTGTTCTATGATAAAATACTTGTAAAATGTGACCTTCTGAACACATTTAAATAGCTAGATTTTTCTTTCTGCTACCCATCCAATTTCGCGAGAAGAATTCGTAAGTAGAGATTCATTTCTAGTGTCTGTATTTGCCTTGTCTATCGTTTTTAACAGTTTTCTTTTCGAGTTACTGTCTACGTTTACAATAAAGAAAAAAACAATTCAGTTTTCAGGAGGAACAATAAATCATTAGAAAGTTTAAATACGTCTCGATCAGTACCAATAATCATTGACGCCATCCGAGCGAAATTTCCAAATAGGAATCTGAAAACTGCCAAGTGTGAATTCTCAACTTAAAAGGACATATTTAACAAAAAAGGTCCTAAATGACAGTTAATTCCTATTCACATAGGACATTTGCTTTCAATAGATTGTTCCAGGAAAATTTCGGGCCTTTCATTAACCTTTTTCGAGAAGTCCTATTCTTGAACACTTCAAAAGCGATGATAGGTTTTTTATTTAGACGTGAAAAACCTTTTCGCTCGGTGACTCCGATATTCTGTACAAAGCAGTGTAACGAAATATATTACCTTACATTGTGCTTTGGATAGCGTGGGCGTACTTGTTAGAAAGTCTAAGGATTTAAAGAGACGGTAAAATCTCTTTAGACACAAACGTACTTTAAGGCTCGCGTCCACCAGAGCTGTGCGGGAAAAATGAGCGGAGCGAGGATGTGTAGCGAAGCTGTGAAATGTCTGCAAATGAGCGGTACGAGGCTGTATTACGAGGTTGTGAAATGTGTACAAATGTGTGTGTAAATGACCGTTGTGTAAACCCATTCCTCTCTCGACACATCCATCGCAAGCGTTTCACTTGTCATTATGTGAAAAATCCTTGCTCAGTTCAACCCATATCCACCAGTGTGAGAGGTTAGAAAAATGATACTTTATTATTGATTGATTTTTTCCCCGCTCACGTATGACAACTTTGCACAGTGGGTGTGCATACTCACCCTATAAATAAGTAAGTCCTTCGTAGTTATTTTTTATATCAGGGAGGAGGTAAAACAAATAGACACGTGCTTCTCTCTTGGTCCTAGGTAAAGTATACAATACAAATACTCTTAATTGCACACCTCACACAGACAAAGCAGACGGTTAAAATATTGCTGTGGAGGGGATTCCCTGATTTTACCGACGAACGTTTAAACGAATGCTTTGTTTAATCGGCTTTTAATTTCATTGAACTTATTTTTCTTAGAAACCGTTAATTTTTTAGGTAAAGCTAAAAGCTAATAGGCTTGTGACATAGCATTTATTCACGATGCCATTTGAACCAGTTTTTGGAGAGGAATTAATTTGTATGGGAAAAAACTGCTATTTAAAGAACAAAAATACCCAAAAAAATAGTTAAAGGCGGTCCTCGCTGACGGCAGCAATGCCGTAAAAGTATGATGTATAATCGTTGTATGGAAAAACAAGTAAATTGCTGTTTCGGTCGCGAAATACAGCGTGTCCATGGTTGTCGTACAATTTTTTCTATTAAAGTGTAAGGATCAAATTTACTCTTGGACAACATAATAAAATGAATATTTTTTGAAACTTTCAAGATCCATATCTTTTTACGATTTGAATAATTGGATGGTTTACTATCCATTTACCAACACTCGAGGTAAGTTCAACCATTGGGTTAGGTTTGTTTTATAACAAAGCAAAAAAAATTTTTTCAATGAAATTAAATTTCGGCAAAACATTCATTTTAACGTTTGTCCGTGAAAGAAGGGTGATCTTACCATACTGCCAAAGAGGGGTATGTTTTTCGTGCGTATGTATGTATGTGAACAAGAAAAATAAGATTTCTCGGGATACAGTCCAAATGGCTTGATGGACTTTGACATGCGAGGTGTTGTTAGATTCTTCTTAATCATATCATAGTCTAAAAATATTTAAAAACGTTATTTTATTTCACTTTTTGTTGATTTTAAAGGCAAAATCATACATCTTACACTCACATAGTAATTAATGCTAAATGCAATTTATTGTTCAGGTCAAAATTGTGTTGTGGCGACTGTTGGTTTTTGACAAATTATTAAACACCTTTGTACACTGTTTACAATAAATAAATACTTTACTTTACTTTAATTTACTTTACTTCACTTTGCTTTGCTTTGCTTTGTTTTACTTTACTTTGCTTTGCTTTGCTTTACTTTACTTTACTTTTCTTTACATACTAAGACAAGGACAGGTGCATTTTGTATGGCAACAAAACATGATGATCGCAGATTTTCAGAGGCCACCTCTTTTATATAACATAGCTATGTATTATTGACATTTAAATGAATATCAAACACAAACCGAACCGTAATCGATAAACCAATTCCAAATTCAATTAATATCATCTGATATAAACCGGAAGTATTATCCTGGCCCGACCGGATATGCGGCGGTCGCCGGCAACTGTCCGCCATTACGACAGCTGTCGCTGGCCGGGCCACTTCCGGTGTGGAACGATGGAGTGCTAAGCGCTTCCGGTAGCCATTTCGGTTATTTGAGGGATTTTGGAGTAAGACAGCTTTGCTTCACGGAGTTTTGCGGTTAAAGTAGAGGATCTTAAATTATGATTAGTCACGAGGCATATCCTAAAATGTATGCGCCTTTCTGTTTCGGTTCGATTTTGTTCAACGCTTATCTGTATTACAATTCAATACGTGGAATTATCTTGTTGAAGATGCATGTAAACTTGACATTATTTAAGTTGGCCGAATTTCATCAAAGTTGGCCATTCAAAAAGCAGCTCTACCGTCCAAGGTACAAGATTACAATTCCAATAACAGTTTAATAAAGAGTGATACATAGTCGTTAAAGTACATCTCACTTCATTTTTATGTTTATTTTCCACTCGCCCATCCCAAGAATATATTAGCAGTTTATGTATTTATTTATTTATTTATTTATTTATTTATTTATATAATCATGTTCTTATAGATGCGGCATGCCGCAATACAATTGTATGCCGTTTCCGTGGGTCACCAACGGTGCTGGCTGAAAATCAGACCGGTTAGGTGTCTAACAATGCATAATGCTGACCGAGTGTCCGGTTCACTGCTGCAGAAACACACCAAGGATGCCTTTCCACCAGAGATGTGGTATGCTTGCTATGCTATGTTTTCATACATTTGAAACGTAGCTTTAGCTGGAGCTGGTGGATTGTTTGTTGTTTATGTGTTTTTGTGAATATATACAAGGTGTTTTTGGCAATTTCCGTTACCTAATTGCAAGGGGGCATAGGTTAGATTAAATAAAGTTAATTTCTCCAAGACAGTAGTATCTTAACTCTTACTGTTATCAAGATATTGGATATTTTTATTTAATCAGATTTGCAGATTTAACCAGTGTAAAGGCTCTTAACTGTGGTGTCATCACAGTTTTTTAAATGTTGTAAGGTTCCTATACACTACAGGAAGGTTTACCAAGTGAGTTCGTTCGATACTAGGCAAAAACTGCGTCGGAGGTACATTTTTTTACTTAATTTGTCTTCTTGGACCTTCTGGTCTTGAACCCTTGCACAATAAGACAATAACTGTTAATGCCACTTTTTTTACAAAAAAAGAAAAAAATAATATTTTATTTACGAAATTATTATGCTAATTGGTTTCTGTGAATGTATTCTGCAATATGCCGAAGTTAACAGAAATTCCCGGGAACACCCTGTATATATATCTCTCCTTCTTTCTTACGTATCGAACGCTCATTTCTCTGACTCAACGAGTCAGAAGCAGAAGGAGCGTGTGAAACAAATTCCATCAATTGTAAAAATGGGAGCTAAGTTCAATAAAATAAATTGCCTGATTGTCAACTGCCCCTTACTCTTTATAGTAAACTATTGTCTGTCTGCGACTCCGTCCGCGTGGATTTCGTTTATATCGTGGCTCCATACAAATCCCCAATTTCAACCCCATTTCAGGGGCTGAAATGGGGTTGAAATTGGGATTTGTATGAAGCTCCTAATTTAGTGGATGATTGCCAGGACAAAAATCCTATCCCCGGGACTCAAGCTATCACTATAACAAATCATCATCATAGCAGCCGAAAGACTGCTGGACATAGGCCTCCCACAAAGAGTGCTAAAGCTTCCGGTCCCGCGCCACCCGCACCAAGCGGACTCTTGCGGCCCTTACCAGGTCACCAGTTCACAATACAATAATACAAATACCCTTTATTTGCACACCTCACACAAACAAAGCATTCTACCTTGTCGGGGGCCTACTCACGCGGCGCCTTCCGGCAATTATCAATTCAATACCCAACTGTATTCTAATAAACATTATATTACATATTTTTTTTAAATTTAAATTATAAATTTACCCTGAAACTATTATAATTACAACCCATATCGCTTAGTGATCCATATCTGGTAATCCACAATAAGCTGTATAAAATTAATAAAACATTTTATATTGTCCTCATTTTCATCTCATTATTTTACCATCGGATCTGAACGGTATTAAACTGATGTAATTTTACGTTAGAGGTCTAAACAGCTCGTTATAAAATTGTTAAGTAACTTTTGAGTTTTAACTGTGATCATTCATCAATATTATTACTTAACTATCTTCTGTCCGCGACCTCGTCTGCGTGGACCCGGGATAAAAACTATCCTTTATTTTAATTCAGGCTATAAACTATCTTCCTGCATAATTTCATCCATATCGGTTGAGCCTTTTAAGCGTGATTAAGTAACAAACATCTATACTTACATTACATAACAGCCCAAGAATCTGATCTATTGGCGTTTCATGGCCACATTATGTCCTTACCTTCGTTATGGTCTTATTTTTTGGGGTAACTCCACACATGCCCAACGAGCGTTCCTCTTACAAAAAAAATGCGTTAGAGCGATCTGTGGCGCCAAAACGACAGATTCATGTAGACCGTTGTTCAAAAAACTTAAAATCCTTCCATTACACATTAAACATAATATATACGAAATGTGCCTTTTTGTGAAAGCTCATATTAACCAATACGATATTATGAATTCTAACCCTAGGCTACTTAACATCATGGACTCAATATATGTTGTCCAACTCATGTCTCTGCTCATTTCGGGAAAAGTATTATTTCCATGTCTGTCAAATTTTTTAACCATTTGCCGACCTGAAATCCTTGGATTGTCAAGGTTTCAAAATAAAATTATTCAAGTGGTGTCTACAAAAGTGTTCTACTCTGTTAATGATCACTTTGTAACCACCATTGCCTAATGAATTCATTTATTATTTTTATTATCTTCTTTGACCATTTTCCTTATTGCATGACAATGATTTAATATTATTGTTTTTGTATTTTTTTTTATTCTTCTCAATATTTATCTTTAGTCTGAGATTGCTACACTTTGATTTGACATTAATAAAACAATAGATAATAGTTATATAATTTCAATGACATGCATATTGAGGGTCAAATTATTGTAAGCCACACTCTGGCTGATTGTGATGTAACCATAATAATTATACTAACCCTACAACCATTTATACTCACATTCAAACAATGAATGATTTGTATTTGTATTTTCGCATTTATAATATTAGTACGATAGATAGAATATACATAGCAACTTTTTAAAAGTAAGTATTTATATTTTTATTCTACAATTTACCTCTAGGGCTGTAAAACAAGGAATGCGCAAAATAATTAGAACGCGGGATTTAACGCCCGGGCCGAAAGCAAGTACGATAATAAATATCTCATCTGAGACATTCCTTATTACCAACACAACATTAACACTTGTTCAACATACATTATTTTACATCAAGAAAATCTTCTTGACATAAATAATTACTTAATACACGAACTGAGCAACTTAAATAAGAGCTTGTTAAAATTCTGCACTCTTGATTACAAAAGAGCTGAGCTAACTATGGGACTAGGTCGATTTGTGTCAGATATTGTCCCCTTATATTTATTTATTTATATTATTTATTTAGTTATTTAAAAGAAAATTAGGTACCACAGGAAAAGTACGGTTCTGATAAATATTAGATTATAATAACATGTTTTTTGCTTATTTCATCTGAAAACGTTACTCTATCATGGTTTTTTCAAGAATCCTACAAACTTTCCACCCGGAAGAAGTTTTAGAAGTTTTGAATTATCTTTTTTTACAAAGCATATTCTAATCTCGTAATTTCTGTCCATGTCTAATCCTACTGGGCAAGTAAATTACTATTTAAACCACTTCATCATCCTCGTGCCGTTTTCCCGGTGGAACCCTAAAGGAGCCCGGGGTCCGGTTTACCTCCTAATCCCAAGATTTGGTATGGGCACTAGTTTTACGAAAGCGACTGCCATCAACGTTTCAACCTAAAAGAAAAACTAGACCTTAATTCAATAAAAATAATAAAACTGTAATTAAATTACTCAATTACTGAATCGCACAATAAACATTACCGTCTTTCTTTCCTTAATAATGCGGTTAATTAGGTAAGTACCTGAAACAACATAATTATATATAACATAATACATTTGTTAGCAATAAATAGTTAATGGCCTAATTACTTAATAGTTAATATTTTAAAGGCGAAAGTAACTCCACTTGAAACAACTTAAACCGCTGAACCGATTTAGCAGATGAAATGTGGTGTGGATATAAGTAGTTTAAAACCAGTAATACCGTAATTATCCCACGAATCATCCCTTAGAGGGAAAAAGGAGGGTGGAAATTTGTATGGGGAGCGATAGCTAAGCCTACGCCTGAAATACTTTAGGTAACAACGATTCGTGAGATCTACGCGGACGAAGTCACGGGAAAAAACTAGTTTACTATACCTCGCCATACAAACGACACGCAGGAAGTTAGTTCAAAATAAACCTAATAAGGCATGGCCATTTTTTATAAAAAGAGTATGAAATTGAATAAAAACAAGAGGGAGAGTATTGTGGATAGGAATCTGATTAAGGTTAGTATTCGGATTTTGACATTGGGTTATATTAAATTTCTGTTATTATTTAAAGTACCAAATAGTACCACTATTTGGTACTTTATTTCTATTGTATTTAATATTGTAGATTATAAACTTAAACTTCTTTTGACATTGTGATTTGATTACACACAGGAATAAACTGACAGATTTTTGTATACTGTATGAATTGTATTTCAAATGTCATTTTATTTTAACATTAATACCATTATATAAATTATTATGGCATTCCTGGACGATCGCTGTACGATAAGTAATAATAAGCTAAGTCAGATGTACTGTATCATGTGAAAATTGTACAATGAAATGAAATAAACTAAACTATTGTATTGTAAAGGAGCCGGGTCTGCTTCGGTACCTAATACCGATATTTGGTGAAACCACTAGTATTTCGAAAGAAAGTGCCACAATTAGACCATGATGAGATTAGACCGGTTTCCTCACGATGTTTTCCTTCACCGAAAAGCCGCTGTTAAATATCGAATGATATGTAGTAGTTTTTTTGAAAATGAGCCGGGTTTGAAGCCGCTATTTCCAGATCGACCGCTCGTCTACCTTGACTTCACCTTACCGCCGGAGGTACCCTACCTATCGGGCGTAATATGGTTGCATTCTATCATTACAAGCTTTTATTTAGTTTCACCTGTACCGTTGTCTGTCTGTCGGTAATCAAATCTTGCAAGTAGAATTTGATCCACTTCCCGGTTTCCGATTGAGCTGAAATTTTGCATGCATGTATAAATCGGATGACAATGCAGTATTATTATGACATAGAGCTGATCTGAAGATGGAGCTATAAGGTGACCAAAGGAGCTCCGTAATTAAACAACGCAACTCCATCGAGTTTGGGCTCGTTAGAATCGTCTCAATGAGCAGTTGGTGATGGTATACAGAAAGGTACAGTCGGCAATAAAAGTGACAGAAAGTTGTTTATAACTGTGGATATCAGTCACTCTCGCACCCGTATACCCGTTAGAACGTGACGGATGTCTTAACCACACGATAAGTGATAAAATAGCAACCATCTAAGGCTCGCAAACAGACATATAACTAGCGCCACGTCATACAAAGTGCCTTTTATCCACTCCCTCCGGCGTCTAAACCAACATTCGCGACGAGCAGTAATGGCTCCCGTATTCTCCATAAATTACGGTTGATACACACATCACACACTCTTGCAACACGGACGATAGGGAGGGGAACGGGGACTATCGATATTAATTACGATGCAGTACGATTCTGGGCCGAGGGACTGGCATTCCAGTTCAACACGTTTAGTTAAATAGTCAGACTAGGGATGGGTGGATGGTAGCTTGAAATATCGATATTTGACCGTCATAAAGTGTTATGCATGTGACGAGCTGTTTGTGCGGCTAATTTGTAAAAGGGGAGGGATAATGTTTTTTTTCTCTTATTAGAACCTGTATGGCAGCCAGGTGATGTCGGTTAACACTTTCAGTGAAAGATCTCGCTAGGTTTATACAGATATAGACCACACGCTCCTCCTAATATTATAAATGCGAAATTTTGGATGTCCATGTTGTATAAGGCGCAGTAGGTTCAAGGTCTTCTCTCCCTCTCACTGAGCATAAGTGTGAGCGAGATGGAAGTGCGTGCCTGGAAGGGCAAATATCATGTTTTTTAATTTTAACTTTTTGGCCGTTTCAATAAATAAAAAAGTAATCCCTGTTTTCTCTGCAACATGATATTGCCGATTTTTAGAAGCCATTTTAATATTCTTAGCTTTTGTGCATAATTTGTTACGAATATAAGTGTAGTTTAGACCCTTTTAGACCTATGTTCGTGATTTATTTCTATGGAGCGAAAATTGCTTAATCATGTTTCGATTCACTCATCTCCCTGCAGAAAAGCCTCAAGATGACTATTCGTATTTTTTTGAAACCATATTATTATAAACAGACGCATTATATTGTTTCATAAACTCTGTTCGCTCCACTTCGCTGAACCTACGGCGCCTTAAACGGCAAACCCATTTGAATGATATTTTGCACCAAGATATGAAAATAAGCCTGGATTAAAATATAGGATAGGATACACGCCGACGAACGGGCAGAAGCTAGTAGACACATATAGGGTGCTAACTGACAACCTGTCAACTTTCATAAAGGAGGAGATGGGTCAATTTTCAAACGAGCTGTTTTTGCTGTTCCATGGCCATAATTTCAAGTCAGATTAACATGGAGTATTGATTCATATATATTTGTATTCCGTGTGTTATAAAGTATTTAAAATATATATAACAATACCTTAAATATTCATTGATTCTGAAAAAAAATGTATTTGGAATCGTAAAACAGCGAAATCTACCGCTTTTTTGCGTGTCCCACTTGCGGTTTTGCTCAAACAAAAATTCATAACTATGGACTACGGCAACGTATATATAAACAACTTGTACTGTTATAAAGAAGATTTATTAGCGTATTCATTAATATATCTTGCAAATTTAATGCGTGAATAATTAAAGCCTGTGAAGTATTTTTGTAGTTGTCCCACGCGCGACCCATTTATTAGGACTCAAGCTCAAAACCCTTAAAATCTGTTTTTTTATTATCCCACCGTTACATTTACTTTACGATACGATAGACAGGTTAGTTGGGCTTAAACCAGCAACGGGAGTGGACGCAGAGCCGGTATTTTCGAAGGAGGAAACAGGTTTTCTTGATACGATGTATTTTGGTACGGCTATCACGACATTTGTATGGGCGTTAATTTATTAACATACGATTGAAATAAAAATGTGTCTTTCATAACAAAGGTTAGCAATATGGGGTAAGAGTTTCGTGTTTAACTAATTAGTGAATTCAATAAATAGTGTACGAAGGATCACCAAAAAACATTCATGTTGACATTTGTATGGCGACATTTGTACGGCTTTTTTGGCCATACAAATGTCGAACGTGGCATACACATGTCGATTCAAAACAAAATCTAAGTAATTTTTAATATTTTGGAATATAATCACAGAATAAGTAATAGTACAATATAACGACCATCATAAACCATAAACCGGAGATACTATATCGAAATAGTGAGTTTTTTTATTGTACAAATATTTTAAGCTGTTTCAACAATTGTATGGCAAGATCGACATTTTGATGGCACTCGTTGACATTTTTATGCCGCTATCGACATTTATATGGCAGAATCGACATTTGTATGGCATTATATCGACTTTTGTATAGCGCTGTCGACATTTGTATGGCGCTGACGACATTGGTATGGCACGGTGATTTTAAAGCATCAATATCTAGCTAACCATTAGAAGCACAGTGGTGCCTCATGCACCATATTTTTTCTTTTTAAAAACCCTACCTCTCGCTGTCGGTACGAATCTAATATTCCAAAAAATAAAAAAAAACCATACGAATGTCGAAAAAACGTCTTGTTCAAAAATTGACCCAGATCTGGTCGAAGGGTGTACTTTTCCGGCGATTTCGGGGCCTGTTATTTGACACCCAGAACATGCGGCCGCCGTCTTAACGTGTTATTATTTTACTTATAAGTTTTGAATATTGATATGCATGTTAGTCTGGAAGGTATTTGTAAAACTGCACCTCGTTGCTTGCGACGGATTAATAAATCATAATAATAATAAATACGTTTATTTCGGAGTAAAGATACATCCATATTTGTTAGTTTTAGGCACATTATTAACTTAGGAGCTATGTTAGTGTAGGCAAATACATAGACGCATTCCGCTACAAACGGTTTTTAGTTAGTTTTGATATCGGCTACGGGCGTAGCGCTCTGAATTTTTTATCAATGACCGTGACTATAGATTAGATTAGATTTATTTCATGATAAATAAATACATTACAGATTTGCATACAAATGTCAAAAAAATAAGATTTTTTATCACGATCGTCAAAAACAGAGAAAAATTAAGATATAATATTAAGTCAACAAATATAAGAACACAAAATAACACAGTAACAAGAAAATATAAAAAATAAATCCAAGGCAAAAGAACACAATAAATATATCAACCTCTAGGTATCGTCATTTTTTTTACAAAATTTAGTGCATCGGAACACAATACATTTAATGTCAAATCATATTTATACAATCATATACCGGGTGGAAAGGCACGACGATCCTTTCCGAAAAAGGGGGATTGTTTAGATTTAGTACTGTATTTCGTCTACAGAAACTAGGCTTGTAGTCGTAAGCGTTTTGAAGTTATAGGCGGTTAACTTTTAATGCAAAATACTGCAAGTGACAACCCTCATTAGGTTCAGTAACATTTTAGCAATAACACAAGGGTCAGTGACCTTTATCAATACGTGTATACAATTATTAGTACGTAGTAATAGTAGGGTTGTCACTAAGAAGAAAATGAATTAATTTTAATATGTTTAAAAATCTAAACATTACGAATCGATTCTCCATCACTTAAACTACCCTCCCTTTGCGGAAAGGATCGTCATGCCTTTCCACCCGGCACCTATAATTATACTAATCGTATTTAATATAAATTTATATTCAGTTTTAAACATTAAGTTGTAACTACAATGTTTTTACAACACACCTTATAACCAAACAAGTCCTTAGACTTTGTAGTTTATTGCGCACCCACTTAATTAGATAGCCATTAAATCAACTCCGGACTATGCCTGCAATGCCATTAACAGCGTATCTCAACCTCAACCTTGCTACAGGTCTCCAACATTACTTGACCCCGCAATTCATAGCCATGATGCTAACCAGAGGTCAGCCTTACCTACACTGGAAAATTCGGTAAGCGTTGTGAATATATGGCGACGTTGTATTTTTTTTATATACTTATTGTTAAGAAACAACCAGTCTTACATAAATAAGTGTACAGACTACATTTAACATAAAAATAGACCTATAGTTTCATTAAAGGTTAACTTCTAGAACGTTGCAATTTTTTTTTTTTTTAAATGTATGTATGCCTTTTTAGTATCAAGTGGTACATATACAAACATAGTGATAATTCCCCAAATGTTCTGATGCATGCAGAACACTTGATCAAACAAACATACTATTTTAAATAATTATAGATATACATTTTCGTGCAAAATTTAATCTATAAATACTTATATAACAACAAAAACCTTATACCTAAAACACTTCTTATAAAAAGTTGCCAGGATAGCGTAATTTCTAAATGCATTCTTAAGCGATGGCCTGAATGGATTTTGTGGCCAGTTAATGTGCGACTGGATTTCATTGTTTTCCCTAGAAATTGAATTAATATTGTTAGATGTGAAGATGTCGACGTTGTGGCAAGGTTGATTTTATTTTGTTACGATTTAATTGCAAATGGGCTTCAACCCATTCCTGGTCAATGACTCACATATGATTCATACATCTACGTCCGATTTTATAGGCACGCTACAGAGTAAAGCACTTATGTAGCGTTGGATGGCCTCTCATGGGTTAAGCTGCATGGGTTAAGTAGCGTGGCGAAGAATGGAATAATGTTTTATTAAAATTAAAATTTTACCCGACCGCCTCAGAAGGAGGGCTAAGTTTTTGGAGGGTATGGTATGTATGCGGACAAAAACAAAGACAGTCCCCACACGGCTTGATAGATTGTGACATAATAATATATGAGGTGTTGTTGGTAGCCTCATAAGTGTGTGAGTGACGTCGGCCGTAATATATGAAAAAAATCAATTGGGTTCTTTGGAAAATATTTTGATCTCTCTTGCAAGTATCATATCATTAAGCGTACGTATAGTATATGTACAAAATTAATACAGAAAGCACTTCATGCATAGCGTAATGTTTGATTCTATGTTTGCCTGAAAGAAAATTTCTTGACGCTCTCAATCAATATAAGAACACATGTGTCATTCTGTATCTATAAGAAAGGATAGAGTATCCAATAAAAGGTATGAGATGTTTTATAAAAAAAATAAAGAAACTGAATTATTGAATCATCGTTTCTAGACATAATATCATACCATAAATAAAATAAAATAAAAAAGCCTTTTATTTCATGCCAGTAATTGTACAATGTCAATAATGATATTTAATGTCAGATGTGTTTGTTAATGTCATTATTCATTATTAAACTATTTATTATTATTATTATTTATGCCGCAAGAACCCCTTCTCGGGTGACGGCCTCCTCCAGAGTAAGCCAGTTAGTTCTGTCTTGAGCTTTATCCGTCCAATTTGGAATATCATACCATACCATGGAAAAATCATCGATAGAAAATATTAAAATTTCATCGACATCTTCTATCCCTGTATAACATAATAAACTATGACGTCCTGACCCGCCATGAATACAAAGTGACATGCATTCTGGCGCCGCGCGTGCATTGACACACTTTCTGACAGGACAATGTACTGAATATATCACTAATTTTTCAACTAATCCAAGCCAGATAGCGGCTAAAAGGCTACCCTTTTAACCCAACTGCCGAAGGAGAGGAGGGTTATGCTATTTTGAGGGTATGCATGTATGTATGTATGTATGTGTGTATGTCTTATTATTAGACATGTCCTGCAGCCTAAGCCGTTTGACGGATTTCAAAATATGAGGTGTCGTTGGCTTCCTCTTAATTGTAGTAGTGACATACATATATAAATACATATATACATTCACGCCTTTTTTCCCAAAAGGGATAGGCAGAGCACATGAAACGTATGTTCCAGCGTCACTTTTAGCATACATGTGGGTATAAAAGAGCGACAAAATGTGATATTGCAGTGATAGGTTGCTAGCCCATCGCCCACAACGCACTTCAACCCTTTCACGACACCTACGGGAAGAAAGAGAGTGGTGAAATTCTAACCCGACACCACACGAGTTGTAGGAGTGAGATAGGTTATAATGATATTTGTAAAGAAGCAGTAGGGTTTTTCGAAATATCTTTTGTTTCCACTTGTTTATAAACAAGCCACAGTGACAGATGATACGCAAATGCACTTTTGTATTTACAATCAATACTGTGTGTAAGCAGCACGCGGGCATTTATTAAAACTGATAATAATATGTTGCATTAGCAATTGTCTGCATGTATTTGCAAATCAAAATTATGTAAGTAAATTAACTGCGCAATTTGTTTTCCAAAATACAAACCTTCAATGGACTAGGTGTATGCCGCCATACTAAACAAAGTATGAAGAGCTGTCATTTACACTTGTCAATTTACTTTGCTGCTTAGATTTATGAAGTCGGAATTATAGTTAATTATCTGTACCTATTAAATAAGGTCATGATTACGTTAAAGAACTCCGTTCATTTACCCTATTTCTACTAAAAAAAGCCCGCTTACCGGTAACGCACTGTATATTGGCTTAATGAATAATCATAATATATTAAAACATCATTTCATAGTATATGGCACCCCGGCGGTGCGCACACGCGCCAACTGCCGCAGTCATGTCCGCCAGGGTCTACTCGAAGCTCGTTAACATTTATGTTACGCATGAATTGTTATCGGTGGCTAATGTGTATGATCGCGCTGCATTAAGGCTTGGCCAAACACAGGGCGTGGCGCAGCGCGACGTCCGCGCCGGCGCGATGACTGTTCAAACAGGGCGCGCGTGGATCGCGCCGGCCTCGCACTCTTACCACGCCCTCATCGCGCGCGCGAACGCGGTGCGTTGCGGGCGTGACTCGCGCCCGGATACAGCATGCGCGTGCGGAGGGTCGCTCATTCCTTCCGAAGGCATAGATCAGAGTCATATATAACTTTATGATCTGAGATTAATATATTGCTACGCTCGCACTAGGCACCGCGCACTGCCTAACGTCCGACTGATGTGACCCAGCGCGGCGCAGCGTGCCGCCGCGTCCGCGCCGCGCAGCGCTGCGCTCGCGCCGAGTGGACGCAAGGGGCAGCGCGGCGCGGGGCGCGACAGAAGCGGGGCGCGATGCCGGCGGGACGCAATCTGTTTGACGTCGGTAACCTGTTAGCATGTGTTTAATGCCGCCGCGGTCGCGCCGCCAGACCGCGGCGCTGCGTCGCGCCCTGTGTTTGGCCAAGCCTTTTGTCGCCGAAATAATATAGTTCTACCCACTTCCTTTTCCCTTAGGTACTGTACTCTTACTGCAAGATGTAAACTATGTATAAAAATAAACACAGTCTGCTCGTTAGCTTTTAGTTTTTAGCATGTACTACAGGAAATGTTATTTTAAGTTTTTATTTCTCATGTAGGTAAGTGAATTTATAATTCTTTATGAGAATTATAAAGTTCTTAAACCAGATTTAGTTTCTACCCGTGCAAAGGCCTTTTAACACTTTCACTGTCAGGAACCCGCCTAGCGGGCGCCAATGCTGCAGGCGCTTTCCACTATGTACGGGAAAAACCTTAGAATCAGCTACGAGCACGTAGCGTTTCTTGGCAATTGGATAAAATTAAAAGATGCAATTATAACACGTTTTATGTTTCTGTCATGCTTCAGTAATATTTCGCAATATTTTCATTTTAACATCCTGCAAAGCGTTCCGACGGACTCCTAATGGTTCTACTTAATGTCAGAAATTAGTGTTCGGGCCTTAAGCCGGCTTTAAACTTGCCTGTTTCGGAACAAGCCTTAAAAGCAGCTATATATATTAAATTATCCATGCTCCGGTAAAAAAATTGGATTAGAATCGTTTTGGAATTTGTCGCGCATTTTCCCTTCCACGTGATTTGATCATATACATTTAGTCTGACCCCCTAACAAAAAGCCCGCAGAAAAAAAATTGTTTTGTCTCTTTCCATCTTTATTTACTAGGCGTGTCGAAATGATATGGTAAAAAGTGACGAAATATCGAATTACTGTCCCGAGGACAGCCTTCAGACGACGACGACGCGACCTGTTGGCCGTGCCACCGGCGCGTACCGTGTCGTGTAGTAACTCACCGCTGTCCCGCGCGATCTTTCACAGCTCAATGCGTTCCGGCATCGACACCTGAGTGCGAAGTGTTTGCGTGGCGATAGGCGGCAGTGTGGTGAGTGCTTGAGATTATTTGAGGCGATGGATGCTAGGTGCTCTACTATACCTTAGTGCTCTACTAATTGGTTTATCGTATCAAGAGCTCAAAACAGTGACAGGGAGAAGAACAGAGTATAGCGATTACTCCAGCGACAAGAGCCTGGCTCTTGAGTTTATGATGATGCTGATATATTACGAAATATTATTTTTAATTGTTATTCTAAGTTTTGTTACACATTGGTTGTTAAACTGTAATGTCATGTAAAAGTTTTTATCCATACTAATATTAAAAATGCGAAAGTGTGTCTGTCTGTCTGTCTGCCTGTCTGTTACCTCTTCACGCTTAAACCGCTGAACCGATTTAGATGAAATTTGGTATAGAGATAGAGTTTGAGTCCTGGGGAAGGACAAAGGATAGTTTCTATCACGGAAATCATCCCCTAAGGGGGTGAAATGGGGGGTGAAAGTTTGTATGGAGCTACGATATAACCGAATTCAACGCGGACGGAGTTGCGGGCAGAAGCTAGTCAATAAATAAATCCTTACTAATCTTATAAATGGAAAAGTGTATGTGTGTGTTTGTTTGTCCGTCTTTCACGGCAAAACAGAGCTACGAATTGACGTGATTTCTTAAGTGGAGATAGTTGAAAGGATGGCGAGTGATATAGGCTACTGTATGTCTCTTTCTGACCCCCCACTTCCCTAAAATGGTGGGTGGAAGTTTGTATGGAGCTGCGAAACAAACGAGTTTCACGCGGACGGAGTCGCGGGCAGAAGCTAATTATTTATAATTTTGTGACTGTTCCATTCCTTTCTGATACCGTTGTTCCAGAAGATTTGGTTCTGACTACACAGAATTGGTCCGCAGTGGGTTGATTAAATAGGGATCCAATCTAGCCGATGGTTTGTATAGTTTGATTTAGTCGGTAAATGGGCAGTTTGTAGGTGGCTTCAAGTTATATGTATTGTTAGGTCTGTGGTTTTATGTAGATTGCTAACCGTAGATCCCACTGAGCGTCGTACGAAAATTGATCAAACGGTGTACAGGATTCGACGATGAAATTGTATTTAAGTAAACTAAGACGGTTCAATTATTTCAAAGAATTTTGGCCCTTTAGTAAGAATACAACGTTTTACAAAATTTGGAACGCTATGCAAAATTCCTTAAGCATATATTCATCTATTAGATGTACACCATATTACTAGGGAAATAATTGGCATAAAGAAATTAATAAACATTCAGGAACTATGTAATGAAATGAAAACGAAAGCCAAACTCGATGCAGTTCACAAAGCAATTTTTTTATTTATTGACAAATACCTACATTTACGTGACATTACAGTAATAACCAATGCGTCACGAAACCAAAACAACAAATAATACTATTTAGGCGACGAAACAGCGTGGCCCCGTTGCATCGTCGTCTCCGGTGTAGGATTCGGCAGATTGCCCCGGAACCGTCGAAACACTACACCCAATATGGGCGCAATATGGGCATTATCAGTTTTAAGGAATACCATTTGGCTCTATCACAATACCGATTTTGTCATGCTTCTAAAATTGGTTAAGTTGTTTATCCACGAGATGTACAAAACAATACCAGTTTAAAACAAAAAGCCGACGGGCGATCAGTCAGCGTTACCATTTACCATTCGTCTGCCCGGATTAGCCGCGCCCGTAGTTTCACTCGAGAAAATACCTAATAACTAATTACTGCTCCATCAGAAATGTAATTAATTTTAGCGAGAGGCGTGGTCTAAATTGAAACAGAGAGCGATATAAAGTGTCCGATTTGGTAATGTAATTTAACATCTTACTAACATTTGTTATAAAACTTGTTTTTTTTCAATTTACAGCAATTAATTTTACTGGAATAATATCAATAAAATATTTCAAAAAATATTAAATGAGTATTTTGGCAAAGGCAAGATAAGTCCACACTATACTAGTTAGTGAGTTGACACTCATTTTGTTACGAGAGAAAGACACCCTCTATCACATAGATATCTTTCAATTCAGACCCTGGCATCATCATCATATCAGCCGATGACGTCCTCTGCTGGACATAGGCCACCCCCAGAGTGCCACAATCACTGGTCCTTATAGACACCGTCTCGGTGTCAGACTCTGTACATACGAGTATAGGCCTTGGCAGAGAGTACAACTTTATACCATTTGGCGTCGAGACCCTCGGTCCGTGGGGTCCCAGTGCGCAAAAGATATTTGCGGAAATCACGAAAAGTCTGGTTGACGTAACTGGTGGCGGCTCTCTCGCAACGCATCAGCACTGCAATTAAGCGAAGAAATGCCGCCTGCATCCTCGGAATAATAGCTTGAGGATCTTTTTTAGATTTAACTTAGTTTTAATTAAATCTAGTTAATGTTAGTTATCATCGTGTAGGTATATACTTTCGAAAAATACGTAGTTTTATAGCTACATTAATTGACGTAGGTGCGGATGTGACCGACCACTGACTGACTAACAGATAGAATATCCAGACAAATCAAGAAAACTAAGTATCAAAATAAAACTTATCATTTATTCCTCCTCTAATCCTATCTTAAAAGTTGACTGCTGAAACGTTTTTTAACTTGCGTTGATTTATTTTCGATGAGAATTTTTCTCGCTAAAGTTCGTCCTTTAAGCCACCTCGCACGCTCACCTACAGGCGTACGCAAAAACGCCTTTAGAAGCGGCGCATGACGGTCGGACGGCTTGCTTTAATGGTTGCTCACGAGGTCTACTTATTCAAATTAATACCTAGACCTTAAGTATATATTTAGTGAACAAAGAAATACATAAAATCTTAAAAAGCATTCTAATTTCAAGCTAGATTAGCGTGACCTTAACTGAAAATTAAAAATTATTACTTAGTACTACGACGGTGGCAAAGAAGAAAACGACCTGTCTGATGGTAAACAGACACCGTTGCCTATGGACGCTGGCGAAACCAGAAGAATTACAAGCGCGCTGCCGACTTATTTATGTCACTTTCTCACCCTGGTCTCTAATGGCTGGTTAATGCCAAGCATTTATTAGGATACTGGATAGTCTATGATCATACAGGTCTAGTCAGAGTAGACATTTACCTATTGCAAACCTTTTTTGATCTGATGGTAGGAAAAAAAAGTGTCTCACAACACATTTTTGGAGCTCTCGACGACCTTACTCACTATAATAGTCCCTACCAACACAACACCGCACCTACGGAGTAAGTAGTAATATTATAACTATGCTTTTCAGTAAGAACACACATTCTTCTAATTCTAACACGTACTACCGACAACACAGCTAACTGACCATCCGCGCACTTTATACTGTACATTGTAATACGGTTGTATGTAAATACAGGATGATCAATTAATTGTGTTGGCGTTTGTACAAATTGGAAGCAAAAGTCCTCGAATCTCTTGGAAAAAGTTTAATGAAAATCACTTACGTCGTAATTCAAATTTATGAAAGCACAAATTACTAAGCAACTAACATTGTTATCAAAGATACATTAGTGTATTGCAGAGCTCCCCATTAATCATTTACAGCCGACCGGTTTCCCGTGTTTCGACAAAATTGTCGTAATTACGTCCAACTTTAATGTAACATGGGCTCTTTTAGTTGAGAGCGAGCCAAGTCCGATTCAAATGGAATGGTTCGTTTGTAATCAATGGAAAACTTGGCCTGAACAAACACTAATTAAATGGATACTCTTAAAAGTTTGGTAATTCTAGGCTTTGATTGCTAAGCAGCAATCAAAGCCTGGGCCAACTTAATATACACAAAAGCTTGTGTATATAGTTAACCATTCGGTACAGTTTACGAAAAGAAAGTAAAAATTGAAAAGTACCGTGAGTGCAATTTGTCATACTGTATCAAACACGTTAGTTTTGATTTTAGGCAGACATTTTTATGACTTTTTGGCCAAATTAATAATGCAAGTTTGTGACCTCGAGCGCCGAACGCCACTTAGTAAAATCGAAAATAACGCAAAGGTTTTACTGTAACCTTTAGGGTTACAGTAAAACCTTTGCGTTATTTTCGACTAGTTTAGGACTAGGTTTTGCTTGTATCTTACCTGCTCAGGAGGTTTTTTTAAGAAGAATTTTGCTACAGTATGGTGAGAATTGCTTCCCTAAACCCAATAGTTTCGGAGAAAAAGCCTTTCAAAGGTTATCATTTATCGAACTTCGCAATACGAGCAAACTCCGTTGGGGATAATTGGAACTTCATCCCGCTAGAGTTGTTCAAGTGACGTCTAAAATATTGCAAAAAATTACGAAGTTCGAAAAAAATATTCAAATTCAAACATTTATTCGTGAAAAACCAAAATACACACCAAGTTTTGTCACAAAATGGACCCAGCTCAGCATGTTGCTAGCTTTGCCGTCATGATGAATTTTGAAAACCTTTATCTCGGAACCTGTGATGTCTACAGAGACAATTCTAGCCTCAAATTGTAGCAAAAGTCTACTTTAAAAACTTTAAACGTAACGATTTTTGACAAAGTTGCTTTCGGCGCTCGAAGTCACAAACTTGGCTTATTTATTGGGCCAACATCATAAACAAGTCTGCAAAAAATCAGAACTACCTGATTTGACGCAACGTTACCCGTACTTTCAGGTGACATGGTTACTGGATTAAATACTTACCTTCCTATATACACAAAACCTACGATAGTCTATTTGTTTAAGCATGCAAGTATCAAACGGCGGTCGTGGCTTCGAATCCCGGCACGTACCTATACTTCTGAAACAAAGTCACGATCTCCTAGCGTTTTTGTCCTCGTAGTACTCAAACAAGCCCGGGGTCCCTTTTAGCACCTAATCACAAGATTTGGCGTAGGCACTTTAAGAAGGCGATAGCCATCTACCCTTCCAACCCAGAGGGAAATCTAGACCTTATTGGAATTAAATCAGTTTCCTCAAGATCTCTTTCCTTCGTCGAAAAGCCACTATTAAATATCAAATTAATTTTTAAACTACAATTTTTGAAAAAAACAAACCAGCACTAACGAGCCGTTGTTCGAACCCGCGACCTCCGGCAAAGGTACGTGCTTTACCTCGCGGCTACAGTGTGTAGTTACTGAATATCATTAGATATTTCACCACTACTTTTTTCATCCCAGAACTAATACCCATTCCCTTTCACTCATAAGAGGAGGCCTGTGCCCAACAGTGGGTCGTATGACGATGATAATCACAAAAAAACTAATATTGTGATTTAACTCGTGCAGAACGTTCTATCCCAAGAGACATAAGCACGAAAAAAAAACCTGCTCGAAAACATTCAGCCTGTCACTCGACACTTCCATTCCTTCTCAAAAGCAAGAAGACAAGAACCTATAAAAATCATAGGTACATGTACCCTTTTAGATACAAGCCTCATTGAGCAATAAAATCTAGAAAATATGAACAATATCGCTCACTCATCAATCCACCTGTCATTTCACATTGTCAGTGAGGATATTTCACCTCTGTACAGTTTAATTCTTAAACCTCATATAATGCATAATGATGCCGTTCCAAAAAGTCCTGTAGCCAAGTCAGAACTAGGCTCAAAATAGAATGCGGACTGAGTGAGAATATGTTGGTTTCAAAAAGAGTATTTTGAAGCGTGACGGACGATCTATCCATCACACGTCTCAGAGGATATAGAACTAATTGCGTACGCTTTGGGAATTTTCTAGTTTTTCGCGGCAGGTTTTTACTTTGAGAGTTTCGTTTGATAGCAAAATTTGCAATCTATTCGGTCAGTGTTCGAATATGCAGATGCATTTTTAGAAAATACCCGGCACCTTTTGATATATGTAGCGAGTTAAAGCAAATGTTTTTTATTTTATTTTGGCAGTGGTTTGGTGTATCTTTTTGCGAATTTCTCCAAACCGAGGAATATAAGACCACCTTTCGAAGCTTAACGTCGAATAGTTTAAATGCATACTGAAATATGAAAGTAAGTACACTTCGTTATTGTCGATTTAAGTTTAACAAATACACGCTATTCCTTATGAAATCTGAAATAAAGCTGGGTACTGTCGCTTCGTATTCAATTCGTGAAATATGGTGTGTTTGTGCAAAGTGGGTAGGGCAAAGCGGGTAGATACTCGCTTTGCCCGGACCAAAAATACTACTTATATTGAAACGTCTTATTTTTTCAGATGGTGAATAAATACAAACGCAAAACACAACAGGCGTCATGGTCCGAGTCAGACATGAAACTGGCGATGGAGGAGTCCAAGACAACCATCGGTTGCCGCTGCCGCAAAGAAGTATGGAATCGTTATCGTAGACGTTATCTACGTTATCGTTTTGCGAATTGTGCCACGAAAAATAATAATATATAAAAAATTGTTTAATTATTAATTTTTCACTTTAAATTACAAGATTATATGAACTTGTTGCCAATACTAGAGTCTAATTTGTTAATTAATTTTGGTTGAAAGTTGAATTTAGATATTGGTGCATGTCTATACTTATGACAGATTTCAAGAATACCATTACTACAGATCTCAAGACTGATTACGAGACTGATATTAATAATATGGTTTGTACTAATTATAAAAAAATAAGGAAAAAATGTTTTAGTAACGTGATAAAGATTTATTCAAGTATATTAAAAATAATACTCTATAAGAAGTACATAAAACGGTTTAACATGTACCTTTTTGCCAAAATGTGATTTAATGTAAGGTTTGTTACCGCTATTGACATTTAATAATTTAATTGTTGACTTGATTAATAACAGTTTTTGGTTTATTATTATATACCCGCTTTACCCAGTCCCTACCCGGTTTGCCCAAAGGCGTCTATCCGCTTTGGGCCCATATGTGGGCAAAGCGGGTTTTTGGAGGGGTTTTGTATTTTTTATATTACTCAACACATTTATACACATTGATTTTAAACGATGTTTTAATTGATAGTTCAATAAATTGTCTATGCGATAACCTAAAACCTGTCACTGTAATGCACCAAAATTGCAGTTTTTTTAGCGGTCGCCCTCAACCTACCGGCTTTAGGCCCCCCTACCCTACTGTCGCTTCAGAAAATGGCATCCAAGAGATACAGAATTTTATTCATCATCATTATAATATATAAGTCGAAAGACGTCTACTCCTAGAGCCTCCCCCAAGGCCTCCCCCAAAGAGTGCCACAATGACTGGTCATGCGCCACCTGCATGCAGTGGACTCCCGCGACCTTTACCAGGTCATCAGTTCTTGTGGGGTATCCACGCTGCGCTTCCGGTACATGGACGCCACTCGAATTCAATTAATTTAGTCACGGCAACATAAATCCCTACATTAAAAATGTGCATCTAAAACGCTAACTGAAAAAAGCCGGCAAGCTTTTAACGCAGCCGCAGAAGTTACTCGTGTATAATGTATAACTGATTCCATTTTAAAAAGCTTCCAACCGTCACCTTTTGATTGAGGTTGAGCTTTTAAATGGGAAAAAATATCCTTCCCCGGTCCAAGCGTCAATTTGTGTAAGATTGTCCCCTAATATGTATGTATGTATGTATGTATGTTTTTCTTGCTACGAAACTAGTTACATACAAAGATTTTTTTTCTTCGTTCGAAACTAGTTACGAATTTTTTTTCGTATTTGGCCAGTTTCGAAGGATCCCCGCTCCGCGGGGCTCTTATTCCTGATCTGTTTGCCGTTCGGGCATCTGAAGCTACCTAACGAACCTAAGCTACCTAGTGTTTTGCGATCGTAACAGGTTTCCAACAAGGCAGCAGAATTCTTTGTACGTAACTAGTTTCGCAGTAAGATAAATAATTCTTCACACGTAACTGGTTACGTGGCGTTCGTTTCGTAAGCGGCCGAAGCTCCAAAAATTACATTGAAGTTTCATGAGAGATGTTTAAATGAATGCTCATGTAATAACACGGTTAAAGTCACGGATTAAATTTAACATCATTAAGGGCAACGTGTTTCGAACTCTTTAAACATAATGGTTCACTTTATAAACCTATTAGACTATAAGTTATTAAAATCTCGCGCTATTATTGTTAGGATTCCGTACCCAAAGGATAAAAACGGGACCCTATTACTAAGACTTTGCTGTCTGTCCGTCTGTCTGTCAGCAAGCTGTATCTCAAGAACCGCGATACCTAGACAGTTGAAATTTTCACAAATTATCTATATCTGTTGCCGCTATAAGAACAAATACTAAAAACAAAATAAAATAAATATTTAAGGGAGGCTCCCATACAACAAACGCGATTTTTTCCGCAGTTTTTGTAGATAATGGTTCGGAACCCTTCGTGTGCAAGTCCGACTCGCACTTGGCCGGTTTTACACATATTTAATTATTTTAAACGGGTCTAACACAATATTTAACGTTTACGCGGATACTGTTAGTGTGTGCATTGCCGATATTTTTTTAAATAAAAAATAAAATAAATATAAGGGGACAATATTACAAAAATCTACCTAGTGCCATAGCTATATAAGCTCAGTAAGGCTTGTGTTATGGTTACTAGACAACGATATATATAATAGATATAAAATATACTTAAATACATAGAAAATTTCCATGACTCAGAAACAAACATTCATGCTTATGACACAATTTTTTGCCCTTACCGGGACACAACACATTTATACACATTGATTTTAAACGATGTTTTAATTGATAGTTCAATAAATTGTCCATGCGATAACATAAAACCTGTCACTGTAATGCACCAAAATTGCAGTTTTTTTAGCGGTCGCCCTTAACCTACCGGCTTTAGGCCCCCCTACCCTACTGTCGCTTCAGAAAATGGCATCCAAGAGATACAGAATTTTATTCATCATCATTATAATATATAAGTCGAAAGACGTCTACTCCTAGAGCCTCCCTCAAGGCCTCCCCCAAAGAGTGCCACAATGACTGGTCATGCGCCACCTGCATGCAGTGGACTCCCGCGACCTTTACCAGGTCATCAGTTCTTGTGGGGTATCCACGCTGCGCTTCCGGTACATGGACGCCACTCGAATTCAATTAATTTAGTCACGGCAACATAAATCCCTACATTAAAAATGTGCATCTAAAACGCTAACTGAAAAAAGCCGGCAAGCTTTTAACGCAGCCGCAGAAGTTACTCGTGTATAACGTATAACTGATTCCATTTTAAAAAGCTTCCAACCGTCACCTTTTGATTGAGGTTGAGCTTTTAAATGGGAAAAAATATCCTTCCCCGGTCCAAGCGTCAATCATTATGATGTGGGGATAATGTATGATAAATTATTTTTTAAACGAGTGAGCAGCGTGTCGTGCGTTGGGTTCGTGAATATAAATGTTTCAGGATATAGAATGCTTATAGAGACATAATTTATTTGGTTTATATAGTTCGTTTTTGGTGAGATTGTCTTTTTGATGAAAAAAATGTGAAGTAAGCAATACGGTTGAATGCTAAAAGAACTTCTGTTTTACTATAGGTGTGTTTGCAGATCGTACGCTAATATTGGTTTTTACCGGTCAAATAAAGAGAAAATATCTGTCCGTACGTTAAATTGTATGTAGGGGGTATAATCTCTGGGCCTGGTAATTTAATTTCAATTTTTGTTTTACCTGTATACCTACAACGACTCTCAGGTTCTGTGTGATACGCGGGCGGCGCCACCCGGGCAACTTTGTCCGAGTCGTTTTCCGAAATTAATCATTTTAACGACTACGACTTTATGCCAGAGGCGGTGGAAACTGTGGACCCTGGGGTATGGATGAGTATCTTGCCTTCTCAATCAACACACCACTTTCCGAACTGTTCTCCTTTTTTGCTAGATATCACCCTAACCTCTTCTGTATCTCATATTGCCAAACATGGTCAGTACTCTGCGGATGCGTTCTCATATCACGATTTACTGTACCTATCTTATAAAGTTCGCCCTCCTAAACTTAAGCCCAGATTATTATTTCAGCGCAATTTTGGTGGGATGGACGTGGATAAACTGCGTGATGACGCAATTAAAGTCGATTGGAGCGTCATTTCTGAAGCTGATACTGTTGATGAACAAGTCAATATTTTCAATTCCTTTCTCACTCAACTCTATGATGTGCACGCTCCAGTTCGTCCAGTCAAGGTCAAGCATCTTCCTGCTCCTTGGCTAACTAAGGAAATCAAGTCGCTCATTGAAAGAAAAAATCTTGCCAAAGCCAAGTACAAACATGACGCGTCAGAAACGAACAAAGCCCGATTTCACAAGTTGCGCAACCGGTGCAGCACTGTTTGTCGTGACGCTCAAAGGCATCACATTCATAAGTCTGTTGAGAATGGTGACCCTGCTAAAGTGTGGAAATTTCTCAAGTCTCTTGGAGTTGGAAAATCTCAACATAATTCTTGTTCCAATAACGTCGATATTGATCTTCTGAATCAGCATTTTGCCTCCTCTACAATCTTTAGTGGTCCTGCTAAGTCCAGGACCCTTGATTCTCTGTCATCTCTTCCAACTCCAGATTCAACTCCTTTTTTTCTTAATCGTTTCACTGACAGTGATGTTAAAAAGAACATATTATCCATTACCTCAAATGCCGTTGGTGTCGATAGCATAAGCCGTAACATGATCCTTCCCCTCCTTGACCTCCTTACTCCTATAATTACCAGCATCCTCAATGCCTCTATTACGTCAAGTATATTTCCTTCAACATGGAAGGATGCTGATGTTATTCCTCTACCAAAGAAGTCCAATCCTTCCACTTTCTCAGAGTATTGACCTATTTCCATTCTTCCTTTCCTTTCTAAAGTCCTTGAACGCCTAGTTTTCCAGAAACTTACATCTTTCCTAAATAGAAATGATCTCCTTAATCCTTTTCAGTCTGGCTTCCGCTCTGGTCATAGTACGGCTTCTGCTCTCGTTAAAATTACGGATGACATACGATCAGGTATGAATGATCGGAAGTTGACAGTGTTGACGTTGCTTGACTTTAGTAACGCGTTCAACACTGTTGATTTTGATCTCATGTTGGCGATACTACGTTCTTATAACATATCTCCTGCGGTAATTGATTGGTTTCATAGCTATTTAACTGGTCGTCGGCAGCGTTTAAAGGTGGATACTTCTCGCTCCGCATGGTGTAGCACGTTAGCCGGCGTTCCGCAGGGCGGCGTGTTATCTCCACTTTTATTTTCCGTTTTCATAAATTCCATTTCATTTCATTTCATTTCATTTCATTTATTCCTTGATAAAATCGTAATCTATTATCTATCATCATCATATCACCTTTATGCCGATAACCTTCAAATTTATTCCCAGGCTCAGGTCAGCGATCTGCCATTAGTCATCTCAGCTACGAATTCCGACCTAGTACGCATTTCAGATTGGAGTAGTAGTTATGGTCTCAATGTTAACCCAGCAAAGACCCAGGCTATCATCATTGGTAGTGCTAAGATGATTTCTGAAGTTGACTATGCTAATCTCCCACCGATTTTGTTTGATGGCGTTTTGATCCCGTACTCTCTGCAAGTTAAGAACCTTGGCGTTATCTTGGACCGCACTCTTTCGTGGGTGCCACAGATGAATGAGGTTAGCAGGAAGATGTGTGCAGCTGTTCTTTGAGAAGGCTTCGTAATTTCCTTCCCATTGCTACCAAAGTTGCGCTTGCTCAATCGCTTCTCCTCCCTATTTTGGATTATGCTGACGTGTCCTATATTGATCTCTCTGAGGAGCAACTTAACAAGCTTGAGCGTATTCAAAACTTATGTATCAGGTTCATATTTGGGTTACGCAAATATGACCACGTATCCAGTTTCCGTTCTCAACTCAAGTGGCTTCCTATCCGATTCAGACGTAACTCTCACATTCTCGCCCACCTTTATGGAATTCTTTTTAACCCTGCAACCCCCCGCTACCTAAAGGCACGCTTTAAATTTCTTTTTTCTGCAAGGTGTGCTCAGATGTTGCTTCTGAGGGTTCCTCAATCAAACTCTAAATTTTACAACAATTCTTTTACTTTTTAGCTGTTCGATTGTGGAATTCTTTGCCTATTGAGATTAAACGTGCTAAGTCTCTTCCCATTTTTAAAACTCGACTTAAGGATTACTATTTATCTCTTCCGTAACTAGTCATTCCTACTTGGTGTGTGCTGTTTGTTTTCGGCTGTAAGTGATATTGTTTCTATGACATTTAGTTATTGTATGTGTATGTAGGTTTATATATATATGTATTTATGTAAGTGTATAGTCTTTCTTATAGTTAAGTTGTTCTTATTTTCTGTTTTCACCTACTCAAATCTTATCTTTTCTTGCATCGTCTCCACCACCCAAAGGTTGTCTGGAAGAGATCGCTTTTTAGCGATAAGACCGCCTGTTGTCTACCATTGTTTATGTTTAACTTACCTCTTTTTTAATTTTTTTACTATGTCTGGTGAGCAATAAAGAATATTTGTATTGTATTTGTATTGTATTGTATGGAGGCCAAAGACGTTATACGGGATTTGGGTCGGCAGCTTAGGTATAGAGGCTGAGATCCTCGTTCCGGATATTTTCTGGCTCAACAGATTTCTTTGGCCATTCAGCGTGGCAACGCCGCCAGTGTCATGGGAATTTTCCGGCCACCAACGATCTGGGGCGGTCCTTTTTACGGTTTTATGTCCGTCCGTCCGTCTGTTTGTCCGCCTTCGGCTTAGCTCAGTAACCATTACTACTAGCCCAGTTCTACTAGAAAACTGTAATTCGGCAAGGGTACGTAAATCAATCACGCCGACAAAACAGACGAATAAAAAGTAGAAAAAAAAATTTTTGGAGTTCCGTAAAACCCATACAAACCATCTATCTATCTAATGTATCTATCCAGTCAAATGGAGAAAAAACCAACAGAGGAGGTTAAATAATCACAACACAGTGATAAGTGTCCAAAGTTTTAAGCGCACCTTCATATCAAACGATTTTCATTTACTATCGCTCGAGGATCGTGACGTCACAATATCCTAGCGTTTTCTCTCTCAAACAAGCAGATTAAAACGGTTAGAGCTTCGTAATTTTTTGAGATATTTGAATGGGATTTTCGTCATTACGCATATTTTTGGCTTCTTTTTTTATGTGATAGGAGGCAAACGAGCAGACGTATCACCTGATGGTAAGCGATTACCGCCGCCCATGGACACCTGCAACACCAGAGGTCTGGGCGGGTGTCTTTTGAAGTTATAATAAATGTTGAGTCTACACCCCTATTGTTTTGTTTGTTTTCCAACGTCAGCTACTTCCGTGCGACACCAATTTCAGTGTCCAATGTCGCAATCAACAAGAGAGATTCTGTTAAAGTACAATGTTTAGTTAGTTACATTTTATAGTGCACCAATTTCATAATAGATGGCGGTGTTATACACGTGAAACACGCTATCGTTGTTTTCCCGTGGATTCTATAAAGCTCCCTTCGAAATCTGAATTATACGAGTATTAAGTTGTCATCAAAGTGTTTCATGAGTAAGTGCAGTGATAGGTAAACAGATTACTAACATGGCTCGTTCCATGTCTCTCTGTGCCAAGTTCACTTTATGTATACAAAGCATACAGCCTTTTAAAAATCTAAAAACCCTTTAACGATATAGAGGTTATTTACGGCGCCTTTAGTCTTAATATAAGTCGTAACAGTTCCCTAATGGCCACAATCTTCATTTTCCCTCTGCACACCCCATTTGTTTGAATAACAACCTTGAAGATAGCTGTTAGAACAAAAAAGTTTAGTAATAGCGTTTAATCATCTAAAGTGGTCTTAACTTGCCTTATAACGGCTGATTTGATAGAAATTATAGGCCAAATAGCAACTGGACCTATAGTTTAATAGGTAAACCATGTAGGTTCGTCTTGTTGGATCGACCTGTTTTTGTTGTTAGTTTTCTAATATTGTTAGTTAAATGCCTAGGGATATGTGTTTTTGGAGTTGATGTTAGGTCGTATCGAGATGTCAAATAGGTGACCGGAGTAGTTGGACAACTACTTAAAACTGCAAATTCACTTAAGACGCACTGTGCTGTTCTCAATGCTTGTTTGGATGTATCCAAATGGATGGATGCAATATTTAGACTACATTGGCGGGCGCGACACGCAGCTGTCACTTGTTCGTAGTCGTATATTTTTAACCCCCCCCGAAAAAAGAGGGGTGTTATAAGTCTGTGGTATCGTAGCTGCCAAACGGATGGACCGATTTGAATGTGTTTTTTATTGTGTCATAGATATTTTTACCCCGAGTGTTCCTAGCAATGTTCCATCACAATCTCTAAAGCCGTTTCTGAGATATTGGACTTTGAAATGAAAATGTCGGGGGTTTATCAACTTTTCTAAGTTGTATTTATGTTTGGACATTCACTAGCGTGCCATTTGTTTCGGCAGCTAACGGATGTATGGATTAAGTTAACGTTAATATTCTAACTTTGAATGTTGGCATTAACGACCGTTCTATTCAGATGGCGCGTTGGCACGTCGTACTCCGTTTGGATATTCAACGGGCCGCGACAACTATCTAAAAACGTTACTGTGTGACATTCATTTATTTGTATTTATTTATTAAGGAGATAAAAGAGAAAAAGTCACAGACATACAGCATATTGGCGTGTAAACAAGTAATTAGGTATAGACGTTTCCTTAAACATATCCCACTGTGAACACAAAAGTTATTTAACGCGAATCAATACTCACTAAATAATACTAAGACACACTTAATTTGCTACCCACTATGCGGCGGGTCAATTATGCAGCATTAGTCAGTTATGTTATATTATTCGAGTTGACATGATGTACATTTATTCAAGCTATAAGTAATGGAAATTGACTATAACGTGTATATATAAACACTACAGCAGAGTTCAGTGATACGCTAGATGTTTCGTGGTCTGTTTATTTACAGCAAGTGACAATACAAAGGAACGTAAACAAACGGTTTCTAAGTGTATTTAAATCGTGACAGGCATGTCGTAATAATGATTACTTATGGCCAGTAGACACATATGCGACCTCCAATACGCCCTCTTAATCTATTACGTACATGTGTGAACACTTATGTACTCCTCTGTACTCAGTACATAAAATAAAATAAATCATAACACTTTTGTCTCATTGTACGAACTTCTACGCTTATACGTTCAACACAAAATCTCAGCAATTTTGTGTTGCATTGTACAAACCTGTACACACATCGAATATGCACAACGAAAACATAATAATAAAATTATTCTCCTACACAAAGCACTTTAAAAAATAAACATAACACCATATCAAATATCTAACACGAATCCACCCTCTTAAAAGAATAATTTGATAGCGATAAATCTTTCAAAAAATCTTTTAATTTCGGGCCATTAACACTCTTAGTTAAGATGTCCGCTATCATTTTATCGGTTGGCATGTACTTTATTTCAACTTTATTTGCCAGTACACACTCACGAATAAAATGATACTTTATATCAATGTGCTATGTTCTATTATGCATCATCTTATTAGCAGCTATTTTATGTGACGACTGATTGTCATTAAAAATTATGACAGGTTTACCGTCTACAGCAGTCAAACTATTAAGTAAGCTTCGTAAGTAAAGTGCTTCCTTTGAAGGCTGACACAGTCCTACGTATTCAGATTCTGTAGAGCTCAAGCTAACCGTTGCTTGCTTTTTGCTCTCCCAGGAAACAATATTTTGGCCCAATTTGAAAATTAAACCCGTGAATGATTTTCTATCAAGCGCTCCACCCCAATCTGCGTCCACATAGCCGTGTTAGTCTAAAACACCTGATTTCCGAAAAGTAAGACACAGATTTGACGTACCTTTCAAATACCTTAGCACCCGTTTCGCGCACTTAAAGTGTATTTCACCGTAGCAGTTTTTAAACTGGGAAAGTACACTTACCGCGTGAGATATGTCAGGTCGCGTGTTACAGGCTAAATAATTTAGACAACCTACCAAACTTTGATACGGCAGCTGACAGTGAGAACTTGTCGACCTCTCCAATTTCATTCCCACTTCCATCGGGGTAGTAACCGGCTTAGCGTCTGTCATGTTAAAGTCATTTAAAATGTCCAGAATAAACTGCTCCTGATCGAGATGAATAACACCTTTCTCTCGTCTCAGTCTCATGCCTAAAACATGCCTAGCCGCACCTAAATCCTTCACCTTAAACTTGTCAAGCAAGTTCAATTTTAATTTTTGTTTTTCAATTTCACAGTTTCCGAATACAAAAATGTCATCAACGTAAATGACTACTATTAACTTCTTATTATCTTTAAGCTGTTTTTGGTACAAACAAGGTTCTATTTTTGATTGTATAAAGCCTAAATTCAACATTTCTATATCTAATTCTTTGAACCAAGCATTTGAGGCTTGTTTCAAACCATAAAGAGATCGCTGCAGCTTGCATACCTTGGTTTCTTGACCTTTGGCGACTGCTCCTTTCGGTTGAAGCATGTAAATGTCCTCTTTTATTCTTCCGTACAAAAACGCAGTCGTGACATCCCATTGGTCAATAAACCAATCGTATTCAGCAGCCAACGAGAACAACAATCGTAAAGTAGAGCTTCTAACTACTGGAGAATAAGTTTCAGTGTAATCTACACCACATACCTGTGTAAACCCTTTCGCTACAAGTCTAGCCTTATACTTCGTTACCTTGCCGTCGCTGTCTTTCTTGATCTTGAATACCCATTTGCACTGGATAGGTTTCTTATCAGCTGGAAGGTCGACTAAGGTCCAAGTCTGGTTCTCCTTTAATGACATAAGCTCTTCGTCTATCGCTTTTTGCCATAAATCACTGTCGGGTCTTGCCAAAGCTTCTCCAATAGTCACAGGATCGCCGTCATAGTTACCTTTCGTAGCACACATAACGTTACAACCGTATCGGTCAACTTCTCTGCGTTCTCTCTGAGGATACCGCCTTTCTTGCAGGTCCGGTATAATCACATCTTCTGTGAACACCTCATTCGGTACCGGCTGTTGTATATCAGGTTCAGGACTGCTTACGATGTCGTCAACAGCATCGCGGAACACTTCATGACTCTCCAATGTTTCAGGTCGTGGTTCGCTGGACTGTTCACAGTCTGTGTTAAGGTTGATGATAACCTCTGACAGCTTCTCGTCCTTCCCATTGTGTAGAAAATCATTTTCTAAAAATATCACATCTCTTGCAGTGATAACTTCATGCGTCTTCGGATTCATCAAACGGTAACCCTTTTGATTATCTGGGTATCCGATGAATATCATTGGTTCTGTCTTCATATCCAATTTCCGACGCTTTGCTTTTGGTATAAGTCGATATGCCAAGCAACCGAAGATTCGTAGATGGCTGACATCTACCTTCTTGCCTGCCCAAAGCTCTTCAGGAACTGCCCCTTTCACAGCTTTTGTTGGGCTTCTATTTTTCAAATACACTACGGTATTCACAGCTTCCGCCCAATATTGTTTGGAGAGCTTCGCCTCCGACAATAAGGTCCGAGCCTTTTCAATAATCGTCCTGTTCGATCGTTCTGCGACAGAGTTCTGTTCTGGCGTGTAAGGTACCGTCGTCTGATGTTTTATTCCTGCAGACTTCAAAAAAGATTTAAATTTTCCATTACAGTACTCTCCACCTCCGTCACTTCTTAAAACTCGTATAGATTTACTCGTCTCGTTCTCGACTTCCGCCTTGTATTCACGAAACTTATCGAACGTCTCATGCTTATGTTTCAAAAAGTAAACATGCGTCTTTCGAGTAAAATCATCGATAAAGAGGAGAACGAACCTCGCACCTCCGAACGAAGGTTCCTCAACTGGTCCACAAATATCGGTGTGTACGATTTGTAGGATCCCGTTCGCTCTCGTACCTTTGTTCTTAAAGGGACTCTTGGATGTCTTTCCTTCAATACACGGAATGCACGGTTCGCACAAATCAGAACTTTTGAATTCCATACCGGTTACAATTTTCTGCATCTCGGCCATGTAATTTCGGCTTAAATGGCCTAAACGTTTATGCCAAATGTTCGAAATGTTTACATTTTGCCCATTTTGATTTGACATTGTCACATTTACGACGTTGTTTTTCTTTTCTGTCAACTCGTAAATTCCGTCAACTTCTTGACAGCTTGCAATAATTCGGTTCTTATTTTGAATAGTGCAACCTCCTTTGTCAAAATTAATCGAACAATTTTTCTTAGTCAAATCGCTAACCGATATCAAGTTCATCGAAAGGTCGGGAACATGTAAAACATTATTCAAAAACAATTTTTCGTTTTCGCCGACTTGAGGTTCAGCGTTCCCTCGACCTTTGACCAATAACTTCTCGCCATTCGCAACAGAGATTTTCATGCTGCCCTTTTCAGGTCTATAGGACACCAACTTGCTCCGGTCATGAGTCATGGAATTAGAGCACCCGCTGTCAAGATACCATTTGTCCTTGTTGTTTGCCTCTTTGGTGTTCAGGCAAACATTCGCGGTCTTGACTCGCTCTTTACATTCAGATGCCTTATGTCCTGGCATGTGGCACTTGAAACACTTGTAGACGAACTTCTGCTTGCGATCGTTAGTTTTGCTTGAAGATCTGGCATCGTTATGTCCTTTACGTGTCACAAAAGCTTGCTCGTAGTCTGTGTTCATCTTGCTCTGTCTACTTCCTTCTTGCAACAACTTCATTTTAATTTGCTCTAAAGTGATCTCTTGGCCACTGTTATCTACAGCCATTATAAGTGGGCTGTACTCAGCAGACAATCCACCAAGCAAAATTGAAATTATCCAATCCTCAGGGATTCCAGCATCAATATCATGCAATTGTTGTGCAAAGAACGTGACTTTTGATATGTAGCTCTCCATAGAATTGAAATGTTCTAACTTACAGTTGAAAAGCTCTCGCTGTATGTGGATGCGTCTTCCCCAGCCTTTATCTTCGTAGGCTCCTTGTAGACTGTTCCAGGCTTCCTTTGCAGTTTTCGCGTTGTAAACATGGGTAAAGCACTCTGGTTCCAACAACAAGCATATAGTTGTTCGTGCCTACCTATCTACGTCCGCATTAACGGCGTCATTCGAAATTACGTCCCACCAGTTTTTATTCTCTAGGTAATTTCGCACCAGGAACTTCCAGTTCGGGTAGTCTGACGATCCCCTCAGCTTCTTTATACCACTTATGCCGCCTTCTTCCGACATAATTTCGCAAGATTACAGTAAATATCAGATCCACTCAATTTATTAATTTAAACTAGCACTATCAGTGCGTGAGGCACATAACCTAATGGAAATTGACTATAACGTGTATATATAAACACTACAGCAGAGTTCAGTGATACGCTAGATGTTTCGTGGTCTGTTTATTTACAGCAAGTGACAATACAAAGGAACGTAAACAAACGGTTTCTAAGTGTATTTAAATCGTGACAGGCATGTCGTAATAATGATTACTTATGGCCAGTAGACACATATGCGACCTCCAATAATAAGTACTAAGTGTAAGAACACTATAAGGACAGTCATGGATAATTAATGAGCTTTCCAGTACAGATAAATAAACAAATACAGCTAAAACTTAACGCTTAGCACTATTAATTTTGTTTACTGTAGCTTTAAACTGTGAACGGGAGCAAGAGAAATGTCCACATCATTGAGAACTATATTGTGGCGGTAACACATTCTAGAAATTGGTACGCGTTTACCGGCATTGGTCTTTGTTTTAGGCCAGCTTAATGTGAAAATGACAGTCCTTGACTGAAGTAGTTCAAAACAAGTTCGGCGACCACATTAAGTGGAAGTAAAGTGGGTAGACCTCCCACAACGTGGACTGATGATCAGGTTAAGGTTGGAGGAGTCCGCTAGATGCGGGTGGCGCAGGAGCGGTCATTATGGCACTCTGGGGAGGCCTCTGTCCAGCAGTAGACGTCTTTCGGTTGATAATGATGATGATGATTAGGTGAAAAAAGCAGTGTTATCGACGCTTAAGATCCGCGAAACTCATTAGCGCCAGCTTGGATTTAAACCCAGAATATAAGATAAGAATTAATCATTACTTTTCATTTGCGCCTCAGACAAACGATTCTCTGAGACAATAAAACGCTTCACATAAATTAAGACCGATACGCCCAGATGTAAAGGCAGGTTCACACTGGCTGAAAAATAGAATCACCTTTTTTTAATACCATATAATAGAATTATCATTTATTCATGATAGTAACATGTATGGTATGCTACCCAACAATATGATTCCATATTGTAGCCAGTACTGGGTAAAACATAATAAGCATTCGTGGCCGTGTTTAAGTCTGTGGTTTTCTTTATATTTCTGAGGGCATAAGCAAAACGAGACACTTTTATACAGTTTTTTTTTTCATCTTCAAATATTTGTAATTAAACTGTAGTGGGCGTCTTCTCGGGATATCTAAATTAAATAATCTAATTAAATAGTGCAATCTTGACAATAGAGCTGGCCACAGTCCATCTGCTGCTTGCACGGTGTAACACATACAAGAGTTATAAAAAAAGCGTTATTCTTTGTTTTCAATTACGTGTTTATTTAAAAAATTCTGCACCAAATGGCACACATACAAATAAAAGTACATTAAGTGGCCATTGGTTCATATAGAATAACCCCTTTTTTACCACTCAATTACCAAGTAGGTTTATTGTATAATTTTTAGGTTTTTCAAGTTTTTCTGCTTAAGCTAAGGCCAAAATTCTTTCCTAAGTCCGTTTACCTAGATGTGTTTCTCAACAAATTTATCTATCCAGCAGCTATAGCATTTATCCAACGGTTCTCGTGAATATTTGTGAGCAGATATCATAATTATATCGATTATTTATTGATTGTTAGACTTCTTTCTAAATGAAATAATAACAATTTAAAGGAGAGGCTCGTAGTTCTCCAGCTCACAGATTCGCCAGTAATTTGTTTATAAATTGTATAAAAAAGTCCCGATCAACCGAATGTAAAGAAAATGTGAAAGGAAGATACTTTCAGTTGTTTTTTCTCATTTAATTTTACGAATGAAAATTCAAAACTAATCGGAACCGTACGGTTCAAATTTTAGCCAGCAACTTGCTGAGATGGCCCTTTCGTGGCTCTAACTGCCTTATTTTGTTTTTAATTGTGCTTATATCTGTCCATCTTATTTTATTATAGTCACGAATAAATGCCTATTCTATTCAAACCAGTAATTGGTTTGTGTTGTCTCTTTCGGGGAGGCCTATGTCCAGCAGTGTTTGTCTTTCGGCTGACATGATGATATAATGGTGGTGTCTCAGTAGGACCCTAAAATTGACATCTTAAATTGAACATAATTTTTGGACTCATTTTTGTATTTTTCTAGTATTTTTTGTGCTCTATCCAGCTCAGCCGAGGCTATAACGCACGTTTTTTTTATTTTGCAAAGTTTAGAGTTAAAAATCTCAACTCCATTACCCAACAGTGTAAACGCCGCTCAACTGCTAAATATATTCCGTCGATCCATCAGGCTGTTGACAACGCTTCCGAACATTGCAATCCGCCATCGATCGTGCAAATAGCGACAGAGGGCGCTTACGGTAAAATGTTGATCTTAACTCGGGGAAGGGTGAGGAAGGCGAAGTATTCTAATAATACCTCTAAAGAAATTATTTTATTAAATACTAGCTTCCACACGCGACTTTTTTTACTCTCTCTCTCAGTCTTTAAGTTTCCGAACGAGCGTAAGGACAACACAGCTGTTCCTAATTTTACCGTTGCAAAAATCATGCTACGTAACCTGTTACGTGTGAAGGACGACCGCTTTAGCCTTGTTGGTAGTGACCCTGCCTACGAAGCAAGAGGTCCTGGGTTCGAATCCCGGCAAGGGCATTTATTTGTGTGATGAGCTCGAATATTTTTTCCTGAGTCATGGATGTGTTCTATGTATTTAAGTATTTGTTTATCTATATAAGTATGTTTATCGTCGTCTAGTACCCATAGTACAAGCTTTGCTTAGTTTCCGACTAGGTCGATTTGTGTAAAATTGTCCCCTAATATGTATGTATGTATGTTTTTCTTGCTACGAAACTAGTTACATAAAAAGATTTTTTTTCTTCGTTCGAAACTAGTTACGATTTTTTTTTCGTATTTGGCCAGTTTCGAAGGATCCCCGCTCCGCGGGGCTCTTATTTCTGATCTGTTTGCCGTTCGGGCATCTGAAGCTACCTAACGAACCTAAGCTACCTAGTGTTTTGCGATCGTAACAGGTTTCCAACAAGGCAGCAGAATTCTTTGTACGTAACTAGTTTCGTAGTAAGATAAATAATTCTTCACACGTAACTGGTTACGTGGCGTTCGTTTCGTAAGCGGCCGAAGCTCCAAAAATTACATTGAAGTTTCATGAGAGATGTTTAAATGAATGCTCATGTAATAACACGGTTAAAGTCACGGATTAAATTTAACATCATTAAGGGCAACGTGTTTCGAACTCTTTAAACATAATGGTTCACTTTATAAACCTATTAGACTATAAGTTATTAAAATCTCGCGCTATTATTGTTAGGATTCCGTACCCAAAGGATAAAAACGGGACCCTATTACTAAGACTTTGCTGTCTGTCCGTCTGTCTGTCACCAAGCTGTATCTCAAGAACCGCGATACCTAGAAAGTTGAAATTTTCACAAATTATCTATATCTGTTGCCGCTATAAGAACAAATACTAAAAACAAAATGAAATAAATATTTAAGGGAGGCTCCCATACAACAAACGCAGTTTTTGTAGATAATGGTTCGGAACCCTTCGTGTGCAAGTCCGACTCGCACTTGGCCGGTTTTACACATATTTAATTATTTTAAACGGGTCTAACACAATATTTAACGTTTACGCGGATACTGTTAGTGTGTGTATTGCCGATATTTTTTTAAATAAAAAAATAAAAAATAAATAAAGGGACAACATTACAAAAATCTACCTAGTCCCATAGGCTATATAAGCTCAGTAAGGCTTGTGTTATGGTTACTAGACAACGATATATATAATAGATATAAAATATACTTAAATACATAGAAAATTTCCATGACTCAGAAACAAACATTCATGCTTATGACACAATTTTTTGCCCTTACCGGGATTCGAACCCAGGACCTCTTGCTTCGTAGGCATGGTCACTACCAACTAGGCTAAAGCAGTCGTCGGAAATAATGGACTTTTTTGGGAATATCCTCCAAATTTATATCGGAATTTGTAGGGAGTGTACATGACCGATGCAACCCGTGTCGAAACGTCAGAATTAAAGGTAAATGAATATACCCGTGTAAAACAATAACTTTTACATTTACATTTACAAAAGACCTAGTATTATTTACAGCAACAACAAGTAGACTACCCCCCGTTACCGTTGAAGAGCAGAAACAAAGCCTTTCCGAAATTGATAAAACGGGCGATAACACCTTTTGTCCCTTTGTAAGCCTGATTGAAATACTTTCTATATAAACTTACTTCTCGTTTTAAATTGAAATAATTATAGCCGTGATAGTGAAGTAATCGGAATTCATGTCATCGTTACGGGAGTGGAGTTTTGATTACATAGACATAGATTTTGTACACACGGTACGGTTGTAATATGCACAAGTCAATCACTACCATTCCATGGTTAGTAAATAAAATAAGCGTAGGTAGGTAAATTTGTTTATTTTTATAGTCAAACATTTTAATTTTATTAATTTTAAATCAAAGGAAAAATTTCAAAATCGAATCCGGCTCGGAGCATTAAACTTTTCAATTTTTCCTTTGATTTAAAATTTGTAATTTTCGTTAGCAGCGTTACTGCTTAAAAACAAAATTAATTTAGTATGGGGTGGCGCATCGTTACTGACGATTTCTCAACATAATTTGAGACGTTGGTGCCGTTAAGAAGCTCAAGTCTTCTGGTAGATGTCGCTACACGCCTCCCTAAGGCGTTGTATGAAGGAACTGATTGAGGGATTTGGTGTCCGAAACGGATTGTTCCGATAGCTCAGTTTGGTTAGTAGCGACGGGCCATGAATGCCTGTGGTCATCGGTTCGAATCCGGCTCGGAGCATTAAATTTTTCCTTTGATTTAAAAACAAAATTAATTTTAATTTAGTTCTTATAATATTTGATTTTAATATGAGATTTAATTGTATAATTTGTTAGTTACTGATCAATCTTATCATCTTGTTTAGGTAATTAAAATAAATATGAAGTTTTTTCTTAAGTCGTATATCACAAATTTTCTATGAACTTGCAATGTATATACCTAACTAAAGTTGTTCGGGTGGAGTCTTGCAACTCAGTTCCGGAGCATATCTTCAACCGATTGAGCTGAAATTTTGGGTAACGGTATGGTTTCGATGACAATTCAATATTGTGATACCAATGATACCATCGAGCTGATCTGAAGAAGGAGACAGAAGGTGGCCATGGGAATTCAGTACCTACTTAACCGACGTAAGCCCGTTGAGTTTGGGCTCGTTAGAACCCTCTCTATGAGATGATGATGGTACACAGAAAAGTAGAGTCGGCAATAAAAGCTTGTACCAAAAATGATTTGTTGACAGAAAGGGCATTGGGTAACCTTGTATGTATTATATATGACCTAATACGCGTTCTAAAGCTTTCTTACCTTACACCCAAGAATGCTCCTGTCGTTAAAATTCTTATTAATCGTCAATGTTATGAAATACCAAAAGATCTATGAAGTACCCACTCGTAAGCCGTAGCTTTTAGCTACACTTTTAAACAAAGCACATAATCAGCAGTGTGTTCGTAACTACTTGGCGTACGAATCAAACTGACAAAACATGTTTACTTCCAGTGATGTTGATTGATTGCCCCACCCTCACGGATTTAGGGCCACTGGATGAAGACACGAGCATCAGTCAGTCAGTCATAGTTTGTAAGGGACACGTTAATTCTTCTGCGCATAAGAAAATAAGATGCGACACTCTTTGAGAATCGCTTTTTGGACAAATGAATAATTCTGAGAGCGCCAGAGCCGAAGGCAAGGGGGCTAAATATGCGATCGTGTTTTCTTTATTATAGTCGGTGGTGAGCACAAAATTTTACATCTTCCCCTGGCCAGGAACCCCAGTGGGTTCATCAGGGCGATAATTACCAGTTCATACCCAGGTGTGACGTAGCACGTACTGCTAAGGAATGGAATTCGCCTGTATTTCCTGACAACTATGATCTAGATGCCGTCAAAACAAGAGTGAACTGGTATTAATGATCCAGTGAGCTTCATCTTAGGGTCTGTCGTCACTTATACATATAAAGTCGATGACTGCTTTCAAAGTCACTTCCAGTTGCGAAAACTCCGAGTTTTATCTCGAACGCGGCTCCCCGTTGATAAATGCAGGCTCTCCTTTTTATGAAATTAGCTAGGTATTTATACACAAACTTTGCCTGGTTCGCAAACATTTGTCTAGCTTATCTGCTGTATTATGAATGTGTAATTTGTTTGGTTTAAAAATAAATTAGGAATTTAAGGCGTGATGTATTCGAGACATTTCAAATTATGAAGGGTAGGTATGAGGTTACGGGAGAACACAGAAAAATCCCGAAGAGTCGTTTGTCCGAAACCGACGGAAAATTGATTTCGGAATTATGAAATTCGGATAAATTATGCTTTCGGACATTAATGACTATGAATTATGTAGTGTACTTGGTTACTGGAGGTCTTGGTGCAGACTAAATGAGTGATGTGTAAATATTTGGGACGCATAATGTTGGAACTGATAAGCTTAAGTTAACTATAGCCCCCCAAATTTAGAAGGGGGTTGTGCGTTATTAAAATAATTCAAGTTTTTTTAGGCAATTCACAAGTTTTGACTTTTGCCGGCACTCCCGGAGTGCAACCCGGTCAAATGTTGGATTAAACAGAAATTGGACTATAATATATACAAACTTCATGTACATAAGTATATTGAACTTGTAGTACCTACCTGACACAAAGAGACCGAGAAAGACTGGAAGCGTTTGAAATGTGGTGCTGGAGACGGATGGAAGGTATAAGCTGGACTGATAGAGTAACAAATGAGGACCTTTTGAGAAGGGTAAAAGAGAAGAGATTGATTTGAACACTGTCAGCACTAGAAGGGGGAAAATGATTGGTCATTTGATACGGCACGACAACTTCTTTAAAATCATAATGGAATGAAAGATAGAAGGAAGGAGGGGCAGAGGAAGACCATGACGCAGTTATATAGACCAAATAAAGGAAAAAGCTGGTGTCGTGTCGTATCAACAAATCAAAAGGCTGGCATACGACCGAGAGTAATGGAAAATACTCCACCGACAAGAGGATAACTCTTAAATTAATTAATGATGAGTACCTACCTTGTAAAACTATTCTGATGTACCTTGTATGTCTTTAACTTTGATTAATTTTCATCATATATTTTCCTAACAGATACTGTCCTACTTTTTTTTGCGTCTTCTATGATATGTCTGTATAGCCCAATTGTTAGCTAGAAGAAATGTTTTTTTATTTACTATTTTTGACTTAACACAGATTTATGAAGGTTTTAAATAAACGTGATGTTATTTAATCATAAGTTTTACGATTCACTACGGAAAGCTACGGTTCGGGCATGCGGCTGTCAAGCGGCGGCCGTGGGTTCGAATCCCAGCTCGTACCAATGAGTTTTTCTGAACTTATGGTTAGCTTTTAGATAAACTCTTTATACTTTTCCACAACATGCATGGTAAAACAGCAAAAAAATAAAAAAATCAAAGAGAGACATGCAACTTCACTTCGCTCGAACAACACCGTGCAAACCTGCGAGCAAACATGGCCTATGGCATGCGTTTTGGACATAATTATCTCGCATATACATATAGGTAATGCGGGCATATGAACCAATAAAAATGCTCCTTAGCGACGTTTCACTTAGAATCGTAATCAATCCAACTTCATAATGTTTATTCCTATTCCAGCCATGTTATGACACAGACCCTCCAATAATTTAAATTCTTCGCACAAGTGTGGCTATCATTGCCCCTCGAGGAGTCCTTTGCCCCTTAAACAGATCATTTTACTTAATATTCCATTCCTTTTTCGATAAGGGTGGAAAAAATGGTAAAGGGCGAGTATGACTTTTTTTATTAAAGATTACGGGAGCACTCTTTAAAGCAAATGGTATGCTTGAAACGCTACCAATGGAATTCATTTAAGTAGATACTCGTAATTAATTTAAGTATACCTAAGTGTTTTTATTTAGGATTGACTCAAGGCGTTCGTTAAATCTGCATTAATGGGAAGTAGCTATGGAACGACAGCTGGCGGCGCCATGTTGTTACTAAAGGCCTCCACCCACCGGACGCGTGTGCTGCGCTGCAGCTGCGCATGTGCTGCGCGTGTGCTGCGCGGCGCGTGTGCTGCGCGGCACACGCGCAAGTTGTAAAGCATTGAAACTACACTTCAAACACACATCGAACGCGGCACACACGCAGCACCCGCGCAGCTGCAGCGCAGCACACGCCCAAGTTGTAAAGCATTGAAACTACACTTCAAACACACATCGAACGCGGCACACGCGCACCACCCGCGCAGCTGCAGCGCAGCACACGCGTCCGGTGGGTGGAAGCCTTAACGTTGATCAGCAAGCAATTTGGTGCAACCCGCCACTATCAACACAACAAAAGGTTATAGAGGAAACTCGGACTCAAACCGAATATAGGTTCGCTTGTCAAAATACATGTATTTATCAAGTTAGATAGCAAACATTTGCTGTCTTTCTTTCTTTTTCTAAATAGGTATCAATCGCGGATGTATTTTTTGTGATAGGAGGCAAACGAGCAGACGGATCACCTGATGGTAAGCGATTACCGCCGCCCATGGACACCTGCAACACCAGAGGTGAGATTCCTCAATCCGTCACATATTAGGACAAATAACATCTCAGACAGCACGAAGACAGTAAAGTTCAATACTAAGTAATAAGATATATATTAATATACCAAATCCTATGTCACTCAGACGATAATTTCAAATGAAAATCTGACACATCATTTATCAACACCGGTTCAGTATATTAAATGCTACGGTGGTATACGGGTAAGTACAAACCAAACTGCTAAGGCATATCTCTTCCTTTTGGCTCTTCCGTAGTTGGGCAAAAAGCGATAACTTCCATATCTACTAGATGATAAAACAAGCAGCTACATACTATATTAGGTTTCTTTTAAGTCTTTATTTTCCGCAGAACCCAAAAAATTAACAAGCAATTCACGTAAAAAGGTCATAAGGTACGCTAGTCGATTTCCCCGTCGACGCCTGTGTATTAGCATAAACCAATATCCGAGGGTGGTACTACGGGTGGTGCGAGAAATGGATGAGAATGAGGACGAGTTGCAGATTAAAAAAGGTGGGAATGTGGATGACAGTGGCGGAGCGCCCATACAAGCTAATTCCCACCAGCTTGCCACTAATTTATTTTTAGGCAAGCCTAATAGTTGTATGTACCTACCTACTCTAAACTCTTTCATAACTTATTGTTTCACTTTGTGCGTCGGACATTTTCATACGCCGCCACTGTTGGATGAGGTGTAATTGAAACACGGTGAGATGAAAACAAGGTGAGAATGGGGGCGAGTAATGATATGAAAATATTTTCGAGTTGCATCTTTATGAGGCTCATGTGTGCTGGATTTTGTTTGAGTGAATGAATCGAAAGATTGCCGCAGCAAGAGAGACTTGGTTTTTTTTTCCCACTGGAAAAGAGGCAGCACAATCATATGTATCATCAGTGATAGACATATTAGTATACCTATTCATAATGTTAACAACTTATACAGTATACTTTGCATTTGGTAAAAGTTTTTGTAAAAGAAAAGAAATACTATAAAAAAATTGACACTGATTTTGGATCGAAACTTTATTACCTTGCTGGCTGCAGAACGGAATATTTGGAATGTACGTGTAATATATATATATATTACTTATACTTCATTAATTAATTACTTTCGCATTTCTTTTAAACTAGTTAAATATTTTAGCCCAATGACCCAAAAACGCGAGACTCCTAAGCGAGAGCTCGCAACATACTACTTTCAGCCAAATTCTCATTTTATTTCGTGAACACATGGTACCGCGCAGGATACTCGGTTAGAATCGTTGCCACTAAACTGTATTCGGGCACTCTCAGACAATTTTTCCTACGTATATTCCAGATTGGGTCTTTACGGGCTTTTTCAATCAAATGTTCTTCGGCTATGAGAGTTTTATAGAATACTATTTTACTCATAGACATGGATTATATAGACTGATGAAATAAAAAAACAGGATAGGACTTTAGGTGTTTTCTATTAATTGTATTTAGACTGGCTGCGCGTGTGGCTTCGCTCGCGTATTGCAGAGACCACAGGTAAACTCGCGGGATAAAATGAAGCCTATAACCATCCAGAAATTACATTCTTCACGCAGGTGATCGATTTTTTTTCTAAAATCTTATAACTGTGGTCTGTCTCTCAGGGTAAACAAGAAGAGAGTTTATCTCAAGATTAGCTTTAACAAGTTTGACGTGAAACTCTGGGTTTCCTGGCTGTTCTACTTAATACAGTTGAGTAATATATAAATTTTAAAATACCTACAAAAAATGTTGAGGCCAAACCTACGTCTGTCGAAATTAATTATACATTTCTGCGGTTTTCTTACATAAATTTAAAACTTGAAATGAAGACCTAACTTAATTATTAACATTGAAACCGAAATGTTCTGGCCGTATTCCAGAAATGGTTAACCAAGTTAACTTAGAACGCTTTAACCAGCCTGGGTTAATTAACAATACTTAACACCACGCCTCTATGAAAAACTAGTGAAAACCGGACCTCCAAGTATTATTATTAATACCACACAGTTTCCTCACCACCAGGAACACAATACTACATACCTAGATCTATAGGTTTATTAGGAAGGGTCTTGAAAGAAACAAAAATGATGAAGAATTATTAAAATGATGTTTTGAACGACGAGAATAAATCGTTGGCTCAAGATAATTTCGCTTCCTTCGAGTTCATTTCTTGGTTCAAGAATATTATCTTCAATCCAAGCAGTCCAAGCTCCTATTTTTTTTATCTGTGTAGTGTTGTTATAAGATAAGGGTCAGTGTAAAGGTTCAGGTGGAAGTACTTCCTCACGTTGACTTGCTAGTGAGACTACAAACAGCTCCGCTCTACTGTTCTTATTTTCTTCATCAGATCAAGTTCTTCTTGTGAGTGGTCGGTGATTCGAGGCACTTGGTGAATCGCACAGCAGGATTATAGTAACAGTTAAGGAAAATGGGTTCCCGGGTCGAGGTTAGTTTAACTGTTTGAATCATTACAGCTTGGTTTTAGTAATAGCTACAAAGAGAGGTCGGTTAAGACCGCAATAGTACACTTAATTGGTCAGGGCTACGTAAAGTTAAGAAACAAACTGGGCATTTTCGACAGTTGTCGAGTGTTGAAACCTTCATCATATATCAGCCGAAAGACGTCCACTGCTGGACATAGGCCTCTCCCAAAGAGCGCCAAAAAGGCCGGTCCTGCGCCATCCGCATGCAGCGGACTCCCGCGTGACCTCAATTATACTACTACACTCAATGATTTAATATAAAAAGGGTATACGTTCTATACGAAAGGCTTCGTATAATAAATCTACGTAACTTCGAAAAATTACCAAATGATAGGCACGGCACATCCATGTATGTATAATTGCATACTGATATGTATGGTATTATGAATATGGACCTCGTTGCCTGAAATAAATAAATAAATAAATATCACATGTCACTTGTAAACAGCACGAGAAATCTGTCGCAATAAAATGCTTTGTACTGTAGCAATGTACTTCTATAATAATGTGATATTGAACGATATACTGTACACTGTTTTGAAAAAAATATAACTCTCAGAGTTTATTACGCCGGTAGCTCTCGTGGCAGTTTTCCTTCCTAACCGGTGGTAATTTATCGACATTCAAAGGTACATGTAATATGCCTAAATTGAAGAATAAATAACTTTGACTAAGACTTTGCATAATCACGGATGGTAGTTTTACCATATGAAAACGGTACCGTTATACCTGTGGTTATTGTGTTAGTGAGTGTGGTTGGTGGTTTAGTTTCTTCTGTGGCTTTTATTCCTACATTTTTATCCATAATATATAATTGTTCCATCATACCTAACTAGCCCACCTTCAGCCGTCATTCTACTCCAATAAATCATACCCGAATAGCGTATTACAACGTAATATACGAAGTTTTCCACCAATCTAGCCCTTTTCCCCTTTACAAGCGATATTGATCCTAAAAGCAATAAATTTAGAGGCCATAATATCGTCACACCTGTATGTAATGGATAAAGAAAGAAGCAATTTAAGGTAGGAAATAAGTTTATTTTGACAAACTAAAGGGTTTAGAAAGTTGGACGGCGCCAATCCTAGAGGGATTTGTAGTTTTTATTATTTTAGGATTTAGACACTTAGACGTACCTAGTGTATCTAGGGAAATTACGCTTTATAGAAAATGAATAAATGATTATGATTATGATTACTGCAGATTTTCGCGGTTGTCCTCGTTAATCCCCTAGCCTGATCTCCCAGGGGAAAAACGGTTAGGTTGTTAGGTCATCTTTGTGATCGCATTGAAGTTTTGCCTTTTCATAGCCATTCATTCTTGAATAACCATCGACTCATTCAAACTCATTCATCCAATTTACCATGGGAATGACACATGAAGACCATTGCTAAATTATTCCTGACCGACGCGACTTTCGAGTCGCCACACACTCATTATTAGGGTTCTTTTGATGTTTGTTTGTTCACTGATAAGTTGAAGGGCAAGTGGCAAAGGGTAGTAATTTGTTTAATACGGTTTCTTAAGTGATTACTTGATTAGATTAGGTGATTACTGGGGTTCGTGAAAAGCAGGCATGTGTGAAAGGGACTCGTTTTGGTTCAGGTTATGATAGACCAGTCAACGGAGACGTAGACCTTTACACCATCATCATCATATCATCCGAAAGACGTCCACTGCTGAACGTAGGTCTCCCCCAAAGAGTGCCAATGTTACTGGGCCTGTGCAACCCACATTCATAACCTTACATAAGTAAACAATTTTTTTTGGTCTTTTGTGTATTGGTACAGTTGATTATATACATAGTTTAGTGGTACGGGTACTATTGCCTGCGATCCGTATGTCGTTTGTGTCTGAGACTTTCCTGGCCAGCGCATCCGCTGCATCGTTTCCTCCTGAGCCACTGTGCCCCTTGACCCATTGTTAACGTTGTTATTATCTGCGCACACCTTTATCAGGTTTTGGTGGCATGCGTATATCAAGCTAGATAGTCAAGCGAAGCCTACGTTGCGCATTTGAAGTTATCGATGTATTTAGCAGTTCACTTTTGTTAATCAATAAATCGTATCACGAAAAAAAACCTGTTTTGCACTGTTCAAAGGAGTCCTTATTGATTGAAGAACCTAAAACGCCTGTGGATGTTAACGATCCAGCGGTCATCTCGCACGATGAGGTTTTTTCTCCTAATTTGCATATACTGGTTACTACTTTGCTTAACACTTTTTCGTTGCAAGTATTTATTTACAACAAAATATAAACTAATATTACATTGACCACATCATTCAGGATAAGTATTGTACAAAACGGTTCCTTTTGCATGCAAAACGCTTATCTTTTTAGACAATATTTAAGTAGGGTAATTTGACATGAATCGTGTCATTTTATCATCGATATTACCCTGAGAGGAGCTCTATGCCCAGCAGTGCGGCGCATATAGGCTGATTTATAATTAACATATTTAATTATCTAGTACAGGACTATTGCGGCTTAAAGCAATTATAAAAAAAACTTAATCGGTTGCTGTCAAGAAACTACTTTCACTTTTTGACCCAGCAGTGTATATTTACTTTTTATCGCCTGATAATGTTAATTGACTATAATATAACAATATGTTATTCATTATTTGTAACTCAGTTCCTTCACCTAGTTTGAAGAATTCCCTCGAGATGATGATGGTCACTACCATGGGAACCAAGGAAGGATACTCTTTCAACATACAGAAAAATAACACCGTGGCAATATGCTGAGTGAGCCTCCCATTAAGCACATTACTTATGATAAGTTTTTATTATTGATTGTCTTTTTTCCGTGTTTTCTGTGCTAAATAAATAAATTCTTGTTTCTTAAACATGCAATGAAATATTGACGTTGTGTTCATAATGGGCTTCGAAGATTGATGACGATGCATTTCATACAAAATTGGAGGCATAGACCTGCAAGATGGTCTTCAAATACAAATACAAATACAAAATGTTTTATTTGTTAAACACAGGTATGTACATAGGTGTTATTGTAGTGTTGTGTATCACTATGTTTAGCCACAAGGCATACAAATAGCTACAATTAGCATGCAGCATGCAGTCTTCATAAATTGAATGTCAAAATTATTAAAACAAATTAAATTAAAATCAAAATGTCATTCTTATTACTTAAATTGTTATTTTACTTCATAATCATTTAAAAACTCTTGGGTGGAATAATATGCTTTCCTGACTAAAAAACGACACAAATCTTTTTTAAAAATATGGGGATCTTGCAGTTACAGGATGGCTTCTGGCAACTTATTATAAATCCTAGGTGCCATTCCAAATATGCTTTTCGAAAGTAAAGCGGTTTTATATGGTCTATAGTTAAACTTGCCCTGCATCCGTATACTGTTAAACTTTGTAAATTGATTTATATTATGCCTTACATAAATGGCTGTTTCGTATATGTACAGAGACGGAAATGTCAGTATATTTAATTTTATAAAATAGGGCTTGCATGAGTCACTTGGGCGTAAACTACATATGGCTCGAATACATTTCTTTTGACCTTTAAAAACTAAATCTTTGTCGGTGGAATTGCCCCAAAATATTATACCGTACCTTAATGTAGAAGTGACATAGGCATGATAGGATGTCAAGACGGCAGATTGATTTACTACTTTTTTTAGGTGGTATAATGCATAGGAGTATGTGTTAAGTCTCTTACAAACAATGTCTATTTGGGTCTTCCATGTCAATTTACTGTCTAAGCTTAATCCTAAAAATTTTGTTATGTCTGTTTTATTAATTCTATGGTCCTTATAGGTAACGTTTAGGTCAGTAGTTGTATCTTTTCTCTGTTTAAAATTCATAATTACGGTTTTTTTGAAATTAACTTGGAGATTGTTTCTGTTAAACCATTCAACTAATCGTTCAAGGGAAGAATTAACTTTTTCTTCATAGGTCCTAGGTAAGTCCTTTCCAGTAAATATAACTGTGCTATCGTCAGCAAAAAGAACCATAGATTCTTTGATAGCCTTCGGGAAATCATTAATATAAATGAGGAAAAGAAGTGGACCTAACACGCTGCCTTGAGGGACTCCGACATTTATTTCCCTGAGATTGGACGCAAAAGTTGTGAGTTTTTTAGTTTTGGTACAAATACGATCTATTTGAGTGAGTTGTTTTCTATCTGACATATAAGATTGAAGTAAACTTAACACATTTCCGCGTATTCCGTATCTATATAGTTTGCTAAATAAAATCTCATGATCGACACAATTGAAAGCTTTGCTCATGTCCATATCTCTATATGGACATGGAGCGCTGACGGGGATCTTATTATCTATGTTAGTCATAATTGTATGAGGTAGGTCAAATATAGCCATATTAATCGACTTGCCTTTGCGGAAGCCCTTTTGTTCGTATGCGAATAAGTTTCGTGTCTCAAAATAGTTGTTTAAACTATTATATAAAACCTTTTCTATAATTTTTGAGAAAATTGGTATAAGTGCTATTGGCCTATAGTTGCTAGGAGACGTTTTTTCACCCTTCTTAAAGAGTGGTCGGAGTATAGAAATCTTTAGCCTATCTGGAAATTTGCCGTGTTCTATGCATAAATTTACGACATAGCTTATAGGGGGTGAGATTGTATTTGCTACTCTTTTGACTATCTTTGTGCTTATGCCGTCATAACCAGTGCTTTGTGAGTTTTTCAGAGAGTAAATTATTATTCTGATATCGTCAGAGGTGCATGGTCTCATAAAAATAGAATGGGTTGAATTGTATGTCATTGTGTTGTTTTGATTAAATATATTATGTGATTTATTGTCATTATTTGTGCTGTCTAGTTCGGGTAGGTCGGTAAAATAATCATTTAATTTTTGCGCAATTTGTTGGGGATGTCTAATAATCATGTCGTCAATAATTAATTCTGAAATATTTTCCTTAGGTTTATTCGTCCTGGATGTGTTTATTATATTCCAAGTGGCCTTAGATTTATTCGAAGCATTTTTTATGTAATAATTGTCTTCTTAGGGTTCCGTACCCAAAGGGTAAAAACAGGACCCTATTACTAAGACTTCGCTGTCCGTCTGTCTGTCTGTGACGAGGCTGTAACTCAAGAACCGTGATAGCTAGACAGTTGAAATTTTCACAATTTATGTATCTTTGTTGCCGCTATAACAAAAAATAATAAAAACAAAATAAAATAAACATTTAAGGGGGGCTCGCATACAACAAACTTTTTTTTTTAACTGTTTTTATAGATAATGGTACGGAACCCTTCGGTCGCGAGTCTGAATCGCACTTGGCCGGTTTTTTTTAATTTCCGTTCCACAATTTGTGGCACAGGATCACGGCGTTCAGCCATGAAAATTCAAGTTTGATTTCTTGGAGTTTTTATTTCATTGCATGTTTGAAAAAAAAAAACACTATTTTTCTATACCTCGGCGTGAAAAGCGGTTGCCAGCTTCATAACTATCTGACCTCGCTACTTTCGGCCGTCTATATGTACTCGGCAGGCAACTCCTTACTTCCCGGCCTCTGTAGTAATGTATGGAATTCTATTATTCCTAAATTGAAGCCGACAGTGTATTGTGACATTCCCCTGCCGCAGCGTCACACAATAACTCCAGCGCAAGACTGCCCTCCTCACCCCGCCCTGACGCGTGGCGGCGCCTGCGTCACGGGCCGTGCGGCGATCTGATCGCGCGTGGGCATTGCTTCACAACACTCATGGAAAAGAAATCCCGAAGAGTTAGAAACATGTCGCCTACCGTGGCATTGAATACATGAGTTTAACCGTGGATTTATAATAAATATTTGAGATAGGTCTCGCGTAAGTTCTAATTGGGTAAAAAAACACAAGTTGGGTGGAATAGGGGGCTGGGCATTTCACTGTCATTCACGTCATTTCTGTTTTTCGTCCCGCAGTCAACTCGGCTCTAATTCCGGTACTTGTAATTTACGGGAAAAATGCCAGCACTTCTCCATTTGGGGGAAGTTGGCGACGACCCAACTCCGATCTGCAATGCGTGCGTCTCTTATTTTATCTTATTTATATCTTGTTAGTTCTTGTGCGTAGAGTACGTATGTACGTAATTTAAAAATGAAGGCACAAATGTTTGACTTATACTTGCTGTAAGATTGTCCTTTGACTTCTGTGGAAGGACCAAGTGAAAGCTCTGTATGGATTCTGCCTTCGACCTATCTACTTTGGTTTGTTTAGCTTAATCTATTAAGTTTACTATTAAAGATATAAATACATTAGGATTAATTAATCATTAGGTCAATTGACACGGGGTCATCGGGGTCGGGGTCGCTGAGGCACACGCTTAAGAACCCCAGGGAAGGCGACAACATCTCTTTGCCCTGGGATGGGCCAAATTTGGCCGGGCGCGAGGGGGGCTCCAGTGCGTTCAGCATGAGATCCTGGAGTCCCCTGCATGAGAGCGCAGCTGCCTGGCACCGTGGAGTTTTTAGAGGATAGAAATACCACATAACCCAAGTGGGGGATGACTATCCCCGTTGATTGGGGTGAATTCAAATAGTATTCAATTTTTTTTATTTTTTTATTTCTTAAAAACCATCTTATCGGTAAGTATACATTTGCTCATCGCCAAACTGAGGACAGTTTGTCGGCGAATGTGCGCTCTTTTGTAAATTTTAACATGGTTGTGCTATACCTACCTATTTACTAAATACTAAATAATCTACTTTACAGCTTTGCGAGTATTGACATTGAACGCAGTGTACCATCGACAACACACTCAACCGTTCATTTGTGGACCTTATTACAACGGTTTAAAATCCACCAATGCTGAGTGTGTTGCCGCTACTACGCGGCGTACAGTCAAGTGCAAAATATGTATCGATCCAATGCTCTCACAAACACGTACCAAGACCTTAATCCACTGATTGAGCGATAGGACGTGTTTATGAGTAAGTTGTATGCAGCCATACTTGTTTATACACTTGACCGTTACGTGCTAGTACACAACATTATTATTATTATTTGTGTTATTATTTTTATGAAATGATACATTGTGTTGTGTTGCGTGCCGTGGTTCACGTACGGTGCTGTCTGAAAATCAGCGCTGAAGGTGTCTGTCTGACACCTCGGCATAAGGCTGAGACAGCGACCGATTCACTGCCGCGAAGACACACAAATTATGTTTCAACTGTATTGTTTCTGCTCCCTTTGTCTCTATAAATGTCTTCTTTCTTTCTTTTTCTTTCTTTCTTATGACAAAATTTAGCAGGTCAAGTGACAGGATCCCCTCTCAATGGCCCTCTACAGGAGAGCACGAAGACCCAATCGCGGCGTCTGGTGAAGCAAGTCAGCACCAACATAACAACCACGACTGTTCAGTCAAGAGTAAGACGACGAAGATGAAGATAATTATCTAATATTGGACATAAACAGTCCACGGTCGACTCAACTCGACTATCCATACAAACGTTGTTGTGTATCGAAACTTTATAAACACTATAGGACCCCACGATATCAAGGATGGACACTAGTTTTTGTTGCCAGAAATTAAAATAGAAAAACAATTTAGTGAGTAGAACGTTTTTCATAAAGTCTATTATCAGTTGTTCTATTGTGCATATATGATATTAATTCTTATTCTAGTGCACTGCGCTGTGTTGAGGTTATGCCATTTGCACACATCGAATCTCCAAATCATTAAAGGGCGGCTACGCGCTTGTGATCTCCTTTTGAGTCGCAAATTAAGAGTCCCCATGACGCTCGACTCTCCATACAATCGTAGTTTGGTTCTCATTTTAAAACAGCATTAGAATAACAATTATTTATATCAAAATTTGTATCCACAATAGAACAACTGATTGGAGAATTTATGAAAAACGTTCTACTCACTTAATTTTATTTCAATTGTAAGTTCTAGCAGCAGAAAGTAGTATCCGATCCTCAGCCCTGCTGCGACACACTTGTATGTCTTAACATGTAATTGCAGTGCGTGCCGCTGTGAATTTAATGTTAAACCACTACTGTCAAATGCTGCAACATTACTGCTGAAGCCTAACCTTTTCTTCTGTTACAACAATGTATTTTGTAATAGTAGGTAGTAATAAATTCTCTCCGTGACGTACGCGCGGGCAGTGCTTCAAGCGAAATTGCCGTGAAAACACAAAACCCTGAAGAAGAACTTCCTAAGAGTTTGAAACATGTCTCCTGGTAGGTATTTAATACGTGAGTTAAACCGTGAATTTATTAGTAGTAGACATGACTCACGAATGTTTTAATTCGACTGTGTTTTGTGTTATCTACCTTTTTAGTATCTATTAACTGTAGAAGAATTTGAGCAGCTACCGAGTACTTATAATAATTTAGTAGATCATCACAGTAAATATGGTTTTTAAAGCAAAGTTAGGCTTAGTGAGCAATGTTGACGCATTTGACAGTACATTGATTCAAATAGACCGCTTATAGCATGAATCATAAATTCTCTCATCGGTGGAAATCTTTTAAATGCTCCAACTGTCTGTATTTAACTACAATTCAGCAATTCAGGCGAGCGTTCTTCGACTTATATATTTCCTGCTATAAAACTTTATTTGCAGTGCGTTTAGACTTAATTTACCACTCATTTACCAGTAAATCTTTGTTCTGGCATTCGAAGAAACTAAGCGTACTCAGAACCAAGGCTTACACTGGTTCTCGTCAGCCGAGTTGAAGGGTTTATGAATAGCCAGCTGATGCGAACTCGGGCGACACCAAATTGGGTTACAGCTTGCTCTAATGGAGCTGTGTTGGACTCCATTTTAACTGAAGTCTTTTACTGGCGTTTCATAGTTTTGACGCGTGTGACGTTTTATAATCTTACGCGATGGCTCTTGAATAAAGAATGTTTCTGAGGTGTTTGGCTGGGTAGAAATGGAATGGCTTGCAGGCATACATAATTGACACTGTGAATCACCTCGCTCATATTTATAGCTAGCAACCTATCAGTTTGGTCACAGTCCTTCTGGACCCAGTTTCCGCGGCGTTCTTACGATCTGATACAGAAACTGATCTGTATTAGAGGACTGCCTGACTATGACACTTACTTGCTCTGACAGTCTGACACAGGTTCATCACGGATAATGTAGCGTCTAATGAGAAGTCTGTCTCATCGTTCAGACTAATACGCCCTGGTGAACTTACCGATTCTTGACCGTATGCTGTTCATCGATATAATAGAATAAAAATTATAACAAATCAGCCTATATACTTCCCACTACTGGGCACAGGCCTCCTTTCATGGATAAGAGGGAACTAGCATTAGTCCCCACGCTGAGCCAATGGCGCGTTGGGGACTTCACATACACCTTTGAATTTCTTCGCATATGCAGGTTTCCTCTCGATGTTTTTCCTGCGCCTAAAGGTAAGTATTTATGTATGTTCGATTCATGTTTAAATTTTGAGGTGTGCAATAAAGACTATCTGTATTGTAACGTAAATGTCAAAATGATATTCTGTACATAAGTTTCGAAAAACTCACTTATTGACTATATATATATAGCCGTTTCTTATTGACAAGCCTGTATTCCATCCAAAACCTGAAGCCGTAGCACGGTTGCCATTTTATCACTTATCGTTGTGGATAAGAGATCCGTCACTCTCGCACTCTCATACTTGTCAGAACGTGACGGATGTCTTGTCCACAGCGATAAGTGATAAAATGGCAACCGTGCTACGCCTTCTGAATGAGCTATAAAGGGTTCATAATATTTCAACTTCCAATCAAAAATAATGTATCTACGTAAAACAATCAGTTAGAAATGCTTGTAACTCCCTTCACCGATATATCTAAATCAAATCAAACCAAGAAAACCCATTTTCATCCGTTGGAAACAATACAATATGGCACACAGTGAGCGGCGATCCATCATTCGAACAGTTCTACCATTCGTTCAGGGAAACGTTGTGCCGTGTTCCATTCGATTTATTTTTGATCGCACTGTTTTTAATTTATGAAGTTTCGTGGTTAGACGGGGCTTGGAAAACGAAAAGTTATTCTGCGTGTTCTGAAACTATTGTTTGAGTATTGCTTGCTGGTTATGAGTTTTTAGAAGGAATACATTTTGACGACATAAATAGTTGGCGTGGCCCTGTGAAGCGGGCGGTCTTGTGTTCGAATCCCGGTAAACACAAAATTCTGTGTGATGTGATGAGCAGAAGTATGTTCCTGATATTTGGGTGATTTTAAATCATGGCTCATGGCATAGGCCAAGATTAGAACGTTGAGCACTCAATCGATTTGATATATCTCAGATGACCTCTAGTTCTTAGCTGCTTTGGATTTTTATAGTGAATACATATTTCACTTAATTATTAGTTAGAACCTGCTTCAAATACAATAATTGTGGAGTAGTTGAGCACGCTTGATTATTTCCATTGATAACATAATCACTGTATAATCACTAGGCCGACATGAATTAATGGGATTATCAATTACGATACTATACTAGACCCTTCATTGAATCAAATCTAGGCCCTAGATAATAATTGGTTTTGAAGGCCGCCATCAAGTCTGTCTAGTCAGGGAAACTATTTCCTATGGCGTTTTTACTGCATTTCAAGTACGGAAAAGTAACTGTTTTTTTTAAGGTAAATTATAATACCCGGAGCACAATTTCAAATAGATTAATACCACATTAACAAATCGGTTCAGTATCTAAACACATTCACTGTCAAGAATCGCTGCGCGCTACGCTCGCAGCCAATTCCGTGGTTTTAAACGACTACGGCGAAGGCACCCCGCAAGGCGGGTTCCTGGCAGCGAAAGTTTTGAACGGTGGAACACACGTAAATAGAGACAAACATAGACTGCTGCTGCTAGTTCTGCCGTAATCTGATAAAAAAGAACCCTCTCGTGTTATTGACGTTTTGAAATTTAGGTAGTTTAGTCCTTGATACATGCTCTCGTAGATTGTTCTCTCATTTGTACGCGCATAACCAATAGAGTGTACAAGGTATTTTTTTTTTTTGAAAATCAAGAATCAATTTTCCCTTAGTATTTTAATCACTTTTCAAATTTCATATTTCGTAGTAAAAGCTTTTAAAAATAAGAAGCTCTAATAATGATTAGATATTATTCTAGAGTAGGTTGCACAAAAGCGTCTCTTATCGTAAGCTCGCTGGTTGTTACAATATTCATGTACTTTTGGAAAATTAAAATGGAAAATTTCACAAGTTTCTATAGAATGACTTGAATGGTTTGTAATCATTAGTTGGTACAATCCACCATACAAAATAGCTTGTAAGTTGTAACTGTTCTTAAATAAAAAAATAAAATAAAAATTAAAAGTTCCATGGCACGATCCATTCTTATTCGACATAATTATCGATATAATTGGAGCTAGCAATGCGGATAAATGGACCCGATATACGAACGATATGAAGTTTTCCAGATAAAAAGTTTAAATGCGAAGAGGTTTATGGAAGTTGGACGATAAATTTTAGAGGAAAATAGATGATTCCGAAATGTTCCTTCTCCTTTATATCAAGATTTTTACTACCCTGTTGTATTTGTAACATGGTAGCCAAGATGCCAATAACAATCATTTGAAATGAATTCATAAAATAGTATGCAGATATGACACGAAAAATCTGAAAACTGTACATTTGTAATTAAGTACGGAACCGCACTTGTACGGTTTTTCATAGTAAACTGATACTAAAAAACTCGATGTCAAATATTGAATACACGAAGTATCTAACTCTTAATAAACTTCTTCTACAGAAAATAATTTCCTTTTTTAGGGTTCCGTAGTCAACAAGAAGTCAAGCAAGCAAGGCAAGTTTCGCCATGTCCGTCTGGCCGTTTGTCCGTCCGACCGTCAGATCAGTACCCATTACTACTAGAAAACTGTGTTTCGGTATAGGTACCTATATAAAATCAATCACGCCGACAAAACAGAAGAATAAAATCATGTTTTTTTTTTTTATTGGGGTACCATTAAAGGCCTCCACCAACCGAACGCGTGTCGTGCGCGGCGCGTGTGCTGCGCGGCACCCGCCCAAGTTGTAAAGCATTGAAACTACACTTCAAACACACATCGAACGCGGTCCGAACGCGGGCCCGCCGGGGGCCCGCGGCGCTAAATTACAACTCGGTAGCGCGTCCGCGTGACGTGCGCGTCGCGTGTGAAGCGCTGGCCCGCGCGGGCCCGCGCTGCTAAGCGTGATATAGATAGTGAGATACATATTAAATGTGTTGGTAGTGAGAGATCAGCGACGCGTTAACAACGCGTATACGCCGCCCGCTTGCGGTGTGAATATACCGATTCAAACGCGCCCGATGCGCGCCGCGCACGTTTCGCGCCGCGCACGACACGCGTTCGGTTGGTGGAGGCCTTTAGTTGGCGCGCGCGTGTCCATGCCCTACACTGCGCGTGGCCCGACACGCACTTAGCCGAATTTTTCTACTTTGAAAAAATACTGCCAGTGCTGCTAATGTATAGTGCTATTAGTACTGAATACATACATACATACATCATCAGCCTATATACGTCCCACTGCTGGGCACAGGCCTCCTCATGTATGAGAGGGAATGGGCAGTAATCCCCACGCTGGCCCAGTGCGGATTGGGGACTTCACATACACCTTTGAATTTCTTCGCAGATGTATGCAGGTTTCCTCACGATGTTTTTCCTTCACCGAAAAGCTAACGGTTAATATGAAATCATATTCCGTACATAAGTTCCGAAAAACTCATTGGTACGAGCCGGGATTCGAACCCACGACCGCTGTTTGACAGCCGCATGCCTGAAACACTGGGCTACCGTAGCGTAGCGTGAATGCTGATATCAAAACCTGTATTACTAAAAATATATCTTAATTAAACCGCTTGACAGTAAAAACCTTCATCCTTTTAATCTAACTAGCGTTTCAACCGATTGCAAACTTATCCCAAGGGATCCAAGGCCGCTATGTGACCTAATCCCATTTGGCGTGGGCACTAGTTTCCAATAATGACTGCAATCTGACCTCGCTTAACAGCAACCATTTAAAAAAAATAAAGGTAGTAAATAATAAAATACCGCTGTCTGTTCGGACGCCTCGGCATTCGAGATACGTATTTCATATCGGCCAACTGCAGTGACATAAAAGGCTTATATATCTGTCAACTGCTAAGCAGTTAAGATCTTTTGTGACTGAAGTGTAATATAATCGAGAGCTTGCTGTAAGGCATCCGTATTCTGAGAAATAGAGTGCGAATATTTTATCATGCCAATTGAATAAATTAACGTTATCATTTACTTTAAGTCACAATCCCCATTAAAAACTGGTTTTGTTAGTAATATTCATTGAAATTAAATTATCCAGATGCAGCGGATATCCGCGTCCGTTCATTATGGTGGCACTCTTTAGGGGAAGCCTATGTCTAGCAGTGGAAGATGATGATGATGAATTGTTAAGAATGCACATATTATTTTAGTATTCGTATAAGAATTAAAATTGAGATATTAATTTTCAATTTACGCCTTATACAACATATTTAATGTTGGATACATGCATTTTGAATTTGAATACTAGTTATACTTTGACTGCGTATAATACATGCATCATGGTCGCATAACAACAGTGTACCTACACACGCTTCTGACAACGTCCCTCATCGTCAATACAAATATATTTATTTTCCAAATTGACATTACATGAAACCTTAGTAATTAAATTGAAATTATCTATGGAAAGTATACAATACAACAGCTTCTTATAGCAAACAACAGCCCTCACACTAGGTCGAGCCTGTGTCGTGAGGACTTTGGGGCATTAAACATTAGATTTACCAACAAGATGCGGAGGATACAGATTGATAATTTATTATAGAGGTATGATGTAATATAATATTATACGCTACCTATCTACCTACCTACCTACCTATCAAAGATTCTTAATCGGACACATGGTAGCTCTTTATATTCCATTGCGTATTTGCTCAACTGCTATTTTCTCGCACAAAATATGACATTTGGAATTTCGTTACGTTTATTTTTATGACCCTAGTCTCATCAAGTAAGCGACGGTGTTGACAGAGCCTGAAATCAAGCTCACTGGTCATACCCTCTACCCTCTTCTTTTGAAGGCAACTAGATCAAAAATTTCAGGTAATACAGCTTATCATCATCGTCATCATAATATCAGCCGAAAGACGTCCCCCAAGAGTGCCACAATGATCGTTTCTGCACCACCCGCATCCAGTGGACTCCCGCGACCTTTACTAGGTCATCAGTCTCCCTTGGGGGGTCTGATAACGCTGCGGCTTTCGGTACGTGGTCGCCACTCGAGAACCTTTTCGCCCCAACGGCCATCCATTCTACGTGCAATGGCCGCCCACTGCCACTTAAGTTTAGCAATTTGGAGGGCTATATCGGTCATACAGATGACGGGAGGAATTCCATTCGCACGTGCCTTAATGCAATGCTGGGCACAAAACTCAAAAGCGACCCTTGAAGTCATGAAACTGACTGCTAAAGGCCCAGTTTATGGTAACTTAAGGTCGGTTTACAACCCTAATAACTCGTCGACAGCTCGTAAAGTTTACGGGGTCTCTGAAAGTCAACTAGAGTAGAGTTTAGGTCATCAGTGTGCACCAACAATTATTTCACCAGTTAAATCCGTCCATTTAACACAACCGCTCCCAATTATAAGATATACTAGGGCACTCTTTAGAACCGACGTAAAATCTCTAACTAGAGTTTTAGAGTTAACGAGTCAGTTAAGATTGCAACGGCTAGTTAACTGCCTTTAGCACTTTATGGCTTTTATGGATGTGGACGTAATGGTCTGTGAGGAAAAGGAATTACTTAACTACAACTTGAACAATTAGGCACCTTCATTTGATTTAGTATTTCAATGTCTATTTAATGGTTATCCAAATGGAATGGCCTAGTATTGTGTATTGTGTAAGACAACCGCAAAAACAGAAGGCGTAGCACGGTTGCCATTTTATCACTTATCGCTGTGGGTATAAGACATCCGTCACGTTCTGACAAGTATGCGAGTGCGAGAGTGACGGATGTCTTATCCACAACTATAAGTGATAAATTGGCAACCGTGCTACGCCTGCAGATGATCATTTTAGTAGGTAAGTACTTTGTACTCGTAATTTTCACTACTTTGACGCATCCCGACTGTTGCAGTATTCTTACGTTAAGTACGACAAAAAGTACTAAAATGATCATCGATAAATATCGACTAAAGACTAGTTATAAAGTCAGCAGCAATATGCTGCTGATTTTATAACTAGTATTTAGTCTATGTTAACCGTTTGGAACAAGGTGAACTATCTAACGAAGTTTCTAAGGGGGTATGTGTCGTTTAAGATTTTGTTTTTTATATCATATTTAACAGTGCATTTCCGGTGAAGGAAAACATCGTGTAGAAACCTGTTTAATTCTAACAAGATCTCGTTTTCCCTCTGGGTTGGAAGGGCTGTCGCTTTCGTAAAACAAGTGCTTACGCCAAATCTTGGGAACTGAAGTAGTTGTGAACCCTGCGCTTGCTTAGAGCACAATCGGGTAAGACACTAGAAGGATGACGATCAAATAATCAGTATTAGTGCCACGGTGCGAAGGAAGATTCTTGTAAATAGCTTGTCTAAACATGCCTAAGACTAATATACCCTAGACAGCACATCCTTTGTGACTAAAATATTACTTAATATCTTCTGCCCGCGAATCCGTCCGCGTGGAGCTCGTTTATATGAAATGAAATGAAATGAAATGAGCATTATTTATTCGTAACAAACAAATACAAACACATAATATATCAAAGCTCCATACCTATATCTAAAAAAAAGTAACTTATAATATTATATACTTCCCCGTGACGAAAACTTTCTCTATACCACAACCACATATTAATCAATTCAGCGGTTATTTAGCGTGAAAAGGTAACATACAGATAGACAGACATTTTATACTATTTCGCATTTATACTATGAGTATGGAAATGGCGAGCGAAGCGAATAAAGTTCTCCGTTTAAGCTTGACCAATAAAATCTTTCGTATGTCCGGCTGTCCGGCAGTTCTCGTCTACAAGTCGCATTTCTCAACCAATTCTCGTGAAATTCAGCAATTATCTAGAATGAATCTATGTCTATGAATCTTGCGTTAGTAGTCTATGCTGGTATTATAGACTAATGTATACGCAGTATTTTAGTCACAAGGGCTGTTTAGGGTATATTATTATATTAGATCGTGACATGACCCAATAGACTAATATTACATTGAAATGTCTACAGGGCTAGTGTCAGTAAATGACACCCATTTACCCGGGTGTCGGCACGTGCGAAAGACTGCTATTAGAGAGATACACATTCGAGCGGTGACCGTCACGTTTCTTTTACAAATCGGTGACTACCTGCCGATACGCGCACGTTTTGTGCTGCGTTTACCTGGGGCGAGTTAGTGGAAGTATTCAACTTGCGAACAAATTACTAATCACACAACTCTAAAACAAAAATATGTTCCAATATCATAATATCACCTAACATACCGTAGTATGTAAAAACTTTGAAATGCGTAATTATGATTACGATAACTATAACTATAGTGGAACTATGCATGTCAATAGTAGCGGTTCTGGTTAAGTAAGGTGAGGTTTATAATGATTCATAGAAAATAATTACAAATATTACACCTATAACAGAATGCAGTTGATAAATAGACAGATGTGACGATCATTACATCCGATGTGGTTATTACCACAATCGGATGTAAATACAGCTCCGTGATTAACTGGAGCATACTTTTGAAACTTAGTATTTGTTTTTACAGTGTCATTTGATACAATTTCGTTGCCAATTTTAAGAAATTAATCTTCATCATTACGATTATAATTCTAAGCCAAATTGTCGCGCAAGTATGAATGAAACTCAATTGTTATAAGTTATAATTCAGGTACTTTTATTTTATTTTAAAATTAGTTAGCACTGCAACTTCCGTAATTGTGTCGTGTACACCATCAGTGTATTTCAGTTCGATTTGTACTTCTGCTTAGTAATAGTTCCAGTAGCTCGCCCGTCCAAACGCGCCGCACGCATCCCCGCGGACCCACCGCCCAGAATACTGAGCAGGCTAATTCCTAAGGCCTTTCAGCGCACTGACAGCTTCTTGTGATCCACTGTTCCCCATCCGATTAATGTGGAAAGGGTTTATGTAGTCCGTGAATACATTTAGGTTGCAGATTCTTGCAAAACAGGTTTAGGCCCTTACATATTTTACTTTTTTTTTAAAGAATAAAGAGGAAAGCCTGGTCCAGTTAAGGGTTTTAATTTTGTATGTTTCAAAGTAGACTTAACACATGCAGTGCCGGGAACCCGTCTATCAGGTGCCTACGCCGTAGCCGCTTTCCACTACATACGAGGAAAACCACGGGATCGGCTACGGGCGTAGCACGTAGCGAGACAGTTGTAAAACCAAGACATCTATTATCCCTTTCTCAAGAACGTAAATTGCAAGGCGCAAACGAATATTATCTAAAATAGGGGCAACAATATTTAATTCACCAGCGTTCGTTACATGAAAATAATTTACCTACTTAATTTGTAATCACATACATGTACGAAGATAGCTAACTATCGATTAACCGATTCGATATCGAGTTGTCATAACTCATGGATGAGCTGATAACGTGACAACTAGAGTCGTTACCGGAATCTGCGCAGACTGCACTAATCGCTTTCCGATGTAATGGATTAATTGGTTTAAGCTCACACCGAGAACTTGTTCACATGAAGGATGTTTCATCGCGCGTTATAGATATTTATAGTAACGTTCTAGCTCGGCTGTATGTGTGCGTGTGATTGTAACTATGCAGGTTTGATTTGTGTGGGAGTGGCACCGCATACTAAATCCAGCCTCTCATCTTGAAAAAACTCAAGTTATTAGTAGCTAGGTAAAAAGGAATCCATTTTCACTGCTATGATGTCACCTTTGAATGATTTACTCAGTAGGTTTTCTAACACAGCTATCTATCATCGATTTATTATAATTTATCTACAAAGTTTAAGTTCATGCCATAAAAACTACAACCAGTATACGCCCCAAAGAAAAACAAAACCCGGACTTAATTTCTTCAGTTATTTTCTGAGTCGCATACCTAACCACTACAGGGATGTATCTCTATAAGACCATCACATCCCTTACGCTATTCTTAAGTTAAGTTACTGATTCCAAATTGAAAAGGTTCTAACTCCAAGAGAGTTCGTTCCATTGTCTGACTTTTATTAACTAAGTCAGCGCAAAGCCTATAAAAACAGGCCACAATAACAACCCTTCTCTAATCTCGGGGAAACAATAGCAAACACATCAAAAATGTCCGTCTGTCCGGGATTTTGTCGGTACACTGACCGCGAGCTTATGTATCGAAAGATTTATACAGGATGAGATTTTGTTTATGTAGGTTTTGTTACATCGAAGAGTTGTGATATTACGAAATTAATTGGTTTACGTGATAAGAGGATATGTGGTTTTAAATAATGTATTTTTTATAAGTATAATGGGTACTTGCGTACTTGGTACCAAATATGTAGATCTTCTTTTTTTCAATGAGTCGTAAGATGTTTATTTTTGCGACAAGATAAAAAATTAGACACAAACATAACTCATATTCTACCCCGGTCTTTAAAATAATACTGATATAAGAATACGATTATTGTAGTTAATAGATACTGCACTGTAAATACTAAGATTCAACTATTTATTTGTCTCAGACATGATTTTCACTTTTGCTACTTGTGTATATAATAAAAACATGGTTTAAAAATATTTTAAGTATTTTACTCCGAATATCCTGATTGTAGCCGTTCTTACCTCAAAAGTTCCGTCCACCCTTTATAATGTTGTACGAACCAACAAGAGCCCTAAACGCGGTCCCAATTCCAGAGCAACAGATAATATCAAAAGCCAAAGCTTCCTTCAATAATTGCGTAGAAAAATAAGGAAAAACTTTTGTAGATATACAGCGCGTCAAAACCCAAGGAATTAATCGGGACCCGGGGCAAAATCTTACTTTCTGCCCTGTTTTATCAAAAAGGGAGGATTGGTGTAAGGAAATGACGCTTTTTACGCCCGTCTGCGGTTATTATTTATGCTATCTCTTGTTTCTGGTGACGGTTATTTCTTGTGTACATAGAATTGTTGACAAAAATTATGAGTCATGAAATTTTATCATTGCTAAAGCCACAATAAAAGTAAATATAGTACACATGTGACGGTAGCTCAGACGGTGGAGATTAAATGATTAAAACTTCGTCAGCACAATTAAATTTATTTTTAAAAAAATATTATGGTCGTGGATGGCCCGTCCGTTTCACTATCGCGGTGCGGTACTCCCCTGGCGCTATTGGCGCTGATGATGCACTGGCTGGTGGCGAACAGATAGGCTCCCACTCTGACGACGGCGAGCGATGAGGGGTCCTCGTAATTTGTCCAGCCGTGAGGGGAAAAGGCGCGCGCCGAAGGGGCCGGTGTTTTTTTATCAAAAAAACGTAGTATCAACGAAACACCCTGTGAATAAACGGCTCGCATTACAATGTGCTATTTATTGCCGATTATGCCGTCGACGGTGAGCACCCTGGTTTAGCGTAAGCAGGAAAGATACCGATTTTAGTTGGTGAGTGCTCACGATCAGAACGGAGGTACAGGTTTGATAGAAAATTAAAACACGAGAGCGTAAAAGCATGATTTGGCAAGAAACTAACTGTTACTGAGCGCAGAAAGGTACACTACGGTAATATAATGAATATTTGGGCAAGGCAATTTGATGTATGACTAACTAATGAGATTGCTTAAAGCTAACACTGAATGATTGTTTTGTTCAACACTTTACTTACCCGTAACGGGGTGCTCGAACTACATGTAAACACAAACTTGGATCGTAATAAATGTGAGGTTCCACTGCCGCGAAGGGAGAAAGGTTTACTTAAATCACTTATAAGATAGTGCAGACTGTAAAATCCAGGCGCATGAAGACGCGATTTAAATAGGTATGCGAACGCACTGGCAGCGTCCGCCGTCTCGAGTCTCCTAGCAGTGAATGACGCGGGCGCACTCACACATACACAGCGCCGCCTCATTTACCATTATGCCCGCTGTACATAAGGCCGGAGATAAGGAGACCGTTAGAATTATCGCGTGGAATGCCGGCAGTGACTTGAGATTTAATATTTATTTTGTATGGAAATTTTCGACTTTTATTTGTTGCTTTAAATAGTTATATTATTAGTTAGTATATCTTTAATTAATTAGTTTATTATAATTCAGTGATTTAAAACCCCTTTTTTGTATATTTTATATCAGATAGTGAATGAAATAACGAATCAATTGAATCAAGCAATAGATTTATGATTCGATTTTATTTGTAATAAAGTAAATAATAAAATATAATTGTTTAAAGTGTAAAATTGAAATAATTTAGAAATATGTTACTGATTTATGACTTTGGGTAAATAATTAAATAATAATGTTAAATAAATTGTAAAAATGAATATTAAATTAATTAAAATAATTGTAATTATATAGCTTTAAAATAACATTTCATTAAATAATTAATAACATGTAACTATTACGTTACATTACCCCGCGCGTCACCAAGGGTTTTATTCCTGACAGAATAAAATCCGAAAAAATAACATGTAACGTATTTATACTCCAATTACAAGCTTCACTTTTATACTACATTTAAAATTCCCTGTCATACAATTAATTCATACAAATGAGCTACAGTATTCCTTTTTTGAATACTGACGCGGCCTAGTACTACGAAGGTCACCAACAATAAAACAATTGATAACCAATACAAATACTATATTTTAAGATGGTTTTTAGTGACGGTGTAATGTAACTTTTCATGAACTTATAAAAATTGTATACTAAGTAATTCATGCACATGCTTAGCTATTTATTTAATCCAACCAATTTCAAATCTTTGATGTGCCATGTTCCTATATTTTTACCTGCCATATTTTCAAGAACATAGACAAGAGGTGACTTTTTATCGACAATTTTACATTTTATAAATTTAGGTGCCAACTTTTTGCTAAAGTACTTGTCTTTATTGCTTAGCAAGTAAGTACGTTTCATGACGATATCGCCCACATTGAACTCGCTTGACTTACGACGCAAGTTATAATGTGAGGCGTTTTTTGAATGAGCATGCCAAAGTTTTGCCTGAACTGTTTTGAATATCTCTGCAAGACAGCCTAAATTTTCTGCGTAAACCTCACGTGGAAGAAATGAGACCTCATCACCCAGATTATTATCGAGATAATGCGACCCACAGGTAACTAGTTCCCTGCCATATACTAAAAATGATGGAGTAAAGCCCGTTGCTTCGTTAACCGAATTGTTAATGGCAAAACGTACTTTTGGGATGAAAAGATCCCAAGAACGATGGTCTTCGTCGACAAATGTGGATATACAAGTAATAATAGTACGATTGTAACGTTCAACTGAATTAATCTGTGGGCTATACTTAGGTGTGAAGAATACATTAGGCACGTTATACCTCTTCAAGAGCCCCTGTGTCATATTACTCACGAACTGACTGCCATTGTCAAGGAAAATTGTCTGTGGGACCCCATGTTCCAGAAATAGTGAGTCCTCCATAATCTTCGTTACAATAGCTGAAGTAGCGTTCCTAATTGGAAATATAAGGCAATACTTTGAGAAACAGCATGTGATTACTAATATGAAACTGTTTTGTTTACGTGTAACGGGAAGAGGGCCCATAAGGTCTACAGAAACCATTTGAAATGGTCGAGAACACTGTTTAGGTCGGCCCATTTCTCCTAGAGTTTGGTGGTTCTGTGGCTTATAGGACAGACATTTCTCACAAGAACTAACAAAACGGACTACGTCTTGGTGCATACCGGGCCAATAGAATCGTAACGCTAATCGCCGATAGGTCTTGTAAATGCCTAAGTGACCAGCAACCGGCTCCGAATGATTTTCACGAATAATACTTTCGCGTAACTCCTTCGGTACGACCTCTTTCCAAGAAAACTCATCGGTCAGTTCATGCTTATTCTTACACAACCTGTATAAGGAATTATTCTTTATTAAATAGTTTAAGTAATTTTCTGGGCGTGTTAAACAAGAGTTGTAAATGGACTTATACCATGAGTCGGAAGACTTAAGATACCAGTTAGATGTACTAATAGCGTGAACAGGAACTGCTCTTGAAAGGGCATCGGGAATAACATTATCAACCCCTCGACGATGCTTCAGCTCGAAGTTGAATGCAGACAAACGAACTCCCCAACGAGCCAATCTACCTGTGGGGTTGTTTATAGACAAAAACCACTTCAGGGCACTGTGGTCTGTAAACACTGTGAAGGGCTGGCCGTTTTCTAAGTAGCACCTCCAATGCTCTAAGGCTACGATCACAGCAAGAGCCTCACGCTCCGTAATGCTAAAATTCTTTTCTGCCGGTGTTAAGGACCTACTCATGTAAGCAATCGGGTGCTCCTTGCCATCAATGGACTGCGTAAGCATTGCTCCAACCCCGTAATTACTCGCATCGGTATGTACCTCGAAGCTTTTACTGTAATCAGGACAGGAAAGAACTGGGGCTGTGACTAAACATTCCTTCAACTTCAGGAAAGCAGCGTCGGCCTCTGGAGTCCACTTGAATGGAGGGCCGCCCTTTTTGCTAGAAGTTAACCTATTAAGAGGCCCGGCTATGGTGCTGAAATTAGGCACAAAACGACGGTACCACGTTGCCGTCCCCAGGAAGCGTTTTATATCTTTCCGACTAGAAGGAGTCGGGTAATTAAGGATAGCTTCCACCTTCTCGGGGTCAGTCCGTAAGCCACCACTGTCAACCACATAGCCAAGGTACCTTAGTTGAGTACGGAAAAATTCGCTCTTTTTTAGGTTAATCGTTAGATTAGCTTGCTTAAGTTTCTCCAATACCCGAAGCAGCAAAGATACATGGGAATTAAAGTCCTGTGAAACGATGATTATGTCATCGAGGTAAGCGAATACCTTAAGGTCGAATTCTCTAAATAAGATATCGACCAGGCGCTGCTGGGTTGCCGGCGCGTTGGTTAAACCAAACGCCGTACGTTTGAAACGATACGTACCACGCGAGGGCACGTAAAAACCTGTCTTATCTCGATCTTCTTCTGCTATAGGTATCTGCCAAAACGCCTTTGACAAGTCTATACTAGACAAGTAACGAGCATCACGCAGGTTGTCCAGTATTTCGGAAATGTAAGGTAAATTATACGCGTCCTTTTTCGTAACTGAATTCAACTTGCGGCTGTCAAGACAAAACCTAGGCGAACCATCCTTTTTATTAACTATTAACACAGGTGACGACCATTCACTCTCGCAAGGCTCTATAACGTCTAATGCCAGCATCTCGTCAACTTGTTCTACTAAAACGCGTTGCTTCTCAGGCGACATACGGTAGTAGCGTTGCCTGATTGGCAGTGCGTCACCAGTGTCAATCCGATGAGTCGTAAGAGTTGTTACGCCCAATCCCTTTTGTTCGGAGGAAATCTGCTCGAACTGTGCGATAACATCATCCGCCAACGACTTTTCTGAGGAACTGAGGTTATCATACCCATGGACATGTGAAAGCGCGTCAGTCATCAAGCTGTCTATATGAGGAACGTTACTAGTAAGAGTAATGTTATCCAAATGATTTGGCAATATTTTAAACTGACGCCAGAAATCGATACCTAAAATAAGATCGGTGTTCACATCTGGAACTACATGTGCCTTAATTATGTGAAATTGATTTTCAAATGTGATGGGTAAATTAATGTACCCCAAACTCTTAAGAGCTTGACCTCCTGCCGCTGTAAGAGAGATGCAGAGGTCCTTTTGTAATGGCAGGTCATCCCGTACGAACACCTTATATGCATTGCCTCCCAAAATTGTCACCGCCGATCCCGAATCTAGGAGTCCCATTACTTCTAAACCATTAACCTTAACCGTGGCATAAGGCCTACAGTCATCAATTGGCTTTGTCTGCAGAATTGTATCAAGTGTATAAGTGCTGAAATAAACATTTATAGAATGAAGCCATCTATCCCAATCCTCCTTATCAAAGTTGGCATTTTGAGTATTGATACAATTCTGCACATCTAGTTTTTTGAACTCGATGGCCTATTTTTACCACACTTAGGACAATCTGGTGTTTTGACATTGGGCAGTCCACAGACAAAACAACGGATCTCGTCTTTGTTGGCAGTACACTGTCTCAAATTATGGGTGTTTACACGACACCTGGGACAGTAATAGCTCTTGGCATTATTACCTTGAATGGCATGGAGTTGCGGTTGATTTGAATTTGGTTGGTATTTATTTTTATTTGTGTAATTAGTAGCATAAGACCTATTATTATAGTTAGTATTAATATAGCCTGTGTACTTGGATTGTTGATTGTTATTATTGTGATTCAAATTGTAACTGTTTTTGCTATAACTGAATTTATTATTTGAGCTGCTGTTATAAGCAAATTCTGGGGCCAAGGTATCCTGTGACTGTCTGGGAGGCTCTTTAAATTTAGCAAGACGTGCTTGAATATTTTCGTAATTTCGACAAAGGGTTCTCAAGGTATCCACATCGTTTATTGTTGTTACTGAAGCCAAGGTACTGGCATAACAAGGCCTAATATTATGCAGGAGTATTTCCAGCCTGTCCTCCTGCGACAACGGTTTTGAAAGGCGTGAAAATAACCCTGACATAATCGATAAATATATCGTGATATTTTCGGCCTCTCCTTGAGTCCTTAATCGTATCTCCGAGAGCAAACGGTAATCATAATCTGACTGGTCAAAGTCCTTTTTTAATAAGGAAACCAGTGCATCCCAATCAGCCACTTGATCCTTAATACTCCTATACCAATGAAGTGCGTCGCCTACAAAAATCTCCGTAGCGTAGGATAACAGTTTCGGTCCGGTAATACCCCTTGCCTCGCGAAACTCGGTAATGCGTTGCACGAACGCCCGGACACAAGATTTCCCATCAAATTTTATACGGCCAAGATCACTAAGGCCGCCGCGATCACACTGCACAGTGACGTTCACTGGAAGAGCCGTTGCCGTTGCTATATCCGAAGTTGGCCCGGGAGCTAAAATATTTACTCCCTTATCCTTCAGGGAATCGCACTTGTCCCGCAGTAACAAGTACTCGGAAACGCGCGATTCGAACAAAGGTATGGTTTTCTCATCGATTGAAATACGATTAAACCTGTGATGAAGGTGATTGAGCAAATTCTGAGTTCGAAGTAACACGTTACTATCTGAGCTGGTTTCAAGGTTAGCCTTAACCTTCGTGAGTACGTCACTAACGCCAGCAAGGTCAACTTCTGCTGGAAAAGGGCTAGCCAGTATATCCTCCGAAGGAAACTGGGGACCGAGCTTTGCTATTTGTCTACGCAAATCCGACACGTTAGTACCGGGAGTGGAACCTCTGATCTCAACCTCGTACTCTAACTCTGCCTTTTGCAAGGATAAAAATTTTACTGGAAAAGCCATTGTAAGAAAATAAAATAAGAGAAAAGTGTTGAACAACGCAACAAGCTACTCCGTTCTGTTACAATGGTGCGATGGATCGAACGTTATGGTTGATAAAATGACTAGGAACAGAAAACAACACATACACAAAAAAAACAAGCATAAAAGTGCAAATAGCGCGTACCAAGCTAGCAAGCATAAAAAAATCAGTTAAAATTATCAAAAAAAAAAATTATAATAATAAAAAAAAATATCTATCACAGTAAGAGTTCGTAAAGCTAAGAATAATAATTTAAAATCAATACAAATTCAAAAAATACTCTACTTCAATGCCAATATGCACAAGGATATTAGTCACAAGCATTAAAATAATAAAAATAAAAAATTTAATACATTAACATTATTGCATTATAAAAATAAAACTGTGGTACGCGCTAGTTACAGGCAACCAAAAAAAAACGTTTTACAACATAAAATAAAAGCAACAACACACAACTAATTGACGAAAGTGAAACGGACCATGAATACCACGTTAGAGGGCGCCAGTGTGACGGTAGCTCAGACGGTGGAGATTAAATGATTAAAACTTCGTCAGCACAATTAAATTTATTTTTAAAAAAATATTATGGTCGTGGATGGCCCGTCCGTTTCACTATCGCGGTGCGGTACTCCCCTGGCGCTATTGGCGCTGATGATGCACTGGCTGGTGGCGAACAGATAGGCTCCCACTCTGACGACGGCGAGCGATGAGGGGTCCTCGTAATTTGTCCAGCCGTGAGGGGAAAAGGCGCGCGCCGAAGGGGCCGGTGTTTTTTTATCAAAAAAACGTAGTATCAACGAAACACCCTGTGAATAAACGGCTCGCATTACAATGTGCTATTTATTGCCGATTATGCCGTCGACGGTGAGCACCCTGGTTTAGCGTAAGCAGGAAAGATACCGATTTTAGTTGGTGAGTGCTCACGATCAGAACGGAGGTACAGGTTTGATAGAAAATTAAAACACGAGAGCGTAAAAGCATGATTTGGCAAGAAACTAACTGTTACTGAGCGCAGAAAGGTACACTACGGTAATATAATGAATATTTGGGCAAGGCAATTTGATGTATGACTAACTAATGAGATTGCTTAAAGCTAACACTGAATGATTGTTTTGTTCAACACTTTACTTACCCGTAACGGGGTGCTCGAACTACATGTAAACACAAACTTGGATCGTAATAAATGTGAGGTTCCACTGCCGCGAAGGGAGAAAGGTTTACTTAAATCACTTATAAGATAGTGCAGACTGTAAAATCCAGGCGCATGAAGACGCGATTTAAATAGGTATGCGAACGCACTGGCAGCGTCCGCCGTCTCGAGTCTCCTAGCAGTGAATGACGCGGGCGCACTCACACATACACAGCGCCGCCTCATTTACCATTATGCCCGCTGTACATAAGGCCGGAGATAAGGAGACCGTTAGAATTATCGCGTGGAATGCCGGCAGTGACTTGAGATTTAATATTTATTTTGTATGGAAATTTTCGACTTTTATTTGTTGCTTTAAATAGTTATATTATTAGTTAGTATATCTTTAATTAATTAGTTTATTATAATTCAGTGATTTAAAACCCCTTTTTTGTATATTTTATATCAGATAGTGAATGAAATAACGAATCAATTGAATCAAGCAATAGATTTATGATTCGATTTTATTTGTAATAAAGTAAATAATAAAATATAATTGTTTAAAGTGTAAAATTGAAATAATTTAGAAATATGTTACTGATTTATGACTTTGGGTAAATAATTAAATAATAATGTTAAATAAATTGTAAAAATGAATATTAAATTAATTAAAATAATTGTAATTATATAGCTTTAAAATAACATTTCATTAAATAATTAATAACATGTAACTATTACGTTACATTCCGCCCCACGTTGGGCGCCAGTGTGACGGTAGCTCAGACGGTGGAGATTAAATGATTAAAACTTCGTCAGCACAATTAAATTTATTTTTAAAAAAATATTATGGTCGTGGATGGCCCGTCCGTTTCACTATCGCGGTGCGGTACTCCCCTGGCGCTATTGGCGCTGATGATGCACTGGCTGGTGGCGAACAGATAGGCTCCCACTCTGACGACGGCGAGCGATGAGGGGTCCTCGTAATTTGTCCAGCCGTGAGGGGAAAAGGCGCGCGCCGAAGGGGCCGGTGTTTTTTTATCAAAAAAACGTAGTATCAACGAAACACCCTGTGAATAAACGGCTCGCATTACAATGTGCTATTTATTGCCGATTATGCCGTCGACGGTGAGCACCCTGGTTTAGCGTAAGCAGGAAAGATACCGATTTTAGTTGGTGAGTGCTCACGATCAGAACGGAGGTACAGGTTTGATAGAAAATTAAAACACGAGAGCGTAAAAGCATGATTTGGCAAGAAACTAACTGTTACTGAGCGCAGAAAGGTACACTACGGTAATATAATGAATATTTGGGCAAGGCAATTTGATGTATGACTAACTAATGAGATTGCTTAAAGCTAACACTGAATGATTGTTTTGTTCAACACTTTACTTACCCGTAACGGGGTGCTCGAACTACATGTAAACACAAACTTGGATCGTAATAAATGTGAGGTTCCACTGCCGCGAAGGGAGAAAGGTTTACTTAAATCACTTATAAGATAGTGCAGACTGTAAAATCCAGGCGCATGAAGACGCGATTTAAATAGGTATGCGAACGCACTGGCAGCGTCCGCCGTCTCGAGTCTCCTAGCAGTGAATGACGCGGGCGCACTCACACATACACAGCGCCGCCTCATTTACCATTATGCCCGCTGTACATAAGGCCGGAGATAAGGAGACCGTTAGAATTATCGCGTGGAATGCCGGCAGTGACTTGAGATTTAATATTTATTTTGTATGGAAATTTTCGACTTTTATTTGTTGCTTTAAATAGTTATATTATTAGTTAGTATATCTTTAATTAATTAGTTTATTATAATTCAGTGATTTAAAACCCCTTTTTTGTATATTTTATATCAGATAGTGAATGAAATAACGAATCAATTGAATCAAGCAATAGATTTATGATTCGATTTTATTTGTAATAAAGTAAATAATAAAATATAATTGTTTAAAGTGTAAAATTGAAATAATTTAGAAATATGTTACTGATTTATGACTTTGGGTAAATAATTAAATAATAATGTTAAATAAATTGTAAAAATGAATATTAAATTAATTAAAATAATTGTAATTATATAGCTTTAAAATAACATTTCATTAAATAATTAATAACATGTAACTATTACGTTACACACATTCACTGACAAGAACTCGCCTAGCGGCAGTTAAAAGCCAGTAGGAGTTTAGACGAAGCCAGTGCTGGCTTTTTATTGTATGTAAAGCACTGGCTGCCAGCACTGGCGCTAATAAAGCGCCGGCCTATTTTTCAAGCCAGTGAGAGCACTGGATTCGTCTAAACCTAGCTTTATGTTCGTCAGGGTTTCCTCTACTTAGCGGAAAATCACGGCATATATTGGCTACGAGTGTTCACTGGCAGGAACCCGCTAAAGTGCCTACGTCGTAGGCGGTTTCCGCTCTTTAGATAAAATACCGGATTTTTGGAGATGTTAATTTCATTATGATTGATACTATTACCCTTAACACTCTTTACTAAATTACAACAAAGAGGTACAGGTCGACACACGTAAAAAAAGCTCTGCGCGCCATATTAAATGTATGGCCGCCAGAGCTCTTTTTACGTGTGTCGCTGTCGACCTGTAATTCTACCACTACCTACCCACTTATCCGATTTATTTTTACCAGGTTACTGCTTGTATGATATTAGCATAGCATTTTATAATTTTGAAGACTTTGTCGAGGAACCTAACGTCATCATCGGAGTAAACAAGTCGCTTAAAATTCGGTGGCTTGGTCACCTAGAGCGAATGGGAGGTTAAAAGAGCCTACGAGGGTAGGGCTACAGGAAGGAATCCGCTTGGTCTCACCAGATATCGGTGGGTTGATGTGGACGATGGGGATCTTTGCGAGCTCCACACACACACACTCACACACACAATGCAAAGAAAATGCTAATCTAAAATTGTAATGGACATTAAAATAGGTAAAGTAGATTTAATTTGAGATACTAATACTCTATACAACTAATAGAGGTAATAATATCCTTGTTTAATAGTAGATTGTATGACAAGGGTCTAAAGTAAGCCATATTACCACGAGATGGATATTTTCCCGAACGATGTGAGGGGAAACAGTTCGAGGGGTAATATGGCTTTTAGACCAGAGTTGTACACTCTACTTTTCACTTCGACTGCGAGAAAATAGTAAAAACAAAGATTATCCATCCACAATAAACAATTATACCAAGGCGAAAAGATTGTTCAATTTGGCGCCATTCTTTTTAATAAACTGTTTTGACACAGATACAAAATATTCACAAGACGAATAAACACCTCTGACCGTCTAATAGCGGCGTAGTCTATCCCGCTCAATCTTCATAGCTTATGTCATGTAATTACATCCACTATTCACAACTCTTTAAAATAACATTAGTATTTGCTATCTACTAACCAGAATATAGCTAGACATTAAGATCGACCAATAAGGAAACAGAATTCAATTCAAACATTAGGAGTTTTTCATTCCCTAATTTACAATAATCAAAAAAAAATAAACGCCTCTGACCGACTATAGCTCCATCCAAACGTTCAAGCGTGGTTAACTGCATACATGACTCATGTATGCAGTTAACCACGCTTGAAAAACACCCAATGTTTGAATTGAATTCTGTTTCCTGACTGGTCGATTTTAATGTCTAGCTGTATTCTGGTTAGTAGATAGCAAATACTAATGTTTTTTTAAAGAGTTGTGATTGGTGGATGTAATATTGAACTGTTGGGAGTGGTCAAATTAAAATGTTTTATAAATCATAAATATGTATACATATTTTCCCTAGGGGCTAAATGTACTACTTTAGCCTCGCTTACCAAGTCCAATATGATGCATTTTTTGAGCATGAGAAGTGAAAAAACCTTGATACGAAACTGGGTCCTGGTGTAGTAGCTATGCGAACTACTCATTAGCATATAAACCCCCTGAGGTGTCCGCTGTTGGAAAATGTTGTGCCACTATTGTTTTTTAATATTTTGGCCAATAAAAAAAAACTGCAGGCCAAGACACCCTTGGGTTGCGCCAGAGGAGTAAAGTAAGGAAGTATGTAAAATAGTGAGCTTTGGATGCGTGTGTGCCCGCGAGGTTTAGCCAAAGCTCTTTCACGGTTTAACTTACCTTTACATCATATTTTAAATGAATATGACAGCAATCATGTCTCTCAGTTATTACCTGCAACAAATAAAAGTATTGTTTTATAATAATAAACCATTTATTTCAGGCATCTAAGGCCCATAGTTACAAATACCTTAAAGACTAACATACATACAATTACTAAAATAAAATGATTTATTATTTACGAAATTAATATTATAACATTCCTAACTTAACTACATACGAGGATCGCGACAGCCTTACGATTGCGCCAAGTATAAGCGAGCCATACGAGGGAGCGAGAGAACTGAGCGCGGCATCTCGCTTCCACCGTATGGCTCACCACCACTGCCGCCGCTAAAAGTCGTCGCAATTTTGGTATATTGATTTCAATGAGTTGAATGCACGCGTAGTGACCATTAAACCCATTCGAAACTAAACAACGTAAGCCTCATAATATTCCGAACACTTAGTACCTTGTCGTTTTCACTGGTTTGATAACTTCATATATGGCAGTTTAATGCGACACGGTAAAAATGTGTTAAGCCCCTTGTGAGGCTGATCGTACACGCAGAATATTTATTTCAGTTTTGTAGATCCCTCGTAGAGACATGAAACTCATTGCGTTTATGGCCAGACTACTCGTGCGGCGGTGGTTGTCACCCAAACACAAACATGTATTGTGTCTTTGGTCAGGAGTGTTTGTGTGTCAGCCCACCTGTCGCCCCAGACAAGCGTTGCCTGTCCATATAAATATCCTTAGAACTCTAATGAGTTGGCCGCATTGCACCAAAGAAATCCATTCATAAAGCAACTCTCGTCCAAGGTATAAGATTAAAACTCCAATGTCAGTTTTATAAAAAAATCAGCCACTTTAAAACTCACTTCACAACCACTCCAATAAGCCGATTTTTTTTTATACCACGTCGGTGGCAAACAAGCTTACGGCCCACCTGATGGTATGTGGTTACCGTAGCCTATGGACGCTTGCAACTCCAGGGGTGTTACATGCGCGTTGCCAACCCTTTAGGAATTTATTCACTCCTTTTTTGAAGAACCCCATACTGTAGTCCCTCGGGAAAACCTCGGCAGGGAGCTCATTCTACAACCGGAGCGTCCGAAGGAAAAAAATTCTCTGAAACCGTACGGTACGCGACCATTTAGGTTCCAGGGTGTGAGGATGAATGCCCTGCCGACGGCGAGCGGTGCGGTGGTAAAAAGCAGCCGTAGGCATCATGTCGAACAGTTCTTCGGAGCACAACCCGTTATACATTCGCACAGCGCGTCTTTGAAGCGAGTCGAAAGGCCCAAGCTGGTATCCAGGTGCTCCCGCCCAGAGATGACAGCAATACTGCATGTGGAGACGGACTTGGGATTGGAGCGGCATCGCGTCAAAATCGGTCCATGAATGTCAAAACGAAATTACAATATTATGTACGATTTCCACCGCATCGCAACGGATGCGCCAGGAACCGGTGGTAGCCGACCGCGTTTTAATAGAGTGCAGCAGGCAAAACGCGGACGGAGCCGGTCATATGCGACGACAGCCGAGCACAACCGTCCACGTCCGCGAGGAGCCGACCGGCCGCAAATCCAATTAAATATGAAATGTAACGTCTGTATTATAGCTTCAAATTACTTTGACGACTTGTAAAATGCGCTCAGGCGCGCTCCGGCCGGCCCGTTTGGTGGGAATCGCACATTAATGAAACTAAGAAAAGTCTAAAATTCGTTTTCTTTCTGTATATCGTAATTTAGTAACATAATTTCCTAGGACTATTCTTTACTAAAACGAAGTCTTGCCGAGGACATAACTGGGATACGAAGCTTACCCATGATTAGATTACCAACCCAATTAAATTAGGCAAAAAGCCCAAACAATCACCTCCATTACAGTCCGCTAAAACATTTTTGGCGAATAGGTAATACTACGGTGTGTAATGTGCCAATTAGCCCACGGCAGTAGTTACGTCACCAAGGTTTGGTATTACTAAATTAAGACGATATTGGGTGACGAAAATGGAGCCATCGGTACTTAGATAATAGAATATTATGCAATGAATAAATGAAATGCTAGGCATATATCATCATCATCATCGGCAATAACCTATTTTAAAAAGTGCTTTCAAACATGATTTACTATTAGCATTCTTACACAAACGTGAAATTCGAAATTGTAATACAATGTTACTTTTTCAGGCACAAAAATGAGTCCTAACATCTAAAAAGAGTTTTCAATTCTTTCATACCTTAACATGAAACATTTAACGTTCAAGTAACAATACTTTTTGAGAATGGAATAAAAATACATTCCATTAAAATACGATCATTACTCAAGCAATTTTATACTTAATAATAACAAAATAGATTGTGAATGTCATCTCATAATGAAACTTTTACGATACAGTATTCCAAAGTGCCTTAACTACCTCAATTTCCGTAGTAATATAAGCTACTTTTCAAGTAAGGACGAATTGTGCTTTATTTTTCTTGGGTGATATTGTAAACTGAATTAACCTTTTGTGCTGAATAGAAAAGATTTTCCTGAATGGAACGTGAATAAAAATTGTTATACAAATGTGATGTAAATTAATTTCCAATAAGGTTATTATGTGATTTATTGAAACCTATGGTTTAATGACTCCTATACATTTTTGATTTAAGTTTGACATGATGTATTTAAAATAGCACAAAAGATATTAGAATCAAACATTATTTTTTTACATTTACTAATAAGTACCATAAAGAAGAAAAGTCGGTGAGATGATATATTTGTAAGTTTGTAGTGTATTTAGGAGTTGATTAATACCGGAACTATATTGTATACTCATTACCTACTCATTTTCAAGAAACCTTTCACCAGTTTTTAGAGTGAACGTGCAGAATATAATATTATGAAGAGAAAAGTCAGTATTAGGGTTATAACTTTCTAAGATTGTCTTTAAGAGACATACAAACAATCTAACAGACTTTTATCTTTACAATATTATACTTACTTACTCCTCTGGCGCAACCACTCGAAGTGTGTCTTGGCCTCCAATACGAATGCACGTCACTGACCCCGATCGCGAGTGGTTTCCCACCGCAGCTTGGAGCTCGCGAAGATCGCCCCAGATATCCACGGGTTGATGTGGTATCAACCCGTGGATATCTGGGGCGACCAGCTGGACGTCTTTCTATAGGTCTGCCGTCGTGGGCTCTTTTAACCGTGCGATCGTCTCCCATTCGCTCTAGTTGACAAAACCACCGAAGTCTAAGCGATTAAGTCACTCCGATGATGTCATTGATTGACTTTCCCGGTGTGGTCTCGAGTTAGAAATATTAGAGAAGCACCACCACCGTTTATCTTACCCCGGGTATCTCATAGGTAAGAGTCTATGGGAATAAGACTGAAGTCTGTTCTGAGTGATGGACTAGCAACCTGTCACTGCAATATCACTCATCTTTTGCTAGAAGTTGCACTGGAATGCCGATTACTAATTCAATGTCATGTGTTCTGCCTACTCCTCTTGGAAATACAAGCGTGAGGTTTTATAGGAGATTAGCATCCGAAGTCCTTGTCAATTTGGGTTTTAATTCGGAATAAGTCAGTATTGTTCGAACTCGCACCTATTTAATCAAATTGGACACAAGACAAAAGACAATTGCCAAAAAAGAACTTCGACAAAAGCCTAAAAAACCACCGGACGTATCTTGACAAACTTGGCTTGTATTTTTACAAGGTCGTAATGAAATTAAACTTTTTGCACAACTTGGCAGCGGCAAATGAACTGCATTCAGTTGGAATAATATGCTCCGAAGTCGCATATGAGATTTAATTTGATAGAACACTGCTGGATATTGCTCGTGTATTAACAGTGCATGAAAAAAAACGGCCAAGTGGTATAAATTGGCTCGATTTCATAAATGTCGACTTTTAACGGGCAATATTACATATTTTTATTTTAGTTTGGTGTGTTTTAGGTGAATATATTTATGATTTGAAAACAAGTGTCTTTTAAAGTGCTTGTTATTAATGAGGAAATGTTGTGCATTGTTCATTAAAAAGCATCTTTTATAATGTTAACATAAAGCATGACGCAATGTTTTTTCTAGAATTTATTAGGTACAACTGGGTAGAAGAAAAGTATCTTTAATTAGTTTAAAATAACAATATGGACATTATCATAATATGAATTACAAATCAAGTCGGAATACAATGGTGTAAAGAATGATAAAATTAAAATACGTAAAAATAAATAAAAGTAATACTACGAGTACATCCCGCTCTGCGTCAAGCCCGAACCAAAGGTCCCCAAAATGCTAGCGGCATTGCCTCGCTGAACAGCAATGGCGACCTGTTGGACGAGCCATGACCCAGAGCGGGGGTCAAGGCCCCTGTCCCTTAATCGTCTGCCTAACTCCTTGCACAGCCCGAGAGCCTCACTGCCCCAGGGCCCAGCTGTCTCCACAGCAACCGGAACGAAATCATAAGTCGGTTCCAAGGCAGAGTACTTTGCGTGTTTGAGCTTGGCGGCATTTTCGGCCGCCGAACCAGCTGACTTAATTGTGTGCTTTAGATGGGACGCTGCAAAAGTGCTAACACAAGTTGCATCCCATAGGAGGCACCGCCCTCTCTGCCAGGGAACCAACGTCAACACGTCTGGTCTTTTTCCGTCAGTCCGAGACAGACCCGGGGGCTCCAGGATGCACGGTACGTTGGCGGACACCATAGCCCGACGCACGATCTCATTGATAGAATGGTGTCTAGGGAACCGACCCGCACATCTTTTGCAGCTTAGCCCGTGGTGGCCATTCTCCTCCACCATTGTCCCACAAACGCATCGGTGCGCTTCGCATACCTTGCTCCCCAGCCTTAAAGCAACTGCTATCCTCAGGGAGTCGTTGTCGAGCAAAGTGCCGAGTTGAGGGGAAGGCAAGGCATGCAGCCACGCACCGGATTCGGGCTTTGTGAGAGCCTTGAGACGTGCTAGGTCAGTCCCCGAGGCATCACTCAACAAATGAGAAAACGTTTGCTGACATAGAATATCGTCCCATCCTCTTTGGACCGTTAAGCTATCCGGATGATCATTGGACGGACATAGTGTCGCCCACTTAGCCAGGGCCTCGGTTACGAATGGAACTCGAATGCTGCTGCCATCAAATGATAATATTCGAGCAACAAGATCCGACGAACCATGTGCCGACGCTAAAAAGGCTACCAGACCTATGTCCTGGACCCGACGCACGCCCAAGCCACCGTAACGAACTGGGTAGAATGTTTTCAGCAAACTCATACGAATTAGTTAGCCCTTATTCACTTGCATAAATAAATAAATAAATAATAAATAAATATTAGGGGACAATCTTACACAAATCGACAGACTAGAGAGAAATAAATACTTAAATACATAGAAAACATCAATGACTCAGGAACAAATATTCGTGCTCATCACACAAATAAATGCCCTTACCGGGATTCGAACCCAGGACCTCTTGCTTCGTAGGCAGGGTCACTAACAACTAGACTATCAATCTAGGCAATGCATAACAAAATTAAATGCACTATAACCAAAGGTCAATTGTATATATATCGTGTCGAAAAGTGTTTTTATTTAAAACACTGTGGTCAATATGAAATCATGTTTTGTATACATAATATTGTATTTGTACTAACGTTTTCATTACCTCTCGCGTCCATGAGTTAAATGTGAATGGTATTACTTGTCTCCGAATACAGACCCAGTAAGACATTGTTTTAAATTATTCCGCCAGTTGGGAACTTGGCCGGCTTGTTACGGGCAGCTTTTTCAGCATTTTAAATGAGACAACTTTGAGTTATTTTTGAAAGTGCTTTATTGGACGCTTTTTTCGCTGAAAGCTCGAGTTTGTAAATAAAGTTAAAATAATTTAGTGTGAAAAGAAAAGTACTTACGTACGTAGTGTTTTGTCATACCCTGTAACTTTTTTCACTAGTTTCTGAGAGATCTTTCATGAACGGATATTCATGGTCTACTTCTCCAATATCTATACATACAACCTTTCAAAAATATGTACTCATGGGTTTTATGTCAGTTGCAATAATGACTGTTTTTGAATGGTTGACTGTATAGATGTTGAAGAACTAGACTATAATTTGTACTAGCTTCTGGCCGCGACTCCGTCTGCGTGGAACTTGTCTCGTATCGTAGCTCTATACTAACTTTAAGTCCCAATGTCATCCCCTCAGGGGATAAAAACCGTCCAATGACCTTCCCCGGGACTCAAACTATCTTTATATCTAATTTCTTATAAATCGGTTCAGCGGTTTAAGCGTGAAGAGTTAACAAACAGATAGACAGACAGACACACTTCTGCCTTTATAATATTAATATGGGAGTATGAATTTAGATGACGGCGAAACAAGGAGTTGGGTTTGCTAAAAATAATTTGACGTGGTTCTACGATTCAAGAAACTATTAGAAATAAAATTTCGCAACAAACAAGAGGTTAAGGAATAATTCATTTATATTATTTCGATGGTGACCTGTCGAAATGAAAATTATCCTATACTTTTAAACGAGCCATATTTGTAAATATGAATATATGTATACCAGTATATATACATACCTATATATATATGCAATCACAACCTCGAAAACGGCTCTAACGATTTAGATAAATTTATAATATCGGCCTTTAGTTACGAGGGTTAATTATCGATTTAGCTAGGTCTCACGTCTGGGAAATTCGTAATTTCCGTATTTTTTCTATTTTCACACGCGCAGAGTTCGGTCGCCCAGGGACTACTCTACCTAAAGCATAAAAGAAACTGTACGAAAGATTCGTCCTAATTTAATGCGCGGGTTACGTACTCACTGATCCAAAAATGTATTAAAAAAAATCTACCCGCCCAAAAAATCCTAAAAGAGCAAATTGCCCATTAGCACATAAACTTATTCTAGCTTCGAAAAAGCTCCATTAAAACCTCCGAACAAGGCTTTTCAAGTTAAATTTATTGTCCGGTACTCATCTCAATAACTCAATCATTGGTCTAAATAATTTGGCTCTAAAAAAGTCGTGTTTGGGGGTCTGAGCTCTGGCGGAAATGAGCCTGGAATTGGGACGGATAAGGTCACGTTTCGGCGGCAGCGGAGAGATTGGAGACATTTTTTTTGGATTGGCTGAAGATTGGTGCGTGTTTTTGTAATGTTTTTAATGCCATTTTATGAAGTTACTTTTCGCGTTAGACATCGAGTTCTGTAGTAGTCAGACTAGCTTCAGACAGTTTAAAGCGATTCAGGCAATTATAGCTGACAGTTTATTAAATTAGAAAGTTAGCTATTAAATCGTTTATCGGCAACTCTAGCAAACAGCTGACGGAACCGATTCTGAATAACTTGGTTGACGTTATTAATAAGTTTATATTGACATTGTATGTTAGTCTCCAAGCTACTTGTAATATGGGCCTTGTTGCCTGATTTAAATAAATAAATAAATATATGCACTGTTTTTTTTTTAATGTTATAGGAGGCAAACGAGCAGACGTATCACCTGATGGTAAGCGATCACCGCCGCCCATGGACACCTGCAACACCAAAGGTATTGTGAGTGCGTTGCCGGCCTTTAAAGATGGAGCTCTGGGAACCGTATTCACCATCAGGAGCACAACACTACAATACCTACGGAATAGGCAGCAGTGCTATTATGGCTGTGGTCTTCTGTAAGGCGGAGGTTCTCCCCCAGTCGGGCTGCTCTAGATTCAAGCGTGATGACATTACGCTGTGCCCTACCTCTCTTATTATTTTGATATCTTTGGCTACATTTAAAAGATCCCAGCTACTCTTCATACAATTGTAGTTTGAGGCAGGTCTACAGATCAAAAACTAGTTTCGGACGCCATTTTAAAATGAGAGCAAAGTTGCTTTGTGTCCTGCGTCCTTGAAACTCTTATGGGTAGCCCATGCAATAAGAAAAAGTCCGTTCCATAATGTTTTAGGGGTCCAGTAGCCCAAACGAGACCTTTTGTCGAGTATTTAATACAAACGAATACAAAGGAGTACAATCTTACACAAATATTTACCCGGCAACCCACAACCTTCAGCTACCTACTACACACTAACTATCAGATTCAGATTCAGATAATTGTATTGGTAAAAGTACAGGTACATTTTACGAGTAAAATTTTTAACATTTCTTATTGTTTCACCATGTCCGTCTGTCCGTTCGTCCGTCTTCGGCTTAGCTTAGTAACCATTACTACTAGAAAACTGTGATTCGGCATGGGTATATAAATTAATCACGCCGACAAAACAGTACAAAAAATCTTTAAAAAGAAAATTTTTGGGTACCTCCTCTACACCTAAAGCGGGGATGTAATTTTTTTTCTCGTTAAACCCATGGTGTGGGGTATCGTTGGATAAACCATTTTTCAAATCAGTGATTCGTTTGCGAGATATTGGGCTTTAAAGCCCTAATTTTTGTTCGAGTCATGTGCATTGTGTGCCCCCCCCCTGCCGGTTAAATGGCTACCACTCCGAATGTAAAAAGAACCGTGGTAGTAGTACATATAATGAATTTAAAAGGAAAACTATCACGGACAAGTGGGCATAAGTAGTTACCGAGTAGTTAATAGTCGGCCAAATTAATGTCTAGTTAGTTGAAAAGGCCAATTTTCGTACACGGTCGACGCAACCGCACCGCACGCCGATGTAACTAAGACAGACAGGCAACTACGGAACCCTACACTGTGCGTGGCCCGACACGCACTTGGCCGGTTTTTTGTATGTTGATTTATGTGCATGTATGTGATGTTGTCATGAATAAGTGATATTCTATTTTATTGTATTCTATTTGCCATAGGTAAAAAGGTCAGGGTTATACATGCAAATATATTATTAATTTTTAAAATGATTTTAATTAAAACACATAAGGTACATATAATTAACATCATTTTAAGATGTCATTGGCTCCATTAGATAATTAAATATACAACAATAAATGAATGTCAAAGATTTTAAAATAAACGTGGTTAAATCGCTTATCGCTTCACGCCTGTGGCAAGACGTGTCATTAGGACATTTCCGCCGTCAATCTCGCCTTGGACAGCTGAAGGCAGCGTTTCCGGTTATCTTAGTTGACGTTTTTTAAATGTTCCTTTGAATGCCGTATCTGCGTTTATTGCGCCGTATCCTTGCCGCGATTCCAAAGCTTTTTCAAAGCTTTTATTCAACTTGCTGTGTAGGTATGTAAGTATCTAAGCTGTCATCTGAATAATCAAACCATTGTTCCGGCACTTGGCGGGTTTCGCTTGAGATTAAATTAGGCATGAAAATTCGGCGGCAATGCTATACTACTAATGACTCTGTTATAAAAATAAAGCTAAAACTACATCGAAAAAAAAAACAAATAATTATCAAACCTGCTCAAAAAAATTCACGAGAATCGGTTGATAAATGCAATATGATCAAAACAGCCGGACAGCCGGACCGCGGGACATCCGGACATACGAAAGAATTGTCCAAGCTGAAACGGAGTTCTTCGTTCGTTTCGCTCGCTCGTTCCATTATAACACAACCGAGCTGATTTGATGATGGCTATAGAACGTGGCCATGACTCCTCAACTACACAAAGCGTGTCCTGTTTGGGCTCATTCATACTCTCCACGAGTGCATGATGACTGTACAAAAAAGTACTCTACATTTTTTTTTGTCTGCACTATAATTCTTCTTTTCATGTTGGCTCGGGTGTGAACCCGAGGTGTTGTCCTGTGGCTATAATAGGTGGAACACGTCGATCATTATCAGTAGTTCAATGCTGTGACATGTCCTATTCTTCTTGACCTGACCCCGTATCATGGTCTGCCTTATCACGCGATAAGTGACAGGATATCCAGAGAGAATGACAGCTGCCGGCGCTATATCTAACGTTGATCGGCCTGTAATCGTAAGTTGGTGCCAGCCCTTATAGGAACACAAAATTCACAAACTTGGTGTCTAAATATACATATTTGGGGTAAGGGAATTCAACTAGGTATTTTTTAGGGTCGAGTTCTCAGAGGATACCAAAAGGAACTCCGTTACTAAACCCCCGCTCTAGGTCCTTCTGTCTGCGTGTCAGTAATAGCATTATTACTTGGAACTGCCCCACTACATCACAAAAGTAAATATAATATGAATTCGCTGCCACGACAATTACAAACAGTCAGTTTACCATTCATAATATTTATACATTTGTAACTATAGGGTTGCCTTACTTACAATCAAAAGTAATATAAACGAATAGTTTACCTAAACGTATGTCCTTTTGATTCTCACTTCAAGAGTTCCTTTTGGCATTGAGCCTGAGCCTGTATTCTCAAGGCCAGAGCTGAAAATAGCATAATTCGAAAAGGGCTTATGTCATTGAGATTTTAAGAGACTTGCATCCTTTTAAGTAACTCTGTAGCGTCGTGTTTCTTTGTGTTGGAGAAAAATAGGGTTGAATGTGATTCTGTTATAAAGGAACATGGGCACTTTAGTATGGAGTCTGGTCCATATCCTCAATACTTATGAAATCTATGCCAAATGATAGCTTCAATGCTAGATAGATATGTAATATTGTAGGTAGGTAGAAACCTGTATAATACCTATGTTATTTTTTGATTAATATAAATACAATGATAATAAAATGCATAACGTGTCGTTTTCTTTCTATTATAATAAAACGTACTAAAATGAATGTGTAGAAACTTTCACCCTCCTAGGATTTGATATTGATACAGGCGTAAACTGGAAAGCACATGTTACGAAAATCAAGAATAAAATGCTCAAGTTCATATATGCCCTTAGAGAATTAAAAAAATCGACCAGTTTACAATCGGCAAAAATAGCCTATTATGCTTATGCCTACTCATGGCTCAAGTACGGTATTATCCTTTGGGGGAATAGCACAGACGTCAACGATTTATTTCTACTTCAGAAAAAATGCATACGCATCCTCGCGAATATTAGGAGTCCAGCGAGCTGTAGACCACATTTCATCAATTACCAAATTCTGACCCTAACATCGATGTATATTTTTGAAACTTCTAAATTCGTAAGAAAATATTCGGACCTATTTACAAAGTTAGTAGACCAGCCCCGACGCTATGAAACAAGGTTTAAACATGATTTAGCTTTGCCGTCAACTTCTAAACTGAAACTCCATAGTACAAGTCCAAACGTCATGGCAGTTAAAATATATAACCACCTTAAAAACGACATTAAAGCTGAAACAAATGACAAACGATTTAATAAAATGTTGAAAGACTTCCTAATAAATAAATGCTACTACGACTTAAAAGATTTTTTTGCTGATAATGTTACAGACACCTTCTAAGTAAATTATTTTAATTAAAACAATGACATTTACTTACTTACTTAAAATATGATATATACAATAATCCATTTATTTATTTTTTATTTAATTTTTTCTAGTGATCGCATGTGTAATTAGACGAATTGTTGTATGACCTTATATATATATTTTTACGATACCTTATACGATAAATAAATGGAATAATATGTTATGTTATAAGCTAGCTATAGATATGCTGTGCCCTTACAGGGTCCATGTGAGACATTGTATTTTATATGTGACATCTATCTGTACCATGGTTGCAATAAAGAATTAAGAATTAAGAATACTATGGTGAAACCGTTGCCGTACTGGGTTCTATTTATATAAAAAAGACCATGTTGGCCCGCAATTTCGACTTGGCGGCTATAGTATGAAATAAATGATAGCACTGAAGCTATCATTTGGCATAGGTTTCATAAGTATTGAGAATATGGACCAAAATTACTCATTGTCCTTTGGCATTGAATTTATTGCTGAGGTCAGCTTAGTTGGGCATATGATCGACGAATGCAGTTGCCTTACAGACAAAGATGTCTCAAGGCTCTCGCCTTGGCTTCATCATCACCCTCTGTTTTTGTCGGTAGTGTCCTAAACGAACCCGGGGTCCACTTTGTTACCTAATCCTGTAGGCACTAGTTTTACAAAAGCGACTGCCATCTGACCTTCAAACCCAAAGGAAAACTAGACCTGATTGGGATAAGACCGGTTTTCTCACGATTTTTATACGTCACCGAAATGCCACCCACCATTCAATTTTAATTGATGTCTGGTACATACAAGATCGAGGGGTAAGTGCCGGGTTTTTGAATCCAAGACCTCGAGATTAAGAATTGCGTGCGTTACCCGCTCAGCCACACACTCTCGATTTTATACAGCAACTTCATTGAGCTAAATATTTATTCCAAACACACATCTTGCCAGAAATAAATAAAGATAATTCAAGGCCTATACCATACCAGTCTCATGCTAGTCCGGCCCTCATTCCATTACGGAAGAGCCGCGTATAAATTAATCCATTACTTACGCCTGTGCTTACGCGTAGTAGAAGAGGGTAGTGAACAATGCTTTAAATATCATGACATGATTTTGTTAATAACAATAAAAAAGCGTGTAGTTAATCCCCCGATAAGTTTCGGCCCGGTATCTTGTATACCGATCACAGTTAACTAAGACTTATTTGCACACATACCCTTCTTAAATGAGACAAATTTGCACCAATCTCCTTTAGAGTCTATACGAAATTCTGAGACCATATTTTTTTGTTTTGAGATTATATCTAAAGGAATGAATGCCTCTTTCGTTACGAGTTTTTTAACCGGCTCGAAAAAAGGAAAAGTTTCTTTATTCATCGGAATCTTTTATTTTTTGCGTATGGCGGAATAAACGAAATACTTGATCAATTGTCTTTTTGTCAAGATGGTCCCATGGCCATTAGGTCAGAATCTGATGATGGGAACCTGGACATATCAAGGGAAATTTTAAAATATGATAGGAACTCGCGATTTGTGTATTTTTTCGATGCATTAAAGTGGCCTAAAACATATTTTTTAAGTAGATTAAATTTAGTTTCAAACACGTACAATGATTTGAAATTCACTAGAATTAAATAAATACAACACAGGGCCGCACGCATGAATGTGTGTTTGTATGTTACGTAGTTTATAGAGTAATTCTTCAGAGTTTCGTCTAAATAAAACGAAACGACAAGCAAACACTCATTGCCAAGTAGGGACGAAACCGCCATAGTTATTTGTGTGTCTGGCACAATGCCAACTCGCCGTGACCTTGGCTTGACCTTTACGAATTATAGGGCTTCACAGGGAACACCTATCTGGGTTACCATGTTATATTATCTTAAGGGGGTGTATTGCAAAATAAGGAATTTCCAAAATGCCGTTTCTTATTATAAAAAGATCACAAAGTTTTTTTTCATAGAGATATTAGGGGGCGGAAAGGTTCTCGAGTGGCGACCACGTACCGGCAGGCGCAGCGTCGAAAACCCCACACAAGGTGGACTGATGACCTGGTAAAGGTCGCGGCAGCCGGCTGTATGCAGACGGAGCAGGACCGGTAATTGTGACAGGCAGGTGTCTATCAGTGGACGCTTTTCGGCTGATATGATGATGAAGTGATGTATCCATTTATAGAAGCGTATTAATTGAACTTTACAAAATGAAAAAAATACAAAATAATGTACAAAATCCATTCTTAAAGTCTTGCATACATTTTTCTCGTGCAACAAAGTCGTAAACGTGTCTTTTATATGGGAAGTAGTTTATGGCTGAGATTATTGAATGTGGCTGACTTTGTATGAAACGGTCATCAGAATTGGAACCTTCGAGCTAGGGCGATCCTCTCTCTTCAACTTAAGAGCTCTGCTCTTGTCGGTGGAGTAACCGCCATTCAGCTCTACGCTCTGCCACTGCTTTGAGCTCCTGGTACGACACTACATTGACCTTCTCCTTGACCTGGTCCATAAAAGCACGTCGCGGCCTTCCTCTGCCTCTTCTTCCCTGTATTTTCCCTTCGATTATAGTTTTTATGTAAATGTCATGTCGTTACAGGTGCCTCAACATATTTCCTCTTCTGTTTTCAATCGTCTTTAGCAAGGATCTCTTCTCTCCGACTAAATCCAAAACCTCTTCATTCGTTCTTCTTTCCGTCCAACTAATTCCTTCCATCCTTCGCCAACACCACATCTCAAAGGCACTTAATCTTTCTCGGTCTCGCTGGGTAAGTGTCCATGTCTCGCAGCAATACAACGCTATGCTCCAGATATATGACGTTATAAAACGTTTCCTTACGCTTTTGGAAATCTTGGCTCTAAAAAGATGTTTTTTGCCATTGAACGCTTTTTTCGCCATTGCTATTCTTGCTTTTATGTCGTTGCTAGTACATCTGGAGTCACAGGTTATTATGCTACCTAAGTATTTAAAACTGTTAACTTGTTCTATGGCGGTATTTTTTAAGTGGCTGGGATCTATGGCTTGTCTGTGTTTTTGTTTTCTTTATATTGATTTTGAGCCCAAATTCCTGGACGGCGGCAATTGCTAGGACGCTAGAGTTCCTTTTTAAATGGACTACTTAGATGCAATTTGGCAGTTTAAGCTTGCTAAGAATACTACAAGCCAGCTCAATAAAAAATCGTCCTGTTTTTCCACGAGTGTATCTGAAAAGACGTATATAAGAATAAGACTAGGATTAATATATCGCCTTTAGTCTCACAACGGTATAGTTATGGTTATTGTTTTCTTTCAGCCGCTTAATGAGAAGGTATATAAGACGACCTATATTTATATATATATCCAAGTATTGTAAAGAGTTCTGATTGGTTGTACATTTTGCAAAGAGTATGATATCAATGTTCCGCGTTAATTTTATCCCACGACGATGGCAAACAAGCACGCCGCTGACGGTAAACGTATAACTCATAATAGGGCTAATCCATTATTTGTTAGGGTCGCCGTCATCGAAATCGATGATGAGTATATAATTAGAAAAAGATAGATATTTTATCGCACCGCGACACATCTCGCGCACCGTCTTGTGATAAACGTGCAGGTATATAAGCTACAGAGCATGAATTTGTTTCTTTTGAGTCCTCAAACCAATAAAGTTTTGGAACATAGACTGGTGTAAGCGTTCATAAGCTATAGTGTCCGTTTATTACCAGGCAGACCGCGCGTATTCTTGTTTACCACCGTCGTAGTATAAAAAATAACTTAAATGTATTTGTGTATCTCTTACATTACCCTCGCAACTACAAAAACACATTTTCAGGTCTTCTCGTATATCTCAGTTCAGTTAAATCACCATTCCACTGCCAAGCATAGTTCCTAACTCCAAAGAACGATAGATAGCAACAATAAAAAACACAACAAACAACCTTGGCACAAGAGATTAAAGTTCAAGTTTGCTTACTACAGTTTTAGTATGAAATTAAGATTTTAGGGAAAAAAGTTTGGGGAAGGGCACGCCAGGGATTTTGCCTGAAAGTTTCTGCATTTCTTATCAAATGAGTTATAACAACGCAAGGAGGTATGTTTCTTGCCTTATTTACAAAATGGGATGGATATTTAGATGTTTTGTCGCAAAATGTGTGAATTTTGAAAGGCTCCTTTGTAGGGTTGGCTTGAATTGAAGACCGTTTTCTTTGGGGTAAATGGGGGAAAGGGAAATTGCACCATTTCTGTAGCTAACAATGTATATATGTAAATATTTATGTTAGAACTTTATTGTACACAATAACCGCACTACAAATTATGGATTCAAAGTCCGAAATAAATTATTTTTAATTTTCATAACCGGTTAAATGGCACTGTACCTGCATGTTACACAAGACCAAAGTACAAAGGTGAACTTGTCCCTACAAGGAATCTTTTCCACTTAACCTTTAATTACTTGAAAGGAAGGTTGGTAGAACGCGAATGACTAACAAAAATATAGATATCCTAGCATTTTACTTGATTAATTTAAATGTATCTTCAATCTCTTATCTTACATAAAATGCTTTGTTTTATGCACTTGTTGCATAATCTACTATTATTGCACATCTCACGAAAATAAAGCATTTCTAAAGGCAAACAAAAAATGTAAGTAGAAGTAGACAACAGTCGTTCTGATCGTCAGAAATCCATCTATCTGACCACCAATGCCAATGGATTGTGTAAATTATACCCGTTCATTATTTATTTTAACGCGGAACCTAATTTCACGCTAATTTTAACCTAATTTGAGACTTATTTGCATACTTTTAACTCTTCTTGCTCATGTTAATGCTATTATAATACATGCGGACTCATTAAGGGGCTTTAACTTTTCGGTGACCTGGTTTCGACCTTTAGCTGAATACTCCTTATATTTAAGGATGTGTTAATAATATAATTTTAATTATGGCGGTGCTAAGTTGGGCTTAATTGAATTTTGTGGATATATTTATGGAGAAGATAAAAGTGGGATGATAAGGATAGCTCGCGATGTATATAAAAGGAGCATATACCTATCATAATAATAAAGCCTACGAGGATTACTCCATCCAAGAAAATCTACATGACATACATGCTTAGTGTTAGTAATGATATTGTTAAATATTTGCATGTCGTTGTGACTAAACATATTTCTCTCGTAAATTTTTAAATCAAAGGAATTTTTTTAAAATAAAATGTCCCGAGCCGGATTCGAACCGGCGACTACAGGCATTCATGGCCCGTCGCTACTAAACAACTGAGCTATCGGAAAAATCCGGTTCGGGCACCAAATCCCTCAATTAGTTCCTTTCATACAAAGCCTTAGGGAGGCGTGTAGCGACATCTACCAGAAGACTTAGGCTTCTTAACGACAAAATTCTTCCAACGTCTTAAATTATATTGAGAAATCGTCAGTAACTAAATGAACTTTTGTTTTTAAGCAGTAACGCTACTAACGAAAATTATAAATTTTTAAATCAAAGGAATTTTTTTATTTTTATTTCTGTCGTATTTCTTTTTAAAGTACCTATTCGAACGATCGAGCGAAGCATACAAAAATATATGCTTCAGCTTGCGCAGAAAATCGTTCGTAAATAGAATATGTCCAGTGTCTTGTGCAGACACTGAGCGTGACAGATCTCGCTGTACGGCTGTTCTCCTCTGCAGTACGCTTACCATGAGTTTGTCAATGACAGCTTACGCTAACGAGTATCGAGTTTTCTATCTGTGCATCTCTATTGCACTTTGCCAGTACGAGCGGGATGCACAGATAGAAACCTCGACACTCGTTAGCGTAAGCCGTCATTGTCAAACTCATGGTAAGCGTACAGGTCGCATTTCTCAACCGATTCTCGTGAAATTTTGTGAGCAGAGGGGCTACCGCGAAGTGAAAACGAACTTCGTCCGAATATCTCCCTCTCTGTCGCTTGAACTAGCATGCAAGAGGGAGATTCACGAACGAAATTCGTTTTCTTTTCGCGGTAGGGCCTCAGGTTCGTTAATTATAGAGATTCTTTAAGACAAAAAACTTTAAAAAAAAATGTTTTTTTAAAGTCAGGCTCGCGTGATCTGCAACTCAAAGAGCCACTATACCATGATTATGGCAAATAACATGTATCGTACGAAATGGGCTCTACAATAAACGGATGCAACGTTTGTTTGTTTGTATAAGGTCTTTATTTATCATGAAAACAAGTACAATGTAAGTTCACTAACACATACAAAAACCGAAATTACGCAACTTAATACAGGCTAGTCGCCTTTAAAATGCGGTTGCATTTTATAAAACAGAGGTTTAGGTTATTCTATTTCATAAATATACTGATTACATATGTTCTAAGTATGAAAAACTATAGCTAAGTGTATTTATTTAATGTGTTGTAAATAGTATTGCGTGCACTTTTTGCATTAAGACTTATTGATTTAATTATAAACAGAATACAAAACTAAAACTAGGTAGATCTATAGGTAAGAAAATAATTAATACCGCCTATTATGGGTAACAAACATATTAAAAACACCAGCGTTTGGCCGTATTTAAGTAACATGAATGCAATTTAACTAAACCAGTTGGAAGTAAGCGAGCGAACTACCTCGCCTCCCGCGCGGCCGCGCCACGCGAGTCGCGACGGGGTGACGCGGGTTGTGAGACGGGTCGTTCGAATGGTCACGATTGCAACGTAATATTGTTCCAAAGTCTATCCCTCTGGACACGTGCCGCGCCAACTATCTTTAACACTGCCAGGAACCCACCTAGCGGGCCCCTACGCCGTAGTTGCTTACCGCTGCATACGGCTAATTAAGAATGTAAATTGCAGTGCCCTTGTAGGGCTCATATCTGATCTTGTTTTTGATATACTACCTTAAGGCTGGTTTTAGTGTCACGCGGACCGTCCGCGCGGACAGCTCCGCACGACCAATATGTATGGCGCGTCCGCGCGGACCCGTCCGCATTACTCTAAAACGCTCCCTTAAGCTTAATACATCGTACGTGATCCGCGCGGACGGTCCGCGATCGGTCCGCGTGACACTAAAACCAGCCTATGTAATGTAACCTATGAAAGCAATAAATTACTGATTACGGGGAACACCACGGGATCAGCTACGAGCGTAGCGCGTAGGTAGCCGGTTCATTGGTTGTGATTCTCACACTCATGGACCGATTTCGCTTGTTGAAACGGCAGTGGGAACCCAGCTTTATCGCGCGCGTGGATCGCGAAGCAGATTGAAATGAGTTTGGGAAGCGACGGATAAAAAGAGAGCAAAGCCTAGCTCAGTTAGCGTTAGCTGGGGCGGTGAGCCGTGCAGTTTTCAATCAAGGGGGTCAGTGACATTGCAAACGTTCGTCATGTGGCCCATATGTGACGTTAGGGACGGCAGTTGGAACTATATTTTGATGTTATACAATAAAGAAAACACAGCGGCTCGTACCACAAAGTTATTCAAAAAAACTTTTTCACACCTTTCATTCGGAAAAGTAAGTTTTGCTCCACGACGAGAGGGACCAAAATGCTACTTTTCTGTTCAAGCTACTTTTTTAATTTATACATTGGCATTGGAAATTTGTACGCAATGTGCCAATTGAACACAGATGTTAATAAAATAATCGATTGTAATTTCATCGTAGTCGATTCAAATAGAACATATTTCAAGTTTTAACTATAACAATGTTGTATAAAAATTTATAAATATTTCGCAATATTTAAAAATTAATAATAAAAATTAAGATAATTTAGATATATTTTAACAATGGCTTTTTTAAATTTCCTCATAGTCGGTGTGAAAAATAGTATGTGTCACTCGGTAGCAAAATTATTTTCGTCTCGGGCGTAAACACTTGTATCCCTCACTACGCTCAGGATTCAATACACCGCCCTCGCCGTAAATATACTATTTTGCTCCCTTGTGACACAAATAACTATTGTACTTACTATATATCTTTTGATTATTTAACACTAGTTTTTTGGTAAGGGGAAACATTGTGAGGAAAGTAGGAAACCGGTCGGTCTAATCCAAACAAAGTCTACTTTCGGAAGGTGGGGTAGCAGTAACTTTCGTTCAGGGTACTTTAAGTTGATCTAGAACTATGGAACGGAACGTCAATTTATAATCAAGCTTAAAATGTATTGCTCGATGAAGGCTTACTTAGAATAAAAGTCCTAAAAAAATTGTATGAAACTGCAATTTATATTGTAATTTTTAATTGCGCTGGTTAATAATTTCTGATTCATTATAATTCATTTAGAGCATAATTGTAATTCTTAACAAAATGTTGACAGTGTATGATCAGTTAGGTACCTACCAATAAATAAATCTATCTATCTATTTATAAGAGATAATTTGGCAAGTAATATCGTCATATACTTACTACAAATACCTACAGGGAAAAATCCAAATATATATATATTTGTATTAAAGTACGGAACTCCCGGTTTTTTTATTGTAGTATCGGTAAATCTTACGTGAATACAATTCATCAAAGCATTTGTAACTTACCGACTGGCCACATAAACTGGGTTAGTAAAACAGTTGATTTGGCATCGGAGTCATCACCAAGTTTTATCTCTCAAAGCAGGGATGCCGCGGATACGATTTTTTTAACATCCGCGGATGCGGAGGTGATACGGATATTTGGGGGCACACATCCGCGGATGCGGATGCGAATTTTGATGTCAAACACTAAAAAAGAAAGTAAGAAAGAAAACATTTATTCGTGGACAAAACAATGGGTATAAAAAACAAAACACAGTAACGTGAAAGTAGCAGGGTCCACGAAAAGGCCCCGCGCCTAGAAGGAACCTAGAAGGCCAGCGCTGGTCTTTCGTCGGAACCTTTACATGAGTTACCTCCTGGAAGGCAACACAAAACAAATACCTACGCTAAACATATTTTAAGGAACCTTAAGTAAAAAAAATAACGTTACTAAACAACGTCTGTTTTATGATATCACATGATATCACGCAATCATCAAACATGTTGAGAATTGAGACTAAATTCAAAACTTGCATGGTCACAGAAACGAGAAGACGTGTTTTTTACCAATGGCGAAAATACGTAAAACGCGCGTGGCCGTGGGCTTCTTTCTTGTTGTGAATAGCAAAAACATACAATACGACCTACCTATATAGAAGGGTAAATAAAGAAGAATGCTTATTATTTATTTTAACCTGCCATTCCCCACCATCTGTAAATTTAATAATAATAATAATTAATTAGCCTATATACGTCCCACTGCTGGGCTCATGCCTCCTCTCATGGATGAGAGGGAACAGGCAGTAGTCCCCACGCTGGCCCAGTGCGGGTTGGGGACTTCACATACACCTGTGAGTTTCTTCGTGGATGTATGCAGGTTTCCTCACGATGTTTTTCCTTCACCGTAAAGCTAACGGTAAAATATCAATTGATATTCCGTACATAAGTTCCGAAAAACTCATTGGTACGAGCCGGGATTCGAACCCACGACCGCCGTTTGACAGCCGCATGCCTGAACCGCTAAGCTACCAGCTTCTTCTGTAAATCTGTAAGTTTACTTAAAGAAAATTTGACGCTAAGTGCTTGAACTCTCATACTTCTTATGTTCTAATCCTGCCATTAGTTGCCTAGCAGATGTATTTATAATAATATTTTGCAGACGCTCTGTTTGCTTTCAGGATAATGTAAAATTCTCTTCCACTAACCTTTTTTCTTTAAATTATCCCTGTTCTCTGTTAGTCTAGACTAAATTGTATGCAAAGAGCACAAAATATTATGCATCGGAGTAAATAAAGGACTGCAGCTAAAATTACGATGACGCAGTTATCCAAAACGTGACGCAAATGTTGCGTCACCGAGTATGTAGATAATGTTAAATATTTTCAAGTGACACTTAACACAACATAATTCATCTTTGTATGAATGCGATTTTGTACCTTTGAAATAGTTCCATAAATTTTCAATGCAAAATCATGACGCGCCACCTAAAAATATATTTGTTCAGTTAATTTGTTTATTTCCAGGAAAACCAACAGGCTAAAATATTTTTTCTTTTTGAAAATAAATCAACGATGTAGTACGGACGAACGGTACGTACTTCTTCAGATTAGAGGATGAATTAGGTACCTAAAACAAAACAACTGATATGCGCACGGTAAGTCACATTGAACAATTTCGAGGGCTCTGCCATCGGGGATATAGCTCAGTGGTAGAGCATTCGACTGCAGATCGAGAGGTCCCCGGTTCAAACCCGGGTGTCCCCTGGCATCTTGCCTTTTTATTTTTTCCTGGCCGTGTTAAAATACTTTTTTTAATTTTACAGTACGAATTGGTTGCCATATCAGAAATCAGGCATGAGACATCAGTATTGTATTGATAAAGCACGTCATTTTACGTGTCAGGCTGGATGGAATAGTTATATCACATGAAGAACCTATTTGTTGTTGTTTAATTTTTAAAACTGTCTGTTGGCCCCAGTGATACATGGCTAATTGGCGTAACACACTGGAAGTGATTAAAAACTTGGACATTTTAAACTGCTTAATCAGGTACAATAAATAACGGCCTTACCCGATTACCATTTTAATAATTACTAAACTAAATTATTTATAGTTATAGCCATCTTTTTTGTAGTATTTAACTCGAATCTTACGACGTGGCTATGACTTAAAAATGCGTGTATTAAGCCATAATACACACAACCAATGCTTAATTCATTTCGCGATACAGATCATTATTTCGACAAAAAAATTGTGTCATATTTTATCAGTCGTTGACCCGATCAACTTACTAACAGCGAGCACAGTCACCAACAAGTATGATACATAAATAGAAAGAAAGTTCTTATCTGAAAAAAAGTTACAAAATGTAATAAACTAGCTATTAAGGACCATATTACCGAGTAATACAAATTTATAATAAAATTCCCAACCAGATAAAAGATGTACCAACTGACATATCCTTCGTATACAGTCTAAAATCTAAACTAAGTAATAGAGAAATGTTACTATTCCATAGCTGAATTTATGGAAGATAGGTACATGTTTATAATGTGTTTGCCGTCAAATTTTTACAAATATTAATAGGTACCTATCGTTACCTACTAGTTAATTAAACTATATGTACATAGTATAAGTTACGTTATTGTTCCTACATCCTTCCAGGGTCCATGTATCATCTTATTTTATATATGCCGTGACGGCATGACGCTCATTCCATGGAAGCAGGGGAGGACTCTAGTGTGGGACGCTACCTGCGTTGATACGCTAGCCCCGTCCCATCTCCAAGCGCCCTCCTCTAAAGCCGGAGCTGCGGCGACAACGGCAGAGCAACACAAACGGCGCAAATATGCTGTCCTCGGTGAGGGCTACATGTTCGCGCCGTTTGTGGAAACTCTGGGGCCGTGGGGACCTGGCGCGAAAGCCCTATATAAGGAACTTTCGGAGTGGCTCGTCCAAACATCCGGCGACCAGAGGGCTGGCTGCTATTTTGGCCAAAGGATTAGCCTAGCAATCCAAAGAGACAACGCTGCCAGCCTTCTGGGCACCATAACCAATGACGGGGACCTAGGGGGCATATACTTTTTATAGGTTTAGTTTATAATATAGGCTTAGTTTAGTTATATTCCGATAATATTCAATAAATAAAATTACATTTGTCTGAATATAAACTAGTGTCTTCTGAGCTGTAGAAATCGCAAGCCAGTCCATTAAAAAACAGTAAAATTCGTTTTTTTTTAAATATGTTATTAAAATTCTATAATTACATACATTTCACGAGAATCGGTTGAGAAATGTGACCTCTAGAGGAGAACAGCTAAACAGACATACGATTTTTTTTTAGCAAATCTAAAACGGAGAACGGAGAACTTCGTTCGCTCCGCTCGCTCGCACTTTCAACTATGCGCAAAGCAGGGTCAGTATTCGACCTACAAGACGTGGTCTCTGGCATATTCGATATTCCCTTGCCACGTACTTTTTCTGTATTTCAAAATAACTCAGAGGAATGAAACGAAGGCGATTTCCAAGGAATAGGGGATATGCCTTGGAGTCTCTCAAATTGTAATACTTCCCAATTGGAAAGATCTCTGTAATTTTCCGAAAATTTCTTAGGGCATTCTATAGAATTCTTGTGTAAAGTTTCCCGAATTTTCTAAGAAGTTTCTAATGTATTTGGAAACTGTCTGCAACTTTATTTACAACACGCACCATACAAACAAAGACCCTTATCTTGAGTGAACATTGATTACATTTCCCATTCGTATCGCAAACCTTTTTTTGCATTCGTTTACCATTACCTACATCGTAATGATCAGTTTTCATCCAACCGAATAGAAGCCCGATCATTACCGTCTCCAATTTTGGGCCCCGCAGATGTGGCCATAACACGATTACTTCCGAAACATCCTAAGTATTTGAAAAAAATAAGGGAACTACGATGTTGTGGAAATAAATTTCGAACACGGGTAGAAAATTAAGAATTTTGGGTCAAGTGAAAATTACTGTGTCGTTTTGCGATGTAAAATTTAAGCAGTGGTAGGAAACAAAAGTACCTAGTGACAGCATTCAATTTTATTATTCAAGGATAATAATTTTTATTTTTTAAATGTAGGCGTCTATTTGAGATTTTAATAGGAACTGGTAAACTGGTATTGCTTTTGTGTACCTAACCATATTTTTTTATTAAAACAAAATCTTATTTTAATATCACCAGGTATGTTTTATATATTTTAACTTTTAAATTTAAAAAAAAAAAACATATTTTACCGTATATTTGGTATACCTTCTCGTATTGATTTGTAATGATTTTTTGTTCTTGGGTCTTGGATGTTTTCTATGTATTTAGTATGTAGTAGGTAGTATAGTATGTTACGGTAGCCTAGTGGTTCAGGCTGTCAAACGGCGGTCGTGGGTTCGAATCCCGGCTCGTACCAATGAGTTTTTCGGAACTTATGTACGGAATATCATTTGATATTATTTACCGTTAGCTTTTCGGTGAATGAAAAACATCGTGAGGAAACCTCCATACATCTACGAAAAAATTCAAAGGTGTATGTGAAGTCCCCAACCCGCACTGGGCCAGCGTGTGGACTACTGCCCGTTCCCTCTCATCCATGAGAGGAGGAATGTGCCCAGCAGTGGGACGTATATAAGCTGATTTATTTATTTATTTTATTTATTAGTATAGTATGAAATATGTGTGTGTTTGTTTGTCCGTCTATCACGGGAAAACGGAGCGACGAATTGACGTGATTTTTTAAGTGGAGATAGTTGTAGGGATGGAGAGTACCTTATTAATCTATATATAAGTTTGTTTATCCTCGTCTAGTACCCATAGTACTACAAGCCTTGCTTAGTTTGGGACTAAGACGATATTTGTGTAAGATAGTTTTCCTTATTTTATTGTACTGGTAATATTTATTTTATTCGACGTCCCAGCATTTAAGTTGTTTACGGTTGGGGTCAATAAAATCGTTGGATTTAGTGAAGAGGTACTTAATTTAAAAATCCAAAAACGTAGTTCGATTAATTTCTGTGCCAGTAGATGAGAAAGTCAAAGTCAAACCGAAATTGTCCTATTAAATTTAAGTCGACATAATGGCAAATACAGTAGAGAAAACTGTCACATTTGCGATATCACGAGCTGTCGAAACAAATGGAGTCTCGCTCCAATAATCTCGTCCACAGACAACTCAAGGCAGTAAAACAAGTTCATAAAACGTCTCGAAACTCACACAGACACACGTCGCTCACTCGTCGTCGTCAGTCGCGTGAAGAACAGGTTCTTAGCAAAGACACTAATAGCATATTTAATTAATAATTGATCTGTCACACAGTACCTATTTGTAAAAGTACAGTCATTTCTGAATAAGTCAGAAAAACGAACAAAGTTATCTGTTTCAACTTGGGCAAAATGCTTTTGTATGTCTATACGCTGTCCGGCGAATGTCCGTTCCTTTCTACAGGTCGCATTTTTCAACTGATTTTCGTGAAATTTTGAGCAGGTGCGATAGTTATAAATAACATTATTTTTCGAATAATTATTTGAAAACATATGACCCATTAGATTTAATATGACGAAATATTTCATTACTAGACGATATTGTATACTTAAGTGAAAAAAAAGATTCCTCCTGTATATTGAGCCTCCTCGTCTCATATTAACCCGTTTACGAACGGCTATATAAATAAAGTATAGTTCAAAACCACGAAATCATTTTTTTGGCTCCCTGCTGATCGAAAAACTTTAAAATGATTAGTGTTTTGTTACAAACGTTCTAATAATCTAGTTAGGTAGCGTTCACGAGTGTAAATAATCTTTTGCATATTTCCTTCCGGCTAATTTTATTTCTCCATCAGTGAAACCATTAACTATCCAGGATTTCTCAAATCACATTGTATTACTAAGATTCCAGAAATATTTACAGTTTCAAAAACGAAGGGATATCCGAAATAAAACTTAGTCGAATTCAATCATTTGTTACACTTAATTAATAATATAAGCAAACCCTGTAGTCGAGTTACTGTTTCTTGCAATATTACTGTGTCTCGTGTGGGACTGACAGGCCAGCAATGAAACACGCGTATGTAGGAAGCTTAGCTTACTTTTAATATGTGAGGCGTTGACCTTAGATTGACCTTAGATGTTCTAGTAATATTAAATACTAAGCATATTTTAGATCCTCCAGTCACTTTGGCACTCTTTGGGGGAGGTCTATGACCAGCAGTGGACGTCTTTCGGCATATACATATTAGATATTAGTAACGGTAGGCATTCGACTCCATTAAACATAAGAAACTGTGGGAAGCTCTGGAAGAACAAGGTATAGATTGTAAATATATCACTATTTTGAAAACCATTTACTCACAATGCACCGCAAGAGTAAAACTAGAGAAACCTGGAGAACTATTCAATATAGAGAAAGGCGTTAGGCAAGGGGATACGATATCGCCAAAGCTATTTATTGCTCTACTTGAATCTATATTTAGAAAATTGGAGTGGAAGGACAAGGGTATAAATATAAATGGAGAATATCTCACTAACTTACGTTTCGCCGACGATATAATCCTCATGTCTGAAAAACATGAAGAAATACAGGAAATGATCTACTCCCTAAACGAAGAAAGTGAAAATTGTGGACTGAGTATGAACACGGACAAAACGAAAGCCATGACTAACGGATTAAAAAAGCCACTCTCTGTAAATAGCCAAATCATAGAATACGTCGATGACTACATTTATTTGGGACAAAATATAAGTTTCAAGGACAGGACAGGGAAAGAAATTTCAAGACGAATATCCCTTAGCTGGAATAAATTTTGGGCGCATAAAGACATATTTAAGGGCAACTTTCCACTGCACATTAAAAAAAAAATTATGGACTCTAATGTCTTACCCACCCTTACATATGGCTGTCAAACCTGGGCCCCTAATGCGAAACACAAGGCAAAGATCAGATCCTTCCAAAGGGCGGCAGAGAGGAGCATGATGAACATCCAACTGAGAGACCGGATCAGATGTAGCCATATTAGGTCCCAAACTAAAATCATTGACGCCCTAGAAATGATCGCAAGGCTCAAATGGAAATGGGCTGGTCACGTCGCCAGATTAAAAGACAGTAGATGGAGCCAACTTATACTGCACTGGTGCTTCATTGGAGAAGGCAAAAGAGAGCGGGGTCCAGAAAAGGGAAGAATGGCACAAAAGGGAGGAGGCCTTCGTCCAGAAATGGATGGTTTCCACATAGGACCATAAGGCTCCAGCATAGTTATTTAAGTATAGGTATATTAAGATATATATTTTGTAATTAATTTTTTTTCACCAGTTTATATACCTGTTTTTATATTAAGTATTAGGAAATAAAGGCTTTTTTATTTTATTTTTATTTTTATTTATTTTAACGGTAGGCGCAGCGTGGGTAGGCCCCCACGTGGACTGATGACCTGGTAAAGGTTGCGGGAGTCCGCTGGATGCTGGTGGCGCAGGACCGGTCATTATGGCATTTTTTGGGGCAGGCTATGTCCAGCAGTGGACGTCTATCGGCTGATATGATGATGATGATTAGATGCCACTGCAGCTGAGCGGTAAGGTACGGTGTCCAAACGCCGGCTTGTACAGTCAGCAGAAGTCAGCTACACAGAATAACATTCTCAAAATTATCTGGACAGTCCTTATCCTCGTGTCATAAGAGTTGTGTGTAGGACATTTTGAGCTTTTGACCCGCGTAGTAACTTTCGCCGCTGTCTATACCTACCGCTGGGTTTTTCGAAAACTTAAACGGAATATTATTAGATATGTAGCAGTGGCTTTTCGGCGAAGGAAATATCGTGAGGATTTCGAGTCTAATCCCAATAACATCTAGTTTTCCCTCGGAGTTGGAAACGCGCCTTAGGTAGATCCAACTATCATTTTTCCATATAAAAATTGACATTTAAATCTAAGTACCTATTGTACGTACAATGCGTGTCGTCATCGTTAATCGCTTTAAGCGATGGACACCACACCTTTACATTACAACATCTCATAGCGAATGTTATGCTAAAAGAGTTCACACAAACGAAGCATCAACTATCGCACTCCCATAAAATACTCATGTTCGGGCTTCACCTCCCGCACGTCGCCCCTTCCCCCGTTATACCCCCCGTGGCGCCGCTGAGGACTGAGTGAAGCGGTCAGACTATAGTCTTAGTGATCATAGAAACTACGAGTTATGGATAAAAATAAAATGAAAGGTAATTTGCCGCAAGTGTCGACACCTGCCTTGTCAAGATTAATGTACATTTTGATTGGACATTAGTTGGCACGCGAGTGAGCGACATTTTTATCTATATAGATCTAGAAGGTTGTGACAGCGAATTACTTTTTCATACCTTTAATTCGGAAAAGTACCTAAGTTTTGCTCCACGATGAGAGGGATCAAAATGGTACTTTTCTGTTCAAGCTACTTATTTAATTTATTCATTAACATGTATCATTTACGCAATGTGCCAATTGAACACGGATATTAATAAAATAATCGTTGTTATTTCATTGTAATCGATTAAAAACGAACCTATTAATAAGTAAGTTTAACAGTATTTTTTAAAATTTCTTCTTAATCGGTGTGAAAAATAGTATGTATCACTCGGTGGCAAAATTATCTTCGTCTCGGGCGTTAACACTTGTATCCCTCACTACACTCAGGATTCTACATTACAATCCCTCGCTACTCAGGAGTCAATACACCGCCCTCGCCATATATACGATTTTTCTCCCTTGTGACACATTATAACTATAATTCGATTATCAAAAAAAATACTATTTACTAAGTACTTTTAAGTGTATTTTTATTATTATTTACTAAGATAGGGCTCTGCTTCCTAAAAAAATGCCACCTTTATGAATTGTAAAATCTTATAGGAGCTGTCACCATCATTATATCAGCCGAAAGACGTCCACTGCTGGACATAGGCCTCCCCCAAATAGTACCAAAGTGACCGGTACTGAGCCACCCGCATCCAGCGGACTCCAGCAACCTTTACCAAGTCGTCAGTCCACCTTGTGGGGGGCCTACCCACGCCGCGCCTTCCAGTACGTGGTCGCCACTCGAGAACCTTTCCGCCCTAACGGCCATCGGTTCTACGAGCTATGTGCCTCGCCCACTGCCACTTAAGTTTAGCGATCCGGAGGGCTACCATTTCTGATGCGATCACGCAGAGAAACTCCCAACACAGCCCTCTCCATAGCCCTTTGGGTGACTTTGAGCTTTCTTATGAGGCCCATAGTAGGTGACCACGTTTCAGTGCCATATGTCATCACTGGCAATACACACTGGTCGAAGATATTATATGTAGATATTATAAAAGAAAAAAAATAACCCCAAGATTTTTTCCCTATTGCCTTAACATTTCCCAATGTACCTTGTACACGAGCGCTTTCGATCTAAACAGCAGAACTAAAATCCCAAAGATTTTTCCCCATTGTGTCCATGCACTTATAGAAAAGTAAAAAAAACCGGCCAAGTGCGAGTCGGACTCGCGCACGAAGGGTTCCGTACCATTATCTATAAAAACAGTGAAAAAAAAACTTAGTTGTATGGGAGCCCCACTTAAATATTTATTTTGTTTTGTTTTTATTATTTGTTGTATAACAACAAAAATACATAATCTGTAAAAATTTCAACTGTCTAGCTATCACGGTTCTTGAGTTACAGCCTGGTGACAGACAGACAAGCGGACAGCGAAGTCTTAGTAATATAGGGTCCCGTTTTTACCATTTGGGTACGGAACCCTAAAAAGACTACTATTAACAAAAAAGTTGCAGAAAGACTCGTTAAACAACGAGCGGCTGTTTTTAAAGAAAACTTGCTGATTATAAGTTATAAGTGTGTGTTAGTGTTATTAATCTTCATGTGTGATACTCAGGGGTACGCTCGGGTTATTAGGGTTTATAGTAGCCTAATTCATTAACTACCTTATTCTTGTACATTTCGCGTATTAGGCAGTGCGCGATTGGTTACTGTGCGTAATGTACGCTAAGTTTAAGTTTGGCTATAGATTTCTTTGTTAGTTTATTTCTATAAGTGAGAACCTGTAATTGGCTATATGGTTTTATTATTGTATCTATAAATATGTTGCGCTGTTGGTTTTCCATGTATCTATAAATAAATAAATAAATAAATTATTGGATCAGGCCAATTTGGGAACTACTTCCAGGCTGCCCAGCCATAATAAACACTACTTGCCCTGTAGGATGTGTGGCGTTATGTTCCTGGTGGTGAGTACAGTTGCCAGAGCTCCCGAGGATGAGTGGATTGAGAGTGAGGGACTTCCATTAGTCTCTAGCTGCTACGATGCCATATAAATAAACGCGCGATTCCTGGAAGCACTAATCCGACTCGTAAGTGACCGGTTTTTGTTTAGTAAACAATAGACAATCAGGACTTTCCGCCCAACGATAGTATGTAGTTTAGAATTACGACAAAACAAAGTTATATTGTTACTCCATTCCGATGATAATAGTACATTACTTACCTAGGTCGGTGAATTCGTCAATGGCCCAGATCGCAGGTGTTTGTGGCCCGAACCGAAGGTGAGGGCCATAAATATGTGATCTGGGGCTTTGCGAATTACCGCCCGTGGTGAGTACACAATTTTAAGCCATCACCTGGCCACAATGCGAGTTCTCCCGTACGCGCAGCGTGCAGTAAAACTACGAAATTTGTCCAAAAAAGCCATTACCGAAGACTGTTACGTCTCTGTTTCTCGTACGCGGAAGGCATAAGCGTGTCTCTGTCTTGGGGGCGTGTTCGACTCGAATCAAGGCATCCCCTTAATAATACGTAACGTAAAGTATATTTCATATAATTTAATTTCAAAGTTGTATAAAAATCTCATAATAGTTAAAATAACCAAAGTTCGCCAGTATTCCTCGCGGGGTCTTAGGATCAAGAAAAAATTTCAGTGCCTAAGATACCGAAAGGCTCAGGTCAAATTACTGTCGTGCCATCAAAACAAATCCTCAACAACCTATCTCAATTGCCTTCAGCACTCAATGTTCGCACAACCAAAGAGCCACAATTAAAAAAAAGGCTCCGTAGAGCCCGTTAATGATGTGCGTCGCACCGGAAGCCGCCATTACTGTGGACACGCGAGCTTCCTGTCGCTAGCGGAAACTGGCAGTGTTGCCATTTCCGGTTGCGTTTTTCACCGGATACGTAAAATGAGATGTAATTGTCATTGAACGGTTTGTTTTGTGGCTGGGCAAGTGATGTTTTACTGTGTCCTTTTGATGTGTTTCAATTATCAAGTTATGTTTGTTCAAAACCAGTTGAAAGTACATGCACAGTTGTCATACATACTGTCTGCACCTAAAAGTTTTGCTTTTTAGCCCTGTGGTTGACTGGTAGAGAATGCCTTAAGGCATTAAATCTGCCATTTGTACTGTCACTGGAACATAAGTTTCATTTGCTCTGCCTACCCCATTTGGGAATACGAAACTATGTATGTATAAGTTTTACGCGCTCTGAAAATGGCACTCTAGAACTTGGTCATTTGACCAACCTCGCTATATACATGTTTCTGTTTCGCGCCCGGAAATTAGCGTACCATCCTATTTTCACTTGTCATCTATGATTAGCGTGAGTCTTGGGATTTATACAAGCTTTTATTTAACTTGCAATGTACAACTATGTTTGTTTGAATCTTGCAACTCTATTTTGATGCAGATATCTTCAACCGACTGAGCTGACATTTTGGGTTAAGTATACCGGTACCATCTAGCTAATCTGATGATGGAGACAGAAAGTGGCCATGGGAATTCAGGACTCAACAGACGTAACCCCATTGAGTTTGGGCTCATTAGAATCGTCTCAACGAGTCGTCGATGACGGTATAAAGAAAAGTACAGTTGGCAATCAAATATGTTCCAATTTTTTTTGTCACGAACTTATTATATTGATTTTATCTTTCACAATTCTTCCTCAACATCCATGTCCTGGCAACATCCATGTCCTGCGAACATGGATGTTGCGACACATCACATTTAATTGCAAATTTGTAACTGACATAGTTAACAACGAATTTAGCGCTGTAACATACATAAGTGTCTGACACCTCAGCATAATGCTGAGCCAGTGACCAGTTCACTGCCGCAGAGACACACTTAAGTATTTCATGTATTATCTGTTTTTTTTAGTGTTTAATATACGTGTGTCCTGTGTGTTTGTGAATAAATGTATCTTTGTTTCTTTATGTATGAAAAAAGTGAGCGGAACTCGAGTTCCTTTATTTGTATTTTTTCAGGAAAATACTATTAAAAATACTACTCATTGATTTGCAGTGATAAAAATGTGTCTACTTAATCAAGAAATCATCAAATTACCCCTAGCATAAATTGGAACATGTCATTATAACTTCACGTATTCCGCTAATTTGGGGAAGTAAGGGGGGTAAAAGTTCGGTGGGGGTAATAAAAGCAATAAAAACTTTGGTACGGGACAGTCAAGTTTAGTTATATATGAGTGTGATGTAATACATTCGGGCGGAATGTGATTTTGTTACCGATATTGAGAAAAGGACTACTGCTTGCTCTGTAGGTATAAGTTTTGTGTTCCTGGGATCTCCCTTTTTTTGCCTAACTACTTCAGCCCTAAATGCTTCATCTAACCTAATGCATTTATTTCTTAAATAGTTAAGTTTACAAGTACACTAACTTCCGCCCGCGACTTCGTCTGCGTGTACCCGGGATAAAAACTATCCTATATTTAAATCCAGGCTATAAACTATCTTAGTGCAATATTTTATTAAAATCGCTTAAAATGTTTAAGGGTGATTGAGTAACAAACATCGAAACTTTCGAAAGTATAATATTACAGTATTTAGGGTAACAAAACAATCCTAACCTAATCTATGAGTTTTATATAAAGATAATCAGAAAAAATCACTGTTTCGATTAAAACATACTAATATAATAAATACTTACATAGAACACAGCCATGACTCAGGAATAAATATTCGTGCTCATCACACAAATAAATGCCCATACCGGGATTCGAACCCGGGACCTCAATCTTTGTAGGCAGGGTCACTACCAACTAGGCTAAACCTGTCGTCAACGACCGAAATTAATAATTAATGAATGAATGATTAAATTCAATCAAACTATTCAACGAAATTCAACGAAACAACGCGTCATTGCTTTAACTACTGCAATGCAATAAAACTCGCATGCGACTTGTAGCACTATTAGCAAAATGGCCCTTGTGGATGCAACCAGGATGACGCCAAGATGAAGACTGTAATTTTTTATACATTATAACGTCCTGATGACAAAAAAAAACCGGTCAAGTGCGAGTCCGACTCGCGCACCGAGGGTTCCGTACAAACTAGCAATTAACTCAAGGTAAAGGTAAATGTCCCAATATTTGTTAAATTATTTTCTTATTTTAACCCAACACAACAGAATTCAATTTCAAACAACGAGTAACTTTTACACCAACACCATCAAACTACCAAGATAATTGAATCGCGATTTTTTTTGACCTGCTATTGAAATATACCCGTCCCAACTCCATTCATTCTAGAAAAATCTTAACAACGCGAATGGGTTCAGCGCCGTCTATCGGCCCCATTTGGTACTAACGTGCAAGGGCAATCAGCTTAGTATGTATGTTGGTGTTTTAGCGATTATTGTTTATCACGTGTACCGATCTCGATTATTATTTTTTAATTTGAAATTAGGGTATTTCTATTACAGTCTTATAGGAATTTCAAAACAAAAAAATACTTATAAAGTTGATTAAATTGCAAACTTAACTAGGAAATGATTTTTGTAAATAAAACAAAAAATATGCTAGATACAGAAAAAAAAAACATTTCCCGTAATAATGATCTTGATGTGGACTTGCAGTGTGTGAGATGGGATGTAATGTCGAAATTGGGGGACGTAAATTCCATGGCTGCAGCATTCGAACAACAAGTACTTTCCATATTTGACTCTCATGCGCCCCTCAAAACAGTTGTTATCAGGAGGTCCACGTACCCGTGGATCACTGACACTGTCAAGACTATGATGCGGCTGCGAGACATGGCAGCGGCGGAGTACCATAAGTGAAAGCAAAAAAAACTATTATAAACAGCTAAAATCAACAGTAACTAAAGCTATTTACAGTGAAAAATTAGCCTACTTTAGTCATAACATTAATAATAAAATTCACGATTCTAAATCACTCTGGAAAAATCTTAAATCTACTATACTGCCTAAAAACAACTCCGAACTGCCTACTTCCTTTAATGATCCATCTTTAATAAATAAACACTTCCTTAGCTTGCCTGGTAGTAACGAAGTCAAAATATCACATCTAACTTACTTTGAGCACCACAGGCATTGCAAGTCTGTTTTCAGTTTAGTACCCATTAGTTCAGACCACATGTTAAAAATTATTAGAAATTTAAAATCCAATGCAGAGGGAAGTGATGGTATTAATTTGAACATGCTTATTATGACATTCCCACATACAATTGACTTACTCACAGACATAATTAATATCTCTATCTTAACATCCACTTTTCCAGATAAATGGAAGATGGCCATAGTTCATCCCTTACCAAAAAACTCTAACCCAACTGAGCTTAAGGACTTAAGACCTATCAGCATCTTACCATACATCTCTAAGATAATTGAAAAAGTAGTATGCTTCCAACTTACAAATTATCTTGAGATGAGTGGGATTTTGCCGGATGTGCAGTCAGGCTTCATAAAAGGAAGAGGCACTGCAACTGCCCTGCTCGATGTCACCGACAACATCTTGCAGTCTCAAGATAATGTTATGTGCACCTTGTTAGTGCTCCTAGATTTTTCTAGGGCTTTCGATTGCCTAAATATTAACCTCCTAATTTCTAAGTTAGCTTTCTATGGATTTGATAGCAATACTCGAAAATGGTTTGACAGTTACCTTAATTACCGAAGTCAGTACGTAAAGATCGGCCTCAGTGATGGTTCCTATTGCTGCTCAGAGCCAATTAGCCTATCCAGAGGTGTACCGCAGGGATCAGTTATTGGTCCAATTCTGTTCATCCTTTACACTGCTGACATTGGGTTACGCATCACCCATTGCAAGTACCACATCTATGCGGACGATCTACAGGTTTACATTTCATGTAAACCATGTGAGATTGATGATGCTATAATAAAACTTAATGCAGATCTTCATAGCGTAGCTTCCTGGGCCGCAGAAAACTGCCTTTTGCTTAACCCAAATAAATCCAAATATCTCATTTTTGGTAGCAAACAACGTCTGGGTAGTATTAGTCCCTCCATTAAGGTTACACTAGCAGATGAGCCCATAGAACAGGTGTCAGAGGCACGGAACTTAGGTCTCATAATGGATGTTGGGCTCCGCTTTGAGAAGCATGTTGCCAATGCTGTTCGGGGTTGTTTCTACAAGCTTAAGGTGATGTATAGAATTAGGTCATTCATTAATGAGATGTTACGAATTAGATTAGTGGAGGCGCTGGTATTGTCCAAGCTAAATTATGTTGATGTAGTGTATGGGCCTCGTATCCTTGCTAAAACTAAAAAACTTATTCAGCGTGTTCAGAATGCGTGTGCACGTTTTTGTTTTAATGTACCCCTGCGTGCTCATGTGACCCCATTCCTTAATAAGCACAACATTCTGAAGATACACCACAGACGTAAACTTCACTTAGCTTCATTACTCTTTGGAGTAATCAACCATAAGGCTCCAGCATATCTCTTTGAGAAGTTGTCTGTCAGCAGGTCCCGTGGTGGTCGGCGGTGTGCGACTCAACTGTTAACACCAAGGCATGCTAGTGCAGCATTTAGGGGTAGCTTCCGTTATGTCGCCTCTAAATGCTGGAATAACATCCTCCCTCCTGTCAGGAACCTGCAAAACATTTATAGTTTCAAATTTCAGCTCAAAATTTTCATGCTGAAACATCAAAAAAGTGAGGAAGCTCTGATACTAGAAACCAGTTATATTTAAGACCGCGGATTAACTGTTTGTATGCTTAAGAATAATAAAGAATATTTATTTGCAAAAATGTAGTGGGGTCATTTTGCTTGAAGAAGCATGCAATTTTTACTCATTTACTTACTTACTTACTTATTGGCTACAGGTTATTACCTAATTATACATTCCTAAATTTTGAATACAATATAATTTAATTAGACTACTACATTATAATTACCTAATATTACAATTGCTTATTTCTGAACAAACTCATATTGGTCTTAACAAACTTACTGTCGTGTTTTTCGTCCCTTCCGCATTGCCATGCATATTTGCATAATATATATAATAACACTTATATATATTGTTCATCTGTGCTCGTTTTTCTATTGTATTATGTTATAATGTGTATGTCATAAAATTGTCCACCGCGTCAGGAACCTGTAAGGGAGTAATTAATTATTACATTATTTCTAGTGTAAAGGCTTAAAAACACTCGCCAATGCCCCTCAAGAAATGTTAGTAGCCTGAGAAATTAACTCACCATCATGTAATGTCCCATCCGCTGTGCTTGTTGCCGTATAGTTTAACGCCATAATGTATTAGTTTTAAGCTTGTATTTGATTCCATTTGTATGTTACTATGATCAAAAACTGTGCATTCGGTTGACATTGCTGTTCCTGGCGTCGCCCGGCTCGCGCTGTCTATGGCTGTGACATTGACAGAGCGAGTTATGGTCGCGTTCACAGCTGATGTCGCGCAACTGTCAACCGATCGTCTTTTTGATTCTATGTTTATATATATTTTTTGTTTTTTTATATATATATATATATATTTTATTTCCGTTTTCATGTTTGCGATGTATACTGTTTGTGTTGCCCTCCCACCCACTCACTTAAAGGCTTCGACGGAAGACCAGCGCTGGCCAACAGGCCTGCACCATGCTGAGTCGGGGCCTTTTCGTGGCATACCTGTTGTTTTTGTTTCTGTGTTCATTTTTGTTATTGTTTTGTATGTGTCACGAATAAACGTTTTCTATTTCTATTTCTATTTCTATTTCTATTTATGTTTATCTTAATCACAAGTAATTATTTCAAATTTTTCGCTTGAATAACTTCGGAGATAAGGGGGGGAATGGTATTTTTTTTTACATTTTCCTTCATAGATCAAAATTTTCCCCGTGTAGAAAAAAAAACTGTTTCAAAATGTGCAACTCAAGCCCTTTCAAATGATACCCCACTTGACCCAATAGTTGAATTTTTTTTGCCCCCTCCTCATATTCGTAAGATTTCATGGAAAATTAAAATATATATTAAAATTTTTCATTTTCCATGCACGTGGATGACTCTCATTTAAAACCATTTCAAATTGATACCTTAAGTAGTTCGTGAGATATTTCACTTTGTGACAGACAGACAGACGGACGTAGTCGCACCATAAGGGTTCCTTTAGTACCTTTTTTGGTACGGAACCCTAAAAAGGCTCAAAATATAATACATATTCGGTTCTCACAGTACATTATGCATTGTGTTGGGAAAATATACTAAAACACAGTGAATCTGGGTCAAAAGCTTTGCGCAGGCATTCTCACAGAAAGCTTGTTAAGCTCCGAGGTTAGAACTGCGAGTTTTAAGATACGGGGTTATTATAAAAGCTTTGCTAGTTTTTTACGAAACTGTTTATAATTGCGTTGCTATGTAAGATTTACGCTTGTGGTTGGTAAGAATACGTTACTGCAATTCTACATAGGTAGTTTGATATAAGATTTATAAGTGCTGTAAAGTTGGGTGATTTCCAAGTTGCAGAATATTTAGATAATAATATATCACCTTGTCTTGGCGTATTTATTACATTTGCTATCATATATATCGGAACGGCTCACAAATATCTGAACAAGTCTCTATTGTCGAGGCATTAAGATTCAGATTAATTGTGAGAACTTTGGCAGCTCCGATATATCTGACTGTAAATGGAATGTTTTTTATGGGGTACAATAATATTGACCACTCCGAAATCATCAAAGCTATAAACGTAAAAGTTGAACGGGTCCCAAATAACTGCGAATAACAATTGCGAGCAATTCAATTTTAAGAATACAAATGTAATGGTAGCTGGGTGCGAGCGGGACTTGTAGAGGGGATCGGGAAATCATTTTTCCCACGTCATCTAAGATGGAGCGGGACGCCGGCTGTCATAGAAAATATGATCTATACGTGAAGCAACGCTGAACTTGAACCTACACAGTACAAATATAATTTATTATAAACTAAATTAACACAAGGACCTTACGCTATACAATGGTAGACTAAATGGCAGTTTTATAGCTAACGAGCAAAAACTTCAAGAAATTTTTTGGGTAAAATGTACAACACAAAAAGGAAAAAAAAGAAAAAATAATTGAGTAATTTGTTATAACTAACTAAAAATAGATTGATTGCGAAATTAAATGAATATTATTATTAATTTCTTATGCAAACAAAATACAAAAAAGAAAACATATCAATAAGTATATATAAAACTACAATACAATACAATAAAAATATTCTTTATTGTTCACCAGACATAGTAAAAATAAAATAGAAAAATAGAGGTAAATTAAACATAAACAATGGTAGACAACAGACGGTCTTATCGCTAAAAAGCGAACTACCGCAGAGACGAACACAAATCTTCTAACTAATTATAAAATAAATATTGCGGCGCCTCCACATCAATCACAGATTGTTAATGAGAACACACGCAGAAAAGTCTTTGTATACAGTAACATACTTACGTCATACATACATACTTTCACGCCTTTATTCCCAAAAGGGGTAGGCAGAGCACATGAAACGTATGTTCCAGCGCCACTTTTAGCATAAATGTGGGTATAAATTATCGACTAAATGTGATATTGCATTGATAGGTTGCTAGCCCATCGCCCACAACACACTTCAACCCTGGTCCCTTAGTCGACTTGTACGACACCCACGGGAGGAAAGGGGGTGGTGAAATTCTAACCCGACACCACACGAGTATACAGTAAAGCTTATGATATACTTGAATTATTCACAAGAAATCATTTACACGTAATAAAACAATCAGTGCTCGAATAATGTACAGAAAACGTATTGACAAACAGATTTTTTAAGAAGGAAGAAAAATGTAAATATTAACAAAAGACGTGCGCCCGTGCAGGCGTCCACCGCGGAGGTCGGTGTGCGCGTCGTTCGGAGGAAATTATTTTGAGGGTCGCCAGTCAAATTGACTGCAGACAAAGGTGGTTTGGTTCTTAATTTAGAACGTCATACTGCGATAACATGACATCCACCATATCTATAGTTCGACTGCTTAACTCAGTCCTAGCCTGCGCGGCATGCGGGTGCACCGGTATCACGATAACGGGGCGCGTTAACTACCTAACTAAATTTCTTGCTTTATGTCGGAAAATAACTTCTGTTGCAATAAATTAGAGTAATTATTATAACTAATAGAAAAAAAAAATTGACCACTTTGTTTGAAAAATGTTTTACTCGGTCAATTTTTTTCTATTCTTATTTTTCAGATTCCGACCTAGATACGAGTATGAAAGATCCTATTGTGTATATGAAGTAACAAGTTATTCTAACATGTCGTTTTCAAATGTGATTCAACTACGTTAGTATGTGGAAAGTTCAGCAACCCTTAAGTTTATTGGTTAACAGTTATTTCACAAGATTTGTATGGCAGCCGTAATAGCAAGCCTCGCGGAAACGACGACGATTCCGCTCGCGAAAATACATCAGGGAAACGATCTGACACTTACACCGACTGAAATGAATTCGCATGGAGAGTCGTCCATTTGGCACTAATAAATAGGGGTCGCTGTTAACGAAAGGTGTCGCTGTTATTCTGTATCGACAATACTCGATAATTTCACAAAATAATTATGGCAAATAAAATTATGGATGTCTACAGTATCCGGCCATAAATACATTGCAAATTAACGTGTCGAGATAATTTCACGTATGGTTGAGATTATGTAGGGCGAGTTTAAAAGACGTGGTTGGTTACATTTCTTGCGATAGTCATTGCAAGATGTAATAAGTTAGACATTTCATTCATTCAATCATTCATTTATAAACACGTATCGTATTTAGAAAAAATAAAACATTTGAACAAAGAGTTTCATGTACAACTATTTTTTATTTAACATATTTGTAAGTTGTAATTTTGTAACACTAATATAAACTAACGTTACCATCCACAGAAGAAAGGCGTCTCTTAACACAGGTATTTGGAATACCTAAAAAGAGGCATCATCCTTGATACTGCTAAAGTTGTAGATGAATAAATAATTTGCATTTTTCTTTTGATTTCGACTTTCTATGACGAACCATATCTTACCGCTGAACATTGTTATTATTTACGATCTAGTATTTTTTTTCTTTGTAAGTGATTCTTGAGATTGCTGGGTTGCCAAAGCGGACTCCGGGTTTCTTTAGGGTGCAGCCGTGAAAAACGTTAGGGACATTTTAAATGATTGCTCAATTATTTGTAATGGGAGGTAAATACAATTTATTGGCTGCAATTTTATCTAAATATATAAAAGAAGAAGCTGACTGACTGACTGACTGACTGACTGACTGACTGACTGACTGACTGACATATCAACGCACAGCCCAAACCGCTGGGTCTACGGATTCCAAATTTGGCACGTAGGTTCCTTATAAGGTGTAGGGGAGCACTAAGAAAGGATTTTACAAAACTCACCCCCTAAGGGGGTAAAACGGGGGTCCAAAGTTTGTATGGGGGAAGCATTATTTTTTGAACTACAGACTTAAAACTTTGTAGGAAGATTACTTATTAAGATACAAAAAAAGCACTTTCAGCGTTTTACCAAATTCCACCCCTAAGGGGGTTAAATAGGGGTGCAAAGTTTGTATTCAAAACTACTGGGACAACAAACTTGAAATTTACACCAGACCTTCCTTTTATGACGTAGGCAAGGGATAAGACGGGATTTTTGTAAATTCTATCCCTAAGGGTGTTAAATAGGGGTGCAAAGTTTGTATGGGTGAAACATTATTTTTTGTACTAGAGACTTAAAACTTTGTAGGAAGATTACTTATTAAGATACAAAAAAAGCACTTTCAGCGTTTTATAAAATTCTTCCCCTAAGAGGGTTAAATAGGGATGCAATGTTTGTGGAGGGGAAACATTATTTATTGAACTAGAGACTTGAGACTTTGTAGGAAGATAACTTATTAGGATGCAAAAAAAGTAATTTCAGCGTTTTATAAAATTCCACCGCTAAGAGGGTTAAATGAGGGTCCAAATTTTGTAGAAGGGAAACTTATTTTTAGCTACTACGTACTTAAAACTTTGTGGAGAGATTACTTATTCATTTACAAATAAAGTGCTTTCAGCGTTTTTGAAATAATTACACCTAAAGGGGTTTAAAAGGAGGTCCAAAGTTTGTATGGAGAAAAAAGATTAGTTAGACAATTTTATTCGAGAATTCACAGGATAATTCCTAACGATAAATGAGTAAACAAGTGTTTCCGGTTTTTTGAGAATTCAACCCCTAAAAGGAGACATGTGGTGACAAAATCTGAAAATCAACATCGGCATCTATTGTTTCTATGGTTTATCGGGTCGCTGATTAGGAAAACAACAACGATTTTACATTCCAACGTGGCGTCTAAATATCAATATGGGCGTTGTTATTACGGTTTTTTGGGTCGTTAATAAGGAAAATCACATAGATGTTGAAATGTAATGTTGTGGACATGAAAATTCATGAAAATATTTGTGCCAAATTGCAATTCAATCGGTCCAGTTTTTTTCGTAGCAAATCGGTTGTAACAGACGGACTGACAGACAGCCACACGTGATCCTATAAATAAGGGTTCTATTTTTGCTTTTGAGGTATGGAACGAGACCCGCATTATATAGGGTTATAGGTTTTATAGTTTGTATTTGGTGCCATCTCGATCGTCAGCAATCGGTACCTAGGCGAGTGCGGGCGGCGCGGCGGGACGGGAGGGTAGGAGACATTGGGAAAGTGCCTGCATCCGTAATAAGTACATTCAAGGTGCTGCACGAAGATCTGCTTACTTTTAATAAGTTAAGCATTTTGACCGCCGTTAAATTAAAACAAATTTTTAGGTATTTATGTTAAATACTGGTTCGAAAAGCATGGAAAAAAATCTTAGGAAACAAGCCTATAGCAATAATGTCCAGGCCACAAATTTGACTTGAAATTCGTGGAGATATTTTGGTATTTCAACATTAGTGTTCATGAACATAAAGTAGCTTTTATTCCAGAGGAGAGATTCTCATTAATCATGATTGTAAATTTAATAACAGAAATACGTACATACATACATACATTGACGCCTTATTCCCAAAAGGGGCAGGCAGAGCACATGAACTTTATGTTCCAGCGCCACTTTTAGCATAAATGTGGGTATAAAAGATCGACAAAAAGTGATATTGCTTAGGTTGTTAGCCCATCACCCACAACACATTTCAACCCTGCTCTCTTAATCGACTTTTACGACACACACGGGAAGAAAGAGGGTGGTGAAATTCTAACCCGCCACCACACGGGCATAAATATAATAGTAAATAAAAATTAATTTACCATAATGGGTTATGACGAAGGGTTATTAGTAGGGGAAGTTAGTAGTAGTAGGTTAGTAGGCGGCGTAGCAATTCAACAATTATTGGAAAATTACTTTTACTACGCGGGCGAAGCCGCGGGCAAAAGCTAGTAGCACAATAAGTGGCTCAATGTCTAATTTGAAATTATGTATGTATCTCGCAATCGATACTCGCAGTCACTATGATGCCACGAAAATTTCGGTTTCTGCTCACAAATCACAGAAATATTAACTCAATGAGGCTGTTGTTTAAATTTAAAAGAAGCATGTACATATTTACCAAAAGCAAGCTTTCCTCAAATAATTGAAATATATTGTAAAACCTTCAAAACGCCACATCTAAAAGTTTACATTTTGCAAACTCAACTACCCTTAACAATGCCGTTGCGTGTGTTTTTATTCCATTAAAATAAGATCTACAATCGCTTTATTCAGTATTGTTTAGTTTGTTATCTGCGTTAACCAAGTTATCTAAGTCAGCGGACTGACTCTTATTTTGTTCAATTTGGTAGTTTTGTGTCCACTTTTTTGGTTAGCGGCGAAGACGGTATGTTTGCTTAGGCCGGATCGCGTTGACGGAATGACTTTTTGAAAGGGTAACAGGGTCGCTGCCTAGTTTTTAGTGTAAACTCACACAAAAATAGTCCTTGGGTTCCGATTTATCGTTGTTAAATTATTATACATAAGTTGGAATGGGGTCCAGATTTCCATTTTATAACTTACACCTAGAACAGCTGCATCACGCATTGTACATTGTACTCGTAGTCCCCTAAAGTCAAATGTAAAAATATGGGTGCATATAACTTAGGTACTCATAAATATGTTCCATCACTCTAAGGGCCTATAGAGACTGCGTTTTTGTCGGCGGATTAAGGTTTCGGTACATATTTATGAGAGGAATGATTCGATACATATTTTTGTACTTGAATGTACGCGCGTCGGTATATAAAATGACAGTTGAATTCTGATCATCCCTCTGGATATAAACATATTCTGCCAAAAATCGCTACGGGCTACGGTCGTAGCCGATCCCGTGGTATTTTCCTGTATAAAGCGGAAAGCAGGCAACCGCTGGGCGGGTTCTTGACAGTAAAAGTGTTGAATCGTTTGAGTTAAGAATGCTGCCGCTGAAATGGAACTTAAACGCTTTCAGTGCCAGACACCCCTTAGGTGGGTGCTTACTGCTAAATTCAAAGAATCTTATTACTACATGTAATCACACCCGTTTCCCTGAGGGGTAGGCAGAAATCACGGATCTGCATTTGCCACGATCTTGACAAATCTATTTGTCATACTTGCTCCAAGCACAACGTCATTTCACGATAAATATAAGATCGATTCGGTGTAATAAGCAGCCACATTAAAATGTAGAAACGGCAGGAAGCTCGGATGAGATTTAATTTCCTAAAGGCCGATCCCAGTGGCACAGTTGAGAAAATACAGCAGAACTAATCGTACTTCCAAACTCTCAAACTCAAACTCAAAATTATATTTATTCAAATAGGCCCAGTAACAAGCACTTTCAAATCGTCAAGTAGAAACATATTCTTCAGCTAATTAAACATATAAAGTAAAATTTATACGGGGTAAACATTTTTATAAAAAATACTAGTCTAGAATGTTTCTAGAAAAACAATCTTATGTCAAAAAATTAATAAAACAAAAATAATAAATTGAAAATACAATGTCAAAAATTCCCTAAGGGAATAATAAATTATAAATTCAGTCAAAATTAGTCCCAAGGAGTTATATCATTCATGTAGTCTTGTGTGCTATAATAAGCTTTAGAAATAAGTTTACTCTTCACATAGTTCTTGAACCTATTAATAGATAACTCAGTTACGTTTCCAGGAAGTTTGTTATAAAATCTTACACAATTACCCATGAATGATTTTTTAATTTTTTGCAGCCTAGTGGTGGGCACCGCGAGCTTATGCTTATTTCTAGTATTAATATTATGTATGTCACAGTTTTTCCTAAAATTAACAATGTTTTTATGTACATACACAATATTTTCATAGATATATTGACAATGCAATGTTCCCTCTCATACGTGAGAAGAGGCCTGTGCCCAGCAGTGGGACGTATATAGGCTGATGATGATGATGATGATTGACAATGCAATGTCATTATATTAATATTTTTAAACTTATCTCTAAGTGAGTCTCTATGTTTCAATCTATATATCGCCCGAATAGCCCGTTTCTGCAAAAAAAAAATGGAATGAATGTCCGAGGCACTAAAATACACATAAATAAAATACCATATGACATAATGCTATGGAAGTAGCTAAAATAGACTAACCGAGCTGTTTTCACGTCTGTTAATTGACGTATCTTGCTCACTGCAAATGCTGCAGAACTCAGTCTATTCGAGATATTAGCAATATGGGGACCCCATTGAAGCTTAGAATCTAACGTTAAACCAAGAAAAACTGTACTATCAACTAGTTCCAATTCCTCATCTTTCACAAAGACACTCCCTTGCTCGTGTTCAACGTGATTCGTGACAAATTTAATATATTTAGTCTTTTTCTCATTTAACAATAAATTATTAACATTAAACCAATTTACTACTTTATAAATAGCATTGTTTACATCATTGCAAGCTTTTTGCTGTCTTAAAAGTTTGAAAATAAGTGAGGTGTCATCAGCAAATAATACTATATCATGGTGGGTCTTTACGAGATATGGCAAGTCATTTATGTAGATAAGGAACAGGAAAGGCCCCAATATTGATCCCTGTGGTACACCCATCGAGACCAATGACCCCGGTGATCGCTGTCCATTCACTTCGACCCTTTGTATTCTACCATGTAAGTACGACTTAAGTAAATTCAGTGCTGATCCTCTGACTCCATAGTAGTCGAGTTTCCTGATCAATATTTCATGACAAACGCAGTCGAAGGCCTTGGATAAATCACAGAAGATACCTAAAGCATCTTGTGATTCCTCCCAGGCATCGAAAATGTGTTTAATCAGCTCGATCTGAATCTTCATGATTCCGAAAACCGTCTTCAACTGAAGGTATTTATGATTTTGCAGGATTTAATCCCAACTTCGGCTAGGACAGAAAATGATAATATCCTGTAAAATAATCTCATCCATTTTATACTTTGGCACGGATCCGCGCTAAGACTATAGTTTCATCAAAAGGTAATTTTGTGTCTCAAGGTCTTTTTTTTCGCAAGTTTTGACATCCGCATACGTTGGGTTAAACCATCCGCGTCCAACTTTTCTTTAGTGGAAAATAACTTGCGGAATTCGGAATGATCGGAATATTGACGCTTTTGGAAAAAAAATATTTTCATTGAAACTTACCATTTATTTATAAACAAGTGAACTTAAGCACGCCATCGCTAAACGTGTTACGTAGTGTCGTGCTTACGGCGACTATATTGCGAGCGCCAGCATTTGCACCTTCATGCTTTCAATTAAGGTTCATATTCAATGCGGCCTGAATGAAAATTGCAATTTAGATGGACGCTTCACGCCCCGCTCGCTGCGTGGACTGGGGTCGAACACATGGAACAATTTTATTGTTGGCGTGTAGCTCAATTTCGTACGAGAAGAATGCCGTCTAGACAGTTCTTGCAGGCAATTATGTGTGTAATTAAAGTAGGCAATTATGTCAGTGACCAGCGCTCTATATCCTACGGAGTACCACAAGGGAGTGTTCTAGGCCCTACCCTGTTCTTAATTTACATTAATCAGCTATGCAATATGCAAATAGAGGCTGGCACTATATTCACGTACGCTGACGACACTGCCATTGTTTTTTCTGGAGATACTTGGGATGACGTACGCTCGGCTGCCGAATGTGGACTCTCTAAAGTTGCTCGATGGCTAAATGTTAATTTGCTTACTTTAAACACGGCAAAAACCAATTTCATTTGCTTCACCAACTACAATCGTACGCAACCAGACTCTAATTTCTCCATCAGGATCCATACTTGTGATAATAATACCCAAGCCTGTTCCTGCTCAGTCATAGATAAAGTAGAAACTACAAGATACTTGGGTATTATTCTTGACCAGCGCTTAACCTGGCATCACCACACAGAGAGTCTTATGTCCAGAGTGCGAAAACTAATCTGGGTTTTTAAAAATCTTAGGCATGTAGCCACTAAGGCTATGCTAAAGCAAATCTATATCTCACTTGCGGAATCTATACTTACGTACTGTATCCCCGTATGGGGCGGTGCCACGAAAACCAAATTCCTCGAACTAGAGAGAGCCCAAAGGTCACTCCTCAAAGTCATTCACATTAAACCGTATAGATTTCCGACAACTCAATTATATATGACTGCTGATGTATTGTCTGTAAGAAAACTTTACATATTAAATTTAATACTAAAAACGCACAAAAATACTGTCTATAAACCAATTAGTATTCCTACACGGACTCGTAATAAAAACAAGTCTAAAATAATTCATACCCCTATAGTGAAAACGGCTTTTGCGAGGAGGCAGCAAACATCACAATCAGCGAAATTGTATAATGTTATAAATGGACTATTAGACATCTACCCCCATACATCTTACGAAGTCAAAACTAGATTGACAGCTTGGCTAAAAACAAAAAATTATCATGAAACCGAAAACTTATTATCAAACAATATATAATCGCACCTTTCATGCACACTCACCTTGCGCGGACACACCCACACCCATGCACTCACGCACACACACACCCATGCACACACGCACACACACACACACATACACACACACACACACACACACACACACACACACACACACACACACACACACACACACACACACACACACACACACACACACACACACACACACACACACACACACACACACACACACACACACACGCACATACACACACACGCACGCACACACACACACACACACACACACACACACAGAGACCCGCGCCTGTGCGGATCTAACCTCTATTATTAGTATAAATCTATGGTTATTGTTTGTTAAGTTTTAATTTAAGTACCTTTGTAATCCTCTGTTTATCCTCTGCTTACTCTTACAAATTGTTAAAATACGTACACCTAAAATCACACAGTTAAAACCTGTGGAAGAGCGGTGTCTCTTAACACAAGCATGTTTAAATGCTTAAAAAGAGGCTCCAACTCAGCCTATGTGTATTAACTTTAAGATAACGAATAAATGATTTTTGATTTTTTTGATTTTGATGAACCCGCGTGTCATTGGGCCTACCTACTACGAGCGACTACCCGCTGATCTTAGACAGGAACCTTCTGGCGAAGCATTTAGACCCCGCCTTAAATACCTTTTATTGGAAAATCCATTATACTCAGTTAAAGAGTATATGGGTCTAGACTTGACATGTTAAATTATTATTATTATTACCTATTTTTTGTATGATTATGATTTGACATTAAACGTATTTGTGTCACGTATTTTATGATGCACTAAATATTGTAAATAATGACGATACCTAGAGGATTGTTTTTTTATATTTCCTTGTTGTATTGTGTTGTTGACATTGTCTTATTATTATATCTTAATTTTTCTCTGTTTTTGACAATTGTGATGAAAAGTCTTATATTTTTGACATGTACGCAAATCTGTAATGTATTTTTTATCATAAAATAAATAATCTAATCTAATCTAATCTAGAAGGGTAATATAAGGCTTGTAAAACTTACCTTACTGGATCAGTGTGTACTGTATCAAAGGACACATCTCAATACAGTTAACCGGTTATTGCGTCAAGTTTTCCCTTGATGTTGCCTTACCTGAAACGGGGAAAGCTTCCTTAATGCCAGTCACTTATCGTTTTGCTATACTAATTAAATGTTATTAATTTTGGAGGGTAATTAGGATCCCACTTATTTATATTACAAGTGTGACGCGACTTCTCGTCAATAAATAAACGATGGTGATAATTTTACACAGCTACACTAATAAGTGAGTCTGTCAAGTGACGTGCCCTGGAAAAAGGCCGCAAATAAATATAAAACACATGCAGGTAACACGAAATGTAGGCAGCGTTAGGTACTCACAACTGGTAGTTTATTATTGGTGAAATTGTTGCAATATAAAGCATATGATAATAATGCTGTGACAGACTCTAGTTAATAGAAAGGGTTGAGACAGCTGTCAATTCATACACACTTAGCGTAATTGTATCGCAAAAATGACACCCTCAATCCCAATCTTATCGAAATCGAGTATTAAGTATAGTTTAAATTATTTAAACTAAGCTCATGAATGGTCATTGTATTGAGCTCATGAATATTTGTTTGCATTCAGCACGTCCCGATTTTGCAAGAAAAAGGTGAGCGCCACTTAAAATAAAATATAATGAACATTTTATGTGACGATAACCATTTTCTTAACATATTTTTTGCCTTCGGCCACTTTCGAAACCAGTTCAGTAAACAGATTTATCTATTGTCACACGAAACCTGATGTCCTAAAAATAAAATAAACCGCTTATGGAACAGCTTGCAACCATTTATCGGAGGGATGCTTTGCTAATTCTATTTCGTGGCGTTTTGCCCTTCGGGCATCTAAAGCTAGGTACTTAACGTACCTAGTGTTTTGCAAATGCAATGGGTTTCCTATGATTCAAACAATTTTTCAATCGATCTGATTTCGAAAATGTCTGAATGGTATTTTTATTGAGTACTAGCTTCCACTCGCGACTTCGTTTGCGTAGACCCGGAATCCTATATTTTAATTACGGCTATTTATAAGCTCCGTGCATATTGAAATCCGTTTAAGCGTGGTTGAGTATTATTATTATTTTTGTGGGAGTGGCTTCCGGGTTGTCAGAGCTTATATCACTGCGACCATCGCTGATCTATTGTGATCACCACTTACTACAATTCTTGGTCAAGTCCTGCGAATTAAAATAATTGCAGAAAATTGTTGATCTGCTACGCATAAGGCAAGGGTAATCGGTTAGGATGTGTAGGCGTCCTCCGCTTCAGGGCAGTGATTGAATAAAAACCATCCAAACTTTCGCATTTATAATATTAGTGGGATTATACAAAAGGACAATCTAACACACTCTACTCGCCGCCAGAAATATAAACCCACAGACCTAATAGAGTTAATTTTTGTTTTTAAGCAGTAACGCTGCTAACGAAAATTATAAATTTTAAATGAAAGAAAAATTTAAAAATTTAATGCTCCGAGCCGCCTCCCTAAGGCGTTGTATGAAGGAGCTGATAGAAGGATTTGGTGCCCGAACCAGATTGTTCCGATAGCTCAGTTGGTTAGTAGCGACGGGCCATGACGAATGCCTGTGGTCGCCGGTTCGAATCCGGCTCGGAGCATTAAATTTTTCATTTTTCCTTTCATTTAAAATTTCTAATAGAGTTGCATGCGGTATTCTATAAGGTAGAGGTATACTGCCTAAGGGCTTATTATTTTCGCGGCGACAGAAAAATTAAAGAGCAGCAAACTATTTGCAACTAAAATAATAACTTGTCAGCGATTAAATATTTTGGCAATCATTTATATTAAATGAGCTTTAAACTAAGGATATTTTAAAATTCAAATAATGGCAGCTACTTTTAAGGTAGCAGAAATAATAAACAAGATTACTGAAATCATAGGCGAGGTACTATAAATAATGACTTGGCGACTAATATCAGCAGAAGGATAACAAACTTTATATTAGTGGGAACTACAGGGACAGCATTTTAGGCTTTGATTTGCTGGCAGCTTAAATATTAAAATGGGTACTATATAAAAGTAATGGGGAGTTATTTTTTTAGTTTTTGAAACCATAATTTAATGAAAACGGCGATAAGCGCGTTCGTTTGAAGTGGAGTGCGGGTCGTCGAAAAAAATTCGGTATCGTGAACCGACTCGGATGGCGGATAGGTTAGAAGACCGCCGTCTTCGTGGTTATTTTTTTTATAAAAGAGCGGAATAAACTTAAGCGCGGCTCCTTTGCTATACTCTGACCACCCCTCCCCCCCTCCCTTCTCCACTCCGCCCGTAACCCCCCCCCCCCAACCAAAATTACATTGGGTCCCCTTTCGTACACATTGACCAAAATCAGAGCCACTAAATAAAACTATAGACCAAAATTATTATGTATACATGCAATTTTCAACTTTGATTAAAGCTCTTAAAGTGTCGCACAAAGTATTTTTTTTATGACCTTGATTTATTTTATATGCAATCTCCATTGAACAATTAGAGTAGGCCATTTTCAACTTTTTATCCGCTGTCATGTTTCCGCTTAATTAGTTAATTCAGTCGCCAAAACAATAACTCGATGCTAGTTTATATTGAAACAAAGCCGAAAATTGATTACTTAGCTGCTACTTTTTACTTTATACTAGTCTCCGCAATTAGTCGCCAACTTATTATTTATGCTACCCCCTTTAATTTTTTGTAAATCCCTAAATCAGATTAATTGATCAGATTGTCCCCTAATATTTATTTTTATTTTTATTTTATTTGTCGCCGCGTTAAATACATGCCCTTCCTAAGTGTGCCGCAAAAGGAACTATTCCTTTCGGCCCAAACTAAGCAGACCGAAAGGACCGTCGTGCAATTTGCAGAAAGCTGTGGCGGTGGGCGGGACACATTCACATTACACGTAACACCGATGGCCGTAAGGGGGAAACGCACTCGAGTGGTTCCCACGTACCGCTGGCTACACTCTTGTGGCACTCTTTGGGTGCCTATATCCAGCAGTGAACGACTTTCAGCTGCTGATATGATGATAATATATCAGTGTGCAGCCGTCAAAACTGCACGCTGACTGCAACGGGACTGAGTTATTGGCTTGAAGTTTCGATGCAGTTACATTAACTTCGAAAGAACTGCATTCAAACTGCGCATGTGCAGGCGGAAAGCAGTTGAAACACAGTCTACCTGTTACGGCTCTACTAGTTCCTTGCGATTCTATACTACGATGTTTATCCAACTGTATAATCAATCATAATAAATACATGATATTAATATTAACCAAAACATTGACATCTAATGTTCCGCTCAGCCGCTCCTTACCTTGTTATCAAATAAAGCGACAAATTGCTCAAATTGAGCACTGTGCGAGATTTCTGAGCATTAATCCCGTGCCTTTGATCGTGATTGCTTATAATTATTTGGCTGGAGCAATAGAGTCTGCTTAATTTGTTGGAAGTGGATAAGTGGTATCGATTATAACCCTTAAGATCCGTTTCCACAGCTAGTTCAATAAAAACTAGTTACATTGAATGAAGCCAAAACTGAGAGTACCTATCCCAATGCCATAACATTAAAGGTCTCCATCCACCGGACGCGTGTCGTGCGCGGCGCGTGTGCTGCGCGGCACACGCACAAGTTGTAAAGCATTGAAACTACACTTCAAACACACATCGAACGTGATTCGAAGGCGGGCCCGCGGCGCTAAAGTTACAACTCGGCAGTGCGGCCGCGTGTCGTGCGCGTCGCGGGCCCACCGCGTCAGTGACGCGTGTGCCGCGCGTCTGCCGCGCGTGTGCAGCGCGTGTGCCGCGCGGGCCCGCGCGTCACATCTCTCTCACTACCAACACATTTAATATGTATCTCGCTATCTTTATCACACTCAGCAGCGCGGGCCCGCGTGGGCCCGCGTTGCTAACGCGTCGCCAAGTGTGATAGAGATAGTGAGATACATATTAAATGTGTAGGTAGTGAAAGAGATATGACGCGCGGGCCCGCGCTGCTTCTGCGCCACAGCCGCGCGGCACACGCGCGGCACACGCGCAGCACACGCGCAGCACACGCGCAGCACACGCGCAGCACACGCGCGGCACACGCGCAGCACACGCGCGGCACACGCGCATCACACGCGCGGCACACGCGCGGCAAACGCGCGGCACACGCGCGGCATACGCGCGGCACACGCGCGGCAGACGCGCGGCACACGCGTAGGTAACGCGTCGCAGCCGCGTACCCCTGCGTTGCTATACGCCGCCCGCTTGCGGTGTGAATATACCGATTCAACCGCGCCCGACGCGCGCAGCACACGCGCAGCACACGCGCGGCACACGCGTCCGGTTGGTGGAGGCCTTAAAACTAGAAAATACAATATTCTAACTTATATTTCGTTAGGATATAAAATAAAACCTTTGAAAATTGTGACTTCACTATTCTGTACTTCACTGTTCATACTATCACACCATTTTTGACGTTTCATAAAAGCTAGCTGATTTGACTACCTATTCAAATTATGTAATATAAAAAAGAGGTTGATACGTTGTCTATGCGAAATTCCATGTTAAAAAATGGCCACCAAATCTGACAGCATACGTTTCCATTGCCGACACGAAAATGAAGCAAGCTGGAGTTGCAAGCGTCCATAGGCTACGGTAACCACTTACCATCAGCCGTAAGCTTGTTTGCCAACGACGTGATATAAAAAAAAAAAGTTCATGCAATTGATTCAGTTTTAGTGCACCACTTTTGGAGCGCTTATAACCTATCTACCTCTTTTTAGGGTTCCGTACCCAAAGGGTAAAAACGGGAACCTATTACTAAGGCTCTGCTGTCTGTCCATCCGTCTGTCCCCAGGCTGTATCTCATGATTGTTTTTTCCGGATTTTATTGATACGGAACCCTTCGTGCGCAAGCCCGACTCGCACTTGGCCGGTTTTTATATTACATCATTGAAGTATACAGTCAAATATCGTACTAAGGGTGTTCTTTTGGTGGTAATAAGGGGTCAAGCATTTCTATAAGCAGCGTTTATTCAACACAGTTATTCCTTCAAGGAAACATTTCTGTGTCAGAAAGAGGAACGCTCACAAAACGAGAGTAATATAGCAAGTCCGGGGTAACTGTGTGTGTGTATTTTTTTGAAGATGTTGTAAGTAAAAATGAAAGCCTTTTCTTTAGCTTAGGTTCTGAGGTGATTTCCCGCTGTCAGTTGAAATTGGGGGATTGGGAACAGAAATTCGTTTGGAGACTTTAGACCGGATTAAGACACGAAATGGAGGCAGAATGGAATACATAATGTAATTATACATGTGTTGAGATTTATGTATCGATGGAGTAGCATTTACATTTCATTTTGAATTGGGCTTGGAAATGGAATGTCAAGATTACGTTAATTTATTGATAAATCCGTTACCTGAGGCCCTATTTGATATATCGTTTCAATTCGTTTCATTTATTTGTCTGTAAAACATAGGTACAAGTAGGTACATTGGTGTTACAAGAATCAGTCTAGACTCACCATGAGACGTATAAACAGTTATTAGCATATGACATTAGGTATATTTGTAATAATATTAAAAACAAAAAAATATTTGCTAAAAAAACATGGTCGTTTTGGATAGGAATCAGTTTAATATTGGTCGCGTGCATATTCTGCCGATGTTGGGTCTGTATTTTTCTTGTTTACCTCAGCAAATTAGAACTATATTTAACTATAACTTATTTTCCTTCGTAGGAACTGTACAAATAAACAATACTAGTAAAAAAACAGAAGATTTCTGTCTTTTTTTCAATAAAAAGAGAATAAAACTAAATACGTAATCAATATAATATACCGGTATATATTTATAACATCTAAAACTTGATGGAATCAAATTTTGTGAAGACATGAGGTACGGAGTAGGTACCTAAACAGAGCTAATATTCCCGAATACTGCAGCGTTTCGTTTTCTGCGCGGAAGACATAATGTGTCTCTTACACGGGGTTTAAGTACATATGACATGTATGCACCTCAAAGCAAATGTTTAAAGATGTGTGCGTAAAGAGTGTTGCCAGTAGTTTGAGGTTATTAAGCAGTAATATTTCATATAAGGCGCATCAACATAACAGTTTCTCATGCACTCCGCCGCGTGATTTCTGCCCGTGCGTCCTGCAAAATTGTATCGCTATCTCGCTCTATCTTATAACGTCTGGCGTCAGCTTATGAAATATAAAGTCATGTCAAACAAGCTTTTCTAACAATATTTGCTTGCCGAAACTGACGGATAAAAATCCGTTTTCTGTTTAAAAATATCGAAAACTTAAGCGCAGTGGGTGTGGGCACTGCGGCAAATATATATCGAAAAGTTATTAGTGACATTTAATTCATGAGTTTAACTGTATAATTCTGAAAACGTTACATGAAAAACAAAGACGAAATAAAAAGGCCGTATAGATTTATAAGAAAAAATGTATGAATACCATTAACACATTAAACTAATTAATTACTAGCTTGTATCGTGGAATGTACTAAATTGCATAGTCATCAACTACTCGTTGAAATGGTTCCTATAAATATCGTACAATATGGTTAATATTTGCACTTTAAATCTCGCGTTGCAGTATAGATTGAAAATAACAAATCCGATTTGCTGATTTTATTACTATTTACCTCATATTTTATAGACGGTCTTCTTGTCCGGAATGTAATTGTTTGTTAGTTTGGGGTAAGTAAAAATCATACTCTGGTAACACTCGTGCTTAATATGTCAGATGTCATGTCAACTAACCGTTGAGGTTTTTTGTTCCAACCCAAGCATTAATTTGTGTTTTTTAAAATGTTTTTAAGGTATTATTTCAATATTTACAAATGAAACGTTATTCCGTCCGATTTATTTATTGATTTTGTGTTGTTTCTGCAACATTTGACAACGCAGGATAAATCAAACAATGGTCATTGTTTGATTTATTAGTTGTCAAGGAAAACGCGTCAACATGACGGCATCGTGACACGCACTTAGGAGGTTAGTAGCTTGGTTTTGTTTGTATACGTGTGCGTGAGCGTGTATCTACTTATGAAGCTTGGTTTTGTTCGGCGTCACTAGACTGTTCGTAATGCTCCGTCTGTATGTTTTATTTGGTCTGAGGTATGCACACCTTGTAAAATTCAAATCGCGTATAATTAACTTAATTGATTACCTCTTTCAGGCTTCCCGACGTTTCGGATTTGTCGCAACATCCATTGAGTTACTTAATTCAATGTATTAACCTGATTATCCAAACGATAAAGTCTCCATGTAACTATAGATGCCGATCCATATTAGATTACAATAAACCTACGATTATAATCAGTGCGGTGCCGACCCCCGGGAAATTAACCATGTTGGGGTAATCACCCCGAAAACGGGGTAATTGTGTTAGCCTGCCGAGGTGTTTAGTAATTGACTTTATCGAGTAGGTATTGGTTCGGGTTTTCGTGATAATTTATTTTCCTTAAGCGTTCGTTGATTATAGATCTTCATGTAATGAGATAGAAAAGGAGATGGACCCTCTTATTCACAAACTGTCTGCCCGGTGCCCGTAACTAAAATAGGTTTGTTGAATGTTTATGAATTGACCTTAGCTTTTTACACTGTTTTGGGCCACAAAGTCAATTCCAATAATTTATTTACTTCGTCGGTGGTGCCCTATTGTTAGCATTACTCCTGAACGCCGCTTATTTGACATTGATTTGAAAATATTTATTAGAAGAAGAGGGTAGCTAATACATTTTATTTTGACTTAAAGCGGTAGGCAGCGCAGGCGGCCGCCGGCAGTCGGAGGAGACCCATTGGACCGTACAGTCAGGGATATCAGGCTGTTGGATTAAACAATCAATGTAACTATTGGCAGAAATATAAAGCTGTTGTATATCTTCACTGGTTTGTATCATTTCTCGGGACTCCTGCTACACTTTGGCAAGCAGACATAAATAAATAAATAAATAAATATTTGGGGACAATCTTACACAAATCGATCTAGTCACAAACTAAGCAAAGCTTGTACTATGGGTACTAGACGACGATATACATACTTAAATAGATAAATAAATACTTAAATACATAGAAAACATCCATGACTCAGGAACAAATATTCATGCTCATCACACAAATAAATGCCCTTACCGGGATTCGAACCCGGGACCTCCTGCTTCGTAGGCAGGGTCACTACCAACTAGGCCACAGAGGTCGTCATATATACATAACATAATCACGTCAGCTAAAAAAATACATTATTTTGCGATGTATGTCATATCAAAGTTTCAGACACACTTCATAAACAAATAAGAAATATGTCCTCTTCCACTTTAGTTCATCGGAACGTTTCCGATATAAAACATCTTTTTACTCACGCCCTGTGATTTCAAAAATGACCTCTCTAGCCAACTGTGAAACTCTAACCTTCCAAAACAGTAGTTTATGAATTTGTTGCCTCCCTTGTGTTATTTTAACATATCTCGCTATTTCTTATCAAGCCAAATCGCTAATCTTGAAGTGACAGTGGCGGGGCACTTTGCACGTCAAACAGATGGCCGTTGGGGTAAAAAGGTAGTCTGGTGTCACCCACGTCACTCATTCTCAGTAAATTTCTCTCAGCTGATATTATTATGGTGACGGTAATTACGATAACTCAGTAGCATGCCATGGATACGCCATGGAAACGCTTGCGCACATTTCCGCGACTTCGTCAGCTAATTCTTATTAGCTCGTATGTAATCAGCTCGTGACTCTAACAAATGTTTCCAAACAATAATACAACTTATAAAGTGAGTTCAACGATAATTACAACATGTGGAAAATGAAAATATTTACTTTCAAACCCTTTTTGCTCAGTTTTCTCGGCTTTTACAATACAAAACAGCTATAATATTGATATTAAGTCTCTTTAACAGTAAGGACTTTTTATGACCTACCTAATGACATATGAATCTGGATTGTGCTATAAACATTTACAAAATGGTTGCATTGATAAACTTTCATGATAAGCTAAAATTACGTTATCCAATTCTCAATCGTGGTTTTCTTTTGAATATTAACAGCCAATCAGCGCCCAGCGGGCGGAGTTTTGCGGGTGTTTTCTCCATGGTCAGGGTGTCTTGATATACCCGATTTCAATGCGGCTCTCGTTATGGTAAGGCCTATTTGATACAATCTAAAAATTTGGTTTTTAAAAGATGTTCTATATGCCTTAAGTACTTATATACCTATAATGTTTACTGAGGTGATAACTATGACCTTTATTTATTTATTCATACAATTTATAATTATATTTATTCATAATTTCTCTATTATAGATTTACATCTTTGTTGTGTACTCAAGGATATGTAAAGTGGGGTATTCTAGTGGGAATTCTTTATTTAACTAAACAATCTATATGTTTATGAGCTATACAATGGTTTCGTTAATACTGAACGTGATCTTGCTGTTCCGTCTTCCACATTAACCGGTATAAGAATACTGCCTTTGAATTATAATTTGACTAACCCTGAATATTTCTTAATCACAACGCCGTTTGTATTTTTTAATACTACTCCTTCTGCATCCGAAAATGAGTTTTAATTACACATAACTAAGTCAGACTTTTCCTTTAAATAATCATTGGCTTTATTATGTAACTTTCCGAAAGTGAAACGGCGTATAGTTAAGCTTAGTCAATGTCGCTCAGGTTGTTTCGATTTTGGTGACAATGTCACCTTCAAAATACTTAATTTAAGCCTTTACTGACACATCTAGGTTAAAAGGATGCCTTTCATGTCGGATCTTCTTTAATTACTACGGGTTCGTTAAGGTGTTAAAAGGATATTTATGAAAATTATGAATTTCGTTATTCGTTCTACGCAGTTTTATACAAATGTACAAAATTCCGAAGGTACTTACTTCTATTACAGAGTATCGTTATGATCATCATCCTCCTAGCGTTATTCCCGGTTGTGCCCTAAAAGAGCCCGGGATCCGCTTTGACCCCATATTCCAAGATTCGGCGTAGGCACTAGTTTTATGAAAGCGACTGCCGTCTGATCTTCCAACCCAGAGAGAAAACTAGACCTTATTGTGATTAGACCGGTTTCCTCACGATTTTTTCCTTCACCCAAAAGCTAACGGTAAATATTCCGTACATAAGTTCCGAAAAACTTATTAGTACGAGCCGGGATTTAAATCCGCGACCACCGCTTGACAGCCGCATGCCAGAACCACTAGGCTATCGTGTTATACCTACTTAATGTTATATTCGCGAGAGTAACTCAGTTGTTACCGTTTTACCGAGGAAGCAATTTACTTAGATAACATTTATTATGGATGTAGTTTGAGATCCCGGAAAGAAAAAACATAGTGATTACCTTGGAAATCATCCATTAAAGGGGTGAACTTTTGCTCACTCGTGTAATAAATTGAATGTTTGGATGTCTGTTACTCAACCGATACAGGAATTCACGCTGACGAAGATCATGATCAAAAACTGTAAAAATAAGTCTATCTTCTGTTTCTACTCACTGAACCGATATGATTAAACTTTGGTAGAATAGTTTTAGCCCTTGAGGAGAAGGAAAAAAAGTGAATATATATTCATTTTAATCTCAATTTCACTTGAATAATCTCCGTTTAATACTAAAGCACAATATCCCGAAAGTCTTAAAAGCCATAATTATTAGCCCAACAAGAAACAAATTCTCTGCTAATTATAATAAACGAGAATAATTATAACGAATGGTACCTTATTTCAATTTACTTTGCCATAAATTTTCGGCTAAACAAAACTCGAAGATATCTTTATCTTATACTAGTCCAGTCAACGCATATAGCTGGAGCGACCATTTTCACGTCATTTATATAATTTCACTTTTTCGAGATTGAATGTGGCATTATAGACGATGGCATCAAGACTGGACTGCAAATGGAGTAAATAGACAAAAATCATTCTGAACACACTAATTATTGCACGTCAAGACTACTACAAAATTATGAGTCTGTAGGACTATAAGCTACGAAGTGACTAAGAAAATACTCGCAATTATGTAAATAGACTTAATGGCTATGAAAGGCCGTAAGCGACAAGGTGAAAGAGCAGTTGGTGCACCGTCCGCAAGTAATTATAAACCTGGCAAACGAATAAATGAAAGAGTTCGTACGAGTTGTCATAATTATGCAAGAGTGGTAGTAGATGATAAATTGTTGCTTCTCTCTCTATCAGACTCTATCTAGGGCTACTTTGCCTTCTTGGTTGCTTTATACAACACATACGTTTTTTTAATGTTTAGTACTTGTGTAACATCCTTATCCTTGCTTTAAACTTTTCCTTTATTAAGTTTCATATCTGTCTCCCATTTTAATCGTTTTCGTGATTTGATGTTCTGCTTAGAAAATATTATAAGTAGAATCGAACAAATGTACCTCGTTGATTAGGGTACACAGGGTCCGCTAAAGCCTTGGCCGATTTAGCAAAGGTCGTTAAGGTTATGTGAACATTAAGGGTTCTGTTTTCAGAAAGATTTATGTCCTAATTTGCCTTCAATTAAGATAAGCCTTTAAAACAATATCTATTCAGATTTTTGGTATACCACGACTGTCGTAAATGAGCGTATAGCCTCTGAAGCATATTAATACTCAGGGAAGGGTGCCTCCTCTTGCCGTCCCTTTATTGATTTGACGGTTAATTTTGTTGACACTATCGTAGGACCTATTCAGTGAAAACACGGTAGCGTTACAAAGAAGCAACAAACTGCAAAAAAATAAAACACTAATATTACTAGGGGCTCTCTAGGGGGTATCCACAAAAAAATCTTTTTAATTATGGAACCAGCTCACAAAATTTCACTTCAATTGGTTGAGAAATGCGTACTGCAGAGGAGAACAGCCGGGCAGGCGCCGGACATTCGAAAGAATTGTGGCCGAGGCTAAAGAAAGAAAGAAAGAAAGAAAGAAAGAAAGAAAGAAAGAAAGAAAGAAAAAAAAAAAAAATTATTGCCACATCAAAAACAAGAAGGAAAACAGACATACAATAAGGAAATGAAAGTGAAGTGCAAACAATTTACAATTTAAAAACCATGATTGCGGCAATGGGTACCAGGCTCAGCATATGCTGGAGCTCGCGGGGTCAGCGCTGATTTTCAGTCTGGCCCCTATCCCCTCCCCTAGGGTGTGTCCCGCTTGTTGTGTCGTGCTGTTGTGTTTAATGTGTATATTTTGGTGGTATTGATAGGCGCTTATGAATTTTATTATGGAATAAATAATAATAATAATTTTCAATAAATAATAATAGTTAAGTAATAAAAATTTAATACAATTTAAGGACCTTTTATTTAATATGGGTTCGCATGATGATGATGACATTATGATGTATATAGTGATCCTTAGTGTGTGTAATACGTGTATGTAAATAATAACTGTTACATGGGTATAAGAGACTGTATAGATACTTATTTATTTAGTTAGTGGAGGTTCTATTGCTTCACTCAAAGCAAAAAAAAAAGCAGAGAACTTCGTTCGCTTCACTCGCTCGCTCAACTAACAGAAAGAGAAAGGTGACAAGAAGACCTCAGTATGAAAGTCACACGTTGAATTATTACTTTACTAACGTCCTTAAAATAGGCGACCTAAATACAGGGTGACATTTTAATCAGTGTCCAAATTTTTTGTAGGCATTTGGTATCACTAATATACTCCATTAAAAAAAACTAGTAGGTATTTTTTAAATTATAATCTGTCTATTCCAAAAGAATTATCCGTACTGCGTGGTAACTTGGCATTCAGTACCGCGCGGAGCGTGGCGGGGTCGAGGGAGGGGAGGCGTGCCGTGCGCAAACTTTACTACCCGCTGAGGTGCCCGCGCGGTAAGGTTTTTTTGGGATAACTTTAAGCAGCAATTACTATTTTTTTTGTACTGAATGATATGAAACAAAAAAAAACGTATTTTATAGATAAGATAAGATACGATAAGATAAAGATTTATTTGCAGAAAAAGGGTAAGTTACAGGTCTTAGGTTAACAAATTATCCAGCCTTCTTCAGCTATTTCTTAACATACAATAGTTATGCATACTATTTGCATGCAATAGTTATGTTATGTCAGAGATGAACATTGAATATTACATATATCTACATCTTGGTACATAGAAGAATCTAATATTTACATTTTATCTTACAATTGTTTCTCTAAGTATCTAAATAATTACTCGAACACTATAATGTAACATATAGGTAGCCGTAGCCATAATAGTATTATCAGTGAATTTTATATATTTAGTCATACTTTGTAATTAAGGAATTCATTTGTATTATAAAAACAGTGTTCTAGGAGCCATTCTCTAAGGGCTCGGTTGAATTCTCTGCCCTCTAGTGTTCTTATGTGTGCTGGTAATCTATTGTAAATACTGATACACATATTGTAGGCATTTCTTTTGTAGATGTCAGTTTTACAGCGTGGTTTAAGGGGCTACCCGAGGTTTTCATCGATTTTTGACAAGTTTTGAATCGTATCTCCTACTTTTGCACTACAGATAGAAGTATAAGTCAAACGGTTATCGGTTCTTCAATCTTTTATCTCCGTTTTGGTCTACCGGATTTTGAAACAAATGAATACTTAATTTTGTATGATTCTTTTAAACATTGTCTAAAAAAACACTTATTTCGTATCTCTATTGACGTGAAGGATCTAACATATACAAAATCTACATATTTGGGTTCGTCTGTGACGTCTCTAAAAACTGGTCTAGGGTTTTCATTTTAAACCAATTAACACAAAAGTTATGGCCAGAAAACCGGTTTTTAGGCCTAAAATTGTTCAACTTTGATGACAAATATCTAGAAAATAATGAGCTTTGAAGTAAATATGGGATACTATATTGCTTAAAGCCGTTGTCGTTAATATAATAAGCTACAAAAAACCTAAGAAAACTTTTTTCCGGGATTCCGATCGAAGGTCATTGGCATATGGGAGCCCCTTAAACAAGAGATCTCTATATTGCGATCTTGGATTTCCAGAACACATTCCAGATCTTTTGATAAAGTATCTTGGAAATCTTTTGACAAAGCTACAAATCTTAAATATGTGCATGCATGGCAATGGTAGAATGTTGAGTTGTTTAAATATTGGTTTACAGCTGCTCCTAATCCAAACGTTTACTATTACACGTACACATTTCTTTTGGAGCTTGAATACCCTTCCAACATCAACCGAGTTGCCCCAAATGATAAGACCATAACTAAGTATAGATGACACATGACCATGGTATGCCGTGAGAGCTGCTTCGTAGGAAGCACACTGCCTAAGTTTCCTTAAAGCGAATATAAAACGGTCCAGCCTTGAACATATCGAGCTAATGTGATCCTTCCAATTTAAAAATGAATCTATAATACCATGTACCATGTACCTGTAATACCATGGTTGCAACTAATAAATGAATATGAATATGAATATATAATTTTGCTGAACAATCTTATACATCAATTTGGACACAATGTCGCCCTGTATATCAGTTATTTACAAGGGGTCAATTGGAGACATACATTTCGTGCAATTGGTTCCACGCAAAAACGACCGAAGAGTTTACGTTGAAATTTTACATAGGCAGACCGAACAAATGAGACACAATATTGAAATCAGATTTGAAATGAGATTTTTTTGGGGTTGCCCTCTTGTCGCATAACATTGTCATCATTTTGATAGGCATAACACTTTGCAACCCGATTTTGTCACTTTGTAGGTCCAGAAACATGTGTGGGACTCTCGCAGGGAACCATAACTTCGGCCTTTAAAGCCCACGCCAAAAGCAAACACCAACACGAGTGGAGGAATGAGGCGGGCTTAAGGCACTCTAAGCTCTTCATAGAAGGAGTGGACTCGGGCTGGACTAACAAACTCTGGAAATCCAGTAGGAAGCAGCTCAGAATCATATCTGGGGTGTTCACAGGTCACTTCGGGGTCAAGGATCTCTTGGCCAAGATGGGACTATCGGACAGTTTAGACTGTAGAATGTGTGGCGAGGAGGATGAGACCATGGAACACTTATTGTGTGAATGTCATGCCCTTGCCAGACAAAGAATAATTACTTCGGTAACGGTTATCCGCAACCAAAGGAATTCAAGGTACTTCCGCTGAGCTGCATCATCCGCTTTGTGGAAATGATGGAGCGAAGTTGGGAGTAGACATAAGGAGAGGGCAAATGCACAAAAGATCCCACTGGGTCGAAGTGCATCCCAAAGGGCCCTCATCTAGATAAGATAAGATAAGATAAGAAACCCGATTTTGTCTCATATATTGACCAGTAGATGTTAATGTGTAGGTATATATACAGACGGACAGCGTACGTTTTTACTATATGTAATATAAAAAAGAACTTCTGGTATTATGCGGTCAAGCGCTCTCTGAGCTATCCGAACCGTTGCTTCGAATACGAATACTTTCAAACAGTTCGCCCTTATCACGCCGTTATGAGGTGTGTAGCAAATAAAGGTAAAACTATGACACAAAAACATACACACAATAACATACATCCCCATCCGAGATTACAAATTACAACCATACACGTGTCACGGGTCTTAACACTAAAAGTAATATAAGTTAACCGACCGCAATCACATCCAAATCTAGGCTTTATACCCATATGTATATGGTTCAACTTATGTTGCACGCGGTCGTCCGTACAATGGCCACAGAGCGAGGAATATTAAGAAAGGTCGTTTAAGGCGAAGCACGCCTGGAACGCACGCTGCCTTTTATTTAAGGCGATGATGCGGTTTAAGTCACAAAAGGATCCCTTCTAAGTAAAGTCAAGAGTATCCTTCAGTAGGTGTCCGTGGCTTTCGAGTACGTATTAGGCTATTAAGTACGTATAAGTGTCCTTCCCACCCATTGAGTTATAAAGTACTAACTTCTGCTCGCAAAGTTTTCAAAGTTCAATATCCCGAAATCGGCATAACCGATTTTGTTAAAACGTAGCGCACTATTTTGATCACGTCAGTTTTCGGAAGGAAAACCCACATTAAAATGGTCCATTCGTTAAGGAGCTGCGATGCCACAGCCAGACACACATATACATAGACACGTCAAATTTATAACGACCCTCTTTTTGCGCGCATGGTTAAAAATGAGAATGAGTACCTCGCCCCGAACTATGAACTCGCGATGAAATTGTGGATATTTCATTTATTATTTGTGTAATTATAAAGTATTTTCACATACTTCTACTAAAACTAACTAGGTACTAAAAAAAATTGGAATGTTAAAATCGTGTCTAAGTTATTGCAAATAACTTACAGTAATCATTACAGTAGCGTGGGTTGCAAAAAGCATACAGAAATGATCATCACATAAGGCTTAAGGCTGGGCTCATCATCATCTTATCAGCTGAAAGATGTCCACTGCTGGACATAGGCCTCCCCCAGAAGTGTTACAATGACCGGTCTTATGCCACCCGCATCCAGCGGACTCCCGCGACCTTTACCATGCCTTTCTAGAAATCTAGAAAAGGAACCCAGTGTTGTTTCAAAAAAGGAGTCCTCAGCATGACTTGAGACACAGAGTGCAACGTCTGAAGGTGTTATTTTTTATTTGAAGTAATCGCTACATCTCGTGCCTTTCGTCAGGGTGCAATAAAACGCGGAATGCGAACAAGTATTCCGGCCGTAGACTAAATCCTAAGGGCGCCTAACTTGCCCTGACGTCACGCGGAAACGGAACATGACCGATGTAACCCTTACGGAGATTTAAAACTAGTGGCTATGTGGGCTGTAGAAGTTACCAGTCCATGGTTTTTTCATATTTTTTTTTTAACTGTATTTAATAAAAACTGAAGATTATAGCACCTGTCCACAAAATTTCACGAGATTCGGTTGAGAATTGCGACCTGTACAGGCAGCTGGGCAGAGGGACAGCGGGGCATCCGGACATACGAACGATTTTCGGCCCAAGCTGAACAACTTCGTTCGCTTCGCTGGCTCATTTAAAAATAGTAGATCGTGTCTCAATGGAGCAAAGTTATATATTTACGGCGAGCAAAATTATATACACAGCAAGAAAATTACATACCTACCGTTACAAAGTAAAACACAGAAATAAATAAAACTGATAAATTCAGTCATAGTGTTTTTTTTTATTTATCTCTGTGTAAAGAAATTACACTGAATTTTAACAGTTTTAATTATTAAGGTGCTCTAGAATGGCATTCATCCGAATAGCACCATTTGAGGGATTTAATTTTGAGAGCGGGTAATCCTGACATTACAGGGTTCGTCACGTTCACGTTTGAAAAAATAAAGCGTTCTACAGAAAAACCTAAATATTTTTAATGTTTGCATGAAATTATCTCCATGGATTTTTACAAGCTTTATATTAACTTGCCCTGTTAGTATGTACTGTATGTATATAAATTAAATTAAGATAATTAAACAACTGTAATATTTTTTATTATTATCAATAAATTTGTCCCATACTCATATGGGACAAATCTTGCAAGTTAAATTTGACCTACTTCCCGGTGACCGAAAATGAGCTGAAATGTTGGGTATAAGTATAGTTTGGATGACAATTCAATATTATGGTACCATCGAGCTGATCTGATGATGGACACAGAAGGTAGCCATGGGCCTTTTAGTATGTATGAGACAAATCTTGCAAGTTAAATTTGACGCACTTCCCGGTGATTGATGGAGCTGAAATTTTGGGTATAAGTATAGTTTCGATGAAAATTCAATATTACGGTACCATCGGGCTGACCTGATGATGGAGACAGAAGGTGGCCATGGGAATTCAGTACTTAACCGACGTAACCCCGTTGATTTTGGGTTCGTTAGAATTGTCTCAATGAGAAGTTTACGATGGTATACAGAAAAGTACAGTCGGCAATAAGCTTGTACACAAAAATTAAATTTTTATTCAGCTATCCTCTACGTAGTTATTTTATTTATTTCACTTCTAAGATTGCTCTTGAGCTTTGGCAGACGCCTATATTTTCTGTTTTTATTTTTTTGTTTTATACTCCCGTGAAGTGCAAAATAGTACATTTTACAACTAGTGTGAAAAGAATGTCTTCTTACCACTAGTACCGAGGTATCTTGCCACGAGCTGAAAGCGAGTGGCAAGACTCGGTACGAGTGGTAAAAGACATTTCACACGTGTTGTAAACGACGTTTTTTAATACAATTGCGAAAAAAACTTTACGAAATTTACAACTTCACTTCCATATCAGTGCGAGTGAAGCGCGCAGCTTCAATATTTCAACCAGTCACAGAGCAGTATACAGTAGTATTATTCTTGGGGCGCGTGGCCATCTAGATTTTTTTCAACCAATCACAGAGCAGAATTCTAGTGGCACGCGGCCAACTAGATTTGCTTAAACCAATCAAATCACACACATGGAACTAAAAAGTAAAAAGCACTAGTTCGAGAAATTGAGCTTCTCGTACGCTACGCAGCCACAAAAAGTACCACTTTTTGAGCAACTGTATTAAAAATGTATTTGTATCTTTTTGTACCTACGTAAAAGGAAAATATCCTCCGAATCGCTAAACTTAAGTGGCAGTGAGTGGGGCACATTGTACGTAGAACTGATAGCCATAGCCGTGGAAAGATTCTCGAGTGGCGACCATATATATTCACTTATTACTAGTTATTTGATATTTATAATAATAATAATAATAAAATGGAAATGGTATCCGCCATGTGTATCCCTTACCGCTTTAGATTATTTTTGTTTTAAAGGGCCTCTGCGATGTTGGCTTCGGCCCCACGCATGCCTTCCAAAAGTTCGGGACCCCATGGTCCCGAGATAACTATGGAAAGAACATACAATAATAATAATAAAACATTTATTTCAGGCAACTAAGGCCCATAGTTACAAATACCTTACAGACTAATATACATACAATATAACATTAAACACTAATTATACACTAATTATATATTTTATGTACACGGTACAGTCGAGTTAATGAACTTAATTATGTAGGTACGTTCTAAAATGTTCAAAAGTATCTGAGCAACCTTATGCACATAATAATAAAGTTATGTTCACATGTTTTTGATTACCTACTTTGTCCTGTACAGTCACCAGCATTAATATCTTCCATAACAAGGCGGGCTAACATATCCGACTATTCCTAACGGCCCTAGAAACAGATTCGTGTCCATAGACATAACATAATAATTACTCATGATAGTTAGGGAGCTGGCAAGCATTCCGGTATATGATTTGCACACGTTTCACGGCGAGGTGGATTGCAGTTTAAATCATTACGAATTGATTTGGTCCAATCAATTAAGGTCCTGTGTCGCTGCGTTTTCGCGTTACTTAAAAAAATCGACACATGTATGCCGCTGGAGTTTATGGTCACAATCATCTTGGAAACGAAGAAAATCGAAGAGGCAGACATTCAGGACTCTGCATTATCATGGGACGGAGTTGTAAAAATGTAAAAAAAAAGCTCTACTAAGTCATTCGATTCACTATGACTCCGTGGATTCGAAAAAAAATGTGGCAGACACTTTGCTCACTGATTTTCAGCTGTATAACTGTTTGAAACTGTTTGAAGTCAGTGGTTTCTGCGCCGCGAAGAGGCGTTTGTTTTACACATGTTTTCTCTTTTAGTCATTTTTTTTATTTAAATGCACAAAAGCACGTGCCTTCAACGTAGATGAACTTTGGAACCACAATATTAAAATAATAGTCTTCGTACTCGAACTTGTCAATGACAGATACTCCGGTAGTGCGTTTCGGAACGTTTAAAAAAAACAAGAATGAAGGCGGGGTGTGGTCTTGTCTGTAGCATTTTGATCAATTCAATTTATACCTGCTTGGTTTGGCGCGAGCGTCGAGTTAAAAAAAAATCAAACGGTCTGCCTTTGGAATACCAGAGGCCTGAACGTTATCGATTTTCTTGGTTTTCATAAGGAATTCAAACATCAGTCCAAGAGGCAGACGTGTGCGCATAATATAGCACACTTTTTTTTACATTTTTTGAGCACTCACTGCCAATAAACAACGCAGAGGCAACATGTTAGCAGATAATTTCTCTTCTCATTGTTTTTAATCGAACAGTTCAAATCTGCCAAGTGTGCACTTCATATACAGTTTTTTAAATCATAAAAATAAATTCAAAAATTGAATACTACAAAAGTCAGAGCCCTGGATGTCTGCTTTTTAGATTCATTTGTTTCCAGGGTGACTGTGATCATCAGCCCCAGAAGCAGACGTGTGCGCATAATATAGCACACCTTTTTTACATTTTTGAAACGCTGTTAATTTACAACGCAGCGCCACCATGGTGGCAGACAAGGTCCTTGATGTTTCTTAGGGCATAAATATCACTATTAATAACGTCTGCCTTGTGTGCTGATCACATCGAAATTTTGCTCGCCAGCTCCCTAACTATGACAAGCTATGGTAAAAATAATACCGCGACCGACTGAGAAGGTAGTATACAAATGTTAATAAGTGTAACAGAAATGGATATATCATGGGTTTTCCTTGTCATAGTTCCACTTCATTTATGAATGCCGGGGACTGTATAATTTGTATTGCAGTGCAATGGCGCAAAGTGGAGCACACAAGGTCCAATACAATTTCGTTCCACCCAAAACTCGTCGTGACTTTTGAAATGTCGACAAATTTTAAGAGAAATTTTGACGCCACCAACTGTGGACAGGTGAATTCAATTTTTGCTGGCCCGTCGCCAAAACACGACTTATCGCCGATGGCGCTGTTTAGAGCGGGCGGAAAGTTACACTTTTTTCAATCATTTACTTGTTTACGTCGCATTGGTACGGTTTGATACGGCGTGACTAGATACGACATGTTTAAAACAAAAGACAGGATGGAAATATATTTCCATGATGGTACTGTTACTTATATAATACAGAGCTAGCTAGTACTATATTAGCGGTGTAGATACATAGATACATATATAATCATGCCTATTTTCCCGGAGGGGTATGAAGAGATCGCGGATTTCCACTTGCTACGATCTTGTCCAACCTTTCTTGCTTCATTCACTTTCATTGCATAATTGTGCATGCATGCTCGTCGGTTTAGGGTACTCTTGACCTGACCTTTCTTCAAAATTTCTCTGATGTGATCGGAAAAAGTTCGAGGTCTTCCCTTCCTAACTGTAGCATAAACTTTTCCCTCATACACTCTTTTTGTAATTCTTCTTTCATCCATACTCTCGACTTGCCCATACCACCGGGTCTCTATTGCGTACAATTTGTATCCCATAAAATTGAAGATCCGATTTCTTCAGTCCCTAACGTTTTCCGCCATAGTTTTTGCCGAAAGTCGTAAAATTTAAAAAAATAAATGGTTCGGTTCACACCATATTTTTGACACACCCATATTCCCATATTCCATATTCTAAGTTATAAGAAGAAGTTATATTTTAAGTTGTAATTAGTTATTTGTGTCACAAGGGAGTAAAATAGTATATTTACGGCGAGGGCGGTGTATTGAATCCTGAGCGTAGTGAGGGATGCAAGTATTTACGCCCGAGACGAAAATAATTTTGCTACCGAGTGACACATACTATTTTTCACACCGACTATGAGGAAATTTAAAAAAAGCTATTGTTAAAATATATCTAAATTATCTTAATTTTTATTACTAATTTTTAAATATTACGAAATATTTATAAATTTTTATACAACGTTGTTAGAGTTAAAACTTGAAATATGTTCGTTTTGAATCGACTACGATGAAATTACAATCGATTATTTTATTAACATCTGTGTTCAATTGGCACATTGCGTACAAATGCTCCAATGCCAATGTATAAATTAAAAAAGTAGCTTGAACAGAAAAGTAGCGTTTTGGTCCCTCTCGTCGGGGAGCAAAACTTACTTTTCCGAATGAAAGGTGTGAAAAAAATATTTTATATTGTTATAAATAAATTTCAGGACAGAACTTGGCACCCATTTCGAACTCACTTCTTTTGTCGTTGAAGTCAACAAACCAAAGCATATATCATAATATTGAACTTGGCTCTCATTACAGATTTGTTTTTGATGGGATTCAATATACCGCCCTCGCCGTAAATACATCATTTTGGTCCCTTGAAATACAATCCACTAATCTCACATATTAATTATTATATTTTTTCCGCTTGTTTGTATATCCACGTATTGTATATATTATTCATTTGTGTATGTATGTATTTATTTTAATTCTGTCTATCTATTTGTGTAAAATATGTTGTACCTCCACTCCGCCCTAGACTCCTTCTAGTATTATAATTTTTTAATCTGTTATTTGCACTGCCCACAATCTTTTCCGCTTTGCCTTAAAGTATGACTAGGAGACAATGACATATGTCTTTAAGTCCGCCATTTGTAGGACATTTTTTTTTGTGCAATACAGTTTAAATAAATAGCGTATTGTAGAGGGTACTTTTTACTAAGATTGGTTTTACTTAATCACAATAATTAAAGCCTGTTTGTAAAAGAGTCTTGCGTGTCAGTATAATAACCCAGTGTAAACTTGCCTTTACAGAAACGTGACATTCGATCAATTACAGTGGCAAGACGATTACAGGTTACCTAACCAGTTACCTGTTATTGACTGTAATTTAATATTTCCATGAAACTATAGTGCCAAGGTAGTTTTAAATTCCATACTTAGTGCTTGTCTTGGATATTTAGGCCCCATTACGACTAAAATTTGTGGGTTGTCTTCTGAACCAATAATATAAAGACGCAAAATGTTTGTGAGGGTGTAGCTTTATAAGTTTGTATGTCCGAAAAAACAAGTAAACATTCGGAGTTGTTTGTGGTAATGAGATCAGATTTACCCCAGTCATAATAGGCTAGTGCACATCAGAAAAAAAAATATCTTTCGCTTTTCTAGGCAAATTCGACTAGCACACGTTACTTGCTTGGTAAAGCCAGGCAAGTGCGTGGCGCACTTGCCTTCACAACTAAAGCATTCAAAAATATCTTAATACATATATCACAAGTTTATGTTCTCTCTCTTGCAGTATTATCAAAGTATGTTGCAACGCGACTTTTTTTTTTTGGACCTTGGTTCTTTTGTAGCAGCCAGAGTGGCTTTAGCTACAGGTCTTGTCTGGCGTGTGGGTAGTCTCCCCTATGGGGCTACCCGACTGCTGAATTTCAACGCGACGCATTGATATTGAAATTTATACTGTAGTGTAAGGCCGGAGTGAATGCCCCCGCTCAGAGCGGGGCGTAGAGCGTCCATATAAATTGCATTTGTTTTATGTGGACGCTGCACGCCCCGCTCTGGGCAGTTTACTTAGGCCTTAAACTTCCTCTGTCTGTCCGGCTGTCTGTTACCATTTGAAATTTAAGCTCTTCATTAAACGAAATTTGGAAGAGAAACTGTTTGAGACTCTGGAAACGATCGTTTTTATTTATGACGAAAATCACTCCTGAATGTAGTGAAAAGGGAATTTTCTATACAACGCTGAGATGGAACCGTTTCGTGGCAATTTGTCTACCATTCTGTTTTTTGATTTTTGATTTATGTACATGTATGTGCTGTTGCCATGAATAAATATTATTCTATTCTATTCTATTCTATAGCAGTGCGATAATTGATTATGCGCCTGTGGAAAATCTAACAGCATGTTCCGTTAAGGCGATTAACGAGTATAGGTGAAAAAAGATATGGGCAAAAGCTAGTCGTGCAAGTGAAATAAAAAAAAAATGTGAAAACCCCAAATACTTTTTTATTTCACTCTCTCGATTATATTAGCATGGTTGCAATTTTATCGCTTATTATTGTGGATAAGACATCTAACAATTTCGCACTTGCATACTTGCCAGAACGTGACGGATGTTATTATTATTATTATTTCTTGTAGCGGCTTCCGGACCGTGAGAGCCCTTATATCACTGCGACCATTGCTGATCTATTGTGATCGCCACATACTACAATTCTTGGTCAAGTCCTGCAAACTCGAAGAATTGCAGGATACTATTGAACTCAAGAAATTTGATCTCCTCCGGGCACATGATGTGTTTTCCCAGAAAGGAGTTGCGACTGCGCATGAGGCAGGGGCACTCGGTTAGGATGTGTGTAGGCGTCTCCTCCGCATCCAGGCAGAGTCTGCACAGCCTTGTGTCACACAGTCCTATCGCTTGCATGTGCTTATTTAGGTGACAGTGCCCTGTAAGCATCCTTACCAACATGCGTAGACGGTTCCTGCTTAGCGCTAAGGCATCAGAAGACGCCTTTTTGCTATAGGCTCTAATAAGCGCCTTGGAATGTTTCAGCCCTGGTATAGTTCGCCAGGCTTGAATGCTCTTGTGGAAACAGTAGGTCTTTAGAGTGAGCTTGGTCAGGCTTTTGGGGATGCCACAGAACGGCTCTGGTCTGCAGAGCGTCCCCTTCGCCCCCGCTCGTGCAAGCTCGTCGGCCTTCTCGTTTCCCTCTATACCGGCATGCCCTGGGACCCAACGTAATATGACTTTGTTTTTTGCGCCCAGGTCATTCAATATTTCCCGGCAGTTCTTGACCAGCCTCGACGTTATGACGTTAGAGGTTAGGGCCAAGAGAGCCGCCTGGCTATCCGAATGGATATAAATAGTATTATTGAGGTAGGTTTTTTCCAGATTGGCTGTCGCACATTCTAAGATGGCGTATACCTCTGCCTGGAATATGGAAGTGTACTTGCCCAGGTTTACGCTGATCGCTGTCCTGGGTGCTTCTCCATATATTCCGCATCCTACCTCCGATCCGGATTTGGAGCCATCAGTGTACCACTTTAGGCTGCCTGGTTTCCAATCTATGAGGCCGTTTAACCAGTCCTCTCTCCTGAGGAGTTCCACTGAGTAGTTTGTCTGTGTACAGAGTTTTGGGGGCATTGTGTCTAGAGGCATCCCCAGAACAGGAATATCGTAGACTGATTCCTTGAGTGTTCTCAAGGCTGAGGATAGCCAGTCCCCTCTTTTTGCTGTCGCTATTCTGAGCATGCTGGACTTCGCCTCCTTTTCCAAATAGAGATTCAGGGGCGGAAGGTTCAGCAACGCCTCAAGGGCAGCTGTTGGAGAGGTTGACATGGCTCCAGTAACGATTATACAAGCCGTCCGCTGCAGACTGCTGAACTTTGCCATTGTTGTTTTCTGTGTCGTTTTCCTATACCCGGCCACAGAGGCATAAGACACCATCGGCCTCACAATGGACGTGTATAGCCACAGGGCAATTCTGGGTTTTAGACCCTATCTGTTACCCGCTAAACGACAGCAGATTGAGAGGGCTACTTTAGCCTTGTGCAAAATGCCGTTAACGTGCGGATTCCAAGTCAGTTTCTGGTCGAGTATAACGCCCAGATACTTGACTTCGGAGGATAGCGGAATTGTTTTGCCGTTCATAGACAGAGGTCTCAGGCTGTCGAGTTTCCTCTTGTTTGTGAACGGCACAACAACCGTCTTGTCAGCATTAACGGATAATTCATTCTCCCTGCACCACATGTTATTTGTGTCTAGGGCTTTCTGCATTTGGTGCGATAGTGTAGATTGGCAGTTTCCCCGCACCGTCACCAGAAGGTCGTCTGCGTACCCCTGGGTGTCGATGCGTAGTGCCGCCATCTTATGCAGCAATTCATCCACTGCAAGGGTCCATAGCAGAGGGGAGAGTACCCCCCCCTGTGGGCAGCCTCTGGCAGTGGATACGTCACGAGTGGTGTTGAGCAATTCTAGCTTGGCCACTCTGTTCGAGAGCATGCTTTGCACCCAGCGCACCGTTGTAGGGTCCACTCCCTTTGACCGGAGCCCCCCCACCAGTGTTCTGATGGGTGTGTTATCGAAAGCACCCTCAATGTCCAGGAAGGCTGAAAGAGCTATCTCCTTGTCCTCCAACGCCCTTTCCACCCTGTCCACAAGCTCAAGCAGAGCGGTCTCTGTAGATCTGCCGCTCCGGTAGGCGTGCTGACTGTCATGGATAGGCTTGTTTCCGAGGCAGCTCTCCCTGATGTACTTGTCCAGAACCTTTTCCATGGTCTTCAACAAGAACGATGAAAGGCTGATGGGTCTGAAGGACTTGGCCTGGGCGTAGTCTTTCTTTCCCGCCTTTGGAATGAACAGGATTTTCACCTTGTTCCACATTTCGGGTAAGATCCCCCAGGCGTAGCTCGCCCTGAAGATTTTTACCAGGTGAGGGATAAGAACGTCAGCTCCTCGTTGCAGTAGCACCGGGCTTATTCCGTCCAGTCCCGCCGTCTTGTATGGCTTAAATGAACTTATGGCCCACCTCACTATACCCGGTCTGATGACCAAGGCTGCTTGCTCCAGTCCTCCGATCGGGGCCTACGCATGCCGTGCTCGGCACCAGGTCCCCTTACCTCGGCGGACCCCGGGAAGTGAGTATTGGCCAATAGTTCCAAGGTCTCCGACTCGTTTGTTGTGAAGGTACCATCCTGCCTTCTTAGGAGCCCAATCTGATTAGGCTTTGCTTTAGAAAGTAGTTTATGGAGTCTTGCTCCTTGAAGCGTATTGTTTACTTCCTCGCAGAACTTCCTCCACGACGCTCTCTTGGCTTTCCTAATCTGTTTGCTATATTCATTTAGGGCCCTACGATAGATCTCCCACTCATTTGTTCTTTTGGCCCTGTTGGATAGCTTTCGCGTCTTGACGGATGTTATATCAACTGCAATACGTGGCAACCACGCATGCTACGCCCGCAGGTATCTAACGAGACCCCATACTTATGTCAAAACCCGTCAAGCCGTTTGGACTGCAGCTCTTGAAATATAATTTACTTATCCACACATGTACATACATACCAAAAAACATACCTTCATACGCTCGAGAAGCAGTCGGATAAAAATAAATTGAATTTTTATCCACAAAATAGGCTTTAGCTACTGCGACGGACCTGAAAATAGAATCTAGAGAATCCCCCGACTTAATCCTTACCCCAATCAAATCTCAGTCCAAAAACGTCTTAAGTAAAAATTAAAAAAGCCCTAATAGGCCCTAAATCCTCATAAAACGGAGGGACGTGCCAAAAAACCTTGGAATGATTTTACGATAAGGAAAGGTCGAAAAGGATTGATATCGCCATTTTTTAAGGTTCGCTTTTGAATCGTTACGATGGGAATTCGGGCGTTGTAAGTCGATTTTAATTCCGTTTTAGGCAATGTTTTAGGGTTGCGGAAGGTATCATGTGACGTATTTGGTTACTGTTTGGTGTGTCAGTCCGTTTATTAATGTCATCGATGCCAGGTTTGTAATTAAACCGCCCGTGTGGTCAAAAGTAAAATGCACAGGCAAATAAATATTCAAAAATCTCCCGGCGAAATTATTTGTTTTATTGTAGTGTGAGTTGGCTATTTGACAAATTTTATTGACATGACGGTGCCATTCGAATCAGGTTTCGGAGTGGATGGAATGTTTGTATGGGCATAACTAAAATTAAAGCGGATACAAAAAAGAGGTTCAAACTCATTATTATACGGAATTATCTTCATCCTAACCGTTGTATGTTAAATCAAGTAAATTGCTGTTTTGGTCGTAAAATACTGCGTTTAAGTACATAAATAGTTGTTTAAATTTATGGTTTCTATTGGTATCTTTAATCTTCTTTAATCTTTTGGTTCTAGACTGATAAAAATAAACAAATATATTTTTATGAAAATTTCAAGGCTCATATATTAAAAAAAAGTCAGGTGCGAAACGCGACCCAACCTGCATAACTTCTATGCGGGGGGTCACAAGAAGAGAAACAAAACAATACCACATATGTGCAAAACAACAACAAATGCGGTCTTATCCCTTAAAGCAATCTCTGCCAGAGAAGTCATAAGCTGTTGTTAAAGAAGTCGAACAGCGTCCCATCATCTCGTTTCAATAGCATATTTTACTATCAAGAGGAATAAAAGTAGCTTAAAATATTCTTGTGATCCAAACATTTAATAGCGGTTCTATGAGCTATAGAACTCGCGAGACAGTTTTTTTTTAAGACAGTCTGTCGCGATTCGCAAATCTGTATTTGAGAAATGCATTTTGTAGAGGAGAACTGCCGGACAGCCGGACAGCGGGACACCCAGACATATGAAATATTTTTGGAAGCAACGGAGAACTTCCTTCGCTTCACTTGCTCGTTCAACAAGCGGTGTTGTTTCTATATTCTGTAGTCAACACGCCACAAGCATGTGACGTGTTTGCAAATTACCATTTTTCCTGTCATATTACATTCCCCACTCTGGAAGATCACACATCCAAGGAGCCTATACCACGCATGTCTCTCTAACACCATGGTAACGGGCACCCAATGTTACCAACGCATAATCTTTATGAATAATAAACCCGAAGGGAAAGTTGATTTTACGACACAGGTATGTAATAAACGCGGCTTGGAAAAGCTAGAGAGCAAAAAGGATAAATCTATGTGGATAATCGCGTCGCTTCCTCCCTTGTTCTGTAAAGTTTTGTTTTACGACTGAGTTTTAACAGAATGGGAACTGGAGTGAAAATTTGATAAGGAGTCTTTGATGGAATTATTGGATGAATAGGTTTCTTGACGCTCTAGTTAAGTAACACGTACGGTACGTGAGGTACCGGTAGGCGCAGTGTGGGTACACCCCCACAAGGTGGACTGATGACCTGGTAAAGATCTTGAAGTCCGCTGGATATGGGTGGTGCAGGACCGGTCATTGTGGCACTCTTTGGGGAAGTCTCATGTCCAGCAGTGGACGTCTTTTGGCTGATGTGAGGATGATTAGAACTTTAACATTATCAGCGCCAGGGCCACTTTTCTCTACATATGGTATTTTGCATCGCATGATAACGAGGACCGAGAGTAGTGCTATGAAATCGTTGGCAGTGAATGAAGTAGATAGTGTATAGATAAGTAGAGACGTGGTCGTTACGAAGAGTATACAGTTGTTTAGAGCCAATCTTACATGTGTAGTTAGAGTTTATTATCAAGACATCGGCGGCCTTATTCGCCTACACATTGGATGAATCGGCCATCTCGGCACGGCCAAGTCAAACAAACAAAGGCACGACCGTACCATCCTTTTCCGGAAGCCATTCAGGGCATTGTCAACCCCCCTCCTCCCGTAACTTTATTGTAGGTAAAGCTTGAAGCCGTTAATAGGATCTTTATAGTATAACATACTTGTGATTGCTAAAATTTCGGCTGGACCGTGCCTATGTTTCTAGACATTTTCTATAAGTACGAACGTATTCTTACATTGTAGCACGACGGCCCAATCTGTTTTTTAAGATATAATATTGTGTACTATTTATAAATGTTGTTCCTGGCTAGGTATAATGTTACATCTCAACTAACAAACGTTAAACTTTTTGCTGTAGAAGAACTGCGATGCGCGACTTGCTTACAGAAATATCTAGAAATCTCAGAAATCTTTATTATAACTGTAGTGTTTATTGTATATGAATATGTTTTCGATGGGATCGAATAGTCAATTTGAATAGATCGTTAGTGACATACCGTACGTATACTAAATGGCTCTTAATAAAATAGGCCAATGGCTCGGTCAAATGTGTTTTCCTCGTCGAGTAGGTAATTGACATGGACTGAACCAGCTCGTATAAAAAAATCGTTTCGAATAAGCTCATTTCAAAACATCACATTCACAACAAACAACATCACATTATACTTTAGCATTGTATCAAGGCCGTTGCTTTTATTTCGAAATTGGTTCCACTTTATTTCTTTCACATATCTTGAAGCTTCAGTTTTTTTGCTTCTCGCTAGCGTTTCTCTTTGAAGTGACGTCACATTAAAGTTACATGAGGCCGAACCGTGTCGAGATTCTCTTTTTATGTTTCTTTTATCTATAGTAATAATAAACTGCTAATGTTTGTGGAATGTAAATAAGAATTACTTTTAGTTTCTATAAAGAAACGTATTTTGCTGCCTAGGTTCTCTAACGAAGGAGTTACCGCGGTACTGAGTTCATATTCAAAGCAGTCCAATTGAGAAAGTACATGCGTATAGAAGACCGCAGGCGCAATAAAACCCACGACTTGCTCTGTAGGTATGCTGTGTTGTATTTCTGATGGTGGTAAGTTTGCCAGAGCCCCCAGGACGTGCTGTGTTCAAATTGCATTTCAATTTTTTTTTTCTTTTTTAGCTGTCACCACAACGAATCCTCAAATTAGTAATGACGGCAACAGGCTTGTGATACATCTACAATCACAGACGTACACTACATGCTTACTATGTATGCGTATCATCCAAGCAAGTAATTTTTTTTGTGGACAATCTTACACAAATCGACCTAGTCCCAAACTAAGCAAATCTTGTACCATGGGTAGGCACCGACTAGACGACGATAAACATACGTAAAATAACTTGGGAACAAATTCCAGCTCAACATATATAGGTAAATGCTCTGACCGAGATTCGAACCTAGGACCTCCGGCTTCGTAGGCAGTGTCACTACTAACTAACTAGGGTAAACCAGAACCACACAAATAAATGCCCTTATCGGGATTTCAATCCTAGACATTCAACTTTGTAGGCAGTGTCACTAAATCGTTCGTTCGTCGTTGTTTGTTTAATAATGTGTGTCAGAGTAAAAAAGACTTTACAGCTTAAAAGAGCAGCTAACATTAAAAATATTATACCCCCCACACAGTCAGAGCCAGAGGTTATAAATAAAGCCAAACAAGATTATTTCTTTACTCGGCGTTGCTTCTAAAATGGAGGCTGTAAATCTTGCGCGAAATTAGCCGCTAGCCAGACTTGTTACTTGGGGAATACTTTTTGTGTGTTAAGGCAAACCAAGAGCACGTATTCTGTATACTAACATAAATATAAGTATACTACATTGCTCACTTAGAGCGTTAAAACAAGCAACGTCTCAGATGCAGGCATTTTATAGATTAGGTATAGGTAAATATGCGAGCTGGGGCTTTCTTTATTGCCGCTCAATGTGGGTACCTACAATATTTTACGTCCCCTGGCCAGGAAGTGGGGTTTTTCGCTCGCGTAAAAGAAATGAAATGAAAAAAAAACAATGAAATAAATGTTTAATTCTCTTTTTTACATACTCAAAGCTAATTACAAATCTGCCAAACCACAATGCGGTTAATGCGGCTTAGCGGGCGGTAATTGCTACTTTATGGCCCGGTGTGAAAACGCACATTAAAAACAGGCGAAGTCAGTTTATGAGTTTGTATGTATAGGTAGGGATTACCTTTGAATGTATAAGTTTGTACGACCGATATCAAAAACTCTTTTTTTACCATGACGGTGACAAGCTCTGATAAAAAAGTAGTGCTTTACCTTTGGTTCGGAAAAATAAAAAACTAAGAATGAGAATGAATGATAATGAGAATGAGAATGTATTTATTCGTTAAACATATGTACATTGTATAGGTCTTAAAAATAGAGTTTCGAATCACTATGTTTTGCCAGGTAGGCGTACGAACAGGTTTATGTTAATTAATTATCATGCATAGAATTGTAACAATAATTATGCGTTCATTATTTAAACAAAGTAAACTAATTTTCAATAATAAATTCATTGTTTCCTTAAACGCTGCAGTCTTTATTTCCTTAAAAGAATTCGGAATTTTATTATACACTAAAGGTGCCATTCCTAGTACACTTTTCCGAACTAGCGCTGTTTTACACACTTTATGTCGCATGTCACTTTGGTACTGAGATCTTACAGGGAGCTTTCGTGTGTCAGCAATTTTAGTCTACAAATTAGGATTGCATTTAACAAATGTGGCAGTTTCCAGAATATATAGACAAGGTAGAGTCAGAACCTTAATTGATATAAAATGTGGGCTGCAAGTATCCATCATTTTCAGGCCACACATGGCTCTTACGCATCTTTTTTGTGCCTTGAAAACTGCATCTTTAGCTACTGAGTTGCCCCAGAAAATAACTCCATATCGCAATACTGATTCCTAAAAAAGACATTTTCAACACAATTGTTCGTAACGTACCTCTTATTGTGTCGCTTTTAGGCTCATAATCCTGGATATTAAACACGCGTGTTTCATAACATTACAACACTTGTGTGTTATGGTTATAACCCGATTAAGTCACGTTGGCACCTTGCAGCAAGATATATGCATGACCACGGTGCATTCTTAAATTAACCGGGTTGTACAGAATGTACACCTTTTTTTTTTAATTCTCGGCAAATGGATTCTTGCTCGACTAAACAAATTAAATCCTTTTTGTTAATTAATTGACTATATATTTTTGTGTATGATATAGAAACGTTTAATTTAGTAAAACTATTCAATTTTGATAACATTTTACATGAATTTAATGCAGATAACATTTTAAAACGAAAATATTATTTTATTTTGTATTGGCTGTTTAGAGATTTCTGTGCCCGCACTGCGCGCTAATATAGGTTATTTCACAAATATTTGTAAAATTTGTTCATGCGTGTTTGGTTAATATCAAAAATGTTGACTCGTGGTGAGGTGACTAGAAATGTGATAAATAGAATGGACGCCATTGGAAATTCTTGGCTATGTGCAGTTGTGAGTAAAAACCTGTTGTCATCTTAATGATTTACTTAATGTAAAGAAAATAATTTGGCAGGCCTATAACATTTTCATTTTATGAAAATGATTTTTTCCTCGCAAAATGTGTTGAAAAACGTCGTGTGACACGCGTGAGTTTTGATAATTACATCAGAGGCGAAATTGTTCACGCGAACCGCAGGTGAGCGTGATAAGGAAGCCGAGGAACATACCTCACTTGTATCACAATGTACTATTATTACGACTGCTTGAATAACTTTGACCATTCAACGTCCTAGTTGGGCTTCGAATCTGCACAGGTATTATTATTGTTAGACTTGAACTTATACATTATTTTTTTGTAATTATTTGAAGCTTCTAACTTTCCATTACTAATATATATATAACTGGAATATAATTTTAAGGATTGTTACGAAGAAATCTTCAATTAATATTTCGTCAATATTGACATTGTTGACAAAATCCAATGGCAGCAGAGAGAGACGGGGATTTTTTTGGGCATGAATAAACAATCGTAGTGTAGTTATACTAGTTATTATGTCTCACGACAATTTCGCTACGGGCCCCTAACAATGTAAAAGCGTGAACTCTCACGTGAAACAATGTAAAAGCGTTTGTCCCAGTTTCTAACAAAAAATAAACGAGTGAACAAGGTAAGTAACATTTCGTACACAAAGTACCTACAGCTACACGATTCAAAAGACAACATGTGACCGTTTTCCAATATAACTTGATCCCTCCTTTCGTAGCAACAGAATGAAATAGAATAGAAAGACTATTCAACATCACATTGCATGACATGATAATTAAAGTAACAACGTTCTTTAAAATTAGACTTAACATATCAATAAAAAATACTCTTACAGTTATGATTATATATGTGATGGTAAAAAGGGGCTTGGCTCCGTATAATTGTTACGATAAGGCCACTGTAACCGGTTTTCAGGCAGACTGTAGTAACTATATTAATCTATAACTATAATATATTAAACTTTATCTTTGGTTCGGAATAATAACAATACATTGTGCAACTGATTGAATAACTTTGACAGTTCTATAGCTTCGTTGGTAGTGACCTTGCCTAAGAAACGAAAGGATTCGAGCCCCGGCAGAAGCATTATTATTGTTAGATTTGAACTAAATGAATCAATTATTAAGTATTATTTAATAGGGTTTCCTCACGTTCAAATTGATATTGTATTGTTGCTATTATATATGGATAGTAAAGCATTAAATTATTGCTTTTAAGTGTAAATTACAAAACATAATCATAATCATGAATAAATATGGAAATTGAAAGTTAAGGAAAAAAACATCGTCTATTAAAGCTTTAAATAGGATTCTTACCATGTAATAAAAACCAAATTTTATGACAACTACACCTAAGCGCAATATTTCACGACCGAAACAACAATTCATTTGATTGTCCATGCAACGGTTGATAAAAATAGAAACTGTGTCATCATACTTCTTTGTTAATTAGTATAAACAGTTTCGGCTGCCACCAGCGAAGTCCAAGTTTGTCTTTATTTTTGTGTAGTTATATAGTTTAATTGTAGTTGCTCTCATACAAACATTTGTATTTCTCCAAAAATTGGCACGAATGGCAACGTAAAACAATCTTAGGAATCATGCCTATTGTGTTTAGTCAGAGGTCAAGCTTGTAATGGTTTAATCTGAGGCGATTTGTAAGCTTTGTGAATTCTTGAGCGACTTAAGGTGGGCAGCACTTTGTTGTAAACGACTTACTTTCAACATACACACGTTTGCCCCAGGGTTTTGTCAAAACTTTTCTTGATGTGTATGAGGTGACAAACGTTGTGATGAGTTCAGCAAATGCGGACAAATTAAAAGTTACGACACGTAAAGTTTTATACTTGACTGTGCCATTCGAAATAAATTTATGAGCGGATCATATGTTTGTATGGAACCAACTACAATTGGAGCACGTAATAATTTACTTTAAAAACAAAGTTTTAACCGACTTCAATTTAGTACTCCGCCAAGCCACGAGAACATTTCCTATATTTTTTTACAATTTACCACATGAACTGATTTCCGATAGCAAATGCGTTGATTACTATAGAAAAAAACCGAATCGCTGTATGTGGCCCGATAATATTTGAGGACTTCCATCGATTCCCCAAGATCATCACCAATGGCACTTCATTAGTTCCTATTTCAACGGAATCTTATCAGAACCTGTGACGTACTTTTGTACTTTTAAGTACATAATTGAGGAATTCGATAAGTCATCTGTGGTCTTCATCATCAATTCCTCACCACCAAATTTATGATTCCGGATGTAAATACACGAGTTATAACAGAAAATACCAAAATCACTACACGCGTGCCTAATAAAATTGAGGAGTTTCCTCAATTCCTCATGGATCCCATCACCTAATTGAATTTTGAAAAAAATGGGACCCAGCTGGAAGTATATACAAAAGAACAAAAAAAAATTTCGAATCGGCTCATCAATGACGGAGTTCTGAGGTAACAAACATTGAAAATAATAATAATAAAAAAATAAAAAAATACAGCCGAATTGAGAACCTTCTCCTTTTTTTTGAAGCCGGTTAAAAAGAGAAAGACATGGGTTAAAGGCGGACTCTCGCTAGTGACCGCCGAAAAGGCTCATGACATAGTATTATGACGTCACACCATTATGGGTATGGCAAGTCATATAAAGCTGTTTTGGACGTGAAATACCAACTGCGTTTAAGTACCTACATAGTTAGGTAATTCAATTTTATTTGAATTAAAGGGTGTGGATTCTACACTGTCATCTTTAAAATTGATCTAGACCGAATAAATAAAACATATTTTGTAACATTTAAGTCTTATATACATACTACATACATACATACATTCACGCCTTTATTCCCAAAAGGGGTAGGCAGAGCACATGAAAAGTATGTTCCATTGCCACCTTTAGCATAAATGTGGGTATAAAAGATCGACTAAATGTGATATTGCAGTGATAGGTTGCTAGCCCATCGCCCACAACACACTTCAACCCCGGTCCCTTAGTCGACCTGTACGACACCCAATGGAAGAAAGGGGTGGTGAAATTCTAACCCGACACCACACGGGTCGGGGTACGGGTCTCACATACTATTTACAAGATTTTAACCATATTTTGTAATTTACACTTTATTGTAATAATTTGATGGTTTACTAACCACATAATTATGTTTAACATAAGGATAATACCCAATTAGATTAAAATGTTTTTCACGAACTCACTTGCTCTGTAGATAAGTAGTATGGTGTCGTATTCCAGGTGGTGAGTAAGGTCGCATAGTCTATGGTGTGTTCTTACAATCAGCGAGGTCGTCGGCTACGCGTGCAAAGCCATATTATCAGAACGAGAGTGCACGATTTTTTTAATACAACGACCTTGGCAAGCAATCCTACGGCCCGCCTGATGATAAGCGGACACCGCAGCCAAGAGACGCATGCACATCCAAAAGAAGTAACATGGGCGTTACCGACCCTTGATATGTTTGAGAATCACCGTGTTGACAGCTAAAGGAACATATCTCCTCGCTCTCAACACAACGCATCCTCGAGAGCTCTGGCGACCTTGCTTACTTCCAGGTACAACACTACTACAGAGCAAGTAGTATAGTGTTATTATGGCTGTGGTCTTCTGCAAGGAGGAGGTACTTCCCCAGTTGGGCTGCTCCAAATTCGAGCGGTATGACATTTCGCTGTGCCCTACCTCACATATACCTGTAGTGTTCACTTATTCGCACGTTCTATAGGTATACCGGTGTTGCTATTTACACGTTCCTTGGCTCGACAGCACACCACCACTCCCGGCAACGGTCGGACAACTACTGCCCCCCACTCCAGTCATCGTGACGTGACGTATGCGCACGAGATAAGGATAGCAATACACTACAATACCTATACCTAAATACCAAAAGGATTTATTTTAATTTCAATGATGTGTTTTTCGTGAGTAAAAGTTTTTTCTTGTTTTCTTTCTTTTAATAATTATACTAAGAAGGGGCTGTAGCTAAGAGCAAAAGATCTGTTTTTTTTTGCCACTTTTACCCTCTGTTGTACTCACTTTGGGGATGATTTAAAAATAGATTAAAAAATATTTACCTAGAGTACAACCAAACCGTCTGTAATTCCAATAACCATTTAACGTGATTGTCACTAACATCCAAACATCTAAACGTTCTAACTTTCACATTTAGCTATCTTAATAGAAATCTGAATGATAATAGCAGACAATTTTAAAGAAAAGTTTGTTTCGTGCTCGGTCGTTATTATTAATTAAAATTATTTCAAAATTAACGGAAAATCAATTCACAAGCCAACTCTCCTTGACACGCCGCCGACTTCCGAAGTAATGGTATTGTGTCGCCAACTGTACGCACTTACTTCACTTAAGGGCGTGCGTCGCCGACTGTACACAGAATACACAGACAGAATATACAGAAAATTCACTTAGTAAGGCAAGGAACGGTAATAGTTCATCGCCCCGCGACCTTTACCAGGTCATCAGTCCACCTTGTGTATCCGCTGAATGCGGGTGGCGCAGGACCGGTCATTGTGGCACTCTTTGGGGGAGGCTTATGTCCAACAGTGGACGTCTTTCAGCCGATATGATGATGAGTCCATCTCTTTTTTTGACTTTGATTGACTATATATGCACTTGCGTTGAGAGTGCAACTGATATACTCTATCCCAATCTGTATTTAAAACATTCACTGCGAGGAACGACCTACGCTCGTAGGGATCTTTAAGGGATCTATTTAGAAAAGTGGATATCATAACACTGCCGTCACTATACATTTACGAAGTTATTATGTACGCTAGAAAACATTACGCAAATCTCCCAAAAATAGTGACCTGCACAAATTTGACACTAGAAATAAAAACAAACTCGGAGTGGATCGGTTGCGATTATCAAAAGCTAGGAAATCATTTATTGGACAGTCCGTACATTTTTACAATAAAATTCCCAGCCTCATTACAGACCTACCAGACTATAAATTAAAAAAAAATGTTATATGTATATTGACTCAGAAATCCTATTATACAGTAAAGGATTATTTAACAGAAAATATAAACACGTAGAACAAAGATAAAAACATAGCACGTAGAACCGATGGCCGTTGGGGCGGAAAGGTTCTCGAGTGGCGGCCACGTACCGGAAGGCGCAGCGTGGGTAGGCCCCCGACAAGGTGGACCGATGACCTGGTAAAGGTTGCGGGAGTCCGCTGGATGCGGGTGGCGCGGGATCGGTCACTTTGGCACTCTTTGGGGGAGGCCTATGTCCAGCAGTGGACGTCTTTCGGCTGATATGATGATGATGATGATGATGATGTTTGGAAAAATTGTATAAGTAACTAACTTATTAACTTAGTTATAATTTTTACTGACGGACACAAGTGTATCTGGTATACCTATTATGAGAAATAAATTGAATGAAATTGTTAACTTACAAGAATATTGTAAGTTGTGGACCTTCTGTACTAGTCTGTGGTGAACTTGCGTCGCCCGTCGTACTCGGGAGCGGCATTACTTAAAACTTGTGTCATTGTCGTTTTGCTTAATTTGCTTAAGTTGACGGTCCAAGTGTTTGGGCGTGAAACAATACTTTGACTCTTAGATTACAGACGACGGCAGATGCGGGATAAAGTTGGCACACTTCCATTCAAGGAAAAAGATAATTCATCATCAAATTGGGGTTCGCTTTGGCACCCAATCCGGAGATTCGGCGTAGGCACTAGTTTCAAAACACAAAAAAAACGCTCATTTAAACGCAAGCCAGGACTGGCTCCTTGGCTGCGTTTTTACCGCAACCCATAACTATGAGAACGGGTGGCGCAGAACCGGTCAATTTGGCACTCTTTGGGGGAGGCCCATGTCCAGCAGTGGACAATAAGTCGGAATATACTTTCACCAATCCGTGTTTCTCTCATTTTTGTAGGACGAACATCAAATGTAACGCACCATTTTACATTTTACATTTTCATATTTTACACACGTTAACTTAAGCATACGCACGCACACCTCTCCACAGTCACATCTAAGCAACGCAGTTACAGAAATACCTAACAGACTAACATACATATCAATATACAAGTAGCACAATAACACGCTAAGAATAGCTAATATTGGTTCGTCGCCATGAGTGGGGCTCACGGTAGCTCAGCGGGTTAAGATCAATGCATGGATTCTAGAGGTCGCGGGTTCAAATCCCACTCGTGGCGAATTTTTTTTTACTTCGATTGTTTAGCTTGTTACTATTGTACGCGCCTCCATACGTATTGTATCCTATATAATTAGTTTTAAGTTTGATTTACCGCACTTCATTCGGTTAATTCTATGTGTTTGGTTTACGTTTGACTTCCACGATACAGGCCTAGCCTAGTGTGGGGTCATCGACTTTGCATTTTTTGTACTGAATCTTTCTGGTAATATAATTTTACTTTACTTTACTTTACATCTTTCGGCTGGTACGATGATGATGATAATTATAAGCCATATGTTGCCATATTGTCGTTTAATCATTTAGCAGTTTTTTTTTCTCGAATTGCAGGCGTCCGTAAGCTAGTGGCCGCTTACCATCAGGCGGACCATTTGTTTGACACACCATTGCGATCAAAAAGCAGTGTCAGATCTTCCGTTACTTTAATCTAAGCGTGTAACTGGGAGACGATAATATAATGAATAAATACAAGCAGTTGGCAACTTTGCTTGGCGCGCTACAGTCGTACGCAGTTCGCTGATTCTAATTAGAATAGAAATTAACAAGTTTTATAAGTTTCACTATTTTCGTGATTACTCTAAGTTTCTGCACCTAAGTGAAACAGTTAAATTAAATTATTTAGGTACTCAAAAACCGACTTTAATTTTGTAATCTCAATGCCACACGCGTGCATTTTTATACTTCTTTGCCACTTCACCACATTTTCTTTATAGTTGAAAATACCTGAGCTCTAGTGAAAAAAGGATGGAACTAAATATAACTATTAATATGCATATTTTTAGTCCTGAATGATAATACGAAAACCTAGAAATAAGTGTACAACAAACATGACGGTTTTCATTAAACATAGACAATCACAAAAAAAATGTAATCCTAATCTAGACACACGGTAGTGTGTCCGCCAAGTTCGAGCAAAAAAAAGCGACACACCGGTCGTGGGTTATATTACACGAACCATTTCACTGACTCACTGACTCATCAAAAACCTAGACCACTTCCAATGGTCGTACTGACTTGAAATTTGGCATGGAGATAGGTCTTAAGGTCAAAGTAAAGGGAAAAATCTATAAACGGCCAAGTGTGAGTCAGTTTTAAAAATAGCGTAGGTGTAACTTTGTTCTACTATGAAGTCATAATGAACTTAATGGGTTTATCTTCCAATGGTCGTCCCGACCTGAAATTTGGCTCGAAGGTTTGTCTTTAGGTCGAAATAAAGTAAAAATCTGAAAACGGCCAAGTGTGAGTCAGTTTCGAAAACAACGAATGTGTAATTTTGTTCTACTATAAGTAGGTATGGAGTGGAAATGAGATAAGACTTAAATTTAAATTTAGATACATACCAATTTAAGACAATACATGTTTGTCTTAAAGACAAGAACAATAAAACTGTTCACCACTCTGTGTGTGTCTGTTGCGGGAACCGAACCCACGATTAATGCATTTTTACAAAGGGAACAATTCCCTATTTGTTTAGCATACGCCATCACTATCCACAAATCTCAAGGCCTTAGTCTTGACAGTACCCTGCTTGATATAGGATCATCAATATTTAGCAAAGGACAGGCCTATGGAGCCCTGTCTCGAGTGAAGACTATTGATGGGCTACATCTTGTAAACCTAGATCCTAGCCAAATTATGGCTCAAGAAAGTTCTATTATAGAATATAACCGACTATGTACATTATTTATGTATTTATTTATTGAAAAAACAGGTTACATAACATTACAGTGTAAGCACCAATGCGTCATGAACCGAACAATGTTTATTTAGACGGCGAAACGGCGTGGCCCCGTTGCGTCGACATCTCGGGTGTTGGATTTGGTAGGTAATTAATTATTGGTAGTAATTATACCGCCCTGACGTGGCAAGTTTATCAGTTAAAAACAGAAAACGTGTAAAAAAATCCAAGATATTGAATGGGCAATGCGCTCTAGCGTGTCAGCTGTACAAGACAGTATACAAAATGACAGAACGAAAAAGCAGACAGTGCCACGCAAGCGTAGAAAAAAGAATTAGACGCTTAGTATAAAGTACATACCTAAGTGGAATGAGACATTTCCTAAAGCAAAAGTGATAAAAAAATAATAAAGAACCTACACCTAACAAAAATAAATGAAATGCCATCAAAAACATAAATGTGAAAGGCTGCCAAGTTCGATACTATGGGAATGCTTCGCCTACAAAAGAAGTATCATTAAAAAGTACTGAAAATAATAAATGATATCAGGAAACTGCTAAAAAAACCGGTGTGCGTTTCTCTGACTATTATAATTTTAGGTATTTCTATGTAACGTGATACTTATTCAAAATGTACCTTAAAAACTGCTGGAAATCAAGTGTGCATTCCTTTATAACTATTTATGATTTGAGGTATTTTTATGGAACTTGGTACTTAATCAGATCTCACTGCTTTTATAGGCGAAGCATTCCCATAGTATCGAACTTGGCAGCCTTTCACATTTATGTTTTTGATAAACATTTACTGCTAAAACCCTTCGTATTTTCACCCAGTCAAACTCAGCTAACATTAAAATCGCACATTTTCTCTCGTGTTATTAAAAAACAGACGAAAAAACGTACTTCATTTAAAACAAATAACGTATCAAAGAATATGACGTCACGAATGAGGTCACAACAAAAATGCAACGAACGCGTGGAAAGAATTTCACCGAGTAAATACGCTGAAAATCGCATCCACCATATTAATTGACGCTGATAAAACGTTTCTTGATTTTTTTCCGTTACGCGGCAAAAATATTAATGAACGCTTTTTTGAATTTCGAACGTTCATTTGGCGTTTTTTGTTCTTTTAATTAAGTTAGTGATAGAATTTCTGGAATGGAACGTGTTTATTGTTGCGATGTTGAGTTTATTGGTTGCATTTCAAACGTTCATTTTAAACATCCTCGTTAAGAGGCTTTTCTTTTTAGATTTCCTTTTGTACATTTACTGGCCAACGTATATAAAATAGGTACCTACTTACGTGCAAATGATTCAGCCAAACTCGAAGAACTTCGAAAAGCATTATTTTTTCTTTTCTATCTTAATGATTTTTAATTAGTATAGTCGATGCCGTGTTCAAAAACTAGTTATTTTACCATTACAAATTTTTTTCGTGATATTATCTTGGAATAAAACCAATTTTTTATAAAGCTTTGCAATAACAGCCCAAGAACATTCTATTTTTTTTTCTTTTCGCTCATCTCAGTAGTAGGCTAAAACTACTAAAGTATATGCCACACGCGCTGATTTTGAACACAACGTTCAAACAAGTGTACATGGTAATTATGAGTTTTTTTTACTCAAGGAATAAATTTAAACAAGCCAGCCTTGAAATAAGCGTTAATATCTCGTCTGAAACATGGTTAACAATCTATTTCAATATTATAAATGCGAAAGTAACTCTATCTGTCTATTCCTCTGTCTGTTACTTTTTCACGCTTATACCGCTGAACTTTGGTATGGAGATTGTTTGAAACCAGGTAAAGGACAAAATATATATTTTTATACCCGAAATCATCCCCTAAGGGGGAAATAGGGGCGAAAGTTTTGATGGCGATACGATATATACGATGGCCCCACACGGACGAAATCGCAAGCGAAAGCTAGGCAATTAAAAAACCTAGTTTTATGTCTAGCCGAGAGCAGTGTAATAAGTAAATAGAGGCCTTCAATATAATATAACTACAACTTAGAAGAGTTGAGAAACCCCCGACATTTTCATTTGAAAGTTCAATATCTCAAAAACGGCTGAGCAGATTATGATAAAACATGGCTAAGAACACTCGGGATAAAATTATAAATAACACAAAAATAAACCGCATTCTAATCGGTTCATCCGTTTGGGAGCTACGATACCACAGACAGATACGGGTAGTCGGAGGTTAAAAATAGTGCCTACCTTGCATTGCGGGAACTGCTCGGGTGATCTGGTGACCCGCCAGCCCAGCAGCGGCGGTAAACACACCAGCGCAGACATCAGCCACACGGCTGCAATCATCACCGCCGCGCGCGCTGGCGTCCGCTTTTTCAGGTAATCCACCGCCTGAAAGACAAACACAGTCATGAGAATCACGGGAGACCAAGTCATTGTAAGAATTAAAAGGAATAGAACGAGTCAATGTTGGAATAAGAGGGACGAACAAAGTCGGTGTTAGAACCAAGAGGGCTACACAAAGTCATTTTTAGAATCAAAAGGGACAAACAAAGTCAATGTTAGAATCAGGAGGGACAAATAAAGTCCTCGTTAGAATCAACAGGGAAAATCAAATACATTATTTGAATCGAGAGGGACGAACAAAGTCATTCTTAGAATCAAGATGGCGTACAGCGAAATGCGAATGTCATCTCGCTTATATTCAGAGCAGTCTACTGGAGAAGAACTGAAAAAGTACGTGAGGTACTTAAATAATACAATATACCGGTGCTTTGAGTTTTTTTCTTACTTTTGGTAGAGTTATTTAAAACTCGATTACGAGTATTATGACTTAATTTTTTTAGGATTACTCGTCTTATCATTTGACAATCCATTTTGAGATCAGTAAGACGAGTTTGCCTAGTCTATCTCCTGCCTTTATTGTTTGAATTACTACGAGCTACCAACTCACTTTCCTTCTCCACTCCAGACAGGATTTCCGAACAACAATAAATAACACAATAACAACGATATATCGGTGGTTGAAAATTGGTAAGTAAACTTTCAAAGTGTTAATTAAATACAAACATAGTTTCTTTGACCTTGCTAAAGCTAAAACCTGCGCCAATTTTCGTGACAAGATAGCAGACAGACTTTAGGCGTCACCAAAATTGGACTTAAACGTCCCAAAAAACTTGAATATGCAATAATTGTTACCGAGCAATAAACTTATGACCGGCGATAGTTATCGTTATAACCCGCCGTCCGTTCCCAAAGTCTATCAGTTATGTGCGAGTCATTAATATTTACGATTTCCCAAAGTTCGTATGTTCAGGCATCCACACAAAATATATTGGAAAAAGCATCTCTACATATTTGTACAATACTGATTTGTGGGCAAAAATCTCACCTTTTGACGTTTAAACTGTTGAATCGGTTGAGATTAAATTTGGTATGGAGATATTTTTAATCCCGGGAAAGACGTAGGATACTTTTTATCTCGGAACCCAAAGGAGATGAAATGTGGGGCGGCAGTTTGTATGGAAGTACGATATAAACGCGTTCTAAGCTGCCAAATAGGGGGCAAGCTAGGTACCAATTGATCTTACAAGTTAAAGAGAAAAAAAACTTATTACATTCCAACTGCAATACATTTTTAAAAGACTTTACAGTTTTCAGTAAATTAATAGTTTGGGTGCTTAAAACTGGTGTACGTTTTTTAGTATAATACCTCATAAATATTACCACGTTAACCTAAGTAATAAAATCAATACGTTAAGTAAAAATAAATAAGTCTAATCTTTCAAACTCTTAGATTTTTTATGTATTTAAGATAGTATTTATATCTTAATATAGTTGCCTAGTACCCAAAACACAAGCATTAAACCTTTTGAGCTTAATATCGAGCTAGTTACAACATTTTGAGGTATATTGACATAAAAACATATTTGTATGACAGCCGCCAACGATAACTGGAGCTGAAATAAAAGCAGCCGTATAATACGCATGTATCCTACCGACTGTGCCAAACATCCCGTCCCGTTACTCGAAAGACACTTGGCAAGTCGTGGGCGACTTTGATATACGATGTATGTATAATTGGACTAAAGACAATGTATATATCAGTTATATTTTCTTCCTAGTACGAGATTTTCCGTAGCCTTGAGCTTATTTCGAAAGATATTTCCTTTGTTCTATTTCAATGGCGGGAATCTCGCAAGGAATGGGACGATATAAAATTCCCAAGTCTCTAAATAGTTTGAGACCTTGGGTTGGATGTACATATCGTATAAGGGCGTAAAAAGTTTTGCGAAGCCAGTGACTTTTCCTCTGAATCTAAATAAAAAAGGTTGATAAAAAACAGTTGAAATAATTATCAAAAGTTAACTACACTTTAGACCTACAACACACACTCAGGAAGACCTAGCATAAACTACATAGAGCAGCTCAAAAAAAAGAGTTGATGTTAGGTCGTATCGAGATCTCAAGAGTTTGCCTGGGATCGGAGTAAATAGAAGGCCTAATTTGAGCTACACAGACAAGAGCTTATCTCTTAAATAAGCAGAAGAGGTAACTTCACTTAGAATTTTGCTGAAATAGCACACAATATTGTGTGTATTTTAAGCGAATGAATAAAGCACAAATATTCAATAAGGCATTGCCAATGCCAACGCAAGTAGAAACAAATAACTCTTATTGTCAAATATTTCTGATAAACGTGTATTGTTAAATATTTCAGATAAATTATTTTACTTTTAAATCAATGGAAAAGAATCACAATTTGCTAATGCTTCCACAGCATATATTAACTTGAGGAAATGAGTCGTTTTAAAACTAAAATGACTGATTTCTTAATTAAATAATTGTAACAACGTTATTCTCCTTCTGTACATTAATTGCATGCACGCTGTTCGTCTGTATCAAAACAATAAAGACGCAAATCAAGTTAAGCCTTCCGCTTACATGAACCCCATACCTCCTTAGCTGCGGAATTGTTCTATGATTGATGGTACAAAGCTGTCAACCGCACTCACCGCATCAAACATCTCTCATCTCTTACTTATAATAAATCGCCAAATTAAAAAAAGAATCAGCCAGTATAAAACTAAGCATTGTTGTGTTTCGAATGATCTCAGCTTCCTATGAACGGAAAAACATGTTACTTTTTTATAAGTGCATTATTACTCTGGCTTCCGTTTAGGATAGTTTTTATCCGACTGCTACGGTTAATTAATTTTTGGAAACATTTGACCTCAGAAAATTTTTCATTTCTTCTGCTTGAAATCGTAGCCGCCATATCTGTCAACTGTCAGTGACGTCAAAATGGCGGGCTTGCCATAAGTATCCAACAGTAATAATTTCGATCCGGTGTTGTGACACAGACAGATATTGGCCAACACATAGGAAAATACTTTTATCATAAAGCCTGCAACACACATTCATTAACTTGGCAATGGCGGGAACATACACAAGATTTGGCAGAATGTGATAGTGCGGTCTGAAACATTGCAATATAAAAAAATAAACATATTACTTTTAATAATTACCTTTAACAGAAAGGGACTCGGACTCGCGTTTTGGTTCTAGAACCTAGTGGTTAGGTAAAGTTTGGAAAATATATATTCAGACGTTAAAAAAGAGATCTTTCGTTCCGCGTAAACACTTACCGGTCAATGGGTGCTCCGGGTACTCGGAAGTATTATCTATTATCCTCTACACGTCTTTACCTGAGAGTCGGAGTGACTCAAGATCATTTCAGTCATCACGTTTTTATTTATTCAATATAAAACAGTTTTGTAATATAAATATGTAGAGAAGAAGATCAATAAACATTTAATGCTGCAGCCTGTGTCCTATCTGTTGGATCTATTGCCACAAACATCTATTAAACTATTACCCCATGAAACGAGTTTTGTCCCTTTCTTACTAATTTAAATATCAAAGACAAACGAACTTTAACGGCATTTTAGCTAAAATAGGTTTGTTCAACGTTTTACTTGATAGGTTAAATTAGAACTGCATGTGTCATGTGTCCTATGGCCAAAATAAGAAATTCGTTAACTCCCACCACATTACCATGCAAACGAAGTCGCAGGTAAAGCTAGTTTAAGTAAGTAAGTATAACTAGTTTTGTATGCTTAGAACAGGAGGCCGTGATTGAGAACGATTTCATACGAGTTTTATGAAAACTTCTAAGGTTTCAGGCGCAAAATAGTTTAGGAGGTCAAAACCGGATTATTGTTCTTTCTATAAATATTCAGGTTTTATCTATCCACTCCTAGATGTAGCCTTCTCCTAATATTCTCTACTGTCCTACATTCCGTCTTCCTGAGCCACTAACGGTCCGGCGTAGCTCTTAATATAATGGATCATGGGACCATCTCATTTGGAGTTTGCCTGCGCTCCTTTTTGTGATCTGTGGTCTCCATACTAGCACTCTATGAGCCCAGCGGTTGTTATTCGGCTTTCCACATGCCCGGCCCAGTTCTATTTGAGTTGTGTAATATTGTCGTGCGTGGATAATTGTTATGCTATTAGAATAACAAACTTTAAACAGGTCCAAAATAACAAAGCACGTTGCAGTTTAGCTATTACAACAAAGTTGCAAATCACAAAGGTGACTAATTGCATGAGCTTAATGTATTCTGGGAATCCCAGTTAAACGTAAGAGGCAATCACTGCATAGCATCAAACCAATGCAATTTTGTATCGCATTTGCAGTGTTATAATGCAAACTACTTGAATTATTTTGATCTTCATCGCCAGGTCTATTTCTACACACTTGTAAATGTCATGAATAACTTAACATTTATTGCGTAATAAACCAACAGAGTTGCATTTACGAGAGTCGTAAGCGAGCTGTATAAAAGCCAGGAAATTGGTCCCAGATTGTTGATCTGTTGCATTATACTCCGTTCCGTTACATAAATGTCTTAAACAACACAAAACGGATTTATGAAATGACATGCATGTCACCTGAAAATAGAAAATGGGATCAGAATACTTAATTTTATTAATCTTTGTAAAAGTTTATACATTTATCTAGAAAAAATCATATTAGCTCTGAATAAAAGTATTTGTTCCTGTTACGTAGTAAATACTCGTTACTGGTTTTCTAGTGTCTACTAGATTTGAATTAAACATTATTATACACCACCAAAAGACCCATACTAGCATTATGATTGCAGACACGTCCGTCGAACTTTTAATGCTTATACCGCAAATTTTGATGAAATTTAAGATATTGGTTACTCACACTGTTACCTAAATCCTGCGGAAGTAGAAAAAAAATGCCTTCAAAGGGTTAAATTGCGACAGAATGTGTATGGATTCTTCCATAAGTACTATGTAACTGCCATTACAAAATGCACGGAGTATACTGAGAATTAGGTTGGAATTCAGAGATCTGCCTCGTAATAGTGGGTGTGCTATTGCTATCTGTTGTATGGGAACCTTGCACTTTTTGACTATGCGCTGAAACTTGGCACAGTTGATCCTTAGGTGGTCTTGAGTGGATTCAGACCGAGAGCCATCGAGAGCCACCCCGCATTTAGGGGGGGGAGGGGGGGGAAGTTCGACTCCGCCGCGCTTTATTTAAAGCCATTTTTTTCTGAAACTATACATACCAAGGCAAGTGTTATATCATTTTCGGATAAATTAAGGATAAGGAATCTATTTTACGAACCAAAATAATACATTTTGGAACAAAAAAAATAAAATAAAGGAGAAAAACATATACAGCGTAAATTATTTTTATTCAATATTACTAATTTTTTTTTAACTACTTAAGATACATAAAAACAAAAAATACGGCCATAAAGCCACATTAATTCGGTTTTAGAAAATATATTATTTTGTATATAAATATGTTAACAGACCGGAAATAAAAAAAATATGCGTGAGTCAGGGCGACCTCAATGCATGTGTCATCCGTGAAGGAAATGAAGGTAGAGTTTTAAAATACGATAGTTGTCAATTATATGTGATTAATTACTTTGGGTGTTTCGGTATTTAACATGAAATATTTTAAATGAAACTACGCCCTGTCAATTAATTATATATCATATAGCTTTTGCCCGCGGCTTCGCCCGCGTAGTAAGTGTAATATTCCAATAATTGTTGAATTGCTACGCCGGCAACGGCCTACTCCTACTAACTTCCCCTATGAACAACCCATGGTAAAATTATTTTTTATTTACTATTATTTTTATGCCCGTGTGGTGTCGGAATAGAATTTCACCACCCCCTTTCTTCCCGTGGGTGCCGTAAAAGTCGACTAAGGGAGCAGGGTTGAAGTGTGTTGTGAGTGATGGGCTAACAACCTATGTATGCAATATCACATTTTGTGGATATTTTATACCTACCCACATTTATGCTAAAAGTGGCGCTGGAACATAATGTTCATGTGATCTGTCTACCCCTTTTGGGAATAAAGGCGTGAATGTATGTATGTACGTATTTTTGTTATTAAATTTACAATCATGATTAAATGAGAATCTGTCCTCTGGAATAAAAGCTAGTTTCAAGTCTTTGTGGCCTGGACATTGCTATATAGGCTTGTTTCCTAAGTTTTTTTTCGATGCCATTTGAACCAGTATCTGGAGGGGAACAACAGTTTGTATGGGAGCAACTTCAATTAAAGAACATAAATACCAAAAAAAATGATTTAATTTTGCGGCAGCCAAAGTGGCATATTCTAATGCATGTTAGTTGTTTATATAATTATTATGTTAAGAAGTAAGTCCATAGTGATGGCTGTGTAATATTGCTGCGCCCGCGCAGGGCGTCACATGTATACCTATCTTGTTGTTCCACCTTGTACCTGTAATGTGACATGCAATGAAATAAATGAAATGAAATGAAATGCTTAACTTATAAAAAGTAAGCAGATCTTCGTGCAGCACCTTGAATGTACTTATTACGGATGCAGGCAGTTTCCCAATGTCTCCTACCGTCCCGTCCCGCCGCGCCGCCCACACTCGCCTACGTACAAGCGATTGATGACTATCGAGATGGCACCAAATACAAACTTTAAAACCTATAACGCGGGTCTCGTTCCATACCTCAAAAGCAAAAATAGAACCCTTATTTATAGGATCACGTGTGGCTGTCCGTCAATCCGTCTGTTACAAACGATTTTGAATTGCAATTTGGCACAAATACTTTCATGAATTTTCATGTCCACAACATTACATTTCAAAATCTATGCGATTTTCGTAACTAATGTCCCAAAAACCATTATAACAAACGCCCATATTGATATTTAGACGCCACGTTGGAATGTAAAATAGTTGTTGTTATCGTAATCAGCGACCCGATACACCATAGAAACAATAGATACCGATGTTGATTTTCAGATTTTGTCACCACATGTCTCCCTTTTAGGGGTTGATTTCTCAAAAATCCGAAAACACTTGTTTAGGTACTCATTTATCGTTAGGAATTATCCTGTGAAGTTTCGAATAAAATTGCCTAATCTTTTTTCCCCATACAAACTTTGGACCTCCTTTTAACCCCTTTAGGTGTAACTATTTCCAAAACGCTAAAAGTTCTTTATTTGTAAATGAATAAGTAATCTGTCCACAAAGTTTTAAGTATGTAGCTAAAAAACAGTTTCCCTCTTAAAAACTTTGGACCCTCAGTTAACCCCTTTAGGAGTGGAATTTTATAAAACGATGAAAGTACTTTTTCTAGTATCAATAAGTAACCTTCCTACAAAGTTTCAAGTCTCTAAATATATAAATAACGTTTCCCCCATACACACATTGCATCCCTATTTAACCCCCTTAGAGGTAGAATTTTATAAAACGCTGAAAGGTTTTTTTTTTGTATCTTAATGAGTAATATTCCTACAAAGTTTCAAGTCTCTAGTACAAAAAATAATGCTTCCCCTATACAAACTTTGGACCCCTCTTTAACACCCTTAGGGATATAATTTCCAAAAATCCCGTCTTTACCCTTGCTTACATCATAAAAGGAAAATCTGGTGTAAATTTCAAGTTTCTAGACCCAGTAGGCTTGAATTCAAACTTTGCATCCCTATTTAACCCCCTTCGGGGTAGAACTTTTTAAACGCTGAAAGTTCTTTTTTTTGTATCAATAAGTAATCTTCCTACAAAGTTTCAAGTCTCTAGTTCAAATAAATAAGGTTTCCCCCATACAAACTTTAGATCCCCATTTCACCCCCTTAGGGATATAATTTCCAAAAATCCCGTCTTATCCCTTGCCTACGTCATAAAAGGAAGGTCTGGTGTTAATTTCAAGTTTGTAGTCCCAGCAGTTTTAAATACAAACATTGCACCCCTATTTAACCCCTTTACGGGTGGAATTTTCTAAAACGCTGAAATAAATTTTTTTGTATATTAATAAGTAATCTTCCTACAAACTTTCAAGTCTCTAGTTCAAAAAACAATGCTTCCCCCATACAAACTTTGGAACCCTATTAACCCCCTTAGGGGGTGAGTTTTGAAAAATCCTTTCTTAGTGCTCCCCTACACCTTATAAGGAACCTACGTGCCAAATTTGGAATCTCTCCCTTGCCTCCGTCATAAAAGGACAATCTGTTGTAAATTTCAAGTTTCTAGACCCAGTAGTTTTGAATTCACACATTGCACCCCTATTTAACCCACTTAGGAGGTTAAAGTAAAAAAAAAAATCCCCTTTCTAAAACTTTAGACCCTCAGTGAACCCCTTTTGGGGTGGAATTTTATAAAACGATGAAAGGTACTTTTTCTTGTATCAATAAGTAGTCTTTCTACAAAGTTTCAAGTCGCTAGTTCAATAAATAATGTTTCCCCCATACAAACATTGCATCCCTATTTAACCCCCTTAGGGGTAGAATTTTATAAAACGCTGAAAGCACTTTTTTTGTATCTTAATAAGTAATATTCCTACAAAGTTTCAAGTCTTTAGTACAAAAAAATATGTTTCTCCCATACAAACTTTGCACTCCTATTTAACCACCCTAGGGATAGAATTTCTAAAATTCCCGTCTTATCCCTTGCCTACGTCATAAAAGGAAAATCTGGTGTAAATTTCAAGTTTCTAGACCCAGTAGTTTTGAATGCACTTTGCACCCCTATTTAACCCCTTTTTTGGTGGAATTTTGTAAAACGCTGAAAGGACTTTTTTTGTATCTTAATAAGTAATCTTTCTACAAACTTTCAAGTCTCTAGTTCAAAAAACAATGCTCCCCCATACAAACTTTGGACCCCTATTTAACCCCTTTAGGGATAGAATTTCCAAAAATCCCGTCTTACCCCTTGCCTACGTCATAAAAGGAAAATCTGGTGTAAATTTCAAGTTTCTAGACCCAGTAGTGAATTCAAACTTTGCACCCCTATTTAACCCCCTTAGGGGTAGAATTTTATAAAACGCCAAAAGTACTTTTTTGGTATCAATAAGTAATCTTCATACAAAGTTTCAAGTCTCTAGTTGAATAAATAATGTTTCCCCCATACAAACTTTAGACCCCCGTTTCACCCCCTTAGGAATAGCATTTCCAAAAATCCTGTTCTATCAGGCGATAGGTTTATATGGCGTAGGCAGGCGCCTACGTCATAAAAAGAAGTCCTGGTGTAATTTTCAAGCTTTTAGTCCCAGTAGTTTTGAATACAAAATTTGCACTCCTATTTTATCCCCTTAGGGGTGGAATTTTATAAAACGCTGAAGATTTTTTTTATACCAATAAGTAATCTTCCTACAAAGTTTCAAGGCTCTAGTTCAGTAAATAATGTTTACCCCATACAAACATTGCACCCCCATTTGACCCCTCTTAGGGGTAGAATTTTCTAAAACGCTAAAAGAACTTTTTTGTATCTTAATAAGTAATATCCCTACAAAGTTTCAAGTCTCTAGTAGGTACAAAAAATAATGTTTCTGCCATACAAAGTTTGCACCCCTATTTAACCCCCTTAGAGATAGAATTTCCAAAAATCGCGTCTTATCCCTTGCCTGCGTATAAAAGGAAGGTCTGGTGTAAATTTCAAGTTTGTAGTCCCAGTCGTTTTGAATACAAACTTTGCACCCCTATTTAACCCCCTAAGGGGGTAGAATTTTGTAAAACGCTGAAAGAACTCTTTTTGTATCTAAATAAGTAATCTTCTTACAAAGTTTCAAGTCTCTAGTTCAAAAAATAATGCTTCCTCCATAAATACTTTGGACCCCCGTTTTACCCCCTTAGGGGGTGAGTTTTGAAAAATCCTTTCTTATTGCACCCCTACACCTTATAAGGAACCTACGTGCCAAATTTGGAATCTCTAGACCCAGCAGTTTGGGCTGTGCGTTGATATGTCAGTCAGTCAGTCAGTCAGTCAGTTTCTTCTTTTATATATTTAGATTTATCACATGCTCCACTGCAAAGACACTGCAAGGAATCCTCATATATCAAAAACCATCAAGCCGTTTGGACTGTAGCCCGTGAAATAGAATTTTCATGACCACAATCCACATATATACATACATTCATGTATACATACATACATGTATACTTACATTCATACATGTATTCACACACACTCGAAAAACATAACCGTCCTTCGAATCGACCAATCAGCACGGCTATCAGAAGACGGCGCGCGAGCTCTTTCGATTTTTCTCGTGGGATCTTTTGTGCATTTGCCTTCTCATTTCCACAAAGCGGATGATGCAGCTCAGCGGAAGCACCTTGAATTCCTTTGGTTGCGGATAGCCTTTACCAAAGTAATTCATTATTTGTTTGGCAAGGACATGACATTCACACAATAAGTGTTCCATAGTCTCATCCTCCTTGCCACACATTCTACAATCTAAACTATCCGATAGTCCCATCTTGGTCAAAAGATTCTTCCCCTCGTTCCTTCCCCGAAGTGACCTGTTAACACCCATATATGATTCTGAGGTGCTTCCTACTGGATATCCAGAGTTTCTTAGTCTTGCCGGAGTCCAGTCCTTCTATGAAGAGCTTAGAGTGCATGCCTTAAGCACGCGTCACTCCTCCGCTCGTGTTGGTGTTTGATTTTGGCGTAGGCTTTAAAGGCCGAACTTACAGTTCCCTGGGAGAGCACAAATGGTTCTGGACCTACAAAGACCCCCCTCTTGCAAGCTCATCCACTCATTCGTTGCCGATGAAGCCCTCGTGCCCTGGTATCCAAACTAGTTGCACCTTATTGTGCTTTCCAAGCTTGTTCAGTATCTGGACGCCATTATAGACTAGTCTAGAATTCACTTTCGGCGCCGTAAGCGCTTTAAGGGCCGCTTGACTGTCACTGAGTATATAAATAGTCTGCCCTCTGGTTTGCCTCCTGTGCACAGGCAATTATAGCGTATGTCTCCGCCTACAACACGGTTGCCAAACTACCCATGCTTACACTAATGTATAGTCATTCGCATAAATGCCTGCTCCCGTACCGGATCCCATTTTTGATCCGTCCGTGTACCATATGCTGTCTACGATACCAGACCTCGGTGGTTCTAGGCCTTTGGCCCATTCAGCCCTGGATCATTGGAAAAGGCTAGGTATCAACATCTACGGCGAGTACACCACTCACCTGCGCTTTACTGACGATATAGTAGTCTTGGCTGAGACCATGGAGGAATTAAATACGATGCTCGATGACCTTAGTGAAGCTTCCGAGCGAGTTGGTTTGAGAATGAACATGGATAAGGCGAAGATCATGTTAAAAGCACATGTAGTACCAACCCCAGCAGACTGCTCTCTGTGCGTGTGTCCCAGACTCCTCTCTAACTTTAAAAAGAGTCAAATGGCGAATCCAACTCGGCTGGGCAGCGTTCTGGAAGCTACGGCACATATTTTCATCCAATATTCAGCAGTGTTTCAAGACGAGTCTTTAACCAGTGTGTGTGTTTTTGACCAGTGATGAAATATGGCACTGGAACGTGGTCGCTTACTATGGGCCTCACAAGAAGGCTCAAAGTCACACAAATGTCAAGGGAGAGGGTTATGCTGGGAGTTTATCTACGTGATCGCATCAGAAATGGGGCTACCGCAGCGGGAGCAAGGTAACCGCTCAAGATAGCCCTTCGAATCGCTAAACTTAAGTGGCAGTGAGCGGGGAAAATGGGACGTAGAGCGCCGATAGTCAGCAAAGCTTATGCATCACACGAACAAGAGTCAGTGCCGAACCATTTTCATAGCTAGAATCATTTCCATGGTACACTTGGTGACATCGATTTGTCGGTGTCAAAGGTAGATACGACAGGTAAACCACCCTAAAACATGCGAAACTAAGAACTTCGCATTTTACAATTAAAGGATTATTTATTTAAACCGACCATCATTCTCCTAGCGTTATTCCCGGTTTAGCCCCTAAAGGAGCCCAGGGTCCGCTTTGATACCTAATCCCAAGATTTGGCATAGGCACTAGTTTTACGAAAGCGATTGCCATCTGACCTTCCAACCCAGAGGGAAAACTAGACCTTATTGGGATTAGACCGGTTTTCTCGCGATGTTTTCCTTCACCGAAAAGCTAAAGGTAAATATTCCGTACATAAGTTCCGAAAAACTCATTGGTACGAGCCGGGATTCGAACCCACGACCGACGCTTGACAGCCGCATGCCTGAACCACTAGGCTACCGTAGCTGTACCGTAGCTGTATTTATTTAAACCGACCGTTGAATAATAAAACACATGAGGGTTGCTACACTCGCTAAGTACCTACTGAGTGTGTAAATAGCTGACACGCGCCGATGGTGCTGCGTCGGCGTGGGATTTTGGTAGGCGGCGGCGGCGCGGCGCTCATATCTTGTGTAATTATGTATGCATGTATGTTTGTATGTGGATTGTGGACATGAAAATTCTATTTCACGGGCTACAGTCCAAACGGCTTGATGGTTTTTGATATATGAGGTGTCGTTGGATTCCTTGCAGTGTCTTTGCAGTGGAGCGTGTTATATATAAACTAATTGACAGGGCGTAGTTTCATTTAAAATATTTCATGTTAAATACCGAAACACCCAAAGTAATCACATATAATTGACAACTATCGTATTTTAAAACTCTACCTTCATTTCCTTCACGGACGACACATGCATTGAGGTCGCCCTGACTCACGCATATTTTTTTTATTTCTGGTCTGTTAACATATTTATATACAAAATAATATATTTTGTAAAACCGAATTAATGTGGCTTTATGGCCGTATTTTTTGTTTTTATGTAGTATATGTAGTTAAAAAAAAAATTAGTAATATTGAATAAAAATAATTTACGCTGTATATGTTTTTCTCCTTTATTTTATTTTTTTTGTTCCAATATGTATTATTTTGGTTCGTAAAATAGATTCCTTTATTTATCCGAAAATGATACAACACTTGCCTTGGTGTGTATAGTTTCAGAAAAAAATGGCTTTAAATAAAACGCGGCGGAGTCGAAATTCGACCCCCCTCCCCCCCCCCCCCCCCCCCTAAATGCGGGGTGGCTCTCGATGGCTCCCGGTCTGAATCCACTCAAGACCACCTAAGGATCAACTGTGCCAAGTTTCAGCGCATAGTCAAAAAGTGCAAGGTATCTTGCAATAGCACACCCACTATAAAGCAGACTCAATGTTTATTGCCTTTGTAGGGTTCCGTAGTAAACAAGGTAGAAAGGTCAACTTTCGTACAAATTCGACTGACGCAACCATTTCGTTGGCGCACGCATGTAACTAAGATAGACAGGCAACTACGGAACCCTACACTGCGCGTGGCCCGGGACGTACTTGGCCGTTTTTTTATTTCTACCGAAGCACAATCCAATCTAAAGCAATTTAGTCTCAAGTCGAGCAAATAGTACCTAGTTTATTGTGAAATTCTTCACAATTATGATGTTGAATTGCAGTTTGTCTGGTCAAAACGAACCCTTGTTTTAGCAACAGACAATTCATCGAATGAATGTTTTGACGAGTCTTCATTTCATTAAAAAAAACCCTTAAACAGTAAACTTTTCAGGATTTTTATACAAAAACCTACCGAAAAGTTAACGTTTACTGAGAAAACACACATGGATGAAAAAAGTTCGGCGTTACAATTCATTTTGTTCATATAAACATCTAACACGACAATTTTAGCTAAAATTCGTTTTTCTTAATCTGCAATTATGACATCTGTGAGTGTCAGAAAGTGACAAAACACGTTTTATTTATAATTATTAAGAATGGTTCGTCTATGCTTGTAACATGAACATTTTCATTAACACCGAGTTAGAATATATCTAAAGCCCAATATACTTCTGACGAAGCGAATATCCTTTGTTTTTCGTACCCTACGTTGATGTGAAACGTGTCCCACCTACATATAACCATCGAATACCTACACCGTGGTGTTTCATATCGACAGTGGGTACGTGACTCCCCCGCCAGCAATCTCGTACTAGCCCCGATGCAGAAGAGTTCGATCAGAACTAAACAACTACCTATAACACTTCACATTCATTTTTATATGTATTACATGCTTAGATCAAACAACTAGGTAATCATCAGGTGGGCTGTAAGCTTGTCTGCCACCGACGTGATAGTTAATGTTTAATGTAGTTTATTTTCATTTTTAATAGAAATTATATGAGGCTTTCAAAGAAGAAAAAAAAGGCTTTTAAAAACTGTCGTCCAAGCCAAACTGTGGTCTCCAACTGACTCATGGGCTCCAACCAGTTTGTCAGCATATAACTATGCCGTGTCGCTTTCCGTCGTAAAGGCCCTTCTTACGCCCGTTGAATTCGTAACCGAAAAAGAAAAAAAATCTCATGCTCATAATACTAGTATCCATATTTTAAATTTGTTAGTGTGGAATATTTTCGTGCAAAATGGAACTAATATAACACTAGTATTATTTAACGGCATTTTATCTAAAATATTATTACCTTACAAATAGGACAAACTAAAAAAACCCAGACTAGACGAAAACGTATGCATCGGAGGTAGTATTAGTATTTCACGATTGCAGACGCTATTTATTTACAACATCAACGTGGCTTACATAAATTGATGGAGATGAAAGTGCTCGATGTACGGTATTATCCGCATATCCACACCAGTCTGCATCGTTACATCCATCACAACAACGGTGATCCTAGCGATGACGCGGCGCGGATATCTCCCTTTAGCTTACTGTTGCATTTTGGGATGCGGTGCAAGGCAAAATATATTGTCTAATAGCCAAACGCCAGTCGCAAAATGGAGATGGAGGCCCATTCTAGCAGCCGACTATTGTAAATATAAATCAATTAATTCATGGTGTGTTTCATGTTCTGCACGGTTACTCATCTGAAATACTATTTTTTTTGTTTTGAATTTTGGCATTACGTAATTATTCGACAAACTATTGCTATTTCAAAAGTCGCTTCCTGTTACTAGTTTAGTTCCTGCACATAGTAATAACAATTTAGAGTGCACTAAACTATGAATTTGCATGCGGTTAGTGTAATTGTACCTACATCTAAAACTAACCGGTTGGTAAATAAACATTTCCATGCAAGGTCTATCCAAAAATATAATTCCCAGCTGCATTCATAATTTGTATGTATTGAAAACAAAATAACTTACTAAATGAAGTGAGATCCCAAAAAAATGTTCCATTTAAAAATAGGCCAAGTCTCTAAACTTTTCCACCTTAAAAAGTTGTCAGATAGTTGGTAGAGCCAAGTCAGGCATTCATATTAATCTTGATTTGCTTGCTAAAAAAATTTACGTTACAGCTAGCCATAATGCGAGTTTAACTGCACGCTGTGCGAACAGGAAAACTCTCATTGTGGCCAGGTGAAGGCGTAAAATTTTGTACTCAACACGGGCGGTAATTCGTAAAGCCCCAGAGCGCATATTTATGGCCCTCACCTTCCTTCGGTTCGGGCCACAAACACCTGCGATCTGGGGCATTAACGAATTCACCGCCCTAGTTACGTAATGTACTATTGTGACAAGCAAACGTTAAAAAATCAATAACAAAAGTATACCGCCGTCCGCACAAACTTGCACCGCTCCTAATGCTTCTAAATCCAGCGAAATGTAGCATCGAATAACAGCACTTGAAAACCTGTCTACGCGCAAAAAGTCCTATACGACATGCTTTTTGTACTATCCTACGTCCTTTTCTAACCAGTTCTCTGTCAAGTCGGGATGCAGCTCTTGTGATAGATATCCTATTTCTGAATTATAGGATTTGCGTGTTGGATTAGATAGTTCCTTTGAAGATACAGTTATTGGATTTATTGTGATTGCTTGTGCTCTAGCCGCTCAAAGGCCTATTAAAAGGCTTCTTAAGAGTCCTATATATGCTGTAAGGAGATGTTGCGTAATTATTAGTTTAGACACATGCTTTAATTACTGTCAACTTAAATGCTAACCTTAGCTACTTAAAGAAAAGACTTCAGGAATGAGTCCCGTTTGCAAGAAAATACGCCAAGGCTCCATAGATAGTAAAAAAGTAACAAAATTAATCTGTAAAAAATATAACTAAGGTATATGACTCGCGGTAGATATTGCGAAAATAATTTACTATAAAATGGCTACAAGACTGATGAAAATATATAGATGAAAATCGCATATTTCTAAATTACAGTACTAACAACGACCTAATAATAAAAACGTGTTAAAAAAGGTCGCCCACGAATCCTTAGCATTTAAGCGAATTATGGTATAGCGGCCGCTAGCTTAATTAAACCCCATTCGTTTACATACAAAAACCACAGAATTGTCGTTTCCATACAATTTGCGTCGACCACAGCCCGTTTCAAATAATTCTCTTGTTATTTCGTCACTTCATTTGATATTTTATTACAGACTGAAAAATAAGATTTCATTGCGGTTTGACGTAAAATATGAATTCACAATGTGAAAGTGTTTGGTTAAAATGCTAATAATTTTATTAATCAGGGTTTTAGTTGGTTCATCGCTTTTGGGTCTATTTCACATATCCTAATATTATAAATTTGGATGTTTGGATGTTTAGATGTTGGAATGTTTGTGACTCAATCACCGCCGTTAAGGCTTAACCGACTTTGATGAAATTTTCCACAAAGATAACCTGGATTCAAAATATAGGATAGTTTTTGAACTTTTATCATACCACTTTAAAGCATTTTATAATTCTAAACTATGCATTTGTTTAATTCTGGGCTACTAAACTTAAACACACACATAAACTTATTTAAACCCTATCTTCACAAACATGACTTTCGATAAAAAAAACACTCAAATTAGTTCATCTGATTGGGAGCTTTGAGACACAGACAAACAAACAGACATTATAAAGATAATTTTTAAAAATATAGGACAATCTTACATAAATACAAACAGCGCCAGAATAATCTCAATGAGGCACGTGTTATAGATACTAGACTACGTTATCTAATATAAATACTCAATTAACGAAAAAAGAACCCAAACCCAAGAGAAGTATTTGAGCTCATCACACAAATAAACGCCCAAACCAGGATTCGAACCAAAGGCCGCTACTAATTTCGTTAGCAGGGCCACTATAACTACCAACTTGCTAAAGTGCTTATTAAAAAACAAAAGCAATTATATGCCCAAGCCAAGAATTACCGCACTGCAGGAGAAAAAATACCAAGAAAATCAGTTTCCCAAAATACCTAAACGTCTTTCTTCCATTACGCCGGCGTTAATAGTTAAGTGCAATAATATCGAAACTGGACAATAACCGTGAAAGCCCGAGTTGAGTGCTCTAATGTTAGACCAAAAAAGCATTAAGTTAGCAGGATAATAGAGCGAGATAAGCCCTTTGTGAAATGTCACTGTAGCACTAACTACAACCGAAGCAGAGTATGTTATGAACATAAAGCAACTTATGACGTTTTAGGTACGTTCCGAGTGATTTGGTGAAAAACTAAATTACACGCCGAACGTTTTTAGTGCATTCATCTTCATGAACGAGTTAAGAAAACGTTTTTGACAAAGTGCGCTGCTGGAAATCTTAAAGTCAATTAATGTTAATGTCTTTAGGGTCGTTCGCATTTTTGAAAACTGTAAAAGATCGACGACCCACTATCAAATATATTATTCGACAAGACTTGAAATAAGCTTATTATTCAGGTCAAATGAAAAAAAAGTACTTAGCGAATCGGTATCATCAAAATAGAACCTGATTAGTGCTGAGAAACGCCGAAACTTCATTTCTCATATTTTTATCACAATATTTACACGGCTAACCATGGCAAGTTTCCGTCAGTTTTCAATTTTTGTATTTATTATTGACACCATTGTGTCTATTCTATTGTCCATGGTCCACCCCTTTTTTCCTGTGTGTGTCGTAAGAATAAGAAAACAGGGTTGAAGTGTGTTTTGGGCGATGTGCTAGGAACATATCACTTGCAATATCATTTTTTGTCAATCTTTAATACCCACATTTATGCTAAAAGTGGCACTGGGACATAACTTTCATGTTCTCCGCCTACTTCTTTTAGGACTAAAGTCGTATCTATGTATGTATGTATGTACCATTGGTAGACCAGCTATACTTAGCTATTCAGCTATGCATCCATTAGTCACTGTACATGACCTATATAATATTGCTCCTGTTCCAGTAACTCTATTTATATCTAAATCCAATAAACATTTCTGAGTCAGCATTTCAAGATATGGACAGTTAAAATACCGATTGAAATATGTAAATTGCACTGAAATGTTAAATTCGTTCCATATTTTTCAAAAAAAATCTGTTTATCCGATTTTGATAGTTGGAAAATATAAAATAGCACTAATCTTGGAAAATAACACTGTACCTACTTGTATATTATCTCACTGATACGTGACGTCGTGGGCAAACGCTAGCAAGCCATATTTACCAGAAACTATCTGCTATGAAACGATGAAAAAACCGACCAAGTGCGAGTCGGACTCGCAGTTGGCCGGGTCGCGCAGGAAGGGTTCCATAACCATAGGGTTATTTTTATAGATAGCTATAACAACTGTAAACGTGCCATTACGGCCTACTTGCAGAATAAAATTCATTTATTTATTTCAGTTTTGTGAGACTGTTAATGATAATGTCTTAATATTCTGTTTATGAAGTAAATAAACAATTAAAAACGATTGCCACAAAATAAAGGATAGGTACCGTTCATGGAGTCGGTACCGGTAGGCGGACGGGAGCTTGTCCCAAATATAAGGGAAAAATCGTTAAATTGATACGACAAGAAGTAAATTATAATACACGATTAAATCTTCAAAATGTAGATGTTTATCGACCTTTGTTAAAGAAGCCATTCCCCAAGAGATAGAGAAGACATAAGCGTTACGCTTACAATAATCGAGGCAACCCTCTAAATAGTTATATTTCTAAAATATTGTAATCGTTTAACAGCATATAAAAACGTTTATGACCCATAACGTCACTGTTCTAGAGCAACTCCGCTGCTGCGCAGAGTCAAAAACAGAAACGCATCATAATCATTAGAATTTCAAAAACTTTAGACGTTTTTCTTTTGAGCGATAATTTACTACTTCAATTACTCCGATACAAATGACGACTTGTAGTAAGAAAATCATGGCTGTTACAACATTTTATTGCTGGGGAAATCTTGGTAACTTTACTAGAGAGGTATTAATTTCACTTACGACTTTAGTTACGTAAGTTAAATGCTTTTTATTGTTGTTTTTGCGAACGTTACGTTGGTAAAGGGCTTTACAAATAGGTTTTATATGAACGTACATCATTTTTATTTTGTTTTAATAGGTTATTTTAGATACTAAAGATTATTTAATACGGTCCCAGGATTATATCTTGATTAAAACACTTATTCCAGAAAATAATAATTCAGTAATTTTAATAAAGTATATTTTTATTGTATTCTAGTGAACTGTATACAATTTAATTCAATTTCTTCACTTCCGAATCGGATGCTACCTTATTCATCAATATCGATTCTGCAACTTTAACGCTATGGTGGAACACTATAACACGGCAAACCTGCGCCGCGCGGCCGCTAGCGCACTGGCCGGCGAGAAAGAAAAAACATGGATTTTCACGGCCGTGTTTTGTTTTTTCTTCGGGAAAATAATTGCTGAAAGATTGGATTGAGATTTCTTCTATTTTAAAACGTAAAAACTAATGTTTTATGTAATTCACATTACCTCTGTTTATAAATAGTGTATACAGTTAATGCATACAGGGGCTGCCACTTAAGCAGTTATGTTTTGTATCAAGTTCTGTGATCTGTATATATTTTTTGTTAAACCCAATCCAAGCATCATTTAGCCGTCACTGGTCTAAACCTTATGAGGCTCGGATGGGTTTGAACCTGAGCTAGTAAAAAGGATTGCTTCCAGCCCTTTATGCCTCGTAGTCTTCAAACTTGATCTTTGCTTGGCTGCTGGATATACCTACGTCTACGCCGCCGCCTCCGAGCAACCTAAAGGCGAGCCCTAGACCTACCCAGCCCAGCGAGAGCTCCGAGGCTATTTAAACTACAAACATCTCATCTGAATTTTTCAGGTCAGTGACTTTTAGCTTGTAACATTATGCCTCTGTACTGACTGATTAATTACCCAATTTGTACATATATTTTCTTCATTTTTATTATTATATTTTATTGTAAATAAAATATTAGTTTTATTTTCACCCGCCGGCTAGCCGGGCTACTACACACTAAACACAAACATGAATGCTAAAATCAGATCGCGCATAGTATGATAGCTAACAAGCGGGATTGTCCTCTGTAGTGGAAAATGGATTAGAACACTACTTAAATCACTCTTTTCAATTGATTATTAAGGTTACTCCTTTTGTCTAAGAACTTCATCCATTGTGCAATGCGTCCCACTCACTCTTTAAACCAAATGTGAGGCGCAAATATACATCACAAAGGACAAAAATCTAGGACAAGTCGAATACAACCCTAAGGAACTTATATTAGATTAAGTAAATACTAATAGTAATTTTGATCAATAAGTTGTCTTTCAATAATTAGTACATTACTACAGAGGCCAGGAAATAAAAGGTTACAGACCTCGCTGGTCGTATAGTTATAAGGCGGGCAACCCCTTTCCACGCCGCGATATGTATTGTATAGTGTTTTTCTCAAACATGCAATGAAATAAATTAAAAAAAAACTCAATAATTTTCATGATCCTGTGCCACAAACTGTGGAATGGAAACTAAAAGAGACCATCTTGCAGGCCTCCAATTTTGTATAATAATAATAATAATAATAATAATATTTTGGGGACAATCTTACACCAATCGACCTAGTCCCAAACTAAGCAAAGCTTGTACTATGGGAACTAGACGACGATAAACATACTTATATAGATAAATATATACTTAAATACATAGGAAACATCCATGACTCAGGAACAAATATTCGCGCTCATCACACAAATAAATGCCCTTACCGGGATTCGAACCCGGGACCTCCAGCTTCGTAGGCAGGGTCACTACCAACTAGGCTACAGAGGTCGTCAAATATATGAAATGCTATTACGGGTCTCTCATCTCGCTGCCTCCAAAACGTTACACTTCGAAGCCCATTATGAAGAACATAATGTCAATATTTCATGGCATGTTTGAGAAAAATAATTTTATTAATAAAAAAGCATTATATCCCTTCCCATCGGCTCTGCCGCAATCGAACAAAAATAAATAAAATACCGGCGCAGGACCTCTAACATTATAAAACTACCCTAAATTGAAACTAAGCTGTCATCAAAGGCACAGGCTTCGAATTTCATCACATCCTAAGCAATAAAGACAAATATAAATAAACGCTGCAGTTTTTCCCGGACGCCGCGCCGGGAGATTTCAGTTCGGGGCGTACTGGGAGAAAGATAGTTTCTTTTTTCGTAACGTGACGTAAGGTTATGCCCTTGATCGGTTCACATCCCATTTTTGTATAGAGATTATGTGTATATATAATTACGTGAAATTATATGTATTAAAATACCTACGTAAAACTAATAAGTGTTCAGTTAGTTTTCTTTCTACTTTAACTTGAATACCTGCACCAAAGTTTAGCTTATTGCAAGAGAAACTAAGTACTAGAGAATTATGCCTGATTGAATGAAGTCCGATATTTGTAGATACTTTTCAATCGTGAAATATTGAAATAACAAAACCCGCATGATTTTAAATGGCTCAGCTCAAATTTATTTGAAAAACATTAACGAATAAAGGCATTAAAACATCTGCGGGCGTAGCACGGTTGCCATTTTATCACTTATCGTTGTGGATAAGGCATCCGTCACTCACGCACTCGCATACTTGTCAGAGCGTGATGGACGTCTTTATCACAACGATAAGTGATAAAATGGCAACCGTGCTACGGGTTCTGAAGGAAAGAACATTTAACGGCTTTTAATAATATAAATATTTGTTTCAGGTTCTTCGATATTTTCTATCTATTTAAGAACTTTTTCTGGTTTCACTGTAATATAAGGACGAAGCCGCACGGTTTGGTAAATAAATAAATTAAATATACAGTGTTCGCACCCTGTATGCCTCATGGTTTCTGTCTGTCACTCCGTTTCGTTTTGTTCTCCAATTGAAATTTATTCGACACCGCTCTCGTGAAAAAGTGCCATTAACTAGTTTTATTGAATGTGTATGATGAGGCAGTATAAATAAACTTAGTGGTGTGGTTATCTATAAGTACTTATATTATGAAGCGGAAAGTTAGTGAGGTTAGTTTTATAAGTTTGTAAGAAGGAGATAATATCCGAAACAGTGAACTTGTCGCCTGAATGAACAGGGTAATTTGCATCAAATCCGGTAGTTCTGATATTTTGCAGACTTGTTTATGATGTTGGCCCAATGAATAATCCGTTTGTGACCTCGCGCGCCGAACACAACTTTGTCAAAAATCGATATTACCGCGAAAACCCTAAAGGACTAGTTTTTGATGGTTTATTTCCAGGCCCCGTATCATGGTCGGCCTTATCACGCGATAAGTGACAAGATAGAGCGTCAGTCGCGTTCTATCGAATGGTGTCAGCCAGTGACGGACGCTCTATCTTATTTATGATACGGGGCCAGGACTTTTCTAAAGTAGGCAAAATTTGCTACAATATGAGACTAAGATTGTCTTCTCAGTCCCAAAGTTACCGAGATAAAGCGTTTCAAACTTCTTCATTTTTCGAACTTTGCATTTTTTTGCAATATTTTAGACGCAACTCGAACAACTCTAGCGGGATGAAGTTCCAAATACCCCCAACGGAGTGTGCCAGTGTTGCGAAGTTCAAAAAATATTATTAATTAGCTTTGAAAGGCTTTATCTCGGAAACTACTAGGTCTACTGAGACAATTCTAGACTCTGGCATCACGGATGCGGAGACTATGGGGCAGTAACAACAGTATCCTGAAAACGTTGGCAGGTAAGATGGATGCACCACTACTCAAGCACTGAAATGATCTCCATGTGGCAGCATCAGATGTTGAGAAGTGTTGCATCAAGACTGCCCAGTTTTATTTGTTTTATTTTATTTTTATTATTTAATGTTTTGTATTTTAGTTCATGTACTATGTGTTTTCATTGTATTACTAACCCGTGCTAATTATAAGATTTCATTTTATTTGTACTTACTAATATATGGATCGTTATGATTCCACGTAAATAAATAATTGAATTGAATACCAAATTTTGTATACTTTAAAAACTTCCTGAGAAGGTACTATCAAAAACTAGTCCTTTAGGGTTATATTAATATCTTTCGCGGTAATTTCGATTTTTGACTAAGCTGCGTTCAAAAAAAATCAATCAATGGATCAAAGGATTTTTTTGTTCAGTGGACGTGGCGCAAGCAACATCTCCTGATGATGCGTAGAGAGGCGAAACACGTGTCGAGGTTTTTGTCATTATTGGTGGTGGTTTGCTGTAATTGTATGCATGTTTTTACGCAAATAGTTGCATCTTATCTTCACTAATAGACCAGCACGTTTTTTAGCGGAATAGCAAAGAAATATTGTTCTCGTAATATAATGGGCCTACTTACGTTGTACTTTTCTCAAATTATCACTACAGTGACTCCTTAAATTAATAAGAGTTCGACAACATGATCATGACTGTAGTCGTACACATCCATATGGTACTTTGTCGTTTTCATCAAGCTGTTTTTAGCAATATATTTTCTTAATTTACCCGCAAGGCTTCGTCCGCGTATTGCAAAGAACACAGGTAGATGCGCGGGATAGAACGTAGACCTCAACTATTTAGGAAGTCCATTCTACACACAGGGGAAATCATTTTGGAAATCGGATAAGCGGTTCTGGAGACCCATTACATACAAACTTATAAAGTTATAAACCTACAATCTTACAGACTTTTCCTCTTTCCAATATTGTAATTTCCTAATACTTAAGGCGCTATGATATCCGTACAACAATATTTTCCGTTTCCCCAGAAGAAAAAGAGTTAGGTAAAAATAAATCAGTTTCCTTCCCTACGGGCCAGAATGCTTGTCACTCGCATTTTCGCATCAATGGAATTATTTTACGTCGACTAGCATTAGCGGTGTTTCTATCGATGTTTTTTATCGTCCCCGCAGTTTTTCTCAATAGATTTGCTGTGGATTCCTGTCAGCAGTTTTATATAGTGTTATTTAAATATTTTTAGACCTTACTTTTATGGAATACTATCTTTGAGTAGTGATTTAGTTTCGATTTCGCAGCTTCAATTTAACATTGAAAATCTTTAAGTGTTAAAGTTTAACGGATGTGTGACATAATAATAGTCAGATTACAGCAAATGCTTTAATACATCCTCTTTTGTTTTAGCCTATAATCATAATTATCATCATCAATCATTGAAATGTCGTCCACATCAATTGACAGTTCACCGGTCAGGCGGTCATATCTTTATTTGACAGAAAATGTCTACGTCAGCAGCCATGAAAACATGTCAAACAGCCCAAACTGAGATGAAAATGGCCTTTAATCCTAACAGACAGTTTTAGCTATTGCATGTCTACAAGGTAGATAGGGTTTCAATAGGTAAGGTACAGCGGACTGTCATGTTACTCATATTTGGAACATATCAACTAGACACTCAAAACAACCACAAGTACCACAACTGTACTGTAGAAATGTGGTGGAACCGTGTAGGAGCGGACAAGAATGGGTCTACGGTCTCCCTTCCGATCCGCTAAAGGGGATCATCGGGGTCACGAGTGTTCCATGTGGCGGAACCAGGGCATTCACCTAAAATCCCTGGGAAAGCAACATCTGTTCTACCCCTGGATGAGTCACATGTGGCGAGGCGCGAGGAGCGCTCCAGTGGGTTAGGTATGAGATCCTGGAGTCATCCGCATGAGAGCGCTGACGGCGGCCACCACGGAGTTTGCAGTGAATAGAAATATCACATAACCAAGTCATCTTCTGGTGACTGGGATCCTGGCGGGCTGGTTTTCTCCACGGTAAAAAAAGGAAAAAGAAAATTTGTTGTAGACCACCTGTTGCTTAACCTACCCCTACCTGTCTCCCTGTATCTCTGTGTTTCTTGTTCTTTTCGTTATTTGTGTCTTCTGTAACTACTCAATCTGTTGTCATGTGTGTAATAAAGAGTATTTTTATTGTTGCATTGGTTTTGTGTTCCGTGAGATACATGCTAATAATATTATCATGAGTTTCCTGACCTGTGAGCTTACACGCGAGAAATGTAAATATTAGACGAATAGTTGAATACCCTCACCAATTTTGATATCGATGACCGTCCATAAAACAGGTCCCAACTGCTCATCTGCATACACATGGCGAAATTAAATGACGCCGAACAAGCATTAAATCAGAATAGCACTGCCGTGCTGGTAAAACCGTGTATCTCTGTTACTTGCAACATTTATGATTGATGGGTTCGGAGCACTATGGGGATTTAACAGTGAAACAACCTTCTCATGGCTGCCATATCGATTTAACACATTAACTGGTTAATTAATCCGTGATTATATAATGTGAAATGTTACTAACAACCGCTATATGGGTCGATGGAAACCTAAAATAAAAGATTTCATTCATTCAATTACCACAAAGTAAAACCACTTTCAATCTTCGAAAGTATCTCGAACCCTTGATAAAATATGCTTGCAATTGCGCTTAACAATATACTTAAGTATGTTATTTTTGTAAGCCGTGCCATTTTGTACCAAAAACATTTGTAATAATTTTAGTGGTGGGCAGAGCTACGTTGAGATCATATGCTCTTCGAGGAGTTGAATCACTCGGGAAGAAGAAGATTTTAAGTGTTATCTTTCAAAAAGTTTGAAACGAAGTCACGGACACGAAAGTTTCAGACGAATAACAGCACCTCACATTTTTCACAATGCGTCTATACTTGTTTGGTTAGACTTACAATCATAGCTAGTGGGGTAAATGTATCTAACTTGGACACACAAATACGCCCGAATTAAAAAGAAACCGTTCAGCGTTCGAAAGTTCTGCAGAAATCTCGTTTTTTTTACATATAGTGTTTTGTCACGGTTCGGCTAATTCCGTCTGTCAAAACGTTGGGAATATTCAAATGGTGTGCATTCCGTTTTACGCTCGGACCATCGGACGTTAGATTGGATAAGTTGGTAGTCTCAGTGCAATCTGAGTGAATGACCGTTTTGATCCACGGCACACTGCAATCAAGGCGTACGTGCCAATGTGAACCTTATCGAGGTGATATAAGGTAAAAAATGGTGACTCAAATTTGTAATCCAACGACAGTTTATGATATGAATAAAATTTTACGTTGAACAGGTACCATGTGGACGTGATGTAAAAAATGAAAAGGTTTTAAGGCAATTACAGACCTAGCGATTCCGACAGAATTGCTAGAATATCTTCCGGTAGTTAGAATCTCTCTCATGTATTTATTTATTTAAAATAATTACACAGAATTACAGTTAAAAACTAAGTCACTGTGAATTACAAATTATATATACAATTATACCCTGCATTTTAATACACGTCAGAAGAATTAAGTCTATCTATCATCTCACAGTACCTTAAGCATTCGCGATACACAGTTCACCAACTAATTCCAAAGACACATCCGGTGCTGATGCAAGAAGCGCATTGAGGTTGTGTAGAGCTCTGACAAAAGGAGAGTTTTTGCGCGCTATAGTGCGCGCCTCTGGCGGAGCTAGCGTTAGCCGGTTACGTGGACGAAAATTAATCCTAGACAGCGAGGAGACTAGCAGACGCACCGCCTGACCCACCAGCTCAGGGCAATCTGAACCACCTCGCAAGATTTTGCAAGCGCTCGTTAGTAACATACAGTTACGTCTCACCTCAAGTGAATTAAAAGCTAATATGGCCAAAATAAATTTTGTGGGATATAAAAATGGATAATATCCATATTTTTTCTTATAAAGAAACCGTAAAAAGGCTTTTTGGATTTTTTGCAGTAGCACGGCGTAAGTAGCTTCATGCAGATTCCAAATTATAGGTAGATGCTGTCTCAATTTTGCTTCTAACTAGGGCGGTGAATATGTATAGCCCTAGGATTGTCGAAATCACGCGCATTCCTGATCACGAACCCCAACCTTCTGAAACGATTCGAGGCTAACGCTTTTATGTGGTCATGAAAGGTGAGGCGTGAGTCAAATATGATATGACACCCAGGTCCTTGACGGTGTATCTACGCGAGTTAATAGTTCCGTTCCCAATGTACATTTGATTTGAATGGGATTATGGATACGCTCATGCAAAGGTCATTACTGAGCATTTATCTATATTAAATAGAAGCTTGTTTTGAATGCTCCACCGATTTAACCGATCAATGTCTTCCTGTAGTGCTTTGCAGTCTGAAAGCTGTTGCACGCCATACATCAGCTTCAGGTCATCGGCATAGAGCAGTGATCCGGCACTCTTTGGGATTGACGCCAGATCATTGACCATGATTCCAAACAATAACGAACCCAAGATCGAACCCTGGCTGACTGCAGAACGGGTGTGGTATGATTCAGAGACAAAGCATTGTATAACAGGTTAAAAAATAAAAAATATACATGTCACACAATAGATAGAAGTACAAAGGCGAACTTATCGCTCCACATCCCATTCCAGTTATAGCAAGTTGTAACGACAAATGGCATCGTTTGTAGTGTGCTCTGCGCATATTAACCTTTCGCGTGCCTTGTTTCGTATCCTTCCAGAACGGTTTGAAATTTTTTATCAAACACTTAAAGTGTTTTTTTTGACATCGACATAGCAAAGATTAAGGTGCAGCTGATTCACCGTTTTTAGGGTTCTGCACCCAAAGGTTGTTGAGTGCGTTTTGGAAGTGATTAGGAGTAACGCCTTCTATATCTGACCCTTTATCTAGCCATCTAGCGATTGGTCTAGACTCTTCGCTATTAGACCTTTTGCAGAATTTGTATTCATTATTATTGAGTTACACACTTTGAAAGATTATTTGAAATCGGATAAGTAGTTCTATAGTTTATACCTGAACATAACTAACTTACAGACTTTTCCTCTGAATAATATTGGTATAAAAGTATAATATTATCTAACCGCGATAACAATGGCATTGGAATGTCTGTCAGTTAATAATAATCATTAGGTAATACATCATAAGGGGCTAGTTCGATTGGTATGAGATTGTCCCCTAATTCTATTCATTTATTTATTCACACCTAGCTATATCCGTCCAAAATATATTCTCATTAAGATTTCGCTACGTGCATTCAGGTTTACTGCCATTTGATTGTGATTGGAAAAGTTGATGCATTTCATCTGCAGTGACTGAATTGTTGAGCCACGGGTTTAACGAATTTCGATTTTATATGTTTTACTAGCTAACCCAAAAGAGTCTGAAGCTAGAGTTGGATTGGAAGCCAAGCATTCTGGTCTATTTAACCTTTTGGCATAGCAGATGAATTGAGAATTTATATTTATTTTCTATCAAGTTCGTATGTTTCATTAAATCGTTAAAAGAAATACAGTGGTATGCATATACATAACATTTTCTGTAAATATAGGATTCCATTTAGAACTGTACGTTATATAAGTATGTACACTAGACAGCATAAGTGCATGGTCAACTGACAAACTGTTTCCTTTGACGCGCTCGCTAAAGCCATCTATGTGCACGACGTGTAATATCATTATAGATGTAAATGTAAACCTCAGAGGATCAGCAAGGTTTCACTAGATGGCGTTGTTAACAAAAAATGGAAACAAAAAGTCATTCTTCGTCTTGGATATAATTATAATTTGGGTTATTATTTTTGGATGCCAGCTTGGCCTTGCCCTCTAAGTGTCTTTGAAACTGGACGTCGCTGGAAATGTCAACACCAAGGATCCCAATACTCTTTGAAATCTAAAAAGGATTGCCTTCGAACTGTGGGGCTACAGAAAAGGCGGTTTCTTGGCGGTGAACGCACATACTAGTCTTCGTGGGGTTGAATCGGACCAAATTATCCCTCCCCCACTCAGAGACTCTGGATAGAGTGCTCTCTATTTTGGACACAAGTCGTTCGCGACTCTCTACCACTGCAGAACGAGGGATGTTGGTGCCGCCCGTGTAATTTGTATCACCAGTACTGTCGTCCGCATAACAATGAATTCCATCAATGGACAGCATGTCATTGATATTTGATATGCAACAGAAACAGCGTTGGAGACAGTACGGAGCCTGGTGGTACACCAGCATTTATGTCCATGCTTTCGGAGCAACTGCCGTCTACAACGGCGCGTATGCATCTGCCGGACAGAAAACTGGCAATCCATTCGCACAAACCCTCGGGTACTCCGTAAGATGACAACTTCGATAGAAGACCACGATGCCAGACCATCATCATAGGTCATTTAACTGTGTTGGCTTTTGTATTATAAAACTAACATAACCTCACCTAACCTGACTTGTAAACGTGCTACTTGCAGAATAAATAAAATTATATACATCGTTTATTTTGATTATATACATAATATCATTTAATTCATTCATTATTTCATTTCTATATTTTGGTCTTTAACTTTGGGGTTTTCGATAAAACTAGCTTTATGCCGAAATGAAAATTCGGACAAACGATACAGTTGGGATATGAATTCCAATTATTCCGGTAAATAGCTTTATACAAAACGTTTGGCTGAATCATATATAATGTTGTATCCTCATTAAATAGTGCTGCCCTAGCCCACCTGGTTTTACTATCAGAACATTCGTTAGCATCACTGCAAAAAGTCAGCAAATCTAAACGCTCTAACATAATATTATTAAATTTTATTATGAGCAGTGTGTGCTCACGCGACGTCACGTCAGGTCGCGACCGCTGAAACTCCGTAACATGACACCTGTCAGGTGAAATTCTTTATTTTTAATTCCCACCACAGACAAAAAAATGATATGGCGTGTGCAAACTCCCTTGACACATCAGCCTGTATAATTGTAGGTTTAATTTTTCTGTGTTCTCAGTGTTTGTATTACTCCCTATGTACAGGGGGTTGTTGCATTTGGTTTTAGCTATATGAAGACAGTTTAGTGATGCATAGATACTGTTTACTTGTGTTACAAATCCTTATAGGCATGATCAAAAAAAAAACCAAAACAAAATATTTATTCAGCAAATACAGCCTATGATTTGCATATCGTATATGTATCAAATTATTAAACTAATAAAATTTAAGAGATACGAGTATGTTATTAATGTTGAATCATGAAAACAGATAAGGCGAAATATTTTTGTGATAAGCATGAACATTTGTTTAATGCGTGTTTTTAAATCGTATACATACATACATACATACATTCACGCCTTTATTCCCAAAAGGGGTAGGCAGAGCACATGAAACGTATGTTCCTGCGCCACTTTTAGCATAAATGTGGGTATAAAATATCGACAAAATGTGATATTGCAGTGATAGGTTGCTAGCCCATCGCCCACAACACACTTCCACCCTGATCCCTTAGTCGACTTTTACGACACCCACGGGAAGAAAGGGGGTGGTGAAATTCTAACCCGACACCACACGGGACATTTAAATCTAATATATAATAAATACTTGCTTTTAATAAATACTTGCTTTTAAGAGAAAAGAAAAACATAATTATATTAGTTAACATAGGTTAAGTTTTATAGTTACTCACGGCGCCATTTGTGCAGCGATAAAAACGCGCGTTTGGTCGACACGTCACAACCGCTTGGTATCGACACTGTATTTATTAACTGATTGATTAAAATGTACCTCGTTTCTGACGTTACTTATTTTAGTTAATTGCGGGTGTAACGTGGTTGCCATTTTATCACTTATCGCTGAGGATAAGACATCTGTCACGTTCTAACGAGCATGCGAGTGCGAGAGTGACGGATGTCTCATTCACAACGATAGTTGATAAAATGGCAACTGTACTACGCCCGCTGAATTCAGCAGTGTACCCCAACCTCACCAGTCAATTGTTCACCCAACAGAATATTGAAATACGTTCAATATTGTCGGAAGTGCTGCGCGAAACAAATGGTGGCTATTCATCGGCGCACCTCGTTCGAAAACTACATTTTAATTTGTCATTCCAACGTTTGAAATTTGGTAATAATAATCATTCGTTTTGACGAAATAACTTACTATTTTTATTAAACAATGTTGATGATTCAGTCTTATCATCAATCAGAAGATGAACCCGTCGTCCGTTGACTATGTTATTGTAATTAAATTTCCAAAGAATCATTTCTTTGCTCTCAGAAGAAATTGCACTCAGTTTTGTTTTTCTTATCAGAAATAACACAAACTCAAAATAATCTTCATTAAAGTAGGTCTTAACTTATCTCAAAACAAAATATTATAAGAAGCGTTAAAGTTAAATAATAGCATGAAACATAATTTTTGCCAGCCAGATCGGCAAAATACCCCGCAGCGTCTTAATTTAGCTACAATGCTTTTTAAATTCGTTTGTCTTTATCTACATCGACATTTGAGTTTGAGAGAACGGGACGAAATATATTTAAGTTAACGCACATAAGCAGTTCACCTCCATCCTCACCAGTCAATTGTTCACCCGACAGAATATTGAAACACGTCCAATCCTGTCCGAAGCCGCGCGAAACAAATGCCGGCTATTAGTCGGCGCGCTCCGTTGTGGATGAAATGGGGAAAAGCGATGTTGACTTCTTGTGATCTTTGAACGAAAACTTAGTTTCACTGTTTGAAAATCTGTACTTAACACTTTCACTGCCAGGAACCTGCCTAGCGGCCGTCTACGCCGTAGGCACTTTCCACTACTTACATAGGAGGGAAGCCACGAGATCGGCTACGAACGTAGCGCGAACGTAGAACGTAGCGATTCTTGGGAATGAATGTCAATTGTCAATGAATGTCGATTCTTGGGAATCAGACTAGGAAACGGTGACAGTCTTGAAGGGACTACGGCGAATCGAAATTAAAGTTATTGTATGGGCCGTGCGCATGTGCACACGGTCTTAAATAAAGCATTTAAAAAGAGAGACGTAGGTACTATCGGCTGCATTAATGCATGGACACCTTACGGTCTAGTTTCGCTTGCACCGTTCGACATCTACAGCTGATATGATTGCATCCGTTGCGCACAAAATAAACTAGATGGCGCTGCTGGCCAAAAATATTGATATATAGACGAATATAACTTAATTCACTGATAATAATTGACTCCTGTAATCACCAAAAAATTTTCTTGCGATGCGAGTACAATTATTGACAAGTTTAGCAAGGTTTAATCTACTGTAACCGTATTTGAGTGTGACTGAACTGTCATCCTACCTACTGGTTTATCAAAGGTATATATTTCACAGTTGAAATATGTATACCCGTGATAAACCACTGACCAGTGTCAACAACAAGATTGGATGGGCTTGTGGATTAGCCTATTAAGTGCAAATGACACGGTGCTGACTGACTTTTTAGTGTTTTTATGATTTCTGTTTTTTACACTATTTTGCACAGCCAAAAGTAGATTTTTGAAATATAAATAACAGTAATTAAATGCAATTAAATAACTCAAAGAACTTTTCATTTTAAAATTATATTTATTCAGTAGTAGTATTAGTGAATTAGCCACTTATTAACATGTTATCGAGGTTATTGCTTAAATTTCATTTCCGAAAATCGGAAAAAGATTGAAGCTTTACCTCAATAAAAATAATACCTATTGTCAATTTTATTAATAATTTCAGACCGGGTTATGATAACATATATATCAGGCGAACGCATTCTGGTGTTTATTGGCATTTTCTATTTAAGTGAGATTTGAAATAAGTAATTAAACCCGCCATTTAAAATAATAAAAAAATACGAAACAATCTTACAGTTCACTAAGGCTTTTATTATTGATACTAGTATTTCATAGATTATAATGGTAGGCTTCTACGGTTATTTATCTCACTCGATCTCGTTAATTAACAAAATGATTATATTCTATTATGATAATTTTCCTTAACGTAACACATCTATTACTAATAGTGTCTACAGGGATAAAAAAGCACGATGAAAACAATATTCTACTCATATTTTACTTTTGTCATTTGTTTATATATAACCCGGTCTGTCTTTCTTCAAACCCTACATGTTCACAGTTAGATATACCACCAGATTCCGCGTTAGGCACTACGTGATCACTGAACGTGAACTTATATGTCCTTATGAATAGATTTAAACACTTCTCACTTCTCATCACTAAACATGACAAAAATCCAGTTGTCCAGTGTCCAAATTGCGACAATTTGCTGTTTTATGTGCTTCTCTGTAAGTATGGGTTTAACAGCATGCCCATGATAATTTTAAACCCTTCTCGTTATGGAGACACGACGAACTCCACACTTGTGCAATAAATCGACGTAATGACTTGTCGATTCAAAATCATTTTCTTTATAGTCCATTGTCAATGGCTGGTCGCCGTTCTTTGTCGGTGTAGCAGAGACGTTTCCTTTTGCTCAACCTTTTTTTAGCTGTAACGATATTATTTGAAAATAAATCATCAGAAAAATGTATGATAGTTCAGTAGTAGTTACTAAATAATTATATCACAAACGTGTAAAATAACTACTTACGTTTAGATCAGTTTCTGTAGCTTGTAGCTTCGTTAAATATCGCAAATATTTGCGACCTTTTAACTAGATCAATATTACGTCGAAAACTAGTTTTAATATTCATGTTATCCAGAAAAAAATATGAATAACAAAGCTGAGTAGTCCTACGAACGAACACATAACATCTTTGTGATAAAAACGAATAAGTATGGTAGTTTTGATTCATTCGTCTACCCTCACCGATTATTATATTAATCGTAGTAGTAATGGATTAATATCTGAGCAGCAAATTAAACTTATGATAAATTTCAACTGCCTAGTCAATTGAACCGATGGTCGAGTGGCTAACAAGGCAAGTAACTAGGTCGACACCTAGCTTGAGAGTCGTGGGTTCAAATCCCGCACCCAACCAAAAATATGTTGGGAAAGATGTGTTTTTGGAATTGTTTGGATATTCACTGGTAGTGAATCGGAAACATCGCAAGAAAAATAAATGCACAAAGGTAGCACATAAATAGAATACACATTCCAAATTGCGTCATAATACCGCCATTATCGATCGATAATTCGTTGGCAAGATTACTTGACAATATAATGGTGTGCTTATCAGAGCAAAGCGTTACTTCTCCCCGGGACAGAGCCTTTTACTATATAAATCTCAAGTCCGTCCCCACATGAAGTATTGCTGTCATATCTGGGCAGGAGCACCTGGATACCAGCTTGGGCCTTTCGACTCGTTTCAAAGACGCGCTGTGCGAATCGTAGACGATCCCAAACTCACAAGCGATATCGAACCGTTGAGTCTAAGGAGAGACTTCGCCTCCTTGTGCGTGTTCTATCGCTTGTATAACGGGTTGTGCTCCGAAGAACTGTTCGACATGATGCCTACGGCTGCGTTTTACCACCGCACCGCTCGCCGTCGGCAGGGCATTCATCCTCTCACCCTGGAACCTAAATGGTCGCGTACCGTACGGTTTCAGAGACATTTTCTCCCTCGGACGCTCCGGTTGTGGAATGAGCTCCCTGCCGAGGTTTTCCCCAGGGGCTACAGTATGGGGTTCTTCAAAAAAGGAGTGTATAAATTCTTAAGGGGTCGGCAACGCGCATCTAACACCACTGGAGTTGCAAGCGTCCATAGGCTACGGTAACCACTTACCATCAGGTGGACCGTAAGCTTGTTTGCCACCAACATCCGTATTTATTTTGAACCTTATTTTAATGCATATAAAGTGCATGAATGGTCAATTAACTTTTTTAGTTTTTTGAACCTGACTGTTGCTATAATAGGACGGACCCAATATAGCGGTCGAACTGCGTGGTTGGAGGGCAGCCTGGGGAAAATTCAGGGGAAGCCTCCGGCACGACCACGCGGGGAAGTTTTGTACACTGGAATACTCTAAGAGTTTGCGCTCCAGTGAGATTGGTTGAACGGTATCAACCGAATCTGGGGTGTAAGTGGTATCGAACTACTGGGAGTTTTATCGCTGGTTCGCTAAAACCTAGCCTAGCTGAGAAGAGTCCAGCAAGAAACTCAGCTAGGCCCGACTTGCGTCGTACTGAGGTCAATTAACTGTGTTGGCGATGGTACTCCCGAAAGTTTCGTAATCCGGAGAACGGCTTTTTGCCGAACTGTATATTCGGCCAAAAGAGTTGAGAAATTAAATTTGTCTTAAATCGACCCCTATACGATCGTTATAACAAGAATGTACGCAAATTAGAGAGTTTTACAGAATTTTCCTGTGTTACCTTGTCCGGGATATTATAATCCCATGGCTGGAAACTTAAACAGAATAATTAAAAGTTAACAAATCCCTTAATTATTGGTTCAGGTAACTGAAGGCTTAAGAGCTTTAAGTTTGTTTTATAACTTAACGTTGTTTTAATTATAAATATTATTATATCGGTGCTTAACAAAATTGTGATGCTACTTAGCAAATAATTAGTAAATATTGCTGCCTGTGTGACTCCATCCTCGTGTATAGGTAATAAATTGTGTGGTAAAATAAAATATGCCATTCCTAAAGCCGCATTTGTCTATCGTGTTATGTTGTGACGCATCAGAAACGGTATCGGTTTCATACATTTAATATGGTTGTGTTCACATTTGTCTGATGCCGTCGTCGTCAGAGAAATGTGCGTTCTAATGCATCACAACACAACACGACAGACAAATGTGTCCTTCGCTTAAGGCTCGGGCGCTAATACCTGCGACCCTTCCGTGTAGTTAATTTTAAACCTTTGTTCAAGCATTTTTTACAACTTCATCTATGTGACGTTTCACAAGCACTTTTGAGTCTATTTGAAATAAAATTATTTTGATTTTCGACTTCGGACTTTCTTGATTAGCGCCCTTGTTTAATGATTAAGTGCAATTTTCCGCACGCGTGGCGGGCGGTGATTGCTTCTATATGGCCAGCAGTTGGTCGTACGTAGCTCATTTTACGCGCGTCAGGTAGATCTAAATGACAAATGACAGTTGAATTTTCCTAATGCTCGTTCGAAACCTTAACGTGTTTATCCCTCCGGTCGAACATGTAGTGAATTGTACGTAGATCAGGTAAATCTAAATGTCACTTTTTGTATGGGAAAACGACAGTCGATTTGTCATTACGTGCGTTCAAAAGGTTACAATTCTCAGCAAACAACTTGAGCAAATGACCTTGCCTGCGCAAAGGTGAATTGTACGTACGAGCTGCCCCGCCACTTCGTCCCGCATGTTCAAGTCAATTGGCGGGAACTGTAAGTAAATGGTCGCCCCTGTAGAAGTAACCCCTGTAGACCTAACGCGCGTTCGAAACGTCACGTGAATACTCGTGAAGTTTCGAACGCGCGGTAGCACAGTTGAACTGTATTTTTTTCACATAAAATTGACATTTAGATCTACTTAAAGTACATACAATGCGTTACGTGATCGACGTGCAGGGTTACCGTAAGTAAAATTAAAAACTAAAAAATTGTTACGTATACAACACAATCGTGTGGTTGTCCATTGTTTATTTGTATGCTAGTTATATAGTATTTATTTATTTAATTATTTATTTATTGAACAAGGCACACCAACAGTTCATAAACAATGCAACCAAAAAACATACTAGATACTATAGACAATTACAATATTTATGCACCAATAACAGGTGTACAACAGCATTTAAACAGTTTGAACTTGAACACTATCTTAAAATTAACAATGCACTTAGTGCTTAAAAATAATAATAAAATACATATATCACATCACATCATCAGCCTATATACGCCGCACTGCTGGGCACAAGCCTCCTCTCATGTATGAGAGGGAACGGGCAGCAGAGGAAAAGCTAACGGTAAATATGAAATCATATTCCGTACATAAGTTCCGAAAAACTCACTGGTACGAGCCGGGATTCGAACCCACGACCGCCGTTTGACAGCCGCATGCCTGAACCACTGGGCTACCGTAGCTTTTTACATATATAAATAAATAAAGAGGACATGCAAGTTTTTACCTTAAAACATTATAATGTTATAATATTTATAATTAATTAATTTATAAAGTGAGAGTAATGTGCAGCCTAATCTATAACTTTAAGTAAGTATTCTACGCTTCAATTTGAAAATGGAATCGTGAAAGATATCCATTTCAAATTCTTGTCATATGTTGAACAAGATCGATTAGTTTTTTACAGTTTTTGCAGTGCATATGGTACTACTCGTACTTTTCCGCGCACGTGCGGGAATGAGCACTTTCCGTACATATGTAGAAACGTTAAAGAGCCATATCTACTGTAAAAGCCAGTTGTACGATACACGCGCGACTTAAAACAGTCTTTTCGGTCGTGTTTTAATTCATCACCACTCGAATTTCCTATTTTCTGCACTTGTATCGTAAATAACTATTAGTCGAGGGCTGGACTTAAAAAGTCAAGTTCAAAAAGGCTTCGTTTATTAGTGAACGCTGACGTAGTGTCGTTGTGGTTTGTGAGCGGTGATCCGTACCCGCAATCAGGGGACTTTGTGCACAAATATACGAGACACTGGCGCAGTAGGTGCGCTGGTCGATTGTGTAACGTTTTGAACGTGCGTTAGGTAAAACTAAATGTCATTTTTGTATAGGAGAATAAAAGTTGAGTTGCATTAACATTCGTCCGAAAAGTTGCTGGTCCGATCGCTTTGGATGTAATAATAAGAAATATAGCGATTTTGATTAACTTATTTTTTCTGTAAAATAAAGGTAGGTCTTAATTCCATCAGTAAATTATATACTGAAACAATTGATTAAACCATTGTACCTAATGATAAGTTATTTTAATTTACATCGCTCGAGTGAATTTCAATACACACATTGACTGCCAGTAACTCGCCTGGCGGGCGCTCTGTTCGTAGGCCCGTTCCTCTACTTTGCGGAAACCCCACGGCAGTAGCTACGAGCGCGAGTTTATTGGCAGTGAATGTATTAATCTATTTATTACTGTGTGAATACATTTTGTGAGATTTAATTGCAAATGTATACCGTTAATCTTGATGTCTATAGCTTTTTTATTGAGGTAGGTATCTTTGTCTCATTTCTCATTTAATTTGATTTCGTATGTTTGTACCTGTTCTGTATAAATATAATACTCCTAGGGCGAGTTGCACCGACCAACTATTACAGACTAATCAAGTGATCAACATTAAATATGGCACCGGAAGCTGTCATTCCATACAACTTGTCAAACTTTCCATTTATTCCGATTTCCACGATTGATGGGTGCCGGTTTATATACGGCCCAATAATCAGCGTCTACTACATCTGCGTTTTTTTTAACTCATGCAAAAAAGAAGAGATAAAGATAGATGGACGCGGATTATCGGGCCGTACATTAACCAGCAACGTTTGATGCTACCCACCCTTCAAATTACCTCCAATTCTAGTCTACGTTACGAACGCATTTTTACACGAGTAAAGTGAGCCTACTGTACCTGTCCCACTGCCGCGAACCAAACTCGTTGCCCGTACGCAACTCGTTGCTTGCGACCCTTTGGCCGCTTCACAAATATTTGACGTGTTTCTGATTACAAAGCCTCAGTGATTTGCTAACGCTCCCGGCAGGCGTGTTGCGCAGAAACGGGACATATTTTTGGGACAAACTTCGATATACAAGAGAATCAGTAACACACGTCGGTTCAATTCGTCTCTTTGACATAAAATAAATGATAAAATTAAGCAAGTAACAATAAAACTCATACAAATACATACCATCTCCTCTAAGTCACAAGGTTGAAGTTGCTAACCAAAAACAGATTTCGCTTAGATGGATATTAGAAGTCGAGTTTTGGAAGACGATATTAAAAGGGCATCTTTAATAATTCGTGTACCCCATTAGCGTGAGTTGTTGTTAATATGTTGTAGTGAATAAATGATATGACTATGACTATGAAATTATAATTGATAGGTATACATACTCAAATACATAGAAAATATCCAAGACTTAGAAACAAATATCCATGCTCATCACACAAATAAATTCCCTCATCGGGCTTCGAACCCGATCCTTCAGCTTCGTAGGCAGTGTTAACCACTAAACAGGTCGTCAAGAAAACGCTTAACACTTTCACTGCCAGGAACTCGCCTAGCGGGTGCCTACACCATATCGCTTTCCGCTACATACGAGGAAAACCACGGAATCACGAGCGTAGCGGGTAGCGATTCTTGACAGTGAATGTGTTAAAACAAAATTCGAAACAATAACAATCTAAGGAATAGAAGGTCAAACGATATATTAATTCAATATCAATAAAATTATACAGCACCGAAGAATTCTGCTTATCGTGAATACATTAAGAGATAACAAAGTTTTGTCATAAAACTGATCGCTACTACTGTTACTGCCATGGACATGTACGTATGGACTCGCAAATACTCAATGAAAGACTAAATTAGAGAAGTTTAATATCGTGTTCGTATTCGTAACAGAGATTATCCTACTTTATAATTTGCACCTTTTATAAATCTCTGTTGTATAAAATTGTTTAATTGTAGTCCAACATTACAGCAACGTTCTATTACTAAAAATGCATTTTACCCACTTTTACCCCCATTTTATTTATTGCTAGTTATAGGCGCCATTAAAGTGAAAAATGTGTTAAAGTCAAATAATTCATTTGTATAGAAAACAGGTACCTATGCAAAATTCAACTAAAATAACGATTTCTGCACTTAGAGCATTAAACCAACAGGAGCGGCCATGAGTCCTTTTCTATACATAAAAAGTCTGCCGATTTTTGCGGGGGAGGGGAACGTCAAATTTATGCGTAACGTTGAAATAGCTACGTCAGATAAACGTCAGTCCACTGGTCATATATTTTTGGCAGAGGGGAACGCCTGTCAATGGCCGCTCCGGTTGGTTTAATGCTCTAAGCTTCAACACGATCAATATCATACATAAAAATGCAGTTTATGTTATGTAGTTTTTTAAACCCCGAAACTCGCGATTCGACAGCTTCTATCAATAATTTTTATATTTTGCTGACGAGAATGATTCACAGTTTTATTTATTTATTTAACCTTATATCACAAAACAAATAGATATTAGAAGTGAACTTAATAGTGTGGTTAGATTCCAGGTAATCCATATGACAGAGATCGTTGGTACAGTCGACCTCAAAAAGAAAAAAGTGCAAAAGCGTATACTTACATCTTTTTGACCGTACCAACAAAGTTATTTTTATCAGCATCGATGTGGAGCATTTTGTAAGTTTCTCTATAAATCTGACGGTTTCTAAGGACCCTAGTATTTTCCAATTGTAAAAGAATGTGATACAAGCAGAACTTTCATTCAAAGAGTAGAGAATGATTGCGAAATGTCAAAAAAAAATACTGTGACATTCAGGGCTCTTTTGTGTATAAAAATACAAAACATACCAAATTAAAAAACATTACAAAAAACCTAACCTAGACCCTGAGCTACTGGTAGTCAGGGTAACAGACTCCTTCTTATTGTTATTATTATTATGACCCTGTGGTGTCCCACTGCTGGGCCTTTGCCCACCCACCCACTATTTTCCCAACCCTTCCGATTATAAGCAGTCTCCGGCCATTCTTTAAAAAACATAGTATAGTATTAAAAATTAAGCACCAATATAAATTCATCCGATTCAATAAAGTAGGCATATAGTCTGAATTCACTCAAAGCACTATTACACACCTCCTAGCGAGCTGGATTCGCTATAATATGAAAAGCTCGCTTCGAATGGAAAGCTCACGATGTAGGGCGCTGGAATAGCTTTCCGTAAGCTCAAAGCATCATAATCATACGTGGTTTATTTCTGGATACTGCCGCTCAAGTATAATAGTCTTGTTTGTGTCGATAAACCATCAATAGTGCTCTGAACATGTTAGGGAAACAGTATATTTATCTATCTTTTTAACGTTCCGAATAATGGTTTAAATTATTATTAACACTTTCCCTACCATGAACCCGCCTCGCGGGCGCTTACGCCATAGTCGCTTTCCGCTACATATGAGGTAAACCACGGGATAGGCCACGAGCATAGCAAGTAGCAATTCTTGACAGGGAATGTGTCTCTGCCAGGAAAACGCCTAGCAGGCGCCTACGCCGTAGACGTTTGCGCTTTATACGGGGAAAATCACGGGGCTAGCGGTAGCGATTCTTGGTAGTAAATGTGTCGATATTTGGCAGTATATTTTGCATCAACTAATTCAGCATGTGACCGTAGCACTCACGTGGCGTATAGTATCCTCACGCCAATAGTAGCAGAAAATCATGTGTAGCAGTATAGCGTGTATGCGAGCTATGCGCGCTTGTACAGTTAACCGATTCCCCGCCGTAGTAGCTTAACAAATAATTCACTGCCACGCATAATCAGAATAATAATAAAAAGCTTATTACAAAGACAGCATAACGGGATACTACAAAATGTATACATGCACAATTAAATATGACTCCATTGCAACCCAAAAACTACAAGCACAAGTAGTTCACACGCATACACACACACACACACACACACACACACACGCACGCACGCACGCACGCACGCACGCACGCACGCACGCACGCACGCACGCACGCACGCACGCACGCACGCACGCACGCACGCACGCACGCAAGCACGCACGCACGCACGCACGCACGCACGCACGCTCGCACGCACGCACGCACGCACACACACACACACACACACACACATTAATTAAAATTAAAATTAAAAAGCCTTTATTTGATCCAACAGTTTTAGTACAAGTGATACTACATCATGCGTCATGCATTATTTTCTACTTACTGTACAGTTACTTATCAGTTATATTTCCATTCAAAAATTTTATACCTATTTCATATAATTTAGAGTAATATAGTTCAATTTAACTTAGATTAATTAATTAAAATTATTTTAATTTAATACAATTTAATTGGGATGTACTTGTACAATTGTAATACGTTATTTAAATATAAATATGTCTTGTGTGTACTTAGTAGTTATTTTATAATATATTACATTACCTTTGATCATAAATTCATTCACATCACTTTAGTATAGAGTACAACAAAACAAAATAAGTAATTCATTGCAATACAATATGACAAAATGTAGTAATATTTTAAAGATGTTATGAATTTGACTATTACCTACAGTGACTAGAGAATACTAATTATTTACTTATAAGTCTATCCCAATTCAATTAAGGGACCCCCTTTCGGGTAAAGGCCTCCTCCAACTGCAGCCACGTCTCTCTGTCCTGTGCGGCGCGCACCCAGTCGGCGCCGGCGACGGCGCGGATGTCGTCCGCCCAGCGCTTGAGCGGGCGGCCGGCGCGCCGCTTGCCGCCGCCCGGCCCGCGCCACTCAGTCACTCTCCGAGTCCATCTCGAATCGCCGTAGCGCGCAATATGTCCGGCCCACCTCCATTTCAATCTTCTGACATGCTCTAAAGCGTCTTTTATTTTTGTTTTCTTTCTGATATTATCATTTCTTTCTCTGTCTCTCGTTTTGATGCCTAGTAAGCTGCGTTCCATCGCTCTCTGACAGATTGAATTTTTTTTAGCGTTGCTTTCCGTTATTGACCATGTTTGGCATGCATAAGTAAGTGTCGGTAAAATACATGAGTCCATAAGTTTTCTCTTAAGTGGGATCGGCATTTTTGATTTAAATATGTGTTTTAGTGACCAATAGCGTTTCCAGCTCAACGCGATACGTCTGTCTATTTCTTCTTTGTCTGTCTGGTCAAAAGAAACAAGTTTTCCTAAATATATATAATTTTTTACGTATTCAATTACGTCATTATTAATTTTGATCGTATTTGTCGAGGCGTTTGTCATAATTTTTGTTTTATCTAAATTTATTTCCAGTCCTATTGCTTTACTCCTGCGGTAGAGAGAGTTCAGCATGGTCTCTAATTCAATTGCGCTGTTTGCGAATATAACTATGTCATCCGCAAATCTCAAGTGACTTAGCCATCTTTTATTTATTCTTATGCCGTTTTGTTCCCACCCAATGTCGTGGAGTATAAGTTCTAGGACAGCGATGAAGATTTTAGGCGACATTGGATCTCCTTGACGTACTCCTCTTTGTATATTAAAGTACGGGCCTTTTTTGTCTAACTTTACTCTGCTTTTGCAATTATTATAAATATCCATTATAATTTCTACGTAAACATCCTCAATATTATGGTGTTTTAGTGCTTTGACAATTGAATTATGAGAAATAGAGTCAAACGCCTTTTGGTAATCGACAAAAGCCATGTATAGCGGCGTATTGAACTCTTTATATTTCTCTATTACTTGGCATAATACTTGAATATGGTCAATTGTCGAGTACCCAGGTCTAAATCCCGCCTGTTAAACAGGCTGTAGAGCATCAATTTTTGGTCCGATCCTTGACAATATGCATTGTGAAAAAAGTTTGTAGAGGCTGGAAAGCAGGCTAATTGGTCTATAATTTGATACGTCCGATGGATCACCTTTTTTGTATAATAGTGTGATTTCCGACTCGGACCATTGCACTGGAACTGTTCTCTCTTTCATAATCTCGTTAAAAATCTGTGCAATTAATTTTGAAATAATGTCTTTACCTGTTTTTAAAGCTTCATTTATAATACGGTCTGACCCAGGACTTTTGTTGTTGTTCAGTCTATTTATTATCATAATAACTTCTGATGCTGTGAACTCGGGCCAATTATTATCTGCAGTCGTCGCTAATTTAGTTTTCATGGCATTATATCCGTTTGTAGATTCTTGTGTTTCTTTGTATTTGTATAGCGTCTTATAAAAGTCCGTTGCCATTAACACGATTTCTCCTCTTTTTTCTGTTGACTTTTGAGAATTTTTAAGTTTAGGGATCCATGTTTGTTTACCGGCTAGGGTTTTTTGGCATCTTTTTATACCTCCTGTTAATTCAATGCATTTTTTATATTTATTTAACTTGTAATTGTTATATTCGTCCTTTACGAGTCTCTTCGTTGATTTGTAGAGTTCTTTTAGGTGCTGTTTTTCCGTTTTATTTTTATTATCTTTTTGTTGGAGAACATGTCTCTCTTTGATTAAAGATATGGTGGAGTTAGTCAATCTAAAAGGCGTTTTTTTTTTCGCGCTTCTTGATTCTGTAAGACTATCAACAATAGCTCTTTCCAATGCGTTGTAGAGGTGTTGTGTAGAGATGACATTTTCCGTATATTGAGTTAGTTTTTTATCCAGGTACTTGCGATAACTTGTTTGTTCTCTCTCGGTTTGTAGAGTCGATTTTGAGGGTTGAAACTTTTTTCTGCTCTGCTTCAGTGTTTTAATTTCTATTGTACCTCTCACAAAGCGGTGGTCTGTTGGAAAAGTTATTTTTCGTAAGATCTCGATATTTTTAAAGAGAGTTCTTTGGTTTGAAAGTATAAAATCTATTTCATTTCTCGTGTGTCCGTCCGGTGACATCCATGTCCAACGTTGATTGATATTTTTCTTGTAGAGAGTGTTTATGATAGACAGTTCTTCTTCTAGAGCAAATAATTTTAATCTCTCTCCTCTTTCATTACAGGTGCCTGAGCCGAAGGGCCCTATGATAGAGCCTATCGCGTCGGACGTTACTCCAATCTTTGCGTTGAAGTCTCCAAGTATTATTTGGTTGTTCCTAGACCTTTCTCTAGCTTTCCCGATGTCCAAGTAAAAACGCTCTTCTTCTTCGTCCGTCGCTTTTTCAGTCGGCGCATATACTTGTATAATAGAAATATGTGTATTGTTAATTTCCATGTTCAATAGAGCGACGCGATCTGAAAAATGTGTAAATTCTATAATATTTGATTTGTATTTCTTGTTGACTAAAAATCCAATTCCTCTTTGACCTTTTGTTTCGCCATAGTAATAAAATATGCACCAATCTAGTTCTTCGATGCCATAGCCAACCTTTTTTACTTCAGACAGTCCAATGATATCCCATTTAACGTATCGTAAAGCATTTTTTAGTTCTATTATTCTGTGTTCATCTTTAAGCGATCTTATGTTGTACGTGCAGATGCAGAGGTGATGTCCAGTTGGAGGGTTGCAGTCGTTTTCTCCCGCGGTGACAAGCCGTGTTGGGAGATTATTTATTTGTTTTTGTTTGTTCGTATCGGTATTCTTGCTAGTGGAGGGGGTCTCGTGGCGTCATGCGTCGCGATCACTGTTTCTAGTTATGTAAGATGTTATATTATTTTGATGGGATTTGTGCTTCTTGTTTGTACTATGTTTTCTATTTTGGTTCCAGGAGGCCGCTGCTTCCGGACCGTTTTGTGATATTTGGGGTGGAGACAATGATAAATGTCGCTTGTTAGAGTTTCCATCCTTGATATTCTTCTTTACAATTAATTTATCATATTTTATAAATGCTGTATTTCCATTTTCAATCTCTTTTTGCTGTTGTTGTTTGAGACTTTCCCTTATTTTCAGAATATTTACTGGGAATTCTTCTTTGATGTACATATTTGTGTTTGTTAGATTATTCTTATTTTGCAGAACTTTAATTTTCTTCCCCAATGTAGTAAAGGCCACTGAGATCGGCCTAGGGCGGTCTCCTTTTCTACCCATCCTTCTTAGTGACTGTATCTCGAACTCTTGGATTTCCACTTTTAATTGTGTTCTAATGATGCCAATAATATTTTCCTGGAGCTCGAAGTACGATTTTTCGGTTTCATCGACTCCAAAAATAACTACATTTCTTTGGACGCTGTTCTCCAGAAAATAGAGTCTTTTTTCTTGGTCTTCCACTTTTGATCTTATATCTCCCAAGTCCTGGCTAAATTGCTCCAATCTTTTGTCGATATGAGTATTAATATTTGTGGTTATTTTTTCTTCAACTTGATGGAATCGCGAGTCAATTAGGTCGAATCTTTTGTCGAAGTCAGCTCTCATTTCTAATAGCATTTTTTGTAAAGCTTCCATGTTGTCTATCGTTTTTTGTTATAGTTCCCTCTAGCGGTGAATGACTTGTACTAACAAGCTTAACTTTTAGGTTGAAGATGTTGGGAGGTCGATAGTAAGTAATCTCGGTTGTTTGGATGCTACGTAGTTCGCGTGAACCAAGATAGATGGCGTTGCTCTCAAAATTTAGTGGTAGGTAGATAATAAACAATGTCCGTGGTTATAATTGTCACATAATAACCTTAATCTTTTTTAAAAAGTCTCACAAATATCACTGGACTTGGTATTTTTATGCACTTTGTCACATTTAAGTCTAGTTCATAGTACAATATAGACACTGTTTGCACTTAAGTTCACAAAATAGTTGTCAACGGTTCGTTTGTTTTGAATCACTATTTTACTGTTTTTACGCACAAATTATTGTCTTTTAGGTAAGAACCACACAGTATGTTGGAAAACACTTTGTCCTTTTAATTTTTCCGTGTATCGATGAACTTTTAAGCACTTATTTATATTTTAATCTCTGTTTTTACACGGACTCGACGTTAGCCGTGGCACACTAGCGCCCCCTCCACACACACACATGCACGCATAAAATACGAACAATTATAGATGAAACTTTCATATTATTATAATTGGTTATGTCAGCCTATTTGGTATCCCTTGGAATATTATTTTTTAATTCAAATTCACCGAATCATCAAAATTTTGCGTTTAACTATATTTCATTCTTATGTTCTGTCTATTATCCTGTTTCTTGAATAATGTAATTTTAACTTGCTTGGAATTTTTAATTTCAAGTTAATAAATAATTATTAATCGGTCTCGCAGATGTCCAAGATACAGGCTCAGCCTAGTTTGGAGTCTGATGGATATGTTCTTGTATGCTAATCTGTTTCTGTTAAATAAACTATTTGTATTTGTATTTTGAATAATAATAACGCACGCCTTCCAAATCACTGGGGTTTGGCCCGTGAATTTCAATAGGAGATACAAAATAATAATACTTAATTATTTTCAGACCAAAGATCCATAGAATTAAATTAGACATAATTATATCAGAACTAAAACAAATTAAATTACAAATTCATTTCAAAAACATTAATTAGAAAAACAAATAAAAAATTAAAAAAAAACAGGTACAGTTAGACACTCGTTGCATTTTATCCCAATGCAGCAGGGACGGTCCGTCTAGGCGCGCGCGCTATCTCTCCACTTCCAGAAGAATACTATGATAATGTTCTCAAGTTCTTTAGGCAGAAAGTCAGTCTAAGTTATGCTGTACATGCATAGAAACGTCACTTCGTCGTTGCCATTACGAAATGTGTCGATTCAGAAATTACCTACACGTCTTAGGGAACTTCAATACCAATGCCTTGTTTTTAATGTCACGAGACTGACGCTTTTCAAAAAATGGTGTGCATTTTTCAACCGGTTTCCGATTGAGCAGAATTTTGGCATATTTATGAAAGTTCAACAACATATTTATTATGGGCCCAAAGAGGTCAGCGGTCCAATTAAATTCAATTATAGCGGCTGCCATATTCTGTTCTTACTAGAGGGAAAACTAGACCTGGACTTGTTGGGGTTAGATCAGTTTCCTCAATAAATTACATTATTGTATAAGGACGCTTCTAGAAAATTTATGCCCCTATCCAGAGACCGCAAGCCGTCAGCGACTCGTTCAAACGCGCCCGAGAATGCATGGAAACGTCACCTTGGCGCCGACTTTAACGAAATGTGACGTTAGAAAAATTACTTTCCGAATGTCTGAGTCAGCACTGGAAATTTAATAAGGTCGCACCTGACGCTGAAAAGTGTGCTTGAGTTCTAGCGACATGTTTTCGAGGTTATGATGCTGTTTGATTTTGCGCTTGTTTTTTCTTTGTACGTTGGGGTATCTGTTGATTGAATGTACCGGATTGGTGAATAAAAGTTAGTGAACTGGGAGGATATTTTATATTTATTTGGTAGATTCTTATTGCACAATACCTTGACAACTTACTTGACTTTGTGTAGTGGCGCTGCCTACGAAGTTGAGGGTCCTGGGTTCGAATCCCGTAAGGGCAAATATTTCTGTGATTAGCTTGACTATTGTTACCTGAGTCTTGGATGCTTTTTATGTACTATTATATTAAGTATATCGTCGTCTTGTACCCATGGTTTTTTTTATTGAGAAGATAATTAATTGTAATCGCTCATCACACAAATACCTCATGCCGGGATTAAAATCCAGGACCATAATTAGTCAGTACCTGATAGGCAAAAATGGTCGTCAAATTAACTAGTTAGGTACTTAAAATATATTATTGATTAATAATAATAACTTTCAGTACGTCTATCCAAACATAATTACTATACACGGCACTACAAATATTCATTATAACATGTTCATTATAATTTGATTAATCCGTAGTACAAGTACCATTATAGAATCAAATTTCTGTAATATGCGTACAAAGCTGATAAAATGAACACTAAATTCAAAGCTATCATAATCATAAATTATTATTAGAGATAGATTTTAGCAACCATTAAATAATTCTTAAATGAAAATTCAGTAATTCAGCAATGTACGTTGCACTCGCACAAATCATGAAAATCGTTCCAAATACATTGAAATCAATTTGAATCGTAACACAACAGCATACGGTTTAAAATTCCCATAAACATTTTAATCGTAAATCGCTTTACAACTGGCCGCTTACAATGCTTCGAAATTCAAACCTGAGCTGAATGCACTCGACCGTTGGAATAGACAAAATAATTGATTCACCGACAATTGATTCTAAATTCGAATAAGGCGATTTTGCCATTTGCAGCGTACTTCTCGAGCGTTCTCTCGAAAGTGAACTTTAATTTATCTCTCTAGGGTTTCTTTTCAAGTGGTTCGGTTAAGCAAATTATTCATTTAAAAAGTGGCATTGAGCGATATGGAAACAGGAGCCAGCATTCAGCTGGCGCAATTTTTATGGATAATGGCATATTGACTGATTTTCATACATACATAGCACATACATAGATTCACGCCTTTTTTCCCAAAAGGGGTAGGCAGAGCACAAAAACTGATTTTCAAATCTGCTAAAAACGTTAAAAACGGTCTGTTAGAATAAAATTGTAGGAACATAAGAACAACTGACTTCACCATTTGTTTAGAAAACCCATGTGACTCCTCGCGTATAACAGAAGATAAAGTATGTCCTTTAAAGTCTATTCGTTCATTCTAAAGGTTAACTTTTTAACACCTATCGTAAAGAATGCAGACAGACCCGCAGTATAAAATGTGGCCTATGTCCTAAAGACCATTATATGTGTATACTGGTAAAAGACTTTTATAAATGCGATAAGTAGTTTCGGAGATTATCTCTTACTTACAAAGTTAAATACAAAGCTATAAAGTTATATTTCACAGACTCAGAGAGTTTTCAGCTACGCTAAGCTACGGTAGCATAGTGGTTCAGGCATGCGGCTGTCAAGCTGCGGTCGTGGGTTCGAATCCCGGCTCGTACCAATGAGTTTTTCGGAACTTATGTACGGAATATTTACCGTTAGCTTTTCGGTGAAGGAAAACATCGTGAGGAAACCGGTCTAATCCCAATAAGGTCTATTTTTCCCTCTGGGTTGGAAGGTCAGATGGCAGTCGCTTTCGTAAAACTAGTGCCTATGCCAAATCTTGGGATTAGGTGTCAAAGCGGACCCTGGGCTCCTTTAGGGGCGCAACCGGGAATAACGCTAGGAGAATGAATGATGAGAGAGTTTTCAGCTCTTTATTATTACTAAAGATAACGTATAGAACTAAACTAGAACAACTCGATTTTTCAACTCGTTTGCCCTATAAGTCGATTAATCATCGGAGCACTGGGAATAACCCCGACTAACCCTCTTATATTTCGCATAAGCCAGTTAGTTCGTTAGCTCGGTATCGGCTGATATTCACAACTTAACCAGTGTAAGTCTGACCTCCAATTACCCAAAGTTGTTACGTATATAGGGGTCACTTTATAATGGGGCATCATGTAAGGTGCAACCTGTGATTGGCTGGTGAAGTGATAGTTTTTAAAACATTCACCGCAAAAACCGCTACGCGCTACGTAGGTATATATTCGTGTAATTGTTCAAAAATTTTTTTTTTCTATTAAGCGAGGGGCGTTCAATAAGTTTTGAGAATCGGCATTAAAAACAGAAGTTATCTGTTAAATATTATTTTTAATTACTAAATACACTCTTTATTCGTTTACTTACCTAAATAATTTATCAAAAATGTTTTAATTTTGCTTCATATAAAAAAAAACTTTGGATAGGAAGACGAAATGAAGATTAGTTTTTACATCGACGCAATTGTACGATTTTATTGAGTTTTCCATATCTTAGAATAAGAAGTAATAGTAATAGAGTTGGTCTAGATTACAATGAAGCTTGTAGGTAACTATGGTTTTATAGAATTCACAAGCTTGAAAAACAGCCCTGGTAATCGGGAAGCTCGGCCAAGAAAAAAACTCATACAATTGTTTTTTTTCCCTTTGGTTTTTTCTGAGACTGCCTCACTTAATTGCTATAGAATTATGATGTATCACTCTCCAGTCTTATTTGTCACCTAGGTTCACCCTGTTTAAAAAAAATAAAAAAAATATATTAATGGCCAGAAAAACCAACCTTGAACTTTGATACGTGAGCGGTGCTTAAAAAAATGATGACATGAGTTTAATTTAACAAATTCGTGGCATCAAAACAAATAAACATTAAATTTTGTTGTATTTTTTTTTATTACCGCACCTGAATTTTGCCAACACCGCCCCAAACATGTAACAAAATATCCTCCCATTTTACTGACGTCAGAATATATTCCATACTATCATATTTATTTAGGTATTAAAAAAAAACAAATGGATGAAATCTTTTTTAAAGTTTTTAGTGTATTATTGAATAATGGCACAAGAGGAATGACAATCATAAATTATCATCATGAGACCAAATCATGCTGATTCTCAAAACTTATTGAGCGCCCCTCGTATGTTCTATGCTACGCTCGTAGACGATCCCGTGGTCTTACTCTCTTAGAGCGGAAAGCGCCTACGGCGTAGTAGCCCGACTGTCTAGTACAGTCATTATAGATTTTGACCCGTGAATAATTAGTTCTTGGATTTTTTTTCGTAGATCCCTCGGGGGGGGTCATTGAGAAGGTAAATTAAAAAAGTAGACTGAATCAGGCTCCTGCGTATATTCGAAAAACGGTTTTTCTTGAATAACTCGGCCATTTTTGATTTTACAGTAAAACGGTGAGGACAAAAATTGTAGGAAATTTGACTCTCTACAAGTTTGGTCCTCACAATTTTTCAGGTTTAATTTCCAAAATATCGATTTTGGGGGAAAAAAGGTGGGAACCAAAATTGTTCAGAATTTGATTATCTACAACTTTGTTTTTCTTCATTCATGCCGTAAAACGTGGAACAGGAGATAATGATAATATTTTGAATTTGTCGCGTTTTTCAGGTTTAATTTCCAAAATATCGATCCTAGAAGAAATATTGTACGGACCAAACTTGTAGAGAATCAAATTTTCTACAATTTTTGTCCTCACAGTTTTACTGTAAAATCAAAAATGGCCGTGTTATTAAAGAAAAACCGTTTTTCGAATATACGCAGGAGCCTGATTCAGTCTACTTTTTTAATTTACACTCCCAATGACCCCCCCGAGGGACCTACTAAAAAAAAATCCAAGAACTAATTATTCACGGGTAGGGTCAGTTTTTTGGATATAATGACTGTACTAGTCGGGTTGCATGCCGACACTGAATGAGTTTACCATTCCGCGCTACACTCGTAGCCGATCCCGTGGTTTCCCCGTATGTAGCGGAATCACATACGGCGTAGACGCCCGCTAGGCGGGTTACCGGCAGTGAGAGTGTTAAAAGAAGGACTGACTTTGAAAAGTAAACTCATAGTTATAAGGGGTGTATCAACTTTATCCTGTCACTAGTTGCTATAAATAGCTTGGTTACGTCCCCTGAGTCACACTTAAAATTGTGATCTAAGAATGTTGAAAGTCCACTTTTTAACAATTTTGCCAAGAATTTCTATCACAAAAAGTTGGTTGACCCATAAAACAGTAGATAGTGACTCAAGGAAGCAAAATGATACATTTAAGGCGAGGACGAAGCGAAAGATTCTACAATAGAATCCTGGGCGTTCAAGTGTTTACGCTGAAGATGGAAATATTTTGCTACTTGGACTTCAGCTAACTAAGTAGGTAAACCTATAAAAACAAAGCAATTATATTCCTAATATATATTATCTGTCCAACATGGCGCTGACCAAGTGTACCCACGTGATCCACTGTCGACCCACCTACCCTACATCTATGGTTAAGATTATTTAATGTGACCGACTTTTTGTAAAATTGTCATTGGAATTGAAAACCTCTACCTCAGAAGATAGAGTTGCTTTTTGAATAGACTAGTTTGATGCAATTCGGCCAACTCGAATAATTTCAAGTATACATTATACTGAATTGAACCTGACTGATCCTAATAAGCCAGGAGCTTCTCGACCACTCAGGTTATTGATGATCAAATGTACCTGTAACAAAATTAAATTAATTTAGTTATAAAGGTCGGGGTCAGTAAGAACTACAGAGATATAGAGATACTTAGCCTATTCCATATTCGATTAGAAAAATCGTGCGTTAATCGATTTCAAGAAAAATCTATTTAAAACGGGAAAACTTTAGTATACTTAATTATGTTTAAAAAACTCTTAAAGGCCTATGCGGACTGAGTTTATTAAGCACTAAGGGAACAGGGTTGAAGTGTGTTGCGGGCGATGGGCTAGCAACCTGTCACTGTGATATCACATAATTTTGTCCATCTTTTATACCCACATTTATGCTGAAAGTGGTACTGGAAGACAAGTTTCATGTGCTCTGCCTACGCCTTTTTAGGGATAAAGGCGTGATTGTATGTATGTATGTATGTGTGTATGTTTATTAAGAGCACCGTCGACGCGCGTTTGTGCAAACTTGATTGTGACACAACCGCGCGTCCATGGCGCGCTTAAAACACAGTCTGCATAGGCCCTTAACGATCGAAATAAGTTAAGCTAGTACATTAGTTGTTTTGATATCCTAGATAAATGGAGAAAATAAATGTAGATCAAATTGTCTGTTAAAATTCTAATGTTATCTGGGATAAGTATAGGGTTATATAAACAGCCGTCAAACACGCTTTATTACTTAACCAAAATGTACTCCTTAACACGCACTAAATAACTTTATTATCACATTATTCTCAGAATAATACCACCGAACCGATTAATTTAAAACCCATCATAAACAAACAAACACACGTGATTTTAATCACCGAAATCATAATTAAGCTGTATGGCGGTCATAAAAGCGTGCAGTGTAAAAGCAATCACAAGCGAAAGCGCTATAAAAGTCGCATAAAGATCACGGAATTGCGCCCGTATCTGATTCGCGTATAGTACAATTTGTGGGACACCCTTTATACGGGCGTTGGAGATTTTCAAAATTAGAATTGAATTGTGTTTTCACTTTTATGCGTAGCTTATGATTCACATGGACGCCAGTACGTACGTTCAGTTCGCCATACAAGCGTAGTTTGTTTCTCATTTTAAAACGACTTGCTAGAACATGAAACTTTCTATAGGTACGCAGTGGGATCTGCCCCATTAGTTGGAAACTACTTTATGTTGGTAAAAATTAGAATAGAGCGAGTAGAACGTTTTTCATACAAAGTCTCCAATTGCTTCATTTTTTTACAAATACAAATACAAATACAAATACAAATAGTTTATTTGTTCAACATAGGTAAAGTCGTACATAGGCACAGATCTTAAATACGTGTAGGTGTTACTGGTATCACTATGTCGGGCCGCAAGGCATACAAATTTTAGCTATGGACTGTCACTATGAGGGTGTACAGTTACCATTAGTTGTAGTCTGACAAAAATTCGTTAACAGTATAATATGCTTTGTTCCTTAAAAATTTAAACAATTTGATTTTGAAATTATTTATGTCCTTTATATTTCTTATGGGGTTCGGAACTTTATTATAAATTCTAGGAGCCACCCCAAGTACACTTTTCCTGAAAAACGCTGTTTTGGATGGCATGAAACTTATTTGATTTCTAAGGCGTGTACTTCTAAAACTTTGAAATAAATGCAGATTACCTTTTACAAAAATTACAATTTCAAAAATATATAAACACGGAAGAGTTAGTATGCTTAATTTTTTAAAGTATGGTTTACATGAATCCATTCGCTTAAGACCACATAATGATCTGATGCACCTTTTTTGCGCTTTAAATGCAACTTCTCTGTCAACTGAGTTTGCCCAAAATATGAAGCCGTATCTAAGCGTTGATGTAACAAAGGCTTGATAGGCCGTTAAAACTACCGGTTCATTAACAATCTTTCTTAAATTATATAGGACATATGAAAATTGATTCAGTTTCTTACATATAATGTCAATTTGATTCCTCCATGTTAACTTATGATCTACGCTTATTCCTAAAAACTTTGTCACATCTGTTTCTTCAATTTGTTGTCCCTTATATGATATACTTAAGTTATATTTATATGTCTCATTTCGTCTATTTTTATTTGTCATGATCTTAGTTTTGTCCAAATTAATTTTTAAATTATTGCTAGTTAACCAATGAATTACTGTTTCTAATGTATTGCATATATCATTTTCATAAGTTTGAGGGTCTTTACAAGCGAAAAGTATGGTGCTGTCGTCAGCAAAGAGAACCATGGGGTACTCGATTGCTTGTGGCAAATCATTTATATAAATAATAAATAATAATGGCCCAAAACACTCCCCTGAGGCACGCCGTAATGAATAGGTCTGACTTTCGAAGAATAAGTGACTTCGGTTTTTGTTTTAAGGTGTAGTCTATTTATTTGTGTTACTTGTTTGCGATTATTTAAGTAAGATTTAATTAAACAATGCACATTACCTCTAACTCCATATTTATATAACTTATCTAACAAAATTCTATGATCCACAAAATCGAAGGCCTTCGACATATCCATGTAAAGTGCTGATATCGGAACTCGCTTGTCAATATTTGATATAATTACACGCATTAAGTCAAAAATAGCCATACTTATGGACTTACCTTTACGAAATCCCTTCTGTTCTTGTGAGAATAAGTTATTCCTTTCAAAGTAGCCATAAATAGAATTATAAATGACCTTTTCTATTACTTTGGAAAAAATTGGGAGTAGCGCCACTGGTCTATAGCTAGCCAAGTCTTCCCTGTTACCTTTTTTAAAAAGCGGCTTTATGATGCCTATTTTTAGTCGTTTTGGAAATTCCCCTTTTTCTATACATAAATTAGTAATGTGGCTAATCAATGGAGATTTATAATGTTTATTAACAGAAACCGAACAGGCGGTTCTATGATCACAACGAATTGTTTTGTCCTAGCTAGTCCCAGTGTTGCGTATTAAAAATCGAATTTACAATTAATTAACAGATTCGCTGTCATGTAATATTTATAAACAAGCCTTGTACTGTAATAAATATTCTATAATAATGTGAATGTACATCTGACATGGAATTTGTAATACCAATAAATGGATTATGATTACGATTATGTTTTTTTTAACCTGACTGTAGCTACAATAGGATGGACCCAATATAGCGGTCGAATTGCATTACGATTATGATTAATGGCGGCTCTTAGTGTGTGCAAAAAAAACATGTTATGCCAGTATGTCGTTGCAAGATGAGATTGAAACTACATTTGTATGGAGAGCTCACTTCAGTTAACCGTGCTGGTCTCTTAGGAGCAACATTACATTCGTTATTTCCGTACATTAGTCTGACGATGTCTTGGCAATAACGATGATCTAAATGTGCACGTTAATTGACGACTTTGATGGATCTAGTCAAGATCCATGATCTATTTCAAGCGGAAACGTTAATTCTGGCGCATGAGTGTAAGTCATGAGTCAGCCCGGTTCAGTGCGCATTCAATCGGATGCAGAAGGGTACTACTATTTGTTTGAGTCGAGGATCGAACGAGACGTTATTTAAATAAATACTGAGGAGTCAAAGAGGCTGTTCTGCTTGATTTAAATAAAGAATGCGACGATAATACTACCGGTTTAGCCGAGCGGTGACGGTAACTAAATGTGTGATAAGCATGAATATCTGTTTCTGAGTCTGGGATGTTTTGTATGTATTTAAGTATATATACAGGGCTATTTCGACCCCCGCCACAACACGTATTGAGACACAATATTCTCGAGCACAAGTACAATTGTTTTGAAGAATAAAATATAATATTTTAAATGTTTGAGCAGAAATCATAGGCAGTGTATTTGTTGTTTGACCTTGGTTTATTGAAGGGCAGCTAACCTTACATGCCCGTTTCTGCAGCGAAAAGGACGGGCCGTACTTGAAGCAATTATTAATGTACGTTTAATAAATAAATAACTTTATTTCCTAAATTTGATTTTAATCGTCGTAAGTAAGATGATGTTACCAGTTGGTGTACCAGGAGGAAATAACAATGGTAGAGGTTACAAAGCAGATTTAGCAGTCTGAGTGATTCCGGGGTCCCGTGTGCGTCTGCGGACGTTCATATTTCCGCCTCTCACACGTTTATTTGAGTACAAAATAGCTCCTTAGTCGTACACAAGGTTAACACGTATAAATAAGGTTTATTTATAACCACACGGTAGTTGTTTGCAAATAGTTCTTAATATCCTCCGTTAAAAACACATGTGCTTCGTAAGTTAACATTGAATTTAGAACTTACCAGACGCATAATACATATAAGGTTTAGGTCACCTTAATCACCTGACCCCGATCACCCAGAAGAACTTAGCGGCAATTATTTTATATTAAACTAGGAAAAAATGATAACTTTCGGTTATGGCACTTCGCCGGACGCTACCGCGTCACACTCGCTTCCCTCGCTCGGCTCGCGCGCTGTTGGGTCGCAGTTCACCTAACAACCTGACCGTTTCTTTCCCCTGGGGGATCAGGCTAGGGGATTAACGTGGACAACAGCGTCTTGTTGAATGAGCAAACGAAGCAAACTAAGTTCATCTTAGCTTGGGCAAAAATGATGTGGTATATGCGGCTGTACGGCTGTTCTCCTCAACTCAAAATTTCAACTTTTTGTTATTTTATTTGGTGTCTACACAACTATATTGTAACTTTTTGTTTCGTGAAACGCGCTACAGGTGTTAAATCAGTGCCCGATTAGCCCATAAGCAAAGCAATTGCATAAGGCATCACGTCTTGGAGACACAAGAAAAACACAAAAATGGTTATAGAGAGCCCACAAACGGGGATTGCTTCGGGCATCATCATCCTGGTAGCGATATTCCCGATAGTGCCTTAAAAGACCCCGTGGTCCGTTTTGACACCGAATCCCAAAATTTGGCATAGGTACTAGTTTTACGAAAGCGACTGCCATCTGACCTCCCAACCCAGAGGGAGAACAAGACCTTATTGGGATTAGACCGGTTTCCTCACGATGTTCCCCTTCACCGAAAAGCTAACGGTGAATATTTCGTACATAAGTTCCGTAAGACTCATTAGTAGGAGCCGGAATATGAACCCACGACCGCCGTTAGACAGCTGCATGCTTGAACCACTAGGCTGCCGTAGCTTTCTTGATATCTTCTGGCATTAAGTAGTCTTAATTCGGCATTGCTTAAAAGACATATCAGGGACAGCGCATATACTATTTCAATCCAAAATCCATCCAGCATTCTAACCTAGAAATAAACTCCTAAATTGTATTCCTATTCCACAAACGTGACACAAGCAGGTGGCTGGCATTTGTTTTTCCCCCTAGCGCTCCAAGTATTGTTTGATATTGTATTGCAAAATAGAGCAGTCGGTTTTGGAGCCTGCTCAGTATTCAACTCGCGTCACGACGGTGTCTCTTTGTCGAATGAGATGCACCGGGAGGAAACATAAATAAGTGTAATATAATGGACGAAATCTCTACTTTATTTGAAAGAGGTCGCAGAAGTTGGTTCCCATTTTGGCTTACTTATTTTTCTCTAATATTAGAGAGACTCAGACGTGGTTAAGTGTCAGTTCGAAGTCTAGTAAACATCAATACCACACGTTTTATAGGACTTTTATGATAGAGATTTGATTCTAACTGGAGCTGCGTCGCTGTTAATTATTCATTATTGCATCGTTTGTAGTATGCCTGAAATATTACTTTTTACTGCCGGCAAGAAAGCAAAACGATAAGGATAGGGGTTGCACCAAACCGTCTGTAATCGGAAGTGGTGTCCGTTAAAATATGAATTTATGGAAAATTGGTCAAGTTTCTTATGGAATGACAGCTGCCGGTGCCATATTTAACGTTGACCGGTCTGTAATCGAAAGTGCGTGCAACCCGCCCTAAGTCCCTGTTCATAAGCAATTCGCAACAAATCGTTGTGGGATAAATCGACCTAGTCCCAACTAAAAAAAGCTCACCAGTTGGCCCCGACGGACGACCAGCGCTGGCCAATTAGGTCGCCACCATGTCAAGATTTCATGATACTTTTATTTTATTTTGTTATTTTCAAAATTAACCCGTGATTTTTTGCTGTGAATAAATGTCTTTTTCATTTGTTCTTTCTCTGTTCTCTAGGTCCTAGACGACGATGGGTAATTTATTAACACTCACATAGATAAATAAGTTTTAACAAAATACGTGATCAATACACAAACTATTGTTAAAGAATTTGTATTAAATAAACTGAAAAAAAAAAAAATAACCGTCACCGGGATTCGAACCCAGGCCCACCGGCTACATCATCATCATCAGCCTATATACGTCCCACTGCTGGGCACAGGCCTCCTCTCATGTATGAGAGGGAACGGGCAGTAGTCCCCACGCTGGCCCAGTGCGGATTGGGGACTTCACATACACCTTTGAATTTCTTCGCAGATGTATGCAGGTTTCCTTACGATGTTTTTCCTTCACCGAAAAGCTAACGGTAAATATGAAATCATACTCCGTACATAAGTTCCGAAAAACTCATTGGTACGAGCCGGGATTCAAACCTACGACCGCCGTTTGACAGCCGCATGCCTGAACCACTGGGCTACCGTACCTTTTTCACCGGCTACATAGACACTGAGAATCACCTACGCGCGTGGCGCTATGAAAAGCAGATGTGTCAACCCTCCCAATGCCCCCGACACCAAGTCACCCTCAATTTAACCACTTGGAAACAGCACCAATCCACTTATTACGCCCTTTCCATATTGATGAAGAAAAAATGTTTGCCGATTTACATAACAATGTCTAATGTAGGTATGTCATTGTGTACTGATCTGGTTTCTAAGGCTAATAATAATAAGGTACAAGAAAAATATAGAAAGCGGGAGAAAAACAGCATTACGTAAATTACTTTTGTTCGTAATGGAATTTCGAAACACTTGTTTTTAGGTGTTCGGTTGTGTAAGTCCGATGATAATGTGATCAGAAAGTTAGCATTAAAGTGGTTTGCGTGCTTTTATTTAGTGTGGTCGTGTTTTCAAGTTTAGTACCTACTGCATACCTATATACAATACCATACACAAAGGGTGTGTCTTTGTGTCTGCTACCAAAAAGTTTTCTGGAATAGATATATATCGGTTTTTTATTGAAAAGATCAGGTTATGGTTATCTCTACCTAAATAATATTATTGTTTTGTTTCTCTATGAACAGGGAAGTGTTAAAATATAAGTATATACCACTTACCTACAAATAAATAAGTTCTATTGCTCATATTTCAGTGGATTGAGGTTTCGGTACATATCTATGAGAGGAAAAACGATACATATTTTTGCACTTGGCTGTAACGGCTTCTGTTGTGTCCCTTGTGCAATATTAGTACATTACGTAACTAGGGCGGTGAATTCGTAAATGCCCCAGATCGCAGGTGTTTGTGGCCCGAACCGAAGGTGAGGGCCATAAATATGCGCTCTGGGGCTTTACGAATTACCGCCCGTGTTGAGTACAAAATTTAACGTCTGCACCTGGCCACAATGCGAGTTTTCCCGTACGCGCAGCGTGCAGTAATACTCGCATTATGGCCAGGTGTGACGTAAAGAGTATGTGTATTATTAGGTAATAGCCATTATACATTATTAAAACGTTTTCTTCCGTTTAGATGGGAATATAATAATGTTTAAAAGCTCTTGTTGGTGCAGTTATTCCTACTCTTCTCTTTCCATTTCTCATTTTCTTACCTTCTAAGAGAACCAATTTGTGTAGTAGTTTTTCCTGTTCTGTCATATAAATATTACTAATAAAAAAGCGTAGATATTCATGCTAAGTAGAATAAAAAATCTGCGCTAATATAAACCAAAGTCACGCTTTATATCTGACAGAAAAGCTAGGTACAATTTGAGATTCTCGTTCAAGTCTATGTGTGCTTGTCTTTAGAATTTAGTATTTATAACTAAGACGATAAGAGCGTTGAAATAGTTTGCGAAATGCAACTAGTAGCCAAAACCAATGGGTCCAGTCCAAATATCTCTCGATGTCTGCAAGTTACTAGGGATATTGACTTGGTCTAGATTACAAGCGGCAGCGTGACTTACTTATTTATATTTTGTAAATACGAGTACTAGGTGCCCGCGCGTTATAAAGAATACAAGCGATACCGCGGGATGAAATATACTTAGCCTAAGTATTATATAGTGTTTATTCTATTCACCGTTAAAATATTTTAAATTGGATGAGCAGTTCTGGGCATTATCCGCTACATACAAACTTACAAGGCTACAAATTTACAAAGCTGCAATTTTAAACATATTTGTATTCTAGTTTCACAAAAATGAAAGTTTAACCGGTGTTCCTATCAAGCACGAAATAATTATGTACCTAATATTATGGTTACCTATCGAAGTTTCGAAAAACACTTGACCGATTTTCACTTGTCCGAAAACGGTCAACCGCATTCTTATAATCCACATACTTTGTTAACCATACTTTTGAAATGTCGCTGTGTTTTCCCACATTATTGTTTTCCCGAAACTCAATAACCAGAAGAAGGATTGCCAACTCTATTATTTGACAATCTATTTGTCACCCAACTTTTCGTAGTTCCGATGCTACGTAAAATCTAAATCTCATTTTCCCTAATATCATTTTACCGCCACAATTAAAAAAACCATTCAGATATGCTAAAACCCTACAGAAGTGCACTTTAAAATTGCAAATAGAGAATAAAAAAATGATCGTAACAACGGTATAATTTGTAGGTTAGGTTAGGGTTAGCTTGTGTTCCTTAGAGCGAAAACCCCTACAGAAGTGCACTTTAAAATTGCAAATAAGGAATAAAAAAATGATCGTAACAATGGTATTATTTGTAGGTTAGGTTTGGGTTAGCTTGTGTTCCTTGGAGCGAAAATAGGCACCCCGCGATGCGGGGTGACGTCGACACGCTGCCGGTTATAATTTCCTTTTGCTATAATTTCCATCTTCTGAAATAGCGGGATAATAATATTTCGGACTTGATACTTTTCGGCACCAAAAACTTGTTGACAAATGATCCTACGGAATTTTAATAAGTGTCTATTCGAATCATAAGCGTAATAGAATTGCAACTAATTGAGAATTGGGAAAATAATAATATGTAAAATGTAATTTCGGGCAAACAAAAATTCGGTCAACTAATAAAAGGGTAACCATAGGATAGCTATTCAGCTCAGGGACTTTTTTCTTTTTTTTACAATTTATTTATCCAAATTTACTTAAGTAACAAGGTACATAAACAAAAGGCGACCTTAATGCCATAAGTTTTTCACTACCAGTCAACCTTTACGCCTAACAAAAAATAATAATATCTGTAGAATCATTATCGTGGTGTAACCCGGAAATTAAAAGACCGGACCAATTACTGGTGTGTTATATAAATGTATTAGTTGTATTTACGTTATCAATTCGTTTTTTTACGGTATTCCAAATTGTAAATAAAAAGTGCGAACGCCGCTAAACTATATAAAATAACTAGCTTCCACCCGCGTCTTCGTCTGCGTGATCGCAAGATTAAAACTATCTTTAATTTAAATTCAGGCTATAAACTATCTTCCAGCAAACTTTTAACCAAATCGGTCGAACCATTTAAGGGTGATTGAGTAGGTAACAAAAATCTAAGCATCCAAACTTTCGCATTCATAATATTAGTTCAAGATACCAAAATGAAATTCCGTTACTTTTTCTATTAAAAGAATACCGGTATACCGTCTGTATTTGGGCCACTCCGATATCCAAGCTTAGTTTGAAAGGAGCCATTCAGTCGGAAACTTACGGACGGGGGATTAATTTCTATACATAAATGTAGGTAGTTAGAACACTCGCTCAATGGACTTTTTTGACAGATCTGTCGGATTGTGTGGGGTTGTCAGAAATTAGCTGCTCGCTTTATGCATGCCTTTTTGCGAGGTGTTTTGTTGATGAGCAACGCTTGCATCGAATGGTAAGGGTGACAGATACCGAGTTTATATTTATCGTTTAAAGATCACAAATCATGTTACAAAAATATTGTTTCATGATAACGATCAGAACATAGCCATTCGCTTTAGTATAAACGTGCCTTTTTGTAGGAGTATTCATGGTAGGTATCTAATGTTTTTACAGATTTTTACCTTCTTAGTAGTTTTTTTGTTTTTCTTTTTTGGGTATAAGATCACTATGGAACAAATACATTGATTGATTCGACGCATTGGCAATGCTTTCTTTTGTGTAAAATTCTACAGTAACATTCTAAAACACATAACCGAACCTCAGACCAAGAAAATATACAGACGGAGCGTTACGAACAGTCCAGTGAAGCCGACCAGTTTTCAACCAAGCCCCATAAGTAACGAAACAAATTAAATTGCACAAAACTCGAAATAAATGATCTTGACAGCATTGCGACACGTGCTGAAGAGTTTTGTGCAATTTTGTTTGTATATGTGTGCGTGAGCGTGTGCTAAACTTGATGTAGCTTGGTTTTGTTTGTATGTGGTTTGGCTTCACTTGACTGTTCTGTTCTGTCCGTCTGTCTTTTTTCTTGGTCTGAGAACCGAACTTACTGACTCTAAATGGAAATCTGTCGTACAAACACTTATTTAATTTTCATGTATAAACAGATCGTTAGTGTCTACTATAACATGGGTAGGAACGTTTGACAGTAATAGCGTCCACAATAAGCAATCTCTTTATCTATAATCGGATTTTTAATTACGCAAATTAACTTGACAGCTGAAAATGTTGTCAGAAGTAGGAAAAAATAAATAGTGATAGGTTTATGTCGATACAAATATATGTCGATATAACGTTGTACCTACTATAAATCTGTTTCAAATTGTATTTCGACGGTGGAAAGGCAAAACCACTGAAGCGACATTTTTGTCAAAATAGACTTATATATATCGTTGAAATCAGCAAATTTTTCTCCATCGTTTGAGCCGTGTTTCACGACGATCTGATGACTTTGATGTCGCTTAAAGTAATACAAAAATAAGCGCCAAATTTGAAAAACCTTACTTTATGCGACACACAATTTGAGTTAAATCTAACCTGTGTCACTTAACCGTATACTCAATCATAACCGTGGTCGCATACAGTATTTTTCAAAATAGCTCATTTTCGATGTAATGTCACTGAAGTGTTTATTCCAGGTACATATTTCATAAGATAAGGTGCTTAAGTGTTTCTTCCGGAAATGTTGAAAATAAGTGTTGTCGGTTAATTGAAAGTGGCGAATTTTACCTTGTATTTCATTACTTTAAGCGACACTCATAACTTTGCCGAAGTTGTCGCTTCAAGTAATTTCTAAAAACCTCAATAGGTCGGTTAAGTGAGTATCGTAAGAGGTGTTACGGCGCTTGAAGTGTGATCCAAATCCGTGGAATGTCGTTCAAGTGAATCGTTTTAGCGTGATATACCCGCGAATGATGTTTTTATTTATAAACGTGCGTCTAATGGAGACGGTCGCTTCAGTCAGCGAAAAGCATTGGAGGGAGGTGGTTGTCTCTCCGTTTGCTGCCATAATCAACTGGGGGCGTATGCTATTCCATGAAACTAGTGTAATTATTCATGTTTTACCTAAAATTATTAATTAGTGATTTGTAAGGAACCAGTCTGCAGTTCTTAAAAGTATAATTGAAATATTATGTTTCCAGAAGGCATATTCAGTCAAGTATGAATTATACCTACTATAGTACGGAAATATAAAGTAAATACGAAGCACTCGGACGTTTGCCTTATATCCTATAGGAATTAAAGTATCGAAACCACGGTATAATTAGTCAATACTACCAGGTAAATCTAAACTTAAGAATGTTCTAATAAGTTAATCACTTACGTTTAGGTAAAATAATATTGGAACGCGCTTAAATTGAAGTAATAAAGTAAACTGGTTTGATCAGACGTTTTTTATTTAATCGAACAATTGAATACCGACCAGTGTAAGGGAGAGTAGGGTAATTTGGTACATTGAGAAAAATACACAAAATTAATTATTATCTTGGCTCTATTTTGTTATTCTTGTTATCTTGTAGTTTCTATTTCACCAAAATCACTTTTGTTCGAACCCTAGTTTTTATCCCTCGTTTTATTTAGAACTTGGTGGTTAAAATCTGAAAGGTAATAGTATTTTTTTTAATGTTTTTCTGTTATTAAAAGTCTATTTCTGGTATTTTCGATACCTAGTCATTGGTTTTGACACCATGTCAAGATGTTAAAAGAAATGGGTAGACAACCTATACGTCGTACATAAGTGTTTAATAAAGATTAAATATTTTTTTTATTGTTTTTTTTACTTTTTAATGTTTTTAGAAACTTTATACCTATTGATTTAAGAACCTCTTTAGAATAAATAAAAAATAATAAAGTCGTAGTAAGGTCTGGAAAAATTTCGCTTTGCTAATTTTGAATAAGTACTGGATAAATATTTTAATTTATTACAAAACAGTTGCCCTTACAATAGTTGGTTAAATGATTAATCCGGGAACGGGATTTTTTTGGGGCCATTTTCACTTAATCGACTTTTATTTTCGAATCCACCGTGTTTTAGGGAATGACATTAATTTAATTTAATAGCTATAAAAAAATGACATAACCCGTGCATAGAACCCAAATCTCTAAGATAACTAGAAAGAAAGTTATGATTTTTTTAGTGAAAAAAAAAACTTTAAAACGCTCTCCTGCACAGTTCAAAAAATGTCGCTTCAGTGGTTTTGCCTTTCCACCGTCGATTTTATCAAGTAATCGTAAGTCGTGATAACTCTCACACTCAATCACACCATTATTTTTTCTGTGTCACTCAAGGCTCGACACTTTCATTTACTTTGGTGGCGGTATACTTGAGGTAGATGGCTGCGGCGTTGATTGGCGTCTCCTTGTGGAGTCTGGATTTTCGGGATCCATAATACAGTTAGGGGTGATTAGTAACAAGTTAGATAAAACTGAACAAAACGATGTAACGTAACAAGATTAACAGACACAAATAATATCTATAGGTTTAAGTTAAGATCTCTACACGACTTGCATACAATTATTCTCTAAAATCTCCTGAGTTCTATATTTTAATTTCACCCTTTTTTTAAATACCGAGGATGGCGCCAAACCATAGTAAGAATGAAAAAGGTTTTATACAATTAGAAAATAATCATGTCTGAAACATGATTATTTTCTTCTTGTCTCGGTAGCTACATTGTTGAATAATATAGTACATTTTACAACTAGCGTGAAAAGAATGTCTTTTTACCACTAGTACCGAGGTATCTTGCCACGAGCTGAAAGCGAGTGGCAAAACTCGGTACGAGTGGTAAAAGACATTTCACACGTGTTGTAAACGACGTTTTTTAATACAATTGCGAAAAATAATAAATTAATATATCATTGCGATAAAATATGCTTGCTTCGAAGTTATTTTTGAACGAACCCATACTTTACAAATGACACTGACAGTGACAACATACTATTGGAATCAGCGCCATCGGCTAAAAAAAAAAAAGCCAAGTAAAAAATCTAATATAAAATTACTGCGTTTCGAAAGTATAGTTTGGAAATAAAAAGTAAAAAGCACTAGTTCGAGAAATTGAGCTTTTCGTACGCTACGCAGCCACAAAAAGTACTACTTTTTGAGCAACTGTATTAAAAAATCTATTTTATGTTGATAACTTTACCAGAATCTACATATTTATTTTTACAGTTGAATTAGGGATTTGAATTCATAAACCATTAATTTGCACGCCTGCATGCAGGCTGGATACACCGGAGATCAAAATATTGTACACCTATATAACTGTATTCAGCAAATAAACAATTTGTATTTGTAAAGTAGGAACCTACCTTGCATAGTCCGTCCACCAACCGTGTCAGTAGTAGAAAAGCCGAACACACAAACTTCTATATTATTTTTATACTAAAACGAATTTAAGAAAAGAAATAAATAGAATTAGTCTCTCAGCTGCCTTCCAGTGACACGGATGGTAGATCAGACTATATAAATCTTATTCGTATTGTCAAATAATACAATAATAGCTCAAAGAACTTCTGAGAAACCAAATTCCTATCAAGCTATTATTTACATTACTTTTACACGAGTACAAGAATGATGACAAGTTGACAACACTAGTATACAAACAGATTTTACTAAACCTCTTGTATGAACTGGTTTTTTTAAATATCGACATTAACAGCACAAGCGAAACTGTAGCAACATTCGTATGCAATGAACTGTCAAGTTAGTTCGCCTAATTAAAAGTTTTTCGCCGAGTTTAGGTTTCAACAGTAGCATTTAATTTTTATTAATACAACGATATTTAAATTTTATAATATGATGCAACCCGTCTTGAAAAATTATACCTTGGCGAGTTTCTATCTCTCAGCACCGGTCTATTTTTAAGAACCAGTGGTCGTTTATTGACATTCATTGGTGCATGCAATCAGTTCACTTCGTTTTCACGCGGCTCCATTTCATTTAACGTCACCAAACCCAATCAATACCGACGGTAACATTCCGCAATCCAACTGCATATTCGTTAAATCTCCTGGCAACTCCCACAAAACTCCGACTTCAAAATGAGAACCTCTTTAGCCAACCTCGAGAAGCTAATTTAACACCGACACCGTTCTAGTGAAACGACGTAAGACGTATGTAGTCACGTACACATTAAGTTGTTTGTCCTCTAGTTCGATGTCTAAGCCAAAAGAGCTGGCGACTCGAACGTGGATGTATGGCGGCAGTAAGTCGAGTGAGGTTCGATAAATCGGTATTACAGTGCACCGTTCCTGATTGAAGACTTAAGGAGTGTACGATTTAGGAGCGAAGTTGTGGCTGGTTAGAGGAGGTTTTCTACTTCAAGAAGGAGATGTTTAGGTTTAGATACATTCACCTCATGATCATGTTAGGTATACTTTGAGCTTTTTCATGTTTAAAAAGGCTTTGATTTTGAACCGACCAAACAGAAGGAGGTTCTCCATTCGTTGGAATCTTTTATTTCTGTGTTCCCCGATCACTCGAAACCACCTGGACCCGATTAGATTTTTTTTCCTTGTTTGACAGTCCTTTCCGTCCTATCAGGTTAGGATCTAATGATGGGGTCCTGGAGAAATTGAGGGAACTATTCAAATTGTGTAGACACTCTTAAAGCGATTTAGGTACTGATTTCAAGTCGGTTAAAGCGAATTTTTTTATACTTAAATTATTAAAAGTGTCATTTTACAAGTTGAGACCGACAACGCTGGTCAAAAGGCCACCTGTTCAAACGCCTTTGGCCTTATTATTGGCAGTTTATTAATGAAGTTCCTATGGCCACATTTAACTACCCCTACTACGTCATTTGACTTTTACGTGTACATTGAGACCCTGAGGCTTAGTTAAACAAAATATGTAACACAATACTTTCACCTTTTAACCTCCTATCTTATAAATACAACAGAAATTATATTATCAAAGATTCTTCCACCCATACACCCGTAACCAAATCACCTCAATGAACCAAAGAGACTGTTTTTAGAAACTCCATGACTTACATCATTTCATCCTAACATACGAGTTTACTGACGCCATTGCCTTATAACAAAACGTCGTATAACACATGAGATAACTTGGCAGTTGCGACATTTCGTGCGTTAGCAAGACTGCCACATGAAGGGAACTCATACATTCAAGAGCGTTTAAGCGTACTGAGATTGGTTGTTCTGAATTCCCTTTGAAGTGAGCATCTTGGGGTGATTATAGGGGAAATCCCGAACTAGGCGATAGTGAAAGGTTTATGCTATGGATAATGCATAAGTGACCAATCACTAGTAATTGACGTATTGATGTGATTTTTTAAGAGGAAATGCGACTGAAGTTTCTTCTGGACACTAAAGTGGTTTCAAGGTGCTTCAAACATAAATAAATAGGAAACTAATACATTTTTTTATGGAAAACACTTTTGACAGACTGTTAAGTGTATCTGATAGGTTTTTTTTTATGTCAGTTTTATAAGCCCATTTTTCTTATTTTGACGATGAAGATATTCAAATAGTAAGAGAAGGGACACATTTCTGAGGAATACTGCGGATACGTAATGACTAATGACAGCGATAACATTTAGTTATATCTGATTTTGCATTCAATTATGTTTTAATTCTGCATTCAAAACAGCACTATCAGAATCAAAAAAGGCCATCCAGCAATACTTCTTTTATCTACAAATAACATCTTCCCCCGTAAAGCCTACTGCATATTCCCGGCCTAGCGATTCAAACTAAAAGGGGTAATCACATGGAAGGCAGGTCCGAATTAAACATAAATAGATATGCCTCTGCCCTTTAAAGGTCCGATTAGATCTGTTGCCAATCTGGGAAGGAAATTATGGCTATATATAGATTAAGATTGAAATTAAAAGCCAATCTCGGTGATCTGGTCAATGCACGTAGGTTGAGTGATTGCATCTAATGTCGAATGTCGATTAACTTGAAGATGCCTATGGATACCATCGATGAAATATAATTGTATCAATTATTGAAACCAGCATACAAGGCTTTAAATAATGGGGTTTTACTCGATCTTAGTTACGATCCTTCTCCAATTATGATGGAATTTAGGTGCCGATAAAATCTGTAAAATAAAATGACCTTCCACGGCTCGAACATGCCTAGAAATTCGTTGTGTTCTGCATCGCGCTATTTTAATTTATGTTGTTAAGTTTTTAATTTATGTTGTATAAATACAATTTCCTTCAGGTCCCCTTAATATTTCTCTCTGACAATATCAACGAATTTTCTCATTTATAATCACACTGATATTATAAATGAGAAAATTCGTTTTTTTATTATTTATTTATTACAAAAACAGGTTACATAATATAAAATTAACGTTGATGTTGACAGTCAATACATATTTGTTAGGTATCTCATTTCTATTACAAAATTGATACCTACTTCTCTACTACCTCGATCACAAATCTTATTGAATATCTCAAGTAAAATCTTAGCGATGACAGAATGTAGACATCTCTTTTAATCTAGAGATTGAAGCATATATCAACGCCATCACAAATAAACAAAGGGCTTAGTTCTCAGCAGCCATTTCGGAGACTAATTCTATTAACAACCCTGAAATATCGCCTCTAAGACACTCCAAGGTTCAAAGTAAGTTGTAATCAGTCTGGAATTGAATAAATGAATTCCACTTAAATTCTAATTTATTTAAGAAAGAAAGAAAGAAAGAAAGAAAACATTTATTCGTGGCAATGGCAACAATACACATTTTGGACACATACGCACCACATACAATACACATTTGCCACGAAATGGTCACAACTCAGCGTAATGCTGGCAAAACCAGCGCTGGTCTTCCGTTGTGACCATTTGGTGAGGCACGGAACAATGACGCCACGATCACACACAAGGACAAATTACAAAAACATTAAAAATAACCAAGAACACAAACTCATTAAAAACAAAAAACAAATATATACAAACACGAAAAGACACTTATAAATTACAATAAAATGAATGCTACTTAATTTTAAAAAGAAAAAGAAAAAAGGTATTAAAACTATGACTTATCTATGGTAAATTTGACATTCATTCATTACTAGGTACTACTACATTTACTACAGGTAAAAACTAACGCGTGCTGATGCCGTGATGCCTAAAACTAAAATTATACTATGAGACTTACTGCTAAACCAGAAACTAAATAACATGGGAGTGATATACGTAAAAAACAAGGGTCAATAAGAACTAACTACAAAACATCAAGCCACGGAGTGCTTGTGGGACATACAAAGCAGGTATGTATTTTGACCCAGATTAAAAACAGCTTGTGTCATGTTTAAGGTTTTCCTGACTTTTTTGGTGGTGCTGCAAGTGTTTCTTAACCTGGGCCTTAAAAGTATGTATGCCTTTCAGAGTCCTGAGAAGTGGTGGCGATAGATTGTTCCAACATTTAGTTGCAACATATCTGAAACTCCCCCGAAAGGCAGCTGACGCATGACGATGGGTCAACAATGGCTGCCTACACTGCCGCTCACCACGCGGGTTTCGGAAAGACAACTTATCAAAGAGATATTTGGGGGCCTGCCGGTTTACTACACCGAAAAGAAGACATGCCAGATGGAGCTTGCGTCTATGTAGCATTTTAAGGATATGACATTTATTTAAAAATGGTGTGACATGAGCCCTAAATGGAATAGTGAAACAAAAACGGGCGCAGGCATTTTGAACTCGCTGAATGAGCAGTTTCGATTTGGTGAGTAGACGTGGCCCATAGACTATGTCCATATAGTTTAATTTTGACAACACAAGTGACTCTACTAGTTGGATTCGCAAGGTTTCACTCAAAAACGGCCTAATCTTGTATAGCACTTTTAGCTTGTAAAAACAGCCTCTCACAGAGTTTGAAATGTGTTTTTCATACCGGAGCTCGTCATCCACTAAGAGACCCAAGTTACGCGCTTCACAGACCCTTTCAATAGGCTCATCCATCAACATAACATCCAATGTAGGTGCCAGCCTAGACAGCTGCTGCTTGCTACCAAAAACAAGGTACTTAGTTTTAGTAGGATTTAATAGCAAACCATTACTAGAGGCCCAGGCTGCAATTCTTGAGAGATCCATATTGAGTTGTTCTATTGCATTATCAACCTCAGACTGTTTACACGAGATATACACTTGTACATCATCTGCATAAAAATGATATTTGCAATTTCTAATGTAAGTACATATGTCAGCAGCATACACAATGAACAGGATTGGGCCGAGGATGGAGCCCTGGGGGACTCCCCGAGTGAGCTCCATCGTACCTGAGACTTGCGATGATCCATCATTCCGACTCAACTTTACATATTGGCATCTATTAGTAAGGTAACTGTTGAACCACTGTAGTGCATTATTATCAAAACCGTAGTAGCTCAATTTGGACAGCAGTAAATTTATGTCTATACAGTCAAATGCCCTAGAAAAATCCAGCAGCACCAGTAACATACACATTCCTTGATCCTGTGCACACAGAATGTGGTCAGTGACATCTAGCATGGCGGTCACAGTGCCCCGGCCCTTCCTGAAACCAGATTGAACATCTGGTAGAATATTATTTTTCTCCAGGTAGTCAGTGACTTGCAAACATACAGTTTTTTCCAGGATTTTAGATAGGCATGGTAAGATGCTAATTGGCCTTAGGTCTTTAAGCTCTGATGGATGTGATATTTTTGGTAGAGGGCGCACAATTGCCTTCTTCCATATGACGGGAAAGGTAGACGTTATAATTGAGGTATTAATTATATTTGTGATTGTGTCAAGAGTATATGGTAAAGTCATTAACAACATATTCAAACTGATGCCGTCACAGCCTTCTGCATTTGATTTAAGACCTCTTATTATTTTAGTAATTATTTCTGAATTTATTGGCTCTAAACTAAAGACTGCATCACTATGTTTATGAAATTCAAAATGGGTCAATTGTGATATAGAGACTTGTGATGTGCTAGGCAGACTTAAAAAATGTTTATTAGTTATATCAGGATCACTGAAAGAAGCCGGTAACTCTGCTTCATTTTTTGGTAGCAAAGTTGATTTAAGATTTTTCCACAACAGTTTTGGATCTTTTATCTTGCTATTAATATTATGCTTGAAGTAGGCTGTTTTCTCGTGATAAAGTGCTCTAGATACAGTGGATTTCAAATCCTTGTAGTATGCCTTCTTACTACTAGACTCTGTCTTGTGATAGTCTGCCGCCGCCCTGTCACGCAATTGCATCATTACCCTTATAGTGTCTGTTATCCAAGGGGGTTGGGGGACCTTCACGACTGTTGTCTTCATAGGTGCATGAAGATCAAATAAAAAAATTATATATTGATTTAACACATCAACCATGTCATTGGCATCTCCCACAGGCATCAAATCCCATCTTATACTATTCAGGTCTCTATCAAAATATGTGGGATTGATGTTATGGATTTGTCTATGGGTAATGGCAAAGGGTTTTGGCTTTTCACGCTTGATGTGAAATTCGCAACCTACAAGACAATGTCCGTGAAGGGACCCCAGGGGTGCAATATCGATACTTTTAGCTTGCAAGTCAGTGCAAACCACGTCAATCAATGTCTTACTGGTGTCTGTGAAGTGCGTTGGCTCTGTAACTATCTGTGCGAGGCTGAAACTGGATAGAAAGTTATTGAATTTTGTTAATTTTGGATCAGAAATTGTTGTATTTATGTTAAAATCACCTAATAGAATCACATGATCATAATTTCGCAGAGAACTAATTGTGTCGGAGATGGCATCAAAAAACAGGTCCACGGCCATCCACGGAGGTCGATATGCTGTCCCAATTACCAGCTTCTTTCCATTAAGGTTCCATGTCACCCACATTTGTTCGACAGAGCAATGCTGGGGGTCTACTGGGTGGGACAAGGTACGAGCGCTGACCCCATGCTTAATATAGAAACCTACCCCTCCCCCACGGGAGAAAGGGCCTGGCGGGCGAGGTTTGTGGCGCAGCCTATAGCCTGGGAGCACCGGCGCTCGCCCCTCCTCCCCCGCTCTCAGCCACGTCTCGTTTATTGCCAAAATGTCAAAGTCCTGTCGGGTGCAGGCTGCAATGAAATTATCATGATTCGTGCCCAGTGAACCCGCGTTAAGTAAACCAATCTTGAGCCGCTTATTTATCATTGCAAAGTTGCTTTTTATAACACTGACAGTTTATACACAAAATCGTGATATCAAGAAACGTAGGGCACGTAGTCATAATAATTAACTGCAGCAATCTGAACAATAAGGAAAATAAACAAATGTTATAAATAATTAAAAGGTCTATAAATTTAGCCTGCATCACCATAAGAGTGTTTGTCTGTAACCTTTGACTATATGGAATAAACTTACATAAAAACATTATAATATTCGTTTCAACGCTACCCATCAAATTTGACTCTTCCCAAAAACCTGCTTTATATCGTCCACAGATCGGACTCGATGTGGTGGCTCACCACTCTGTCGGCGCACGTAGACACGTCCGTCCTTGGTCCACGAGTAGCGCCAGTCGAGTCTCTTGCACTCTTGGCGGGCGTTGTAGAGCAGCGTCCGGTTCAGCCTCGTCAGCCGCTCGTTCAGATAGAAACGCGTGACTCCCCCGGGTACTCCTAAATCGGACGTGTCGGCCCCGCGACGCACTCGCGCGGCACGCAGCAGCTCGTTACGGGTCCCACGGCGCGCGAGCCGTATGACCAGCGGGCGCGGGCGCCCGATAGCGGGCGCCGGGCTCCCAACGTCAGATGGCGCCTCAGCGCCAGCTACCAGTGCGGCAGGCGGTGATCTCCTCGGCCCCACTCTCTCGGCGAACACTACGTCGCGCTCCTCCAAGGTGACACCCAGCTTCCGCGCTACCAGGCACGTGAGGTGTACGGGGTTCTCGTTCGATTGTTCGGGGATACCTGTCACTTCTATGTCATTGAGGAGCAGGTCCTGGTCGCGGTCGGAGAGCTCCAACTTCAGCGCAGCGACCGTCGCCGCTAACTCGCTGTCGGCAGCGCCACCATGCGCACGCTGCTCCATCTGCTCCTCTAGACGCTGCACCCTCTCCTCTTGACGCTGCATTCTCTCTTCAACTGCCTGGAGACGAGCCTGGAAACCCTGAACGAGTTTGTACATCTCCGCCAATTCATGTCTGAGGCCCGCGATGTCATCTCTCGTTGCACCAAATTCCTTCCGGAACAGGCGAAGCTGCTCCGCGACGTCCTGACGTTCCCCAGGCGAAAGCATCGCCGCACCAGCTCCCAGGTTCCCAGCCTCGCTGGATTTAACGGGAGTGTTGTCCGCATTGTCCCGCTTAGGCTTGGATTTGCACGCTGGACAGGTCCAAGAAGCGGGGACGCGACTGGCGGTAGCGATATTTACGCACCCCTTGTGATACACTGATGGGCACTCGGTGCATTTAGCGACACCTGTCGTCGCAAGTGGCTTCCCGCAGGCTGCCGCACAAGCTGCCATATTGATCGCAAAAGGAGATGCCGGATCTAGCTTATTCGTTCAGCTCGCCCGCGCTAGATGGCGCGTTGCTTATAATTTCGACAGGAGTGAACTAGATGGCGCCTCACGCGATCAGGAAAGTGAATAATTTAATTATTTCCTTAATCGTCCCTTAGCGGCGCGAACCTCACAAGTTCAACTTATCCGCAAGTTACAGCACAGATTTATTAAGTCACTGATCACTTCGCACTTTCATATAAAGTCAGACACAATTTTAATCTATATGTGGCGGGTATATGTCATACCTAATACGTTCACTGATATTAGTTTTGCAGAAAACATGTATTAGTTATTTATATTTCACAACGCTAACACTGTCCGGTATTAGTTACTATGTGAGCACTAAGGAACTTCGAACAAAATCTACTTAACGACTGTTTTTTATTTGTAAACATTAGCGAAACGGCGGCGCGACCGTACTCGTCAACGTCCGTGACGTCCAACATTTAGCGTTGAGACCTCAATACATTTGCTACCAGATTTATGGAATTACGGTTCCCTGTCGTCGCTAGATAACAACTATGTTTTCTCCAATATGCTCGGAAATGTTCGCCTTACTGTAGCAAAAACAGTACGTGAAGTTCCTCGTTATTGTAGAACGCAGATTTAAAAAGTTAAAAGTCATTACTGTACAGTTTTATAACTTTATACTTTGACTAAGACAAATCACTGCAAACAGCCAAGTCCTGGTACGTTTAAAGACCTTGCAATTTGTCATAACAACTTGCGATAATTAGACTGGTTAGTACTGTATGGCTGTCTCATTCCAACTATTGCAAGTTGCTGTGCAAATCACGCTCGTTTGTAACCTGCTTTAAGTTTTCTTTTTTTTAATGGTCATAGACAAGACGCGTACTTTTGAAAGTGATCGAAATCTCGTTTTTAAATATTTCTCAAATAGTTTTAAATGAAGGACTAAGAATATTTATCGAAATAAAACTCACAACGAACTGAAATGCATTTAGATTGCAATCCCGTTTAATCTTTAATAATTTTAATTGCAATAAACATTTAAAATTGTGAGCGATACTAATGATTAAAAAAATTGTATATATGCCAATTGAAACTGACACTATAAGTCATGCTGTATACATACTTTTAAAAAATAAGTTGGGCGGGAACTTGATAGGTAATTGACGTACTCGCTATTTAAGATTATTGAAAATATTATTTGATTTCCTCACATTTGAGGAGAAAAGCACTATATCTACCTTGGTGGGAACGGCAATTCGTAGATTCGTCTCTATTGTCGGATTCAGCTTCGCTTCATCCGACAAAATCAACTCATCCACGAATTGCTACTTCCCGGCCGCTGCAATAATGTACTTTTATTGTCTTGAGTTCAGTAGCAAATTTTGAGTAATTCAACGCCTATGACACATAATATACGACGCAGGAATGGTCTCAAGCACCTTCAGAAAAATAACAAAAATGATTAAGTAGATATACGTCTTTAATAATTGAAATTATTTTTGTTATTGAAAAACGTCGTGTCGTGTTTCATGGCCTTCAATGGGTTCACATGTTTTTTCTATATAGTTACACTTGTGTCAATCCTTCACGTGTTAACTTTATCCCAGTGGCATTGACTTTTATTTTATGATTAGAAATTGTATGGGCCCAACGGAAGACCTGCGCTGGCTGCGAAGCCAGTATCATGCAGATTTACTTTTCCTTTGTCTTTGTCTTGTATTAACTATGTTTCACGAATAAATACAAATTTTGTGAAAAATTCATAATATTCGATGACTCCCAAAATGGATTCCGCAAAAAACGATCTACAACATTAGCTGTGTTTAAGTATACTCAACTTAATATAATTAACACTAAACAATACGCTATAGGAATATGGATAGACATGACCAAAGCATATGATTAGGTTCAGTATGGCATATTACTAAATAAACTACATGGAATAGGGATTCGTGGTATGGCTCATAAATGGCTCAACTCGTACTTAAGAGACAGACAACAACAAGTAGACTTAGAACACTTTAATTTTAAGATGGGTGAAATTAAACACTTACAGTCAGACACAAAAATAATGAACGCTTCTATCCCACAAGGTAGCGTTATCGGATGCCTCTTGTTCCTGATCTACATCAACGATCTCCCAAATATCATGAAAGAAACCATGTGTACTGTTTGCCGACGACATACCTATATTTACAGCATGTCATACAAGCACAAATCTGAGTGAGCAAATAAAAACTACATTAGATCGAACAACAGACTGGCTAAATGAACACAATCTGGAAATCAACTTTTCAAAAACTAAATTAATGTCTTTCCATCCATACCAATAAGCTCCATTAAATATCAATTGTAGCTATAAGGACACACAACTAGAAACTTTAGATACATTTACACTACTCGGCATAGCAATAGATAAACATTTATGTTGGAAACCACACATTACACATATAAAAAACAAAATTTCAAAATTTACATATGCATTTCGCGAGATTAAAAAAACGACTGATCTTAAAACCGCATTGATAACCTATGATGCTTATGCCTTTAACTAGTTTAACTACGGAATCATATTCTGGGCCAACAATACAGATGCAACAAGCCTATTTACCCTACAAAAGAAACTTATTAGAACATTAGTTAAATATCAAACAAACCGATACGTCCAAACCTCATTTTATAAAGCAAAAAATACTTACGATTCCTTGTATATGTATTTTGGAAATTTGACAAAAAATATCCCGAATTCTACACAAACCGAAATAATGTTGTTAACTCCTGTATATTACGGTCTAGGAATAAACTAATGATACCATTTTCACGACTTAAACTGTACTCATCAGGCCCTTTGACAATGTCCATCAAAATGTATAACAAATTACCCGGGAAAATAAAACAAGAAATAAAAAATACAGATTTCATAAATAAGTTATAACAATTGCTAATAGAGAAGTCTTATTATACTGTAAATTAATATTTAGATGATAAGTTAGAATAGACCACAAATCCATCGCCTTTATATAATATTAAAATTGTAGACAGGTAGACATAATACAAGACTGAGAATTTTTTGTACTAGCGAGCAAGTGCTCCGTTCCCATAATTGCAGCGCCCTCTCGGGGTACATAATGTTTACGACACTCCACACTGTAACACCTTTATTTATGTCATTATGTACAATAAACTATTGAGTATTGAGTATTGAAATGTTTGATTCTGATTCCTGGAAGCCCGAATAATGGGAAGAGTCACGTTTTTATTGCGAAAGTAACCCGCCGTTAGAAATGACTATCCGAAGGTTTCCTTTTGACTAGGGCTAATTCACATAGGATTTTTATCAATTGCGTGGGCAACTTGACTTAAAACTTCTCAAGTCGGCTGAAGGCTTCATACTCTTGACTGCTGTTATAGAAATAAACATGAATGCTTTTATTTTGCACTAGCTTCTGCCTTCGACTCCGTCCGCGTGGAACTAGTTTATATTGTAGCTCCATTTCACCCCCTTGGAGGATGATTTTCGCGATAGAAACTTTTATATATCCTTCCCCGAGAACTATCTCCATACCGAATTTCCTATTAAGGGGCTCCCATAAATTGGCGTATGGGATCATACCTTCGATCTGAATCTCTTAGTTTTCTTAAGTTTTTTGTAGCTTATTATGTTAACAACAACGGTTTTAAGCAATATAGTATCTCATATATTATATTATTAATATCCCATATTACAATTAATTGTTATTTTTAATAATTCATAATGTGAAATTTTAATTTCTTAACTCTTTATCTAACTAAGTATGACGTGTAAATTGGCTTTATGAATAAATTGAATATAAATATGAATATTTACGTCAAAGTTCATTCTTTTCGAGATATTTGGCATCAACATTGAACAATTTTAGCCCAAAAAACCGGTTTCTGGCCATAACTTTTGTGTTAATTGGTTTAAAATGAAAACCCTAGACCAGTTTTTAGGGACATCACTGACGAACCCCTAATATGTAGATTTCGTATGTGTTAGATCTTTAACGTCAATAGAGATACAAAATAAGTGTTATTTTAGACAATGTTTAAAAAGATCATACAAAATTAAGTTTTCAATTGTTTCAAAATCTAAAAAAAAAAAAAGTTAGACCAAAATGGAGATAAAAGATTGAAGAATCGATAACCGTTTGATTTATACTTCTATCTGTAGTGCAAAAGTAGGAGATACGATTCAAAACCTTGTCAAAAATCGATGGAAACCTCGGGTAGCCTCTTAATCGGTTCAGCGAATTAAGCGTGAAGAAGTAACAGACAAACAGACCGATACACTTTCAGATTTATAATAAAGTATTAGTATATTAGGATGTTAAAATCAGCTGCTGAGAAACGTGACCTCTACTTCATACAAATTTATATGCAGGACTACACTATAATTAATGTGTAATTCCATGCATGTATCCCAATATTGAGCCACTACACCTCAGTCCATTGTTCCCACTGCATCTCTCACGTGGTTCGACTACAAATCATGTCACAACGCTAATCAACACCAATTGTTGGGCTTCGATTAGCTATCGCCAACGTCAACTCCGCACACACCCCACTATTTCAGCCTTTGTGCAAACTAATTAAGCCATATTGAAAGTAATATTTGCCATATCAATAAAGCGGTTACAAATGTTATCATAGTGGTGGTTTAATAGTTTTGCGAATTAGAGGAAAAGTAAAATATTACGTTTTTAATTTGATTTGACTCAAGGAAGATCGAGGCTTTCTGAGAAGGACCGGAAAGCTATTTTCTCATTTTTATCTCCAAATATCACTCAAAATCAAATCGAATTAAAAAACTTAATATTTTACTTTAGGTTTTTTTGTTTCCCAAGACTTAAAAGACGCCATTGAGGACAGTTCCTTTTGAATAAACATATGTATGTTTCATCCTAGATTTCACCTTAACTTTCCACTAAGACTAAGCTCGAACACAATCTTTATATCATACAATATCATGCATCTTGAATAGGCCATTATAGTCTTCGTCGACATGGCGTAAAGTCGTTGATTCATACGTTGTGTAGTCAGTATAAGTTATTGTAACTTTTTACATAGATAACACGGTATAACTCGCAAAAAAATATTAAATACAGTTAGTATAGTATATTCTTAAATACATTAAGTAACTTTGGATGTAACTGGTGAACAAAGAGCTCGCAGTTTTCTCGCACAAAGCATCAGCATTGCAATTCAGCGAGGAAATGCCGCCAGCATAATCGGTACAATGCCTCGAGGGCCTTTATTGGATTAAACTTATTTTTAATTTAATGTACTTGGTTAATGTAAATATCAATTTGTATGTACTTCAGTTAATAATGTGAGTTAATAAAACATTGATATGCGCGTGTGTGGTGGTTATGGTGACAACCATTGGGGTTCACCCATTTCACCAACCTGAACGGTTCAATTGCATTTCAACGGATTCCCTTCGGTATATATCTTCCCCCAATTTTGAATAGTCCGATGTAATATTTAGATGTGCCAGACGCTTGCTCTGCCTCAAGGTGAGGTCGGCTAAAATAAACCAATGACAATATTCAGATTTGGCTGTATTTAGTAGCAATATTGGGACAGGTGGATGTTTACCACTGATAGACCTTGATCTGAATAGGTATATAAATAACCATTCAGCTCGTCTAAAGATATAAAATTATTAGAAAATATCCCATTTAACAAACTCGGTAAATATATGTATGCATACTTACATATAATCACGCCTATTTCCCGGCTATGCCATATAAATAGTTTAGGAAAAAAATTAAAACTTCAGCGCATTAGTGCTTAATTTTTGATGTACTTAATGTAAAGCAAAAATATATTTTCCCCCTGTAGTGTCGGTTAGAATTTCACCACCCCCTTTCTTCCCATGGGTAGCGTAGAAGTCGACTAAGAGAGCAGGTTTGAAGTGTGTTGAGGGCAATGGGCTGGCAAACCTATCACTGTGCGATATGGAACATAAATTTAATGTGCTCTGTCTATCCCTTATGGGAATATATGAATGAACAAAAATTATATTCGTTATCTCCAAACTACAAAATAGGTGTCAAAAAACTGCCCGTAAATAGCGTTTAAAGTTACTGGAGCTAAATCAAATTTTGCGTTAAGCCACTTCCCAGTTAGTCTACGGAGTGACTAACAGTTATCAAGTTAGTTAGTCAGGCTATTGAACTTGTGACCGTGAGTTGGCAAACCGCCCCTATGGTGTGATTTAGTTTATTTGATTACAGAGACTAGGAAGTCAAAAGCCAAAATTGTAGCTTCAAATGTAGATTCGACTAATGCTTTTAGTCTTAGTAAATTTTCTGGACTTGTGTTTACTGCAGTTGTATTGGTCAACGGTTTGTTTGTAAAGTTTTGTATAGATGAAGTAAGAGTTATAATACACGGCTTAAGGAATACTTTATTTGACTTCGTTCAAATAATACCTACTTGTTAATGTCAGTGCCATAGAAATTCACCGTCTGCCCCCAAAAACATATCCAGGAATAAATTCCAGGAAAAAAAATCCTTATCCGTAATACGAACGAACTGCATATATATCAATACTATATTTAATTTCAATCGGTCAAGCTATGTAATTTCTCATAGCATGAAAGTAAGTTTAGATGGTAAAAAAAGTGTTCGGTTCTGGCACTTGGCCGGGTGCTGCCTCTGCACGCTCGCTTTGCTCGCTCGGCCCGCGCGTTGCTTCTCCCTAACACACCTCCTCGCTTCGCTCGTCGTCGTACCTACACCGACCTACCTTAGAGTCTCTATGAAACTATTTTGAAATTCACTCAAGATTAATATTTTGCTAAACGTATGGAATGCGGAAAGTAATGATAGATAAGTAAAAAATTAGCTATGAAACAAAAGTCGTAACAAGCCAAAGCTCAAATGTCAGTAGCGGTAAACGTTTTTCGGACAACTGAAACATTTGGAAACATCCAATGGTAAATGAAAAAAGTACCTAATGAATTCTTTATTCGGAGAAATCATAAACATACGAAAAGTTTTCGGACTAACATTATTAGTTCAATCAAATTTAGTGATTGCGATATGATGAGATGTTACCCTGCTATAAACTCGAAACCTGCAATTTACACCTGTATTTGTATTTCATTGTGCGCAGTCTGCATTTCAGAGCAACAGCTTGCTTCAATATCCGCGAACTTCAACTTTGTGCGAATTTTGTACATGCATTATGTATTGGTCTCGCGTTTTGGTGACACAGCACTCTGACGGATGGATTTCATAAAACAGTGAGGTCACACAATAAAAAAAAAGATCGGGTTGCACTCCGGGAGTGCCGGCAGAAGTGAAAACTTGCGAATTGCTTTAATTATCCAGTATTAAAAAAAAACACCAACTAGACTTGCTAGCAATGTTTTAATAATAAATCAGCCCATATACGTCCTACTGCTGGGCACAGGCCTCCTCCCTTGGAAGAGAGGGAACGGGCAGTAGTCCCCACGCTGGCCCAGTGCATGTTGGGGACTTCACGTAGACACACACACCTTCACATACACCTTTGAATTTATTCTCAGATATACGCAGGTTTAATTCCTCTCGATGTTTTCCCTTCACCGAAAAGCTAACGGTAAATATCAAATGACATTCCCAACGTAAGTTCCGAAAAGATAATTTGCTCCTAGAGCCAAGTTTCAAACCCATGAATAACTAAAACCCACAAATAAAGACTTATATTTTATGAGCTGTTTGACAGCCGCGTGCCTGAACCATTAGACTACTGTAGCTTAGCTGGTGTTTTTTTCTGCAATAAAAAGTCACTCTCAACACGATAAAATGTTTCAAAACGGCCACAGCGGTGTGTCCAGCTAGCTCACATGCGATGTATATCTGACTTCACGTAATACGCCGGGCTCATTGGATGTTAAAGCAAAATTTTAGAGAATAGAGTTTGGCAGGTTTGTGTTTTGTTCTCTACAGTTGTTTAGTACCAGGTGGCGCTGTTTTGTGTGATCAATCACGTTTATAGATACTCACGGATACGGAGACACGTTTTGCAACCAAATGTGTCATTAAAAACGGATAGGATATAGGATCACGTTTTTCATGTACCTGGGCCATACAGAGATATAGGTTCGGGTATCTTGTGTGGACAATGCCAAAGTTAAGTGGTTACATTCAAAGATTCAAACCTCATTTTTGGTTGAACTCTAAAATCACACAAACGGCGTCTCCTTTTATATGATTCGTTGCAGTTCTTCTTCTTCAACTGAAGAGCTCTGCTCTTGTCGGTGGAGTAACCGCCATTCAGCTCTACGCTCTGCCACTGCTTTGAGCTCCTGGTACGACACTACATTGACCTTCTCCTTGACCTGGTCCATAAAAGCACGTCGCGGCCTTCCTCTGCCTCTTCTTCCCTCTATTTTTCGTTGCAGTTAAAACATATTATTAGCATGGGAGCTCGTAACTATTATTGAATGACATTTGTTTTACTTAATCTGTATGACCCATTTGTCTATCAGAATCAAAACGACACAGTATAATAACCTTGGTTTGTCGATTTCTGACAGTGAAGACCGACGAATGAAACGTTATGAGACGCCCCCTATTCCAGAGCTGTAATGTAATACTTTCCACATCTACCGGTCAATAAGAAGGGTCAAATGTAAAACAGTTCAACAAATTGTCGGTTCCGGGCCTATACGTAACTTATTACATCAGCCAGTAGCGGACATCAATCTTCCATTGTGGAAATATTGCGGGCCGGCTCCGCAGAAATATGATTTCGGATCGAGGAAGGTTGGACAGATTTTTTTGTGGTCCCGTAACGATCTTTGTGGGTTAAAAATTGCTGGAAATGGCTGACGCGACTTCACCCATAAAATAATTATAGTACGTTTTCACGATATGTTACATCAACAATACATAATCTAGCTTCCACCCGCGACTTTGTCTGCGTAAACCCGAGATAAAACCTATTCTATATTGTATGTACTCCAGGCTATAAACTATCTTCGTTCTAAAATGTTATCCAAATTGGTTGAGCCATTTAAGAGTGATTGAGTAACAAACATCTAAACATCCAAATTTTCGCGTTCGAAATATTAGTAAGTAGTATATTTTCTGATCAATTCAACATCATATATCAAATGGGAAATGAGGACTAAGTTAACCGACTCCAAGTAAATGGAACCAGGTTCAAAAGGTAGAAGATTGTAAAAATGTAAAGGGTAATGCTTCCAGCAAAAACGACATTATAGCCTTGTGCCATATGCCCTCCCCGATTCAGCCGGGATATCAGCAACCCTATATTTGTTACCCATATATCTACCCTCGGTGCAATTGATTTCGATTTACCGGTTTAGCATATTGTTGCCTGCTTTTGACAAAAAATATTTTTTATTTGATGAGAATAGGCTAGTAACCAATTTTTTTTATGATTTCACAAAGTTATGACTGCATTTTTTTTAAATCTGCTATACAGAAAAGAGTAATTCGTGCATTTAGTGCCCTTAAATAACGAACCAAAGCTATTTATAAATGAACCATTGTTAACTCATAGAAGGCGTGAAAAATACTATGTCGCAAAACTTTTTTCGTAGTAATTTTGAGTTGGCGCCGACTCAAAATGACTTAGGTACACTTAGATTAATTTAAGAACTTAGTTATTAAACTAAATAAAAATGTTTTATTATTTTTTTGCTTTTCTTTTTATTTCCGGCGGTTTAATTTTTTTGTTAAAAAGTTATTATTTTTCAATTTTCTGTGGCTTACTTTAGTGAATTACTAACTTAATTACTAGTTACATGCAATATTTTTGTCTACTCTCTGCATAATATATGGTCATACATTTCAATCGGTAAGTGAACAATCAATCATCCCCTGTTTTCTTACCCTTAGGGTCGTCATTTTTATTTAAAATTTATGTGGGACCAACTTCAACCCTTTCTATTAAAAAAGAATTATCAAAATCGCACTACTCTGTAAAAAGTTATGCGTGGTCATACATAAAAAAATATATACGCTTTGACTTGAGAACCTCCTCCGTTTTTTTCGTCGGTTGAAAATATTTTCCATCTTTGGCGTAAACACTTGAATCCCTTAATTTTTGTTTTTAAGCAGTAACGCTGCTAACGAAAATTATAAATTTTAAATGAAAGGAAAAATTGAAAAATTTAATGCTCCGAGCCGGATTCGAACCGGCGAACACAGGCGTTCATGGCCCGTCGCTACTAACCAACTGAGCTATCGAAACAATCCGGTTCGGGCACCAAATCCTTCAATCAGTTCCTTCATACAACACCTTAGGGAGGCGTGCAGCGACATCTACCAGAAGACAGGCTACTTAACGGCACCAACGTCTCTTTTTCAATTTTTCCTTTCATTTAAAATTTATAACTTGAATCCCTTGTTACGCTTAAGATTCTACAATATAATCCTGAGCGTAGCGAGCGTAGAATCTTTCGCTTCATACATGGTTCAATGTACCGCTCTCAGCGTAAATGTATAATTTTTCTCCCTTGAGACCCAATCTACTTATTATCTTGCAGAGAAACACCTCTTAATGATGAACCAGCCTAGTGCCGAATATTCGACGCATCTCTCAATAAAATAGTATTCTAACTGCTTATTTTGCCTTCAGCTTTCTATTATAACTCCCCTTCGCATGCAAGAGTTACCTCTAATTTCCCGCAAACGCAACATGACACGGACTGTCGATTGCAGCGAATTTCTGACTTGTTAACTCAAGCGTCAGCCGCACATGGTGTTTGTTAGTAGGTACGCGAGTTCTACCATGAGGCCAATGTGTGAGTTGCGAATTGTAATTTAATTTCAATGTGTTTCGCGCTCGGTTTGGTCCGCTAACTCAGCATAGGAATGCCATATGAATAAATAAATGTTAGGACACCCTTAAAGTCCGGTCATTTTCCTATGTCATAGTTTAAAAAATACTCGGTCACGCTAACATACCTACCGCTGTACTATACAATTCCATGTCTGCTTATCTTCAGGCAGGCCTTACTAGAGATTTATTTGAGTTGACCGAATTGTATCAAAGTAGTCCATTTAAAGAACAACTCTACCTCCTAATTTGTTGTTTTATTAAAAGTCGGCCTCATTATCCATACTTGCGACCGTCGTGGCGTAAAAAAAGTGTTTGTTTTCTGTGTGCAACCTACTTCCCTAGTTCAGAGAGAGATCACTTTCCGCTATACCTACTGGTAATCCTACACATTTTCAGCGGTCGTGATGATGACACAACTTTTCTCCGATTAGTGTTCACCACCTGTGTCTATCCCCTCTGCAGTGATGACCAGACTTGGTCTGACCATCTGATCGGACAACCTTTAGGGCATTTTCCTGCAAACTTGCAGTAACCAAAAGTTGCTATAGTTTGCGTCTTTCTGTACGTAGAAACGATGGCCGTTGACGCGGAAATGTTCTCAAATGGCGACACCTTACCGGCGCAGCGTGGGTAGACCCACAAGGTGGACTGATGACCTGGTAAAGGTTTTCAAGAATCCGCTGGATGCGGGTACAGGACCGGTCATTGTGGCATTCTTTGGGGCCAGCAGTGGACTTTCAGCTGAACCGACAGTTGCTTGGGATTATGTACTTGGAAATGTGGCCAAAGAGCTCCAAAAGCCTATGACGGCAGCGTGGAAAGTCGGGTCTATACGTTTAGGTCCCCTGCTAATACAAATGTAAATATACTAATAACTACCCAGCACACATAGGTCGTAACACGAACTAGTTTGCACTTTGCAGACATTACCAGCCCCCAACTGTAACTTGCCATAACACTGTTAGAAACTTGAAACATAGTTCAATAAGAAGCCGAAGCCTGATTTGATTTGCTAATTAGTTAATTACACACACCGTTTCCGGATGGTCGTATTTTCTCAGGGGATTGACGGTTCTTACGACAATTTCAAAGGTATTCTCGATTGAGTTACAGTTACATGGGCCTGGGAAACACTCTGAGTTTAGTAGTATAAATGTTTGTCACAATTTGAATAGTATTCATAGAGGCACAGGCAAGTAACAGCGCTATGTCATACCGGTCTCATTCTTATTTTTTTGGAATTTGGTGTTCCGAATCTCCCCAGAATGCAAATTCATCAGTTCTCTAAGACCATATTAATCTAAAAAAACTGAAATTAAGAAATAAATAAAATCGAATACCATGTACGAGAGCCCAAATTGGAAATTTAACGAGTCTTACGACCTAGTGGTATTTACATATTTAGTCTTGGTTCATGCGCTCTTGTGTAAACGCATAGCCAAGAGTGTGTGAGCCCTTTGAACTCACTGACAATCAGTCATGTCCATTTTTACGGTCAAGACGCCAGAAACACCCAAATTAATTCTTAAATTTTACAACAAGATTCATATCCTATAACGAATTCCAGATGAGAGTACGTTCCTACAAAAACCTATTACGTCGCAAAATAACTAGTCTCCGTAAATCATAAGCCGCAATACTTATTTATAACAACGGCAAAAAGTCGAAATAAAAACCAGAATAGCCGACTGACGGGAAAAATACCCACACGTCAAATTACTTTTAGCACCACTTATCGCTCCATATTCTTCGATTCAATGTGAACCCTATTAGTACGGTCTAAAGTCGGTTTTGAAAAGTCAATCGGCGGAGATAAGAGGTTATACAAGTTACATCAAGTAGGGGTCCGATCACAACTCGGCGTAATTTTCGAGACACGTTATCGATGGCATACATTCGCTGGGGCTTTTGCAATGGCGTCGACACAAAAAAGGCATCGGAACAGATTTTTTGTTTTTGCCGACATCCATAACATATAAGGTTCTAGTGGAAAAGGGAGACATGTTTATTAAATGCGGCAGCGAGACAGAGTTAAAATAAAGGGTCGCTCTCTGACACGCTATAAACTATATGACTTTTGGTGTCTTTAAACGTATAGAAGAATGCCAAACTTAAATTCAAACGGATGACAGTGGCAGAAAATATTTCGCAAAATTTGAGGGACAACGTACTTTTGAATACTGCGTAATATAACAGTAATATGACAGGGAACCGTGGTATATAAAGATCAAAGTATTATGATATTTGTCTATACAATTTGGAAATCATCCTGCAGACGATTAATGGGGTGGTGTATTTTATTATGAAAATGTTATTCACAAATGCTACGCTTACAAAGTCGTGAACAAAATCTAGTCATCGATATATGTTTCAGAAACCAGTTTTCAGCGATAACTCACAAACCTGTGAACATATCTCATACAAAACAATTTTCTTCCTTCAACCCACTGCCAGTCTCTTCGAGTAAGCAGCTTCTCTTAAAATCAATAAAGTGAATAAAACATAACTAAGACTTTTTTTGCATCATAATTTTACCGCTATTATGCAACAGCATCCCAACAGCACTTATTAATTCTGCTCTTAAACTAACACAGCAAAAACAAAATGGCGGCCGCCGACACATTTTCCAAATGGAGAAGTTCATCTAACCTCTCTTTGTGTGTGTGTGGATCTTTGCTCTGATTCTTGATCATCCTATGGCTTCTATAATATCGGGGTTCTTTGTTTTAGTCGTAATTGTTTCTTAGGCTTTGCCATTATGTAATATTGGTTCATTCGGAATTGCTTTCATCCTTTCATGTTTGTCCGGGAATAGTCTCAGTCCTCATTCTATATAACAGAATTTTGTAGGACTAAAAGTTTACGTTTCTTTATTTTTTAGGGTATCAAAGGGAAATATTGTACTTCTTTTAACAAGCTTTTATTAAAGTTTACCTATTCATTTGTTCGTTTGTTTTAATTGAGGATTCTAAATGATTTAGAATCCTAAATTAGTAAAGTGTAATCGCGTTTAGCAAGTTAGGATGTCCTAATTAGGAGCAATGATGGTTTCTGACAAGATGAATGATTTAGCATCCTAGTTAGGATAGGTGTAATAACATTTACTGCAGTCAGTCGCCTCGCACCTCGGACGTGTCTCGTTTTATACTTGTAGGTATAGAAACATGGCGCACGAAAAAGATGTTTTATCTCTGGAATAAATATTTGATTATATAGTGACCAAGGTTTCCTTTTTTTAACTTCCAATGGTGCTACGGCCAAGCCTACTGCAAGACCAATCCTTTGATTTTTAGACAATACTGGCGGCATTGCATCCGAGACGTTCGTCACCGACACGATTGAAATGCTGACTGAATCAGTGACTAAATTTAAAACAGTGTAATCAGGAGCCTCCTTCCTATCCTAAGTAGGATGACTAAATTTAGGAAAGTGTGATAAGTGTGGAACAAATAGTCACTGAATTTTGAACCAGTTAACTTAAACAGATTGAGCTAAAAAAAAAATAATGTCGTTTTTATCTTTTGCAGCGGCCAAGGATGTTTTTTTTTAATAATCTTTTATAGGACCTCTTAATACGCATAGATATATAAAATTAAACTCGTCAAACAATATCAGGGCCGAGATATTTAAGTTTGAAGTTTTGTTTGTTACTTTTCAATATGACCTGTGAAAATATATATTGCAAATATCTCGGCTCCAATGCATTCTAGTGTATTACATTTTATAACAAAATATGATTGTTTTGAGTAGATCTATTACGAGTATAATCTAACACTTTTACGAATAGCCGCTCATCTAAAAAAAAATGACAACATTTTTACCCAGACCACAGAATAGATAATAGTGCCCAGACCCCAAAAGATATTAGTATAGTTTGGATGACAATTCAATATTATGGTACCATCTAGCTGATCTGATGATGGGGACAGAAGGTGGCCATGGAAAACTTAACAACAGTACTTAACCGACGTAACCCCGTTGAGTTTGGGCTCGATTAAATTGTCTCAATAAGTAGTTGATGACGGTACAAAAAAGTACTTGCGCCAATAAAAGCTTCTATCAAAAATTCAATTCTTGACAAGAACTTATACTTATTTCAATCATTTGGTGCTTTTCAACCACAAGAAAACGAACAATATTCTCCTTGCGTTCCACAATGGTTTTCCTTGAAATCTTATAAAGATTAACGCACATTATTTCTTATCGGAATAGGGTTCAGTCTTTATTAATAGTATAAAGCGGAAAAGTCCGTGAACTTGTAAGTTTGCATGTAAGGAGTAATCTCCATAAACTACTAATCCAAATAAAAGAAGAACTTACACCGATAGATAGGATGGACTTTCAGACTATACTCTATGCCGCTGATTGTATATCACGTCGATTTTATTGTTTTGGGGATAATATTTAGGGGATAAAAACCATCCTACTTTCACTTTAATGATATTAGTAACACGCCTCCCCATTCTATTAGGTATGTGACACCGAAGTCCTTTATCTTCGTGCAACATGAAAGCAACATAAAAACTCGTAGTAACGATAGAAACAGCTACAAACTGTTGTTACGCTGATGGTTTTTATGGAAACCAATTCATTTCTGTATACACAAATGTAGTAACATTTATGTTGTTAAGCTCTTAAAAAAGCTACATGAAAAGTGAGTTCAGCATTGTTTTGCACATCCATGCTATATACAGCAAAAGTCGAAACTCCATGCGAAAGGTACTCTGCCTGTCTGTTTGTTACCTTTTCTTATTTTTGAACTGAGTAAAATGAAATTTGGTATGCAGATTGAATCCCGGGGAATTCATCCCCAAGGGGGCGAAAGTTTGTATGGATCTATGATATAAAACGCAGGTAAAACCTAGTACCCTTATAATACCTCGAAATAATAGTCCTTATCTCACCTAGGGCGCTAAAACAAATGACACCATAGATTGCAGGTATTTGAAACGTGAGCCGAAATAGTGACATATATGCTATTTGATCGTTTTATAACGATCTGTTAGAGCTTATATCAGTAAGTAATGTCAAAAAATGTAGTGAGTTAGTAAAATTTTATGTGACATTTTGTCTAAACCATCTTTACCTAAAACCTTGCTTTAGACTTTCCTTATTACCGCCCTGGGTGAGTAGACAGTTAAATTTATTCCCATGCCAGCAACAGGGATTTAACGCAGGCCTGTAAATGCCAGCAGGTGTGAATGAAATACAATTAACATAAATCACTCACCATTATAACTGTACTTTTGGTATTTATCGATGAGTAACACCAGGATTAAGTCAAAAGTCATCATCCAAGACTGTCCCATGCACGGAAGGGTTCTCTTATTTTTCGCAGAAAATTGTTTGGCCAATTATTAGTTCCCAACCAACGTTTCGCAGAATATTATTTCGCCAAATAATCACTTGCCAACTCGTCATAAGATTTCGTTTCTTTTCCCAACCTCACAGTTGCCAACTGTACGTTTGGTCTGATGATTATAAAGTAAACTTACAAAATGCCAAAAATCGTTTAACAGAATGTTTTAGTTGGCTGAATAGTCATTTCGTTGTATAACGTTTCCCAAATGTTTCACGCAGTAGGGTTCGTACAGTTACTATGTAATATAATTTACAATGTGGGTAAGCGCAACTGCTCACTTCTTTTAATAACTTTGTGGGTGAGTAAGAATAAACTGACTTATTAGCGATAAGTGTTTCCTTATCGCTCGCTCGGCTTCGTGCGCTGTAAGATCGCGGTTAACCTAACACGCTCCTCCTCGCTTCGCTCGTCGTCGCACCTATCTGGACTCTGTCACAGTTATTATTTCTGTTACGTAACTATTGCACTTACGAAACGTTGTTCGTTCAATAGTTGTTTGGCCTAGTGAAATAGTTGGCAAGTGATAAGTTTTCCAAACATTTTTAGTCATTGTGATATTCTGCTTTATAAAAATTCGACCAAGTGTCAGGTTGTCATACAAAAAGTTGGTAATGGTTAGTTGTCAAAGTGAATCAGTTTCGAAATGTTGGTTGGCAAGTGATGTTTGACCAAAGGAAATTCTGCGAAAAGGCAGAACACCGCACGGAAGACATAAACGTTTCTAATACACGGAGCTACGAGAATCGGGTAGCAAACAGCCTGAAACCGTCGCGTCTAACACGCACCTAAGTTTATAAATTACATAATTCTCACTGGTAACATCGTGAGGGGTTATACATTATTTTCTTTCAAGTTTGAAAGCATACCCAAGGATTTAGTTAATAGTCGCTTTTCTATTATTTTTTCCGCCTTGCATTAATGTAACACAGTTTCGGACAGGTTTTAGAACAACACACTATGTTTTTAGGGTTCCTTACCCAAAGGGTAAAAACGGAACCCTATTACTTAGGCTCCGGCTGTACGTCCGTTCGTCCGATTGTCCGTCTGTCACCAGGCTGTATCTCATGAACCGTGATAGTTAGACAGTTTAAATTTTCACGGATGATCTATTTCTGTTGCTGCTATCACAACAAATACCAAAAAAAAACAGAATACAAATAAATATAAAAGGGGGCTCCCATATAACAAACGTGATTAATTTATTTGTCGTTTTTATAGATAATAATGGTAACCCTTCGCGCACGAGTCTGACTCGCACTGGGACGGTTTGTTTCTTCTTTGTATTCATATTCAATTTTACTTATTTTGAGTAAGTTAAGTTCTATCATTGTTTTATGTGTTTTTTGGCAAAAAATACTAACTGTTGAGTTTCTTTCGGCATTTCTTTATAACAGTGGTCTTCTTTTTCAGAAACACTTGACTTTGACTTGTAAAAGTGCCATTACAGCCTACTGGCAGAATAAAATTCATATTTCATTTATTAACTTTTTATTCATCATTTGTATTGTAGAAACCTCTTCAAAATAATCTAAAATACTATCATCGGGAGAGACAGTCAGCGAATCTCATTTATACCACAAAGAAAAAAAGAAGTGTCACTCAATATAATAACGTCCAAGATATTCGTATACAACTTTCGTATAACATAAGTAATGTCGTAGTATAAAGAAACAGAAGTAGTGCATATCGTATCCACGCGAATACCCTTTTTTGTCAAGCTGGTCGGCTGGGTTGTACGTTGTTTCATGTACTACATTTTCGTAGAATTTTGCTTCATAGAAAATGTTTCCCATATGACAATTTCATAGAATGATCATTTTCTAATGCACTTACTTTGTAGAAGCTTATTTCATAGATTTTTTTATTTTGAGATTATTAATGTTGTATTGTCATCGATTTTAAAGTCATATATTATTGTTCCTTATAATATTTAGTTTATACAATAGTTTTTTCTAAGCCTGTATATTCATAGAATTTTGTTTGTCATCTTATTAAGCTAAAAATTTTCGTTTCATAGAAGGATAGGTTAAAGAACGAAATGGAAGTTTTAATAACAAGTTTTTCCGCTCTTTTATAAAAAAAATAACCACGAAGCTCCCGCTTCCGTCTTCTAACCTATCCGCCATCCGAGTCGGTTTTGCCACTAAGTTCCTTTTCCTTGATCCTTGTGTACTTGTAATTTAATTGAAGTTCATAAGAATTTTTGAAAACAAAAAAACTGGAATTAAATATTATATGAAACGGTTCCTATGAAACAATAATCTATGAAATTTGTGTATACGAAACAAGAATACACGAAACATAATTCTACAGTTTGATAAGTTTCTGAAGTAAAAAAGTTTAATAGTAATATACATTGAATTGAATTTCTGTGAAATGTGTTTCAACCAAGTGAATAGTCTATGAAACAATAATATTGGAACTGAAATTATATGAACCAAATAATTTATGAAATATTTTCTGAGAAACGAAATTCTATGAAATTTCTGTCTGTGAAATAGGGTGACACCGGTCGGCTGCGTAACGTTTCGTCAACAAGTAGATCTAAGCAATTTCAGATTCAAATTCAGATTCAGATTCAAATATTTATTCGTGACACAACAAACGCACAGTATTACAAGACAAAGACAAAGACAAGAGAACAAGCTTAGCAGAGTTTTTTTTAAGATTTCTATATGTTTGGGAAAATGTTCGTTACAAAAGTTACGCAATTTACACTCAGCACCTCTGGTACCGCCACATGCCAGGTTATTTCAGTCCGACTCTCGTTGGGCCTTCAGCCTAGCTGGGTTTTTAACTTTAGTTTTACCTATTGTAGCCTAGTTGATTGAACTTTATTGAACACAGCTAGGCTATTATTAATGAAACAGCACTAAAGCCCCCATTAGGCATACACACACATACGAGATTTAGTTGAAACCACCTAATGCGTTCTAACGCCTCAAGATCTTGTACGGTTTCAGAAAGTACCTATCAGTAAAAGTGAGAGAAATACTCGTTGAGGCGCTAGTATTATCTCCGTTTAATTATACCGACATTGTTTATGGCCCAAGATTATTAGGCAGAACAGCAAAGGCGATACAACGAGTACAGAATGCTTGCACGCGCTTCTGCTATAATATAAACCGACGAGATCACATTACTCCCCACCTTAATAGTAGAAGTATATTAAACATGAGAAATCGAAGGAACCTGCATTTAGCGTTTACGCTACGCAAAATTGTTGAATACCAAAGACCTCCTTACCTATTCGAAAAATTAAAGTGGGTACAAGAGGAACGGGTTAGGCTGCTTAGAAGTCACAGACAAAATTTACTGACGATACCTAAACATAAGACCAAATTTTTCAGGGGCGGTTTCAAGTATGCTACATCAAAAATTTGGAATGATCTGCCACCACCACTAAGAAACCCAATGCCCTTGCTAAAATTCAAAAAACTTGTTAAAGCACACTTTCTGGAATTACAATTAAAGACCACCCAAATAAACAAATAAAATCGTCAATAAATAAAGAATTGTAAGGTTATTCTTCATTTTTGTTTCTAGCGAAATCTTCATTGAAGGTAACGCACGCACGCACGCACGCACACACACACACACACACACACGAATACACACACATACTCATACACACACACACACACACATTCACATACACACACACACACACACGCACGCACGCACGCACACACGCATGCACGCACCCACGCACGCACGCACGCACGCACGCACGCACGCACGCACGCACTCACGCACGCACGCGCACACACTTTCGCGCGAGCAAAGCTTGCAAATGTGGCCGACCTGTTCTAGTTTAGTTTTAGTTTAGTTACGTTTTTACTTTAGTTTATAAAAGGGATCAGCCTGAAAATCAGCGCTGGACTTTGTTCAGCAGACGCTGAGACTGATACCCATTGCCTAGATACTTAGCTAAGTTTTCTTTGTTTATATTAAATCATTATTGTTTTTGTTTCTTGTGTTAAGTTCGAGGCAATAAACATTTTTTTATTTTTATTTATTATTATTTATTAAACCAACCTGAAGTAAAACTTTTATTCGTCCAAAACGTCCATCAAACCTATGTTAGCTGAAATGCCGTTTGTCACTATCTGTAACTAGACATTTGGGTTTTTGAGAAGCGGCCTCATTTTTATTAGCAGATATTTCTTATGTTTTATGCATAAGAGCGTGTTGTAGATTTTGATCTCAACATGACTCCAGTGTATGTTATTGAGTTTTGTACAGATCAGACTTTCTCTGTAGTGAAAAAAATAAATAACTACTCTTTTTCACTGTGACACAAATGTCACTTACGCCTATATTCACGCAATATATCACTCGTGATTGATGCAAGTCCTTTATGGCACACAAAAATAAGATCATTTATGGACAAATACAGTCCCAATCTAATATGATTTATATGGAAGTAGAAAATTGGTTTCACTTTTTTGAATAGGAATGTCGAATGAATTCTATTTGCGTATAATTTGCTTGGTTATGGGAGGTTTTTGTGTTTGGGTGGCGGAATTTTGATGGATTGTATTCTTTTTAGGGAACAATCATTGAAAATTGTATAGTGTGAATCATTTTTGTAGAACGAAGTCACTTAATACCGATATACCTTTCGGTTAAGTTTGAACCTTCCTTCTTCAACATTAGTCACTAGTTATTCGAGTAAAGTTTGGTTATTAAACATAGCCTTTTCATTTCGAAGTGTTTGTGGCGCGTGGCCAAAAAGGGTACAAAGTATTGTTGCATTATTGTAAAGTAATGTTGTAGGTACCGCTGGGTCTACTTTTTAGGTCATGTTTTCTAGGTTCTGATACTCTTTAGGGTTTCGTGCTATTACTAAGACTCCGTTTTCCACTCGTCTGTCTGTCTATCCGTCTGTCACCAGGCTGTATCTCATGAACCGTAATAGGTAGCAATTGAAATTTTCACAGCTGATGTATTTCTGTTGCCGCTATATTAACAAATAAATAGCAGAATAAAAAAGAATTAAGGGGGTTTCCATACAACAAACGTGATTTTTATAGATAATGGTACGGAACTCTTAGTGCGCGAGTCCGACTCGCACTTGACCGATTTTTATACATATAGATGTGCAATAATTTTATTTTATATACTAGAACATAATAACCCGTTTTATGCAGCCCACACACCTAAAACGTACTTTACGAGCATGAGAAGTAAAAAGAGCATTTTGAAATACAATATTGTTTTGTAAACAAATTGTGAGGAATCAGACTTGTCCCAATTTGTATTGTTTTGTATCTTTCCTTGTTCTACGTTTAACGTTTTAACATAGGTATTGCATTTCGAATGCAGTTCGTGATTTATCTCCCCGAGCAAACGCGGCACTTACTCAAAAAAACCTCCTCCATCGCCGGCGCCTTCGTTAAATAAATATTCACAGTTATTTACCGACGGAACTACGTTTTACGTTAAACTGGGGTGCATCGGGGACTAATGTTTTGCATTCGAATTTGAAATGTATGGGTTTCATTCACTCGGTTGGACGTGTCACGGAACAATATTTTACGTTAAACTGGGGTACCTACATCGGGAACCAATACGCATTCTGAGAACGCAATATTACGCGTTCGTCCACACTTGGTCGCGTACCGAGCCTTAGCTCGAGGAGGAAGCCAATCAATTACTGAATTTGGTGAGGCGTAATCGGTATGCGGTATATACTAATTTACCGAGAGCTTACACATGTCCACACCGCTTGCAATTACACATACCGAGAAACTGATTCGTTACATAACAGCTGTGGTCGTTACGATCAGTCGATATTATAGTTATATTTTGACATTTTGTATTGTAGAAAATTCCCGGGTGCTAAACGCGCTGGCAGCAACCTATGATTGAATCAGCACCATATATTTGGTAGCAGATGGATAAATGTGTGTGATGAATGTTTGACGTTCTGCGAGAAGATGGATGCGGACCTTCTGTGTACCTAATTAATATTATTTGTTTCTTATGTGTATCTTACGGAACCCTTATGGATTCGTCATGTCTGTCTGACTGTCCGTCCGCATGTCACAGGCATTTTACTCGAAAACTATAAAGTGTATTTGAATATTTTATTTAGGAATAGGTGTATTTTGTTAGCCGCTATATAGTTTTGTAATTAAATACAAAAAAAATTTTTTTTGGGGTGCACTCCATACATAAAAAAAATTCATTGCAAGCCCGCGTGTGGCACATCAATCGATAGGCCTTTCAAAATAAATATAAGGTTTCCCAGCATTTTTTTTTTGATTACGTGAATAGAGTCAGAGCTAATCACCCCGAAAGTCACTGAAATTGTGTCCTCTAATTTTCGAACCGTGTATTTGAAAAATATAAAAAGAAACATGGACATAGGGCTTATTAAATTCTTTCAGCGAAAATTGTTTTAAACAAGATCGGTTCAAAGGTTTTCGAGATATTTCTAGAAAACTGCCTTCCTTAAAGAGAAGGACTTAAGTGCCATACGATTTCAGTAACGATACAACCTTTTTAATAGGCACGGAACCCTTCGTTGTGCTTGGTCCGACACGCACTTGGCCGCTTTTTTGTTCTAGAGTGCTTTAGTAATACTTACTGTAATGTTTTGAATTTGTACGGAATACATAAATATTACTCTTTGGCGGAGGCATATGTCCAGCAGTGGACGTCTTTCGGCTGAATATGATGATGGTGATGAAAAAATATTTAAATGAAAAAACCGCGAATCGTCTTGATACATGTCGAGCGATATGCGACCTTAATAACGTTTTCATTATATTTTAAAATTTTGACAAAAAATCTTTAAAGGTAACTCTAACACTTGACATATTGTCATAAATTGTACTAATTAAATTGCTAATAAAAATCAACAATCCTGTGAGGTAACCCAAATTAAAAGTGATAAAATCCCAACTTGGCAATTGTCCTGTTTTCACTAAATGAATATAGCATTTCGCGGCGAGAGCCTAAATTCTGCTGCTGCGCTACTCGAATAAAATTATAAATGCACACGATTGAAGGTGCGCCTAGGGTTGCCACTTCAAAATATTTTCGTTTATATTTACAGTTAGCTTTTCGCAAAACATCTTGAGGAAACCAGTCTTATCCCAATAAGGTCTAGTTTTCCCTCTGGGTTGGAAGGTCAGTGGCAGTCGCTTTCGTAAAACTAGTAAATTTGCCAAATCTTGGTATTAGATGTCAAAGCGGGCTCCGGGCTCCTTTAGGGCACAACCGGGAATAACGCTACAAGGATGATGAAAGTATATAATTGGCCACTTACAAAAAAAATAACAAAAGGGAAAAGTGGATGGACTGAGTGAGATACTGCGTTAAGCAAACGAAGAATGTTGCACGCTAGCTCAGTGCGAATATTTACACTAAATGGTGCACTTCTATATATGTATTTGGGCGCTCTACTGAATAACGTATTTAAAAGTAAAATAAAAATAAACAAAACACACTGAAAAACAGCAACGCATTGCGCATTTTCTGAGTGGCTTCACTTTGATGAAGGTTGCTGTAAATATTGTACGATATAAAGTAAAAAAGTTCATATTCTGACACAGTAGGTCACCCACACCCACAAAAACCCTTTTTGAAATAAAAATTGTTTAATGTTTTGATATGCACAGGCTTTGTTCGAGTTTTGTTTTGTTTTTATACGATTCTGTATGTAGATTTTTAATGAAATGTTGTTTTTTTAACGATAAAGCCTCTTGTTTACCTTTAGTTGTAAAATTAAACGTATTGTTTAGTTTTTTTTAGATTGCGAATGAAGTAAAACGTATCTCAAAAGTTAAGTTATTTTTGTGGGACTAATATAAATGTAGGTTGTGTCAGTACTTGGGATTTCAATTAACAAGTCGTGCTTTAATCACGATTTTAATCTAAATTTTGCGACGAAATGTAGAGTCTGGCATTATTTTTTTGCAAAGGCTAGTAACCATCGTTTCTAATGCTACCTACTAACTAACTGAAAGTTAAGTGGTTGGGATTTTTTACGAATTATCTCATTATAATATTTCGTTAAATGGTAAGAAAGTATACCAGGTATCGTACCTCTAGACATACGTAGTTACTTATGAAGAATTTCCGCTTCTGCAATAGAGGCAACCCTAAGTGCATAGTAAATGGGGAAACGTTTTTGCACTTTGTTCCTGGACTGTACTTTTCACTTGCACAAACTTTGTTGGTACAGGTGGGCAGAGAAGTGGAATTTTTAACAATATCATTTGACAAGGTGGATTTTATGACAGTTTTTAAGTGAATGGTCGCGTTGGAGGCATAACATTCATAAGTTTTTCGAACTCGCCGCCGGTTATATAGCAAAGTCGATAAAGAATTTATCGTCGTTTATGATCGTGTCACTATAATTATTTACTTTCTCTCAAACATGCAATGAAATATTGACGCTGTGTTCTTCGTAATGGGCTTCGAAGTGTCACGTTTCGGGCACAGCGGGACGAGAGATCCGTAATGGCATTTCATACAAAATTGGAGGCCTAGGCCTGCAAGATGGCTTGTTTTCATTTACATTCCGCAATTTGTGGCAGAGCATCACGGCGTTCAGCCATGATAAATAAAGTTTGATTTCTTGGAGTATTTTTTTTTAGTTCATTGCATGTTTGAGAAAAGCACTATTCATATCTCGGCGTGAAAGGAGTTTCGTTAAGAGGCTGGCAACCCAGCCTCTTAACTATCCGACCTCGCTGCGCTCAGCCGTCTATATGTACTTGGCCAGCAACCACTTACTTCCTGGTTCCTGGCCTCTGTAGTAATGTAATATTAAAAACAAAGTTCCGACCGACTTTAATTCGGTACATCACGTTTGACGAGTTCTTTCTACTTTTCCGGGACGCCATCATCAGATCTTGACTTAGATGACCATAAGAACACTCGGAGATGATATCTTTAAAAATAACGACGGATCTGATAGCTGTATATATTGACAATATGTACCCGCAAAATGTAGTGTTGTATAGAATTACCCTCTTTTTTATACGTATACTTTACTACATATACATTATGTTTAATTTGTAATGAGTTCATAAGTGAGACTGTTAAACAGAAAATATTTTATTTATTCCACTCGTCCGTAAAACTATTTAAACTGTTTGTAATTTCTAAGCTCACAACGGCTTTTGAGACACTGTGAAGCAAGCGACACTGTTAAGTGTACCTTTGTCTATTATTATCTTGCACAGTCAAGCTTCAAATTATCTCAAAGATTCCAAACTATTGTGGACTCATCTTCATTACAGCATAAACAGTCAGACCTTCGTCACGGGCGCGCCGAGTCATCGGCAATAGCTGATAAAGCGGACGTTCCGCATGGTCCGGTGTTGGGGCCTAATTACTTCCACAACAATTTGTTACGCGCTGTTAATGTCTTTGTTTATGATAAAGATAGCGTTCTGGTGATGATAGAATGCGAGGTGCACGATGACAATGTATGTCTACATTTATAACATTATTACAATGAAATAAGGCAAAGCAAAAGTGTAAACATAATATCTTTGATCTCGACTATATTGATATATTGACTAGATTGATAAAAATTACTTTTTTTACATTCATCTCTGGCGATAGATCAAACACTATGTACACTATGATTTTTCAAAACATCTGCAGAACTGAATAGGATCATCGTTTTTGATCACGAAAACAGAATGTAGTCAAAATTATCCTCGATTTTGGCATGAAAAAAGTTTTATGACGTAAATGTGATGTTAGTAAAACTGTTCACTTATATCCGGTAGATATCTACAAAAATATGTTGCATTCGTTATTATATTCAGAGCAAACCTTAAAAGTTCACGTTTACAGAAAACTGCTTTTTTTCGTATTAAAAGAAGCATAAGTACGAGTATGTCTCCCTTCCGTAGCATAATTGCAACATAAAAAGCTACGTTGGAACACACGTAAATTTATACAAACTGCTACAACAAGAACTGCACACTGACTGCGAAATCATATCCCTCCCTATAGGCTCTGCCATATTCAGGCAAAACTACGACTTGGTGAATACACTTAGTTACGAAAATAGTCACCTTATATTAATTTAATTATTTATATACTTATTTCAAATTGTATTAAAGATTGGAAAATTTACATTTAAAGAAGTATGTTTTCTAAACAATCAGTAATTATTAAATGTTTCATACAAAACAATACTCGTAACAGTAAATTTTGTCGTCTCATTTAACTGCACTAATAACTTCATTACAACCTAATTGCCATTGTATTGTAGTGTTTGCGTAAGTAACTCGCATAGTGCTTTCTGCTGCAATTATCTACAGTTTGCCAACTCTGCTAAAATTATTTACTGAACAATTAGTACTCAAAAGTCCCTCCTTGCCAATGTTGGTACAACCACAGTACACGCAGCATTATCAGTACCTTCCTCAATCTCTTAGGTTATTAATTTAACTTGCATCTACAACACACTATAAGAAAAATTGTTAAATAAATACCATTAAAAATAAATTTTCAGAAGGAAACGGGAGCGGTTTCGGTGGTAGCGGTGATGCCAGCCTTCTTTTCTCCCGTGACGATGTGGCTACACATTCAGCCGAAAAGCAAGCCACCCGCCTTGAGGGAGACATTCAGTTTCTTCCGCTGCCTCTTCGGTTCCAAATCCACCAGCCACTGATGCCTCTATGATTCACGTGTCTAAAGATGCCGTCCTTCGTGCCATATCATCGTTTCCCAATGACTCCGCTGGTGGACTAGATGGCCTGTCTCCGCAGCCCCTAAAACATTTAACCACCTTTTCCATGGGCAACACGAGATCGGCTCTAACTGAAAGAAGTAACGGCTTCGATAAACCTGATGCTTTCAGGCCGCGTTAATCCCGAGATTGTCCCACTCCTGTATGGCACAAACCTTGTAGCCCTAGCCAAAAAGATGGCGGCATCCAACCGATCGCCGTTGGTTCTACGTTTCGTCGATGCTCTGCTGCCGGAAATTTCACCAGAATATGACCAAAATCTTTAAGCCCCGGCAGCTGGGCATCGGAGTCAAAGGTGGTTGTGAGGCAGTAGTACATGCTGTGCGTTCCTTTTTGAGTCGTCTTGATTATGACATTTTCGTTAAAATATATGTCTAAAATACCTCATTCGGTGGATCGCGGTGCTCTGTTCATAGCAGTAAGTAAAGAACTTCCGGAATTTTATGCCTACTTGTGGCAATGCTATGGAGCACCAACTTAATTTCTTTTTGGAGACAAAATTGGCAGGAAGTGTCGCAGGATCGGGATAAGGGGCGTGCTGTCGTTTTGGAGGCCAAGTCACTTTTTGGATCACTGCGCCAAAATAGTTAGAGACAAAATTATGTTATCATGTTATCAAGCATAAGTTGCCAATAAAGATATCCACTTGGGCCTGCAATTTTAAGTCTCGTCATCCATCCCATCATCTCATTCTAAATTCAAAATTTAATCTGTGGTATCTCTACGACGGAACTCATGGCGGAGACGCGTTAACGGTTCTAAAAGACTTTCAACTAATCATAAACAAATTCACCTGCACCGACTTAACTATCTTGCATTTGAAATCTTTTTACGTACTCACCTCCCATTAAAAAAATATTAATTAATTTCAATGATGTTTTGCCCAATATTTCCGTCCTCTCAAATTCATCACTCACTTCATTCATTCATCAAACAACCCTGCCATTGGCTGCATATTAAAGTTCAATAAAACATCCGATTTACTTGTTGAAACCAATCCCCACGTGACCCTTTGTATCATTCCATTGTTTGTTCACGGCTATTTGTATAATTTCTTGCATCTTATCACTCAATGACGGTTCTCTCCAGGCTACACTCTCCAAAATTCTATAACACACAGTTTAAATACGAAGAAATATAAACTAAATTAACAGTAAAACCCAGAAATAAAATTATATAGTTTTATTATACTTATACGTAACTACTTACCTACTGACTGACAATATTAATACCGTACCAAATTACCAAGCACAAGGAGAGTTTTCTCAAAAGCCGTGCACCGCGAAGCAGCACTGTGGCATTAGGCCAACGTATCTGTCAGAGCACCTGTGTTTCCGAAAACCCACGTTATGCTTCCCTACCCCTACTTCACTATCCCTACTGTTATACAATACGACTACCGTGCCACAGTACCAGCTGGCCAGTAGGTCAACACGCTAATTAACAAACTGTCAGAGCGTCAGAACTTTACGCCCGGCAAGTTTTTACGTTCATTTATCTGTATCAAATTGACGGTCTTGAATCTTAGTTTGAAGAATATCGAGGAAAGTTGAATTTTTCTCCCGCTGAAGAAATTAAAGGACTCTGTTAAGAGGGGAAGTAGGGCATCCTTGGTATTTGGGGTTTAGCGTGAGATTTAAATATAATTCTGTGTGTGTGGACAAAATCTACGACATGTTTTTACGCAGTTGACGTAATGCAAAAATAACATCCTATTTTGGTGTGGTTTGGTGGTTTAGATGTTTCGATGTTTGTAGGTCAATCTGGTTAAACGGCTCAACCGATTAGGATGAAATTTTCCACGAAGATAGTATATAACCTGGATATTTAAATCATCATCATCTTCATCATCATCATCGTCATATACGGGAGCGACAGCTACGACCGCATAGTTGACAAGTAAATATTGACAAGTAAATATTGTCATGTAAATATTGACAAGTAAATGGTGTGCACGGTGATAAAGGGCGGAGAGCAGCATGCTGCCGCTGGTGTCTCTGTTCTAGTTGGAACGACAGAAGATCGAACCAAGCTTGTTACGAAATTATAATAAAGTATAATTTTTAACCCGGTTCCGCGCAGAGGAAGGGGTGTGGAAGCTTGTCATAAATAGGTATTAGGGAAGAATCTCACACAAATCGAACTAGCCAAGCTTGATAAGACTTGGGTTATTTGTTACAGTTATATTTAATCCACTAAACTAAACCCACCGTCTGTAACATTGAAATACCGGTATTCATAAGTGATGGAAATTTGAAGTTCATCAACTCCACATCAAGCAGGGGAGGATATTACTATTACTCTTTGATAACTGAAAAAAATGGGTTCTCTTAGACGTCTCAAAATGAGTTCAATCCATAACTGATGTTCTTTATACTCAAAAATATAAAGGTTGAGGATGAACGAGCAACGACAAAAAAACAATATAAGAACAAAATAACAAGAAGTAAGCAAAAAGTTAAGTGTAGATATATAAACAAAATATCGAAATTTAAACAAGTATAATTGATTAAAATTGCAACAAATGTCTATCTACAAAGAAAATAAAATAATTTACTTGAATAAAAAGTAAAACCAACGCACTCGTGAAGGTGATAGCTGGAAGGATGGACAGACCTATACTCGCTGACTGGACGTCCATTCATGTACATTCCAATTCAAATTATACTTTCCACTAATATTAGTAATAATAATAGTACAAGTTCTTACTAACGTAATATGTATGTGTGATTGTCCGAAATAAATGGTTACATTTTCATTTTCAATAACTGAATCCAATTCCGTACTTCGCCTTGTTTGAAAAGTTTTCTCGATTTCTAAATGATCCCGTTATCAGATCCTGACCTGATAGCCATGGGACCACCTGGTAAGAATACCTTTTCTTACAAAAAAACATACCAAATCGGTCCAGGTGTCTTCGTGTAATCGGGGAACATACTTACATACATCACAAATTTAATAAAAGATTCCGAAGAAATGAGAACCTCCCCTTTTGTAAAGTCGATAAATAAATAATACTATTTGCGAAATGGAATCACCGAGATGCTTATGGTATTTTTCTTAAAACCGTTGATAGGTACCGAAAACGTGCTTTACAAAGATTTAAAGGACAACTATAAATAAGAACGAAAATTTAATACATATTAAATGTATCCTCGCTCTATTACCAATATTTTTTTCGAGCCCGTGAAGACAGGTAGAAATGGTAAGCCAGAAACGCACACAGTTACCGTGGGTAAGCAAATGGCCGCTGACTTGGGAATTTGTTAAGTGATTATAATACAAATAAAAAAACCTAGCGATGGCAGGCGTAGTGCTTATGGTAGCGGGAATAGAAAAGAGCGTTTTTTTCATGGACTTGAAAAGAGCGATCGCTGAATGTGTTTTAAAAAAAATCGTAATACTTATGATGTCCACTCCAATTGAGATTATTATTTTCACACCACCTTTTTCAAAAGCTATGTACTGCCTGAACTAGGAAACAAACTGAATTTATTGACAAGTTTTCGAACATCATGTATTTCTGGGCTATGCAACTACGTCAAAATGCGATTGTTAAAATTTTCTGAAAAAATACAAAAAAGTCGTGTTTTTATTTTCAATCGGTAGTTTTTTTCCTATTTTAACAAGTACGTTGCACATTAGTACATAACATGTTGATGTAATTCTTGAATCAAGCATCAATACTACCTACGTATCGATTTTTACGCAAGCAACACTACCTATTCATCGAATTTTATACACAAATCGACCAGGTTATTTCTCTTGAGTTGTACAGAAACCCTAAAGAACTTTTGAAATTCGATGGATTTTACAGTCAAAGGAGTATCAGATAGCATCAGCCTAACACCACCACGAAAACCTTATCACAACCAGTTAAGGTCCAATATTGTTTAATTAATTATCTCAGCTCGCACAGCACATACACAGTTTCAAAAGGACCGCTAGAAGCCTAATCCTCAAAGAACCGGTATTTCATTAGGAAACTCTTTACCCAATTTTCGACGCTCAATTTTAAATTGACAACTTTTCCGATTACGCACTTTGTGTATTCGAAGGGAAGTTACTTTTCGCCCTAGAAGGTCCTAAGTGATTCGATTTGGTATGAAAATGTGGCGTTTTGTGTGGAATTGGCGTTTTTCAACCACGACCCTGGGAAATTTCGGCTTTTTTGTAATGAAATTGTGTTTAAGGTTTTTTTTGGAATTCAGGTTTTCTAAAATAAGATAGGTTGATTGATGTCCATGTTAATTTCTGATTATAATGATACACGTTCTCTTTTTCTATAAAAAGATCAATAAACATAAATCGCGGTTTGTTTAGAACGCGAATAACGGGAAAAGATTTTTTTTCGATTGATCTTCTGTTGTGAGGACCTTAAAGTTACTAAGAACTAGAAGCAAGTATTTTCTAAAATTAAGGTCCTAGTTTTTCAACTATTGGTACTCAAATCACGGGTAAGAATTGCAAATTAAATTTATACATGCGTTAATGTGTCTGTCTGTTTCATTTGATTGTCACCGTTTCTGTCTGTGATGGTAAGCGATATTCGTTAAAATCTGAATGTATGGAAAGTTTCACAAGTTTCTATTGAATGAGAGCTCCCGGCGACATATTAAATATTGATCAGCCTGTACCTGTAAACCCCACCCTTGAACAACTGAACTGTTTTTTGGGTCCTGGGAAAGACAATGGAAACTTTCTATTTTTGAAATGATCCATTAAAAGGATGTAAGGACCGATAGAAAATTGTATAGGCGTTCGATTAAGGAGTCTGTCTATGAATCAAGGCAATAAGAAGGTCAATGTAAGTAATGACTTATCAGGAGCTCAAGACATTGGCAGAAAGATGAGAATCGATTAGTTTACCAACAGCTCTGATACATGATGATATCGACAATTACCGATGAGAAAGTTTTACGCTAACTACATCTTACATAATAGAATATGAATATTATACCCAACATTGCTTTGCATCTAAACACTCGATTGCAGTTGCATTCACTTATTGCTATTCGATACAAAATAAACACCCAAATGGCACTTACCTAACGATATTTTCTAGACTTCACACGACCAGACCCAGAATAAAAAAGTCGTAACTCCCATAAGTACAAATTGTAATATTGCTCTCAATAACATGCCATAAGACTCAAAAGATAACGACACGTCTCAGATATCGAACCAAATGTATGCTGCCATGCCATAATACGAACATTATTACACTGAGTAGCATAGCTACACAAAGTGCCTAAATTGCTTTCCAAATTCAAAATTTAACGGACATTGTTTCGTGCATCGCTCGGGCGTTCTGATTTAGAAATTTACGATGCAGGGATGTAACGGTTGAATTAGGTTAGTACGGATAGGGATGGCACGCATTCACTTGTTTGTTTATCACACTTGCACGTAAAGGGCTTCATAAAGGAGGCATAACAGAACTTCTATATAGTACGTATTGTATTGTTTTTGTAACAGTGATTTTATATCGTAGCTGTTGTATGTCGGACGCTTACGGGCCGGCCTCACGTTAATTCAACAAAATGGACTGCTAAAATATTATAAACTTCATTGCGATTAGTATTAAATCGTTTGATAAATATTTGTTTCCTCGCAAAAGTGATGAAAACGTTATGTGCGAAATGTACGGTAATAGTAGTTTATGCGACTGATCCATTATGAGAGGCCTTAAAATACGAGTGTGGTTTTATAAAAAGAGCGCCAGCGAGTTTCATCATAGGATCACACGAGTGTTTTAAGGCCTAATAATGTACAGATGCATACACTACTTTATCTAAACACATATCATAAGTAGGTAAGTAACAGCAAAAAACCAACAAAAAAATGACAACAGCCATGGCGGAAATTCATCATGACGAATGGTATTTTTTAAATCATAGACAAACGAATGAAGTCCCTATACTCATATCACTCGAGATCAAATGTCGTGCGGTTTGTACTAAAAAAACATACTGAATTGACGCTCCGTATCGATAAATGTTTTAATATCCTATGAATACTAGAATAGAGACCCGCTTGAGTTTTGACAGCTGTTCCAAATTTAAACTCGTAACGATACAAAACTCTGTACTGTAATAACATTAAGACAAGAGAGAGACAAGAAAGTTCTCATAGTAAAATCGGTTGTAATGCTGGTAATTTTCTACGGTTTCTGAACGCATTTTAGAGCACTAATGATATGTGTGTAGATATTTTTTTTAAAACACGGGTCACTAAGCCTAAGTACTTGTGTTCAGTTAGCAGCACAGCACTGTGTTTGCACTGAGTTTTTCGTTCTGCATGTGTCAAGTTACGCGCGTATAAAAGAGCTCTCGCGATAAATATAAAACCTATCCCAAACCAATACGTTAAACCAAACATACCACCTGAATGCTACGTATCCGAACGTATCGTCAACATCATGCTCTGCAGTGGAACTCTAACCCTCGCATATCTTTGTTGTCATGCCTGTAGCATGTCTTAGCTGTCTAACATTCTACGGGTATGCACGTACCTAATGTAATCACGTATGCTTGAGCCTGTGTTTCGACTAGGACGTTTGTGTTACAATAGACCTAGATGATACCTAGATTCTACAAGCATTCACTTCCCTGTTCCCGGGATGGGTAGGCAGATTTAATCATTGATTTCCAGTGGTTCTTCTAGCAACTGTGGGGTTAAACAGGGAACAAATATTATATACTGATTCTCTGTCCGTCTATCCTGTGTGATATTTGAAGGAACGAGAAAATCAAACGAAGTTCAATGCTTCAGCTTGGGCCAAAATTCGTTCGTATGTCCAGTTGTCCATGTGTTCTCCTCTACAGGTCGCGTTTCTTAAGGCGGTTCGATCGCCATACAAAACGTCTTTTGACATTCGCAGGCTAACGGCGTGATATTTTAAGAAACTTATGTAACAATCTTTCATAAATAATCGTTTACGCAAAGTATCACGTGACAAACTAATTTCTCAAAATTATTCTAGTTTATACAAGTTTATTCCAGGAAAGGGGGAATTTCGCGCAAATGGGAAGCCAATTTATGAAATATTGTTACATAAGTTTCTTAAAATATCACGCCGTTAGCCTGCGAGACATTTTGTATGGCGATCGAACCACCTTAACTGATTCTCTTGAAACTTTGTGAGCTGGTCCAATAATTATATAGTTTTTTTTTTGTTAATAACTTTTTTCGATTTTTTATTATCAAAACCTGAGGAGTCTCTATGGCAATCAAAGCCACTAGTTTTAGTTATTACAATCACAGAAGTAGATGTGAAGATTATAATATGTACAAAGAGTTTAAAAAATGTGATAACAGAATGAAATAGTATCTAAACAGCCCGTTACATCCCTAGTCCCAAATTCAAATCAAATCGCTTGCGGTCGCGATTGGCTGCAAACAACACTAATTATCATTCGCGAAGCGTTGATTGGTCGAAATTTAATTCATTGGTACTGCAATTCAATGCGACTGCGGCCTTTCGTGCCATTTGGAGTGTAAACGATGCGTTCCGTGAGTGGCGGTGACTGGAACACTATCACACTCATTCATAATGAAATTTAGACTAGATTCTAATTTGGTAACTCACAGTGGCGGCCCGTGGACACATTCGATGCGGTAGCCCGGAACATAAAAGTTATGAAATAGTTAAACGTATACATAAATTATAAATATATTTTAGGCGAGCCGGTGGCAGTTGGCTTGTATTAGCGGTCCAACACTGATACTTCATTCCATATCACATTAGAATTCTAATGGACAAATTCTTCTACGTTTCATCGTGTATTGTTATGTAGGTACTATTATTAAGTGCTTTCCCAACATAATTATACATTATTAATTTAGTGGTTTTGCGTTACAAAAAAGTGTTGCTTGAAATCGCATGACGAATCGAACGCATCTGGAATGGGGTATAATTGTTGTATTTTATACGGTACCACGACATAACAAAATATTAAACAGTGATAGATAATTGATAATAACTTTTTCTTTATATTTTTAACTAACAACTGTCTTAATATTTCTGAATGTTATATCTTTTACAGTTTTTCTTGTTGTTATTATTATCATTACTTTTATTAGCTTAAGTGCCCACTAATAACAATGGTCCAATACATAGTTGGTTCTTCTATAAACTAGTATAAACTGTTAACTTATGTGTGAACGAATAAAAATTGTATTTAAGGCCACACCGAGGACAGCTTACAAATCCGTATATGCCCACAATACCTGTGAATCCACAAGCATTTTCAATTCACAAAACCCTTACCATCAGGTCTCGTAATATCCGTAAAGAGCTTGAGGTCACGCCTATCTTAATCGATGCCCGGAGCAAATTTTCGGAGATTTTACCGACAGCCGTTAGGAGCACCATCGAGTTAATCTTTATGGCCGTAGAAGTTGACAGGCGGGACATATGGGCTTGGAGGTTGGGGAGCTGTTAATTAACGTTGTGGAAAGATTTTCAATTTGACTGCTGTTTTTTCGCCTGTTGCGTTCTTATGTTCCTACCTTTATAATTACTTTGGGATGGGGAGCTGTTTATGAACAGTGTGGAAAGATTTTCAATTCAACTGCTGTTTTTTCGCCTGTTGCGTTCTAATAAATAAAATATTTGGGGACAATCTTACACAAATCGATCTAGTCCCAAACTAAGCAAAGCTTGTACTATGGGTACTAGACGACGATATACATACTTAAATAGATAAATAAATACTTAAATACTTAGAAAACATCCATGACTCAGGAACAAATATTCATGCTCATCACACAAATAAATGCCCTTACCGGGATTCGAACCCGGGACCTCCGGCTTCGTCACTGCCAATTAGGCTACAGAGGTCGTCAAAATAAACCTTTATTGTGATATTCGTAACGGCTATCATCATCCGGTTTCTGGAAATGATGGAGTGAACTTGGTCCCTCATCTAGATAAGATAAGATAAGACCTACAGGTTTTGTCTAGATCGGGAGCATAAGTTACGTACTCGTAATTACACTTCATCTTCGTTTCTGACACATAAATATCATACTTGATCTGGTATTAGTCAGGGTTCAATCCTGGGTCCTCTACTATTTGGGGTAATGGTTAATGACCTAGAATCGGTTGTTTGTAGCGCCAGATGTCTTCTCTATGCTGACGACTTGAAGTTGGTGTACGGGGTGAAGCGAGTTGCCGATTGCGAGTCGCTGCAAGAGGATATTGAGGCAGTTTTCAGGTGGAGTCTGGATAGCAAGCTTCGCTTTAACGGGTTTAAGTGTTGTGTGTGCACCTTCACTCGTTCTTCTGCCCCTATTCTTGCACAATACTTGCTTGGCTCCGAGCCAATTAACAGGGTCTCCTCTCTCAAGGATCTGGATGTAGCATTTGATACGCGTGTTTCTTTCCACGACCATATAAGGGATCTCGCCTTCAGTTGTTTCCGTAGATTAGGTTTTGTTCTGTGTAAGTGTCTGAAGTTTTGTGAGATGAAGGATGATAGGCTTTCTAGTGCACTTATTTGATTATTATAATTTTTGCTGTTCTTTTAAAACTATGTTTCGTTTCACAGTGTTCCTATAATATATTGAAATAAATAAATAAATAAAATAGTCACTGTATAATTTGCGGTGGATTTTCATAAATAATTTCATTTATTAAACATTATGAATGTTGCCATATATTCCTGAACAGATTTACAAAAACATCATCAAAGTATAAGTAAGCTATACAGTTTTAACTATGCTTATTTTGAATTGCGATATTTTTTTAAATAGGTCTTAGTCATCTTTTCCAATTACATTTTAATGTGGTTCGTAATTGCGGTTGCGGTTGCAGTATGAAAGCGACCGCCCGAAACTATGGTATAATAAGAAGATATATATAAAATAGACAGTCAATTAACTAAATATTGCTGTTATTCTGTCAGGTGAATATATTACGAGATTACGACCATCTACAATAGTCCATAAAAATGCGGTCAAAAGTTACAACAAAACTCTTTAATCGGTGGAGTCAAAACGCATACAGTCATTATTTGAATAAGTGACCGAAATGACGTAAACATTGCAACTAGAGAAAAAGAATTGGTAGTTGCATACATTTCTCGAATTAAAAATTAGAAGTCTTAATCAGCTGAGTCATAAGAATTAGGAATACTAACCTTTAATTGTAAATTAAACACCACATCGTTTCTATGCGTTTTTTTATACTGAGTCAACAGTCCAACTTTATTGGACAGTCGGCAGCACAAGTAGGTACGCAAAATAACACGTCCTTATCCTTTTGACATTAGAGTCATGGTCATTCTGAGTAACTACTTTTGCTGCTGACTGAGCTCACGATTGTTTCATATACAGGGTGTCCCGAAACTCAACGATAACCTAGCTGCTACTGGGTGAGATGCCAAGGTTATCAGTCATGAAAGAAATAAGAAAAAAAATCCAAGTCACGTAGACAAGCGGTAATAGAAATTTTTCGAAAAAGTAGAAAATTTGACACCCTTAGTCGAATTTTTAAGTAATTTGATGACAATTTTCACAATTTTACAGTATTTTTTTAATAATGTGATCTCTTCTCTCTTCGCTTGTGCGTTAAAATTTTTTTCCGACAAAGTTGACTGATAACAACTATATTACAAGGATTGTAATATTACAAGTATGCTGAGTTTGGCCCATTTCTTGACACGGCACAGATTTACTTTTTCTTTTGTTTTGTCTTGTACTAATGTGCCACGAATAAATGTTTGATTCTTGATCCTTGATTCATACTAGGTTTTTATATTTGTTGTTCTTATAGCCTGTGTGTGGCACAGTGTTCATAAAACGTCCTGTAAATATTGGCCCGCGCCCGTAAAGCAGTTTACGCCCAGACACAGCCCGACATTTCCAATGTATCCGTTATTGGGGCTTTACGAGTACTTAAGGATGGTCGAGTCGACTCTAGGCAAGCTAGATGTCCTACAACTAGGCCTTAGTATACGGCAGGGCTCATCATTTAAGGACAGCTGTTTTAGATTAAATTTTAGCCAAATTGAATTGTCCCCGTGCGGTGTCGGGTTATAATTTCACCACCCCTTGTCTTCCCGTGTAAAAGTTGACTAAGGGAGACGGGTTTAAGTGTGTTGGGGGCGATGGGCTAGCAACTTATAACTGCGATATTACATTTTGTAGATCTTAAATGCCCACATTTATGCTAAAAGTCGCACAGGAACACAAGGTTGCTTTGCTCTGCCTACCCCTTTTGGGAATGAAGGCGGGAATGAATGTATGTATATTTATCCAAATTTTAACACCTAAGTGCCAGAGACCTGTCAGGTGGGGTGCTCTGGTCGTTCAAACTACACTCTATAAAATTTCCTAAAAAATCGTTTAACCGACTAACAGTGCTAAGTTACTAGAACATTTGCCAAAGAACGCAAGTCTATTGGTGATAAATCTACTAGCGTATTGCATAACGGAACTAACGAAAGTTAAGTTCACAATGATAATGTCACATCACATCATCAGTTTATATATACGCTTACGCTACGCTATACGCACATATACGCTTATCACCCACCCTTGGATATTTTGGTCCCACTTGTCAGAGCCTTTGGTACGTCTCCTTCTGAGAAACTGGATCCTAGTAATTTTGAGTTGCAACGGGACTGGAACTTTGGGAAAGGTGACTATAAGCTGTTATACAAACTAATCTCTGAAGTAAACTGGAAGGATGTTCTGGAGACACAAAATGTTGAGAAGGCGGTAGACTCATTTTATAGCATCATGTATAACATTTTTGATGTCTGTATTCCGAAGAAATCTCGTTCCAAAAAAAGAGTTAGGCGCTATCCCGTTTGGTTTACGGCTGACATCATCAGTGATTTAAGCTATAAAGCTGAACTACATCGGCAGTGGAAAGCTACAAAAACCGTCACTGTATATAACATGTTCTCAAAATTAAGAGCTGATATTAAAAAACGTGTTTCCTCAGCTTACGACGCCTACTTAGTAAACATACAATGCAAATTAAAAAGTAATCCACGAGCGTTTTGGCAGCACATAGAGAGTCTTAAGGCAAAGGGTGGGTTTGTTTCACAGGTTAACTTTCAGGGGAAACAGTTTGTTGGATCTGAGTCAGCTCAGGCTTTTGCTGAATTCTTTTCTAGTGTTTTTTTGCCTGATGTTCCTCGCCTCAATGGGAACTTAACGATTGACACAAGACAAAAGCCCTCGGCTAACCTCATTCACTTGAATGTTATTACCTCGCAGGAAGTAGAAGCGGAAATTAAGAACTTGAAACCCAACAGTTCGGTGGGGCCTGACAATTTACCTGCATACATTTGTAAAGGGTGCATTGAGTATCTAAGAACACCTATTTTATACATGTTTAATTTAGCTCTCTCGTCTGGCGTGTATCCTCAACAGTGGAAGATAACGAGAGTTAAGCCAATACCAAAGTCGGGAGATATTTGCAACGTGGAAAACTACAGGCCAATTGCCATTTTGTCAACGCTTGCGAAATTGTATGAGTCCATACTCCATCGGGCCTTATCCAAGCAGTTGAAACCATTCCTGTGCGAGTCACAGCATGGTTTTAGGGCGAATCGTTCTGTCAACACAAACCTTCTGATATTAGCAGACATCATTTCTCAAAATCTCGATAAGGGTATCCAGGTTGATGTACTTTATCTCGACTTTAAGAAAGCTTTTGATCGCGTAGATAACGATATCTTACTACATAAACTCAGCAAAATTGGTTTCTCCCCAAAGTTAATAAATTTATTTGCTAGTTATCTACGCGATCGCAAACAATTTGTACAGCATGGGCATTTCGTTTCTGAACCCTACCATACCCGGTCGGGCGTTAGCCAAGGCTCGATTTTGGGCCCTTTCTTGTTCGGTGTCATGATAAATGACCTTGAATCCGTTGTCCAGAACGCGAAGTGTCTCCTTTACGCAGACGATTTGAAGCTTGTGTACGGAGTGGAATGTGCTGCTGACTCTGTATCGTTGCAGGATGATATAGATTCGGTTTACCGGTGGAGCATGGACAACAGGCTTTGTTTTAATATCGCAAAGTGCTGTGTCTGTACTTTTAGCAGAGCTTGCGTTCCCGTACATTTCCAATACCTTCTAGGAGCTGGAACAATTAATAGAGTCCATACAGTAAAAGATCTAGGGGTTACATTTGACTTGCGCTTAACCTTCCACGAACATATTAAAGACCTTGCTACTGCTTGCTATCGTAGATTAGGTTTTGTTATACGTAGCACTAAGGATTTCCATGACCCGGCTGTTATAAGGACTCTATATAACGCTCTGGTTAGGAGCAAATTAGAGGCTTCGGTGATTGTATGGAATCCTTATGAGCCGACATACGCTTTGATTCTTGAGAAGGTCCAAAAAACTTTCTTAAGAATGCTGTATAAAAAGATCTATGGGCAGTACCCCTACTTGTATCCAACCAAGTTCTTACTTGGGACCCTTGGATACAATTCGTTGGAAGTGAGACGCAACTTCTATCTTCTTACAATGTCTTGTAGGGCGTTGCGTGGTGAAGTGGATAGTCTGGACTTGGTTGGGAAACTGGTGCGACTGTTTGTACCTGATATCCCTCGAATAACCCTAAGACCTCGTGCGCGTCCATTATTGGCAGTGCCAGTGGTCCGTACATTGTCGCACAGGAACTCGCCACTTGTTCGGGCGATGAAGCTTCTCAATGCGCTTCTGATGTCAGTACCTGAGTGCGACTTTTTTGCATGGCGATGGGCACCGGTTAGTTGTGCATGTTTAAAGTTTTGCGAGATGATGGATAGCAGACAATCCAGTGTTCCAATATCATTTAGTGTCTCTTTATGTACCTATGTTTACCAGTGCATTGGTTAAGTTACAACTGTAATGCTGTGTAAATAAATAAATAAATAAATAAATAAATCAGCCTATATACGTCCCACTGCTGGGCACAGGCCTCCTCTCATGTATGAAAGGGAACGGGCAGTAGTCCCCACGCTGGCCCAGTGCGGATTGGGGACTTCACATACACCTTTGAATTTCTTCGCAGATGTATGCAGGTTTCCTCACGATGTTTTTCCTTCACCGAAAAGCAAACGGTAAATATGAAATCATATTCCGTACATAAGTTCTCTAAAACTCATTGGTACGAGCATGGTATGGGTATGGTATGGTTGGTATTGGGATTCGAACCCACGACCGCCGTTTGACAGCCGCATGCCTGAACCACTGGGCTACCGTAGCTTATTCTGTCAATGATAAAGTACTCATACCAAAATACAGTCAAATGGCAATCAAAAGAAGGTTCTTTTAGTCCCTGCACAAAGAATCGAAACCTGACGTTAGCTTGCATAGCCTTTGGTACCTAATATACTGTTAGGAGAGCTGATTTTAATTATAATACCCTGCTTTTTTTCAGATATCTGAGACTAGGTTATCACTGCGCGTGATCAAAATTACCATTTTCAGAGTAGTAGGAGAAAATCAGATTCCTACATTTTTACATTTCCATTTCGTTACTTAGCCAAACACTATGCTTGTATGAAAGTAACGCAATGGGAATTGGGAAATGTTAATATGAGTTTTTTTCGTCTATTATTAGGATGAATATTGTTTGCGATTCTGCGCAAAGATAACCTAAAATCTCCAAATTCTGAAAGCAAAAATTCAGAGTAAAATCTGCATCATAAACATGTATAGACTTTTCGACCTTATCTCTAAGCAATAAGGTTCTATGACCACCTTGAACGCATCATCATCATCGGTCTTTTTTATGTCATCAACCTATCGAGCTGGCGACCGACCGTTGAATATCATTATATTATCATATCATAAACATCATATAATCTATACATCATATAATACGTTTGTTGAACGTTTATGAATACGGCCATTAGTAATTAACAAAGTACCTATTGTACCTAAAATAGAACCCCTGTAAAATATATATGTATATTTAGTTAAGGAGTGCATACAGCGGCAGCTACACTTTAACGGCTTTGTCCGCTCTACAAATGTTTGCTTATGTATTGTTCATAGTAAATAAATGATAAAAAAATATGTTCAAACGTGTATGTTTTTACATGTTTGCGATCCAGTCTGGGCAACGTCATATGGCCCAAAAGCGTTTTAAATGAAAATACTTTTTTTTACTCAATTTCAAACGCTACTTTCACTGGGTACTTAAAAGCGCTATAAACTCCAATTTCCTGTATCGACATATATTTTAAAATGTCTTATGTGTGTGCAACATTCACGTACTTAAAATCTTCTGCTTCGTTTCATTCCTAACAGGGGACACGCTATACCCAAATTAGACACAATTATTTTCGATTTGTGGCTTTGTGTGACTTGTATCGTTAATGGCGATTGGTATCGGCTACAAATATGTATTTAAATACTTAATTGAACACAAGACACAGGTAAAAATATAGACAAAATATATTCAAATAGTATCATATATATATCTTTGAGTGATGCCACAGACTGAGACTGTGTAAAGGAAACAGCAACCCGTTACACAACTTCACGCAACGTGAAAGTTTTTGAATACGCGCGCGTCTTAATAGACAGTACTAGGGCAAGGTTGTTGGGTTGAGGATCAAGTACAATTATGTTTGCTTCCAGGCGTTTATTAATGTTTCGGCGAAAATTATTTTATTATATATTACTTAAAAAATTGGTAGCAAAAAAATTCAAGAATTGCTGTAAGGAAAGAAAGAAAGAAAGTAAGAAAGAAAGAAGACATTTATTCACTACACAAAAGACACACAGAGACCAAAAATACAATACAATTGACACATACTTAATATGTGTGTCTTCGCGGCAGTGAATCGGCCGCTGTAGGCATTATGCCGAGGTGTCAGACAGACACCTACAGCGCTGCAAAAGTGCTGTAAAAGTGTAAATTGTATTTTTTTGCTCTTTCTACTTATTTTGGAATTAAATATAAGCACTATAAGTTCGAAAACTAGTCAGTGTAGTTATTGAACTACCAAATGGTTGCTTAATTCACTACAATATTGAAATGTAAAGACATCGTGCTGCAAGACATCCCCATGAAACAAATAGGATAAAATAATGCTTTTAAAATAATCATGAAAACTAAGATTTAGTAGCAAATATAACGATTATAAATAAAAAAAGGCATCAAATATAATGAACACCAAAAAATGCTTTGATACCCTAAGATCTTTTACCAAAAAAATATACTGAACACCAAAAATAATAATTCTACCACTACAATAGTACTAGCTGTTTTAATAAAAAGTGCACATTAAATTTACTAAATGATCACCAAATCTTTGCGACCAAATTAATACAATACTTCTACCTAAATAACCCACTATGATTGCCATAAAATATATGAGTATGACCAAATAAAGTATAATGATGCCAAAACAGGTGATACCAAAACCTGAATCAGCACACCCTACTTCCACGTGGACTTGTCTGTCCTACCCCTAGAGTGTATATGTCGTCGGCCGATCGTAAAATCCGCCAGATCACGAAATTCCTAGACATATCGTGAAACGCCGCCATTTCATGATATGCCTAAAAGTTGGCCAGGTTTATCACGATGTGCCTGATAAACAATACGGCAGATCGATTAGAGCAACGCATTTGTCGATATTCCTAGCTCTATACCGGGCACATTGTAAAATAGTTTCTTTCTTGGCCACTGGTGGCGCTGCGTATGCGATGGCGGCCGTGTTTATTGGGAGCCAATAATCAGGGCGGACAAAAATGGCTTGTCATGAGCGAACTTTGTCTTAGGTCGGTTAGGTTAGGGTTCACTTGTGCCCCTCAGACCAGAAATAGACACCCCGCGCAGCGGGGTGGCGTCCACTCGCTGGAGATTATCAGTAGAGAGCGAAGTGTAGGGCTGAGTCCTAGAAACGAAAGCGGGGATCTGTCGAATTTAGGAAATTATTTTACTATTTTTAATTTAGCAATGTTTTATTACGATATCATTTTCTTTAATAGGATAGTAAGATGTTATAATTTGGGTTATGTTTTCATATTAATAGGAGATACAATTTTGGTGATCACTTACTAGTTTTGGGTTAGCAATGATTTATTAGGATAGCTGTTTTTTAAATAGGATAGTAAGATGTTATAATTTGGGTTATTATTTCACATTAATAGGAGATAAAAATTTGGTGATCACTTAACTATTTTTAGATTAGCAATGATTTATTTGGATAGCATTTTCTTTAATAGGGTAGTAAGATGTTATAATTTGGGTTACTATTTCATATTAAAATGGAGATAAAATTTTGGTGATAATTTAGTATTTTTGGCAGTAAAAAGTATTTTTTTGGCGTTATATTTTACTATAATATATCTGGTGGTCCGTTAAACATATGCCAATAAAAAATAACGCTTTCATTTCCTCTTCACTGAATTTTTTGAATAGCTAAAAGAAATTTCTCTCAAATTCACAAACCATTTTTATAAAACACAGAAAGCCAACATAATCATTAACCACTACAAGGTTATGTTGTCTCAAACCCATCTGTAGCCAAGTAAACGGTGTAAACACAATGTCGGGCAGAAAATACCTTTCTAACCAACCCTACCCTTTACTTAAAGACAACCTTTGACCACGACGTAAATACGAAACAAAAGAATGCGGGACAATTGCCGAAACATTCCAGAACTTTTCTCTTGCCCCCGCTCATCCAAAATGAACTCTAAAGCTTCGACGATAAGAGTTAATTGCGAACGACTGCCGAAAGGGCTTTTGGCGTTTTGGTTGCGGGGCGATGAACAGAGGTGTATTTTCCTTCCAAACTGGAACAAGATAAAAGTCCTCAATCGAATCAAGGGCGTTCTACTCAGGGACCACTCATCACGGTGGGTCTCATAAACTATTCACTACCGAGTGATATACTGCGACCAACTTAGTTCGCTGGTGGACAAAACGTGAACCAGCGTTTTTACGTACTAAAGTTGTTTGTTTTGTTGCACAGTGGCGCTGTGGGTGTGTGATGCTTGTGGTTTTTGTTTATTGACGGTCAGTTGTGTAAAGGGAGGTTGTTTAGCGGAGCGAATTAGTGGGACACGCTTGTTCTGTAATACTGGTTTTAAAAAAGTTTATCGTATTTCTGATACCTATGAGATAATTTTGAATGTAGGCACAACGTAGCGCATCTACAAGGTGCCTGAATGCGGGTGGTCCAGGACCGGTCGTTGTGGCACTCTCTGGGAGCAATCTATATCCAAGAGCGAACGTCTTTCAGCTGATATGATACAGTTAGGGTGGGTTGAACCAACACGATTGCAGACTGATCAACGTCAAATATGGCGCTGGCCGCTGCCATTCCATATGCACTTGTCCAACTTTCGATTCAGAATTTAACGAACTTCCCTTACAGTTACAATTACTATCGGCCACTTACTGATGACGGATGGTTTGATGCAATTCTGGTGGTAGTTCGTCACACTAGGCTAACCGATCATCGCTTTTTTATTTTCTGATGTGTGGGTTTAGGACACATACAACTCCCTCGAGCACTGTGGCCTTACGAGGGTTTCCTGACTAGCTGAGAGGTTAGATTAGGGATCGAGGAGGAGCAGAAGGCAAACACTGATTTGACGGTTCACACATATGGGTCTTTTATGCCCGTTTATTCCCTTCAATCTTAGGTCTAAAACCCTAACGGTGGTATTAAATGTCGCACACTCTGGTACGGCGGCGGTATTGTCGCGGAACTACTTATATATCTACGGACGGCGTTTGTTAATGGAAGGATATAGCGGATATGTTAATCGGAAGTCTGGGCGAGAGCGAGGACATGCCAGCGCTGGCTGGGGAGGACTCGACGGTGATTCGTTTAGGTCCGCGGCTAATGAGGACGAGCCCCACTGCCGTGTACGCTAGGCGGGATATGCACGGGCAAACGAGGACGTGCCAGCGCTGCCTCGGAGCGAGGTGGTGGGGGAACTCGGGCGAGCGAGGACTTGCCAGCGCTGTCTCGGACTGGGGAGGGGAGGGGGCAGTTTTATACCCGTCGCGTGGTGGGGCGGCCGGTGCATCGTACCGCTGTTCCCCCCGCCTGCCGCCCCGGCGTTCTCCCCGGAGTGCGGTCGGGCGGTGTGCCGTGGCCTGGCCCACCGTGTGACGTAGCGCCGCAGCGCCCACGTTACAATTTATTTACTTTTTTTTTTATTGTTGAAACTGCTCACAAAAATTCACGAGAATCGGTTGCGAAATGCGACCTGTAGAGGAACAGCCGGACATACAGAAATAACTTTTGCCAAACCTGAAACGGAGAACTTCGTTTGTTTCCCTCGCTCGTTCAACTAGGAGCATGGATAACAATGCGTGTTTAAAATTTTAATTGCTCACCATAAAAGCACACAGGTTTTTTATGTTATAACTTTTCATCCAATTTCAGCCCAAAAGCTCCCAATTATGCTAAATAATATATTCGTTCCCGGACCTGTTTCTTTATTCAAGGGTTCAAAATGAAAGTTTGTTAGCCGTGAGCACTTCTGTAGATATAACTTAAAACATTATAACAAATCCGTACGTACGTCTGATGTACAATTGTACACTCATACGGACATGCGACGCTACAAACTTAAGCGCAAGTCGGGGTTTTTTGCTATACACGGCGTGGCACGAACAAAACTTTGTTATTTAGTAACCCATTTTTTAAATTCATTATATTTTAAAACCTGAATAAACGTAGCTATCTCTTTGATATGAAGTATTTAGAAGATGTGTAGTTTAATTTTTATATTTATTTACCTATTTTATTAAAAGTCATGGTTTATTTGCCTTTTATTCAGCTTTCATATGACACCTCATTTGTTCAAATTGGTTGAGTAATTATTGAGATCATTGATAAAATTTAATACCATATGCCGCCGTCTTTGTGACGTCATAGTTATCCCCTCCAGCACTTTAGATTAGACAGCGACATGCGACATACTCGGAAGACCTCATTAATCCAGCGATACCACGGCGTAAACAAACGATTTGTTTCATCTGCCATGAAAAGGACTAACGAGGCTAATCCAGACTACCTGTGGAATTTTACATTTTCAAAACATTTACATACTTAAGAACCCACCAGATAGAGATAGCTAGTCTAATTCGCAAACGCTAGGCTTTGGCATGATACCAAAATTGCAATGTAATCTTCTTTTCAATACGTTATTTCTTATACGAAGAAGGAATTAAAAACCTTGAAAAGACATTAGGCGTTTTAGATCTAAATCTAGGTTTTTAGGTAAACGCCTGAAGATAACCGCTGTCACTTTTACGTAGAATTTGCGATGAAAAGTGTCAAGTCCAGATTTAAGTCGACTTTGAGATCTGGAATTTCTTTGCCTTTTGATAAGCGAAATTAAAATATATGATGGTTTTTATCTTGAGTCCACACAGACAAAGTCGCGGGCGGAAGCTAGTTAAACTATAAAGAAACATAGTACAGAGTTTAAAATAAAACATTTGCAGTCAACATATATAAAAGTTGCAAACTATAAAAGTTATTCCTTAATTCGAAAAAGGAAAATTATTATATTCCGCCGTACCTATAAAATGGTATATTACTTAACGAGGGCGTTAAAACAAAGAATGCCTAAATGTGCGGTGTAGTAAGGTATCTACTTATTCTTTTTCCTAAAATTCATTAATATCCTTATATTATTTTAAAATCATTTAACACAAAATTAACTTACTAAAGACATACTATTCCACTACAGTAAAACGCTGTAACCAATTCTAAAAGTAGTTTAAAATAATAATCAGAGCATTGTGAGCACACATACTAAGTTAAGCAATTCACCATTTTCTTGTTCTCACAATCTTACCCTGCACCAAATCAAACAGGAAAAAGGTACAGAATGGAGTATTAAAAAACACTACTATTTTACCACAGTATCGTGGTATATTACTACACATTTTAACCCAGCAACAAAACGAAATATTGTTCCGTAATAGTGTCCCGTAAGACCACTGAGCAAGACAATACACAATTTAAAAACCACCAAGATGTAGTTAAAGTATACAGGTTGGAGCCAATTTCGCGACCGTGTGTTATATTTGAGCTAAATTGCAGCTAGACCCAAGTAAAGCCGCAGTTACACTGGGATAGCTGACGTGCAAGTTACTTTTAAATAACATAATCCGAGTAGTAGTAGGTTACAAGTTTGAAAATTTCGCTTGTAAGTATGCATGTAGTTTATATTTATGTATATATTTATTTGAATATGTATTTATTTATTCTATTTATTACAACGTTACCTTTTCACACTTGAGTTACTGAACCGACGAAATATGGTGTGGAGATATATAATAGTTTTAACACCGGGAAAAAGAAAGGGAAGTATACTGAAAATCAGCCCCTATGGAAGTTAAATAGGGGCGGAAGTTAGTATGGAAGTATAATAGACATGATGACAGTAATTGAAAATCATTAAAATATGGTATTTTCTTAGTGAAATTTTAATCATGTAATTCGAAAATGCTCATATTTTTTTATTAAGAGATTATTATTTACTTTGATAAAATTAGGCTGAAAAATACGGACTCCCGCCATGATATGTTAAACACCAATCAAAGCGCATGACGTCACGTTTGTATAAACAAATACCCATAATGGCCATTACCACAGATTACAAAGAAAACTTACGTACTGAACGAATAGTAAGACAGGGATAGAACCATGCTATCTGTCAGATCTTCATACGTCATTGTCCCGCTTTCTCGCTCGCACGACCGCGCAAGACTTGTAAACTTTTGAATTTACGTTCATTCAATGAGCAATTTCGAGCGATCTAGTCTGTCGTCTAGGTCTGCGTTCAGTTTACACAAACGTGACGTCACTCGGGACGCCATGACACTGACAAGCGTTTTAGCGCCAATTTGAAATTTAAAAACTAAAATGCATTTTGTTCCTACTTAGCTATTATATTCTCTTGAAAAATCTTATTCGTTGTACATAATAAATGTTTCTGAACATTATAGAACAGTTTTTCAAAATGTGTCATCATGCCTATTCAAAGGTTCCACGCAATAAAGTCGCAGCCAAAAGCCAATGCTACACATTTTCGTAACAACCTAACGTACCGTTTCCGCGGTAAACACAAGATCAAAGAGGAATGAGTTGTTACATATCGTAAAATAGTTTTAAATTTCAACATTTTCGCCTATCTGTTACTAGAATATTACAGATAACTAGAAACCAGCCAGTAATATCGACACCATGCTATGACATCTAATTGCCCACTGGACCACAGATTCGCATTGTGGAACGGTATAATGCGAGTGGCTGTCATAATCGCATCTGTTGACTTAAAGGCACATTCACACGATGCCAGTCCTCGTTTACCTTATTACTTACCTTATTAGTGTAACCTGCTTAATATGCAAGCTTACTGACCTTTACCCTTAAGCTAAGGGGTAAGCGGAGAGGTCCATTTGTAACATTAATTTCTGAATTCTGTATGTTGTACTTGTCGGTGCTCTAAAACCCGTGTTGGGGCCGTAATCATTTATGCAAACATACCTGTCAATTATACATAAATTACAGGAAATAATAATCTAAATCTAATATTAACTAGAGGAGGTCAGCAAGTTTGTATATAGGAGGGAGTGAGTAAGTTTGTATATAGGTAATCAGCCGAAAGATGTCCACTGCTGCACATAGGCCTCCCCCAAAGAGTGCCAAAGTGACCGGTCCTGCGCCACCCGATTCGAGCGGACTCCTGCGAGCATGCGCTGCATAACCGTCTTATGTGATGTATATTAACTGTAGAATGTAAATTTTATCATGTTTTTATCACACAATGCAATATGCAACATGAGCAGCACCGTTAAGAGGCCGCAGTAAGCTCGGCCGAATTTCACCTTCCCATACAAACGTAGTTACGCTCTCATTTTAAAACTAAGTGTTGGATTGTGACGAAACTTTGCATATACAATGACATGAGGTATATCTATGTCTGTAATTAGTTTATATGGTTCCAATTTATAAAACAAAGTAAATACAGCAAAAACTAGTTTTGTATGAAAAACTTAAATTCGCTGTATCTTTTTTATTATGGTATCTTAAGCTACGTAAACTAATTTCAGACATAGATATACCTCATTTCATTGAACATGCAAAGTTTCGTTACAATCCAAAGTTTAAAATGAGAGCGTAACTACGTTTGTATCGAGAATCGAGCTTACTGTGGACTCTTAAGTACATTTAAACGTGACTAAAAAGTAAAGTAAGTTAAATAACTAAGATACCGTATTTTACACACTCAATTATTTAAAAGCAACGAAAATTGAGATTCATGCTCGAACGATTTTAAATTTCTTTACCGCGAAATACACCCAATGTGGACACACCTAAGTCAGTGGTCAAGGCAAGCCCGCTCGCCCAGTGTAATCCAGCCTTAAGCCAGCAGATGTGTAGCATTGTCGCAAGCCATGTCGTTCTTGTTCAAGACCTTGATAGCACAATGGGGACTAAGCTTCGCGCTTTAGACGCAAGGATCCAAGAAATTCTACAATACACAATTTATTGGACAAGAAAATTGAAATAGTAGAAATGCGGTCTTATTTTTCATCTTGCTCAGCTTTGGAGTGATCTGGGTAGGCATTAGGTTTATTTTGTGTAGTTTGATATTTTCTGAGCTATTGTTTACGACTACGAATCTACACCATTAAGAGAGGGCTTTGTAAATGTGTACCCCATAAAAATCATTCCATGTATAAAAGAGGCCAAGTCTCGAAACTCTTCCACTGTAAAAAGGTGTGAGATATTTCGTAGTACCCAAGTGTCAGGCAGTCTTATTATTCTTAATTAGCTAGCTAAATAATATCCTGCAACTTGTGATTCTATATGTTAATATGGGATTACAAAGTTATTTATGCAGTTGGTGTATCTAGAAAACTCGACTGAAATTGCATTTTTTTTTAGTTTTTCCTTGATTTATACACTAATTATATTCTAAAGGGTTTAGCCGGATAAGCATGGCCAAACTGCCGGTACCGTTGGTATCGTTTACCTTGGTTCTGCTGCGGATAGCCTTATTTCTGATGCGATCGCGCAGATAAACTCCCAACATCTCTTCATTGCCCTGAGGCCCAGAGAGGCCAAGAGGTTCATGTTGTAGTAATTTATTATCGTCTCAAGCCTATAAAGGAAGGTACAATGAAGTTTTACAAAACACAAAACCTAAAAGTACATAAGTAAATCACGACACTGTCACAAACAAAAGCCGGCTTAACAACTTATTCTAAAATTATTTTCTTCTCATTTTTACTTTCAGATACTTATTACATACATGCACGATGTTATGTATTAAGTAATTTCAATGTAACTTTACGCACAGTCAGAATACAATACAATACAATACAAATATTCTTTATTGTTTACCAGAAATTGTACATAATAGAAAAACACATTTGACATAAATGTCAAATTACTTTCGATATTTTGTCAGGCAGTGGTTGGTGGTAAAGTATAAGGCCCTGGCAATATGACGATATAGGTGTGGGAGTACAAAGGGTGAGTGTGGACTTCAGCCCAGAGGGATTTACGGCAGTCCACTCTCAGAGAGACTCTGAAGTACTTTCTTTAGAATCGTTATTTATTCATGAACTTACAAGTAGCAACATGTAAAATCATGTATACATCTCGCACATACTTAATCTATGGTTTTATACAATATCGAATCGCTACGACAGAACGTGCCTAGTCGGCACAGATATATGTACATGGAAAACATATAAGACTCAGAAACAAATACTCATGCTCATCACACAAAAAACTGCCCTTATCGGGAATTGAAACCAGGATTATGTTCGAATACAGGGTACTACCCACTAAACCTACACAACAAACCGCGCATAAATACCTAACACGACTCTTTTTCTTCCTAGAAACTAGAACTTCTGCTAAGACGTACCAGATATTTTTGCCTGTTATGTAAATGCAGACATTAATGGTGGTGACTGTACTAAGATGGCGACCCCGGGGTCGGGAATTTTTAACTAATTTAACCCACGTTACAGTTCAAAACTGAACCCTATTTATGAGTAAAATAAAGGCTAAAATTGAACCTAAGTCATGCGCGCCTTAGGAGATTCCAGAAGTGAGTATTTTTATATGCACACTCAAGCCTGCCACAAAATTACCCATTTAAGTATGCTATGAAAATAAAGACCTCTCTTAAAGATACAGAATGTCCTACATTTTATACACACCCAATAAGAATGCTTAAAATGTAATCCACTTCGGGACTCTGTTCTGCTGTATTTGTCACGCACCAACTGTAAATGGCAGGGGGCGGGGCACATTGCACGTAGAACCTCTGGCCGGTGTGGCGGAAAGTTTCTCTAGGGGCAACCACGTACCAGAAGGCGCAGCGTGGGTAGACCCCCTATAATTTGGACCGATGATCTGGTTAAGGTCGCCGGGAGACCGCTAGATGCATGTGGTGAAGGATCAGTCACTTTGGCACTCTTTGGGGGAGACCTATGACAGCCAGCTGACAACGTCTTTCAGCTGACTATTCTGATGACGATGAAAGCTACATGACAAAGGGGCACTAGAAAAACAAAATCTTTATCCGAGGTCAATATTTGAACCGAGAAATTGATTAGGAAGAATGCCAAATTATCACAAATGAAATGAAGAAAAATTGTCAAGTAGCCAATTCATATTCAATGTAAATTCCATTTTAGTAATACCAGAATCGAAAGCCAGGTGTACGAAAGGACGAAGCGATAAACGAAAGAACGTCTTCCAGAGAGCTCATAAATATTGTAATAATTTTTCGTCGTGTACACAAAGTCAAACTTATATATTCAACGATTTTCATAACATGTAATTTGTCTGTCAGTTTAACTTGAAATAACTCATGCTTCAAAAGCTGAAATATGCAAATAACCATCCATCACACTTATTGCAATAAATTTGCTCGATATTATGTTGTTACGAATTTATTTTTTATCGCTGATTATTTAAATTTACTCTGTATTAATGCTTTACGCAAAATTTTAACTACCTAAATAAAAACATTATTTATTGTTCTTTGTAACAAATATGTATAAAAACAGTTCTGGAGGTTCATAAAAATACAAACTATTAAGTAGAAAATACAAAAGCGTCTTAGCGAGAAGGCAAATAAGTAAGTATAGGCTTCCACCCACCGGACGCGTGTGCCGCGCGTGTGCCGCGCGTGTGCTGCGCGTGTCGGGCGCGTATGAAGCGGTATATTCACACCGGAAGCGGGCGGCGTATAGCAACGCGTGTGCAGCGCGGCTGCTGCGCGTGTGCTGCGCGTGTGCTGCGCGTGTGCCGCGCGTGTGCCTCTCTCGCTGTATCTTTAGCGCCGCGCGGGCCCGCCTTCGAATCGCGAAACGCGAAACGCGTTCGATGTGTGTTTGAATTGTAGTTTCAATGCTTTACAACTTGCGCGTGTAGCACACGCGCCGCGCACGACACGCGTCCGGTGAGTGGAGGCCCTAAAAAGTATAACACTAAGTATTTTTTATCGATAACAGCTTGGAAGAGAGTGCATAAATCAGTGTTGCCGGTGCGGATCTTTTGGTCCGATTTCGGATAATTCAGACCTCTGGCGGATCTTGTGCGGATCCTGACTCAAATCGGACTATTTCGGATTATATCCCACGAGAATGTTATTCTGTATATTTTTTATTTTTATTAAATCTGTACGCATCACTACTATACCTGCAATCCAGCACGGCTATCGAAGAATGGCGCGCGAGCCCTCTCGATTTTTCTCGCACTATATGTCTATTTCTAAGTGTTCTAATAAGGGAGAGACGGTCAGTGCGAGAAAAATCGCAAAAGCTCGCGCGCCTTCTTGTGATAGCTGTATTGGATTGCACGTATAGAATTGATGAAAAAAGCGACTCAGGGAGATGAATGATTTGCTGCTCCTATAAGGTCTTATACAAATATTAACTCATTGTTTTGTTTTAAGATTTAGGCAGACGATTCACGGTTATTAGAAGATACGGTTAGATTAGGTTAGGGGGGGCGGGGGGTGGTTTTTGCACTTAGAACATTTTTAGTAATTTTGTTATTTTTAAATTTTCTCTTCTTAACTTAAAAATTGCTAAAAATAAGTATGTGTTATGCGTAAAACTTTTATTCTCAGAACGATATATACCTAAATATTTGGGTTCAAAGGTCAGTCATTTAAACGGTTCTGGGCCTTAATAAACTCCGTATCGTAAACCGACTCGGATGGCGAATAGTTTAGAAGATGGTGGCAGGAGCGGAGATTGTTCGTGGTTTTTTTTTATAAAAGAGCGGAAAAACTTCTTTAGAGAAAAGTTTTTCAAGTAAAAAATGCTTATTTTGACGTGTTCTATACGTAACAATCATTTAAAATAGGTGTTTGACAGCACTTAGGCAAAAAATTTAAAGTGCTGAAATGTCCCTGATTGCCCTGCTCCACCAAATAATGAACTTTGAACCGCTATAGTCTCTATAAGTTCTAGTTAATCAAAAATATATCAATAAAAGATGCTTATTTTCATTTATTCTTTAAAGTTTTTATAAAAAAACTAGTAAAAACGCAAATATTTGAAAGATTGATGTCTAAGTTTACTCTTCATGATGAATTCCTGCACTACCTGTTAAAAATTCTAGTTTAAATGTTTCCTGCTGTACAAAGGTTGTCTGGAAGAGATCGCTTTAAAGCGATAAGACCGCCGGTTTTGTCCATTATTTATTAAGCAATTTGTTTGTAACCTGTTTGTCTCTCTTGTTGTGGTGCAATAAAGAGTATTTATTATTATTATTATTATTATTATAAAGTCCCAAAATCGCCCACCCTTTGCTATACTCTGACGTCATGATCAAAAATACGCCTTGTGAAAGTTATTTATTGTAATCTACAATAATGCTCATGCAAACAGCACGGCTATCACGAGCCGGCGTGGTTTTCGAGCTCTCTCGATTTTTTTTCGCACTATCCATCTCTCTTTTATTAGAACAGTTAGAAAGAGAGGTAAGTATAGTGCGAGAAAAATCGAGAGTATGTCGCGGCCGTCTCATGATAGACGTGCTGGGTGAGTGAATAAAGAGCTAAATTGTTTATCTTTTAAAACGTCTTTTCATGGTAGATTTAAGTTAGTAAGGACATACTTAGGCACAGCGAAATATCATCCCGCTCGAATGTGGAGCAGCCCAACTGGGAAGTACCTCCGCCTTGCAGAAGACCACAGCCATAATAACACTTCTACTTGCTCTGTAGTTGTGTTGTGTTCCTGGAGGTGAGCAAGGTCGCCAGAGCTCCCGAGGATGCGTTGTATTGAGAGCGAGGGAACTTGTTCCTTGCAGCTGTCAACACGACGAACCTTCAAACACAACAAGGGTCGGCAACGCCCATGTTACGCCTGTGGCATGCGTCTATAGGCTGCGGTCTCCGCTTACCATCAGACGGGCCGTACGTTTGTTTGCCACCGTCGTATAAAAAAATACTTAATATCTTTTAAACACTAATACTTATATCGAGAAATTATGAAAATGTACTTTGCGGATCCTCGCCACTATTTTCGGATCTTTTCAAGGCTCAGATCGCATCGAATCGAACTCCAGTGCTGGCAACACTGGCATAAATGGATCAATGTCACAGAAATACTCATTGTAGTTTTATTAAACTCGTTTGGAAAAGGTATGTCTTGAATAATTAGTACGTGCGATGATACGCAGCGATGCGGTAGGTACATGAAACATTATATTTTGCAGCAAATTTGGGCAATTAATTTCTTTTTTGGGCAACATTAGTTTCTATTACAAGACCCTATTCCTACGTAAGCTTATTAATAGGCTACGGTGTCCGATTTCCATCAAGCGGGCAGTATCCTTGTTTGCCTTTGCCACCGTCCTGGTATAAAAAATCTACTCATTCCCTATTTAACAAAATCTCATTTGTGCGAGTATAGGTATATTTCGTTGACTCTCTCTTTCTCGACTCATTGGAGATTAGCAAAACTTTCTGTTGTACGGTATTAGAAAAAAATCGGCCAAGTGCGAGTCGGAACTTAGCAATTAGTATTCCGTAAATTCAGTTATTTTGAATGATTCATAGGTACTTTATCTCCTGATTTTGAAGCTAACTACTACTAACTAAATTGCTTGATTTATTGAATGGAGTTCAACAAAATTATATTTCGATATCTTCGATTCTCATACAAATTTGTTTGTGATGGCTAAAAAAAATTTCTACGACGAATATAACTCAGAATTTGGGTACTCTAGTTGTATTTGTGTCATTTAACATCTGCGTATAACTTATACCACAGAATAGATAATAGTACAAGTACAGAAGGGACACTCCTTTGATCTTTACAAAAGGCGCTTTTTTCTCAGCCATAACATTTAGATTTATGGCCCTCTGACGTCGTTGACGAAGACGTCGTCGATGACGACGTCGGCGTTCATCTCTACAAGTACATGCCGGTTCCCCAACGTTGAGGCACCGGCATGTACTAGTAGTGATGAACGTAAATCGCGGAGCGTCCGTGCCTTGCCTATACCTACTCTTATAATATGTGGTTGTACTATTATTCTTTTCAGAACTAAACTTGACGTTAAAATCACCTACAATTATTAGACGTGATCCATGCGGTAGTAAAAGTATTACCAATAAAACTTATAAATGCTTCCATTGAGAACAATGGATATGTGTCTTGGATTGTAACCACTAAACACACAGAATGTCCTGTCTTCTTATCATTTTGTATGCAGTTTTGACTTGTATATTGGACTAAATAAACTTGACTTAACCAAAGCAAGAGAACCCCAGCCAGGATTTGCTCGTATTCTTTCCGGTCCGTCGAGTCGGTTAAGTTCTACAACAGGGTTTGAAGTGCAGAGCCTGCATTAAAAGCACGTCGCGCAGACGGTAGCTTGAATTTTTCGAAAGTATCCTGTGAAATGCAGTTACGCATTCTTCAATATATTCATTTCCCAGAACACTAAAAACAAACATTCATAAAGTATGGAGTACCTACCGTATTTGAATTGGTATATATTATGAAAACACTATATCTTATTTTTACTACATGTATTTATTCGTCGGAGACTTTAACTGGAACGTGGGTAGTTGTTGAAATCACCAGGGGCTCGTTTAACGAAGCTACAAGTAACAAATTACAAGCGGAAGTCTCTTTTCAATACCTCTTGATAGAAAGAGACTTCCGCTTGTAATTTGTAACTTTTAGCTTCGTGAAACAGGCCCAGACCGGCGTTGTCTAATAATTACTTGATATCGGGTATTTTTCGGTTTCGTTCGGAACAAATCGGCAACAGGAAACAACACGAAATACAATGCTGTGTTTTCATTATGTCAATGTTCATTTATCAGACTGCAAAGTGCAATGTACGTCACCAGGCCACACCAGGCACGGCTATACTGAAGAACCAGAGTAAAATGAGACGCTATACCGATTTTATTTACTTTAATTTTGTAAATGTAATTTAAACTATTAAAGCTAGCGTGTCATGTAGATAATTTTCCCGCCATCTACACACAATTTCCGTTATGCATGTGTATTTCCAAGTCTTAGTTGGCTATAGTTTTTGAAATAGAGCTGGGGGGGACAGCACTGTATGAAAAAAAGTTACTTTGGTCATGGTTAATGTGTACCGTCTCTAAATTTTACACAATCCAAAAAAGAAATTGCGAAATCCCTTATTACTCCTCTAAGTGCCCCCATTATGGGGGTGTACACCTTTTTGACTTTATTTATGTATTTAGGCCATAAATTTATATAAACATACCAAATTTCAGCTTCCTATGTCAATCCGTCTTCGAGGAAACTGGCTGTGACAGACGGAAAGCCTCCGAGTGATCGCATAAGTGTTCCGTTGAACACTAAAAAAAACTAAAAACGTTTAAATTTGACAGAGGAAACCGCGGATAGATATTCTAATTTTGTATGGACCGAGTACCAACCAGTATGCGAATTTACAAAGCCTACCTATTAAAGTGAAAGTGAGAACTGAACTCGATTTGCTTTTTTTTATTGCAAACCTCTATTTCCTCCGTATGGTAGCCGTAACATTCACTTAGCAAGGGTACTCATCGCGCAACTAACCAATAAAACCTTACCAGAATCCATATGTCCCGCACAGCCCCAAGCGAATCACGACTCATAAAATGTATATGACGTACATTACATAACGTAGACGAAAGTATACGTGCCAGCAGTCATGAATATTTAACGTCATTTTGCTTTGTGTTTTCGTAAAAGAAAAGTCAAATTCGTCAAACGCGATGGGGGAATGATATGTGTAATTTTATTCAGATATGGATCATTATCGCGAAGGCCTTACAACTTCATAAGTATGAAGATACTACCAGGATTCTTGTCCAGGAAGTCGCTGACAGAGATCTAGGCCTTTTTTATCTTATTTTTATTGTTTAGTATTACTATCTGTTGTTAGGTATAAAAATGTTGTTTCATTGTTTGTATTGTTGTTCTTGTGTTATTAATATTTTTAATATTTATACCTTCCAGAATAAGAAGAAGAATAAATTTACTGTCGAGATAAGATTAATGTTTCGTTACTTGAATGTTTCTTTTGAAATGTAATAGTCAGTCATTTATTCATTGAACAATGTGCATAGTGTCATTGTGTAATGTAAAATGTATGAATCTGAGTTAAGCTGTTGTTCGTGGTTGTTGTCTATAAGTAAATAAATAAATAAATAAATAAATAAAAATAAGGGGTCAATCTTACACAAATCGACCTAGTCCCATAGTAAGCTCAGTAAGGCTTGTGTTATGGGTACTAGACGACGATCTATGTAATGGATATAAATACTTAAATACATAGAAAATATCCATGACTCAGAAGCAAATATTCATGCTCATCACATAAATGTTTGCCCTTACCGGGATTCGAACCCAGGACCTCTTGCTTTCGCAGGCAGGGTCACTACCAACTAGGCTAAAGCGGTCGTCAAAAAGTAAAAATAAGTATATATTTATACTGCTTAATTTATTTCAAGGTCGCTAGGTCAGAATAATCATGCTTATTAACTAGCGCCTATGTTAATTCTTGGATTTAGTAGTTCATGTTGAGATCTGAGGAGGAACTATTTATTGTATATTGAAATTGTACACTGAAATATCATTTGATATGGTTTTTTTCGGTGAAGGACAGCATCGTGAGGAAACCTGTGTTATCCCAATAAGGTCAAGCTTTCCCTCTGATATGGTATGTCAATTAACAGTCGCTTTCGTAAAACTAGTGTCTACGCCAAATATTGGGATCAGGTGCCAAAGCGGTACCCCATCTAGTTAAAGCACTATCAAATAAAACGCTAGGAGGATGACAATTGCATAAAATATGTACTTATCTGTATTTTTTCAATCTAAGGAAAGCGTAGCGTTTAATTCGAAAAGGCATTTACTCACTACCGGAATAGCAAGTCGCACTAGTAAGAAACTGGTTAAAGTGTTCATCTGGAGTAAAGCACTCTACGGCTGCGAAAGGTGGACCATGACGCAACGGGACAGAGAAAGACTGGCGGCGTTAGAAATGTGGTGTTAGAGGAGGTTAGAAAGGATCAGTTGGACAGAAAATAAAACGAATGAGGTTCTGGATATAGTCAATGAAAAATGAAATCTGATAAGAATTGTTGAAAACAGAAAAGGAAAAATAATAGGACACATGTTTGGCCTCGATGATGAAGGGAAAAGGAAAAGGGGAAGGCCGAGAAAATCTTACATGGAGCAAATACAAAAACAAAATAAACGCTTCATCGTACAGAGAAGTAAAAAGAATGGCGGAATGTAGAATATTTTGTAAATTACTCTACCGACAAGAGCCTCGCTCTTAAATAAGAAGAAGAAGAAGCTATACCATTCGGTTTATACCATCCTCCCACAGTTCCTGTGGCAGTTTTTATAAATAACCATGGCATTTCCGTGGCATTATTGAGGCAATCATGCGGAGTTGCGCCGCAACTGTTGCGGTCAGAGCCACGAATTAAGCCTTTTACCCCGCCTCATAAATTTTCCATTGACAGGAGATTACTGCTGAGAGGGAATTTCAATATCAGGGTACGGCGTGGCAGGAATCAGTTGTGAAAATTGGTTCTTATTTTAAAAACGAAAGTGTTTTGCTTTCCCGTAGAATGCAGAGCGTGATTCCATCGGACTTCATTGACAAAGAGGGGCATTTTTTTCCCTTGGATGTTACCGATGAAGAGATCGCTCTAAAGCGATAAGACCGCCTGTTGTCACCTTTATTTATTGAATAACAATAGTAGTTACATGTTTTTCTTATGTTGTTGTGCAATAATAGTACATTGTGATACAAGTGAGGTATGTTCATAATTACATCAGAGGCGAAATTGTTCGCTCACCTGCGGTTCTCGTGATAAGGAAGCCGACGATGTAATTATCAAAGCTCACGCGTATCATACGACGTTTTCAACACACTTTGCAAGGAAAAAAACAATTTTCATAGGATGAAAATGTTATAGGCCTGCCAAATTATTTTCTTTACATTAAGTAAATCATTAAGATGACAACCGGTTTTTACTCACAATTGCACATCGCCAAGAATTTCCAGTGGCGTCCATTCTATTCATCACTTTTCTAGTCACCACAAGTCAACATTTTTGATAATAACCAAACACGCATAAACAAATTGTACAAACATTTGTGAAATAACCTATAATGGCGCGCAACAGTTTTTTTCGTGAAGTTTGCGCAGTGCGGCACAGAAATCTCTAAACAGCCAATACAAAATAAAATAATATTTTCGTTTTAAAATGTTATCTGTATTTAATTAATGTAAAATGTTATCAGAAGTGAATAGTTTTACTAAATTAAACGTTTCCATATCATATACAAAAAGAAATAGTCAATTAATTAACAAAAAGGGTTTAATTTGTTTAGTCGAGCAAGAATCCATTTGCCGAGGATTTAAAAAAAGTTGTACATTCTGTACAACCCGGTTAATTTAAGAATGCACCATGTTCATGCATATATCTTGCTGCAAGGTGCCAACGTGACTTAATCGGAATATAACCATAACACACAAGTGTTATAATGTTATAAAACACGCGTGTTTAATATCCAGGATTATGAGCCTAAAAGCGACATAATAAGAGGTACGTTACGAGCAATTGTGTTGAAAATATTATTATTATTATTATTACTTTGGTACTTTTTTATATTCACACCCCTCTGACATGTCTAAGGCGTAACATCACATATTCTCATACGAAGAAAAAATAATTTCGTTGTGTGACAGATACCTACTACGATAATTGTACGGTTCTCCGTGTCCCAGCAAAAACACTACAGTGAGTTAAGATGTGCCAACTTTATAGACAGAATTAAGGGTCCTCTTATATCAAGTGCAAAAATATGAATCGATTTAATCCTCTCGTAAAGATCTCATCTCAAAACACATAAGAGTGACGGGACATATTTATAAGTAAGATGTATGCACCTCTATTTTTACACTTGACTGTAAGTAAGGTTAGATTGACACTCACTGGATCCTCTGACGTGATTCCTCCTATTGAGAGAGCTTCACATCAGATGAGTATAAATCCGGCTTTAGTGGCCAAAATACATTCAAATACGCGCAGTTCGAACTTGGCTAGCTTTTTTGCCATTTTTCACGGCGTGAATGAATAAAAAAAAATCGGATAAGAAAGCAATTAATCATCATAGAGGGGGCGTTAATTTGGACGTCGAGCGAAGTTTACGGCGAGGCAGATTCTGTAGCATGAATCTCTTTCATAAATTAAAATTAATTTAGAAACGATTCTATGAAATTATTCTCAGTCACAGAAAAGAAATCTATAACGCTGATTGGGCCATAATTTCATAAATTACGTCATTTCAAAATAGGGGGGGTCTGGCCATTGGATGACGATAGTCATTTTATTAGGCCATTTCAAGGAATACCAGGATGATTATAAGGGTAGGGGGGGTCAAAAAACGATGCCATAATTTACGGACGGCCCCTAATCTTGTGACTGTAACACAGTATTAATGGTGACCTTCTACGGCTTTTCTGGGCCGTACCTACGCACTCTTTTTATGCAAGTTTCTGAATTGAACACCCGGGTTGAAATACTACTGAATTGAGTAATGGTCCATCGAAGGTACTCGTGACCACACTAAGACAGATAAGTACTTAACTGCGCAACCACAATCATTCTGAAAAGAGTGACCGACAAAGTAAATAACTGTTTTCTTTGTCGCTTTCCTGCTAACCACCTCTAAAAATATGTAAACTAGAGATTGACTAAGGATGATTTTAGCGGCACTAGAGTTGGAACAGGAGGCTACTATTTCATTTTGATTTATTTGAGTCGGGGTTCAAGTTGGACCCTGGTATCGGAGTGACAATCCTAGTCGGAGCTGAAGTTACAAACGGCGTTATAAGCCTTGTTGATTGCGAGCGTTAGGGCGAGATATGTAATTCCAACAGTTCAAAACATGTTGCCGCGTTCAGCTCAGCTATAACTCCGATTGATTGTTTCCCGAGTCGGAGGTGTAAAATTAATCAGAAGTTCTGATTAATCTGAGTCAGAGTTGATGCTCCGTAAGTCTGTTACGTCTCTAGTTTATACCACCTTCTTAAGTGAGTCACAACTACAGGGAACTAAGACGTAAAATCCAAAGCTAACCACTGCGAACAGGGTCATTAATAAAACCCTGCTGCCTATTTAAATGAAAATTAATATTCCCCAACCGTCTCATTTTAATGGCTGCAGATTTGTAAGCTTTTCTACTTATAAACTTAATGATTATAAGCGATTGTACACCTCATTCCCAAGAAAATAAGGTTAAGTTTTGACTGTGACGTCTGTACAGGTAGGTAATTTGTTTTGACGTGATTTAGTGGTTAAAACGTGAGGATTTTTAAGTGAAGAAAAAATGGGTCGGCGAACGGAATAATTCTGAATGGCAAAGTACTGTTCAAGGGTTAAGGAAGCTACGTAACCAAAGGAAATGCCCTCGTTTCTTTTTTAACCCTTGTTAAGAAGGAGACCATAGGCGGAGAGAAAGACAGTGTTGCTATACTTGGTTTATTCAATATTACATGGTGTCTACCTTGTCGGTTCACTTTCAGATGAAGAACAGGACGAGTTTCCTTGATCTTGGGGTGTTATGAGTGTAAAGGTGCTGATAGACTTGACTATTCACATGTCACAGAACATCGAACATTTCCCGTAAACTTCGCTACGAACATTTCACGGTCATTTTAGCAAACGCTCGCTCTAGTGAATGTTGTTCGGGATGTGCGGGTGAATACGAACGAAGGTGTAGTGTTGGTTGATTAAAACATTGTTGGGAGGTTTTCAGAGGTTTTAGTTTAATAATATCTTATTATTATTTATAATATATAATGGAGAGCAATAATGAGGATTTGTGTTCGCTTGACGTACGTCATGGCAAAAGAGCGGGCCAGTGTTGCCCACAGAGTACATCATAATTAGATGGTGCGTTTAAATGGTTTGTCTTAGACATTAAGGTGTGCTCACATTCTATTACAGACGTAGACGGTGGATTAAAAACAAAATTGCTCGGGTCGGCAAAACATTCGAAGCAATTTACTGTCGTTTTGCTAGAATTCACTCCTGTATATTTTGTGAGGCATCCTGTTAAATGCGAGCACAATTACATTTATATGATATATCTACTCCTATCTGTGGGTGGCCTCAAAACTGATGAACCGATTTTAGCGTGATTAAATTGAAAGTATTGTCCGTGGAAATGGTTTTGAAATATGTTGTTATTTGAACGTAACTAACGTTAAATTTTACAACTTAGTCACTTTTATTTTTTAGTATTTCCTGCCTTTAATAATACTAATTAGCAATAAGTATTTCCTATTTTAATCTTTTTGGTTCTCAATGTGTTATCCTGTTATCGTATTCACAGTAAGCCGCTGTATGGATAGTAAATTCGTCGAACAGTTTTGAAGTTAGCAACAATGTTATTCCTATACAGTAATAATTTTAATTGACACTGAGATTCTGCAATATTAAAGACTATTACTGGCTGAAAGAGGAGGAATTTTATTCAATTAAGGACTTTTTAAATTATTGACATGTATTGTAGGTAATGGTATTGATGTATTGCTTTTGACTTTTAGATAAACATATTTTTTTATTTTATTCTTTTGACATTTACTTGTTAATTAATGTATTGGTAATTAATTTATTATTTTCTAATGTGTTCAATAATTTTTGCATGCCACATATGGTTAAACATGTATTCGCTACAAAACTATAACATGCCACCTATTGTATACCATGTTTAAAGCAAAAAAAAAATTCATTTATTCCTAAAGCAGACCTGTTTCTAAGTATTTCTATCTGAATGCAACATTCAAACACTATTTCAAAGACAGCATTTTGACTGAATACAATAGCTTAAGCATAAGCTTAAAGTGTTAGTGAACGTGTGAAAATTCAAACAATATGAATTGAATATCTTGCGTTTTCGTGGCAGAGAATCCATTGTGTGTGCATACGTTTCGAAACAATAAGATACCTAATTCATGTTTTGTACCAATTGTACCCATGGGACTACTATTCGATGCAATATTTTGTATTTAGAACTAAACATTATGAGATTTTTCAATATTAAATAAAAATAATTTACTTTTAACAAACTTTTAACCAACTTCAATTCAGTACTTCACCATATTTTGAAAGAAATTAAACGTGTTGAATATTTAAGTTAAATGCACATACATTACTATTGTAAAACATACCGGTTGACATGCTATTTCAAACTATCCTGATATGGTAAATTAGATTAAGTAAACCTGACATGAAATTTATATTTTAAATAAAATGAATATGAATAATTGAATATGAAGAGTACCCTCGACTTCTCCAAGATTCCATCATTAGATCCTGACCAGATGATAATGGGACCACCTGGGAAGGATAGAATTTTAAACAAAAAATAATAATTTTGCAAATCGGCCCAGGCGTCTCCGAGTGCCTAATCGGGGAACATACATAAAAAAATAAGAAAATCCGACGATTGTGAACGTCATCCTTTTTTGAAGTCCATGCTAATATTATAAATGGGAAAGTGTATGTGTGTGTTTGTTTGTTTGTCCATCTTTCGCGGCAAAACGGAGCGACGAATAGACGTCATTTTTTAAGTGGAGATAGTTGAAGGGATGGAGTGTGACATAGGATAGTTTTCATCCTCGTAATCATCCCCTAAGAGGGGTGAAATGGGGGGGTAAAAGTTTGTATGGAGCTGCGTTATAAACGAGTTCCACGCGGACGGAGTCGCGGGCAGAAGTTGATATAATATATTTAAAAAAATCTCTTATTCAGTAATCAATCCATTTTTTCAAAAAAAAAACATATAAATGTATCTCTTGTCGTGGTTTACAAGTATAGTATTTTGCTTATTAACTCAATCAGTTATCGTTTCAATCGCAAAAACCCAATTTTAAACGTCCGTCAGACTAACTTTAAACCCTAACATGTTTACGACCATCTCTGTACTATAATATGAAATACGACCGGCCATTTTTAAGACCCTTCTACAAAACTACCACTTCCCTTTTATTATATTTCACCCTGAGACACAGCGGCTCATTTGAACTCGACAAAGGAGCGGCGAAATAAAAAAAGAAACTCGAGCCCTCCGTTTTGACATCTCTTAAAAATGGCCCAATACATCAGCCCTGGGAGCTGGGAAGAGAAGTGTCATTGGATATGGTATACTTAATAATTCCGCTTTTCCGCTTTACCTTAAGGTTTGACTGGTAGATAATGCCATATGGCATTAAGTCCGCCTTTTGTACGATAAGTTTAAATAAATAAATAATGTTTTTGTGTGTACACTTCAAAAGCTCTATATTTGACACTCTTTAAATATAATAGAAAATAACATTTATTCATGACAACAACACATACATGCATATTTATAAATCAACAGGCAAAAGAGCAGACAACATTGCCACGAAACGGTTCCATCTCAGCGTTGTGTTTGCCTGTAGACCAGCGCTGGTCTTCCGATGAAACGGTTTTGCACATTATTTAACCCATTCGCCGACACTGACTTGAACTCCAGTGCGTCGCCCAACTGCCACCGACTTCATACGAAGTCGAAAAACAATAGACGTAAGACTTGCGTGGCTTGGAAGGTGCCACCTCGATTCTTATTCTGTGGCGGAAAATGAGTTAAAAAAGTTTTTGGATAATTTGTATCATTATTGCCCGAATTCAATTGTAGACTGGGACAGCCGCTTTTTGACGACGGAAAAGAGGCAGCTTGATCCAAAAATGTGATTGACAACTGTTGCGAGAAGAACTCTCCTTGGCTTTTAACATAATGTTATTATATTTTAGTACTTGTTACAGGGGGTCAAAACGCACCGACAGTAGTAAGACGAGTAACGGAACTACGTAAATCAGAGTAATTTGCCAATAGTAGTTTATGCGACTGATCCATAATGAGGCCTTAAAATACGAGTGTGGTAGTGTGGATCACACGAGTGTTTTAAGGCCTAATTATGTTCAGTTGCATACACTACTTTATCTACACACATATCATAAGTAGTAGTAAGTAACAGCAAAAAACCAACAATAAAATGACAACAGCAATGGCGGCAATTCGATCATCCGTCATGGCGAATGGTTTTTTTTTAAATCATAGACAAACGAATGAGGTCCCTATACTCATATGACTCGAGATCAAATGTGTGGTTTGTATTAAAAAAACGTACTGGTTTGACGTTTCGTATCGATAACTGTTTTAATATCTATGGATACTAGAAGTCCCACTTGGGTTTTGACAGCTGTTCCAAATTTAAGTTCATAACGATACAAATTTATCAAAAATCTGTACTGTAATGACATTACAGTACAGATTTTACCTACTACCACTGACAAGAAAGTTCTCATAGTAAAATCGGTTGTAGTAATGGTGGTTTTCCTACGGTTTCTGAACGCATTTTAGAGCACTAATGATATGTGCGTAGATAATAGTATGTTATGCAACTGTTGTATAAGCAGGGTCTTAAAACGCGAGTGTCGTGAGTTGCGATGCAAGCCTTGGCGAGCATCGCAATTAAAGACGCCACGAGCGTTTTAAGACCAAGTTATACACCGTTGCATACAATACTTTTTCTACGACTGATTTTATATAAATAGCATTTGACTTTTCAGGCAGTAAGTTTTCCGTTGGTTCTATTACTACTCACGCAATTTCTTCAGCGGTGCAGATATTTTCTTCTTCGTCCATTTTAAAAGGAACGTACACATTTTTCTTCACTTCACAAACACGAATCAAATCTTAAGAAGTTATTAATAACGAATAGTTATCATATTTCATCTTTTAATTTTGAACTGGAACTTTGGTGGGAAATTGGAAACATGACACATTGACACCTCTTGTTTATGGTCTGTTTTGTTCTTAATTCAACTTGCCAGTACTGTCATAGAATAAAGTTTTTCTTAAGTTAGCAGCAATGCCTTTAGTACAATAATTTCTTCGAAGTAAAAACTTTCAGTGGTTTGTTAAGTTGGTAGTACCTACTGTATTTTGTTGTTATATTAGTGTTGATCACGTAATACTACCCAGGTTTAGAAGCGTATGGCTGCTAAGCGTATCGTTTTGGCGACAAAACAGCACGGTTGTGTCGTACTGTTATAGGGAATAGAGTATAGACTTTTCTGCAGACTTATTTTGTATGTGTTCGTATTCTTTATATTAGTGTTCGGGACTATGTAAATGACAGATAAAAGTACAGGAGTAGAAAATAGTTATTTACGATACAAGTGCCGAAAATAGGAAATCCGCAACGAGTGGTGATAAATTAAAACACGACCGAAGCGAGTGTTTTAAATCGACACGAGTTGCGAATTAACTATTCGCACGTGTATCGTACAACGTTTTACTGTTCATATGGCTCTTTAAAGTTTTGACATATGCACGAAAAGTACACTTTTCCGCACTAGTGCGGGAAAGTAGCACCATATGTACTGTAAAAGCATTTAAACATTCGGTTTTCTGAAAATCATGATCCGATAAAGTACTTTTTATTCTTGACTGTATAAAATACTAAATTTACTAAAAAAAAAATTATATTAAATAATCTGCATCAATTTATTCCTTAAGCAGAGAACGGCTTTCGCAGTTCTGAATTATCAAAGTAATGATGCTCTAGGACAAATGACACTATAAAAATATTGACTGCTTTAGGACAAATGACACAGTATAAGTGTTGAGTGTTTTAAGACAAATGACACTATGAAAATGTTAAGTGTTACACTAAGTAGATACAGTCACTGACATCAATATCTGCTATATCAAAGCTTTGTTGTGCATGAATATCTGACACGCCCTCAGGACACTAGAAATAGAGTCGTGTCAGATATATAGGCAAGCTTGTTTACGGCAGACGTGATAAACGCGGCATTGAAATTTGTATGTTGTAGGGCAAAGTTTATCTACAGCAGCATTGCCAAAATGTATATTACTAAATTCTGCCCGCGACTCCGTCCGCGTGAAACTCGTTTATATCGCAGCACTATACAAACTTTCACCCCCCATTTCACCCCCATAGGGAATGATTTCGGGGATAAAAACTATCCTTATGTCCTTTCCCGGGACTCAAACTATCTCAAACCAAATTTCACCTTATTTAAGTTTAAGCGTGGAGAGGTAACAGACAGACAGACACACTTTCGAATTATTAGGAGAACAATATTTCTTTGCTATTCCGCTAAAAAACGTGCTGGTCTATTAGTGAAGATAAGATGCAACTATTTGCGTAAAAACATGCAAAAAATTACAGCAAACCACCACCAATAATGACAAAAACCTCGACACGTGTTTCGCCTCTCTACGAGGCATCATCAGGAGAGTTTTTGCTCAGTGGACGTGGCGCAAGCAACATCTCCTGCCAGCATCTCCTGATGATGCCTCGTAGAGAGGCGAAACACGTGTCGAGGTTTTTGTCATTATTGGTGGTGGTTTGCTGTAATTTTTTGCATGTTTTTACGCAAATAGTTGCATCTTATCTTCACTAATAGACCAGCACGTTTTTTAGCGGAATAGCAAAGAAATATTGTTCTCCTAATATATCATGGACTTCCGCAAAGTAACGCCTGATTCAATAAATTACACTTTCGAATTTATAATATTAGTATGGATATTAAAAGCCTTAACTATCCCACTGTTCGGCCAAGACCCTCTTTCTCATCCACATATCCCGGTCCTAGACAGCCTCCCCCCAGTCTTGGCCAAAGACTTCAAGTTCATCTCACCATATCCTACAAGGTCTATCGCGACGCCGTATGCCAGAGGGGGAGTCAAGTAACGTTCCGAACGCGCGTCAGAACAATCCAACTGTCATTTTTCCTTATAATATTTGACATTTCGATCTATCTAACGTGCGTACAATGCGTTACGTGATCGACCAGAAGAAGATACCCCTCAGAGCATACAAACCTAACCGAAGTAGCCTTATATTCGTATTTGAGTACAAAAAAGTCTGCCGGATTTTGCGGGGGGGGGGGGGTGAAGAAATAACACATGCAAAAGATTACTCACTAATGCAAAAACGATCTGTTTATTTACATACGCACACATTATGAAAAAGGAAAACAAATTCTCAATTGGAATTAGGTTAATTTTTACAAAGCATGAAAACGGAGTCTCGTGGGGAGTGCGTAAATTAAACTAATTTGGATTAATCAATGCTAATGTTTTTATAGACTCTTTTTCAAATGCCATTAAGTTATTTCTTACAAAACATGAAAACGGAGTTTACATAATCGTTTAATTTGACGTGTCATGAAAATATTTTCATTAAAATAATATTAAAGCAATACATAAATACTAAAATTACTTAGAAATAGAATGTTATACCATTTTTTCTAAGCTTGAAGTGGTTGAACGTTTATTACACGTGCTTACAGCACATGCGTGTATTTTTATGATAGGTGTTGTCTCTTGCGAGGCGATTGTGTTAATGACCACTAATCGATTGTGAAACTGTCTTTGTATGATTTTTTGCACATTGTGCAAGGTTTTCAACAGAGGGGTAAGTTACTGAAAGGGTACTCCAGGTATGTATGCTCTAAGAAGATACCGTATCATTAGTTTCGCGCTTCCCCAGTATAAAGGCGGGAACTCCATGTATAATTCAAAATCGTGTCCTGTATATCATTGTGCCAGATACCCAACGCTGAATAAGAGACTACGTTTTTTAGTGGTCCCTGAAATCGGCACTATAGGCGAACGTGTTCTAATAAATAAATATTAAGGGACAATCTTGCACAAAGTGTTACCTGCTGAACATTTTTTTTCGAACTACACGCTATTTCATAAGTCGAAAAGTCGTGCGATAATCGACAAACGATTTCAAAGGAAACCATCTTGAAACGCAACAACATTAAATAGTAGGTATTGCATGTTTGAAAAATTTACTTTATGGTCCCAAATAAGTAAAACAAGTACAATATTCTCCTTTAACATCCTAAATAAACGAAGGAACGTAGAGTTTGTCTACGGAAAATCTGTCTTTCTGGGGAGGCGTAAAATTTAATTTTCCGGCGTTAATAAAAAAAGCCTCAGATCCAATTTTTTTATTGCGGTTATCTTAGGCTCGGGCGTCAAAACCTGGGATCTGTGACTTTGTTTGTATTACCACCCTTGATAAGTAATTATTAGGGAATATGATGTAAGATGAGTCAAGATTTTTGTAAAATTTACTCGATATTTTTAAGCAATAAAAATCTTAAACAAAGTCCTTGTGTTTGTACTAACATGAAATAATAAGACCGTAAAATTTCAGCCTGTCGTGGTAAATCCCTTTTACACACGAATTAGACTGAAAAGCTGAATTTATTCACAGAAAACATGACTTTTTAACATAAATGTTACAAAATGAACGACTTAATTCACGCAAATGCGCAGGAAATTGCGAGAAAAGCGTTTTACACCCTTTTTTGTGGGACCGTAGCGTAGTGAAGTGTTATAATGTGGCCGACTGTTTATAAAACTGTCATTGGAATTGCAATCTTGTGCCTTGGGCGCTAGAGTTGCTTTTCAAATGAACTATTTTGATGTAATTCAGCAAACTCAAATAATCTCAAGTATAATAACTCTATTTAGGGCAATTTCTCTAAGTGTTGTAGGAAAAAACATGTTGAAGTCAAATGGGTTGGCCCCGGGTATATATTTTTTTGTTAAATACACGAGTGTTTTTTAAAAGATCGCTCGATAGTGACCCAAATACACGACACTTTCGTTCTTATGTCAAGTGGTGGACAGTAGGTGGTGGGTGGTAAAGTGTCAAACGTTGAGACGTTTGTTACCTTGCTTATTTTTAGGGTTCCGTAGTTAACAAGGAACCCTTATAGTTTCGCCATGTCAGTCCGTCTGTCTGTATGTCTGTCTGTCTGTCTGTCTGTCCGTCTTCGGCTTAGCTCAGTAACACGTACAACTAGAAAACTGCAATTCGGCGTGGATATATAAACCAATCACGCCGACAAAACAGTAGAATAAAATACCGAAAAATATTTTTTTTTTAGGGTGCCTCCCCTACATTTAAATTGGTGGTGTATTTTTTTTTCTCGTTAAACCTTTAGTGTGGGGTAGCGTTAGAGAGCTTGTTAAAAAATATTATGGGTTTTCTTAAACTATTTTTCAACTCAGTTATGCGTTTGCGAGATAATGGGATTTAAAGCCCTAATTTTTATTCGAGTCATGTGTCCCCCTCCCCCTGCCGACTAAATGGCTACTACTGGGGACGTGAAAAAATTCGTGGCAGTAGTACATATAATGAATTTAAAAGGAAAACGGAAAACTATCACAGTTAAGCAGACATAACTAGTTAACGATTAGTAGATATAACTAGTTAACTGGTAAGAAATGCACTTAATTTCGGGTAAATATACATTGTCATTGGAATTTGAACTTTTTACCGTGGACGGTCGAGTTGCTTTTTCAAGGCACGTTATCTTCAATAGAAGCAAACCGTGTCATTCAGGTGTTCGCTCACCGAAGGTGGTCGCGTAACCGGCGAAACGACCCTATACATTGGTGTGTTATAAAAATAATCATATTTACGATTATTTACGAGGTTAAGCTATAATAAAAACCCCAAAAGCCCCTTTTAAGTCCGCATTCTGTGACACCCTACCCTGCGCGTGGCCCGACACGCACTTGGCCGCTTTTTTTGTTTCTATTTTAGGATTGAAATGCTCGTAGTTAAGTTTATACGATTTTGAAAACATAAGATCTTGATAATTGATATGTATTATAATATATAGTAATAGACTTAGCTTGTTTCGATAATACGATTTACATACATAAGTAATTTCAGACAAAGTTTATGTTGTTAAATGAAATAAAACAGTTAAAATACAGTCCCTGGGTGATCGAATAATAAGAGAAACTACGTAAACAACTTTTTTTTTATACCTTGTTGGTGGCAAACAAGCTTACAGCCAACCAAGCTTGCAACTCCAGGGGTGCATGCGCGTTGCCGATCCTTTAAGAATGTATACACTGCTTTCTTGAAGAACCCCATACCGTAGTAACTAATATGAAAGAATTTCGTAAAATCGAGTCGCTACAATTTTTCGGGGAAAACGAAAAAACAGTGTTTTTACGAAAGACAGTGTGCAAAGCTTGGTCTTCCGGGTACTTTGTGTGTAAGAAAAGCAATAAACTGATCATAGCACATTGCACCTCGACCACGTGGGTAGACCCACAAGATAGACCGATGACCTGGTAAAGGAGTATTATTTGTGGTACTCTTAGGCCTATCTCCAGCAGTGGACGTTTCTCGGCTGATACCAGTCAAGGTTAAATCCAACAAATTAATGAAAATACTACAAGCTTCTAGAAAATGAAATTCTGCGTTCCAAAACTCAGATCGCTGACGTAGCTTACACAGCCGGCAAACTTAAATGGGACTGAGCACTTCTAGCGCATGCCAGAAGCGTTGTGGGCTACAATAACCACCAAGTGGGTCCCACAGCACCTAATACGGCGTCGTTGCAGACCACGTAGGAGATGGGGAGATATGAGCTTGACGTCTTTGACCAAGACTGGTGGGAGTCTGCCCAGGACAGTAAGAAAAGAGGGAGGCCTTTGCTCAGCTGTGGGACACTCAAGGCTCTTAAGGGGCTCTTAGCTCCCAATGACCTTCGATCTGAAAGGGTGGGTTTTTTCGTGTTTTTTATGACTTATCGTATGAACATAAACGAAATCTACCAAAATAGTATCCCATAATAACTTCAAAACTCACAGTTTTCGGGATATATGGCACCAAACTGACAATTTCATGCCAAAACCCCCGTTGGACGTAACATTTATGAAAATGGGTTAAAAATAAAAATGTTTCGTAGGTTGTTAGAGACGTCAATAAGGAACAGTTACATGTAGATTTCCTTTATAAAAGTGCATAAACAACATACTAATATGGAAAACAGAACTTTTTAGGACCATGTTTGCATAAATCATAAAAAATATTCATTATTTTCAGAAAAAAACTCTCGTGCAAATGTAAATAAACGATTGAAGAACCGATATGTTTGTGTCATAAATATATCTATAGTTTAAACGGAGGAATATCAACTCAAACCTCGTCAAAACTAGCCGAAAAGTGCTTGGAGCCCCTTAATAATGAATAATAATAATAAAAATAGGCTACTAGAACCCGTAAAACATTCACAAATTGTAAACAAAACACCCCGGCACTCGGATCCACGGAACATTTGGCCGCGCGTAATCACTACCCCGTTTTACCAAACTTACGAACTTAGTTTTCGGGTTAGACCCCTTTTTACATCGGGCTTTGTTTCATATGCGGCCGAGAATGTTTTTTTTCGTTTTTTATTCGATCTTTGGAATCAGTTTGACGCGAAAAAGGTTGGGATTTTGCTAAAATGTCTTCTCGAGTTTTGTTTATGAGAAAAGTGTAATTTTTTGTCGCTTCGAGTTTTTTTAGTTTGGATTTCCAGCTTGATTATTAGTTCGGATTTAAGGCATGTTTTACCATGACGTGGAAATAATTTGGGTCGTACAGTCGCTGTTACTTTGTAGCAAACGAGTTGCTGACAGGGATATGATATGATCATGTCTTTATTTTAAAAGCATTTAGGTGGCTTAGAATTTGGAAGGTTTGAGTTTTTTCTTACCCTTACCGATTGATGATAACTATGAATAAGTACAACTTAGAAAAGTTGAAAAAACCCCGACATTTTCATTTCAAAGTCCAATATCTCAAAAACGGCTAAACAGATTTTTATGAAACATGACTAAGAACCACCCGTGACCCGTCTGGTGTCGGGTTATAATTTCACCACCCCCTTTCTTCCCGTGGGTGTCGTAAAAGTCGACTAAGGGACCAGGGTTGAAGTGTGTTGTGGGCGATGGGCTAGCAACCTATCAATACAATATCACATTTCGTCGATCTTTTATACCCACATTTATGCTAAAAGTGGCGCTGGAACATACGTTTCATGTGCTCTGCCTACCCCTTTTTTGGGAATAAAGGTGTGGATGTATGTATGTATGTATGACTAAGAACACTTGGGGTAAAATTATCTATGACACAAAAAAACCGCATTTAAATCGGTCCATCCGTTTGACAGCTACGATGCCACAGACAGATACACACGTTAAACTTATAACACCCCTCTTTTTTCGTCGGGGGTCAAAAATAATAAAAAAACCTGGGAGTTTTAACTTTAAAACTACGACACCCTCATAACGCATTGTACCTACGTACGTTAGTTAGATCCAAATGTATTTTTTTATACGGAGAAATGACAGTTAAAACAGGCCTACACAATAACTACAATCTTACAAAATACTATTTCCTATTGCGGCACAATAAATGATCAGTAGCTCCCAGGCATCATCAGATAGATGACGGTGAAGCCAGGGCTTTTTATTTGTGATCACTCTCGCTTTTTGTTTACGGAACCCAAAACATCAGAATTGACTGAGCTACATCTCAAAAGATACATACAAGTCACTTCGCAGATTAAATCACGTCATCCATTCCTCATCTTCACAGAAAAAACGGGAATTATAATTTCAAACCCCGTTCAAGTCGGTCTGAAAACTCCGAGTATTTATATCCGCGCATTTTTCACTTTCAACCGGCCGATCACTCATCCTGACGGCCATTTTGAAATAACGGTTTTTTTACCCGGTTTTCATTCGGGCGTTTATTTGCATTCTGTATTTAAAACATAGTGGGTCTGTCATGATTTATTGAGATGGTGTCGGTAATTTTAGATCGAGTGGCAGAGAAAGATGGTCTCCGTGTACAATTTTTTGCCCAACACCGCTGAGACGGAAGGAAGGGATATGTTTTTACCAGTGTATGTTTGTACAGCCTACGTCCAAAAGTATTAAGCAGGCATGCTCTTTGTATTAAAAGTCGAAATTTTAGTCGACTATATTCACCTTTTCTAATGAAATATTATCATTTCGGTTTTTGTTTGAATTTTTGGTGCATTTCTTTTTCTTATTTTAGTAACTGAAATATTAGTAAATTTAAAAAAATTGTTTGATTTCGTTAAGAAAGAAATTATTTTAGGAGCTATGATAAAAAAGGGGGTGCTCAATAGTTTCGGATGGAGGCTGTATTTACGTGTGTTCCACGGGAGCGTTTAAATTTAACTGATTTTGATAAATAAGCTTTCAATCGATTTGAACTTATGCTCCGGTAGCCATCAGCTACCTACCTTTTGTACGAAAAAGGTTTTTTTAAAGTTACTTTTCCGTACCCCAAATATAAGTTACAACGATTTACCTGCGCAAAAAGCATTTTGTAATAAATCAGCCTATATACTGGGACCAGGCCTCCTCTCATGGATGAGAGGGAAGATTAAAAAACAATGCAATGCAAATATGATTTATTACCCACCAAAAATATTACGTGATAGCAAACAATTAGGGTCTACATCTGAGGAATGACATGAAATGAAACAGTATGGATGGAGTTCTCAATTATTTTTTACCAAAAGATAAAACGACAAATGGTTCAAATGTGTACGCGCCATGTAGGGTTAACATATTATCTGCTAGGTCGTAAGGTAAATATCCCAATGCTTCACACATTAACCACACCTATTGTTCATCTCTAATGTTTTGACATAAGATTAAAATTGACATGTTTTAATTAGTGTCGGGCTTTGGGACTGGCTTACCTTACAAGTCTTATTTTCACAAGAAATCGTGTAATAAACCACATTTTTTCGAATTTAGTAACCTAGTTGTATATGCCGGTGGCGGTACAAAAATACACGCATATAACGCAAATTTTGAAAATATGCGCCGCTGTCAAATTATATTATTACTGTCGGCAAAAACTGGATAAAGGTATAAGAGTATATAAAACTTTTTACCGGAGACTGAGTGCCTTCATTAAGGTCATAAATAGTACTTTCCTACCGCAGTACACAAGCACAGAACAGAGCCATCAAAATGTGATTCTAACAAGACATAATATGCGTGATTTTAACGAAAATCTCGTGAAATTAAACACGAATCCAAAACCTTCAAAGTTGTTGGTTTGAATACATGTGCCGTATAGTTGTTAAACTTTACAACATATACTTTGATATGTAAATGTCTTTTTTTTCCTTCAACACTTATTTTACGTTAAAGTATATATATAGCATACGTATGCGTACTTTTAAGCATGCGTACGTACAGTCAGTTCCCAGCTGAAATATAAGATAACTAAGCTTAAATTTAAGTTAAAATTATAAAAATAATACGATTGATGAGCGCAATTTCAATTTTAATAAGTAGAAAGGGTTTTGTGCGAGGAGAATTGCTTTGCTCAGTGATGGTACATAATAAATAAGTAATTTGAACGTTTCGCGAAAGACTTATGAAAATACATAAATGTGTACAACTAAGATTTTGAGATAATTATTACGTACAGTTTTACCTGACTTACGAATACAAACAAACAAATGGAGAAAAGCGTGAAATGTCATGGTTTTTGTAACTTGATTCGGCCTGCAGCAAAGGTTTATGTTAATATTTTACTGTAATTGGGCATCGCTTTTTCACAATATCGCTAGAGAAAAGTGTGTTACACATGTCTCCCATATTACATGACCATAATGATCGACAAATAACGAAAGTACAAAAAATATCTAGATTATGGATGGAGCATGAACTCCAATAGCATACTGTGTCAAAGCTGCCCGCGCTGGTTATAATAATCGTGTGTTCAAAAAACGCTGTAGATTGACAAGCTATATTTTTTTTGCTTTATTTCAATATATAAAAATACAATATATATTACTCTTGGTCAATTTACACGACTTGATATTATGATTGTCAAATTAAAATAAACACTTGAGTAGAAATTTTAATTAAAATTACATATCTATGTCAATATACATGTTAATTTTTACTAAAATAAGACATCCCAAAAAAGTTCGTTGAACATTTTTTTGCATAACAATTCACACTACATTAAAATACAACTAATACCAATCAATATCATTATAAAATGTCAAACATATTTTATTTTCATAAAGTCATTAACACAATAAAAATTAGTTTCCAATAAAAATATTCTTAGTTGGCGTTTGAATGCTTCGTCAGGTGATTCGTTTTTTAATTTGGCAGGTAGAATGCTCATAATACGCCGGTCCTATCACGCGCGCATTTTTTTCCGAAAGTATTAAAAATGCGACGTTTGAAGGATATTTTTTTTATGAAATTGCCTTACTGTGTCAACACTGTCCTGTGCACTTATAAAAGCGGACAAATGGCAGACATCCACGCACATTTCGGCGAACGATGCAGCGGCTAACGCGCTCGTTTGCGGAACGCAAAACACTCTTTAACTAACGACGAGGGATCGAGTTTGCAAGGTAAAATATAGCTTTTACTTGATAATTGTTTCTTAAAAAAAATCTAGCATTAGAAACTAGTTTCAGACCTAAATATAGTGAATCCCACTGTTTATACATACCTATATAATGTTTAATGTAAATCTAGCATGTCGTTTTCAAATAGAGAGATCTATGTCTATTTGTAAAGTCATGTACATGAGATGTCAAGATATACATGACAACAACATAGAAAAGTAGAAAAACCTCTGACATTTTCATTACAAAGTCCAATATCTCAAAAACGGTTTAAAAGATTTTCATGAAACATGGCTAAGAACACACGGAATAAAATTATCTATGACACAAAAAAACCGCATTCAAATCGGTTTTGGGAGCTACGATACCAAAGACAGATACACAGACAGACACGTTAAACTTATAACACCCCTCTTTTAGCGTCGGGGGTTAAAAATGGCTCCCATGACCTTATAAGAACATTTGTGTGCCCTAACAGGGCGTGTTAGGGCACACAACCGGTCTCTTAATTAACTTAATTATAGGTATATTCCAGGTCATGCTGATATTATGTGAAAAGTAATATTAGTATCTTATGAATAATGTGACAGAGCAGATTTAATTTGATACATGCTTTGTATGGCTTTAAAAAAAAACAATTTTATCAATATGATGAATTTTTCAACATACCACGGGCCATATGACATTCAAATAATTATATTACGATAAAAGAATTTATAATAACATACAATAACCATATGAATATAATGACTTGACGAACTTATGTACCTAAACCTAATTATGTATAATTAGAGCTTATACTGCAAAATGACTTGAACTTGAACAGTTGTTACTCGTATCAATAAAATTTAATTTCATTTCTAAACTTTCTCTTTACTTTAAAAATGCAAATCGTATCAGCCTCACCTAGAACGATACCTTCAGCCGGCTGTTAAATTGCTCGTCTTATCATTTTCAAAATACTTTGCAACTAATTTCTGTAAGTCCTTAAGTCCATTTAGTTAACAATGTTGGCACAGAGAATGTGGGACAGCAGTACTGCGACTTGGCAAAGCTACGGGATGGCAAAAATTTGGTTTCCTGCAATGTGATCCCGTAACTTTAGTGAACGCGCAGTTTGATTATTTTACTCGTATTTATTGACACTTAAGCATGCTTTCGTCATTTTAATAATTCTGTAAACCTTTTTTTTATATGCTCAATGTCACTTATTGTACGTTGCCAATTACTTCCATATTCAAAAAGAAAAAGAGAAAAGCCATTTATTTAATAAAGCACACATAACAGGATTAATAATCACATAAACCTAGACAAATGCTAAGGTAAGCTTTTGCATTTGTCTAGGTTTATGTAATTAAATATAGGCACAGAGAGGTGTGCACATTGCACAAAGGGTCCAGAAATGTGTGCGATAGAGAAAAGGCTCCGGACTTAGCATATTGTGTTGCGATTTCGCAAAGTATGCAAATTGCAACACTGTTATTCTGCCACAGCCACTAGAGCCACTACACTGCCGGAGTCTAATAAGAAGTCAAGTCGATTAAAAACCTATATAACAAGTACCTTTCTAAATAATTGCCGTGGATACCAATACTATTAAAAACAACGTACTGGTCGTGAGTAAGGTTGCGTGAGTGACGTACCCGCGTTTGTCCCTAGCTATAAACACGACGAATCCTCAAATCAATAGCGCATCGGCAACGCGCTTCTAATTCTTCAGGAATCGCAAGTGTCCATTAGTGTCTGCTTTTCCAGAGACTGTATGCATGTTTGCTACCGTCGCAGTATATAAAAAACCCTTAACGTCGCCAATGTAAGTTTAACCACAGTTTGACACATTGCATAGTCATATTTCTGTAATACTACCATTTCTGTGCCACTGTCAACCTAGCTCAGGCGTTATTTCATTCGAAACTATTCCTAAGACGACCTCCCAAGAGTATTACAAATTCAAACCTTCTTAAGGAAGGCTTTTAGGCCTCCTATTTACCAGGGCCTTAAGCCTTTTTAAAACAACCCGAAAATTTTGCAAACACAGTAACAAAACGACTACATTTATTTAGAAAATGGCGTTAGTAAGTTATACCTTTTAAAGCATTTGAATTCGTAAGTTTGGCGTTTGGGGGGTTAATTTGATTTGGAGCCATTAGAAGGGTTAAGTTGCTTTTAAGACTTCAAAAGGTGGAGATACAAAGTGAATTTCATCCAATTTAAGTTTGTAAGAATTGTAAGTTTGCTAAGTGTTCACGGTTGAGGTGTTATAGTCTATAATCTCTATAATATTATATTCAAATATTGCTAGTAACTCTGTCAGCTATAAAAGGACTAACCTGCCGCCTTTAAAAAAAAGACCAAATTGCACTCCGGGAGTGCTGGCAGAAATAAAACTTCCGAATTGCTTAAAAAAATGTTGAATAATATTAATTTTTGCAAAACCCCCCTCCGTAATCCTCTTCCCCCCTCCCGTCCGAGTATGGAGTGTGTGGCGTCCGCCCCCAAGCCCCATACGTCTTACATCAAATAAACCTATAAACGTATTCCGCAAATCCGCATTTTTATTTAAAAATCCGCGTTTTGAAGCGCAACTCCCGCTTTTAGTATTCCGGCAATTGGCAACACTAAATCCCACGCTCCTACACTACACGTCACGCGACCTCCTACGCTCCTACACCTGTCGCGAGTTTAACAATTTTTTCCCATCCCAAAAGGTGCACAGCGCCGCTAAAGAAGTTTTCACTTCAAAAGATTTAAATTCGAAAAACTAAAACTACAAATAAAAACTATTCAGTAAGTCAGCCGGACGGCGGGATATCCGGTCATACGAAAAAATGCTGGCCCAAGCCGAAACGGAGAGGTTCGTTCGTTTCGCTCACTCGTTCATTTAAAAAGCTAGCTTTCTAAATTATTGCCTGCTGTTTGCCTCAATTCTTATATTCGTTGTTTTCTGCACACTGTTCTCATAACTATTGAGCTCAGACCAAGAAAATATACAGACGGAGCTTTACGAACAGTCTAGTGAAGCCAACGGGATTTCAACCAAGCCCCATAAGTTTAGGACACGCTAAACAAATTAAATCGCACAAAACTCGAAATAAATGATCTTGACAGCATTGCGACACGTGCTGAAGAGTTTTGTGCGATTTTTTTTGTAATGTGTGCGTGAGCGTGTGCTTGAAGTAGCTTGGTTTTGTTTGTATGTGGTTGGGCTTCACTTGACTGTTCGTAACGCTCCGTCTGTCTTTTTTCTTGGTCCGAGCTATTGAGGTGTGCAGACAGTATTTGTATTGTATTGTATTGTATGGGTAGTAATAGAAATAGATGATTGACTGCTTCACAATTTATGTTAGGTATAGTCGAGTACATCGAGAAGAATAAGGCCAAAGTTACAAAACCATGCATATACCGACTTCATTGCTTTCACATTTTAAGGTCGTGTATACTTACATGTTTTGAAACGTTGGTCGTATCGATCTCTTGTAATTGACTGTACATAAACATTGAAAAGTGCTAGTTTAATAATGTAGTGCTTTACACTAAAACACGCTGTAGGTAATTCCTAGTATTATGTCGTACTGACAACATTTATTGTAATGTCCACGACAAACTAAAGACGTTAAAGAAACACGCTCATTCACGCCAAAGATAACCTTAATGGCATAATAATAAGATCTACTACAAATGCATCAACGCAAACCGCATTGCAATTGAACAAAACCACAAAACATAAACATTCTATTTGCACCTCCAAAGCCTCGTAATAAGGCACAAGTAACTGCATTCAAGCTGCTTGAATATTGCACTCGTGCCAATGCTGCTGGAGCGTTCTAAAATCGTCTTTATTATGTTTGGAGTAAGGGTGTTCTGCTATGCTTTTAGGCAATATATTGCAAACAAGGGCGCTGATGAACAGTACGGCGAAATTAACTTGTCTGAAAAATAGGCTGACAACACTGAAATTGGACAGTTTTACAACTATTCTCATGCCATATTCTTACGTATACAGTATACAGAGTGGGTAAGATGGAGCTCTTAATAGTACATAGTTTAACGAGGGGCGTAAGTGGAATATTGCGAACAAGAGTATATCAGAAGCCCGACGCCGAAGGCGGAGGGCTTTTGATGACTCGAGTTTGCAATATTCTAACGCCCTTGTTATACACAATGTTTTTAATCACATTTGAGAGGAAACAAATACATTTTACTTAGATGAAATGGCGGCATTTTACTAAGGCCGCAGGACTACTCCGCTGGATGCGGGTGACGCAGGACCGGTCATTGTGGCACTCATTGGGGGAGGGATTTGTCCATCAGTAGACGTTTTTTGGTTGACATGATGATTTTAAGCAGTTTTAACTCTAAGTAGCTTTACTGAACGTCAAATAGATCCTTTCAACATTAAATACGTTAACGATTGATTTGTGGCCACTGATTGATGTTTGATGATATTTTGTATTAATTTAAAAGTGGTAACCGTAATCTATAGACACTTGCAAACTCATTTTTTTTTTTTTTTCAAAGAAGTACATAGCATTAACACATATTAAATTACCCGCCAAACTGTCAGAACAGTTTGTTGGCGAGACTGCGCTCATTTTATGTTTCATGTGAGGCATATTTATCCACTATTTACTGATTTGAGGATTCACTGTCACACGAGTCTCAAGTGACAATTTCTAAAATGGTGCGGAATCAAAATAACTTTTTGAACTCATATATGTCATTATTGTAACTAAACTGTGCCTTAATCGTGTATATAATTAACGCATTTATTTTCCTATTTGTCTGAGGCTTCCCGACGTTTCGGCTGTGTCAAAATATCCATACATAATACCAACATCCTACGCTTTGAAAATTACCCCAAAACCATTCAGTTTCTCAGTAAACTCCCTCACAGCTTTGAGCAAGTACAACTTCACAAAATAGGAGTCAACAAGTAAAATTGTTCACCCATTAAGTCAAATAGAAGGCGTGAAAGATTAATTTGAGCTTTCAATTAAATTTGCTTTGCATGCTATTTAGAGGTAAGTACTTCGTGTTATAGAGAAGTTAGGTAAGTGCAATTATGTAATGTACTTAAACAAAACCGGCCAAGCGCGTGTTGGGTTCCGTAGGTGTAGGCATGATATGTTACATCGACACGCAAGCGCCACGCCAATGGTGCGGTTGCGTCGTCCGAATTTGTTCGAAAGCTGGCCTTTTCAAATACATTTTAAGTTGGTCGACTATTACTCGATAGCTATTTATGTCTACTACTTAGCCGTGATAGTTTTCCTTTAAAATTCATTAATCATTATGATGTGTACTACTGCCACGATTTTTTTCACATTGGTATAACCACATTTTAGCCCTCTTTTATTTTTTTACCCAAATATTTAGCACGTTTTTACGATACGCATGACTTCATCATAATAGAAAATTATATGCAATTACATGACAAACAGCTACTAAGTTCACAGACCGTTTATCCGTAACTGCATTATAAGTATAATGACAGCAATTATGACGTCACAGCCATCGGCATTATTAACTTGACTATGATGGAAGACGTTGATTGTCGGCGCCATTAAATCGTGTAGTTGTTACTCTTTTTCTTGACGGATATTTGAATTCAATGGATTGGTACAGTTAGTGAGAATTGCAACCATTATTTATTTATTGATACAAACGTTTACATGAAATTACAGTTTAAGAAGCAATGCATCACAAAACTATAACCATATGATCGCAGGTCGCCCTAGTCGGCCAACGCTTCAATACAAATGTTTAAAAAAATCGCGTCAAAAAAAACCTTTTAGGTTTTTCTTATCAGAACACGATACCCTGTTACACCCTTGATCGGTTCAGATCCCATTTTTGGTATAAGTACTCTGTAGAATAAAGCTTCTAGATGGACATATAGGCTATATTTTATCTCGTGTTTCGCCTGGGGTTTTCCGGGCAGCTAGTAAATATGTATATATAACGGGTATAGAAGATAAAATTCTATTTAAATGAAAAATGTGACTGTTTCGATGTTTGTCTCCCAATTACTTACGGTAAAACGACCGAACCGTTTTATATGAAAATTAGGACACTGTAAGATCACAGATTAAAACGTGCGACACTTTTCATCCGAAGAAGTTGATACGCATGTTAGAGTTCACGCCGACGAAGTCACAGGTCACAGGCATAAACTAAGTAGATTAAGAAAAAAGCTGATTCCTACACATAATTATCTAGAAATCGCATAACATATAGCTCAACTTTTTCTATATCAAATGCAATTAAAATTTATTCCACGTGATTCAACATTTACATAATAGGAAAAGCTATTACTATTTTAGGCATTTCCTCGTACTTATTTACAAATGACGGACGCGAAGGAAAATTTATGATTATTTTAAACTCGTTTACGCACTGTGAATGACTTGTTTAGCAATACCTTACGCATGCTACAGTCTTTCGTACTAACTGATACAGGTTCTTAAAAGTAAACTCACCTGTGTGATGCTCCAGTAGCGATCCAGCGAGATGAGGCACAGATTCATAATGGACGCCGTACACAATAGCACATCCATCGCAGAGTGTATCTCACACCACCAAAATCCGAAGATCCAGTACCCCATCAACTCGTTCGCGAGCGAAAACGGCATTATTATCAGTCCAAGGAAAAAGTCCGACACAGCCAACGAAGCTATAAACCAATTCTGTATGTTCTTCAACGCTTTCTCTGTCACTATAGCTATTATAACTAGCATATTTCCTACCACCACCATTATCATTAGTACTGTCACAACCACTGATGCTAGAATTATGTGGAACGGACTGTAGCCGCTTGGATACCAATCCTGTAATACCATGTGGCTGAGGGACTCGTTTGATGTCGCGTTCTCTGTCGCATTTGACATCTGCAGAGCGAGGAAGTCTTCCTGACTAATCCCCGTCGCTACTAGGTATGTTGAGTTGAAGAATGTACTGTTCAGATCTGTTGCGGCCGTGGTTTTTGCTACTAGAGCCGTCACGTTCGACGCCATCTTTGTTTTCTTTCTACGTGGCGACGCCAGCTTTCTCGCTATTGAACTAACTACCCGATTAGAATTGATTGTTTGGCCCCGTAGTGGAAATTCAGAGGTGAAAATTAATTTAGATTTATTGCCTATAGGAACGGAATATTATATTTTCATTATGCTAACCGTTTATATTTACAATGTTATTTTATACCCGTTTTTCCGAACTATGCGTGTTTTTAAAAGCGTAGCACTAACACATATTAACACCATTGAAACCTTATTTACAAAAAGATATTTCAAACAAGCGTACCTTATCTAATATTGCTTTTGGACACCGAAACGAACACAAAAATCGATATCCGAAAAAAAATATGCGCAAAAAATATTAAAATATACACTCGCGACGGTGGCACACTCAAACAAGCCCTAGTTCTATAAGTCCTAAATTAAAAAAGTTACTTTATACAGTCGAAGGATCGTCGTGACGTCATCGCGCGCTTTTCAACTTTCTCCGATCCCAAAATCTGTATAAATCGGCCATTTTGTGAACGTCACGCAGCCATCTTGTTTCACATTTTCTTAGCACGCGGGACCACGGCACGTCTCACTCAGCCATTGATTGTGTGGTAATGAAATATTGCGTGCTTCTCCTTGGTGTTAAAAACTGTAATTTTCTCTATTGTCCGCTGTTCTGTAACAAGGAGAATGATTTGGTACGTTAATAACAATTTCATTATAGGTTATTATGTGAAAATTCTCAGGTAAACGATTAAGGGTCGACGTGTATTGAATTTTACCTCGATATAGTAATTTACTTTCTGTCCCTGCGGCTTCGCCCGTGATTAATGAACAATGATGAGCAAGTCGCGAGATAAAATTAAACTTATCGAATCCGATGGGATAATAATAAAATAATTAATACTCTTTATTGCCCCACGACAAGAGAGAAACCTCTTCCAAAAAATTTGTTTATTGAATAATGGTAACAACAGGCGGTCTTATCGCTTTAAAGCGGTCTCTTTCAGACAACATTTGTATAGCAGGAAACATTTAAACTAGATTTTCAAACAGGTAGTGCAGGAATTCATCAAGAAAAGCATACTAACAAATTAATCTTTCAAATATTACTAAACAGGCCACTTTAAAATACAAACCTAATATATTGATAAATATGCAGACATACATATACAACCACACATACATACATACAATACATTAAAGGCAGAGCGACAGGTAATATTGTTTCAACAGATTTTTGAAAATAGGAAAGATTTTGCACACGTACAACGGCAATGCATTCCACAACCGAACAGCCCGAAAGGTAAATGAGCTATTATAAAATTTGGTATATGAAGGTGGTGGGGCGAGAAGATGGTTTTGGGAAGATCTAATGTAAGTGAGACGATTAAAACTAACACAACTGATGTGTATTAAATGTTGTTCACAGTTTCTTATGACACATACCAATTATAATTTTAATCCCGTTTTGCCAATAACATTTGAGAATATAAAGAGTAGTTACTGAGTTAAGTACTTGGCGCAATTCATAATCTCAATTTGCCCAGTATTTAATCAAGCAAGTAATCAAACGATTTCAAAAGACTGGATTAAGCTCTGTCACTTAGTAGCCCTTTATCCTTGTATATTGTTTCTTAACATTAGAGCCCTTCGCTAACTTTAAATTTTACTCCATTTAATATTGGATCGTTCCTTTTAAGATCGACTCGCAATCAATATAATCAAAAGTTTTCGTAGTCTTTTTCGGTCACTTTTGAAATCAATAGAAAATTCAACTTTTTTGTCACAAAATCATTCAAATTTCAATGCCATTCTGTATTATGTGATGGGTCTTAGGAGGTTGAATGTAAACAAGAAAGTTCTTATTTGAAAAGCGATTGACTATGGTTTGGACGTTATAAAATCATAAACTATTTATTTCCTTTATACTTAGTCAGTGTTTTGCGAAATTCTAGCGTTATGTTCATGCTAGTAACTTATTTGTTTTTATCGGAATCATACCCACAAAAATCGGTATCAGTTGAGAAAACGTCCTTTTAAATCACGCCAATAAAAACGTAAAACCGAACAGTCCGATAACAAAGCCGAAAAATCGTATTTTCCCTTGGAAAATGATTACAAGAAATATTCATTTATTCGAGCCCTAGTTACCGGCAGAAAAAAGCGAACGTCACGAAATTACTTGCAAATCCGAATTTATTCTGTCGCAACACTTCGTTTCTTTAAAAAATACTTTTTGTCTATTCTCTGATACTTTTCAGGGTTCCGTAGCCTTGAAATGAAAAGTTTAGGTGTTTGTATTGTGATATTTATTTACCTACGCAGATTTTGAACTTGACGGCTGCTCTATGTCTCAATAGGCTTTCAATTCTAGTATTCTTCTCTCACCCATAAAATCCTGCGAGGCGCAATCCAAGCTATAAGAATAATGACTTTAAGCAGTGGGTAGTGACCCTGCCTACGAAGCTAGAGGTCTTGGGTTCGAATACCGGTAAGGGTATTTATTTGTGTGATGAGCACGAACAATTGTTACTGAGTCGAGGATGTTTTGTATGTATTTTACTAAGTATTTATTTATCTATATCTGTATGTTTATCGCCGTCTACTACCCATAGCACAAGCTTGGCTTAGTATGAGACTAGGTCGATTTGTGTAAGATTGTTCGGAAATTTGTATATATTTATTTAGTATTGAATTTATAATATATATTTAAGAGTGACACCCTATCGTCAAGTTGTAACTAATTCACGAATGCAGTTCACCGCGCAGTACCTTCTCAATGCGCCCTATATTTTATAGTATACAGTGTATTTGAAATAGTAACCTACCAAACTAATAAATATTTGTTCATTAGTCGGGGCACAACTACATTACGGAGACTATATTTTGTGTTAATAACCTCCGACCACTTTAGCCTAGTTGGTAGTGACCCTGCCTACGAAGCAAGAGGTCCTGGGTTCGAATCCCGGTAAGGGCAAATATTTGTGTGATGAGCATGAATAAATCGTCGCTACGCAGAGAGCCCGAGGGCTGACGATCGCAGCCGGGAGAGATGCAGCATCCTAACACTACATGGTACTGACATTTAGAATAACATAACCTATTATAAAATTAAATGGAAAGCGGGATCTATGAAGCTAGCTACAATAAATGGAGCGAATTTACATGCGACATAACCCGAAGCCATAACAAATTACTACTTCTACGTGTTAACATTAGATCACTAATCAAGAACTATTCCCTACTTGAATATAACATCAAGACAAGCCCTGCGACCATCCACATTATAGTCATAACAGAAGCCAATGTAAATAATCAAACTAAGAACCTATTTCACATAAATAATTATACAATGAACACGGAACTACGAAAAGAAAGAAAAGGCGGTGGTGTAATAGTTTATTCTCATAAAAGTGTCACATTCATGCAAACCAAAACAAATACAGTGTCCTTCGAATGCCTATGTGGTAAAGTGTCTATGCCATGCGGCTATACAACATATATATGTGCAATTTATCGCCCCCCAAGTTTAAACCCAGGTGACTTTATCAGTGAGTTAGCCAGACTATTATCTACGTACCCGATGAACTACAGTTTATTATTATGTGGTGACATAAACATAGACATTAGTGTACAATCACAACTGACCAGCTCATACCAAGATACTCTTGCAGATATGGGTCTCCACTGTTGCATCACGCATTACACTAGGGTTGAAACCTCAGCAAGAGGCACATCTAAGTCGTGCCTAGACCACATTTATTTCAGAGATGTGCCCACCCGAGATGGCAGGTCACACCCCCACTATGTAAACGCAGCTGTAGTGCGTGATGCAATAGCGGACCACTTCATGACTGGGCTTTCTTTAACTGGTCTATCAACTAAACAGAATAACGTGTACAACAAACTAGATAATAACATGGTGCAACAGGAGCTCACCAATATAGACTGGGAGCCTGCGTTAAGAATGAGTGACCCAAACTGTATATACGAGTTCATATGTAATAAATTCAACAACATATATAACAAATGCTCAACTCAAAAATCATTGAATAGTGATACTAAGGTAAATTGTAACTGGATAAACAATAAACTTATAGAAATGTCACATACAAAAAATAAATTACTGCAGATTCACCTAAAGGATACCAATAACAAGCAGAATGAACTGCTGTATAAAATATATAGAAATAAAACCAATAAATTAATGAATAAAGCGAAGAATAACTATACTAAGAACGAAATATGCAGTAATTTTAAAAATCCTAAAAAGCTATGGCAAATTATAAACAACTTAACAGGCAGGATTGTGAAAGCAGTTGATGAGGTATTGCTGAAGTCATTCAAGATAAAGGCAGCTGCATTATGCAACAAATTTTCCAAAGACTTTGAGAAAATGTTATAAAAATATTAAATTCATGTGACACTCCGTTGCTTGATCAAAACACATACATAAACACTCCAAGTGTAACACTTAAAATAAACAAAATAAAAAAAGGAATCCATGTGCAAAATCATAAATAATCTAAATGTCAAAAAAAGTGCAGGATACGATAAAATCAGAGCCAGAGACTTAAAATATATCAGTAAAGAAATATCACCTGTTCTCACCCACCTAGTTAATCAGTGCATAAACAGCTCCACATACCCAGACAATTTAAAAATTGGCCTAATTAGACCCATTCACAAAAAAGGTACGTACACTGACACTAACAACTATAGACCTATCACAATATTACCAGTAATAGACAAAATTATAGAAAAATATCTCGGCAAAACAGTAAATGATTTTCTGTCAAGCAACGGAATAATACATGGAAAACAGTTTGGATTTCAAAAGGGGAAAAACACCACCCAACTCTTATCACAATCTACAGATGAGATAAATATGCACCTAAATAGCAAAAAACATGTATTAGTAATCATGATTGACTTCAGCAAGGCATTTGATACCTTAAATCACATGAAATTATATGATAAATTACAGCAAAATGGTATACAGGGGCCGAACCTGAACTGGCTGAAAAATTACCACACAAATAGATACAACACAGTGAGCATTGCAGGCGAGCAAAGTGAGCTGCTTATGGCCATGCATGGCACAGCACAAGGCTCAATAATCGGCCCAACTGAGTATCTAATCTACGTCAACGACATGAACAACATATTCAGCGAGGCTTCTGTGTACCACTTTGCTGACGATACTTGCCTAATAACAGCTGACATTGACATATCTGTGGCTGAAAGCAGAATGCAGCGCGAATTTGATACATTATGCAGGTGGTCACATGATATGGGTCTATCCATTAACTACCAGAAAACTAAATTTATGCACATCCATTCATCCCATACTAAAACTAACATAATACCTAAAATAGTTGCCCACAATCACCCCTGCATGCATGACCCAAGTCCGTGCTGCGACTGCGAGCCCTTAGACTTAGTAAAACAACATACATACCTTGGATTAATAATAGATGATAAATTTAATTGGAGCCCACACATTGACCATGTATGTATAAAACTAAGAGGGATACTAAGTAACCTAAAGATACTTAAAAATAAAATGCCATATAGCACACTTCGCCTAATATACCTGGCCATGGCTGACTCAGTGATAAATTATGGCATATCTAGTTATGGAAGAACATACAACACATACCTACAGCGTATATACAACTTACAATTAAGGCTAATTAAAACAATTGTACCACTAAAAGTTAAATATAAGCACAAAAGCAACTATGATAACCTATTCCAATACTGTAGACTCCTTAATGTATATGACAAAGTTAAAATGGCAGTGATTCTAGAATATAGACAATACCTAGGAAAGCTGAATAGGTATAGCAGACCACAGAACCTCCGGACACTAACAACCAGTAAAACATTTACAGTACCAAGAAGCAACAACTTTTATGGGCGAAGAGTCTGGTCCAGTTATGTGCCTGCTGTCCTAAACAGTCTCCCTACAAATATGATTGAAAATGTAATAGATAGTATAACAGATAAACCGCATAAGGCCAAATGTGTAACTAAGAAAGCCATACTAAGTGTGAAGAAAAAATCTTAATCTTAATTAAATAACAATATATAAAGGTCAAATCTATAATATATAACTAAAATATGCTTAGCAAATAATCTTTAAAAGTTAAGATTGTGCTAAGTAATTAAGAAAAAAAATGTATGTAAAACTATTATTGCAATAAACAGTTCAAATTTCAAAAAAAATTTTTTTTTTTTTATTTGTTTCCGAGTCATGGATATTTTCAATGTATTTAAGTATTTATACCTATTATATATAACGTCGTCTAGTACCCATAACACAAGCCTTACTGAGCTTACTATGGGACTAGGTCGATTTGAGTAAGATTGTGTCCCCTTATATTTATTATTATTATTAATAAAAAAATGGTTGACGGCACAATTCGTTTCCAGTAAGTAACAATATCTTTTTTGTATAAATAATTGTTACTAAATGAGTATACTCGTACTTCCGCTCTGTATGAATCAATTCTTATCTTTCTACAATCGTGCATAAATGAAATGCCACATCAAAGACCTCGACGGATTTGAGAAATTCCACAAGAGTTTAATACGACTCGAACTTAACAGTTACATCTCATCATCCGCCATTTTTGTCGAACCAAAGTCAAACTCATTAGAAATCGAAATCCCTGTTGCTTAATTGCAAACGAATGGCCCGAGTTTCAATTATTTTTATTCATTTCGGCCTGTTTCGCCAAATTGCAATACGCATAAAGTTCGCGCTAGTGGTACCTACAAGTTTATAATTTGAGATGTTCTTCGGATTTGTGATTTAATGGTTCTCTGGATTGGTTTTGTTCCGTTATCGTTAAATATATTTGCTAGATTTTGCCAGCGACTGTATGGAAGTCGTTTATGATCGTATCTCCATACAATTTATTTTTATCCCCTATTTCACCACCTTGGGAGATGATTATCGGGATAAAAACGATAAAAATGTGTTTCGTCAATTTCGTGCTAATTTTTATCTCAGTCAATTCAGCGGTTTTAGCGTAAAAAGTTACCTAATGGACTGAGTTACTTTCGTAGGTATAATATAAGAAAGTATAATACAGTATGGATAGTAATACCGTGTTTAAATCTTCACCATTACTTAGCGATATTGTCTGCCTATTATTATTATTATTTCTTGTAGTGGCTTCCGGACCGTGAGAGCCCTTATATCACTGCGACCATTGCTGATCTATTGTGATCGCCACATACTACAATTCTTGGTCAAGTCCTGCAAACTCGAAGAATTGCAGGATACTATATATTGTCTGCCTATGACGCCGGCCGTCCCGGGTTTGAATCCCGGTAGCGGAATTTGTTGTGAGGTGAGCACAAATATTTATCTGGCGGTCTTGGATGTTTTCTATGTGATAAGGATGGAAATATATCGCCTAGTTCAAGCATTCCTTTAGGACTAGGTCTTAGATTAGTAGGGACGTAGATGTAGTATACCTATACAATTTTTTCCATTAATTTCTTTAAGAATTTTCCAGACATGTTTTTCATAACCTCGTTACGATGATAAATTAACCTTTTAATTACTTCAAGCGGAGCTTAAGATGAGCAATTTTCTGAAAACTTTTAAAATGTAGGTGAAACTTGAGCGACTAAGAAAAAAATACTACTACGATAGACTTTAAATTATTACGAAAGAAGCTCTTTTTAGACCGCTTTATTCTTCAGTTAAAATTATCTACGAATTGCTGAACTCCGGAAAGTTGATTTTAAAACAACAATCTTCTGACATACCGGACCAGCCACTCTCAACCAACTGAGCTATCGGAATCGACGCTCAGTTTAACGAATCTTTTAACCGGTTTCCTCTTATTACAACTCCCTAAAGCGAAACGTCACCTTGGTATTTGAAGCAGCCCAACTGGGGAAACTACTTGCTCTGTAGGTGGGCAATTCTAAGTGAGCTCCAACGCAGTCTTTCCCCTGGTTACTTTATCGTCAATGTACTAGTAAACTGACATGGGATGTTGAGGTATATTTTACAAGACCAGACCTGGGAAACCCCGGACACAAATTAAAAAAAACAATTATTTATATAGCTTTCCGTTCCTGGTGGTGAATAAGGTCGCTAGAACCTCCGAGGATGCGAGGACCTCTAGCTGTCGACGCAATGAATCTTTAAATCCATAACGATGAGATTATGTTTACAGCGTTGCGTTTTATAAGGGTTACCTTTGTTTTGCCAAAAAAATTTTGACAAATTATCACTTCCCAAAACATTTTTCGTAGAATTTAATTTGCCAAATAATCGTTTGCCAAATTAACACTCGACAAATAATTCTTACGCAAACCTTATGTTTGTCTCGTTCACCAACCGGTACTTTGACCAAATTTCATTCAGTCAAATATGTTAGTTGGCATAATATGTTTTAACCAAAACAAAATAAGCCAAATGATTTGTATCGTCAATATTTAACTGACCATTTCTATTCCGTCGGTTAATCAGCAGAGGAACTCTTCAATGACAAATCATTTGCATCTTTATCTCAATGGTGTATAAGATACACAATAAAATAAGAACTTTTTTTGTTATGTGGGTAGGGAAAATTAATTTGCGTAGAAGTCGCAATTCTAACCTAACCGCCAGCGTGTCGACGTCGTGCCTATTTCCGCTCTAAGGGACACAAGCTAACCCTAACCTCCCAAATAATACCATTACGATTGTTTGTTTTTTTACTGCTAGGAGGCTTCGCCCCCCGAGCCTCCCTTTTTTCGCTGCCCTAACCTTATTTAACGCCTTTGCCTACCGACCTACTTAACCGTGCATTTTTTTATTTAAGGAACCGTGCCGTTTTATTAATAGTATTTTGGTAAAATGTCATAACCCAAACAATTGTGATTTTATCTATAGTTTGTCTATTTATAGTTTGCCATAACATTAATTTGACGAAATGTTGATTGACTAATGTTTTTTTGCCTTATTAAAGCATTTGCCAAAATACCACATGCCATAATGTAATTTTTCGTAATAATATTTTGCTGAATGAAAATTTGACGTACTTAATGAAAATATTCGTATTAAAATTGTGCCAAAGTTTGCATTGGCAAACAAAATAGTTGCTAAAATTTGTTTGGGAAATGAAATTTGACCAAGGTAAATTTGTTAAAACAACAGGATCCCGTTTTATAAACATGCCGTCGACGCTAGTATGTATCCCATCACGTGTAAATCGACACAAACCCGCGTCGACGGCGCGTTTTAAAACGCGGTGTGTCTATGCATTATGTCCTTAAGAGTCCGTATATAGCCGTTTGCTGAATTCGCTAAACTTTTTGAGGTCATATCTCATTAAATATTTGTTTTCCTAAAGATTTTATTGTGTAATATGAAAGATCATTTCAATTCAAGTTTAATAAGTGGAAAAATTGTTTACATTTAGCCCTCAATTTACCATATTTTGGCTCAGTCCAACCGCTGTTTTCTCAATTTTCGCTCGGAGACGTGTAAAACGACGTGGATTTGAAGAACTATTTGATTTCTAACCGACATGAAACAAATAAATCCATATTGGAATGATAGTCTTCTTAGGAATAAGCGGAAAACATTTTATAAGTTACATATTAAATTGTTGAGTAAAACCGTATTTCCATCCAACAACTTTTGAGTAAAAACACACGAAGAATTGCCAGTATTTTTGGCCATTTAGCTCATTATTTCAAAAATATGAAGCCATAATAAGAAACTCTAGTTTAAGCGCTATTCGTACAAACAAAAATATATTTATGTGTAGAAGTAAATTTAAGCATAAAAAATATTTGAAATCACACTAAAGTTCGTAATAAAACACCGTGCACGGTGCTCGATTCGGCAGTACCGGCTTTGCCGTTGTCCGGGTCGGACCTGTACGTCGTGTAATTGTGGCTATTCACGAAGGCTACCCCTCGACTAAAATATTATTTTGATCTCCGGCTAGACATAGTTGTTACCAACGTCGGGGTCAAACTATACTAGTGAGACATTCGTGAGGCTAATCGAGACAACTTACGAATTGCATAGCTCCAATGTCAAATATTTTACGAGCGATCGTGATACTTGGTGAATTTTATAAACTTTTATTTAGTTCACCTATCCGTTGTCTGTAATTAAATCTTGCAAGTTAAATTTGATCCACTTCCCGGTTTCCAATTGAGCTGAAATTTTGCATGCATGTATAAATTGGATGACAATGTAATATTATTATGACATAAAGCTGATCTGATGATGAAGCTGGAAGGTGGTCATAGGAACTCCGTAGTTAAACGACGCAACCCTATCAAGTTTGGGCTCGTTTAATTTGTCTTGACGAGTACTTTGGTATTATATGGTAACCAGGGTCTGATGATGGACCTGGGAGGTAGCCATAGGAACTCTGTAATTAAACGACGCAACCCTATCGAGTTTGGGCTCGATTAATTCGTCTTGACGAGTACTTTGGTAACCAGGGTCTGACGATGGAGCTGGAAGGTGGTCATAGGAAGTCCGTAATTAAACGACGCAACCCCATCGAGTTTGGGCTCGTTTAATTCGTCTTGACGACTACTTTGGTACTATATGGTAACCAGGGTCTGATGATGGAGCTGGAAGGTAGCCATAGGAACTCCGTAATTAAACGACCCAATTCGTTAATTCGTCTTGACGAGTACTTTGGTAACCAGGGTCTGATGATGGACCTGGAAGGTAGCCATGGGAACTCCGTAATTAAACGACGCAACCCCATCGTGTTTGGGCTCGATTAATTCGTCTTGACGAGTACTTTGGTAACCAGGGTCTGATGATGGACCTGGAAGGTAGCCATGGGAACTCCGTAATTAAACGACGCAACCCTATCGAGTTTAGGCTTGATTAATTCGTCTTGACGGGTACTTTGGTCACCAGGGTCTGACGATGGAGCTGGAAGGTGGTCATAGGAACTCCGTAATTAAACGACGCAACCCCATCAAGTTTGGGGTCGTGTAATTCGTCTTGACGAGTACTTTGGTTCTATATGGTAACCAGGGTCTGATAATGGAGCTGATAGCTAGCCATGGAACTCCGTAATTAAAAGACGCAGCCCCATCGACTTTGAGCTCGTTTGACATATCTATATGATATGGCGTGAATATGCAACTCCAACAAATATAGGAAAAATTAAAAATCTAAAAAGTTAAAAATTTAATAAAAGGAGAAAAGCTTGTTATAACAAGCTTTTACTATTTGTTAATTAGTTATTGATAATAGTTACATCAGTCCACTTTGTGGGGGGACCAAGGTCCAACGGCCATCACTTTTTCATTTGTAACATTCACAAGTACTTACAAACCACCGCCATAATATGCAGGGTTGACAAAAATAACAATATGAATAGTGCAAGTATTAATATCGGTCGCGCATTCGCTCCAACGGTGCGCTATACAGCTACAGTAAGCTTGTGTGCGTGCTAGTAGTATTTACACACACACTACGCACTACGCGTCTCAAAATACCGAATCCTGAGCGAGCGCTTTTTTCAATAGCACTCTTAAAGGCTATAGCTAAAATCGGCTTTTTTCACAAAAAAAAATAAGCTATTTCTGCTTCTTCTTCTGCAGCTTTGATAGTAATTTGTACAATATCATTCCACCACTTGTATAGAACTCGCGCTTTTATAGTGTATTATCGTTTTGCATCTTGTAAGTCATTTATGACCTACGTATAGTGATAATATTTGCTGAAGTTGTTTCATCTTTCACTTTAGTTGTGGACGTACGGTGCAACATGTTTTATCTCCATATCTTTTTATCGCCCATCTTTTCCAGGTCAGATTCTTACTATTCATGTCGCTAATGTAGTATACTATAAAACAATATTCATAAATTGATTGGTTTTATTATTTTAGATTCAAGTATGGCGCCTAGGAAGACAAACCGTTCATTTGGTAAAGTAAAGAGAGAGAAAATATTTAGTTGTCCTAAAGATTTAAACCAGACTATAACGAAATCAGCACACCGCTGGAATCTGGAAAGGTTAACGAATTATTAATATTTATCAGGTGATTAAGCTCATACGTTAGGTCAATCAACTGTAATCAAAAATAAACTGTACCTACATATCTAAATTACCTAGTATTTTATTTCAACACATACACTAATGTTATACTATAATTCAGGTAAAAACTATTCACCTAGAATTGAATAACCTGGAAACTGAAAACTCTAACAGTAGTTAATTATCGACCTAGTGAGCGGAAGCGAATAAGGTCGCCGTTTCAGCTTGGACAAAAATGCTTTCGTATGTCTGTCCGGATTTCCGGCTGTTCTCCTCTAGAGGTCGCATTTCTCAACCGACGCGAAAGGGCTTCGTTCAAAATTGTCTAGCTATCGCGGTTCTTGAGATACAGCCTGGTAACAGACACACGGACAGCGAACGGGTCCCGGTTTTTACCCATTGGGTACGGAACCCTAAAAAAAGGCACCAGTTGGCCATACGTTTCCAGCAAAGCCAAAGTTACTAAGTTTTAAGATGAATAAAGATAAATAAATATTGGGGACAATCTTACTCAAATCGACCTAGTACCAAACTAAGGGAAGCTTGTACTGTGGGTACTAAACGACGATATACATACTTATATAGATAGGTAAATAAATACTTCAATACATAGAAAACCAATATCCATGACTCAGGAAGAAGTAAATGCCCATACCGGGATTCGAACAGAGCCTCCAGCTTCGTAGGCAGGGTCACTACCAACTAGGCTAAAGCAGTCGTCAAACAAGTACTTGAATGAATTCTGAATTTCTAGTAATTACATAAATACATTATAATTAACGATACAGTTCTAAGTAGGTTCCCTCTGTTTTGGCATATTTTTGAAGTGAAAACTTCTTTAGCGGCGCTGAGCACTTTTTGGGATGGGGAAAAATTGATAAACTCGTGACAATCGTGACAGATTTTTGTGATGTCACGTGACCGTAGAATTGGGAGAGATTCGGGACGAGGCATGGGGGCGGGGGGAAAAACGGGGGATTGACTAGGGGCACATAGTTCTAGTTTGTACTTTTATGTTAACAGTATAAGGTCGTAACACATTTTCCGTAAATGCAAATTCCATTTTGTTTAAAAAAGCAAACTTATATTTTTTGTTAGCCGATTCGACTTCATTCAAAACTGAACACTATTCGTAAGAGTATAAAGCCGTCAAACACTTTTTGCAATTGCATTGTCTGCAAATAAATATGTAATTTTGTCCACGCGTCCTTTACCGTTTTGCCATTGAATAAATTCGAATAGTTCGAATTTGGACGTTATTCCTAAAGAGCTTTGAAAAATATTTAGCAATGGCAAAACAAATTGGTATTTTATTTCATCGTCTCCTTCATCAATTTTGCTGAGTTAAGTTGAACTATAGCGTACTACTAATAAGGCTGTTATTAGATATATTGGCACGCAGGGGGAGGGAGGGGGGAGGAAGGGTTTTTTTTTGCAAAATTAAAATTATTCAAGTTTTCACTTCTGCCGGCACTCCCGGAGTGCAACCCGGTCTTTTTTTTAGTAGGAATTCAATTTCGCATAATCTATGTAGCCATAATTGACTTTTCGCCATAGATAACCTCCTATAGATAGAGCCTATAGGGCGACGTGCGGTCACCACGCATATATGTTCTAGCACTGATAACCCCCCGCTACCCCGCGCCATATTGTCAGTTGCGACCAGGTACGCGATCTATACGTGCGTCAAATAACCAACAAATTAAAATTGTTTATGCGCTGAAAAAATGAGTTATTGCTGTGTGAAGTAGTGTGGGAAAACTCCCGAACGTCTAATTTTACAACCGATGAAATAACATTTCACAGGTAAGTTAAATTTATCACATAAATGTAAATTTCATTCTGTCACGCGGAGTTCATTTTACACTGGTCTAAAAGAAGTAGTGAAGTATGCATGTCCCTTTTCATCAAATGGAAATGGCAATATACTGTTCCTTTCTCAAGAAAGCACGTGACACTCTAGTGATGGGCTAGTGAATGTTTTCGAATTTTACCGATTCAGATTCATTTAAGGAAACACGATTGTTTAATATGAAATTTCACTAAAATTATATGTATATCCATTGTCAAAATTATTTTGTTAGAAATCATAGATAATGTATACGATGTACTAAAGAGGTTAAACTGCACCAAGAAGGCAGCAACCATCTTACAAGCTATGAGGTAGAGGGAGACGTAGTAAATTACTATCTCGCGCTATTTTATAGCTTCCATAGACTTCTTCTCTGGAAGCTATAAAATAGAGCGAACTTCCTAATAAACGGAATATATAATAATTGTAGTACATACAGCACGTCTAACATGCGGCTGCGACATACTCCCGATTTTTCTCGCACCTCTTGTTCTAAGTGTTCTAATAAGAAAGAGACGGATAGTGCGAGAAAATTCGAGAAAGCTCACCGTCGCATGATAGCCGTGCTGGAATTTCTTTGTTGGTTTAAGTAGTTTTATTTTATTTATTGCATAATTTAGAGTATTGTAGAATAATGCGAGTATGTAGTGTCGAAGTTTAGCTATTGCTAAGAAAGTAGAATGAATTAGAATTTAATAATGAATACATTTTTTTTTTAATAAATAAATATAAGGGGACAATCTTACACAATATCGACCTAGTCCCATAGTAAGCTCAGTAAGGCTTGTGTTATGGGTACTAGACGACGATATATATAATAGATATAAATACTTTAATACATAGAAAATATCCATGACTCAGAAACAAATATTCGTGCTCATCACACAAATTTTTGCCCTTACCGGGATTCGAACCCAGGACCTCTTGCTTCGTAGGCAGGGTCACTACCAACTAGGCTAAAGCGGTCGTCAAACATTGGTCGAGAGCAATTAGGTTAGGACTAGTGTTACGAGATGGACCTCATGCTGGACTTCGACGACGTGTGAGGGATCTTGGAGGTGGTTCGAGAGCAATTAGGTTAGGACTAGTGTTACGAGGTGGACCTTATGCTGGACTTCGACGACGCGTGAGGGATCTTGGAGGTGGTTAGTGATGGAGTCATGGCATTTGGGTTTTTCGAATCGTCTTCGAGAGCAATTAGGTTAGGACTAGTGTTACGAGATGGACTTCATGCTGGACTTCGACGACGTGTGAGGGATCTTGGAGGTGTTTAGTAATGGAGCCATGGCATTTGGGTTTTTTCTAATAGTGATGAGGATTCACATCATCACATAATATCAACCAAATAATTTTATCACATTGAATAAATATATGTTCTTTTTTATGACATCGTTTTTATTTGTCTTCATTTTCAAGCTATACCAATCTCAAAATATCATACATCAGCCTAGCTAGCACATTCGCACTCGTCCTTTCCTAGTAAGTATATAAATACAAACGGAACGAAGGCTTCTTGTCCTGTATAAACACGATAATGCAGTAAATGTAAAATACCTAGAAATAATTATTCTATACGACTAAACTCGATATGATTAACATACTTTTTTATGTTATTGGTGATCTAAATAATCGACGAACGAAACATGATAATAATGTAAAAGTGACAGCCGTTCAAAAATTTTAACCTTGGCAACAGGAACCTACGCCGTGTAAAATATTCTACTTACAATTATTTGCGGCACCGCTAAAAACCGTTAACGACCAACGCACCCCATCACTACGCTTCGGGCGCCATGACGTGACAAAGCGCGCTATTTTCAAAACAGCCAATCGCAGCGCCGTTACCGACCTCCCCGCAACCCGTACTTACCGCCAACTGTGGTGACCTTTGCATAGAACTAAATCGCTTATAGGCTCTATCTATAGGAGGTTATCTGTGCTTTTCGCATAATAAACTGTTTTGGTAGAATTGAGATTCGCATAGTTCGATTACGCTGAATTTCAATAGCCCGAATATTATTTGTGCATAATTTTGATACTCCGTATCATGTTCACACAGAAAATACATGAGTTTTTTTTTTGTTGATTGCCTGATATTTTATTTCAACACAACACGTATAACAAATATACAACACATGTGTTGTATATGTATTTATATATACAACATTTATATATTTATATGAATATAAATATTAAGTAACGAAAAACTCAGATAAAACGGTTAAAGTATCAAAACTTTTCTACGCCGACCTAGCACTCGCTCGACCCCCACCACGACACCTGCGCTGGCGCGCTCGGGAGACGGGTAATATACCTACAATCGAACTTTTGCCGGCCCGGCACGGACTCTTAAGGCGGTGCATTGGAGATCATCGCGTGCTTTAAAACGCCGTTCGGACTAGATTGAGAAACAATAAAGTCTGATGATTGACTAATTATATGATTCTTGACGATATGATATCTGATTTGATCGATACATGATTGCTTAAGATTTCCTCGATAGAAAATAAAAACCAGGTCTGTATTTTCCTTCTTTTACTGAGCCTACTAAAACGATATCATTTTATGACACAATCAAATTAATACCATAGTATTTTATTGCATCTAAAATCTCATAAAACTTCACTAAATTAGGTATTTATCGCAATTTGTCCAAAAAAGCCATAACCGAAGAGTGTAACATCTCTTTTCCTCGTGCGCGGAAGGCATAAGCGTGTCTCTGTCTAGGAGGCGAGTTTGACTCGAATCAAGGCATCCCCTTAAAAGAAGCGAACGAAAAAACTATAGGAGCCTAAGCAGCGTCGCAAAATGGCCCCACAGAATCGGTGCCATTGGTATTACGCGGGGTTGGGGGCGGGGTGTCAAAACGATGCCAGGCAGCCGTATAGTTCGAGCATGCGCATACCGGGTTTTGGCCACGTGTTCGGGTAGAATTTTGAAAGGAGCTCGAATTTTATGGTTTTTTAACTCGCTACTTTAGAGATTTTCGCAAAGCTTCTAGTTAAAATTTCACAAGTCTAAAAGGCAACACAGGTCTAATGGCCAGTTTCTATTTGTCAAGTGCCTCAGTGGAGCCAATTTCTAAAATTGGAAATTATAACTCTTCCACCACCGCGGTAAAAAAAAAAATTGGATTACGTAACGTTATTCTCAAATCAGCCCCCCGACCAAACAAGGACATTCCGAATTCCTAGCCACCAAGCCTCTTTGATCACACAAACACCTATCCACGAGTTAGACTAGATATTTGAAACAATTTCAATCGAATAGGCATCAATGGTCACGCGTTACAACCTAGAAACGTACGTCAATCGAAACCATATCTTATAACCTACATACATAGTCTATATTTGAACAGCGCAATTTCATCAAAACAAGAGATGATTTAGCGCTTTCGTTGCTTTACGGAATTCGCCCTTATCCAACCGTAATAAGAAATATATTCAAGTGCTCAATCCTGTCAGGAAAACTACAATCTTCTATTTCCGTACAAGAAGAATTAGATTCTATGTCGAGGGCGCAGGGTTGATATTTGATTGGGTAAAGTGCGACCACAGATTAGTAGTTTGGAAGTCGACATGTGGTATTTGGGTTCGGTCAAGCGTGGAAGGTCGGTCTGATGCTAATTTGAACATTCCTACATATATATTATGTAAGTGTATCCAGGGTGTGGTCTGTAACAGGAACAAAACAGAAAAATACTAATTTAGAGCATCTAAAAAAATATTGATTTAAAGTACTAGCTCCACCTGCAACTTCGTCAGCGTGGACCCGGGATAAAAATTATCCTGTATTTAATCCAGGATATAAACTATTTTTGAGTTAATTTTCATCTAAATCGGTTGTCTTTAGGCATGATTGAGTAACAAACAGCCAAACATCCAAACATTTAAACTTATTAGTAGGATTTAGTCTGTATTACACTAAGAGGTAAAACCGGCAGACTTAATGCCACATGGCATTCTCTACCAGTATTTAAAAATAAACGTTTGTTTAATGAAGGATAAGGCAATGAGAACGAGAAAATCGTTAATCACCTGCAAAAATTTCTTGCTTTCAATGCTTTAAAGTTGTCAGATCCTAAGTATATTTAAACGGAAAGTATTATTTTTATCATTCCAGGGAACTAAAAGAACTCACGCTGTATTTACTAAAATTGTATTAAAAAAAGGTTTTTTTGTATAAAAATAACGTTAACACAAAAATACACTATTTCAAATTGCAGTCGTTGCAGGCTACACCCCGTATATGCACGGCGTTAAGACGTTTGCATATGTATGACTTATACGATATTACATGGGGTTGACTTGCCAAAGGGAAAATAACCAAATATATATGGGGACTATAATAATTTCGCCACAATTTATGCGAAATACGAAATCAAACGTGATTCCCAATTGAAAAGGATTTCCATAAGAGGGTCTATATTCTGCGACGCATTTTACGAATACAAAATTTTAATGATGGCAAACAAGCATATCTATGGCCTGCCTGATAATATATGTCACACTTGCCTGAGGTGCTGCGAGAGGAGTAATGTTTAGACGATATATTTTTTCGGCTTTTAATGGTCACCCTATTCGACAAGACTTCGTCTGTAGCTTAAAGTGACAGTGTAACATAGCAGTTAGTGTAACGTGACATTCTGTTGTGCCTCACCTTTCTAAACCGATGTAAGGACCTACGACTCGAGCGTCAAATACTTGCAATCTCATACATTATTTTTCTCATCGACCTTAATGTTTGAATTAAAACTTCGTACACCAACGAACTTGGTAACCCGTTTTTCTTTGGAGCTCTCAACTCAACTTTTTACAACTGTTTAGACAACTAAAATAAAATGAATAAGACCAATCACGTGGCGCCTTTACTGAACTATAATAAAGACCAATAGATAGTCGTCTTGGCTACAGAGGAAAAGACATCAACGAATACAAAGCCGTTGGCTGCGCCTCGTTTCAGCAGGGCTTTGATTTTCAATAGACAATTGTATACAATAGTTATTTAATAAGCTTTTTAAGTCTCGTACCTTATTAATTAGGCAACTCGGCAAGCTTCATGGCCTAAACGTGGTCCTCGACTGAAAAAGCATAGATTATATAACGATTGCATAAAATACTATTGTTTAGCCGTCCAAGGTCCTGTTTTATTATAATATCGGATTTCTTCACAATTATTTGATCGTCATTATATGACGACATAATATTTAGTCGAATATTTATGTAGTACTGCCGAGGCCTGTGCCCAGCAGTGGGACGTATATAGGCTGATATAAATTATTATAATATTTAGTCACTCCTCTATGAAAAATGGACGCATGTTATTAAGATAGTCACGAATTGGTCGAATGATTTCTTTTGTTACGAGTTTGTTGCGAGTACAATAGGAAGCTTTTCTAGCCATTTGTGTATGAATAGATCAGAATATTAACTAGATAACTCTATGGTAATATCAAAGAATACACATAGAGACATGCAATATTGACGGCTTCTTTTGCGCGCCAGAATCAGTAATAAATAATGAGATTAGGTACTTTGACGACCGCTTTAGCCTAGTTGGTAGTGACCCTGCCTACGAAGCAAGAGGTCCTGGGTTCGAACCCCGGTCAGGGCATTTATTTGTGCCCTAATATTTATATACGAATATGTGTTCCCGAGTCATGGATGTTTTCTATGTATTTAAGTACTTATTTATCTATATAAATAAGTTGCTGAGTTTGGAACTATGTCGATTTGTGTAAGATTATCCCCAAATATTTATTGATTATTTTATTTTACTTTTGAGTAGTGCCGTTACTACTACAGTTTTATTCATGGCACTAAATAAAATCAGAGTAGAGAATAGTAGTGTCTGTCTAGTGGCTCCATTTTCCACCGATTCTCTTATATCAACCATTACTCTGCATAATACTTGGAAATAATGTCATTATTACTGATTGCGCGTTTCCTCTCGTTATTTCATGAAAAGCCCCAGAGTGTATGCATAAATAAAATGTGTATGTCATATTTCTATGGACATACGTAAGCGCTTTCCTTTACATTGCGAGAAAACCACGGTATCGGCTATGAGCTTACTTTGCGAGGAAGTCGCTTGGCAGGTTGTCTGTCCGTAGTCACTAATTGCTACACACCCATGGAATTAACAATTTCAGGACTGACTGACAGGAAACGTAGCATAGCAGTAAATGTGTTCGATATCATCTGCTAGAACGCAGTGAACGTGTTACGGAAATTTCCCTGGGCTACATTTCTCTTAGTCTTCACTGTCAATGAATTCGCAGCGGCACGCTGCTAGCCAATATCATGCGAAAAACCAATTGCAGAAAGAGCCTACGCACAAAGCGCTCAGATGCTTTAACGTTTTTAATGAGTAGGGGTCGGGTTGCATAAAGTATAAAGTCATATTTTTGGTAGGCATACGTGGATTCGTCATACTCATCATTACGCATAACTGTGAATAGTCATACATTTATGCGCATAACGTTTTTAGTCATAATGTTTAAGAACATACTGTGAAATGCGCATAAATTTGATGCGCATAAAATTATTTAAGCATACTTTATAATGGACATAAATTGGTTGCTCATAAAACAATTTAACCATACTGTATAAACGCATAAACTGCTAAACGCATAAGCCTATTTTTCTTAGTAGTAAATGAAGATCTCGAATCAGAAGCAAGTAAGTTACAAAGTTGTCTTTTATGTTGGGTCTCAGTATCAAAGGGCGATCAGTATAAAAGTTTACAAACAAGTTTTATTTAATAACAAGTTTTTCTGCTCTTTTATAAAAAAATAACCTCGAAGACGAAAGCGGGAGCAAAGCTCCCGCTTTCGTCTTCTAACCTATCCGCGATCCGAGTCGGTTTTGCCACTAAGTCCCTGTTTGCTACTGCCTACGTGAAAACTTGAACTTTATACACCGCTAGTAGCATTGGTTGATCTCAGAGAAAAGTTTCTTTGACGGCCACCCTTTGTTTTGTTTTTTGATCAAATATTATCATCAATATTATGGCTTGATAAATGTATGACATTTACAATTATTACTAAAAATAATTATAATTATCAATATTATGACTAAATAAATGTATGACATTCTACATTATGGTTAAACAAATTATGACTCCATATAATATTGACAGAGAACAATTATGCCATAGAATAATTTATGCCATAAAAAAATTATGAGCATCAACTTTATGCGTAATGTTGTATGACAATCGATATTATGACAATAGTTGTTATGCCACCAAACGGCCACCCGTTTTTAATACAACGGGTGTCTCAATAAGAGGGCAATATTTCGATTAAATGTAATCCTTAAATGAGTATAAGGTAAATCGCCAATAACTGGCCACCCTTCAATGACTGACCATGTTATACTGTTCATTTGTGTAATGGCCAGTTAATAGGTGATTTAGCCTATTAACACACCCTTTAGTACAAAAATAAATATAAATAAATCAGCCTGTTTACGTCCTACTGCTAGCCTCTCTCCAGTTAATATACTTTTTTTTTTTGCGTGCTGCATAACAAATCATTTAATTAATTCCAACAAAAACAAAATGGAGCGTAAATGGCTAGCGTTTAGAACCTGATGCTTTAACCCTTTCACTGCGACGCGACGTGTCGGGCAGACAACCCGGTACACCCGACCACTTTAATAACGGTGAATACAATTTTCGAAAGGATTTTCCTTATTTCGTACTGTAGTGGTTAGGTTCGGTTGATGAGCACAGCGGTTAGCGGATGGTTACAAGTATGTGAGGTTATTCAATTCGATAATGTCTCGTTATATTCTAACTTCCGACTCTGTGTCCATGGACGGCGGTAATCGCTTACCATTAGGTGATCCGTCTGCTCGTTTGCCTCCTATAACCTTAAAATATATATATATATGGAATGGAACGCTCTAACGTGACTCGCTAAACCAAACTAACGGAGTAAGGTGCGGCAACATGTTTAGCTGTCAAGTCACAGATCTCTTTTGTATTTATCTGTGAAAATGTTTTTCATTTAAGGTGAATACAAGACATTTTAGATCTATAGTGCATTCATACGTTTATATGTATTTAAAATAATGAAGGGTCAAATATGCAACAGTCAGGTGTTGAGTTGTGTGAGTCAACCCTCAACTTAATAGCAGATAACCAGAGGCCTGTTTTCGTGTTCTCTGAATGAATTCACGAAGTCGGCATTGTTCATAATATGTTATAATACGTAGATATAAATAGGTAAAAGAGATGTACAAATAGTTACACTATAGTCTTAGGTTAGTACCTGTAAAGATATTTGTAAGTGTGGAAAAATAAATAAATAGATAGATAGATAATATTTTATTCATCACTCAAGGTATACATTGTTATGTACATACATTATGCAACAACAATAATATTACAGCAAGTGTGACGATTAAATAAATGAATATCGTGGTGTAAGCTATTACACCGATTCACTCCAACCGGCATTTCATTTCGCTCTCACGATCCCAGGAAAAACCCGAACACGCTATTGAGCAAATAGGACAGGGGGCTATACCGACTCCCGATACTGGCAGATTTTTCGATACTGGCACCTTCATTATCCATACTATTCGGTCGTTTAAGGCGTTTTTAAAACCGTCGACGATGATGAACCGAAGATCTATCAATACTAATATTGTGGTTGTTGTTGTCGGCTGCCAGCATATTTCGAATCGGCTTGACTCCTTGGCGCTGCGTAGAGATGTGGCCTCGCTCTGCATTTTCTATCGCATGTATAACGGGGAGTACTCCGAGGAATTGTTCGGATTAATCCCTACCGCCTCTTTTCGCCATCGTCCACTTAGATGGTTGGCAGTCCTCAACTGTGCGCTTCTCCAGAAACTTCCTGCCTCGCACAGCTAATCTGTGGAATGGATTGTCGCCTGCGGTATTTCCGGACCGATACGACCTTCAAACCTTCAAGAAAAGAGCGTACTCCCATCTTAAAGGCCGGCAACGCACTCACAACACCTCTGGTGTTGCAGGTGTCTATGGGCGGCGGTAATCGCTTACCATCAGGTGATCCGTCTGCTCGTTTGCCTCCTATCACATAAAAAAAAAATATAAATGGAAAAGTGTCTCAGTCTGTCTATCTGTTACCTCTTCACGCTTAAACCACTGAACCGATTTATATGAAATTTAGTATAGATAAGCTAGTTTCCTACACCTAAGGGTAAAAATAAAACCGCTTTGCTTACCACCAAGCCCCTACCCGCTCATATTTCCGCGCGCCGGCCTGTCAGAGACAACGAGTACAGCAAGACGAATGAGCGAGCCGTGTACCGTCCATAAATATGTACACATTCCCGAACTTATATGTTCTGACATAGACTCAAAATTGCCTACATATTTTGACCGACTTGGAACCGAAGGGTAGTATGGACCCGACAAACACTAATCTTATCTTTTTTTAACTTTAGTTTGTAAGTGAAAGGTTAATGATAGAAGACATTAGAGTGGTCTAAACGCTACGTGTGGGGCGTCACAGAAAGTACATTTACTGCACTCAGGGCGGTAAGTGATATTTGCCACCCATGGGCGCAGTGGCAAATCTCACGTCACACCCAGGATAAGAAGTAAAACTGTGTACGCACCATGGGTGTTAATTCGTAAAGCCCCAGATCTGTGGTATTCAGATCTGTACTATGACGCATTCAACGCCAAACATCGCTACGGGCTACGCTCGTAGCCGATCCCGCTAAGTAGCGGAAAGTGTCTACGGCGTAGCGGTTTGGTAGGCGGGTTCCTGGCAGTAAAACTGTATAAAATCAGGCGACCGTTTTTAAAACAACATAATAAATTAATTGATCATTACAAATAAAGATTAGGGGACAATCTTACTCAACTTGAACTAATTTTAATCTAAAAAAAAATCAAAACGCAACCGACTTGAGGAACTCCTCCTTTTATTTACGTCGGTTAAAAATGCTTGTGTTATGGAAACGAAAAGTCATATTTTCCTAATAATTACAAGTATATGTTATTACACAATTATCTCGTGTACAAGTTATTGTACACGAGATAGTCAAAGTTATACCGTGTACAAAAACACACAAAGAAAATAAAAACAAAATCTTATAGGAATTCATTCTAGAAAAATAAAAGCATGCCAATACATATATAAATAATAAAAAAATGTAAATTGTTACATTGAATTATTATAAAAATTACAGATTAAATTAAGAAAATACACAAAACTACTAAAAATATAAATATACAATATAAAATATAACACACACTTATCATAATATTTGTAATATATAAAGCAAATATACAATAAATATAGAAATACTACAAGTTACATTTAATAGAAAATATTTTACCATTTTTTTAATTATTCCGTTTAGCACTTAAGTAACTGAACCTCTAAATATATACACAACATTTAATATTAAATATTCGACTGAAATTAAAACATTTATATTTTATTTAATATATTATGCATACCAGAATTAAGCGAGATAAAAATAAATCATACTTAACATTAAAAATTTAAAACACTTAACTTGGATTATCATAATGTAACTTATACACCTTTTTAAGTGAGTTCAATAACAAGTATTTTTTTCCCTGTTACTTACTAAATATCATCAAGGTAATACCTATATTTTGAAGACGTATAATAAGGATGAATGATTGAACCGTAAGAGGATAGCCAGAAACGGTATGTAAGTATGCTAGCTCTGTGGTTCCCAGCCTTTTCATCATCGTTACTCGCGTGATCTATTACGGACACGGATTTTATACCTTAATTTAAAATCCAGTATAATATATCATCATTCTATTGGATGAGTAGATCTCGCCAAATATTGCCTGAACCTTCTAGGTTTTAAATAGCGACTATTATTGCAACACAATAACTATTTGTATAGAATTTGTATTAAGTAAATGAAAGATATGATTTTAGATACGAAGGGCGCCCACTTACGACACACCGATCAACGTTAAATATGGTGGCGCCTGCAGCTGTCATTCCATAGAAACTTGTCAAACTTTCCATGAATTCTAATTGTAACTAACACCGCTTACGATCACAGACGGTTTATTATAACCTACTCTAACTATGTTATCTCCAAAGAATTGATGTGATAGATTGATAATGTGAGCTGATGAAGGGACAAAAAGAACGACTTGAACGAGGTGCGTGCTAAAACTAACACCTACCACAACCCTGCACGTGTTCCCTGGGTGGGGCCAAATGAGCGACAAAACTTTCGGCTAAATAGACGCTCCTATAAAAATATATTCGCCTATTAAACAGATCGCCAAACGATTAAATAAATCAAAATAATACACATCACACATCATCAGCCTATATACGTCCCACTGCTGGGCACAGGCCTCCTCTCATGTATGAGAGGGAACGGGCAGTAGTCCCCACGCTGGCCCAGTGCGGATTGGGGACTTCACATACACCTTTGAATTTCTTCGCAGATGTATGCAGGTTTCCTCACGATGTTTTTCCTTCACCGAAAAGCTAACGGTAAATATGAAATCATATTCCGTACATAAGTTCCGAAAAACTCATTGGTACGAGCCGGGATTCGAACCCACGACCGCCGTTTGACAGCCGCATGCCTGAACCACTGGGCTACCGTAGCACGCAAAATAATACGAATGTTGAATATTTTTGGTTTTTTTGGCAAGGCCTCAAGAAACCCCGCACAGATACGTCTTTATCATATACATGTGAGATATTGTTTTTTACTCTGATGCTCTTAAATATTATAGAATACCTCTTCGTCCCAGACACTGTTCGAGAACGGACGCGTTATCGTTTGAGTCTTAAAAATACCTGTGCTTGAGATCCGATTCTCGCCAGTATTACTATCATATTGATTTACATAGTCGTTTGCACATAACGAGCCTATTATTTCGTCTTATCGCGATCTGACGGTGCGAGCGCTGCAGTTAGCGGCCCCGCACTACACCTCGGGGGAAGGAGAGCACCATCATAATTTGCCTCTCGCTCACTTGGATGCAACGCCGAAGATTACCGATCTGTACCGAACATACTGCGCCGCTACATGTGCTACGTGCTACGAAATCTTGACGTCAGAGGCTACGAAACTGTGAACAATTGCGTGTTACGCCTGCGGTGAGCTACATCTGCTACGAGCCAGCCGCGGTTTGAGTAGAAGAAATAGGCTACCTTTGCGCTTTAATTAGAGTTGCTTTCTGCGTGGTCTCTGCACAATGATGAGAGCTAATAGCGCCGATCTAACATGCTGTGCGTGCATGAAGGAGCTGGATGTCGGCGAGGAATACCTGCAGTGCATGGTGCAGACTTGTGGTAAGCTCTATCACCGTCTGTGCACAAATAAAAATCTTACTATGGAGGAGATTGATTCTTGGGTTTGCCCCGAGTGCCGCAGCAGTATGAAAAAAGGAGGGCGTAACTGTGACACCCCTGTTGGCACGCCTGTCTCAGTCAAGAATATAGTGAGTCGCAACAAGAGCTTGACTCTCGTCCCGCCGCCGCAGCTCCCGAGCGATTCAACGCATATAGCATCTCCGATCCCAACCACTGTTAAGACTGTTGTCACCTCGATCCCGCCCTCGCAAGCCTCAAGTGATTTGCCGTCTCTTACACTCGAAATGCAGTTGATGCGTGACCAGATGACTCTATTGTCGGAACAATTGGTGGATGCAGTTTCTGCAATAGCTCAATATCAGAGTGCACTCACTGACTGTACGGCTAGGTTTGAGGCGGTTGATGACAGGCTAAGGAAGCTAGAAATAGGTTTGGCGTGCTCTTGCAAAGTCGGGCAGTCGGCTATGACAATACCGGACAAGGACATCAAAACCCGTAAACAGAAACCCCGTCGTAAGCAGAGGCCAAAGAAGAGTGTGGACCATGAAACAAATTCTGTGGGACCTGCCGCCACCGAAAATGACGTAGAGAGTGAGGCGGAGAGAACACAATCGTCACTGCTATCAGGTATACCGGCCCTGGATCTGACTTGTAACCAGAGCTCCATACCGGAGTCCGGGCCCGTGAATGTAGAATCCCACGTTAATGCGGCTGAGGGTGAGGTCAAGGAGGTCAAGGAACGGAAAAAACTGTATACTTCAGTACGTGGTTCGGCGGGTCCTGACGCTACGCCACTAAGAGCAGTTGAATACCGTAAGTATTTTCACCTTTGGAATATGGTCTCTGGAGCTGACGAGATACGTGATTACATGCAGTCCTTATACCCGGGTTCCAACTGTACTGTCGAAGAGCTCAAACCAAAGGGCGAGTATAAGTCTTATAAAATTGGAGTCCCGCCTGCTATTTACGACAGTTGTTTGACTTCTGCTCTCTGGCCTGATAATGCGCGGGTAAAGCCGTGGTTATTTCGGAAATACCAAGGAAACGGTAATCACACATCACAACGGACACAATAATACAACGGCGCTGAGTTTAACCTACCAGAATGTCAGAGGTCTTAATACGAAACTCACTCACTTCAGATTAAACCTCCTATCTCTCAACTGCGACTTAATTGCTGCTACTGAGTCATTTCTGACGGATGCGGTCGATGATGCCGAATTAGTTTCTGGCGGTTGGAGCGTGACGCGACGAGATCGTAACTCGGGAGCCCGTGGTGGCGGTGTACTTTTAGCGGTGCGGCCGGGATTTACATTCACGCGATGTCGCGACCTTGAGTCGCCTCTTGAGGAGGACTTGTGGGTAACCTGCACCGTAAATGACGTCACTACTTATATATGTGTGGTTTATATTCCGCCTAGTGCGCCGGATGACGTGTACATGCGGTGGTTTCAGGCTGTAGAGTCAACACTGTTAAATATAGATGGTCCTGTAGTTATAGTCGGAGACTTAAACTTAAATCCTTGCTATACCTCTCAAAATGTTATATATTACTATGGCTATTTTCTATCGCTATGTGGCTTGACAGAGACGAATGATGTGACTAATGCGCATGGTGGAAAACTAGATGTGGTGTTGGTGTCAGAGTTCATACGTGGCGTCAGTGTCGATGAGATAGAGGGCGGTGGTCTCGTTCCGCGGAGAGATAATTACCACCCGCCATTAGAGATCTCTATTCCACTGCAGTCAGCCGTGCGTCAATCCACTGAAAAATTGACCCTAGTAACATTAATGCGATTCTGGACTGGAACTTCGGTAAAGGTAACTACGAATTACTCTACTCTCTTATCTCGCAAGAAAACTGGCATGATGTTCTGGAGTCCCAGAATGTTGACGTAGCAGTAGACGCGTTTTATAAAGTAATTTATAGCATTTTTGACCAATCCATTCCGAAAAAGCATCGGCCTAAAAAGCCAGTGCGTCGCTATCCCGTATGGTTTACTGCCGATTTGATAGAGGACATTAAATTTAAAGCCGATCTTCACCGGGAATGGAAGGTCACGAAAAACAGTAGCATATATAGCAGCTTTTCGAAATTGAGAGCAGATGTAAAAAAAAGAATTGCCGCTGCATATGATATCTACATAAGTCAAATACAGACTAGAGTTAGGAGTAATCCTCGCGCTTTTTGGCAACATGTAGACAGTCTGAAATCAAAGGGCGGATTCTTGTCGAAGGTGGCCTTCGAGGGCAATCAGTATGAAGGACCAGATACAGCAAATGCATTTGCTAGGTTTTTCTCTAGCGTTTTCTTATCTGATGCCCCCCTTTTAGATTGCGATAGCAACCAGGAATCATTAGCTAATGATAGCTATATCAGTGCAATATCAACGCAAGAGGTCGAAACGGCTATCAAGTCCTTAAAATCCCATAGTGCGATAGGGCCTGATAATCTGCCTGCATATATTGTGAAAGGCTGTAGTGAGTACCTTTTGGCGCCTATTCTTTACTTATTTAATTTGTCGCTCTCTACTGGCACATATCCCAAGCAATGGAAGATTTCGCGGGTAAGGCCGATACCGAAGTCTAGGGATAGAGACAATGTTGAAAGTTATAGGCCAATAGCAGTACTTTCTACTCTTGCTAAGCTGTTCGAATCAATTCTTCACCGGACACTATCCGCGCACTTAAAACCTTTTTTGTGTGACTCTCAGCATGGGTTTAGAAAACATCGCTCGGTTGATACTAACCTGCTGATTCTGACTGACACCATCTCTGAATATCTCGACAAAGGTGTCCAGGTCGATGTCGTCTATTTCGACTTTCAAAAGGCGTTCGATCGTGTAGATAATGATGTTCTTCTCCTTCAGCTTGGCAACATTGGTCTTGGTCCAAATTTGCTCAAATTCTTTGCTAGTTATCTACGCGATCGACAACAATACGTTCAGCATGGTCACTTTGTGTCACCTCCCTATCAGACCCGATCTTATGTTAGTCAGGGCTCGATACTCGGGCCTTTGCTATTTGGGGTCATGGTTAACGACCTTGAATCTGTGGTTGTGAACGCAAAGTGTCTTCTCTACGCCGATGATTTGAAACTAGTTTACGGAATAAAGAATGTCACTGATTGCGAGCAGCTTCAAGGGGACATTGCAGCAGTGTTCCGGTGGAGCACTGAAAACAGGTTAACTTTCAACGTGTCTAAGTGCTGTGTGTGCACTTTTAGTCGCGCATGTGTCCCTTTATATGCACAATATTTGCTTGGTCTGGAGCAAATTAACAGGGTTTACTCTATTAAGGACTTGGGAGTAGTTTTCGATCCGCGGTTAACCTTCCACGGGCATATTAGGGCTCTGGTGGCCGATACTTACCGTAGGTTAGGTTTTGTTATGCGTAACGCGAGAGATTTTAATGACTTTGGGGCTATAAAGCTGCTATATAACACTCTGGTGAGAAGTAAATTGGAGACATCGGCTATCATTTGGAACCCTTGCGAGGTATCTTACTGTTTGCTCTTGGAAAAAGTCCAAAAAACATTTTTGAGGTTTCTATACAAGAAAGTTTACGGATTTTATCCCTACTTATACCCCACAAAGTTTCTCCTTGGATGTCTGGGCTTCCATTCCCTAGAAGTAAGGCGCAACTTCAGTCTGCTGACTACTGTCTGCCGTGTGCTGCGGGGAGAGTCAGATTGCCTAGGACTGGTACAAAATGTAGTAAGGTTGCACGTTCCAGATGTTCCTCGAATAACCCTTAGACCCCGTACGCGCGTGTTGTTGGCTGTGCCAGCAGCTCGTACCGTGTCACACAGGAAATCTCCACTTCTCCGCGCCCTGACGCTGCTTAATGCGCTTCTGGCGTCAACACCAGAATGTGATATTTTTGCATGGCGATGGATGGCTGTGTGTTGTGCGTGCCTGAAGTATTGTGAGCTGATGGATAATAGAATGACTAGTGTCCCTACCTGATTGTTACCTTGTTTTAATTTAGTTTCACAGTGTATTAGGTTAAGTCTGTAATGCTGTGTAATATATTTACAATAAATAAATAAATAAATAAATAGAGCATAATATTTTACAAAAGTTTACCTATACCTAAAAGAGTTCCTTTAACAGCTGCCTGTGAATTGAATAGATTAAACCCCTAGTATTTTCCTCATTCCAGTGCCAGCGTATCCTCCCAAGTATTTTTCCCCGTTCTCTCCCCACCCTCACGATCTCTAGAGTACAATCCATACTCGTGGATTAGGTCCCCGTATTATTTATGACCGTCGGGTATCTTGTTCGCTATTCCACCGCTCTGAGCCAAAAAGTCCTATTTCAATACAAGTCACTGTTACATAAGCCCTTTTCGGTTTGGGGTGGGAGTATTACATTGCGTTAGTAAATGAGATCAGTGCTCCACTATCCAAAGTGCCGTTAATTTTATTATGTAACAGCCAAGGTTAACGTATGAAAAGCTATACTACATACCTACATACATATAATCACGCCTATTTCCCGGAGGGGTAGTTAGAGATGACAAACCATTCTTGCAAAATCTATGCTATAATGTCTGTTTGTTACATTTTGAGAATACCTTGATTTTTGGTACATGAAATTTGGTACGGAGATAGTTTTCAACCCTGTGAATGACGTAGGATAGTTTTTAACCCGAGAGTCATCGGACAGCCAGACTCTTTAGGGTTCGGTTCCGGGTACGGTAAAAACGGGACCCTAGCTTAGCTTTTCAACAGTCACCAGGCTGTATGTCAAGAACCGCTAAAGCTAGACAGTTGAAATGATGTATTTCTGTTGCCGCTATAACAACAAATACTAAGCACAAAATTAAATAAATAGGTGTTTAAGTGTATACTGCCGTGCTTACGATAACAGCAATAACTCCATTCGAAATGTTATTCAAATATTCACTTTATTTTGTTTGAACAACGCACTGATTTGAATTATATTTTTAATGGAGTTATTGTTATTGCTGTTATCGTAAGCACGGCAGTATGCAACAAACATGTTTTTTGCCGTTACTATAGATAATGACACGGAACCCTCCGTGCGCGAGTCCGACTCGCACTTGGTCGGTTTTGTTTAACCCGTTAAATCAGGGATGAAAGTTAAATTGTAACCTAAATATGTGATTTTAAGTGTGAAATAAGAAATGTTGTTTGTTATTCATTATTAATTAACACAATTTCTTTGGAAAATTGCATGACAAAACCAGAATTGCAACATAGGTAAATGTGGTCGCATTAAAAGTAAAATAAAATTTAACTAAAAAGTAGAACTGTGAAAAATTACGCGAAAATTACTCAGCAAACGGCTGTAATGGACGACAACTTTACGCGTCGCACTTGCAGACTTGAATTTGTTTACGCTGCTTTCAACTGTCCATTTAGTATAGTCGGACGGAGATTCTTATGTATAACCTTTAACAAATCATTGTGTCAGATTCACTACTAGGCTGTTTTGTGATATTTATGGTAACTGTCACTGCCCATCAGTATATACCGTTACCCTAGTTCACAGTCATACTAATTACATTTATTTTGTCACTGAAATTGTAACTTTATGATTTGAGCACTATCATACTAATTACACCACTTTTTCCCCCGTAATTGGAAGGGTTGTGAACTATGATATCGATATACAACAAAAAACAGTCATAAGTACGATATACCAACATACGTTGGCAAAAGATTGCAAGTTCAAATCCTGTTTGAAGTAAATGAGGCTTCTATTTTTTAAGTTTTTTTTTTTAATTTATTTTTTTCTTTATAGCAACTATTATTACCTACAGGTTTAACCATTAGCGCCTTAAGGGTCCGCAGTAAGCTCGATTCTCCATACAAACGTAGTTACGCTCTCATTTTAAAACTACGTGTTGGATTGTAACGAAACTTTGCATGTACAATGACATGAGGTATATCTCGCACCCTTAGAATGAAACCGACCTAAATCAAAAACGCAACTTTTTGGGAAAACGGGTATAAAGTTTTGAAATATGTAATTTTGAGTCGATATGTGTTGCTAACTTATTTTGTAGATTTTTTTGAGTTCGGTCGGTTTCATTCTAAGGGTGCGATCTATGTCTGTAATTAGTTTATGTAGCTTCAGATACCATAGTAAAAAAAATACAGCGAATTTAAGTTTTTCATACAAAACTGATTTTGGCTGTATTTCGTTTGTTTTATAAACTGGAACCATGTAAACTAATTACAGACATAGATATACCTCATGTCATTGTATATGCAATGTTTCGTCACAATCCAACACGTAGTTTTAAAACGAGAGCGAAACTACGTTTGTATGGGAAGGTGAAATTCGGCCGAGCTTACCGCGGCCTCTTAACATGTTGGCAACCAAGAACCCGCCTGGTAAGCACTCGTAATGTTTGCTCAGATGCCCGGCTCAGCCCTCGTATCATGGTCGGCCTTATCACACGATAAGTGACAGGATAGAGTGTCACTTATGACGACACATTATACCGACCATGATACAGGCAGGGCAGGATTGAGGGCACAAGAGCGCGCGGCAGATCGCGTATGAGAAAGGCTGCCCAAATCAGGGTGCTAGGCAATGATGTATGTACTTAAATAAATAATTGAAAACTTACACCTATCCATTGAAAACACCCATGCACCCCTACATATATGCACAAGGAAGGCGACCTTGAGAGAAGATTAGCGACGGATTGTCAAGCTTGCCACTAGACCGACATGACAATCACGACCACTCTGACAAGAGTGAAGCTACTAAGACGAAGATCTTAGTTTCACAGTGTTCAGGTTAAGCGACCAATTAAAGTCTCCCCACGCTGTTTTCTATTTAGAGGTACAATTCTCCATAATACCTAAGTATCACCTCATAGACACCAATAAAGAGAAAGTTCTAGAACATCTAGGTTTCAAACTGTTCAAGCAACTAACTATATCTTAAGCAATGCTCTGAAAACTCTCAGACAAATTTCAAACGTTAATCCTTGGTAACAAGGTGCATATTCCTTTGACACCCCTTGTTTGTTCCAAACTCCAAACTCAAGGCCCCAAATAGCTGTAAGTGTTCCTATTATAGAACCCTTATTCAACTATGCTCGAAACTTCTTCAAAGGTCAAAAACTAATCTAATATTGTGCTGGTAGTGACAAGTAATGCGCGATAATGTGCTTTAGGTAACTGGGTTATGGTTTGGTATGCAATGTCACTGAATTGTTTGGTTAATGCTATTTTCTTCAGCACTGAAGGGGCGTGATAAGTGATTCTGCAAGTGTGTGTGAAGAAAATGCGTAAATATAGATCGTGTACGTTTGCCTCGCAATTGATCTGAGTCGAGGCATGTGTGTCGACACATGCCTCGACTCAGGCTCGACTCGATTGCGTTAGGTTAGGTTTGGTTAGGTTAAGCATTTGTCGTTAGTACCTCGCCAGCGATGTGTGGAGATAGCCTACTAATGCTACTAATATTATAAATGCGAACGTTTGGATGTTTGGATGCTTGGGTGTTTAGATGTCTGTTACTCGATCACGCTTAAAAGGCATAACTGATTGTGATGAAATTTTGCAGGAAGACATAGAGATAGACATAGAAAAACTTTATTTAACATCACATTATATTACAAAGGTACTGTGTACAAAATTAGACTTAAAACGTAAACAATGTCGTACGAGGCATTAACATTGTAGGATGCTAAAAAGGAGCTTGACTCAGCATAATGTTGGAGTGAGTACTGGGTACCTACACTGCAATGCTGGTTTTCAGTCAGACCCTTACATAATATAGTAAGTTTTAATTCTAATATTACGTAAGAACGGAATGAATATGTAGTTGTGTGTATTTTATGTTATTTTTCATACATTGTCATATATTTATCGGTGAAACAAACAAAAATATGAAAACACAGTTTCGCACACATATCTCCGATAACTAGGTAACACTAAATGTTGTCGTCATATTTCAATGTTAGTATGTTAGTACACACGACTTTTTGCATGTCAAATTTGTTCGTTTATATTACATTAAGAACACGTTGTAAAGTTGTAAAGGTTGTCTGGAAGAGATCGCTCTGGAAATAAAATAATAATCATGATTAGTTTAAATATGTCTCACTGCTGGGCACAGGCCTCCTCTCATGGATGAGAGATAAAAATACTTTTTTTAACACTAAGACCACCTGTTGTTAACCTCTACTGTCTCCCTGTGTCTCTGTCTTATTCTTTTGTAAACTGCCTCATCTGTGTGAGGTCTGCAATAAAGAGTATTTGTATTGTATTGTATTGTTGTACAATTATAAAGTACCGATAAATTATGACCCTGCGCCATAAAAAAGTACATTAATCGCTTTTTAAAAGACCCTTCAAAATAAAAATCTACTTTTCCTCACTTTTGAAGCATAATAATTTGAAGATAATAATAAAATGTAACGATTCAAAAAACAAAAAGCAATTCCCATTACGCCCGGAAATGATGGCCCAACTGTTTTAAAACTACAAAGGGTAAAGTCCATAATTGACTTTCAAAATCAACAGGCCCAAAAATTCCTAATTAAATTGGAGATTGTCTTTGGGGCCCGCTCGGGAACGGATTAGCTTTGGCCTGCATAACGAGATTCCGAAAAAAGGTAGCGGTTTGAGGTTAAAGTAAATATTTATTAGGCCTCTTGTTCGAAGATATTTAACTGGAGGTATTTTATATTACTGTACCTTATTAAAATTATAGTCATGAGAGACTTTGGTATCAAAATAGACAAAATAGTAACTTGGCACAATACCTACTAGTCTCTGTGAGATGTTTTTTTTATGTGATAGGAGGCAAACGAGCAGACGGATAACCTGATGGTAAGCGATTACCGCCGCCCATGGACACCTGCAACACCAGAGGTTTTGTGAATGCGTTGAATGTCGTATCGGTCCGGAAATACCGCAGGCGACAATCCATTCCAAAGATTAGCTGTGCGAGGCAGGAAGTTTCTGGAGAAGCGCACAGTTGAGGACTGCCAACCATCTTAGTGGTGAGGATGGTAATGTTGTCGCGTTGGACGATGGCGAAAAGAGGCGGTAGGGATTAATCCGAACAATTCCTCGGAGCACTCCCCGATACATGCGATAGAAAATGCAGAGCGAGGCCACATCTGTACGCAGCGCCAAGGAGTCAAGCCGATCCGAAATATGCTGGCAGTCGACAATTCGAGTTGCTCGCCGTTGGATGCGATCCAGAGGGAGAAGCTGGTATTGGGGTGCCCCTGCCCATAGATGAGAACAGTATTCCAAGTGAGGGTGGACCTGCGACTTATAAAGCTGCAGGCAGTAGGCCGGTGTGAAATACTGTCTCGATCTGTTGAGCACACCGAGGCTTTTTTGAGGCTAATTTGGCCTGTTAGAACTCACGAGCCTTTCTTTTTAACCCCGGACGCAAAGAGAGGGGTTTTATAAGTTTTATGTGTCTGTGTATCTGTTTATATGCCTGTGGTACCGTAGCGTAAACGGACGGGCCGATTTGAAGAAAACAGAACCTTGCTTTAATTCGCCCGTCTCCGCCCGACTGCACTGTTCTGATGAAACTTTGCGCACCCGACCGAACTGCGTACAGATTACAAACCATTTCTATTTATTTTTAATATTTTGTTTACAAAGCTTAAATTAGAAGAATAATTTTCATTGCATTTTTAAGTATTTTTCATCGACTTATTTTAGACAAAAAATTAAGAAAGCCAAATCTGATGCATTCATGACCTAAAATAAATTTAAAACTACTTCATACATTTTTGATTCGTTATCTTTTAGCGTTTGCCCCAGTAGAACTCAAACGAGCCCGGGGTCCGCTTTGGCACCTTATCCCAATATTTAGCATAGGCACTAGTTTAACGAAAGCGACTGCCATGGAATCTTCCCTCAGAGGGAAAACTAGAACTTATTGGGATCCAACCGGTTTCCTCACAATGTTTTCCTTCACTGAAAAGTCGCTGTTAAGACGCTGTCAACACCTAAATGCCCTTGAGGATTCGGGATACGGCGCACGCCGTCTGTATCGTGAGTGTTTGTAACTAGCGGCCAGGTCTTAGAAGATATTAATAAATGAATATTGAAATAAAAAAGTGTGAATTATTTGTGAATTCAGCGGTTTAGGTATGAATATGTTGACTTCATATTTTTAATTGCACACAAAGTACGAATATGTAGGTACTACATAGGATTTATTCTCTCAAAAACCTAAAGGGCATCTTTAACAGTTTGGTTTTTGGGTACAAACGAATATCAAGGCAGAGTTATTGTTAAACTTTTTGCACGAGCGTGAGAACATATAATAATCAACTGTCTCTATCGGTTTTAATTGGCTGTAGATATAAGTTGTAGGTATGTGCAAGAAATATCTAACTCGTATTTGCAAGAACAAAACTACTTTTAAATACACGCAAGACCATAAATGTTAACAATTTGTATGGAAACTGAATCAGAATTTTCCCCGTTTTGCTGTTGAGTGTAGATAATAGAATGCAGGCCCCACGCTCGATGTTTATGGTAAAAAATCCCAAGATGAAAACTCCTCATGAATCCACCAGTAAACATACAAAGAATAGTTTCTTTTCATAGCTTCCTTTGGCATAATATCAAGGGCAAATAATGCATAATCTCAAGGGTAAAAGAGAAATGAAATGGGAAAATCCTTTGCGTACACATAGACCATTAGTTCATTTGAATTCCATACAAGTATCCATTTAATCTGGCATCTCAAAGGCTATCTGTTACTGCCTAAATTACTCTATAAATTAGGCAGGGAATGATTCGATAGAATGAAATACCGGGCCTACAGTACAAGGGTCGGTAGTAAATAGTTGAAGAACAGTACTCTTACTTTATTAGCAAGAAGCACCATCTTACACTATGACAGTGGCAAACAGGTATATGGCCCGTCTGATGGCAAGCAGGTACCGTCGTTTATGGACGCTTGCGACAGCAGAAGAATCAAAAGCGCGCTGCCCTTTATTGGTTTGAGGATCTGTTGTGTGAGCTAGAGACGTAGGTCATTCACTCTCAACACAGTGCATCCTCGAAAGCTCTGACCACCTTACTCAAAACATGAAACACAAGGATAATACCAACAAAACAAAGAAAGGAGTTGCGTTACTATGGCGATACTAAGGGCTCAGCCAGGACATCCAGCGATGGCGGCTAAGGTGTACCATGCGTGTGAGCGGTAGATCAAAGTGCGGCCTCTCACTCCCCCGTATGACGTCGCGCTGCCACCACTGCTCCCAAGTATATGTTCGTATACATATACTCGGGAGCAGTGGTGGCTCGCCAACTGGATTTTTTCAAAAACTTATGCACGAAATATTATTTAAGAGCTTCGGTAGCCTACTGGTTAAGGCATGTGGCTGTCAAGCGGCGGTTGTGGGCTCGAATCCCGGTCCGTATCATTGAGTTTTTCGGTTATGTACGGACTATTTACTGGTCGCTTTTCGCTGAAGGGAAACATCGTTAATCCCAATAAGGTGTATTTATCCCTCTGGGTTGGAAGGGGCTTTCGTAAAACTAGTACCTATGCCAAATCTTGGGATAAGGTTTCAAAGCGGACCCCAGGCTCGATTAGGGCACAACCGGGAATAACGCTAGGAGGACGGTGATGTACGAAATATCATTGCCACCACCAAAATTCAATATTCCTACTGTTTTAAACATATTTACTGTGACGTTTGTATTAAAGGCTTAACAGCTTTCCTGCCCATAAAATAGAATGATGGCCGCGGTCGAGGTAGCCGGTTCGGTTCCCGACGGGCTCTAAGACAACATATTCAAATACAAACGGTTGCAATGTCAACTGGAAAACATTTAATTAAATACGTATTTTATCAGATTGTCCGTGAAACAATCCGATAGGTATCAGTCTGTCCATTTCATTATGAGTAAAATGACCGACGACAGTTATATTAATTGTGCAATGAGGCTACAGAGGCGATAAACATTATTATCTGGATCAAGCATACACAAAAAAAAACTTATTTCTGACCGTTGTCTAAACTAGAGCCAAATTCCCATTATTGAAGTACCTATACAGGGTGACATTTTAATCAACCTTTATTCGTTCCATTACAACTAAAACTCAGTCCACGGTCATTACTAGGAAAAACAAAAAACGTCGATATACGTCTAAACGGAAAACGAACTATTCATAAAATATTTAGACTCGACTACATACTAGTCCCCACTATAACATGGTCCCTGATACATAACGACAACATTATCTTAGGTAACACTTAAACTGGTTTCAATGGGTTGATGCGCTTGGTGAGCGTTGCGAATAATCCCAGTATAAAAGTTAGAGGATACTAGTTCAGAACATTTAATTGAATATCGCAACTCAACTTTTTATACATTTTCATGCTGAATATGAACAATTTGAGCGTTTCAATATAAACGAGAAGGGTTACTAGGTGGATTGATAAAAATTGTGATTGACATTTAAAAATGATAGGGTATGAGAGTACGCGAATAATTGTAAAGAGAGATTTTTCTGTTCACATAATAAGTAAACAGTGATTTGTATGGACATATTGCGTGAAAATATAATCGTTATTTTTAGAGATACGTGTCTGTTAGTTTGGCAAATCAGTTGACAGAACAGAAGTCAAAATAAATGTAATCATAATAAATGGTTTTACATTTTCTTTCTGATAATATTGTCAACCAATTTTTTATGATTATACATGTGTATCCAATAATTTTCGTACAGGATTTTTATAGTAAGACTATTGACGCATATAGAATCCAGTGCAATATGACAATAATGAATTTGATTCAAATTCATTACCTACAGATTTTTCAACTCGTACGTAAGTACAAGCCTCAACATTATCAAGAACCATGCAATTCCACCAATAAAAAAACTATTTTCCACCCAATCAGTCTCTGAAACATAAAAGCGTTTTCCAAGCTTAAACTACCCGCCAGAAACAAACAGTTGGAAACAGACAAAAACGCTCATGGGCAGTATTATGTACGTTTCCCACCGAACGGGTCGGGCCGGCACGCATTTTATTAAATGCAAAGGAATTTGAACCGTCTGTACAGCAGATACAATTCATATTTGATTATGAATGAATGAATGAATAAGATTTATAACAACAAATATAAAACAGTATACAGAATTCTTATATCCAAAAGTATTAGTTGTCTCAAAAAGGAACCCACTCAGCATGAGTCGAGGCAGAGGGGGCCCCGGCGCTGATTTTCAGTGGGTCCTGTAATGAGTACCTAAAAACTAAAATTAAGGAATCGCGTTTAATGAACACGTATATAGTAATACTTAATTGCTAAGATTGTACATTTCAGGTTATTTACCTTAGCGATAACCAAACTAGAAGTTGGATTGACATAAGAAAAGAAGATAAACAATTAATAAATAGGCTGAAAGACGTATGGAGGATTCGCGTGTTTACTCGTATGCATTATTTGTATAAAGAATACCTACACTTATTACAGACGCAGGTTGCTAGGCAATAGAATTTTTATTATTAAGTAGGTGATGTTTTAAGTTCCGTTTAAACGTAAATATCGAGTTGATTTTCTGATAGGGGGTGGGATATTGTTCCAGCAACGCGTAGATTACAATCCCCACCGACCGCGTCGGTAGCTGCCGCCTCGCAGATATGAAATGTAACTACTGTATAGACGGAACCTTTTGTATGTAATAGAATGCGCGCCGGCCCGACCCGTTCGGTGGGAATCGTACATAAAACGAGCAATGGACAGTCGGCAGCGACCTTAGCTATCCGGTCTGTATGCTGTTTTGCATCACTAATTGAAACCCGCCGTGAGAAACGTCCAGTCTGAAGTTGGTGTAAGTGATGAGAGGAGAGCTGGTGATTACCATCAGACCCTGATGCTTGTTTGCAACCAACGTGGTATTTTAATCTAGGGTTACATCAACGACACTTTACAGGCCAGCTACGTTACATACTGGTGCCATGGTGGTGGAATAACACGTTATTCCATAGAAAACCGACAAACGTCCCATAAAATGATGAGATTTCAACGGACGAAACTTACGATTTATTCAGCGACAGTTTTAACAAGTGATACTTTTGGAAAGGAAAGGTACGATAGGTATGAAAAAAAATGGATATATTCATAAACACCCAACAAGCCTATTTTATTTCAGATGCCGTTCAAATTCCTGTCTTTATTTGTCTTGTCACTTTGGCATTTGCGTTCGTCAGAAGGCGTAGCACGGTTGCCATTTTATCACTTATCGCTGTGGTCGCTGTGGATAAGACATCCGTTACGTTCTGATAAGTGTGCGAGTGCAAGAGTGACGGATGTCTTATCCACAACGATACCTAAGTGATAAAATGGCAACCGTGCTACGCCTTCAGAAGGACACAAAATACATATTTTTTCATCAGAGCCATTTTAAGTTTTATGAATAAAGCGGTAAGACTTCATCTTTTTACAGGGTGACATTTTAATCAGTGTCCAAATTTTTTGTAGGCATTTGGTATCACTAATAGACTCCATTTTTGAAAAAATACTGGTAGGTATTTTCTAAATTACAAATTGTCTATCCCAAGAGAATTATCCGTACAGCGTGGCTACTGGGCATTCAGTACCGCGCGGAGCGGGGCGGGCCGAGGGAGGGGAGGCGTGCCGTGCGCAAACCTTACTACCCGCTGAGGTGCCCGCGCGGTAAGGTTTTTTTGGGATAACTTTAAGCAGCAATTACTAAATTTTTTTGTACTGCGTGATATGGAACAAAAAAAAAGTATTTTATAATTTTGCTGAAGACTATTTATACTTGAATTTGGACACTGATTAAAATGTCACCCTGTATATTAATTAAAAGGACTAAGTTTGTGAGTGTGTGTTTGTCGCCTTGTGTGGTATGTGGGAGGGGTCTCCTGAAGTAATGATTATTGTTTGAGCATTTGCAAAAAGATTTACTTTTTTCTTAAAAATTACAAAATGTAAACCTTTACTTATTTAGAATCACGAGTGCATTTTCTTCATAAGTGTCCGCAAGTATGAGTAAATTTTACGATGTCATTCTTATACAATTTATACCAATGTAGCTTGTCACAAGACTGACATACGAAAAATGTAATGATACATTCTGGATATTTTTATATCGTAATTTAGAGTGCTTATGATGTACGTTGGTATGTAAGCACTTTATTGTACACAAAACATGTTAAAACATGATGTTTGAGATGACGATGTAGAAGAGTCCAAAAGCGAACTTATCCCTATAAGGGACCTCTTCCAGCTAACCTTTGAGCAATTGAGTGGAAGATAGGTAGAACGAGATAGACAACCTTACACCATGTTCAAGCACATAGAATAAACCAGAACACAAATAATCTAAGAAAAATACAAACATTAACTGGTGTTAATATTAATTACTTAACAATGAAGACGATGAAGTAACCAAAATTAAATAATTCTAAAAACCCGGAAGTTAAAATTCTTAAGAACGTCACCAGCTTACTCTCTTAAATTACACCACCCTGTCGGTTGTAAACGGGGCTGTTTTTTTTCCTTGAATTGAATAGAGGCGCTGTAGAGCGACAAAAAGCGAGCGACGGCGGAATTGAGCGCCCGTGTTAGCGCACTGTAATTAACTGTTAACCTTTTTTTTTTGTGTTACGTTAAGTAGACAAATGTATGAGGTTCAGCGTGGGGACTACTGCCCGTTCCCTGCCATTCATGAGAGGCATATGCCCAGCAGTGGGACGCATATAAGCTGATGAACGCCCACTGTACTACGACGGCAAACAAGCGAAGGTCTGCCCGATGGTAAGCAAATACCGTAGTCTTTGGACACTTGCGAGGCTACCGCTAAAACGGCTATCACCATACTCGTATAGCGCCAAAAACCATTCACGGTCGCGTACCGTACGGTTTCAGAGAAATTTCCTCCCTCGTGCGCTCCTGTTGTTGAATGACCTCCCTGCCGAGGTCCTGAGGGACTACAGTATGGAATTCTTAAAAAAGGTGTATAAATTCCCCTCCGGCCACGTGGTCCTACCGCTTCGTCCTTCTTAATGGGTCAGCAACGCGCATGCAACACACTCCTGGAGACGGTAACCACTCACATTCAGGTGGGCCGTAAGCTTGTTTGCCACCGACGTGATATAATAAAAAATAAGGATATTTCCTTTCATGATTTTAGATAATTTTATTTCATTTATTGATTTAAGGTTTACCGACAGGTATTATACTAGAACTTACATGGTATCCTGCTGTTTCGGCAAAATATTTTTCGCCAAATTTCACTTCCCACAAAACTTATGGCAGTAGTTTCATTTCCCAAACCAACAAATAGCACATTTTTGTTTCGCATTTTGTTCATTTGGTCAAAATATCATCTGGCATAATTAGGCTTTGTCAAGTGTTATTACTTAAGACAAAAGTTTATTAAGCAAACACTTTGTTCGGGCTAATATTGTTTTCCGAACAAAACATTTGTTCAAATTTTCATTTCGCACATTAGGTATCAGGGTGGAAAAAATGGCTTGTCAAAAACGAACTCTGTTTTTGGTCGGTTAGGTTAGGGTTCACTTGTGTCCCTCAGACCAGAAATAGACACCCCGCGCAGCGGGGTGGCGTCGATTCGCTGGAGACTCTCGATGAAAAGGGCGAAACCGACTCGGGGCTTGCTTGCATGCATGCTGCTTATTTGCATTATAATATATTGTTACCTAAGTACCTATAGTACAAAAGAACATATAAACTTACCTGTAAATTATTTACTTTTGTTTTTTACAAACTACCCGCTTAGCAAAATATGTAATCTCACTCAAATAGATTTCGTATGCACTACACAATTAGGATCTAAATCGTATGCCATTATTGCCATGCAATAATTTGGAAAACGAATGTTATGCCAAATAATACGTTTGACCAAATGAAACTTGACTATGTAAAACTTTGCCAAACAGTAATTTGCGAAGTAACATTTTGCCATAGGAGATATTGCCAAGTGATAAAATGCGAAACAATAATATGACTAGTAAGTGATTTTTTGCCAAATGATCATTTGGGAAACATGTTTTGGGAAGTGACACTTTGGGAAATGATTTTTGCCCATACAATAGAGACCCACTTACATACAAACACAGTTGATGATATGATTCCTAGAGTATTCACACAATTATGCACAAACTGGACATGCATTTCAAGTTAACGCTTAAAAATGTCATTATTCTAACTAAAGTTTCAACATATGCTAAGTTGTTGCGTGACAAAGATGTCTCGTATAATTCAAAGGGAAAAAACTAAAATCCCTTTAAAAAAAATACCACCACCAAACCTACACAAAACCTCTATGAGTGTTCGAAATAGTTTCAAATTGTCCCCTCCCTAGTATAGCAAAGGTAAGGGTCAGGATGCTCTCTACTCTGAACTGACCAGATCATTTTGATTACACGCCAGGGACATACAAACAACACTACTACCCATTAATAGTTCTTATTGCTTTGCAATAACATTCAAAATCGGTCAGCTAAACTGTGTCGATGGTATAAAATAAAGTACAACTTATACGGATACAGGGTGTGATTTATACGGGGCCGGTGTTTAAATCACTACGTTTTCTGGATGCGGACGTAGGTCGCGGTCCCGCGAGAATTTAAAATTTCCTACCGTAAAGGTGAGTATCCACTAAAGATGTACCAGGCAGCGAACGAAAAAACATAGAATGCGAGCTCCTCACAAATTTCTACCAAAACACGTGGCTGAAACCCGTTACGCGTGTTCATGATCTGAACGGCTGCCTGGCATCGGTTTAACACCCCGCCTACATCCCCGCATAATGGCAATAGCGCCCATTCCGTGGGGCCATTTTGCGACGCTAACTTACACTTCTAGGGTTTTTTCGTTCGCTGGTACCAGGAGCGACTTCGTGGTTTCATCGCACCGCAAGTGTTCATGCTTTACGTGATTCACTTGTCAAATAGGGCTATAACCCTATTTAGAAGAAGCCACAACCGTTTTAATAATCCTTCTTAGAGAGGGAAAACGCTCGGACGCTCTTTAGGAGCGTTTTGAAGAAAAGGGACAGAGTATTCCCTCTCTTAAAACTGTAGACACTTAAAACTTTGTGATTACGTAATTTTTAGAGGATATTCATCATTTTCGGTTATTTTATTTGGCGTCTACACCCTATTGCCCATGAAACTTTTAACATTTTGTAATCTTCATTACTAAGAACGAATTACTTAGGGCCGTATTCATAAACGTTCTACAAGCCTATTTTAACTAAATGGCGTAAAAAATCGTTTGTCTTTATCGGTCACGATGACATCTGTGTTCGTCAGAAAGGGACAAAGCGTATTTTAAGTTTTGTGAATAAGGGGGTTATTTTTGGTAGTGAGGTAGTGGAACGGTTTATGTACAAAAATGATAATTTCTGGTAGGTGGTGGTCTAATACACTTTTAAAGGCTGTCAATCTTTCAAGGGTATACGGAGAGATCGCTATTCGTAGCAGGAATATAGTTGAAAGTGAAAGATACGCGATTTCAGTCACTGTCCTCGTAGCTAACTATAGCGTACCGTGTAGCGTAGCGTGTAGCGTAGCAAATATTTTTTTGTGGCCCGCCAAGGTACCCTACCTCGAGTCACTAAAATTATTTGCATTTTAAATAGGATCCTATAAAAATCCACTAATAGGAACAGATGCGTGAGCGAGGCTAGCGAAGGTGCTAGGTGGATTTTTTTGCACACCGCTCCGCTACCTCATCAGCTGGTGGATACTCGCCCTAACGATAGTTTCTTGGCTGTATTAAATTGGCGTTTCGAGTGATGGTTATTTTTATACTTTTTGTAGGTTTGTTATTAATAGTTTGTTGGTGCCGACATTATTTATGAAAATGGTGTAATTTGGGATGTTGTTCGTCCCTAGGGAGTTTCCTGGTCGACAATTTTCCAATTGCCTTCGACAACTTTTGGGATTTGGGAGTTTTCGACATTAATATATAGCTAGCCATTTTAACCCCCACGCAAACTTGGGGTGTTGTTACACGCTTAACATGTTTACCTGTGTGTCTGTCTGTCACTCTTCTTATCTTAACTCTCAAACGGATGAACCCATTTGAGTGCTGTTTTTTTACCGGTTGTCCTGTCTGTCGAAATGGTTTAAGTTATGTTAGTTGTGTTGGGAGTATTTTTTGGTTCCAGATGAAATTATTTGACCAGAGGGACTCTTTAGGTATACATCTGCATGTTTAGATTAAGTTTATTTTAACGCAATCGGAGACTTTAAAGATCTCCCGGCCAATGTGTGCCTAATTAATTATTTCTTTATCTTCTTCTTCCTCTTCAGCGTGTATGCGTCCGCCATTGTATACACCTCTCATTTTTGGTATTGTATACACCTCTCACCCAGACTGGCCCTGCGATCGCTTTTATGTCGTCCGACCATCGTGCCGGGGGTTTGCCAACCTGTCTCTTTGAGCGAGAACTAAATTCCAGAACGCGTTTGCTCCACCTCCCGTCATTTCGGCAACATAAGTGTTCGGGCTTAGGGCGTAGATGCAAAACTCCAGGATAAAGAGACTTAATTTCGTGTATTCTTTGACGATGGTTACAGGGCAAGTGAAGATGACATGCATTTTAAAACTATCCTTTTTATTTTACATACGTGCCGTGTGGCATGCACGGCGCTTTGCTCCAAACTTTTGTATAGGCGTCTTGGTGCGCCGTTGGGACTTAAACATGCCCCCGGGCGTTGAAAGCTTGCCTTTCAACCAGACGAACTCACGGGGAGGGGGCAGATCTTGCTGAAAGATCTACGAATGGTTCCAGTTGAGACCTTGACATCTGCCACTCTGCTGACTCCGTCAGCACCGGGATAGATGGCAATAATGCGGCCCAATTTCCACTTCAATGGAGGAAGGTTGTCCTCCTTAACGAGCACCAGAGTATCCAGCTTCAGTGCCTCTTGATGGGTACGCCATTTGGTCCGGACTTGGAGCTCTGAGATATACTCCTTGCTCCATCTAGCCCAGAAGTGCTGCCGAAGTTGCTCTGCGCGCTGGTACCGGTTGAGGTAACTGGAATTGTGGTCTGCAAGATCCGGGACTGGCAGCGACGTTAACGGACGCCCGATCAGAAAGTGGCCTGGTGAGAGGGGAAGCAAGTTTTCAGGATCCGAAGAGATGGGAGTTAGCGGCCGAGAGTTCAGGATCGCTTCAATTTGAACCAGGACAGTGTTGAGTTCCTCATAAGTCAATTTACAATCGCCTAGCACTCTTTGTAAATGAAACTTTGTTGATTTAACTCCGGCTTCCCAAAGACCTCCTGAATGAGGAGAATAGGCTGGAATAAAATGGAAGTTTAATCTTTCGTTAACTGCAGCCTCAGCCAACGAAGTACAGTTGCGCTTTAGGAAATTAGACAAGTCATTATAAGCGCCAACAAATGATGTGCCATTGTCCGAATAAATGTCATCGGGTAAGCCTCTACGAGCTATAAACCGACGCAGAGCAGATAAGTAATTTTTGCTGGTTAAATCGCCCACTAACTCCAAATGTATTGCCTTGGTGCTAAAGCATATGAAAAGAGCGACGTATACTTTTACAAGCCTACACCCACGACCTTGTCGACTAGCGCAGTTTAGGGGACCGGCATAGTCGACACCGACACATTTAAACACAGAACCCGGGGAGAGACGAGCCTTAGGTAAGTTCCCCATTAATGGTGCAACTATCTGCCCTTTCATGCGTACGCACTTGATGCATTTACGGAAACAAGCTTTAGCCAAGTTAGTGCCACCAATTATCCAGTATTCATTTTTTATTGATGACAGCAGTAGCTGAGGTCCAGCATGCATCATCTTCTTGTGCTCATATTCGAACAATAGTTTCGTGACATGATGATTCGCGTGAAGAAGAATCGGGTGTTTCTTCTCATAAGAGAAGTCAGAGTTCTCGAGCCGACCTCCTACGCGCATTACTTTGTGTTCATCCAAAAATATATTAAATTTAAGCAAAGGACTTTTCCTCGCTACTTTTTGATTTAACGTTAGGGACCTATACTCGGGGAAGGATTCGTTCTGGGACATTCTTTCAATTAACCGTAACGCTGACTTTACTTCTGAGTTTGAAAGGTAACATTCTAACGGTTTCTGTTTTTTAAAAATACTTATAAGACGGAGAACATAAGCGACTGATCGCTGAAGTCGCAAGAAGTTAGAAAAACGAGTAAAATCTATCAGTCCGTTACCGTTACCGACCTGACTGTCTCTAGCGTCAATGTGAAGTGTAACCTCGGTTCGGGTTTCAGGCAACTTTTGGGTCACACCTGGGCTTACCGGCCATTGTGACCTATCCTCCTTTAGGAACGCAGGCCCACACCACCACATCTCGAGAGACTGAAGGAGGTTCGCAGACACTCCTCGAGAGATGTGGTCGGCAGGGTTCTCGTCAGTAGGTACGTGCCGCCAAGTGCAGTTTCCGGTCTTTTCCATAATTTCGGCTACCCGATTCCGAACAAAAGGCTGTAACTTACTAGGTAACATTCGCAACCAACCTAACACTATGGTCGAATCTGTCCAGAACGTGATACCTTTTATGTTAAGCCTAAGTGAATTTAAAACCTTTTCGAATAGCCGAACTGCTACCAGAGCCCCACAGAGTTCAAGCCTCGGTATGGTAGTTGGTTTAATAGGAGCCACGCGACTTTTAGCTAATAGCAACCTTATCAAAACTTCACCTTTGTCGTTGGTGCTACGTACATACAGACAAGCACCATACGCGCGTTCAGACGCATCAGAGAAAATGTGATACTCGACCTCTTTATAAGAATCACATAAAACGCGGCGCGGCAAATTAATGTCGTTTAGGGACGGTAAATCACTGACAATGTCCTTCCAGGCCCTACCAACTTCTGGCGACAATTGTTCATCCCATGAAAGCTTCTGCAACCAGAGCTTTTGCAGCAACATTTTCATCAGTATGATGTAAGGAGCCAGGACTCCAGTAGGGTCAAAGATCTGTGCAACTGTAGACAGCAAGTCCCGCTTGGTATTACCAGTAGGTATCACTGTACCAACGGGAAAACACAGACTGTCGGAATCTGGCTGCCAACTGAGTCCCAAAGTCTTACTTGGCTCAGTAGTTCCAATGTTTAAATTAAGCTGAGATCGATCGGAGTCAGTCATAAGTTGGGGCTCATTTGACTTCCATTTTCTCAGATTCATGCAGGCTGATGTTAACGCAGAATTTACTTTTGCCTTGATTGACAGTACCTGCTCCAGGTCATCCCCGCCAGTGAGTAAATCATCCACGTAAAAATCGTGGATAATAATTTCGCGAACGACCTCGTCATCACACTCTAGTCCTACCTGTTTCAGGCATCGCGTTGCAAGAAAGGGCGCACTAGCCGTTCCATACGTGACGGTATTTAGCGCATAAGCCTTTAACGGCTGTGAAGGATCGTCACGCCAAATAATCTGCTGCAGATGCCTATCATCGGGATGAACAATTATCTGCCGATACATTTTCTCGACATCACCAGAAATAATATATTTGTGCTGCCTAAACCGTAGAAGTATCGACAGAAGGTCATCTTGTACAGTAGGGCCCACCATCTGTATCTTGTTTAATGACACGCCGGAGCTCGTGGGACAACTAGCATGAAAAACTACGCGTAATTTGGTAGTACTGCTCTCTCGTAGAACGCCATGATGGGGGATAAATTGAGCGTTTTTACCTGACTGAACCCCTCCACATTCAGACATGTGACCTAAAGAACGATATTCGTCCATGAAATCTTTGTACATATGTTTGAATGTTGGTCGCGCTTCGAGTCTGCGTTCCAAGGACAAAAAGAATTGCTTCGCACGATTAATGGACTCACCCAACACCTTAGGGTCCTCTTTTAAAGGTATGCGTACACAGAACCGCCCGTCCTCTAGCCTAGTCGTATTATCAGTGAAATGCCTTTCACATAACTTCTCTTCAGAAGAATAATTAGAAGATTGAGGGCACACTTCTTCAAGCTGCCAAAAACGCGGAAGTTGGTTTTGAATCTCCTCATTAAGCATCTCAGTACTATAGCTAGAACCGACAGTGGTAAAATTACACCTGACTGTACGCGTCGGAGCCGATACATGGCCGCTATTAATCGGGCCTGAGATTAGCCACCCCAGTCTGCTCTCACAGAGTATCGGCTGCCCATTACCTAGTTTAATTTTTTGTGATCCTAATAAATCCCAAAAGTGATCAGCGCCGATAATAAAGTCGACCTCAGCTGGCGTATGAAAGTTAGGATCGGCAAGATAAAGGTCTGACGGGATATTTAATTTTGATACGTGTACTTGCTGAGAAGGTATAATGTCAGTTATGGATGGCAGAACAAGACAATGGAGCCGAGTCGAAAACACTTCGCTTAAAGAACTCATTAATACTCGGCACGATTTCCCTACTCGAGATATTGCGTTGTTGATACCTACAACCGATTTGTTAACTCGATCGGTATGTAAATTCAATTGCCGACACATCTTCTCCGACACGATACAAGTAGAACTACCACTGTCCATTACCGCTCGCGCTATATGCTCGCGATTATCCCGATCATAAACCTTTATTAACGCAGTGGACAGTAGTACAGTTTTTTCACTAGAATCGGGTGAACGTGGTGATTTAACACTCGCTGATAAGGTCAAGGGCGCGGCGATCGTCGCCTGCGCAGGCTGCGCACCAGTTGCGCCCCGACTCCCGCCGCTTCCGGACGGTTCGACCGTAGCGGCTGGGTTACCTACTACCACTGTTTGTTTACGCGGCTCCGTGTGGACCAGAGTGTTATGCTTTCGCTTGCACAGCTTACAACCTGGCTTCTTACACCTATTTGCATAATGACCTGTTCTAAAACAGTTATAACAAACCTTATAACTCGGTAACAATTCGAGCCGCTTGGCGTTATTTAACGCGAGAAACTGCGCACAATTATTAAGTTGATGTTCACCGCTGCATTTTGGACACGCTTTGCATGACAGAGTGGCACCTAGCATCGCGGATTGCGTAGAAAGCATAGCCCTGTGTTTTGACGTGCTTTTAGACGGCTGACCAGATTGTCCGGCGACTGGAGCGCTCGACAACTCAAGAGTTTCAATCAGGTCGGCACGGTTACGCAAGAAAGTAGTGAAAGTGTCGAACGATATGGAAATCGTATTATCTAAACTTCCCTTATGCTCTTCCCACTCGCGAAATGATTTAGTGTCTAACTTAGAACTAACAATGTGTATAAGTAGCGTGCTCCATTGTTTTACCGGCTCACCAAGTGATTCTAAACACCTCAAGTTCTTGTTTACCTGGTCGATGACATGCTTCAACTGGGCTGAAGACTCCTGTGCAATTGGTTCGATGTTAAAAAGCGCAGAGACGTGGTTTTGTAATAACAATCTTTTGTTATTGAACCGCTCGCATAAAAGTTTCCATGCAACGTCATAGTTACTACCAGAAAACTCGACAGAATTGATAACTAAGGCTGCGGAACCTTCCAACGAAGTTCTTAAATAGTGGAACTTATTTATATCATCTATGTCATCGTTGGAATGAATGAGGCTTGTAAAAGTATCGCGAAAACCAAGCCAATTTTCGTATGAGCCATTGTATTTTGGAAGCTGGATAGTAGGCAATCTAACCAGTTTGTGATTACTCGTGCGATTGCTACACGATTCAAAGGTATCACGCTTTTTATTAAATGTATTTACCATTCCTTGTGCTCGTGTGAGCAACGAATAGTAATTATTTTGAAACTCAGCTCTCTCTGACATTACCACTTCGAAGTTTTCCGATTGACATTCTAACTGAGTCTGCACATCATCAAATAGCTCATACAATGCCTCGATTTTACCTGTACGCAACTGTAATTGGTTCGCCTCTGCCTCAGTCAGCGAAGATTCCTTCAACGAGCCTAGGTATGTCGTGAACAAGGTTAGTTGGCCTTTATAGCTGCCTCTTTTGCGAATCAGCTCCTTTTCATCAGCCATTTGGGAAGCGGGATAACCTTGAATTTATACAATTAACAGATTTAAAATATGATTATAGAATTGCAAATAATTTATCCAATAAATTACACTTTGTGTTCAGTTTAATCAATAAGCTAGAATAGTTTAGTTACTTAAGTAATATAGTTACCTAACGTGATTAAAATGTAAATAATAATTCGATTTCATAAAATTGTATATAAATCAGATCAATGAATACTAAACTATTATCCTATTGTACCTAATAACAAAGATTGTATTGAAAAAAATATCATTCATATAAAAATCATTAAAATATTCCAATAATAATTCTTGTATAATTTCAAATCCCTAATCTAACTAACCCTGTTGTAAATTAAAGCAAGAATGTCACAGAAATAGACAAGTCTTGTATGAGCAGTATGAGCACTTATGCGCTTACACGAATTACGGTACTTTTAACCGCTGACGTACGTGGCTACAAAATTAGCTATTTAAATGCGAATTAGTCGATTCTAAAGGCATAAACGTATACCTAAACCACATAAATACTGAATTGACTAGAAAAATATCACATTTAAATGAGTTTAATGCTAAAATTGTACGTAAAAATCTGATTTTGGTAAGTACAATAAAATTAAAAGTGCTTACTAACCTGGGAATTTCACAATAAAATCCTATTACTACCTGAATAAGAGTGCTGGTTCCTAATAAACCTAAACCCTCTCAACACTGTTGGCTCCCGTAAATCTTGAAAAACCTCTTCTTTAGCAGGAACGGTCCCAACAATGGATTGGTGGTAACAGGTATTTTCGCCAAATCCTCCGATTTTCTCCGTTAATTGAGTAAAATTAATTCCTGGCAATTTTCTTTGTTTATCCGGTTCGAAGGACCATGTTCGGGCTTAGGGCGTAGATGCAAAACTCCAGGATAAAGAGACTTAATTTCGTGTATTCTTTGACGATGGTTACAGGGCAAGTGAAGATGACATGCATTTTAAAACTATCCTTTTTATTTTACATACGTGCCGTGTGGCATGCACGGCGCTTTGCTCCAAACTTTTGTATAGGCGTCTTGGTGCGCCGTTGGGACTTAAACAATAAGTGTCCGGACCAGCCCCTTATTCTATAACTCGTTTTAAGCTCACCTCAACGCTCACCCACAAACATATCTTGACACCGCGATGCGTAGTAAGCGTAGGTAGAGGTCTAGTTTGGTGACGGGTGACGGCGGGATGAGCCGCATTAGCGCGTAGCGAATAACAGCCCAGGCCCATTTCAAAGTTGCGAGACGTCGTCCAATGTACTATCGAACCAACTGAATCATGACCCACCATAGAACCTTGTTACAAATAAAGAACAATACGTACGATCGTATGACGTTAATATGTCAGTCAATTGTAACAAGGTTCCACGGTGGGTGAGGATTTTTTGTCGATAGTACATATACTACTTTGGTCCGCCGCTGGATCTTTGTTTGTTCTGTTAAAATAGTAAAATCGTAAAATCACGGCACTCAATAAAACTCCCTCTATGCGAAAAAAGTGGAATAAAGAAAAAGAAAACATTTTTAGTTCCTCGATCAGCATCCTAAACGTTACCCATTATTTATTTGGGGTTTTTTCTGTTACATAAAACAAGGACAAAAAAGGTCGCTCACTCTCAACACAGCGCATTGTCGACAGCTCTGGCATAAGTTCGTCACACCAGTCACACCACATACCAGTGGAGCTAGCACAACTGACGCCCATCTTCCCTCCTCTTTCTGATTTGCACGGTGTGAACGAGACAGGAGACGCAGCAAATTGTGCTAGACGTACAGGACACAACAGCACATACCTACAGAGCAAGTAGTGATGGTATTATTTTATTCATAATAATATTTATTTATTTATTAAGAAAACCATGTAACATTACAGGAACTATCCTTAGACATCATATGCGGTCCACACCACCAGCAAGGGTAGCGAGGCACACGATACCACAGACCTACAGAGGAAACAGTGGAGTTATTATGACGAGCAAAGGTGGCAGCGGTCAGTCTTTGGATGGGTGACCGCCTGATGTTTGAGTGGTTAATATAAATGAGCGCTTCCGTGCTTTGCAAGGCACGCTAAGCAGTTGATCCCGGCTGCTGTCTATAAAAGTAGTCGTTAAGCCGAGTTAGAGGCCTTCGGGCGGCGTAAGAACATCTAACAGTCGAGTTGCCCACTCACTTGACAACGGGGGACAAGTGTTACTCGCGTCCGCAGGAGCTGCCTACCACAACCCTGCACGTGTCACGTATCCCCTGGGTGGGTACTAAAGAGTGAAAAACTTTATAATGTATGCCATACGATTAAATAAATTATGACTGCAGCCCTTTGTAAGGTGGAGGACTTTTACAGTTGGGGGCGAATAACATTCCGAATTCACACAAAAATATGAACAAGGTAACATTCCACTGTGCCTCATAATAGTCATTATTTATCACACTGCGATTAGAATTGGATGGGATGTGACAGTTTTGTTTTACCTGTAAATACATATGTCAAAATTGACCCGTCAGCTATTATGCTGTAGTCCATTCATTTTACTAACAACCAGTGTGGAAAAGATTTAATACTTGGAAAAAAATATTATAGGTACCTACCTCTTTTTTGTGTACGGGATATTTATTATCATTTTAATATTTACCTGGATGCAAAATCCAACAAAATATCAGACTCAACAACAAAAACTTCATCAGCTCCTGAAAAGTCGGGGACAATATAATTAAGATGATAAATATTTTAATATTTATTTAAGTAAATTCTCATTTGCTCTATAATATTCAAGACAAATCATACAAAACACAGTGAAAGCTTCATTTATTGGATTTTACTTAAAGTTTTATGGATTCTTGAATAAAGCATTTTAGAATAACGTTTTCCAAAAACGGTAAGTATTATAAATCAATGTTTTTCAATAGTACATGAGTGTCCGGGAGAGTGCCTAGACACATCGCAATCAAAAAAACTCTATCTATGGTTTACTGCATGTGTAATATTGCATTTATTGACCTCTTAACACAATCAGCAACAAAATTATCACAACGACATCGTAAACGTAATAGAACAGTTTTCATCCTTCCCCTTTCAGATGAAAATCTTGATCTTGCATCGCTCCCATAAAACTTCCCCGTAAGAGTGATAATAAAAGTCAGAACTCCCCTTACCCTAATTCTAAAGGGGGGATGCCCCAGGCCATAAACATCTGCTTACCTACATTTCAGGGCAAATGGAACACCAGGGTGATAAGATTTAAGAAAGTTTTTACGAAAAATTGAAGAAGGAAAAATTGGTGGCGTCGCAAAAATATGTCAGGGTTTTATTAATAGTGAATGAGCAAATCTGAAATAGATTGTTTAATTGACTCGACTAATTCAAACTTTAAATGTTCATATTTTAGTGTCAAAAAATTCGGTAATTTTACGTTATTATAAAAAAAATAAGTTCTTCTGTAGTAGAATCTGTAATAATTGTACTTTTATTATGCTGAAGAATATCGAATCATTGCATTACAAAAGACTAAAAGACTGGTAACAAAAAAATAAAAACATGCCTTTATTGGCATAGGTACCTACGTACTTAAATATTTAGAACAGCCGAGAGTTTATAGTGTATCAGTGTTTGTGTGAATGTTTGTGGCATCGTAGCTCCTAAACGCGGATAAATCGATTTGACTTCAGTTTGTTTGATTCAGAAGTCTTATCGGTCGAGATCATGTCGAGATCGTTACTGACAGGGATGTTAAAAAGGTTAATTTATAAAATATATATATATATATTTACCAAAAATTAATTTGTATATACGTTTAACAGTTTTTATCGGCGACTCCCCACACTATGCTAAGCCTGTATCGTGGGAAACAGATGGTTACCATAAACATAAACAAAAACATAGCGGCTTAGGAACAAGTTTGCATGCATTTTTTTTTCTATAAATATTATACCAACGATTTACAATTAAAAGCTGCACAATTTCATGTCAGTTATAAAAATGTAGAGACAGGTATTCATTAAAAACTATATTTCATTGCCAGTAAGTGTGTGTAAATGATTTGGTGTAGTGTGTGAGTGTTATGGTGTAAGTGTGGGACATGTGGATGTAGAAGTGATAGTAAGTATACAATGGAAAAAAGTTATGTAGCTACCTCTGTATTTATGTATTTATGGAGGTACCATTTGACCTGTATTTTTTTATTTATGTATTTACTAGTTTCCGCCTGCGACTTCGTCTACGTGGACCCGGGATAAAAAAAAACTATCCTATATTTTAATACAGGAGACGGAACACGGACAGGAGAGGGAAGTCGAAAGGCGGACTGAAAACGCTTGGAGGACGGACCTATTGGTCCATGAAACATCTCATGGAGGGAGATCTCCCTATTTCACTTAAGCGGAGACTCATGGACATGTGCATACTACCGATTCTCATCTACAGTGCACAGATTTGGTCTTTGACGTTATCTCAGAAGTCCAACTTCGGGGTTTGCCAGCGGGCCATGGAGCGCAGCATATTAGGTGTAAAATTAATGGACCGTATCCGGAACAACACGCTGCGCTCCAAGACGCAAATAATTGCCGTAGCTCGGAAGGCGGCTAGGTTGAAGTGGGATTAGGCTGGTCATGTCTGCCGCATGCCAAGTGAACTGTGGGCAAAGACCGCCACTGAATGGCAGCCCGACAACTCAAATCGGAGACGTGGCAGATATCGCCGGCCATGGCGGGACGACATAGACTCCTTTTTAAAGGGTTGGCCAGAGGCTGCTCGGCAGCCATCTTAAACACTTGCAGGATAGTCCGAAAATTTTTACGGAACGATATACAACTACCCAACACTCACAAACTCAAATACCCGCATCAGTCACCCAAATAGCTAGTTATGACGACAACCAATCCCAAAAATATATGTGATACGCTGTGAACATGGGATGCACTTGGCCTCGGTCCGTGCATTTCATTACACCAGTTTTTAAAAAAATACTGAGAATAGGAAAGAAAAGAAATAATAATATGTTAATAAATACATAAATATTAGGGGACAATCTTACACAAATCGCACTAGCCCCATAGTAAGCTCAATAAGGCTTGTGTTACGGGTACTAGACGACGATATATATAATAGATATAAATACTTAAATACATAGAAAACATCCATGACTCAGAAACAAATATTCATGCTCATCACACAAATATTTGTCTTTACCGGGATTCCCAAACCCGGGAACCCAGGACCTTCAGCTTCGTAGGCAGCGTCACTACCAAACTAGGCTAACCGTTCGTCCGGGTTAATACAGGCTATAAACTATATAACTCATAAATTTCATCTAAATCGTTTGACTCGTTCAAGCGTGATTGAGTAACAAACATCTAAACATCCAAACTCTTGCATTTATAATATTAGAAGGATATATTTCCTAACACACAACACTTTTCACACCAAATAAACTAAGCGTCATTACGTCCAATGTGTCATCTTCGCTTAGACTTGAACCGAGCCTCGCCGATAAGTCGCCAATGGGCACTCATATCCGGCACGGTAACGACTGCAGATTGCGACTGCAAAGAAGATTACCGATCGTCATGTGTTTTACACTCATATTTTGCTATTTCAAATTATGTCTTACTCCTAGCGAGGCAGGTTTCATTTAAAATGGCAGAAAATGTGAAATATTGCGTTCGCGTAATGAAAAAGCGAATTCAAGTTGGGATTTCGGACAGAGTGGAAATTGTAAATGGACACAGTTTGGAAATTCTCTCTATCTTCAAATTGGTACATACTCGTAATTCATGTTCATCACACGAATATCTGTCTTTACCGAGGGGACCTTCAGCTTCGTATGCAGCGTAACTACCACCAGGTTAACCAGAAGTCATATCGAGACATCAAGCAATGCTACTTGTGCTACGTTGTAGCACGTTGCAGAGTTTTCAGCTTTGTACTTAACAGTAAACTTTCGTAGAGACTCATATGTGATTTAAATGGATAAAGTAACTAAGAAAATTTCTTGTTTACAAACTCCAAATTACAAACTACCTAAAGTAAATAAATAATAATTTAATATTATGCGAACAATCTTACACAAAGTCGCCTAGTCTCAAACTAAGCAAAGCTTTTACTTTAGGAACTTATGAAGATAAACATACTTGTATAGATAAATAAATACTTAAATACGTAGAAAACATCGATTACTCAGGAACAAAAATATTCGTGTTCATCACACAAATAAATTCTTCACCGGGATTCGAACTTGGTTCAAATTCGGGGTTGTCATAAACTAAAGCATTTGATAAACATATTTACACTAATAAAACATTCCATGAAAGTGGACATTTAAAGCTCCAAACCCAACAAGTCTCGTAAAAATAAAAATAACATGCATTACAAATTTACCGACATTAATGTTACATTTTTAAGTCCCGGCGAGGATTAAATATGGAGTCCCGCAAGGCTTAGTCTTTGGCCCGATGCAGTATGTTATTAAAAAAGTCTGTGCTAACTGGAAAGTGTATGCACGTGGCTTAGCCTTCTTTGTGGAAGTGAGGTTTGAGAATACTTACGTCTAAGTATCACATGTAGTTTTGCCATTAATGGAATCGGAAATATCCGTCTTTATATAGCATGACGGTAGCAAACAAAACATAAGCCTAATGGTAAGGTTCCCGTTTTCAACGGGCACTTGCAACTTTAATGCGTGCTTATTGCCGTCTTTCAAACAATTTAGTTTTCAAACGAGATATAGATAGGACTAATTAATATGATAAAGAGCGCGTTACCACAATTAAGAACTACTTTTCATAAAAAATACTAGAAGTAACTAAATTGAAACCCTTTATATTTATCTATAATTGCTCAATAGTTAAGATGCAGTTGGGTGAAGACCAAATTCTTCTCCAGTAGTTAGCCTGGTTAATCGGTAGTAGTTAAAAAGTTCCGTTGCGACACCAAAATTAGCCATACAATTCTATTGTAATTTTTGTGTCAAAATTAAGTGACAAAATGAAAGGTTTTATACTTTAAGTAAATTATAGTATTTAATTTTTTAATACTTTCGTGGTCTATTCTACATCCATTTCTTTCAAATTAAAGAAATAAAAATTACATCTTCCCTATTCGGTACGAAAAGAACATAATATCATCTATTTTATTTTCAGTTACATTTAATTCACGTAGAACCACAATGTAATTCACATTGCACGTAGAAATGGCCGTTGCGGCCGAAATTTTCTCGAGTGGCGACCACGTACTGGAAGACGCAGCGTCAGTAGACCCACGACAAGTTGGACACACGACAAAGGTCGCGGGAGTCCGTTGGATGCGGGTGGCGCAGGACCGGTCGCTTTGGTATTCTTTTAGGAAGGCCTATGTCCAGAAGTGGACATCTTTCGGCCTGTATGATGATGATGCTGATAATGAAATTTAATTCACGGTCGTACTCCATGTTGTGTTAACCTGTGTTAGGTACATTAATATTTTTTATTAATTTTTTAATATTATTACTGCCACCCCACCACCAATAATTTGATAATTTTTGTAAAGTTTCTTAAAGCAGATCAAAACAAAAAGTTTCCGTTTTATCAAGATAATTAGATTCGTTGGTCCTCAGGATAATAAGATATTTTTAAACTAATTATGAGCTGCGATATCCAATCTGTGCGTAATTTAATTATTTTCATGGTAATTTAGATCATCTGGTTGAAACTTGGTTATTTTTTATCTTTATTTTTGAAATAGTTACGTTTTTATCAATAATCATAAAAATTCACTCGATTCAAATAACAAATGAAAAGAAAACAATATTCTAATGGTCATCTTGAAGTATTTGCGTTTTCAGGCATGAGTTTGCTGCTGTAATCTTATCAACCAGTAATTAACCAATTTCAATAGAGAATTAAAAAACTAATTTGCTTAAATAAGTTAACTGGAAAAATTCCGTATAAAAATTAATTCGCTTTTCTTGTGTGACATTACATGCTGTAATTTGTTACTGTGTATAGTAAATTGTTTTCTAAATGTACATTGTACACTGTAAATATGAACGCATCTGTATGAATTTACGATCCATACAAGTTCTTTCACTGCCTTGAATACGTGCGTCTTGTGTGTTTGTGAATAAATGCATCTTTCTTTCTTTCAGTGCATGTACGTTGAATGCACCATCTAAGAGGCTTCTCGTGTCTTTGATATTTCAAAACTTGAATCATTATTAACTTAATAGACTTCAACCCTCGCGTTCAAGACCTCGGCAAACTTAATTAAACTGGTAATATTGAAAATCACTGATCCTTTTTCGGGATTTGGTAGCGTTTCCAAATCTGGCCCGGCGGGGCCAATAAGGTTATATTAAGGCCATCGGAATACTTATCATTTTAATATCGGCCACGGTGCACGCGGCTTGGGATTCCGAGGAGACGTCCAAGGCATGAGAGTTATGAACAAATAATTTTCATTTTCATTTCATTCATAAAAAGGTCCACAAAAACCGACACAGATAGTGTTTTAACTCTCCCACAATAATGCGTCAATTTTAGAATAAGCATTATTATAAAATCACTGTTTTAGAAACAAAAGCTATTTTAAAACTTCATCAATTGTGAGCCATGGTTTTATGTACCTATAGTAAAAAATATATTTAAAGTCCCACCTGACTTTAAAAGTAGAAATTACCGCCCGCTCGCTACAAATCCCGCTTCGTAGCCAGGAGGAGACGAATAATAATTCAAAATGCTTGTTGTGAGAAAATATAATTATATACGTATACTTTTTATTGCACATTTCAATAATAGTTCAAAAACAGTACATGTAACAGCTAATATAAGCAAACAACGGTCTTATCGCTACAAAATGGACCCTTACGGACAAACTAAATAGTTTATAAGATGTTGTAAGCTTGTGACTTGAGTGCACACTCAAGAGGCAGTCAAGGATCTGTAGGTGACGTCACGTACTTTATCTACTCCATTCTGCCCCTTCAGATATTAACTTACCCTTATTTATTTATTAAAACTATGGCGGTGTTTCATAAATAGTGCATACAAACGTTGCAGGCAGCATGAAGATATAATATAAAAAAAACACTAGGTTATTTGAATAGGTTTTAAATTTGTTTTTATTGACTTTGGTGTTGTGCATACGTGTATATAATTAGTACCTAAGTACCTATTTATTATTATTGTTGGTTTATGGGCCTTTGTTTGCCGCTTCGACCAGCAGGTGATCTATTGTGGCAGCCCTTTTATTATTAGATTTCACCGTTAAGACCCGTTGCCTCTAGGAAATTCCAGATTCTTTGGGCGGTGATATGTTGTACCTCTTTTGGGTGCACGACGTGTCGCCCTAGGTAGATACTTCTTTTTTGCATGAGTGTTCCGCAGGAGCAGAGAATGTGCGTTGCTGTTTCCTCTGTCTCCTGGCAGAACCTGCAAGTTGCATCCTGTTTCATACCCATTTGAAACAGGTGTTTGTTTAGTTTACAGTGACCTGTCAGGATTCTCGTCACTGCGCAGGTTTTGTGCCTTTTGAGTTGTAATAGCTCTTTAGACAGTTTATTATCGAACCCTTTGATTAAGGCTTTAGCCTGTTTTTGTCCTTTGGTCAACTTCCACAGCTTTATTGCCTCTGATTTTTCTGTATTGTTTAGAAGAGAATATGCTTTCCGTTTTGTGATACCACAGAACGGTTCTGGGCCGCCACCTAAGTACCTATAGTATACATGGTACAAAGACAAACGCCAAAACAGTTTACTGACCATGCAGTATTTATATTGAAACTTATTTATAAACTTTCCTAGAAATGCTCCACTCATAAATATTTATGTCCCATCGCACTTATTTCAGTGGATGAATGTTTCGGTACAGGTACAATGTTAATAACAGGACTAAATATTTTTGCACTTGCCTGTAGGTACATAAAATGTGTAAAATTAACGTCCACTTGCAAATCAATAGTTTTCATTTTCAGAACTAACAACAGACTGGGTTTGGGGAGGTTTCGAGAAATATTTTCAATTTCACGGCTACAGCAAAAACCCTTATTGGTTTAAAATATAAAATTTTTGGCCGCCATTTGCGCATGCTCTAAGCCTAGCGTATTAAAACAGTCTCGGTTAAATTTAAGAGAGGTAGTGTTCATTATTTTGTTCAAATCTTTTTATAATTATTATTTTTAGGTTTTGTATTTGTCAATTGTTATTATATTACCATTGCTATTATTAATGTAAAATATGGGTGTCTGCCTGAAATAAATGAATTAATATTTTATTATTATTTATGTAAATACGTTAAGTTGAATAAACCCTTTATTATTAATTAAAAGAAACAATACAACAAGCATTCAATTCCCAAAATTTACGGTAACAGCCGTTGAATAGCGAGATTAAGAAGTGCCCTGTTTTACTAACGATTTCCTTTCTGGAATAAAACCAATTCAAATAAACGATGGGGCAATCATTTTCACCTTACACCTCTTACCCCGATAAATGAGGAACATTATTCGATGGAGAACTTGCCAGTTCTCCCGCCTGTAATTTGTAGTAAGGTCGATTGGGGTAAGTGCGATAGTGAGACTAGGGGGAAGTGCAGATTTTAATCATTGCAAATATTGTCTTAATTTTTTGGACTAATAAAGGTTTGCAAGAAATTTTGAATGTTATTTGTAAAACCAGGAATAAGACGCTCGGGAGTTTTTTTAAGTTCAAGAATCATTTTTTGCAAGAGTCAATGTATTTAACCAGTTTGTTTTATGTCGGACTTTATTGGAATTGTCAAAGCGTAACACCTAATAGATAATGTTTATTTCCCAGTAAGTATTTTTTATAACAGCATAGTAATACAAATTACCTGACTGCTGTATAAACTTTGATTGTTTTTTTTTTGCGGACTATCTTACACAAATCGACCTAGTCCCAAACTAAGCACAATTTGGAGGATGACTGCCCATATAAAATGTGCTTTGTCCCTTTCTTACGAACACAAATGTTAAAGTCACAGATAAATCCAAAGGAATTTAAATGCCATTTTAGTTAAAATAGTTAGGCTTGTAAAGCAATTTATTATGAATACGGCTGTTAGTAATTAAAATAAATAATTATTAGGGGAGATACTTACACAAATCGACAATATAAACATAACAAGGTGTACATATTAAGTTACATAGCAACCATCCAAGACCCACGAAGAAATATTCTTGCTCAATACCCAAAGAAAAGACCGACGCACAAGCGAATATATCAAACCCATCACTCAGTCAGTAAGCGGACTACTGTGCATCATCCTTTAGACGGCAGCTCAACAAAACGGAATTGTTTCAGTGGCCCTCAGTTGACTGGGCTGCCAACAGCGGTTTTGCATAACTGCATTTGGGCGCACGCCAGCTAAAACTTAACTCACCTTAATGCGTCATATTTCCGAATTTGCCCCTCGCCTGTTATACCTGTTGACAAATGTTACGATGTTAGTGAGATTTATTACTGTGTGACATAAAGTGGTCATTCAACGTATTCCTGCTAAACGGATAGGGGAGGTTGATTGCTACTTTTTCTACCATTATAAATATTATACTTAATGCATGCAGAAGTAAATGATTTTCGAGATTATCTTTCACTTTTTATTTTCTTCTTACAAATCTAGCACTTCTTTTTTGACTCATATACAAGACTATTAAAATATAAATATATATTTTCCCGAAGAGTTCGAAACATGTCGCCCGGAGTGACATTGAATACGTGAGTTGAACCGTGTGATTAGAAGTTTTATTCATGTCTCACGAAAGTTTAAATTCGGATATATTTTCACGTTACACGTTTGAATTTGAATCTGAAGACTAAAAAAATAGTGATATTAACGATTTAAAAGCAATACAGACTCGTAAAGCTAAGAAAGTAGGACTCAAAATCAGTTTTGTCATAATCTTGTTTTTCAAAAAAGCCCTGCGTTAATAAAAAACTAAATCTTGGCTGCAGATTATTCAATACAGTTTTTCGCCTTTGAAGTCAAAAAGGTATAACAACCTACGTAGTATACAAGAAAAAACTTTATAATGTTCATTGTTCTATTCCACCAAGCCAAACTCCTAAATTATGATTACTGAATTCTTTCTTAATACTGTGTGCTAATGTGTTATTGCGTTTTATGATGAAGATTAACGTAAATATTCGCACAACAAACATTGTATAATACGTTTGTTTGTACAATCTAATTCAGTAGTAATGTTTATCTCAATATCTCCCCACAGCCGGTGGAATGCACGAGTCGCAAGGGGCGCTGGGCTGACTAATTAATTGCGCGTTGACCAGCTGGGGGGCTGAAGGGATGGGACGCTTTCAACGTTTACAATTTACGAATGATTTAGATTTAGATTTATTTATTTTATAATATACAATTTACAATATAAATTAAAGCTAGCTTAATCTATATGAATTTATATTATGATCGTCAAAGAGAATTAAGAATTATAATAAAATGTCAATAAAATTCAAATTATAGTCACAGTAAATAAATTACGAAGATATCACATAAAGATCGTCAGATAACAGAATAAACATTAATAAACGAAAAATAAAAATACAAATAACGATATAATTTACGATGTCAAAATACAAAATACAAAATACAAATTATTTATTCTGCAAATAGGCCACAAGGGCACTTTTACATGTCAAACGGTAGTTTACAATAAAAATAATAATCTTACAATAAAAGATTATAATCTAACACAATAATAATTTAAAATTTGCACATTAACGACTGATATAACAACACACTAAATGTCACAAAGTAAATGAAAACAAAACAAAATACGACCATTACATTCGATTAGAATAAGGTCTGTGCATTAACAGAAAGTTAATGATATTAATTCAGTATTCCAGAGATGTATAAGGTCTCTGAGCGTCCAAATACAATCAATAATTATTCAATGTTCGTAGAGATGTATACGGTCTCTAAGCGTCAAAACAAAACAATAAAAAAAAAAGGAATATTAATGTAATATTGTCAGTGATGTACATGGTCAATAACAATAAAACGTGTCAAGATCGGAATGATGTCTCTCGTCAATACGATAATAATAAAATAACACTAGTATTTAAGAAGTTGGGTACTATGCCCTTGCAAGCATGAACAGTCCGGACTCCACAAACAGCACCCGATCACGAGTATGACGCATATCTCAGCCATCGCCTCCCTCAAAACAGTGATAATATTAATGTTTAATGTCCATAAATTCCTTTACCGAATATAATGCGTTTTTCAATAAAAAGTTTCTCAGTTTGCGTTCAAATGTTTCGTCAGATGACTCTGTTCGCAATTCGGCGGGTAGTCGTTCGTAATAGGTTGGGCATATCACTCGAGGATTCCTACGTGAAAGTGCCATGCGACGCGGGACCGTGCTGAGTCTTCCTGTTGATCGGAGTTGTTTGCCCGTGACCTCAACACGCTTGAACATTGGCAAATTCTTTCTCACGAACATCAATACCTCATATATGTACAGTGAGTAGTGTGTCATGAGGCCGTTACTTTCAAAAAGTTTATTACACGGATGTCTGTGTTTTACTCCAGCCAGTATTCGGATAGCGCGTTTTTGGAGTATGAATACTCGCTTGGCGTCCGTAGAATTGCCCCATATCACTATACCGTATGATATTAAGGAGTGGAAATGTGAAAAATATACGGACCGTAACGACTTTCCGGATATTAGAGGCTTCAGCTTCTTTAGAGCAAATACGGCACTGCTCAGTCTACCACACAGCCGGTCGACAGTTAAGGTTTGAATCAAGTGTAAAGCCCAGAAATTTACACTCGTTACATAATGGCATCGGACCATCAGCAATGCACAGGGGCGCTGCAGAGTTACGACCTGAGAAAAGCATGATATTCGATTGAAATTGAATCGAATCGAAGATCGGAAGCACGATATTCGAATGAAAATACAACACACGCCATTATTCTAAATATCTTATTATTCATAGTACAATACGATTTGAGTAGGTATATGTAAAATTTAGAAAAATACAGCGGTGAAAAATTTACGGTCTGTCTGATGGTGATGGTAAGCAAACACCTTTAATAATGTAATCTCTATTCGGGATTACTAATGTATGGGAAAAAACTTTTCCCAAAGTATCACATCTCCAACTGTTTTTCTCGAATTATCATTTGGCAAAGAATCATTAGTCAAAAACATTTATCGCTACTTTACAGTTACCAATATTATTTTGGGAAATTATTGTTTCTTAATTACTTGGTAATGTTTCATTTCTTAAATTTTTACAACGATCTCATTCTATAATTTTCATATAATATAACAAACAATACCCGTGTATTTTTTTGCTTACTCGTTATACTACAAGCAGTCATGTATTACTAAAAAAAACAGTTCTGGCACTGTATGCATTTGCGTTCCAAGAGCTTTCAATTACCACTTATCACATTACACAATTAATTTTCATGCCAACATTTTGAAAGTATCATTTCATAAGTAAATATCGGAAAAATCTAAAAGATCCCCTCTCTACGCCCCGCTCTAATTGACGCTGCCATTTTTGCTCGATCTGCGGATTTGTCACATGAGTCCCGTTTCAGGTCAACTTACAAGCCTTCTGACTGAGGCTGCTTTTAAACTTACGCAGTATTTCCCTATTACAATATTTAATTTCATTTGCGTTTTATTTCATGTACACACCTATCTTTTTTTTATTAAAATGGTACTTCATAATTTAAACAGACGCCTTGCATTAGTGTTAAAAAAATTAGCATCGCACATTAACCATACTTTTTAACAAAATGAGACCGCGTTTTGTGGTAAAGCGAATACGGAATTAAATTGTACGTCTAATTCTTTTAGGCAGTTAACGTAGCCTGACGAGTAGGGGGTTCGCGGTTCGCTTCCCTGATGACGCCACGATCATCCATTAACGTATGTTAAATGTAGCTGACTATACTTGAGGGAGGAAACGGGGTTGAAAATACAAGCTAAATTACGCAATAGACGAATGGAGGCTTACATTTTCGAAACAATTCATTTTTGAAATGATTACTGTGCCATTATGTAAGTTATCTAGAAAGACTAATGTAGCCACGTGATAACTAAGTCATAATGTATGTACCTATAAAAGTTTAGTTACTTCATTTAAAAATTCATAACGTAGTATATGGATAGTAAACCAACAAATTATTATATTGATTTAAACTTTCACAAGTCTCACACGTTAATATCACTAAACGGGACTTAATTGAGTATAATTAAATTTACCCCTTTCATCTAGTTATTGCTAAACAGTGTAAATTACAAAATAAAAACAATCATATGAGAATATAAACCTAAAAGTTTAGAAAAAATATGGGATTTTTATCGTTCAATTTAAATTCAATACGATCCTTATACTTTCATAACCACTTAACGCAGTATTTCACGACCAAAACAGAAATTTACTAGATTGTCCATAAGTACAACGATTAGTACAAATAGCAAACGGTGAAGTCATACTTGTGTCAATTAGTAGGAGGCGCCGCGGCTGCCACTAGCGATGTCCGTCTTTGACTCTATTTTTAACCCCCGACGCAAAGAGAGAGGTGTTATAAGTTTAACGTGTCTGTCTGTGTATCTGTGTATCTGTCTGTGGTATCGTAGCTCTCAAGCAGATAAACCGATTTGCATGCAGTTTTTGTCTGTCATAGATAATTTTATCCTGAGTGTTCTGAGCCATGTTTCGTGAAAATCTGTTGAGCCATTTTTGCGATATTGGACTTTGAAATGAAAATGACGGGGGTTTTTCAACTTTTCTAAGTTATAGTTATTTATCTAGTTTTTTCTTTCAGTTGTACGAGTAGCTGCTCACTCTCACCTGAAGATATAATATACCTATTATGTGTGTAGTCTGTACTTGAATCATCGCCCAGCCTATTGCATTTGGCGCAGTCAGTAGGATCCGAACTGAATATTACGTTTTTAAACGATACCAGCTATCCTTTTTTATTTTAAGACGTTTTTAATGTTATCTACTACTGTACTAGAGCAAATTTAATTATGAAACAATCGTACGTGTAAACCAACAAAGGAACTTGAGTTAAAAATACAACAGTATCTGATATATATGTTGATTAATTAAATTTAACGAGCTATTCAGAACTTCTATCCTGGTTGCCAAACAACTAAAATTAAATGCACATTTTTAATGTTTCTATCCCTTTTCTACCAACCGCCTACATTTTGCTTTAGATGTATTTATAACGTCCTCCTCCTAGCGTTTACCCGGTTAAAGGAGCCTGGGGTCCACTTTGAAACCTTAAACCCAATATTTGGCATAGGAACAAATTTTACGAAAGTGGTTATGATCTGACCTTCCAACCCAGAGAGAAAACTAGACCTTATGGAGATTAGACTGGTTTCCTCGCGATGTTTTTCTTGATGATGGTATACAGAAAAGTACAGTCGGCAATAAAAGCTTGTACCAAAAATTAAATTTTTGATAGAAACTTATTTTAGCTTATGTCCGAATTATCATTTCACATGTAACAGTAACTTTTTGGTGAAGGAAAACATCGCGAGGAAACCAGTCTGATCTCATGCCATGACCTCCACATTGAAAGGCGCGCCTTAAATACCGCTCAGCTAAAGCTATACACGGTGTTTTTTTAACCTTCTAAAGCTTCGGCTCTAAGCTCAGTTAATGTATATTATAAAGAACTTTAAAAAAGTTTTGTTTTATGTTTAAATATTGTTTTTTTTTTGTAATAATACTAATTTTAACCATCCAGCTGAGTGACCGCACTGACCGCTAGCCGCCATCTTATGTAGATAGGTACGAACTCTAACCGGGTGAATGAACTTCGCACTGTGCGCCATACAGGATTTTTTGAACTTAATAGCCTTTTATTACTAAAAACTTAACTATTTTATTTTTCTCGAATGATTAGTAAGTACGTTTTGGATACTTTAAGTGGACTTCGGCACTAAGACGGTTAAAAAACACGTTGTATAGTTAAAGATATTTATAACACTTTTTTGATTTTGTCCCAAACCTAAAAATTAGGAGGTACTTAGGATATTTCAACATTCAACTTGTAAACCAGGATAAAGACCACCAGCACCAGATATAAACCAGGCACATTCCACCCATTAGGGATTCACAGTCAAAACGCGAACTCTCAATACTAAGTCAGGGGTGTCACACGAACCGTCCTCAACATGATTAATGCAGGGCTGTCACTCAAGCTAAGTTGTCTTTAACCTTTGCCCGGAATTGAACAATCGATCGTTCGTTTATTGGAACTGGTTTAGATTAGTTAATGAAATTTATATTCAAACAGTTAAATTATCATTTAGGAGTATAATTTGTAAAAAACCTAATTTTGAAGAGGAGAAACATGTGTGTCAAGACATATTTCAGCATTTTTAGGCAAGTTTATACATAGTAGTTACAAATTACAAAGTTATCTTTCATGATCCTTTTTGTTACCTTTCTTAATAATTTTCAAAACAGTTGTTCAAGATTCTTTACAATTAATAAAGTATAAAAATAACATATAGTTAATTACAAAAATAGCAATAAAGTTTAAAAATAGCAATAAAGTTCAAATAAAGTTATTCACTACCTATCCCTGCAATATATTTTGTCGATATTTTATACCCACATTTATGCTAAAAGTGGCGCTGGAACATACGTTTCATGTGCTCTGCCTACTCCTTTTGGGAATAAAGGTGTGAATGTATGTATGTATTTTTAAATAAATAAATAAATATTTGGGGACAATCTTACACAAATCGACCTAGTCCCAAACTAAGCAAAGCTTGTACTATGGGTACTAGACAACGATAAACATACTTATATAGATAAATAAATACTTAAATACATAGAAAACATCCATGACTCAGGAACAAATGTTCATGCTCGTCACACAAATAAATGCCCTTACCGGGATTCGAACCCAGGACCTCTTGCTTCGTAGACAGGGTCACTACCAACTAGGCTAAAGCGGTCGTCGTCGTGTATGTATGTATGTAAAGTTATTCAAACAAATTGGCAGCTAAAAACGATAACTAAATAAATAAATAAATAAATAAATATTTGGGGACAATCTGACACAAATCGACCTAGTCCCAAACTAAGCAAAGCTTGTACTATGGGTACTAGACGACGATGAACATACTTATATAGATAAATAAATACTTAAATACATAGAAAACATCCATGACTTAGGAACAAATATTCGTGCTCATCACACAAATAAATGCCCACCGGGATTCGAACCCAGGACCTTTTGCTTCGTAGGCAGGGTCACTACCAACTAGGCTAAAGCGGTCGTCGTCGTGTATGTATGTATGTAAAGTTATTCAAACAAATTGGCAGCTACAAACGATAACTAAATAAATAAATAAATAAATAAATATTTGGGGACAATCTGACACAAATCGACCTAGTCCCAAACTAAGCAAAGCTTGTACTATGGGTACTAGACGACGATGAACATACTTATATAGATAAATAAATACTTAAATACATAGAAAACATCCATGACTTAGGAACAAATATTCGTGCTCATCACACAAATAAATGCCCACCGGGATTCGAACCCAGGACCTTTTGCTTCGTAGGCAGGGTCACTACCAACTAGGCTAAATCGGTCGTCAACTGAACTGAAAGCTGACTTAGGGCAAGTTTCACCGATTTACGAGTACAGACCGATCAACGTTAAATATGGTGCTAACAGCTGTCAGTCCATAGAAACTTGTCAAACGTTCCATAAATTCAGATTCTAACGAACATCGCTAACGATTACAGACGGTTTGGTGCAACTCACCCTTAGCTTACTATTTATGTTACGATTTAAACTGAACGTGTTGCACTTCTATACTAGTTTTGTTACGCTTTTTGTGTCAAATATTAATGCAACTGGCTGTACTCATAAATATTAGCTTTATAAATTCACTGTACAAAATATATTGTCATTTTCGATGTGTTATCACAAGAGTTGTTTTTATTCGGAGCGAAACACGTAAATAGGTGGTTTCAAAATGGCTGCGTAGTTTGCAGCCGAAAATAGGCCTAATATTAAACGGTACGACTAGCGTACACTGCGCCCCTTTGCTAATATAAAGAATTGTTGTTTTTATATCATGGTGGTAAATGAACAAACGGCCTGCTTGATGGTGAAAAGATAGCGTTATCTTTTGACTCTTGAGACGTAACACGAGGCACGTTGCCGAGCTTTTATTGGTTTATGGTTCGTTAAGTTAAAGGCTAGAGATAAGACTCCTCGAGCTCAACACATTGCAAATTGTTTTAGATACGACGCTTTGACGTACTTTAGATCATCGAGGAGTTTCATAAGTCGTCTGTGGTCTTCTACATTAGTTCCACTTCATAAAACTTACGATTAGCGAGGGTAGTATACAATACACGAGTATTAATAGAAAATATGAAATCACTACACGCGTGCCTATAAACATTGAGGGTGTCTCTCAATTTGCCTGAGATTCCATCATCAGATCCTGATTTGCTGACAATGGGACCACTTTAGGAGTACCTACACTCTTTCGAATTCTTGTTTTAGAATTTCTAAAAAGCGGTCAGCATTTACACAGAATGCGATGAACATACATACAAATGGAACGTATAACCGCCTACTTTTTGAAGTTATTTAAAAATTAGATATATAAAAAAATGATTTGAAAGTCCTCACTACATTTCTAAAATAAAATTATATTTATTATACTGACTTCTAAGTTTGCCAGTCAAAGGATGATACATAATATGGCAATGTACCAATCTCTTCTTTAGTCTTCAAATATAACCGCTGGCTTTTAATGTCATAGACTGTTTTCCGTTTACAATCAGGCAAGCCGTGTATATGCCTATTTGCCATCACCATCCTATCATGGTATAAAATAAACGCTGGGTACTAATTGACCAGCACTGTGCGCTCGCCTAGGTCGGTTGTTATCGGCAGGTATGTCGTAACATAAATATGTGGATAATTGAATATGCATGGGGCCTGTGACAGTACTCTAGTTCTGTGGCCACGTCAATGCTGGTGGGATTGCTACAAAGGCTGCGGACTGTAATACCGAGGCCGTGAGAATCGTAAAGGTGGTATTCCCTTACAACCTAGTGCCAAGAGTATTTAAATTGACACAAATTGACGACAGACATGCGCGGCCTAAAGCTGACTCAGCCACTAGTTAGTTATAATAAGATGTAAGTATAGAATAATAGTAGCTACTGTGCTGTAAACGCATATAGTAAAGGTTGCAAAGGAAGAGCAAGGTAAAACCTAAGCTTCGAGACACCATTTGACTTTTGGTAGAAACAGACCCTCAAATACCTACTCACTTGCTCAGAGTTACCAATTTCGCCCACTTCTATACAGATTGTGGCAATTGTGGTTGCCAAGCAAAGTATAGGCAAATTAGAAAAAAAATGATAAGCAATTTAAGCTACTTTTTTTACAATCCGAAATCAAGGGTAAGGAAGTAGTCGTATTTTCTCAATTATTAGGTAAGTTCTCAACTCCGGATTTCAACATCGGATCAACGATTTTATTATCTAGTAAAAAGACGATTATTATAATCGATATCAATGGCCATCCCTATATTACGGGTTTACGAACACGATGGGAGTATTTTTAATCAAATTTTTCCGATATTCGCGGATGCCACCCTTTATGACTCACGCGACTTTTGTATGAAATCCGGGGAATCTTCGATACAACATGGATAGTTATTTGAATTCTGTCCTTCCCTAAAGGGGTACAGAAAGGGATTTTGTATATTTTATTAATGTGTTAGCACTGTGTGTGCATGTGAGAGCACGTAATGCTGTTTCTCGCCGAGCAAGTCGCTTATTAATCTTTGCTTTTTAACATTGTCCGGTGGCTTGAATATGTCATGCTCGCTTAAAGGGCTTTGCTTACGGTGGCGTCGTTGATCGGGTCGCCACCTTCCCTAACATATGGTTGAGGGAGGCGATGGCTGAGATATGCGTCATACTCGTGATCGGGTGCTGTTTGTGGAGTCCGGACTGTTCATGCTTGCAAGGGCATAGTACCCAACTTCTTAAATACTACTTAGTGTTATTTTATTATTATCGTATTGACGAGAGACATCATTCCGATCTTGACACGTTTTATTGTTATTGACCATGTACATCACTGACAATATTACATTAATATTCCTTTTTTTTATTGTTTTGTTTTGACGCTTAGAGACCGTATACATCTCTACGAACATTGAATAATTATTGATTGTATTTGGACGCTCAGAGACCTTATACATCTCTGGAATACTGAATTAATATCATTAACTTTCTGTTAATGCACAGACCTTATTCTAATCGAATGTAATGGTCGTATTTTGTTTTGTTTTCATTTACTTTGTGACATTTAGTGTGTTGTTATATCAGTCGTTAATGTGCAAATTTTAAATTATTATTGTGTTAGATTATAATCTTTTATTGTATGATTATTATTTTTATTGTAAACTACATTTGACATGTAAAAGTGCCCTTGTGGCCTATTTGCAGAATAAATAATTTGTATTTGTATTTGTATTTGTTGTCTTGATTTTTTAATCGGGGTTTACAGGATTATCTATCGGGGTTTAAAGGATTTTTAAACTTTTTGGCTTGCTATATACTTTTACCAATATTGATAGAAATTGTTTTGCTCTGGCATAAATATCTACTATGGCAATCACAACATTTTATCCCAAATGTTTTTTAAATTTAGTTAAAATTTGCTGAATTTTCCTTTCAGAAAACGCCTAGATTTTCAAAGGCCTAATTTTTTTTTTTTTTTACATTCATCTAATACCAATCGTATAGAACCCATAAGTCATGGGTTCAGTTTATCACTACATAGTTTAAAACACAATGGCTTTCCGCTGTCTGTCCCTAAGTACCTATACTTTGATCTTTAAAACTACGCAACGGATTTTGATGCGGTTTTTTTAATAGATTGAGTGATTCAAGAAGAAGATTTCTATGAATAATATAGTACCCGTGCGATTCCGGGGCAGGTCGCTAGTTTAATAATAATAATCCAGAAATATCTTTGAAACGGCTTTTTTGAAAATATGAAAACTATCACAACCAATACAGAGTTGGGTAACAAGCTTCAGTGATACTGGTAAGAAACCCTTTTTACGCCCATTACATTGGAAAAACATCGCTGATACATGCGGCTTTGTTATATAACTAAACTTATACTTGAGCTTTTTTGTGCCGAATTCCATAAAAGCAGTCCATTCAAAAAGCAACTCTATAATTCAATGTAGAAGATTTCAATTTCAATGCCAGTTTTATAAAAAGTCGGTCACATTAAATAGCCTAAACCTAAAACTCCAGCTCGCCTTTTTGCCAAAGTAATAAATTATCAGTCCCACGGGAACATTACAAAAACCAAATACTTACGGTCACTGCATTTTTCTGAATATTTCCGACCTAAACGGGAAACCTTGTGAAACTCGTAAATAACTTAAAAGGCCCATCGATTTAACATCTCCGGGACTGTTTTGATACACCTAAGTAGCTTTTTTTATACAGGACGGTTTTAATGTTATTGTGCCTTCCTTTTTAGGGTTCCGTACGCAAAGGGAAAAACGGGACCCTATTACTAAGACTCCGCTGTCCGTCCGTCTGTCTATCTATTGGTCTTTCACCAGGCTGTATCTCATGAATCGTGATAGACAGTTGAAAGTTTCACAGATGATGCTTTTCTGTTGCCGCTATAAAAACAAATATTGTAAAACAGAATACAATAAATGTGTAAGGTTTAGGAGCGCTATACAAAAAACGTATTTTTTTTTTCCGTTTCTATAGATAAGGTACGGAACCATTAGTGCGCAATTCCGACTCGCACTAGGCCGGTTTTTACTAGATACCGATTATTGGTCGGCGGATTCGTTAAATTAACACCTAGAGGGAAAAAATCTGGAAATAAGAAGACATGTGATTGTTGGGTTACAATTTCAACACCACTTTCTTCCCGTGAGTGTCGTAAAACTCGGCTAAGGAAGCAAGGCGATATCATACTCATACTCATATATATTTATTGCAAAACCATGGTTACGTAAGGTGGTAGAAATTTTAAATGTTAAGTACATGGGAACCCTGTAAGGGCGTGGCAATTTTTTATAGCTAAAGTTAAACTATACATGCATCATTTCCTTAGAGTAAGTACCTTATTTTATAAGCCTTTAATTATGTAGATTATTATTTAGTTTTGTTAATATTGTTTTATTTTTCGTGGTTATCCTCAAAGAATTCTTGAAGTCTGTAGTAGCTCTTTTGTTACTAAAAATTCCTTGAGTATATGCATGATTTTTTTTTCGGAGGTTTCCTTCTTCAAAGTATCTACAAGCTTATTATATATTTTAACAGACATTATGTTTGGGCTTTTGGGTACAATTTTAATTTAGGGTTAGTTGTCATCACATTTTGTCGATCGTCTATACCCACATTTATGCTTAAGGGGATGCCTTGATTTGAGTCGTACACGCCCCCTAGACAGAGACACGCTGATGCCTTCCGCCCACGAGAAAAAGAGATGTAACACTTCGGGAATCGCTGTTTTGGACAAATTTCGATAAATACTTAACTTAGTGAAGTTTTACTAAAATTTCAAATAGTGAGATTTACGATGAGATAAAATACTATAGTATTAACTTGATTGTGTCGTAAATTAATGTATCGTTTGAGTAGGCTGAGTAAAAAAAGGAAAATACAGACCTAACTTTGTTTTTTTTTTCTATCGAGGAAATGTTAAGCAATCATGTATCGATAAAATCAGATGAACAATCATATAGTCAAGAATCATATACCTGAAAATCAGACCTATTGTTTCTTAATCTAGTCAGAACGGCGTTTCAAAGCACGCGATAATTTCCAATGCACCGCCTTAAAGTGCCACTGGAACATAAGTTTCATATGCTCTGCCTAGCCTCTTTTGGGAATGAAGGCGTGAATCTATAAATGTGTGAATGAATGTCCTTCCATACAACGCAGTCAAGGGCCATTAATGGGGGTAAAAAATCAATCGCATATTGTTTTCTCCGGAAAAACACAAAAGATGCCAAGCAGAGCTCGGTCTGAATCCATTTTTTTTCGATATCAGTGCATAAAAGCTAAAACCCCACTAATTTTATCATCAATTGGGTATTTTAAAGAGTTTATCCTGGCTCCCCAGGAGTCAATATAATTCCAATGGTCCCTCGCAATTATTACTGTTTGGAAGCAGGTCAGAAGACCGTTTTTACCAAAAAGGTCTTTAGCACTACGATTATACAGTCACTTAAGGCATTGTTGAGAAGAGATTGAATAAATTCGGCAGAGTTCCGTCCCGCGTTAGCAATTGTAATAGAATTGGTCACCAGTGGCAAACTTCGGGGTTCCGATTAAGTCCAACCGCTTGGGTTTATATAATGCCGTATTGTGTTGTAACTATAAGACTGTCAGGCAATATTCTAATACGGTAGCTGACAGCAGTAAAATACCAGATTGTGTCTCAATAGGGAACAAGATGATATATTTATGGCGAGGGCGGTACAATGAATCTTAAGCGTAACCAGGTGTTCAAGTGTTTACGCCCTATACTGCAGTAATTTTGCTACCGAGTGACACATACAGTCTTTCACACCTTCTATGAGGAAAATTTAATACCTTATTTGAAGGAAATACTTTTTTCTGGTTTTATTCTTACATCAATTAAACAAACTTCACGAAAATGCTTGGTAAAAATCACAGTTCGACATAATTCTGATATTTAAAACGAAAAAAAAATGAACGCTGTTTTAACGTAGAAAATTGTGACGTCAATTAATTATTCTTGTTTTTATTTCTTAAATTAAAAATTGTTATTTTTCATTACATTATGCTTGTATTTCATGTAAAGTAAATATTATGTAAGTGGTATTTGCAATACCTGATAATACACTCTGAGTACCTAACGATTGCTCGTAGTCCGGTTAATCGAACCAACACGAAATAAAAAGTTCATGTCGTCCGACCACTCCAAACAGTAGGACCAAAGTGGAATTACAATTCCGTGTAGTCAAATTATTCGGACCAGCAGGAAAAAAAAGTTCATGTGGTCCTCCAGTAGGACGAAGCGGTAGGACCACGTGGCCAGAGGGCTATTTCCATACAAACTTAATAATATGTAGCTTGCAGAGCATTTTGACTTTTCATGAAGCTAATTTGACAATCAGTCAACATTTTTTATAGGTACGTACTGTGGTAGCAAACCAGCATACGGTCTGTCTGGTGGTAAGTAGACACCATAGCTTATGAACGCTCCAGGAAAATCACATACACGTTGCCGATCCATTACGCACGCTCCCGGGGACGCGCTGTGATTAGAGTAAGGGTCTCTTTCTGCGATAAATATGCGACCTGAAGTTTTCTTTACTACCGCCCTTTGTAATTACAGTCTACGTCTCGCTCCCGCCGGGAAGTGGGATTGCAATTGCTACTATAATGGCCTCATATGACGTAAACTCGTTTACACATGTGTTATTATAATAATACCCGGAATAGCTTTAATTGCGAGAGATTTGGATTTTATCGTCCATCCTCGCATTTCCAGCTGAATTTCCCCCGGGATGGGAGCAACGAGCTACGTGTGACTGTTGAATTGCTAAAGTAACTCTAACATTCATATTTTCATCTTCTTTTTTGGTCAGTTAACGATGGTTAGGTCTACAACAGCGTATACAGTTCAGAGTCATATGGCAATAGAAATGGGTAATTGCTACCTTTTCTTGTCAAGCAATGGGATAATACATGAGAAACAGTACGGATTCCAAAAAGGTAAAAGTACCACGCAGCTCTTAGCGAAATTCACAGACGAAATAAACATGCACCTAAATGAAAGGAAGCATGTACTGACACTCATGATTGATTTCAGCAAGGCCTTCGATACCTTAAATCATGAAAAATTGTATAACAAACTACAGCAAACTGGTATACAGGGGCCTGCCCTGAACTTGATTAAAAATTATCACATGAATAGGTACAACACAGTCAGCATCGCAGGAGAGCAAAGCGAGCTGCACCAGTCTCTGTATGGCACAGCACAGGGCTCCATAATCGGCCCTACTGAATACCTTATTTACGTCAACGACATGTGCAATATCTTTAGGGAGGCATCTGTATACCAGTTTGCCGACGACACATGCATAATAACAGCTGATTCTGACATAAATGTGGCTGAACGCAAGATGCGGCGCGAGTTCGACTCGTCATGCAGGTGGTCACACGATGCAGGGCTATCCATCAACTACCAAAAAACCAAGGTCGTACACATACACTCACCCCACATCAAGACCAACGTAGTACCTAGTATAATAGCACATGAACACACCTGCATGCACGACTCGGGATCGCGCTGCAATTGCAACTGTAAGCATCTAGATGTAGTAGAACAGCACACATATCTCGGACTAGTAATTGATAACAGATTTAACTGGGGCCCCCACATAGACAGTGTATGTAAGAGACTAAGAGCAATACTAAGTAACTTAAGCATACTCAAACATAAAATGCCATATAACACACTTCGACTATTATACATGGCTATGGCAGACTCCATGATAAACTATGGGCTGTCTAGCTACAGGAGAACCTACAAAACCTATCTACAGCGCATATATAATATACAGATAAGAATGTTAAAAGTCATCGTGCCGCTAAAAATTAAGTACCAATATAAAAATAATTATGATAAACTGTTCCAACACTGTAAAGTATTAAGCATATTTGATAAAGCCAAAATGGCTGTGATATTAGAATATAGTCATAATCTGGGTAAACTAATCAGATATGAAAGATCAACGAAACTCCGTGCACTAGAAAATAGAAATAATTTAATTGTACCAAAAAGCACCAACCTGTATGGACAGAGAGTATGGACCAGTCATTTACCTCATACACTGAATGGTTTGCCCAGAGAAATAGTAGATATAATAGTGGATAAACCCCATAAAACTAAACCTGTACTGAAGAATTTTTTATGTAACGATAAATAATATAAATAAGTTGTAAAAGTAAATACTTAATTAGATATAAATACATTAATAACCTAGCACCTATAATCTTTAAAATTAGAGATTGGCTAAGTTACTAACAGATAAAACAATGTATAAAACTTGAAATAAACAGCTTAAATTTAAAAAAAAAATTTTTTTTTTTTCCCAGGTCCCATATCAAAGGAATGTACCTATTATATATATATATTATTATTATATATATATATTAAGACCTGTACAACTATAGACGTAATAAACGATATGATATGATATGATACGTGATTAACTAGGTATTTATTCATGAATCATCAGTATAAACACAATAAAACATTATACAAATATGATAGAACTAAAACAAGAAACTTTCTCTAACTCCATAAAAATAAAATTATTAGTAACTATTTATTCTTGGGTTCTCCCTTGATACCTTAGCCTTAAATGTTACATTAGAATAAATAAATTTTCTTCTTAAAAGTAAAATGTACACAATAGAATTATTGCAAAATAAACCTCACCTAACCTAACCAAATGACTTTCGATTTGATGATATGAAAAAAATTACAAAAAGATCACTGTTTCGAAGAAAAGTGCTTTAGGGCAAGTAAAACATTAGGTCCAATGAAACATTAGGGCAAAAGTTAGTAGGTCAATGGAGTGGACCCTTAATGTTGTTATTCTGTTCCGTTCGCCAGGAGACAACATAACGAGGGTTTTTGGAAAATTGTTGCAACATGACCTTTTCACATACTTAGACTAGTAAATAGAAAATGGGGTTTAAATGCCAGCGAAAACCTACATCTGGTGGATATCAAATAGTGAAATCACCGTTTGAAAAGTGATTCACATACGCACTAGCTTCAGAAAAATTGACTTACCAAAATACAACCTTATCATGACTTATCTCAAGTACCTATATAGGTAGGTCATATTAACAAGACACATTAACTGGGAAAAATCTGACATAGCTAGTGAACTTAAAAACGGCTCATACAAAATTGTCAAAAATTACGAGAGTAATTACTTTCAAGTCCGTATTCTTACATATTAACCGTTGTATCTAAAATAAGTAAATTGCTGTTTGAATCCTATTTTATTAACTTAAATAAAATTATGGTCACATTTGCGACCGCCATTTAAATCCCGTGTTACTCAAGTAATTAGTTAATTAGTAAGCGACAGCGGTCCTAATTAAAAACATCTTTCACAATCTTAAGTCGGAAAAATCCTTTCATGACAAAATAAGTCACATTTCTGTACCTGAAACTGTTTTTTTTTTTATAATACTTCTATTCCTAGAGGCACAGAGTCTAAAACCGTGTGAATGTGCGCGCTCAGGAACCTAATTAGAACGTTAATTTTGTTCACTATTGTTAACTTCAATGGCTTCTTTCGGCCCTGTAGGATTTCGGCCGCTGAACGACAAGCGCGAAAGCTATACACGCAACTTCGTGGTTACCATTAAGGTGAACGAATTCCATAAAAAAACGTAGTACACTCACACACACGCATCCAAACACACAAACGCACATTCGCCCAAATTAAGTACGTTGTTTATAGTCAATAATTTTAAATAACTGAAACTCAAATATACATAGATAATTAAAAAAAACACATTAGGCACTGTCACGAAATGGACCCAGCTCAGCACGATGCGCTTTAAAGTCAGAGCGCTCTTCCGCAGAGTCCATTGCGTGAAGACACGGCAGGTATGAACCACAGATGGACAATTGAAATAAAAAATAACATATCTAACACAGAAGAGAATCAAAAAAGAACAGCTATACAAACTTTGAAACATACAAAAAAATAAATTAAAAATTAGCTAAGTATAATTGGGTGCCTGTCGTATCGCATAATGTTGATCGTCGTAAAAAAATTTGGCCGAGAATGTTTGAAGTAATGTTGAGTGGCATACTTTCGACACGGTCTCGTATGAGATCCTATGGAAAAAATTGGAAGATAGTACGAGTACACCGGTGGGGGTTGTTGGCATGTTTCGATACTGGTATGCAAACCAGACTAATCAAGTGAGATGGGCAGGCTCGCACTCTGACGTGTACAGGTTGACGTGCGGTGTGAGACAAGGAGGTCTCAGTTCGCCTAGGTTGTTCAACCTTTACATGGATGAGCTGATCGCTAGGCTTAGCAGCACGGGTATTGGATGTTCAATCGGTGGCACAACTGTAAATAACATTAGTTATGCTGACGATATGGTGCTGCTGTGCCCAGCGATCAGTGCTCTTGTCCGGCTGCTGAAGATTTGTGAGGAGTACGCGATGACCCATGGCCTGAAGTACAACACCAAAAAGAGTGAGCTGTTGGTTTTTAATGCGGGTAGCAAGGCTTTTACCGCTATCCCTCAGATTCAGCTGTGTGGGGCTCCTCTTACCAGAGTGTCGCGGTTTAAGTACCTCGGGCACTGGGTCACCGACAACCTCCAGGACGATGCGGATGTCGAGAGGGAACGCAGGGCTTTGGCAGTTAGATGTAACATGCTGTCACGTAGGTTTGCACGCTGTAATGGGAATGTCAAAAAACCCTTTTCAAGGCTTTTTGTCAGTCCTTTTACACGTGCAGCCTATGGACGAACTACACTAAAAAATCACTCAATGCCCTGCGTGTCCAATACAACAACGGCTTCAGGAGGTTGATGGGGCTGTCACGATACTGCAGCGCATCTGGGATGTTCGCAGAGACACGGGTCGATGGTTCCAGTGCCATTATACGAAACAGAACCGCGTCCCTCATGCGTCGTGTGCGTGATAGTTCCAATAGCCTTCTTCAGCTGATTTGGGACAGTCCTGTTTGCGCAGTGTGGAGGCAGTGGAACGCCCTACATATGGGCTCAAGAGTTGCGGTGTATAATTTAATGTAACTAACGTAGTTTTATAAGTTTTTATTGTTACTAACATGATATGGACATGAGTCTGAAATAAATAATTTGATTTGATTTGATTTGATTTGATACTACTTATTTAGCCTATTAATGTTTGCGCATACACATTTAAAAGTTCTAAAGTATGTTTATATTAATATTGATTACTCGAACATCGAATTACCTAAAAAGCAATAGTCCTAATTTTCATTGTCATAGTAATTATTTTGCCTATTATTAAATTAGCCAAAATTACACCACTTAAACTATTTTTTCCAAAATTTTGTACTATTTTTAAACTCTGAGCAGACCCAACCTACATCTAGATTAATAAGATTGGTTCGTTAGTTGCCTTTTGTCCCTCAGAGCCGAAATAGGGGCCCCGCGAAGCGGGGCTGACATCGACATGAGGGCGGGTCATAAGTTATTCACATAATAGGCAATTCTCAGTCGAGCCAACCTGAATTTAAATTATTTATATAGGTTCGTTAGTTACCTTTTGTCCCTCAGAGCAGAAATAGGGCCCTCGCGAAGCTCCGTCGAAATGAGGGCGGGTCATAGGTAATTTAAGTAATAGGTAATAGGTTTGTAAATTAAAAATTCTACAACATAAATTTCGACACAATAAACATTCGGACAATAAATATTTAGGACAATCGATATATATGCGTAACAATATACATGCACAACATTTTTAGAACATTAAATTTTAGTAACATCAAAGTTAAGCACATCAATCATTCAAAAAAAAAACTTCGACACAATAAGCATTCAAACAATAAATATTTATGACAATCGATATTAGAAAAAAATATGCACAACAATGTTTATGCCATACGTTATTCGGCATAAAGTTGGTTTGCGACAAAATTTTAGGATCAACAATTTTATAGACCCGTTTAATTTCATAAAAATGATGCAACCGCGCAGTTTCTTGGCATGCGAAAACAAAGTAAAAGTTATTTATTCTTCAACTTAGGCATATTACATGCACCTATGAATTCAAATTCAAATTCAAATTCAAATTATTTATTCTGCAAATAGGCCACAAGGGCACTTTTACATGTCAAACGGTAATTTACAATAAAAATAATAATCTTACAATAAAAGAATAATAATCTTACACAATAATAATTTAAAATTTGCACATTAAGGACTGATATAACAACACACTAAATGTCACAAAGTTAATGAAAACAAAACAAAATATGACCATTACATTCGATTAGGATAAGGTCTGTGCATTAACAGAAAGTTAATGATATTAATTCAGTATTCCAGAGATGTATAAGGTCTCTGAGCGTCCAAGTACAATTAATAATTATTCAATGTTCGTAGAGATGTATACGGTCTCTAAGCGTCCAAACAAAACAATAAAAAAAGGAATATTAATGTAATATTGTCAGTGATGTACATGGTCAATAACAATAAAACGTGTCAAGATCGGAATGATGTCTCTCGTCAATACAATAATAATAAAATAACACTAGTATTTAAGAAGTTAGGTACTATGCCCTTGCAAGCATGAACAGTCCGGACTCCACAAACAGCACCCGATCACGAGTATGACGCATATCTCAGCCATCGCCTCCCTCAACCATATGTTAGGGAAGGTGGCGACCCGATCAACGACGCCACCGTAAGCAAAGCTCTTTAAGCGAGCATGACATATTCAAGCCACCGGACAGTGTTAAGAACAAAGATTAATAAGCGACTTGCTCGGCGAGAAACAGCATTACGTGCTCTATGAATGTCGATAAACTACCACCAGTTCGGAAAGAAAACCTCTGCCTCGAAAAGAACCGGTGTTTAAAACTCGTTGTTAAAAACAGTGTACGATAAATAATTTTGCTATTGTTTTACGACAGATTTGAATTTAGAGTCAGTAAGTTGGACCCGGGTATGTCCTAAAACTACGACCAAGACCACCGGGGGATGGGCAGCAGCATCCCTGGAGTGCGGTGGAAATACTGCGATCGCCAACCCGCATGCCAAGCGTGGCGATTATGGCATATACCCCCTAATGATAAGTACAAAAAGACCACGGCCCCGAGGTTCCGGCGACCCCCGGTACCCTGGTTGTGGTAGCCGCCAGGGCACCAGCGGGGTCAGGGGTGCGAAGAATCTCCGGCGAAGATCCGGCTACCACCACCGACGACCCCTGGCCCTGGCAACTTATAACACGCGCACACTGCGGACCGACGAAAGGATAGCGGAACTGGAGGTAGGATTGAGCAAGTGCCGCTGGGATGTCATAGGGTTATCTGAAGTCCGAAGAGAGGGGGAGGACACGATAACCCTCAAATCCGGCAACTTGCTCTATTTCCGGGAGGGCGACCGTGGACCGGATAACGTGGTGAAGATCGAGAGTGTGTCGACTAGGGTGGCGTACCTAATACTCAGAGTATCCACCCGGTACTCATTGAAGGTCATTCAGGTTTACGCACCGACCTCGGCACACTCCGACGAAGAGGTGGAGGCTATGTATGAAGATATATCGAAGGCCATGCATAGTTCCAAAACCTACTTCACCGTTGTTATGGGGGACTTCAACGCAAAACTGGGCAAGAAAGATGGTGAAGAGCTGAGAGTGGGGCAATTTGGAGTTGGAAGTCGGAACCACCGGGGCCAACTACTGGCTGGCTTCTTGGAGAAGGAAGGACTCTACATGATGAATTCCTTCTTCAAGAAACGCGAGCACAGAAAGTGGACCTGGATGAGTCCCGACGGTGCAACTAAAAACGAGAGTTTCATCATGTCGACGAGGAAGCATATATTCAACGATGTCTCTGTGATCAATACGGTCAAAACCGGGAGCGATCACCGTCTGGTAAGAGGCACATTGAATATATGCGTCAAGCAAGAGCGCTCTCGATTGATGAAGTCTACGCTCCGTCCAGCATCAATTCAAATTCAAAACCCCGAGAGCTTCCAGCTGGAACTCCAAAACCGTTTTGATTGCCTAGGCGGCGATGTGGACGAATTGAACGACGGGTTTGTGGAAGCTGTCCGTGTCACTGGGTCTAAGTTCTTCAAGGCCCAAGGCACTAACGGAACTAAAAGGCTATCTAGCCCCACTAAGAAGCTCATGAAGGAAAGGAGTGAAATGATTCTACAGTCTTCAGCCGACGCGACCTTATACCGGCAGCTCAATAAACAGATCTCCAAGTCCCTTACCCGCGATCTGCGCCAAATCAATACAAATCGTATTGAAGAGGCCATACAGCGTAATAAGGGCTCTAAAGTATTCTCGAGAGATCTGTCTATAGGGCAGAGCCAGCTCGTGAAGTTAAAAACTGAAGATGGTAGAATCGTTTCCTCTAAACCTGAGATTCTGGGTGAGATAGAGCGCTTTTACGGACAGCTATACACATCAACGCGCAGACCCGAAGTTAGTCAGGCGGAAGACCCTAGAGCTAGACTAACCCGACACTATACCGACGACATCCCGGACATCAGCCTGTACGAGATTGTAATGGCTCTTAAACAGCTCAAGAACAACAGAGCACCCGGGGAAGACGGAATAACAGCCGAACTTCTGAAGGCGGGTGGAAAACCGGTCCTTACGGCCCTTCAGAAGTTGTTCGGTTCCGTCTTACTGGAAGGGAGAACTCCAAAGGCATGGAACAGAGGTGTGGTGGTGCTGTTCTTCAAAAAGGGTGACAACACTCTGCTGAAGAACTACAGACCCATCTCACTTCTGAGCCATGTCTATAAGCTGTTTTCGAGGATCATTACAAACCGTCTCGTACGCAGGCTAGATGACTTCCAGCCTCCCGAACAAGCCGGTTTCAGAAGAGGCTTTAGTACCGTAGACCACATCCACACGCTTCGTCAGGTTATACAGAAGACCGAGAAGTATAACCTGCCTCTCTGCTTAGCGTTCGTGGACTACGAAAAAGCCTTCGATTCGATTGAAACCTGGGCTGTACTACAGTCTCTCCAGCGGTGCCAAGTTGACTATCGCTATATCGAAGTGCTGAAGTGTTTGTACGAGAGCGCCACTATGTCAGTCCGACTCCAGGACCGGAACTCGAAACCTATTCCGCTGCAGCGGGGAGTCAGGCAAGGAGATGTTATTTCTCCAAAACTGTTCACCGCTGCACTGGAGGACGTTTTCAAGACTCTGGACTGGAGAAGGCTAGGCATCAGCATCAACGGCGAGTACATCACTCACCTTCGGTTTGCTGACGATATAGTAGTCTTGGCTGAGACCATGGAGGACTTAAGTACGATACTCGATGACCTCAGTAAAGCATCCGAGCGAGTTGGTCTAAGAATGAACATGGATAAGACGAAGATCATGTCAAATGCCCATGTAGTACCAACTCCCATTACAATCGGACACTTTACGCTCGAAGTTGTAGACGATTATGTATACCTAGGACAGACGATCCAGTTAGGTAGGTCCAACTTCGAGAAAGAGGTCCATCGTCGAATCCGACTCGGCTGGGCAGCGTTCGGGAAGCTACGGCAAATCTTTTCGTCCAATATTCCGCAGTGTCTCAAGACGAAAGTCTTTGACCAGTGTGTGTTGCCAGTGATGACATATGGCACTGAAACGTGGTCGCTTACTATGGGCCTCATAAGAAGGCTCAAAGTCACCCAAAGGGCAATGGAGAGGGCCATGTTGGGAGTTTCTCTGCGTGACCGCATCAGAAATGAGGCTATCCGCAGCAGAACCAAGGTATCCGATATAGCCCTCCGGATCGCTAAACTTAAGTGGCAGTGGGCGGGGCACATAGCACGTAGAACCGATGGCCGTTGGGGCGGAAAGGTTCTCGAGTGGCGACCACGTACCGGAAGGCGCAGCGTGGGTAGGCCCCCGACAAGGTGGACTGATGACCTGGTAAAAGTTGCGGGAGTCCGCTGGATGCGGGTGGCGCGGGATCGGTCACTTTGGCACTCTTTGGGGGAGGCCTATGTCCAGCAGTGGACGTCTTTCGGCTGATATGGTGATGATGATGATGAAGTTCGACAATGTGCCGATATGATACAGAGAGAAAGAATATAATGGAAAAATAAACCATCTTCGTCTGTAGCCCCCGACAGGACTCGAACCTGCGACCTTTCTATTAACTCGACTGCTCTGACCGGTTGTTCGGAAATGTGTTTTGGACTTGTATTGTTCAAACATGTTCGTCCCTCAAACTGGTCAGTATATAATTTCCTAGTTATGTTACGTTTTTTCCCTGTGAGTATCTCATTGAGTTTACCATTGGTGTTGGCCTTCGCCGTCTTGTTTTATTTTGAAATATTCCCGTCACAGTTAATTTCGCCAAGAGCTGAGAATTGAATATTTAAATTATTTGCCGAGGAAGCCTAAACCTACGTGGAAAAAAATTAATCACGCTACAATTGTAATATGTGAGCGTCTTTGTGAAATTAACTGTGTACTCAAAATTGTTTTCCTCAAACGCGTATTACGATTAACGTCCGATTCTTTTATTATCTGGAAAAGGTTGTTACCTATTTTAGAAATTATCGTGCTATTTATTCCAGTTTAAATTGAAATCCTCACATCGGTATACTTATTTACCCAACTTTGCAACCTTCAATAGTGACAGCCCTGAAAGGGTTAGGGTACCCGATCCATGTTGGGACGGTTGTTAGGCTTCGTTCGGGATAGTGTCGGCTTAAAGTTTGTGATGTACTTAAATTAGTGGGGTTTGGATGCCCTATTATCCAAGATACTTCTATTGCGAAGATTATAAATAAACTTTGTTATCTAGTGTGTTGAACACGTTTTAATTCGTTAGACTTTTAATATTGTTTCACAATTATTGTATCATATTTAGATGTATCAGTAAGTTATGACATTATAATAGGATTAGGCTTCACATGAATTTTCATAAATAACTATCAAGAAGAAGGAACATTAGGAAACTCGACTATCAGTTATCGGTACAAAAATACACTTAGATTTATTTAACGTACGTGTACGTATGAGACGTTATAAAATCAACCGTCTGGCCCCTATTTCACCAGCTTGACAATTGTCACCAGACAACGACAATTCTCCGTACATTTCTGGTTCCACAAGAGACCTAGTAACCCCCTTAACTTCTAGAACAATCAATGTATGGCGAATTGTACGTGTCAGGTGACAATTGTCAAGTTCGTGAAATAGGGGCCTGGTCGGAAGTTCCCGCAAACGACAATTTGGATGAAAAAAATATTTGTATGAATGTGATTAACGCGATTTTTTTAAATTAAAATTCCTTGGTCGTTGTCTGCTTCAATGGTAGGTGTACTGAAGTGTCAGTATATTTATCTGTTGGTTGAGTCACGATCACCAAAATCAGAAATGAAGTACATTTGAAGTAATCCTGTCTAATTGAAGAGTAATAATATTCCTATTAAATTGAATTAAATTACTTATGCGCTACAACTGCTTTGCCCACCAGCGATAAATCAAATTATGTGGAACTTGAGACTGGAATATGTCATACAAATAGATAAGATATCTAACGAACACGATAAGATTAGATGCATGCATGCATGTCCACAAACTTTTCTGCTTTGCTTTAATGTTTACTGGTAGGACTTCAAAAAATGAAGAGGTTCTCAATTCGTTGAAATCTTAATTTTTTATGTAAGTATGTATGTTCCCAGATTACTCGACTCGGAGACGCGTGGAAAGGAAAGATTTGGTTTGTTATTATTTTGTTAACTTAGGGTGTTTCCCCTATGGATACCCCCCTGGGTACAATCTACCTTTTAAACAAGACCACCTGTTCCTATGTTCATCATGTCGGGATTTGTTGAAGAATAGCGAAGTACGGAATTGAAGTACGAACTTTGTTTTTAAAGTAGTGTGGAATAAAGTTTAAATAAATCAATAATATAGAAGACTAATGCAAAAAATATACTCATAGTAATTCATCCAACCATTATTTTGTTAAAAAAACCACGACACAGCGAACAAAACAGCGAACTGCGCTTGAGGAGCCATTGGGAGTCGTGAATGTTAATTGTCGCTGCGAAAGGAACGTTAAATTAACGGATTCCTAGGAAATGGGTTTGTTTCTTATTTCACGCGAGGTTGAACGTAAAGTACGCTTCACATTCTCGGGGGAATCACTTGGAAAAGTACAATGCAGTGTCAACTGTAAGGTAAAACACAAATATATTTATGTATTTTAATCATTGACAAACAACACTGTCCATTCCCTATCATTTCGGAGCTCTCAGCCCGTGCTAGCAGTGTGACGTAAAGGTATCTATAGCCTGGTGGTGATGATTTGATTTTGATTGCTCAATACAAGAACTTATCGTACAAGAGGCGGATGTATTGCCGTAAGCATGCTCAACCATAACCTTTGGCAAAACAGTCATACGTGATTAAAAAGAAAAAAAATGGATACTGCACACATTAGTTTTACTTGCGAACGGATGCCCATTACAAAAAATGGCGCAATACTCGCACAAATCCACGATATATCATGCGTTTTTTTTTATAAATTTCCAGAACGAGTCGACATAAAAGTCTAAAAGTATAATAACCGAACCTGCACATAAAATTTCACGAGAATCAGTTGAAAAATGTGACCTGACCTGAAAAGGAGAACAGCCAGATAGCAGGACGGCTGGACAACAGGACAGTCCGACAGCAGCAATTCGCTTCGCTCACTCGTTCAGAAAACGCTACCTTAACTAGTATCTGTGTATTTCACACTTTAAACGGTTTGACGAAACCGACAAAGATCCCTATGGAAATAAGACGCCTCAATTCAGCTATTACAATTTCAAATTCAGTCGCTCCTTAGTTATCACAATCAGCATAAGCCTATCGGAAAGTCATTTTTAATCCTCCATTTATCGTCAATTCCTCCTTTTATTACCATCTCTGAAAATATCTCATTATATTGTAGATAGGCTAAAAAGGTGGGATAGCTCATTGACTCGCCTCACAAGCACAATGGGGCACTCTGCCAGGACATTCGAGTTAATAGCCAAACTGATGGCAGCGGCGGAAAGAAATGTACAATGTACTCACTCTTTGTTGTGTTTTGAGATATGTTAACGCTTTTTATCTGGCATTGTGAGGTTTTCGGATGCTTAGATACGTTTCTGAATCACCCAGGCTGTATAACATTAAATCAAGAATGATTTAATTTGATAAGATTTGGTTGTATAAGGACCGTTTGATGCCGTCATCATATCAGCCGAAAACTTCCACTGCTGGACATAGGTACTAAGAGTGCCACAATGACCTATCCTGGGCAACCCGCATCCAGCGGACTCCTGCGACCTACCAGGTCGTTAGTCCACCTTGTGAGGGGTCTTGCCCCGCTCACTTCCAATTAAACGCTAAAAGGCCTTCTACACGATCGGGACCAACCACCAACCATCGTGTCCTTGGTCGGATCAACCATTTTTTGCATTCATTCTACACGGTAACCTATCGCAATTACTAAAATCTATTGACCGAATATCGTTTGTCCGAAAACCTTTCGTATTATTATGAGTTCTCCGAATATACAATTCATTACTTTTTTCATTTACCATACGATGTTATCCAAACGTTTCAGTTGTCCGAAAAACTTTTACCGCTACAGTCATTTGGGCTTTGGCTTGTTACAACTTTTGTTTCACAGCCAATTTTTTCACTTTCCGCATTTCATACGTTTAGCCAAATGTTGATTTAGCGGGAAATTCATAAGTAGTTTTACTGAGACTCTAAGGCAGGTCGGTGTAGGTACGACGACGAGCGAAGTGAGGAGGAGTGTCAGGTAAACTGCGACCCTACAGCGCGCGAGCCGAGCGAGCATAGCGAGCGTGCCGCGGCAGCGGCCACCGAAGCGCCAGAACCGAACACCGAATGCTTACATATTTACTTATCCATCCATGGTTCCATCGGAAGACCAGCGCTGGCCACCAGGCCAGCACAACGCTGAGATGGAACCATTTCGTGGCAATTTGTCTACCATTCTGTTTTTTTTTTAATTTATGTACATGTATGTGCTGTTGCCATGAATAAATATGATTCTATTCTATTCTATTCTATTCTACTGTTTAAGTATGGGTCAGGTCGGAAGAAAAAGAAATAACTTGAAACGCCGCCATTTCATGATATGCCTAAAAGTTGGCCAGGCTTATCACGATGTGCCTGATAAACAATTCGGCAGATCGATGAGAACAACGCATTCGTCGATATTCCTAGCTCTATACAGGCACATCGAAAAGTAGTTTCTTTCTTGGCCACTGGTGGCGCTGCGTATGCGATGGCGGCCGTGTTTGTTGGGAGCCAATAATCAGGGCGGACAAAAATGGCTTGTCATAAGCGAACTCTGTCTTAGGTCGGTTAGGTTAGGGTTTACTTGTGCCCCTCAGACCAGAAATAGACACCCCGCGCAGCGGGGTGGCGTCGACTCGCTGGAGATTATCAGTCCGCACTCCTTTTTTTTCATGTAGGTACGTATGCGATATGCCTCGGAATTTCGTGATCTGGCGAATTTTACAATCCCCCGCCGACATATACATACAGCTTTAGGAGGATAACCTTAATTTAATGTTAAACTTTTTGCTAATGTTTTTAATATTGAAAATGCATAAGGTAACAACCATTTTCATAAACAAACATGAATTAGTAACATATGTGTGCTCCGTATAAACAATAATATTATGTCAAATATAATAAAGCCGATTTGATAAAATACGAACAGATTATCAAGCGAATCGTTACGTCGGTATAACGATATTGCGGGTATACCAATAATTGGGAATCATGGATTTGTCAAACAATCACAAAAGCTAACGTAACTAACCTAACCTAACCTAACCTAACCTAACCACGATCGGTGGTTGACTCAACTTGTCAGTTCTTCTCCGGTATTTGAACAGAACTGTAGCGATGGCTACTTGCCTTTCAAAGCAACACAAGATCGGTTTGGTATTTTTTTTAAACGTTTGAGTGAAGAAGAAAAATGTATTTGAGCTTCTTTTTCAAAAGCTCCCATGCTTGAGTTTTTTAGTTCTTATTTTTGTATAAATCGGATCCAATGTCCCAAAGACATGGTAAATCAAAATATAAAGACATAAATTCGGTCAGAACCTCTCGTTCGCGGCTTTCTTTTTGCAAATCCATTGCACAACGTGCGCTCGCAACTACTGACAAGCACACACTGAAGCGCTCCCGTCGACAGCTCCAGACGGTTGGGCACAACCACGGACGCAGCCTGTCGCGAGGGGTGCGCTCGCGACCAAGGCCGTTGACATCAACCAAATATCGGTCGGGTCAACCGCATTCTATACGGTCCATTTTTATATCAACCCGACCAAGGACACGTTGGTTGGCGGTTGGTCCCGATCGTGTAGAAGGCCTTTAACGACGGTAAGTGTATGTATGTTAATAAAAAACATTTTCCGTAAGTACAAGCTTTCGCCTTTGTTGGTTGTACTTTGTTGCACGACCATCAACTAACTCCATCCAATGAGCCAAACCTCGACGGATTATCTCGTGTAGTTTAGAGTAGGTATATCGTCGAATACGCTCGGTGGTGGCATGATTATTGTTTGATATGGCTCTTTCAAAGTCAAGGTGAGACTAACCCAATTATTCATTATACATAACAAACTCATATGCCTGTAACACAAACTTGTTTTGTTCCTTTCTTGATACCCTCTTCATCTCCCAAAGTAAAGAATCTTAGCCTCATTTTTCCGCGGGCGAATTAATATAGTCCTGGCATCTTACTGACCTCAATTGAAAATTCTTGCCATTTTCCAAGGTTTTTTATGAAGATGTAAACTTTTGTTGGGCCAACTTCGCGGCATTATTGAAGAGGAAAATTTTAATATTATGAAAATTTTATTTCAAGCAAATTGACGGTTAGTTTGTAATTTGTTATTGAAAGCTTGCTTTTTTAGGTTGCATCGCTAGAGTGGTGAAGAATTTTCCGCCTTCTAGGTTTTCAATACAACTTAGATACCCTAACTAGAAAAAAATTTAAATTTTGAACTAGCACAAAAGATTCAATATCGAAAAAGGGTAATAGTGTGACTCGTTGATAGTAAGAAAAAAAGACTTTGTATTACCTACATATTAGCACTGGCGCGCGCTCGATTGCAGTCCACATGCGTATGTTTTTAGGGTTCCGTACGCAAAGGGTAAAAACGGAACCCTATTACTAAGGCTCCGCTGTCACCAGGCTGTATCTCATGAACCGTGATAGTTGGACTTGAAATTTTCACAGATGATGTATTTCTGTTGCCGCTATAACCACAAAAAAAATTAAGGGGACGGTACTTTCATTCTTTAATTATGGGTATTACTTATATCAGCAGATACATAGACGGTACGTGAAGTAGAGCGATGGAAGATAGACGCTTGAGGAATATGCTTGGAGTATCTTGCATTGAAATTCTTACAAATGAGTCCATACTCCAGGAATTCGGCATCAAGCAGCGTCTATCATCCATATAGCAGTCTTGTCTCGCAGCCTTACGTTTTTTGGGCACATATTTTGTCGAGGAGACCTAGCTATCGAGCGACTTGTGGTGCAGGGAAACCTTTCCCTGAGCACCAGACCGCGAGGCAGGTCAGCAATGATACGGACAGACCAGATTAAAGTAGACGCATCACTACAAGCAAGTATGAGGAAGGCGACTGTCAGAGAGAAATGGCGGCGTGTTATGAAGCTTGCTACCAACACATAAAATGATGACCACGGCCAGGGTGGATCAAGAGAAAAACGACGAAGAAGAAGATGACTTATATCGCATTGACATAAGTGTTTCGCTAAATTATAATTCATCAAATAAAAAGTGCATTTGAATTAATTACATTTGATACATGTCATTTATAAAAATTTACTTTATTTATCTAGGAAACTTATCTTATCTGTACAATCGAAAAGTGAAGTATAACCATGACAAATTATAAAATTTAACGGTAATAATTGACAAGTTTTACTTCTTATGCAATTGAATAATAAACAATGACAAGCGACAACAAAAAAATTGCGATTTTACATCCAAAACTTCAAAAGCACTGCTTCAAAATCACCACAAACTTTTTCAATGGAATTTCTGAATCCACATGAACTATTTGAAAACCAACGTCAAGACCATTGAATAAAAAGTTCAACAAAATACATTTATAACATTGAGAGCACTACGCGAATAAAACACGAACTATTCGAACTATCGACAATGGAAAGGATTTTTAGATTTAGTAACGAATGTGTAACAGGAATGCATTCATAGGATATTGTTGTGTTCGAGTATTCCTCTACCAATTGACGTGAATGATAGTACATTGCTGTAGGGGCTAGACAGTATAGCAATAGCTGGACGTGTGGGTTCGAGGTCCGAGCGGCGCCCTGTGACAGGTTGAATCGCTGTTTCAACAGTGCTACAAAAACATTGTTGGACAATTTGAAATCATAAAAAGCCTGCACGTGCGACGCCCAGCTAACAGTTTTGAAACTTGAATTCTGAACATGTATTGACACATATATTGTGAAAAGTTATTTGTTAAACAAAATGTACAGTGGTTTTTACCGGCTTCACATTTGGTTTAGCTATTTCTCACTTTAGGTCGGTCAGCCATTGAAGTTAGTTGGTTATTTGTCACTTTCACGTGCGCCACTAACCTTAGCCAATAAATGGTGGACATGCAGGACGAATTTGTCAAAAAAAATTGACAACGCCAGATAACCTTTTTTTCTTGACTTTTCTTTGATCGAGACAAGACCGGAGTAAAGGATCTAGTCTACCGTAAAGCCGGAGCTACACTTTTGATACCTACCATCAAAAATGAATCCCAGATAAGATTTGAAACAGTTGGTGTGTTTATAGTGCGAATCATTTGTCTAGAACTTTCTTTGTAGAAACACAAAAAGAAAGAATAGCCATTGTCTTTAATTGTTTACTACTACTAATAAAAAGTTGTTAATACTTGCATACCTTTTGTTTTAATTTGAACCTTGCTAATTTAACGATACAAGTAAATTATTTTTTAAACATGTCCTTTTTCATATCTAATTTTTTTCATGATTTAAAAATACAATAAATTGATGAGTCTTAAGATAAGCTCCGTTACAGAAAAAACATTCGCAGTATACTACTCTTTTCAAATCAAACACCAAGTACCAATAAATTGTAGTCTTAGATATATAACATGTTGTCAATTCAACAAGTTAAAATACACCCTGTTGCCTCCTCATTTCAGAATAACAACAAGAAAACGTGACACTTTACTTAATACACACGTATTAATAAAAACCTTGAGTTATTTAATTTAGACGATCAGTTTACTTAAAGTATTCCAATGTTGAATCATTTCTCGAAACCTTATAGCACTTCATAAAACACAAAAACGCTTGGCATTTGGCTAGAAATAACACTGGAATAAACAACCAACAAAGCTAGAGTCTATTAAATATTAAATGAAGCAGGTTCCGTAAGATTATTAAATAATTCTGTGGTTTTTATTTTTTTTACCGAACTGAATTGATGATAAATAATCATCATCACGCCTTACTTTCGTATCGCTGCATTTATTTAGTTACTCTGTCTTTCATTATCAGAATGACGGAAACATGACGCTAACACAAACCTTATTGAGTGGCTTATTGGACTAGTTCGATTTGTATAAGAGTTTTCCCCAAATATGTTACTTAAATAGTGCCCAGTGACAAGGGAAACAGAAAGAGAGACTTTCGTCCAGCAGTTAGAATTGCATATCCTCTAGCCGCCCAAAGGCCTTTTAAAAGGCCGTGTCAGTTATTGAAAATTCAAATACATTCCATTAAAAGTGACTCAAATTTCGCTGTTCGTTTTTGCGTGCTCGGCGGCTGGCTATGCAAACAAAACTTTGGTCTAGATATTATTACCAACGTTAAGGGCTCATCATCATCATCATCACATCAGCGGATAGGTGACACAGGTCACCCCTAAAGTATGCCACAATGGCCACCCGAATCCAACGGACATCCGCGACCATTACCAGGTAAATGTCAAAGGGCTTTGACACCCATTTTTGGGTAAATTCTTGACACGCGTAAACGTCGTTTTCTTTTAAGAGATAATAGATTATTTTATGTGATAAAAGCTTGTAGGTAAAAGGAGCGTCGGCCGTCCACCAGCTCGATGGGTGGACGATATTAGGAAGACTGCGGGTCACTTCTCGATAAGATTAGCTCAGGATAGCGACGGGGGGCGTAATGGCTAGGTCGAAGGCCTATGCTCAGCAGTGGGCAATTACGGGCTGAAAATGATGATGCTGAAAGCATTTTATATCATTATATGTATGGTCGTAGTATGCACGTCAGCCTTTAACTACAGAGTATAGGAAAGTCAACTTTTCTTTCTTGACTCTGAAAGTCTGTATGATCCGAATACAGCTTGAAAACGTTTGACAAAACTAGACAAAGAACCCTAAAAGCTGGGAAAATTGTTTGAAAACAATATACTTGGAAATTGACAGTCGCGGCCGAAACATGTGTACCGTGCCACGGTGTTCGTCGGGGAATACAATACAAATATAACGTGTGAATTTATTATAAAAAAACCCTTTAGCTGTGCGTGTAAGGGGAGCGGTAAACGAAAAAAAAGTCCGCTAATACTTAGGAGATGCGTTAGCGAGGCTAACAATGCCATTGGTGGACTTGTATGTATGTAAGCACTATATTGTACACAATAACGGGTAAACGAATATACATGTAACACTATGCCAAAGTACAAAGGTGATCTTATCCGTATAGGGGATCTCTTCCAGTTAACTTTTGAGCAATTGAGAGGAGAAAGGTAGAACGAGATAGGCAAACTTATACAGTGTACAAAAACATACAAAATAAAATGAAAACCATAATAATAATAGGTACCACATAACAGTAAATATACTTTACGTCACACCTGGCCATAATGCGAGTTTTACTGCACGCGGCGCGTACGGGAAAACTCGCATTGTGGCCAGGTGAAGACGTAAAATTTTGTACGCAACACGGGCGGTAATTCGTAAAGCCCCAGAGCGCATATTTATGGCCCTCACCTTCGGTTCGGGCCACAAACAACTGCGATCTGGGGCATTCACGAATTCACCGCCCTAGTTACGTAATGTACTATTACGTCACACCTGGCCATAATGCGAGTTTTACTGCACGCTGCGCCTACGGGAAAACTCGCATTGTGGCCAGGTGAAGACGTAAAATTTTGTACTCAACAGGGGCGGTAATTCGTAAAGCCCCAGAGCGCATATTTATGGCCCTCACCTTCGGTTCGGGCCACAAACACCTGTGATCTGGGCATTCACGAATTCACCGCCCTAGTTACGTAATGTATTATTATAGTATACACTCTTTTATGTAATATATATCGCAAACATACAATCAATAAATAAATATATATTCACACTCCGCTACCCCGCATTTATTTATATATTGTATTTATTCGCAAAGCTCTGGTTAATACTCGCCTTTCTTCATAAAACTTACGACTTAATGGCGCTTGATAGGCAAAAGTTTGTAAGTTCGCTTGCAGGGGAGGGGTAATCTCCTGAACTTTTTATCCTATTCCAATTTTTTTTTTCTTTAATGAAATTAAACAGTGTATCATTAACACTGTGACTGCCAGGACCATTTTACAAGTCTACAATTCAACAAAATTGTACAATTTTCCATAGAAAAAGTTGTAATTTTTTTCAAATTGTATGCTTGTAAAGTTTTGTGGTATAGGGACCTGGGACCCGCGGGTGCCTACGCCGTAGTCGCTTTCCGCTACATACGAGGAAAATCACGGGATCTGCTACAAGCGTAGCGCGTAGCGATTCTTAGCAGTGAATGTGTTAAGCCATTCACAAGTATTTTGTAAAACATGTACCAAGGCAGATCAGTAAGTTTTAGAAACAATGATGTAACATAATAAAGAGGTAGATACGTTGTCCATGCAAGTCCGTGTTTAAAAATGGCCACCGAATCAGACAGCTGAGACACGTTTATACGTTTCCATTGACGAGGCGGAACTGAGGCAAGTTGGTACTTAACTAAGTTTTAGTGTGCCAATTTGGATCGCTTATAACCTGATGTTATATAAATAGGAGTTAGATACCTCTTATTTATATAACATCATTGTATAGAAAAGTATAAATACGTATTAGAAAGTAGAAACTTTTCTAAATATAGTCAGTAACAAAATGGACCAGCAGGGTCGTTATCAGACATTTGACACGGACGTCTTTATTCAATCAAACTCAAGATTTCATATCATTTATAACAATTTGAACACTAGTGCTACCCGTGTGGTGTCGGGTTATAATTTCACCACCCCCTTTCTTCCCGTGGGTGTCGTAAAAGTCGACTAAGGGACCAGGGTTGAAGTGTGTTGTGGGCGATGGGCTAGCAACCTATCACTGCAATATCACATTTTGTCGATCTTTTATACCCACATTTATGCTAAAAGTGGCGCTGAAACATACGTTTCATGTGCTCTGCCTAACCCTTTTGGGAATAAAGGCGTGTATGTATGTATGAATACTAGTTTAAAGTACCTACGAAACTGGACTTATAATAGGTACTGAGTGTATTGGGAGATCTATCGCACTTGCTAGTTTGAGCGACAAGGACGGAAATACTCGAAGTTCGTTTTCGTTTCGCAGTGACCCCTCTGTTTTGAATTAGTGCACTGTGGCTCAGCAGTAACATTCAGTTATTGTTTTGTGTCTCATTTTGCGTTTTTGATATGGCTTGTGGTGGCCCCATTTACTTTAGCCGCCTGTTAAGCCCAGTGTACTGAAATACCTACAGCTACATATGGATGTATGTTTGTATCTGTCATCTTATTTTACACTAGCTGCCCGCGCAGCTTCATTGTACTGGAAAAAGTGCTCGCGGACTAGCACTGTTGTCAAGGATATTATATATATATATATATATATATATATATATATATATATATATTTATATATAAAGCCTAGTGGTTCAGGGATGCGGCTGTCAAACGGCGGTCGTGGGTTCAAATCCCGGCTCGTACCAATGAGTTTTTCGGAACTTATGTGCGCAATATAATTTGATATTTACCGTTAGCTTTTCGATGAAGGAAAAACATCGTGAGGAAACCTGCATACATCTGCGAAGAAATTCAAAGGTGTATGTGAAGTGCCCAACCTGCACTGGGCCAGCGTGGGGACTACTGTCCGTTCCTTCTCATCCATGAGAGGAGGCCTGTGCCCAGCAGTGGGACGTATATAGGCTGATTTATTATTATATTATTATTATATTATTTGTTAGCCTATATACTCGGCAATTGCCTATGCTTTCTCGACATTTGTCCGAATCCTGATTACCGAGGCAAAGGAAAACCAAAAATAAATGTCGAGACGACCTCGACGCATGTAACGATTGGCGGGAATTTGGTTGGATGAATGATAAAATTTTCGAGCGATTCACCTCATCGTCATCGTATTAGCCAAAAGTCGTCCACTGCAGGACATAGGCATCTCCCAAAGAGTGCCAAAATGACCGGTCCTGTGCCACCCGCATCCAGCGGACACCCACGACGTTTACCAGGTCATCACTCCATCTTGTGGGGGGCCCACCCACGCTGCGCCTTCCGGTACATGGTCGACACTCGAGAACCTTCCCGAACCCGATTCAACTCGAACGTTCATAAATGAGGCATTTTTTAAATATTCAGTGCCAGTCACAACACAGACATCAGGGTGCTACTTTTCGCTACATATGGAGTTTTAGCTGCCACGGACTTTAGCTTAGCGCTACGCGCGTCGCGTACCAGCAACCTTGACTTTTAATTGATTAATTATGCACCTATGTAATGAAACTCAAGACATTTGCATGCCTGCATTTGAGCTTAATATGTGTTATGAAATCTTATTTACATCCATATTATATACCTACTGTACTCTGGTAAATGATAATGATTGAGCGAATGGAGCCCGTTCAAGGTTACACATTCACTACCAAGAATAGCTACGCGCTACACTCGTAACCGATCCCGTGGTTTTCCCCGTTTGTAGTGGAAAGCGCCTGCAGCGTAGGCGACCGCAATTCCTGGCAGTGAAAGTGTTCATGACTTTCATAATATATGAGTCATGCCTCTACGAAGCTACACAACATAAAAATGCTGCTACGCGCTACGGCAGAGCACAAGTAACGATGTGTATTTAATGGATTGACCTGCAGTGCCAGAAACCCACCTAGCAGGTGCTCTGTACGTAGGCACCTTCTTCTATTTAGCAGTTAAGTTACTGCATCGGCTACGAAGTGCTACGAATTCCTTGACATTAATGCCGTGGTTATAATGCTAATTTGAGAAAAGTGCCTACGAACAGCCCGCTAGGCGGATTCCTGCCAGTGAAAGTGAACGGCTACTACTACGGCGTAGCGCTAAATTTGTCGCTCAGGGAGGCTGGTAGCAACATGTACTCGACGGTAGATGTCGCTACCAGCCTCCCTGTGGCGCAATTAGAAGTGTGTGTGTGAAAACAATCGTCACAGAGTACAGTCCACGGTTGTTCAGTTGGTTCACAGCAAGCACGGAAAGCAGAGGTCATGGGTTCAAATCCCACTCTTAGCGATTTTTTTCAATTTTTCACTTTGATAGGAATTAGCAGACGTTTCTGCTTGGTAAGTTTTACTGGGACATAGCGCTATACGCGCAAAGTGGCTGTGAATGAGTTAAACTAACGTTTTGTTACTACTGCTTATAATCGGGTACTGTGCCTCAGTAGCTTCGTTCTCGTATTGTTTTCACTCCCGTTTGAAGCTTTTGTTACGTTTTTGTTCCTTTCGCTTTTTGCCTCCTCAATAGTTCTTCATCTTTCATTCGTAATACCAATATCAGGAAAAACAGGAGTTATTTTGGGAGACTAATATTTTTGTTCAGACGTAACAAACGTATTTATTAAGGACATAGCCTACATATATCTTTCCGGGAAACCATTTAATACACAATTAAAGAATATTTGAATTCGGATACCGGTTCCGTAAATAACCCCCGACGTAGTTATAGAGAAATTTACAATCTCACAGACATTATCTCTTTATTCATTTAGTGCGATTAAAAAGAAGTATCTCTACAGCACGAACATAGTTAATAGGCCCAGTCATTATAGATTTTGACCCGGGCATAATTAGTTCTTGGATTTTTTTCCATAGGTCCCTCGGGGGGATCACCGGGAGTGTACATTAAAAAAGTAGACCGAATCGGGCTTCTGCGTATATTCGACAAAAAGTTTTTCTTCAATTACTCGGCCATTTTTGATTTTACAGTAAAACCGTGGAGACAAAAAAAAGATTTACAGAGTTTTTGTCAGTGTTAAAAATTGTATCTACTGTAACGTACAAATAATAAATGGAACCTGAGCTATTCTTGTTTTATTTAGTTCAAGGGGAAGAGACATCACTAACTCCCCTCATCAAAAAAGTCAGGCCAAAAAACAAGGAGAGTGGCGTCCCGTTCTCCAAGTATTCACATAATATAAAACTGCTACTTATTCCCAATAGCCATTTTAAGTTTATCCTCTGTATTTTCTATATTTTTTTTAATGTTACATTCAACTTGTCATGTTTTCTAAACTACTTTCCTAAGACTACTTTTCTCTATAAGTGTTATCTAATTTCAGAAATCCCAACGAAACCTAGCTAATCTCATCTCATCTTGTCTCACTCTCAAGCAAATCTCATCCTTATCCTACGGTCATAAGGACCATCCTTCCAGTTTTATCCAAGTTGTATCGATGAATTACGTAATGGAACTCATTCGTTAGTTGTTCAATCATTTTGACAGTCGATACAGTTAGGTAATATTATTATATCATTACGTACATTAGGTTAGAAGGGATGGTTGTACTTATAAATAGCATACTTGTATTTATACCTGAGACGTATGCTGAGGGTTTAACATCGAGTTCCTAAGATCATAAAGAGTAAAATGCTGTCTACTAATATTATAAAGACGAAAGTCTGTGAGGAGTAGCTTTTTATGTATGTTATTAAGTAGTGAGTACTCTCCGGAAATGCTAAAACGATTTCAAAAAATCTTTCACTTATTTATAGAACGGACTTTCTGATTGGACATAGACAATTTATTAACCATCAGTTCCATTTACGTTCCTTATATTACACAGGCGGAGCCGAGCGGGCAGTCGTTGTACCAATCTATATTAGTACAACGTATTGCCTAACATTTAAACCTATACATTTCAAAGGCATAATTTGATTGGATAATTTTGTCATCTGCTTAGTCAATATATTACCTGACCGACAGACCCTATCTCAGACATAAAAATATTGACTGAAACTTCTCAAAGTTCGGTATTTATCGAAACTCGACTAAAAAAGCATCCCCGAATAGTCTCGCAACTCGTTTTCAGTCTGGAACTGACATAAGTCTCTCTTACACAAACCGTGGCATCCTCTTGATGGTATAATCCATTTATAATATAGCCCTATTACTACCTATAACGATTACGGTCTTATAATAATCCGAAGCTAGTATTTCAAACACTAACAATAAATAGTACTAAATCAATCAAACACAATAAGCTAAAGCATTAAGAAAGCCCAAGTCTCCGCAGTTCGCCAAAATAAATATTCTGCGTTGTTTGTACCGACAGCTAAATGACGTATTCTTATATGGAAGACTAATATTTATTCGTGCGATACGATTGACTTTGGTATTAGTTATATAACTTTATGCACAGACTTATTGATCGAATGTGGAATGAAAAACTTATGAGTAAGATGATTAATGATAATGATTTATTGTGATGATGATGATGATTAATACCAACATTGTAATGAACTTAATGTACGTGTGAAGTTGCAGCTTTATTGAGTACCTACCAGGTGTATCTGATTTCAAATAAATCAAGAATATCTTTATAATAATGTGACTATCATAGTTGTTGTAACTGATCGCAGATTAAGGGGATGCCTTGATTCGAGTCGCCCACGCCCTCTTGACAGAGAGACGCTCATGCCTTCCGCGCACGAGAAAAAGAGATGCAACACTCTTCGGGAACGGCTTTTTGGTCAAATTTCGATGCAAACTTACTACTAACTTACTGAAATTTTTTTTATATTTCATGAAGTGAGAGCCAACTATGAAATTTTTATCTACCGAGGAAATTTTAGGCAATCATGTATCGATTAAATCCGATTAACAATCGTACAGCCAAGAATATATCTGAAAATCGCACCTTATTGTTTCTTAAACTAGTCAGAACGGCGTATCAAAGCACGCAATAATTACCAATGTATCCCCTAAATAAATAAAAACAATTGCTTATTCACCAGAAATACAAGTGTACAACCAAAAACAATACCTGTTGGACCTTGATTTATTTTACATACTACAGTTAGGACTTAAAAATTACGGCGGTTAGACATAACTACAAGATAAGATTTAAGTGCGTGCGTGCGTGCGTGCAGGCGGGCGTGTGTGTGTGTGTATATGTGTCGGTGCAAGAAAATTAACATCGTGAACAAACACTCTTCAAAACAGACACCGAGCTGCTTAAGGCACCGACCGGGACAAACGCCTTTTACCATTTTATAATACAGTTTTCGTAACAACGGGAAAATGTATTTTCCACGCGGAGGAAAGGTAGATAAAATGTAGGTAACATTACATTTTAAAATTTAAACTGCAGTTCACCTAGGTCATCTCTAGCCGCTTTCAGGATTGCAATTTTATTTCACAGACCAATAATAAGTAGGTGTAGTCCTTGACAGATTTTTATAAGTTAGGGCCGAATTAGGTCAAATATCACTGTATCAAATTTGTTTATGCATCTCGACGTTTTGGATCCGTTGCCACGTCCTTGGTCACAAAAAGGCTGAAGGTTACCACAAGGCTGCATTAGCTTCCTCGATGTAGCAGACAACAAAAAATTCGGTCCATCCGAGAAGTTATAAAGTAGATACCTACATCAATGCAAGATGGGACTATCGGACAGTTTAGACTGTAGAATGTGTGGCGAGGAGGATGAGACTATGGAATACTTATTGTGTGAATTTCATGCCCTTGCCAGACAAAGAATGAATTACTTCGGTAACGGTTATCCGCAACCAAAGGAATTCAAGGTACTTCCGCTGAGCTGCATCATCCGCTATGTGGAAATGATGGAGCGAAGTTGGGAGAAGACATAAGGAGAGGGCAAATGCACAAAAGATCCCACTGGGTCGAAGTGCATCCGAAAGGGCCCTCATCTAGATAAGATAAGATACATCAATGCAAAAAAAAGTGTTAAGTTGACTCCCAGAAAGTATCAAATAAAGTTCTTTATTAGCAGTATAAAGGTGATGTATTATCGGCCATCCGTACCACATCACAAATGCTATTAGAGGTTTATAGCCTATTTTAGTAGGACAATAATAGTCCCATTTCGTTTATTTTCATTTCAACGACTGTCATTTTTTTGTCGTTGAACCCATCAGGGGCTCGATTCGATACCTATTTTCTGCATTCCAATACAATTCTAATGTGTTCTTTTTTATACCACGGTAGTGAATAAATAAATAGTATAATATAAATGTTGAAAATGTTTAGATATACTAACATAAGACAGATAAGCACTTAACCCTTATTCAGGTACAGGCTTTATATCGACCACATACGAGCAGTCCATCATGTATCTTAATGTCAATATTTAAGACTGACTGATTGTCATTTTTCAACTACCGGCCTGGAAAGGGTCATTATCGCACTCCTTAGTTAAGCAAATTCGTAAAATGTAATGTTTACTTTAACTAAGCAAGTTTGCAAACACATTTCTTTTTTTTTCTGAATATAAACAGTTTAATTTTTTTATTGTAGCAAACAAGGGAAGTAACAGCAGCGTAGTCGTTCAGACATGCGGGTGTCAAGCGGCGATCGCGGGTTCGAATCCTGGCTCGTACCAATGAGTTTTTCGGAACTCTTCAGTTCAGTTTCGTTTAGCTTTTCGATTTCGGTGAAAGAAAACATCGTGAGGAAACCGGTTTCATCCCAGTAAGGTGTAGCTTTCCGGTTTTCCCTCTGGTTTGGAAGGTCAGATGGCAGTCGCTTTCGTAAAACTAGTGCCTACGCCAAATCTTGGGATTACATGCCAAAGCGGACCTCGGGCTCCTTTAAGGCACAACCTGGAATAACGCACCAGCGCCTGCGGCGCTGCTTAAATTTCAATCGTTTTTTCGTTCGTCACCCTTCACGAAACAAGACTTCAACCTACGCTCAGTTATACTACGCATCATGGTGTCAAGAAATAATTGTGTGTGAGCGTTGAGGTGACCTTTTTTTTATACAACGATGGCGGCAAACAAGCGTACGGCCCGCCTGATGGTAAGCGGACACCGCAGCCTATAGACGCATGCAACTTCAAATGAGTAACATGGGCGTTGATGACCCTTGATATTTTTGAGGATTCGCCGTGTTAACAGCTGAAGGACCAAACTCCCTCGCTCTCAACACAACGCATCGTCGGGAGCTCTGGCGACCTTGCTCACCTCCAGGAACACAACACTACTACACAGCAAGTAGTAGTGTTATTATGGCTGTGGTGGTTGGTAGCTCAAAACAAGTTACACAATAGGGGGGCTGTCCAATGCCAATCTGAACGAAAGGTACCGAAATCCAGAGAAAGAAAGACAACAGAATACCACACAAAAATGAAAGATACGAAATTGAATTTTAATACCTACAACACTTTTGTAAATCAGAGTTTGCAATCTGCAAACCCGACGTCCTAAAACATGATGTGCAAACACATAACTAACCCTATATTGACCCGGGTGACCGCGGCCAAACAGTGTTGTTTGCTTCCCGAAATAGAGTATCGATTTCTCGAGTGACTGCCTTTTTGTGGGTATTTTGGGACTTTGTTTTGTGAGATAATACGCGTATGACTGGATATCTGTTTGACCCAGCTTTGGTGAACAGCATGTGGCCTATTTTCGGTGAGTAAGTGACAGGATCATACCCACGGTAGCCGAGTGGTAAGACACGCGACTTAGAATCTTGAGTTTGTGGATTCAAACCCCCGCTCTTACCACTGAGTATCAAAAAAAATGCACGAAACATCATTTGATACTGAAGACTTGAACAGTGCCTTTTCGGTGAACGAAAACATCGCGAGGAAACCAGTCTCATCCCAATAAGGCCTAGTTTTCCCTATGGGTTGGAAGATCAGACAGTCGTTTTCACAAAACTAGTGCCTATGCCAAATCATTGGATAAGATCAAGTGGACCGCAGGCTCATTTAGGGCAAGACCGGACATAAACGCTAGGAGGATGATAAGTGACAGGATTATACAAAATTATAGTTCTTTAGAAGACATCCCAGCAGAAATAACAAGTGTCCAATCGTACAGGCCAACACTTCGAGAGAAGTAAGTTTTGAGGTTTTCTTGGTTTGTAAGGTTTTCACATTGTAATAATCTTACTAATATTATAAATGCGAAAGTTTGGATGTTTGATACTCATTCACGCAAAAACTGCTTAACGGATTAAGATGATTTTTTGTATACAGATATAGCATAACCTGGATTTTCATTTTATAAAATACTTTTTATCCCAGGACTCATCCCCTAAGAGGGCTAAAGTTTGTATGGAGGTACGATATAAAACCAGTTCCACGCGGACGAAGTGGCGGGCAGAAGTTAGTATACAATAAATAATAAAGTAACAAGAGCAATCACACAACTACATCAAAAATTTATTTCATACTTTATCACTGGGGCGTCTGGAGATATTAAAGAAAATACCTGAGTTTACCTTCGCCTAAAGGTAAACTAAACAGCAATTGAAGTAATGAAAACAACCGTTACAAATAAAACAAAATTACCGTACAAATCATTCCAAATTCAAATTAATTTAGCAAAGTTTTTGCGCAACATATCGGTTTTATTGTTTGGCCAACATTATTTGAAAGTCCGCTACTGTATCAGCAGAAAGTTGGGAAAATATAGACGAATAAATCAAAGGTCACAGCAAACTGATTGAGTGCAGTAAGACAGTTGTGTGGATGAACAATATACGGGTATTTAAGATACGTAAGCGACACTTTAATGTTTTGGGTACGCGTACCATAGTCAAACGGCCATAGATTGAATAAAGATGTAAAATAAAAATATATGAATAGCTAAATTGATTAGAATATTATGTATTTTATTTGACTTTACTAATTCTTCCTTCGTAGACACTTGTACCATTTATTTATGCGCAAATATAAAAGAAAACAATTAATGGATTGAATGCCTTCTCTCTGCAATTATGGTACATCATAAATACTAAATAAAAACTAATGAAACAAATTTTTACACTAATTACAAAAAAAACAGTCCGTCCAAAAGTTCTGCCTGCGTTATGGACCCCATGACGCTGGCGGCATTTCCCCTTTGGACCGCAAGGGCGATCCTTTGTGAAAGGTACGCGCCAGCTCTGGGGTCCCCTGAGGCGTGGACCAGCCGCGACGACAGGGTCCTCATGAAGGCCTTCATGTCGGCTGACCAGGGTCCCATCGTTTCAACTGCAAGCGCCGCAAACTCGTAGTTCTGAACTAGAGAAGAGTATTTGCGGCGCTTAAGTAATTGGGCCTGATCAGCCGCAGCGCCGGCCTGAGACCGTGTTGCCTGTATGTGGGACAGTGCAAACGTATCGACGCATGTTGCGTCCCACACCAGTACGCTTACCATGAGTTTGACAATGACGGCTTACGCTAACGAGTATCGAGTTTTCTATCTGTGCATCCCGCTCGTACTGACAAAGTGCATCTCTATTGCATTGCACAGATAGAAAACTCGATACTCGTTAGCGTAAGCCGTCATTGTCAAACTCACGGTAAGCGTACTGGGCCCTACCGAGTTTCCACAGTACCAAAGTTACTCCGTCCGGGCGCTTGCCATCGTCTCTCGTCATACCAGGAGGCTCTAGTGACGAAGGTATGGAGGCAGTGGTGAGCGCCCGACGCAGCAGGTCGTTTATAGTACCATGGCGGAACATGCGGCCGGCGCTTCTGTTACATGATAGGCCATGTCTCTTATTCTTATTATTATCAAACAGAAACTTTAGTGGTGCAGGATCCAATGCAGAGACTCGAAAGGAAACACATTTATTATAAAAGCAGTGTCATCTATGTCAAAACAGAAGCTTTTATTTATTTTTATACTAAAAACAGAGTAGGTACGTTTTATTTTTTTACACTAAAATATATATTTTGTCGATATACTCGTATGTATTTTGACGAGTGTTTTAAAAGTATTTTGTGAGCTTGCATACTGTTTTTCCACTGGTATCACAACAATATACCCTTACAAACGCTCAAAACCAAAAATAAAATATTAATTCCCGTTTGTTCCCTAGTGATATACGGCGCATGGCGTGATTCATTCGAACGATAAGATGTCCGGTCAGATCATGTAATATATTATCATGAACATGTATAAATTACTATGTCGTTCGTACATTTTTTTTTATCTTGACTGTAAGGCGTCCGGGTATCGGTTGAGTGACTTGGACCAAAAAGAAGCTGCTGATGATTTGCGGTTTGTACTAACGTTGGATAAATTTTAAAGTAAGTTCTTGTATGGTTTTCTTGGGTGGTCAAGATGTCTTTATGCTCGATTTAAAAGTTGCGATTTTTTTCCTCTGAATGAAATCAGGGTCGACTGGGTTGAAACGACATTGGACTCAGCCTGACAGGCTTTAGTGTCCGAGACTGAGATCTACGGGTCGTTGTTCCTCAGTAAGTTCTTCTCAGTAACTTTCTGTCCCGTTAGCTAAGAGACGATATGGAAGAGTTTCTTAGAATCATTGTTACTGTGTGGGCTTTTAGTCTGACATGCTTTAAGAATGGCAATTAAAAAGGGGTCAAAACGTCAACAAAAACCAAAAATTGGTGAGATACCCCTACACCGGCAATTTAAAAAAATGCTCATGTAATGTTGTCACGGCAACTAGAACCAGAATAAAGTAAATAATCACCAGAAAGTAAATATTTCATTCAAGAGAAGATTAAAGCCGAATTTATGAAGAGTGGCGGGTAGTATCGTCGGCGCCTGCGTATTGACAAATAATCCCAAGTTTAATCGTATGGCCTTTTTAAAGTCTGTCACTCTTTAGTACCACCCAGCGTACCTGTGCAGGGTTGTGGTAGGTAGCTTCTGAGGACGCGACCAACAGTTGTCCCCCCTTTGGCAAAACGTCTGTTAGAAGTTCTTAAGCCGCCCGAAGGCCTCTAAACTCGACTTAACGACTACTATCATAGACAGCAGCCGGGATCAACTGCTTAGCGTACCTTCCAAAGCACGGATGCGCTTATTTATATAAACCACTCAAACATCAGACGGTCACCCATCCAAAGACTGACCGCTGCCATCTTTGCTTAACCTGCTTTATCGTTTGCGACTCGCAGGCGCCGCTAGGCTATAAGCGCTTTATCCCAATTCATGGAAAGTTATAGAATCATATATTTATTTTATTTGCAATTTACAATACAACACAATACAAATATTCTTTATTGTTAATCAGACATAGTAAAAATAAAATAGAAAAATAGAGGTAAATTAAACATAAACAATGGTACTAATAGACAACAGGTGAACTTATCACTATAAAGCGATCTCTTCCTGATAATCTTTGGGTAGTGGAGACGATGCAAGAAAAAATAAGGTTTGAGTAGGTGAAAACAGAAAAACAGAATATAAGAACAACTTTAGTATAAGAAAGACTATTCACTTACATAAATACATAGATATATAAACCTACATACACTACAAAGTCACAGAAACAGTATCACTTACAGCTGAAAACAAACAGCATACACCAAGTAGGAAAGACTACTTACGGAAGAGAAAAATAGTAATCCTTAAGTCTAGTTTATAAATGGGAAGAGACTTGGCACGTTTAATCTCAATAGGCAAAGAATTCCATAATCGAACAGCTCGGTAAGTAAAATAATTGAATTTACATTGCTGTATTGGACGTAATAGATATACTTTTTGCAGAAGGATATCGTGCTCGTGTATCGTGTTGAGCGATCTCGTTGCATGGTCAGATATCACCATTTTGAACTTGAAAAACCTGACATGATGGTTTTCAAAATCAAAATGACCGACAAAAAGAACAAGTGTCTCTTTGTGACGGCCATAGTACTGCTCATAGAGGAAATTAATTATATACTAAGATAGATCAGCTTCCTCCATGTACTAGCGCCATCTATTAACCAATGCTCGAGTTATCTGTATCAAGTTATACATACAATGCTATGCATGTATATATATAGTATACACATGTATATAGGGTGTCTCAGAATTTGACGTCAAGCCGTAAACGGATGATAGACCAAGTCATAACAGTTATCATAAAAAAACAAAAAAAAAACCAACTAATCATCTTTAAAAATTATGGTCACTTTAAAAATCACTAAAAAATCCACACCCTGTAATGTGGATTTTTAGTGAATTTTTAAAGTGACCATAATTTTTAAAGAACATGAGTTGGATTTTTTTTTTGTATTTTTTATGATAACTGTTATGACTTGGTCTATCATCCGTTTACGGCTTGACGTCAAATTCTGGGACACCCTGTATATACATGTTTAGCATTGTACGTTCACTGTTTGTAGGCCACTTTTCCACCGAGATATTCGAAGCTGTGTTTCCATATTAGGCTTGATACTTAGCTTAATAGCCAAACACAATAAGAACACCTTCTTCCGTCACCTTTCCGTTTTTAACATAATGGAAAAATACAGCTTCGCACATCTCTGGCGGATACAGGGCCTTAAAATCCAATGGGTACGATGGGGTTCGCATTTACATTCTGTTAGGTACTGATTATATTCAAAATAATAAAAAGCGCGGGATCATAATATTTCCTATTACGATAAGCGTATCTTTAATATTTCTGACTGGCTGACTGATTCCGCCATTCGAATGAAATAAAAAAAAACAAAGCACTGCGTTCCTCTACACCGAATTGTATTATGTGGTTAATGCACACAATATTTGTACTTGTTACTAGGGCTGTCGTTTTTAAATAAAAATATATAATTATATTTCTTGGTTTTACAGTACTCTGGAACTTTTACGGTTGTTTTCATAAAACTGTTTAAAATAGATGCAATTTAGGAACTCTAAAAAAGTTAGTGGAATGGAACGGAAAACAAATCTAATCTGTGCTTTATGCCGTAAAGTTGCCAGTTATGCAAAATTACTATCATAATTCATGATATTTCCAAAAAACGTCTTATTGTGTTGTTATTATGTATTTATTTATAAATAAAATAAGAATTTAAAATCAGATCTCATCTTAATAATACTAATTCAAATATAGAAATAGCTCCATCTGTCGAGCAAAGCTCGCACTAAAACATGCAAATTTTAATGTATGGGATCTGTTAAGTACTGCGTGAAATGCCCCTGGCACTGCTGCTACTGCCTCACGCTGTGGCGTGCGGAGTGACGGTTCGCAACTTTGTATGCCAGTACCTCATTTTGTATATGAATACCGCACGGTACCTCACACGGCACCGAACGCCTGTCCGGGAAATTTGTACGAAGGTCCGCACGCCGCAATGGGACTTGCCGGCAGTGAGATGATCGCCTTTGTCAACAATTTAAAATTGTATCGTGACCATGATACGTTAAGGAGATGCCTTGATTCGAGTCGACAACGCCCCATTGACAGCAGTAGGCTGATTAAAAAAAGGAAAACAAAGGCCTAACTTTGGAATTTTTATCCACCGAGGAAATTTTAGGCAATCATGTATCGATTAAACCAGTTAAAGAATCATATATCTGAAAATCAGACCTTATTAATTCTTATTCTAGTCAGAACGGCGTTTCAAAGCACGCGATAATTTCCCATGCACCCCCTTAAGTATGCACGCGTGGTTCAAGAGCAGCGACAATCCTCAATTCGATTTCATTTTACCTTAAGTAAAATAGACCTCTATACCTACAGAGTGTTGATAACCAAGTATCGAGATTTTATGGGGTCATTCAGCAATAAATAAGAAAGCTGACACTGTTATATACTGGAAGCCGGTAATTGGCACACGCGGGGGTTCTAACTCAGAGCTTTACGAGCTTTGGGATACAGCTTTAAGTTTACGGAGCTTTGAGCTTTGTCCGGTGGCTTATTTGTACGGTGGGGGTATTTATGTACGGACCGCGAGGCGTATAATTTTGGGGTGAGTTTATTTTATCAGTTGATCGTAACTTGACGAATTTTAGATTAATCGATAGGATTCTAGTGGTCTATTCGTATGAAGACAGATTATGTTGGGCCAAGTTGCTTTCACAAAGCGCAAAGGATGTAGGATCTAGGCTGTCCCATGCTACGCTTCAATGACTGCTTGAAACGCGACATGGCTGCTTAAAAAATCACGTTGCAAACGTGTAGACATCAAATAAAATAACCAATAATTATAGTTGATGATTATTAAATATATCGTCAAATGGAGAAAAAAGTAAAGCCAAGCGGGTCGAACCATCATGGTTCATGAGATACAGCATGGTGACAGACGGATAGACGGACGGACAGTGGAGTCTTAGTAATAGGGGTCCCGCTTTACCCTTTGGGTACGAATCCACAAAAACCAGATGTAGGTACCTAAATACATATAATTTATAGTACCTACCAGGGAGCAGGGACCCGCCCACCCCTTCCCAGAAAAAAGCCTTTGAACGGGTTAGTCGTTCGTTTAATAGCCCAAATCACTTGCAGTCCTATATTGATTGAAAACTCATTCATTTAACTTAGCCGTATGAAAGGGTTTCCCTTACGGGGCGCTACCGCTACTGATAGAAAAACCCTTTCGAAAGAAAACTTATTTAAGTGCTTTTTAAAGGGTTGAAGCGATTCCTCGTGTTGAATACCCATTCATTGTGCTTTAAAAGCCAATGAATGGGTATTGAGGAGCATCGGCTTTGGTAAGCAAACCCTTTCAAAAACCCTTTGAAGGGGATACCGTATTGGGGCGCTTTAATAGCCAAATGAATGGGTTTTGAGGAGCATCGGCTTTGGTAAGCAAAGCATTACGAAAAACCCTTTCAAAAACCCTTGAAGGGGATACCGGGCGGGTCCCCGCCAGGGAGGCTTGTTAAAAGTGCATTGGAACAAATATTGAATTTGACACCTTTTCCCGTTGGGGGAATGCTTTGACGCGCCGTCCATCCTTTCCGGTCAAAAGGGGGACCGGACGGGTGTATGGGACTCACGGGCAGAAGGACCAGACCACCCACTAAACCCCCAACGATTGTCTGCTTTGTCGCTTACAGGGAGTGCCAAAGATTCGCTTGATGCAGTATGCGGATAGTCATCCTAAAAATTAAAAAAATATGTTATCAGAATTTGTAAGGTCTTTATCATAATAAGTTAGAAGCTGAGTTGTAAGCTATGTAGGATTGCTTAAAAGGCTGGTTAAAAAAACACGATTCGCAACTCCAATAAGGCTAATGTAACCATTAAAAGTGCTTGCTAATAAACGTTGGACGCTATACTAATGAATAGAGTAAAAACTCGTTATCTCTCCATATAATTAACCCACTGCTTTTAAGGCTTCCATGTACTAAACTTCATCCAACGGCACAATTATTTTAAGTCAAGTTTTTTTTTTGGGTCTACCCTTACGTTTTAATCGAATTTTGTAGGGTAATGAAATATTGTGCAACCACATATCTCCACACAACTTGCTGGGACGTCAGTCATTTCGAACCACGGCGTTGAAAGTGTTATAGTTATTTTTATAACAAACTACGAGCCTGTTTTTCCAACTAACAAATACAATTACCAAGTAAATTAGCGACTAAACGAGATGTTTACCAAAACAAACAAAACAGGTTTGAATACGTATCGCGGTAATTAAATTAAGTCCAGAGACAATCTGCGGGTCAGTCTCAAGGGAAGCTAGTACCAGAACAATGCGAAATACTAGGTATTAGAAAATACTAGGGTAACAAACTTGTTTACTTGTTAGGGTAACAAACGTTGTTACTATAAATTGCAAGTGGTAAGCTGGATGCTTCCAAACGCCCGACATAACTATGTTTGAATGATTTCGAAACAAAAACAATTGCCTATAGTGTATACTCAATAATATTTGTATTTGATATTATTAAAAAAAACATAAATTAATGTCGGGTTACGCAGCAGATTATTCAAAAAAATAAAATTACATAAATTATTATACTACTTATGTAGGTATGCATTTAATACGACTTCTTGTACGTAAGCTGCACTTAACACATTGGGGAACCCGACCCGACGATCGGGTGCCTTCCGCTACATACATGAAATAAGTTTGTCAAAAATTTCATTTTTGCTACAAGCTTTTATGGCTTACTGTACTTTTCTGTATACCATCATCAACTACTCATTGAGACGATTCTAACGAGCCCAAACTTAACGGCGTTACGTCGGTTAAGTACTGAATTCCCATGGCCACCTTCTGTTTCCATCATCAGATCATTTTAATTTTATCATTCTTTACACCATTTTAATTTTAATATTGAATTGTCATCCAAACTATACTTATACCCAAAATTTCAACTCAATCGGTCACCGGAAAGTGGGTCAAATTAAACTCGCAAGATTTGTCTCATACTAACAGACATACTAACACGGCAAGTTAAATAAAAGCTTGTAAAAACCACAGAACCGGCTGAATGTGTTAACAGAAAGGATAACGGGTTTTGCATAGAAAATTACAATCTGCACCCGTTTTGATGCTCTTCATTTTATTACACATAGCAATGACTCTTCTTCAGGTCAGACGTAGCACTTGACATGTCTAATCAATTTTAAAGTTGTGTACATACACCCACTAACACTCGGTACTTTCTTCAATTGACTCAAAATAAATACTTAGTATTTATTGAAGAACGCGTACAAATACTTTTTAATAATTTTGAGACAAACAAGATGAAATGAAATCCAAACAAAGGTAATTAAGTCCTGTGGGTGATTCCCAGGGGCAAACAGTAATTACCACTGGTTGGTAACCGCATACATTGTCAAATACATACTTGTATACGTGGGTCAAAGTAAAAATACTTCTAAGTGTTTTATTACCTTCATGAGTTATTGTGATAAATTTACATAGTAGGTACAAACATGCATTTTATAGTTACACATTTATTGTTTTCCTATTTGATATTTATTAAAAATTCTCTTTTTTCATACATTTTAACTAAGTACTAAACACAACAACAAGAAAATTCGAACTGAGGCAATAAAAAAATGATTATAAATAAAAAAAACTGTGATAAAGCATTTCTGTGTGGTTTTTTTTCTATTTTGATTATAATTTTTAATTCCAACATCAATAATCACTTACAGCCAAAGTTTCAAGGTTCAACTTTTCGGCGCTGTACTGTTATTTTAATTACCGTTTAGGTGGTTACAACTATTATTATTGAATTTGGCAAATGCAACTGGTTTTATCTACTCACTTGCTTGTGGCAACTACAGTTACAATTACCTCAACTTGAAAAGCAATCCAAAGCAATTCAGGCTACCTTTTTTAAAATTCGAAATCAAGTAAGCGGCTAAGCAACACCTTTAATTAACACCCTTTATTATAATAATCCTATCCCTTACTATCTAATATACACACGTGTTTTGATGCCGCTTAGACAGTTTTTTTATATAAATAAGCAGCAAAGGAAACCACTGGAAACAACGGATAATTTTAAAATTTTCAGGGGTTAGTTTCATTTAAAAGGATGAATTAATCCTGCGAAAATCGGTTTCACTGACAATTTTAGACAAGGTTCGCGACAACAGACGTTTACCCCTAAGAGAATAACAACGCATTTGCAACCTAACATGCCTCGTTGCTTTTGAGTTTGCATAGCCCATTGAGTCTGCATATATTAGATATAACAATAAGATAGATTTATTTATTAATTAAAATAGATGAACAATTTGTAATTTTCTACTCCGTCACAAAATTAAACCATTGATCAATCTATTTGTTTGTCTAATTAAAGTCTAATGCTGTAATTAAACAATATTTCTAATCTTATCTAATAATCATAAAATGATTGTTTTGTAGCAATGTAGTATGACAGACATTTGTATGAAAAATGGACCGTGACGTTTATTCTAAGACATCGCTATCAAATTCTTTAATACTATTTCCATTTACAAACGTAACGGTACAAGATACTCAACAAGAATAGCAAGTATTTCCTGGAATCATAACAGGTAAAAATACTTCGTTTACACAAAATGTGCAGTCAGTCAAATAATTCTTAACATAATGAGCATTTATCAAATAAAGCAGGGTGTTAATTGTGACTTTCATGTAGATCTTACTTTTCTTACTTTGAGAGCGCCAAACTACTCGACCACGACATTGAGGGGCATCAGGAGCGGCAGCGGATCGCAATAGGTGCGAGCGAGAGGCCAGGCATCGACGTTTCGCTTTCACATATGGGTGCCATCTTACAAGACGGCGCGAGCTGTGTCGCGGTGAGACAAAGTATTCTTTCAAATTGGAAAGGGACGGATAGTTTATCTCGCCGCAACGCAGATCGCGCACCGTCTTGTAACAACCGTGCAGTGAAAACGATTGCTCGAATGCGGGCCCTATGACAAGCGTTTGAACAACGAAAATGCGCATTTAGAATATATTGAACCCGGAAGTCGCCTTCCAAAGCATAGCAGCAAAGTACAGTCCACTCACGTTTACAACCCTTAAAATGTAGCTCAAACAACAAAAGCAAGCACTAAAGAGGATTCCAGAAAATTCATCCCCTAAGGGATGAAACGGGATGAAAGTTTGTTGAAGTTCTATATTGCCGATGAGAAGTCCCATCGGGCACAGGGGCTTGTATTCTATAAACGTTTTAGAAAGTTTAGAAGCGCTTGAAGAATTGGTTTAACTGTTACGATATTGAACTGACAAACAATGTTCTGTTAGCTTGTAAAAGCTTCGAAGAAAGGATTTAAAATCCATATATTATTGACATTATATACCAATTTATACAAAATACTGTAAAGTGGAAGTCTGTGAGATTGTGATTTGATTTGGTATGTAGGGTGTAAAATCTGGAATTAAACATCCTATTTAAAAAAAATACTTTCTCCAGCTTGTATATCGGGCCTTCTGGATGGACTTCAGCTATATTTTATCTTTCGCGTATGCCTAGGTTTTTACAAAACGGGGGCGAAGCCGCGCGGGCAGCTAATAAAAAACTCCGGAGAAAGAATTACAATAAAACTCGTATTTGCTATGCTCATCTTCCTCCTAGCGCTATTCCCGGGAATGCCCCTAAAGGAGTCCGGAGTCCGCTTTGACACCTAATCCCAAGATTTGGCATAGGCACTAGTTTTACGAAAGCGACTGCCATCTGACCTTCCAACCCAGAGGGAAAACTAGACCTTATTGGGATTAGACCGGTTTCCTCACGATGTTTTCCTTCACCGAAAAGCTAACGTTAAATATTCCGTAAATAAGTTCCGAAAAACTCATTGGTACGAGCCGGGATTCGAACCCACGACCGCCGCTTGACAGCTGCATGCCTGAACCACTAGGCTACCGTAGCTCTCTACTCGTATTTACTATGCTAATATTTATAATTTAAAAACTTTGTTTAAACCGATCAGTACAGGTACACCAAGCAACAGTGCATTTCCACATTTTCTTACTCTACTACGACAAGGATCTATCCGAAAGCACGAGACACTATAAAAAAAATCGCTTCGAGTGTGCCTATACAATTTGAAGTTCCCTCGATTTCTCCAGCATTCCATCAAATCCTAAGCTTTTGGCCATGGAACCACCTGGGTATCCCCTTACAAACAAAAAAGGAATTCTTCAAAAAGGTCCAGGCGGTTCGGGTAATCGGGGAACCTACATAAAAAATAAAAGATTCCGAAGAATTGAGAACCTGCTCTTTTTTGAAGTCGATTAATGAAGAGGAAAACTCCGTGAGGTTGTATGCACAGATATACGACTAAAAGCAGTGAAACAAATCCGCACAGTCGTCCAGACACGCGATATTTACCATGTTGTAATAAAGGGGGTACAGTATTATCACAAATATAAGTTACAACGATGTACCTGCGCACACAGCATTTTTTTTAAACATTTTAGTAAATCATAAGGCAGCGCGTTTGCACGGGTAAAATCTTCAACGCCCATTGGCCGAAATTTTGCGCGCAATTGCATATTAATTGTACCTTACGTATAGTGCAACAAGGTCTTTATTGAAATGGTCATACGTTTGATTTCATTCTGTACTGTCAGCACTCGTCGCCTGGGACGAAGATTGCCGATGTAACTTTTATTTGGGGTAGGTACTGTAATCTAAAGTGTCACCAAATATATTTTTATAGAACCTTAATTCACTGGCTGGCTGGGTTACTGGACATATCAACAAATTTGTTGATCGACCTTTCTAACAAATTGAATCCCAACTGGGCTGGAGTAGTAAAATATTGTATCGGTCATTTACAAAAACAACTGGAATGGAATCCTTACTGTCCACCATATATATTTTTATAGCCTATATTGTGTCCCATTGCTGGACAAAGGCCTCCTCTTTTTTCCCTCCACTCGTCTCGGTCCTGTGCCAGTGTTCGCCAATCTGCACAAAACGTATCAAGGTCGTCCCGCCATCTCCTTTTCGGTCTGCCTCTACCTCGGAAGCCATCTTTTGGAAGCCATTCGGTGCATGCAAGTCCCCTGGAGTAACAGGCGTCCATAGGTTACTGTAACTACTTACCATTAAGCGAGCTTTCTTTGCTCTAAAGGAGTTCAACAAAAAAAGGGAAATCTTGCCATGGTATTGCTCCTGATACGAGTATATTATAGACTTAAAGGGGTAATATTTAGAAATACATCCAACTTTCAGAAAACCTGCATCCACAAGCTACAGTGTTTACTTACAGGTATGCTTGTGTGCCGACTACGTAAAGTAAAATAAATTATGCGAGTAATGTTTAGTCAAACACCGTGCTCACATGAATACCATTCTCGAAAATCCCCCCGAACAGACGCAAACCTGATTTGCAGACATCCTAATGGACCCCCAAAGCATTAGGGCAGTCGGTCATTTCCTATAGCCCCCATTATACGCTATTACAAATTTCATCACGTTGTAGGGCAAAACAGCACTTCTCAACCCCGGCCAGCCATGAAAGACCCGTCATATCCGTACGGACTACATAAAGTTGAAGCACGCAAAAGGGGCAATGGGACCAGCATAGTCTGGTCCCATGGTGGGAAATGTCGTAAATTTGACGGCATCGCCGGAGGCGCGAATAGGCCCTCCTTGTCTACACTAGATATCAATTTAGCCCTTTAGAAGTGAATTAAGGGCACAAATATGCTGATGCTTTGAGTTTTTTATGTGCATGGATGAGTTATGAGGGGTAGGGATGGTTTGAGTGTTTTCTTAACGGCCCGTTGCTTAATGGTTGGAGAGACATGTTTACATTCTGCAGTTTTTAGTGTTTTGCTCGTAAAACCTTTTGAGAGGTGGAAAGTTAAAAGAGGTGTATTATTTTGAAGAAAAAAAAAACACTTTATTAATAGCATTAATTTCAATTGGGTACTTTCTTCATGTTACCTTTTTTCACAAAGTGTTGCTATATGGATAGTTAAGCATTAATTCTTTACATTAATGTATAAATTATAATAGAAATCATTAAAAATATACATGTCATGAAATGGAGACTTTAGTCTCAAAACGAATAAGTGTGTTTTTTTATCGTTCAAGAGTAAACTAGTGTCTGTGACCTGTAAAAGTCACGTGTGTTTTTTTATGTTTTTATTGTAAAATTTCCAAAAACTGAAACCTCCTCACACAATTTCATGAGAATCGGTTGAGTTGTCAGCAAGACAGCCGGACATCCGGACATACGAAAGAATGTTGGCCCGTACTAAAATGGATAACTTCGTTCGCTTCGCTCATACGATGTTAAACTCCCCGCAAACGCAGTCAAGCCCTTCAACAGAAATATGGTATAACAAAAGTATGGTTGATAGAAACACAAGCAGAATATAGGTACATAATTAGCAGTTACACACACGTGAGGCTCTTTTCGGGTCAAGCAATGCTTACACCTCTCACATAGCTTGTATAATCCCCCAGTTGACAGCTGGATTACCTCACATGGCGGTTCGGGGTTCCACAACGTAATTGCAAAAACTGGTAGCAGCTTATTGTGTCCCACTGCTGAGCAATATAGGCTTGGCCTCCCCTCTGTTCTAGTTACTTAGTGAAAACCCGTTATGCAAGGAGCTAAAATCGACGAAAATTGTGTTAATGGGCATTATTTCATAATATAATGGTATTTTTACAAATTCAAATTTCAAATTCAAATTATTTATTTCAGACCATGTCCATAGTGTTAGTACTTATACATTTACTTATCCTAAGTTAGTTATATCTAAATATTAAACAATTTTATATAAAGAGCCTCTCGCCTCCATATGCACCGAGTCCCAGTGCTTCCACAAAGCGCAGGCAGAAGACTCCAGCAACAGGCGCACGAGGCTATTGGAGCTGACACGCGGCGCATCAGGGAGGCAGTTCTGTTGCGTATTATCGCACTGAAGCAATCAGTTAGTACGTGCCTCCGCAAACATACTCGATGCGCTACAGAAGCGGGGCCACCCCAACAGCATCCTGAACCCGTTATTATATTGGATGCGCAGGGCATTGTACGCCTTCTTAGTATAATTTGTCCACAGGCTGCACGTGTAAAAGGTCTGACAAAATGCCTTAAACAGCATTATTTTGACATTCCAGTCACAACGCGCAAACCTGCGGGACAAAATATTACACCGTACGGCCAATGCCCTGCGCTCCCTTTCAATATCCGCGTCATCATGGAGATTGTCGGTCACCCAATGTCCAAGGTACTTAAAGCGAGTCACTCTTCGGACAGGAGCTCCACACAAGAAAACGGGAGGAAGGGAGTCAAAGGCCTTATTGTTACCTGCTTTAAATACTAGCAGCTCGCTCTTACTGGTGTTGTACCTCAGACCATGGGCGACCGCGTACTCTTCACATACCTTTAATAGCTTTACGAGCGCACTGGTCGACGGGCACAGCAACACCATATCGTCCGCATAGCTGATATTATTAACCATGGTGCCACCGATCGAGCACCCGATACCTGTGCTGCTGAGCCTGACAATCAACTCGTCCATGTGCAAGTTGAACAAGCGGGGCGATGTGAGACCCCCCTGTCTCACTCCGCACTCCAACCTGTACACATCCGAGAGCGCTCCTGCCCACCTCACCTGATTGGTTTGATTCCCGTACCAATAACGGAGCAGGTTGATCACTCCCCTCGGTGTACTCGTCTCCTTTTCCAGTTCGTCCCATAGTACCTCGTACGACACCGTATCAAACGCCTTCGATAGATCCAAAAAACAGGCAATAACAGGTGTTTTCCCCTCAACATAGTAATTGACGGTATGCTTGAGGCAAAGAATAGCACTCTCTGTTGACAGACCCGGTTTGAAACCAAACTGCGCGTCTTGAGACTCAATGTGTTTCGCCAGTAAGTTGTCAAGCAGCCCGTCAAGCACTTTAGCCACTATTGTTGCTAAGGATATTGGCCTGTAATTGGAACCATCGGAGGCGTTCCCGGTTCTATTTTTGGATATCGGGACCACTATTGTTTTCATGAGATTCTCTGGAAGATGACCATGACTGATGCAGAGATTAAAAAACATTTTCAACACTCGAGGTAAGTGAGCACCCACGTATACCAAATGCTCTATACTGAGACCGTCATGCCCTGGTGACTTCCCTCTAGTCATGGACTTAATAGTGCGGTCGACTTCCTTAAGAGAGAAGCTGACTCGTCCATGGGTCACGCAGTCCTCAGCAGAAAGCACCCGGCCCGCCCGGTCAGAAATTCCGTTATCAACTTTAAAGGAGTCTTTGAACATGTTAGCTATTTCAGACGGTTCACACAATCCATTAACAGACGCAGGGATACTAGGTTTGGGATTCAATTTATTCGTGTACTTCCAGAACTTGCCAAAATCTCTAGCCTTGTGGTGAGTAGCTAATATGTCCATTCTAATTTGTGTTTGGTTGTCCTGACACCACTTCAGCCTATCCTTGAAAACTTTACGGGAAGAACACATATCCTCATATAAAGGTCCGGCCACTGGCTTCCCAAAAAGATGCCACTGCTGGAAATACATCCTCGCCCTAGCATGAGCTTCTCTTACATGTTTATTCCAACCGACAACCTGCCTGCGCTTACACTTTCTAGTTCTACGGCTCATTTTCGAGGCTAATTGCAAACTATTTATAATATCATAATAAAACTTATCTGAAACAATTTTATGGGAGATGTCATTACAAGAATTATCACAGCATATTTTAAATTCATTCGGAAAATTAATTTCTCTCAATTTCTCATTAGTAATTTTATTACACAAATTTATCTGATTTCGGTCCCTCTCGCCCCACACAATAGATAGGATTTTTGCTAGGATAATTTAAGTTTCAACTGCTTTTAAAAAATACAAATGAATTTTGTTTCTTTATTTCTGGAAACTTGTATTTAGTTGAGATAAATGTATTAAGTTCGTTTTAATATCTAACTTGCGACTGGTCTAAGTGTACGGCCTGAGTGCACGCCTCGCTCGTAACGGAGCCTGTACTCAGGCCGTACATTTAGAGTTAGGCTACGACTTTGACACACAGCTACGATTAACTGTCGTTTAGCACAAATCGTCAATACGAAATTACCATTTTGAAAAAGGAACAACAGTAATTTATGCCCAGTTTTGTTCGTGTGCAAAATGAATCTTACCCAAATGGAATTTCATCCAGTATGCAATAGGTTTATATTTCAAGTAGGTAGTTGCAAAGTGTAGGTGGTTTAATTTAAATTAATACAATTTTTTTAATGAAAATCGACTATTTTGTACAAAATTTATACATGACGTATTTCCGATTGGTCTATGCTTGGAGTGTATGTACAGTAGAACCCGCTTAACACGATGACGCTTAAAACGATTTCTCGCATAATACGCCATTGTATGTCAGTCCCTACAACTTGAGACTTGTTCTCATACATTTCTTAACGCTTAATACGATTCTTCATCCCGTTAAATACGCACTACATGCGCACGCGTGCTGTCTCTCGCGGCAGCGGCGAGCGACTGCAGACGAATTCGGTTTATAAATCCTATGTTTTCAAGGGAGAAACTTGTCATGGTGGCAAAGCAAGTAAAGATAAACTGTCCTGGCCTGTGCCAATTCTGGTGGGTCAGAAAAGTGGCGTTTACTAGTGATTGGTGAGGCGAAAAATCCACGTTGCTTCAAAAACGTAAGAGCGTTCCCTGTAACTTATGATGGACAATCTCGAGCTTGGATGAATTGAAAACTGCCCCGCTCACCCTAAAGGTGTTGAGCTACAGAATATCAAACTTGTTTACTTACTTCCAAATGCGACAAGCAAATTACAACCGATGGATCAGGGCATCATAAAGGTCCTTAAACAAGTTTGATTGAGATGACCATGTACCCCACCCCCTATCCCGTATACGCTTTCTCGCTTAACACTCGTTTTTCGTTGGGTCCCTGAGAAATCGTCTTAAACGGGTTCTACTGTAATTCCATATTTACGTATTTCTTTCGACAATTTTGCTTTAACCCTTAGCCAGGCCTAGCGATTTATCTACTTGTGAATACTGATTGTGGTAAATAACAGCGTGGAAAAAATAAAATTTCTTGTTTTTTTTTAAGACTATTTTCTAAGAAAAAGCCTGTGGTCCACTTATGCCCACTGCCCGTTACCGAAAATGCATGTGGTACATATGTGGCCACTGCCCTGCTAGCAATATGCACGACTATTAAGGTTAGCTACGTCTTTACAATAAATAGTTGGCATAATAAAACAAACGTACAATGTTTTTTTTGAGACTGTTTTATTATTAGCAACAGTTTGTCTATACTGTCTTAAATTTGTATGGCTAAAACGAACTTTGTGTGAAATAAATTATATGGAATTTAATAAAAAGTGCACTGTTTCCTCCACAAAAGACTATGAAATACCCACATAGTATTTTTTTCAAAACAGTATCTTGTAAATACAAAAATAAAGAAGTGAACCAAAGATACCATTAAAAGCAAACATTATAAACAGTCCGGGGATTGAAGCAAATAATTCAAAATCAATAAAGAAAAATCGTTTCATTTATTGCATAAATATTTATGCATAAAACTGATATGGACACTAATGTTTCATTTAAACACACTTCACAAAGTTCAGTAAAATTGGCGAAATATCATATATGGGCTCTTAGCGATTCATTTAAACAATAGTCTTGCCCTGAAAAGTCGTGTAAATATTCTGCAGGGCCGTGGCCATATACGGACCACATGTACTGAGTTCAAACGAGCGGAGGTCATATTGGGACCGCAAACGTATAATGCGAATTACTAAAAAAGAAGCAATAACTGTAATAAATCATCACAACTACACACATATGTAACTTATATACTACCCAAAAATTACAATACATAGTAATTACCTTATTTATTATCGGCATAATTCCATTTATAAACACAGGAACTGACAAAACTGTGCTAAATCCCGCCATTTGAATTTGACAACTAAAATGTCAAAAGAAAACGTTCCGATACACGGACTTTCTTTGCGTTCCGAAATCACCTATTTCATAGACAATCCAATAACTACATTTTCCCTATATTACATCAGCTCGCCTAGAAAAAAAATATTGCAATGTGGTCGCTATGCGATCACCGCCTGGCTAAGGGTTAAGGACGGAGGTATAAGTTGCATGGTTCAGGCTGGACAATTTTCCATGTCGAACATTTCAAAATTGACATTATTCAGAGTCGACCAATAATTTCGAGGTGTCAATTTTCCAATTTTGCTGAATGACAGTTAATCACGGCTAAGTACTTAATGTCTTCATTGGACGGAACCCTCCCCAAACACAACGACTTGCTCTTTAACCAATTCCCATCAAAACGCCACGTTAAAGGCGGAATGGGAATTAAAGATCCCCTTTACACCCTTAAGGTATATTCTACTTAATGAAAGAGAGATATTTTTTTCCTTATGTGACTTTAGTATGGATTTGGGGGTTAATTTATTTGTTGTGTTAACGTTGTGCTTCGTTTTTATTGGGGGTTAATGTGATTGGTTTTATTGTGGGGTGGTTTAATCCTGGGTACACGGGGTTTTCGCTTTTGTTAACGGTGTTTGATGCGGGGTTGTCTTCGTGCGGTTTTCGAAAATACTTTTTTTGTGGATGAGAGATAGATAATATGGATGATAGGTATTGACCACTCGTATTCAATTCTATTGGCAGAAAGTAAGTACCGGCTATTTTGACACTACAAACGTGTTTACTTTTATTTGATTTTCGAGCGCTCGAAAGTCAAAAATCGGTCCCCTGATCGTCTTACAAACTGCGACATACATCCGTCAACGCATTCGCCATTCCAAAACAAATCAAACTACATTCGATCGTTGCTTATTCATCATCATCATCTAACAGCCAGCAGCATTTTGAACCATGAATAGTACTAATCCCAATTTACTCAACGCCTCAAACTAACTAGAGTCGACTGGCTAATAATACGACTAACGAGCGAAATGGTCGTATACAATATGCATGACAGAGAGATATATACTTAAGCTAAGTTTTACTTTGTCAGAGTTTTGCTTTTTTGTTTGCTGCAAAACATTTGATATGGCTCACTGGCTCAAAGATTCTACGCCCAATTTAAGTAGTAAATTTATGGTACGCTTCTCTTCTCCTTCGTCGTTTCACTCTTGACATAGTGGTCTTGTTCATAATTTCAGGTATTGGTAGCAAGTTTCACAACACGCCGCCATTCCTCTCTGACAGTCATCTTACTAACTTACGATTTCAGACCCATCAACATTAAACAATAGCCCGGCCGCTGTAAAGCGGCAATTACACTTCGTCGTGCGCCGCAGGCGGTCGCCGAATTCATTTTAAACTACTTTTGCCAACAAACGTCGTCTTTACACTAGTCTGTCAACTTACTACGGTGACTTGGCAGTCGATCGCGGAATGCGGCCGACTAACGTGTTTTTTTACATTTTGCGGTCGCCGCATGCATGCTGCATGCGGCGACCGCATAATAGAATAATAGAAACTAATCAAACTTTCCATAAATTCAGATTAGAACGGTTTGGTGCAATCCGCCCAAGATAATCGACACGGACACACCATTCTTTAACACTTTTACTCCCAGGAACCCATCTAGCGGGCTTTAACGCTGTAGTCGCTTACCATTTCATATCGTGTTTCATTAATATTTTTATTCAATGTTTGTTGTTTTGTGCGTGTCACGAATAAATGTTTTTCTTTCTTTATCTTATTTCTACATACGAGGAAAACCACGGGAGCGTAACACAGTTCCTGGCAATGAATGAATCATAAACAAAACTTTATTTGCTCAAAACATGGCACATAATAGGTAACTTAGTTAAAATATACAGATCTACATGTTTCGTCATGCAGACATGCAAATATAACTTGGTTATTTGTATCACATGCATAAGTTGAGCAATGTATTAAGCATGCTTCTGGCATCCTACTATCCTACACATATTATAAATGTGAAAGTTTTGATGTTTGTTACTTAATCACGTCAAAACAGCGCATCGGATTAAGGCGGTGCATTGGAAATTATCGCGTGCTTTGAAACGCCGTTCTGACTAGATTAAGAAACAATAAAGTTTGATTATCAGACATATGATTCTTGACTATATGATTGCTTCATCTATTGCATCGATACATGATTGCTTAAAATTTCCCCTATAGAAAAAAAACCAAAGTTGGGTCTGTATTTTTCATTTTTTACTCAGCCTACCCAAACGATACATTATTGTACGACACAATCAAGTTATATAATATATCGCATCTAAAATTCAAAGTATTGTATCTCACCTAAAATCTCACTTTATGAAATTTTAATAAAACTTCACTAAGTTAGTTATTTACCGAAATTAGTCCAAAACAGCGATTCCCGAAGGTTGTTACACTTCTCTTTTTCTCGTGGGCGGAAGGCATCAGCGTGTCTCTGTCTAGAGGGCGTGTACGACTCAAATCAAGGCATCCCCTTAAGATGAATTTTGGTATAGGTATAGTACATAGCCTGGATTAACACATACAATACTATTTTATCCCGGGAATCGTCTCCAAAAAGGGGTGAAATGGGGGGCGAAAGTTTGTACTTAGCTACAATATAAACAAGTTCCACGCGGACCAAGTCGCGGGCAGAAGCTAGTAACATGATAATTCTGCTCAAAAGAACAATCACGGTAAATATCGTTCAAAAGCTATTTATACCGAACGCGTGCCTTTGTCTACACCATGTGGCTTTGCCCCGGTCTTCAGGTTCAACTGATCTCTAAACCAATTTACAACGTGTATAAGGTTCAATATTTCTTCAAAATAACGTTATTGAGACATGTATTTTAATACACAATAGGGCATTCTTGAGGAAAATAGTGTTAAGTAAAGTTTCGGGTGTCTATAGATTACGGTCACCTCTTACAATGAGATACGTTCCGTATGCGTGTTTGCCACCGAAATAGCATACTCAAAAAGATATAGGTATTTTAATAGGCGTTTGGGTGGAAATGTTCTCGAGGAACCCCTCCCTCTGAGGTGGTAACCACCACGAACCGGCAGGTGGGTAGACAAGGTGGACCCTTCACTTCGTAGGTCGCGAGAGTCCACTGGATGTGGGTGGCGCAGTACCGGTCATTGTGGCACTCTTTGGGGGATACCCATGTTCAGCAATGGACATCTTTTGGCTGATAAAATGATGATGATGATACATCAACAATTTTTCTAATGGTGGTAAATGGGTTAGGATAGCACCGACCCGTTTCTTAGTGGGTGTCAAGTATCAACAATGGGCAGGCTAGAAAAAAGCCTGTCACTGCAAAAGAACATTTTCTCCGCCATTATTGTGAGTATCCAACAGAGGAGTGTGAAACTCCACGTTATCATCATCATATCAGCGGAAAGACGTCCATTGCTCAATATACGCCTTCCCCAAAGCGTTTTACAATGACCGGTCCTACACTACCCGCATCCAGCGGACTCCCGCGACCTTTACCAGGTCATCAGTAGCGGTGTGAATCGAAAAAATCCACCGATAGCATTGGTAGCAGCGCTTAGTTGTCTTTTCCTATTGGAGGATTGTTTGCTCGCAAACCACTAAAAAAACACACCGCTTTAAAATTAGTACGGATTTAAAGAGACGAGGGCGCATACATATGTGAATCGCCTATAAAAATATTTATAGTGTATAGGTAGAGTTTCCCACTGCTGGTCAAAGGCCTCCCCTCTCGATTGCCACTCGTCCCGGCTTTGAGCAATCTCTGGCCAATCTTTATGAAATGAGGGGCAACCGGATGGCTCGCGGTATTTGAGCTCCCGAAGTGTTATGGAACCGCCATGTGCAACTGAACCAACTTGGACTGGGGTGGAAATAGAAAAACTTAAAAAAAAATTTTTCGTCGCGCGGCATCCGATGGAAAGCGGTGTACGCTATTTATATAATGAAATGTTGTTTCAATCGAATCATCATCATCATCATATCAGCCGAAAGACGTCCACTGCTGGATAAAGGCCTCCCCCAAAGAGTGCCAAAGTGACCGGTCCTGCGCCACCCGCATCCAGTGGACTCCCGCAACCTTTACCAGGTCATCATTCCACCTTGTGGGGGCCTACCTACGCCGCGCCTTCCGGTACGCGGTCGCCCTTCGAGAACCTCACGCAGAGAAACTCCCAACATGGCCCTCTCCATTGCCCTTTGGGTGACTTTGAGCTTTCTCATCAGGCCCATAGTAAGCGACCACGTTTCAGTGCCATATGTCATCACTGGCAACACACACTGGTCAAAGACTCTCGTCTTGAGACACTGCGGAATATTGGACGAAAAGATGTGCCGTAGCTCAATCGAATACCTGGCGACAATTATTTATTTTAACCCTAGTCCATGTTGGCTCAGTTTGGGTTGCACAGTGCGGTTCCACAACGCTTCGGGAGCTCAAATACCGCGAGCCATCCGGTTGCCTCACGGACACTGAAACTACGCGTCTTTGCTTTAACCAATGCAGCAGACGTGGTCAGCCCATTCCCATTTGAGTTAGGCTCCAACGTCGGCAATGCAAGTTTTCGAGCGCAGCGTAGAGTTTCGAACACGAATACAAATATTTCTAAATCATCAAAATAACTTCCCAAATTTCAATTTTATATGATTGCGTAGTAGTATAACCGTCCCTCCTTTTCAGAAAAAAATTGGTATGAAACACTCATCACAAATTATGTCCTAGTTGCACGTAAGTACGAAAACGCTTCAACCTCTAAAAGCCTGGTAACACCGCTCCACAAACAAAACGCTCGCTCAAATAATTGGCAATACCGCGTTTAAAAACGCGTCTTTCCGGTTTGGCGTTTTGGCGACGTTTTGCGGGCGTTCTGGCAGCGTGCCAGTACCGGCATGCCCACTGAATAATATAGTGCTTTTCAATAAAATGTTGCGCTTCAATCGAATACGCGTGAAATTGTGCTGTTAATTTTTATGGGGTAGTGGGGTACTTTAATTAGTTGGTTTTTATCGAAGATAAAGTACATACTATACGTCATCATCATCATCATCATATCAGCCAAAAGATGTCCACTACTAGACATAAGCCTCCTCCAAAGAGTGCTAAAGTGATCGGTCCTGCGCCACCCGCATACAGCGTACTCCCCCGATCTTTCCCATGCCATCCTTCCACCTTCTGGTCGACTCACGGTCCGACTACCGGTACGTAGTCACCACTCGAGAATCTTTCCGCCCCAACAGCCATCGGTTCTACGTGCAATGTGCCCCGCCCACTGCCACTTAAGTTAAACGATTCGCAGGTTCATAAGATTCAAAGATTCAAAGATTTATTTTGCTCGGAATGCAGTTACATAGTTTTTAAAATTACAATAATATAATATCATAGTCCAGTGCATTCAGCCTGCATGCAGGCGTACAAAACATTTTTTGAGGAGCGTTATATTCCATAATAATAATCATAAAAAATTGCATTAACAAGTCAAAATTATAATAATAACAAATGCAAACAAGAATAATAATGTCAAATAATAATGAAATAAATAATGTCAGTCAGGTACAATAATGGAGAAGCGAAGAGAAAATTAAAATAATATATAAAAACATCATATCAATCAACATGTCAAACATAATCCAAAAATATTTTTACACTATAAGTAGTATGAGTACTAGAAAATAATAAATAGAGGACGTTAAATGATACATAATTTAAATTTGTTTGTACAATAAATTTAACTGAAAAGTCGACAATTTAAAAGCTTCAGTTTAAAAAAAACGCATTTTGGCGTAATTCAGAGAGGTAATCACGTAACGATTCCAACGCGCGTTAGGATAATCAACTGTCATTTTTCCGTATAAAAATTGACATTTAGATCTCCATAACGCGCGTACAATGCTTTATGTGAGCAACCTGCAGGATATTTAGATTTTTTGTACTATTGATGCAACTCTTGAATGCTTTTTGAGTCATGAAAAGGTTATAAAAACACTGGTTGACAATCGAGGACAAGTTGCACCACAAATAAAAAACCGCCCAAGTGCGAGTCGGACTCGCGCACGCAGGGCTTTGCACCATTATCTATATAAACGGCAAAAAAATACGTTTGTTGCATGGGAGACCCCTTAAATAATGATTTTATTCTGTTGTTTATTATTTGTTGTTATAGCGGCAACAGAATTAAACTAATCTAACCTAACCGAACCATCACGGTTCATGAGATACAGCCAGGTGACAGACAGACAGACAGACTGTTAGACGGACGGACAGCGGAGTCTACGGAACCCTAAAAACTATCTTGCACTTTCAATTAGTTCACATTAATATTCATACAATTTTTGACCCCCAACGCAAAAAGATCGGTGTTATAAGTTTGACGTGTCAGTTTATCTGTGTGTCTGTCTGTGGTATCATAGCTCCTAAATGAATGGACCGATTTTTTTTCGGTTTTTTTGTTGTCGCTGTGACCGAGATAGTTCTTAGCTAAGTTTCTTCAAAATCGGTTCAAGCGGTTTTGAGTAATTGAACTTTGAAATGAAAGTGCCGGGAGTGTTTCAAATTTTCTTATTTGTTAGTTATTTAGTACGATTAGATTAGCACTCATCAGATCCTCACCAACTTGACGGCTTTTGTGCCAGGCCTCAGAGACTAAGATAAGTATAAATCCGCCTGTAGATGCCCAGTGTCTTAGAGAATGTTAATTCATCAACCTAAATAAAGGTTTCCCCGAAATTCTTGGAAATTCGCTCGCTGCGCTCAGGCTTCTATTGTAAAATGTTTTGTTTCACTCAGGATTCAACCCGCACTTGCCGTAAATATATGATTTTGTTCCCTTTAGACACAATCTATTTCAGCCACCATTAACCTCTTAATATTCCCTGAAAGGATCCGTCTATTTGACGTCATCCTCATATTACATTGAGGTTTCATTCACAATGCTCTCTGAATACTGAACATCTCAGCGCTCACCGTATTTGATTATTTGTTCATATACGTATTGTTCGATACACGAAAGGAAACCGCAAAATAGAAGCGTACAACATAACCTTAGCTATCTAAACTTAGAGGTCAAAATTGATTGATTTTACTGCATTGTTTTCGTGGTTCTACAAGGCTATAAAACCAAGATGTTATATGTTGTGAGAGGGTGTTAAACACTTTGGGATAGAGTTTATTTTCCATTGACAGAGATGTATGGATGATTTTGCGTGATGGTTTGGTAATGGAAGGTGATGTGAATTGACAGAGCTTGTGCCGATTGATTATTTTAAGTAACGATTCATGATTCGAACTATTGAGGACAAACAAGATATATATTCCTCTTTATAGTGTGTCGAGTTTAAGAGCCATGGTATGGTAACTTTAAATAGTTTCAATCTGGTGGTCGTACTCGAACCCCCATTTGTACCAATGCGTTAAAAAAAAAACAAAGTCATCATTCGCTTGTCCTTATCCCATTTACTTGGGGTCGGCGCAGCATGTTTTGTTCTTCCATACCTCTCTATCGCCCGTCAACTCATTACACACATCTTTCCTGTTCATATCGTCTCTCACGCAGTCCAAGCACCTTTTCCTTGGTCTACCTCTTCTCTTACAACCCTCCACATTCTTACTTAATGCCCTTGTTAACATGACTATCATCCCTCCGCATAACATGTCCATACCACTGTAGACGATTTGCTCCCAGCTTTTCATTTATCGGTGCTACTTTCAGGCTTTCTCTTATACAGGGTGGAAAAATCGAATGCCACATGGATGGCAACTACCTAAAATATTGTTAATAGCACATTCTGTATAATGGAGACTTTCCTTTGTTTTTAAAAACAATTAATTCTGCATTTATGGATGTATAAAAAATCACTTGCCTCAGTCGGGACTCGAACCGGTCAAAGGTGACAAAAAATAACGCCGTATTTTATGACGCAGATTGAAAGAGTTACTGATACGGTTAATTTTTCTTTAAATAACATATACAATTAAATTAACGGAAGGCCATGAAAACTAACAATTACCTTTGAATTTTGTGTTTGCGGTGCATTTCACGTGAAGTGACCGATCCCGCGCCACCCGCATCCAGCGGACTCCCGCAACCTTTACCAGGTCATACCTTGTCGGGGGCCTACCCACGCTGCGCCTTCCGGTACGCGAAACGAATATTAACCATACAATTTTATGGTTATTTTTTGTGTACAACGGAACTCTCTTCACTTCTTCAGTTTGTATCAAGCTAACTACTGGCCAAGAATTTGGTCCTTGTCATTTATCGAAAAATTATTATAATTACGTTTTCTAGCAGAGAGTTGTCATATTTTTTTAATTTTCTCGTGCAGAAATGTTCTGCTAACATTTATTTGATGTTGCAGAGATTGATAATAATATTAATGATAGATAAGTAAATATGCAATTTTTAGAGTTTCTATACTACCCGTGATACTCATCACGGGTAGTATGGAAACCAAAATTCGTCCTCCCATAGCAAACCATAGAGTTGTTTTAAGAGATGAAGAAACTATCTTTTCATAGGTCGCTTTTGTCGGCAATATCTAAATCCGTTCAGACGTTTTTCTGTGATTAAGTAACAAACAAACAAATACTAATTTACTGCCTCATGGATAGATTCTTTATACTAATCTTACCGTAATATAATTATATCATCCATATTACAACGTAGTTTACGATGCTTACCTGCAATGAAAGAAAACATTAACTTTTAGATATGAATAATAAAATATCGTAGGATTATCATGACCCAGTCAAATAGAATCACGTACCAAGTACCTACTTATCTAAAGAACAAAGACGCGCATTCACTACAAAGTAAAATGACGAATTTGAAATTCAATGCAATTTTGCAACACCAAGAGAATTGTAAGAATGAAATCGTTTCGAAAGTTGTTGTTCTTTGAATGGGACTCGAACTCGCGACCCCGACAGCATGCGCTCGTAAAATTTGAATAAAACACTTTGGAGTATAGTTTACGATTTGATCTTCTTTTGTTCTGATCGTTTATTGAAAATAAATGGTAAAAAAAAGCTCGGAATGTAAAATAAAAAACAAAAGCCACAGGGATCACGAAGTTCATGACAATGTCAGTTGGCCCAAGCTTATTCTTATCTAAATTCCAAGATGATTCCATGAATTTTTGACGTTTAACTTCATTTTAAGTCCTTTTCCAGTTTTGCATCAGCATAAATGCACTTCAAAGAGAAAAACTATACAGTTATCGGGGCGATCTGGCCACTTTACACAAAACCGCTCATATTCATTATGTAGCGATATGATTCAATAATTTAACTATTTTAAAAAATCCATTATTAATATTTTTTGAACAACATGATTGTGTGTCAATGGGTTTAAAGAGAAAAAAGAATTACATCCCCATTTTAGGTGTAGGGCAGCTACCCAAAAAAATATTTTTATCAAGGTTTGATTCTACTGTTTTTTCGGAGTAATTGTTTTATATACCCATGCCGAATTATAGTATTCTTGTAGTAAGGGTTACTGAGCTAAGTTTAAGACGGACAGAGGGACAGATGGACATGGCGAAACTATAAGAGTTTCTTGTTGACTTAACCCTACCCCCTACCCTAAAAACTATTATTTTCATACAAAAGGTCACCGAGCATAGTTACGAATCAGTTGACGACCGTTTTAGCCTAGTTGGTAGTGACCCTGCCTACGAAGCAAGAGGTCCTGGGTTCGAATCCCGGTAAGGGCATTCATTTGTGTGATGAACACGAATATTTGTACCTGAGTCATGGAGGTTTTCTATGTATTTAAGTATTTATTTATCTATATAAGTATGTGTTTATCGTCGTCTAGTACCCATATTACAAGCTTTGCTTAGTTTGGGACTAGGTCGATTTGTCTTAGATTGTCCCCTAATGTTTATTTATTTATTTTATCTATTTATTTAATTGGCACCTCAATTCTTTTTTTAATAAATTTATTATAATAAATAAATGCAAGCATAATTATAATCTTGCCAAAACATAATTATAGCTTCCTTTCGGCTCTGTCCGACTGGGCAAAAAAAGGCATAGGTATAGGTTATTTTCATCCACGCACTTACTCGTATTCACTGAACTACCCGAAACTTATTTGAATTTATCGCAACAACAGCTAACGCCATGCTACATAAACTGTTTGAAAGCGTCCTGACAAAATACTTAAAGACTTAACTACGAAAACTACAAAAGCTCTTAATCAACTGAAACCTTAAATGCCTCCAAAGCTTCCTTTTAACTGCTTTTAAAACGTTAGCTCCAAAAAGTTTCGCATGGCTGTTTTCATTTGAATTCCTCAATAGACGATAAAATTTACAAGAAAAATATCAAGAAATGTAAATACATTTCGCATCTGTATGGGAAAATGTAAATTGAATTAAAGGAATTCCTCCAAATGGATCATTCGGAGAAATATACTTAAAAAAGGTTCTCGCAAACATTTTCGGCTACTTATTTTATTGAGAATAAAAATATACTTTGAGGAATAAAGGGAGGAATATCATTTTGTAATTAAATTATCATGCGGCAAAGACTCTTGTTACTTTTTGAAGAGGTTTTTGGGTTTATGATATTTGTAAAGAAAATAAGTAATATAAGTTGGTAGTGTTTGTAACACTGAATGTTTTTATTCTACTTTTCAGTTTAGAAGGCGTTTTTTTTGGGTTTTTTTCTCCTCGTAAAACGTTTTTCCACTTCTAAATATTTTCCATATGTCAATGATTTCTATGTAGTACGTTATTGACACAATGAAGGACTAGGTTTATAGGTTTTCCTTTTTTCGAAATTTGCAATATCAAACTTATAGGGCAGGGCACCTACATTTTTTTGAATGCGAAACCTTTGAACCTAGACTACGTTGAAGCTATCGACATAAAAAAACCAGATGTGATTTATTATGTTGTTGTTGTTGATGTTGTTGTTGTTGTTGTTGATGTTGCAACATCTCCTGCCAGCATCTCCTGATGATGCCTCGTAGAGAGGCGAAACACGTGTCGAGGTTTTTGTCATTATTGGTGGTGGTTTGCTGTAATTTTTTGCATGTTTTTACGCAAATAGTTGCATCTTATCTTCACTAATAGACCAGCACGTTTTTTAGCGGAATAGCAAAGAAATATTGTTCTCGTAATATATCATGGACTTCCGCAAAGTAACGCCTGATTCAATAAATTATTTGATTTATTAAGATTTAGATAGTGAAAACGTTTTCTCCCGAATTGAAAATTTGACATAAAAAGTACCTATTGTCAGTCGCGAGCTGCTGTTTATAACTTCCCTCTTAATATTTTCACAGTTATGTCGTGGTCGTAACGGTATTTCACAGAATAAGTACCTATCGCGTATTGCAAGTATCTCACGTTAAGATACGATGCCTATCTTACATTAAGCTTTGTAAAATATAAGGTCTGTGTTGATCTTTATCAAAGTACAAAGAGAAACCGTGCACCAACGTGAAATATGGCCCCGGCAGCTGTCATTCCATAGAAACTTGTCAAGCCTTTTATAAATTCAGATATTACCGGTTATTGGTGACCGCGGTTACCATAGTGGGTATATAGAAACACAGCCTACGAAGCTGAAGGTCCTGGGTTCGAATCCCGGTAAGGGCAAATATTTGTGTTGTTTGCATGAATATTTGTTTCCGAGTCTTGAATATTTTCTATGTATTAAACTTTAATACATAGAAAACATTCATACTTTAATAATTAAAGTATCTTCGTCTAGTACTCATAACGCAACCCTTATTGAGCTCAGTATGGGGCCTAGTGCGATTTGTGTAAGATTGTCCCCGAACATTTAAATATTTTTTAATGATAATATGATACTTTAATCACAAAACTGTCTTATGAAGCTTATCTATATACATATAAAGTGCTTTAAGTAGGTACCTACGTGTGTCTGTAAAATTATTTATGAAAAAAGGCATTACTTTGCGGTATTCCACGACAAGTTCGAGTTTTTTCACTATAGGTAGTTTGCTGCATTGCAATTGTGCGCATGTTGAGGAAGGGTGGGAATGTTGACGGCATCCAAAACAACATGACCAGGCCATTCTATACAGCGAATAAAGGTACAATAATATATAAAGTTCTAGAAACTTGACTATAAAATTTAAATTCGCAATAACAATTCACCGGGCATAAGGATAAACATGCACTTTTTTTTATCAAATTCAAAGGCTGTAAAGCGTTTCAAACCCTTCTGTAAATGTAACTGACCCACATAAAAACCAAAGCGACCTTATTCTATTTGTCTCTGCCACACTGAAGACCGGAAACATCACCGGGCGCGGAAATGCCAACATTTACATAAAAACAAAGCCCGCCGCTTAAACAGATAAAGGCAATCACACATCTACCGGTTTTGTAGGGCAGATGAAAAAATTACTCGCGCGGCAACTGGGTTGGGGGGTTAGTGCTGAAAACCGCGAGTTAGGGTGTTGCCACATTAACTAATCAATCACGCTGACCTGTAGGGAGTGTGCTCTCAGGACAAGCGCGCACTACGATTTTTGTCTTGCTATAATCGAGACGCGATTATTACAACCGAAAAAAAGTTTAAATAAAGTTATTTTCGTTGTATATATTTTTTCTAAAATGCCAAGTATATATTAAAAAATTGATTAAAAGCAGATCGAAGTATTTTTCATTCTCCTTTCAATCCTACCATTATTATAATTACGTATATTTCAGGAAGGAGAATAAAACAGTCACTTCATCCTAATGTAAAATGTACAATCGCTTTTCCCATGCACCATCGCAGCTCGCTAAACCCGCTACGATATTTCACCCTCCACAACTGTCAAACAGAAGGGTTTCTCTGAATTAGATTTGGCAACAAAGAAACGTATTAAGTGTTGTTTGGTGTTGCCATTGTGATCCTTTGCGGAAACTTTGGGGATATTCTTAATTCGGTATTTTTTGGGGTTTATTCTTGAGTTTATTTGAGTAATTTTATTTAAATAAACTCACTTAAATTAAAACTAAGTTAAATCTAAAAAAACCCTTGAGGCATTGTACCGAGGTTGCTGGCGGCATTTCCTCGCTGAATTGCAATGCTGATGCGTTGCGCGAGAAAGCTACAATAGAAATATAATGATATCGATCTTATCCTATATATTTGGGGTTAGATAGAGACATAATATTTAGAGCCGCAAGCGTCCGTAAGCTACAGTGACAACTTACTGTCAGGCTGGCCGTACTCTTATCTGCCAAAGACGTGGTAAAAAAAATTGGGGTCGACGTATCACGTCTCTTTCTTCTATATACCTCTTTATCGCCCTTCAACTCATCATTCGAATACTCACTCGTCACATCGTCCCTCACGCAGTACACCCACCAAAATGTGATGTCATCGGAGGGGTAAACACGTAACTTTTCGAACGAGCGTTAATTCAACTGTCATTTTTCCACACAAAAAGCGACAATATTTTGACATGCACAAAGCGTTACTCAATCGAACAGCTGAGATGTATGATATTGGATATTGAGCATGCTGTAGTAGATTCTTTATTTGTGTGATGAGCATGAATATTTGTTAGATGTTTTCTATTTCATCATATCAGCCGAAAGACGTCCACTGCTGGACATAGGCTTCCCCCAAAGAGTGCCAAAGTGACCGGTTCTACGCCACGCGCATCCAGCGGGCTCCCGCAACCTTTACCAGGTCACCGGACTGGTGACCTGGTAAAGGTTGGTAGAAAACTCCCACAAGGTGGACTACCTTATGGGAGTTTTCTATTTATTAAATTATTAACTATTTTTTATTACTCATAGCCATGGTGACGTCTCCTGGGTCACTCTTTAAAACAATGTTTTTCTACGGTTTAACTTGTATGAGAAAAATTTACATTTATTTTTGCAGCGGCCAAGGAGGTTTGTGTAAAAATCTTTTAGAGGACCTCTTAATACGCATATATGTATACAAGTAAAATTAAACGCGTTAAACAATATCGGAGCCGAGATGTTTTAGTTTGGTTTATAACTTTTCAATATGACCTGCGGAAATATATATTGGAAATATCTCGGCTCCAATGCATTTTAGAGTGTAACATTTCATAACAAAACAAATTATGTTTGTTTAATATAGATCTATCATAATATAATACTTTAACGAGTGGCCGCTCATTTAAAAAATATGACAACACATTTATCCAAACCCCTTTAGTAAACACGTATTTTTGTAAAATTTCTACGGTGAGGCATTACATTAACATGACAGGAGTCCACTTGATACATTGTTTTTCTTAGAAACTCGGTCGCTGTCGTCTCCTGGCTAACCGGGGCAAAATAACAGCAAGAAAAAGTAAATTGACACATTTATTAAATATATCGTCCTCTAGTACCCATGGCACGATTTGTTTTGGGTATAATAGTCCCCTAATACATATTTATTTATCAGGCAGTACGCAGCGTACCGCTCGTTTGCCACTATAGTCTGAAAAAGTTTCTCGAATAGACCCTCTGGTCACAGTTAAGGAAAACCAAAATAAAATGTAATCGTCCAGCGACCCTCGACAATAAATGGTGGTCTGACGTAGACTAATCACCCGTCCGAAGCGGGATCAGAAAAGGAGGGAAATGTTTGCCGACAGTCTAATTACAAAGTGAACTGAACGGCGGTCGTTTTAAATGCAACCTAAGCATCAGCACAGAGTAATTCATAGTTCAGGTAGACAAGGTTCACTGCATATATATAGCTCGTGTTAGTTGTTGTATTTATTTATTATGAAACATTATAGCTCAGAAACAAATGAAATCAAAAGATTTTTCAAAAATCACAACTGCTTTTTTTTCAAATTTTATAGCTTACGTCACTCCCACGATTAAGAGGAATCCAACAACACCTCACATGTCGAAATCCGTCAAATGGTTTAGGCTACATAGTCACATACATGCATACATACGCTCGAAAAACATAACCGTTCTCTCCTTTGGGAGTCGGGTAAAAAACGAATGAAACTAAACAATCCATACTATATACATATCCATACCAATATTATAAATGCGAAAGTGTGTCTATCTGTCTGTCTGTCTGATACCTCTTCACGCTTAAACCGCTGAACCTATTTAAGTAAAATTTGGTATAGAGATAGTTTGAATCCCGGGAAAGGACATAGGATAGTTGTTATCTCCGAAATCATCCCTTAAGGGGGTGAAGTGGGGGTGTGAAAGTTTATATGGAGCTGCGATATAAACGAGTTCCACGCGGACGGAGTCGCGGGCACAAGCCAGTATACAATATCAAATAAAGGAATCAACGGCGTGTAGTCAGTAAGCTAGTGCTTCTCATTTTTGACGTCGAGGGTTCAAACCTCATTGACCCTAATGTCTACCAATTTTAAAAGGGGGAAAAAGGGCTACACCATACAAAACTTGCTGACCTTTCAATGAATTGAAGATTTGCTGTGTAATTAGGCTTAAACGGGCCACATTTTCCTACAATTTCTGGCCGGCAACTATTGCTATATATCGCTGTACTTTGTACGCTAGAGCAAGAGCTACTTGCCGGCCACACATTGCCGTATAAATCTGGCCGTTTGGAAGCCCCATAACACATAACACCATGTACTTACAAAGCAAGACAATCTTTCAGCATTCAAAAATAAACGTATAGGTACACAATTATAGTTAACTACCCAACCACATCACAACTATGGTCCAAAACTAACTCACTCGTTTCTATCAGTACCGATTTATTATTAGTCACTTCGTTTTCTTTAAAAAAATATGAGAATTAATTTTGGACCATAATTGGGGACCTGGACTAGAGTTGTGTGGTTTTACGATACCTAATACCTATGTGTGCAGACACTACCTTTTTTTAAGTTCAATAAAACCATCACTTTCCTATTTTCGCGCGAATCCCCCTATTGGTGTCACTGATATTTATTAAATCATCCCGATACGCGCAGTACGATTTAGGGGGGATACATACGTGGCAATTTGACAGCGAACTATTAAATAAGACACCTGCTGACACATAAGATCTAAAGTTTCTCTACACTTACAAAGACATCCCTTTATTGACGGAGGGAAATGATGGAAACTAGGTATTATGCCAAAGTAAGTATTCATGCCAAAGTAAAATGTATAAGGATTTTTCGACTCAATATTAGCTTATATATATCATCTTGTATATACTTTAGAAAATAAGTACAATAAGTGTTTATTCGATAAATAAACATATTAAACATAAAAAAAATATTGATTGACCTAACCTCTTTATACAAACAAAAGCTACCTATCCAGCCCCAGAGAATCCGGCTACCTGAAACCTACGTCCGCATCTTAGAGATAACATCCTAATTCCTTCTAGTCCCCACATAATGTGTATAAAGGTGCACTACAATAAACTGTCGAAGATTATTAGGGACGAGGCGAACAGTAATTCATTTCATAGACAAATTACCAAATATTTATTAAATAACTGCTTTTACTCATTGCAAGATTTTTTTAAAAGTTAGTTAATATTGTAGTATAGTTCAAACATAGCTCAGTTAAAAATATCTGTTATAGTTTATAGATTATATTTTGGATACTCATTATTTTGTGTATAAATAAGAATAAAGTGACAGCCTTAAGCTATTGTAGTTTTAGTTATATTGTTATGCCCTACAGGGTTTCATAGCTGAACAAGTATATGTACTATCTTGCATTTATCTATGAAAGCAATAAAGATACTGATACTGAAATTACAAGCCTTGTCGGCTTTTCTAGCCTGGGCGGCTCTGGTTACCAAAAAACTACTGGTTACTCGAGCTTGAGAAAAACACAAGGCGATAAATACGCAACCGGAGGCTTTCTTTACTATTACCGTCCTTGACGTACATTTTTATCCTCTGAGCAGGAAAGGCGGAGCTTAGCAATGCTACTTTGTGAGTCCGCACTTACCATCAAGTGACTCGGCCTCTGGTCGCTCTGCAGCACGGCTATCACGCGACGGCGCGCGAGCTCTCTCGATTTTTCTCGTAGTATCGGTCCATTTCTTATTAGAAGACTTAGAACAAGAGGTATAGAGAGAAAATCGAGAGTATGTCGCGGCCGTCGCGTGACAGACGTGCAGGTTATCAAAAGTGTAAAGACACTTTGAAACGTGCGAGCGTAACGGATGAAGTTTTCCGTTTCAGCTATGGCAAATATATATTTTTCGTTTGTTCAGCCGCTGCGCTATCTGACTGTTCTCTATTAAAGGTCGCATTTCTCATCCGATTCTCGTGAAATTTTTTTAGTAATTCGATAAAGGATATAGACACCAACGGCCGTATTCATAAACGCTCTGATATGCCTATTTTTCGACGACCGCTTCTAGTCGGTAGTGACCCTGCCTACGAAGCAAGACGTCCTGGGTTCGAATCCCGGTAAGGGCATTTATTTGTGTGATGAGCACGAATATTTGTTCATGAGTCATGGATGTTTTCTATGTATTTAAGTATTTATTTATCTATTATGTTTATCGTAGTCTAGTACCCATAGTACAAGCTTTGCTTAGTTTGGGACTAGGACGATTTGTGTAAAATTGTACCCTAATATTTATTTATTTATTTTATTTATTTATTTTACTAAAATGGCGTTAAAATTCGTTTGTCCTTATCTGTAACTTTAACATTTGTGTTCGCCAGAAAGGGACAAAGTACATTTTATTTAGCAGAGGCATTTTAAGTTTTATGAATAAAGGGGTAAATAAATAAACAAATCAATAATGTTGTATTCTCTCTAGAACGGATCAACAATGTACTCAAATAGAGAAAAAAAAACGCAAAAGGTTAAGTAATCACAAAGTTGTAAGTGTCCAAAGTTTTAAGACAGGGTATGTTTTGTCCCTTTTCGGCAAAACGCACGGCACCTTCATATGAAACGATTGTCATTTGCTATGCTATCGCTTCGTAATTTTTTGTGATAGTTGAATGGGAGTTTTGTCATTACGCATATTTTTAAGCCTTCTTTCTATAAATTTTAAGTTGGGTGTTAACTACTATATTTATTTTTTGCCGATTAAGTTTTTCGAAATAATAAATATTTTCGGACAATCTTATACAAATTGACCTAGTCCCAAACTAAGTTTATCTTTTACTATGGGTACTAGACAACGATGAACATACTTATATAGATAAATAAATTCTTAAATACATAGGAAACATTCATGACTCAGAAACAAATATATGCCCTTACCGGGATTCAAACCCAGGATCTCTTGCTTCGTAGGCAGGATCACTACCAACTAGGCTAAAGCGATCGTCATATTTTCTTTGAAAAAAGTAAGCTCGCGAGATACACACAATCTGAATTGCAATAACTGTTAGACAGAGACTTCAAACTTATTAACTATAATAACTTATCCTTTGTAACCAAAGCCCTAAATCTAGAATACCTAGATTATTAGCTATTCGAGACCATAATCAGAGCGCGACTAGATTCAAGGTAATATGGTACGTGATTTGCATCGAACTGAACTGAGGTGTCTTTGTGAGATTCCCATTACCCCGTAACGTTCGCACCTAGTTTCAGCGCGTTTACTTTATAGACTGGATTTTATCCTGACACATCTAAGGCACGGGGCGAATAGATAACAAGGGTCTGGCCAGGGAAAGATGAGCCTAGAAAAAGCGGCAACTGCTTACAACTGATCGATAATTGTTAGTGACCCTGCCTACGAAGCCGGAGGTCCTGGGTTCGATCCTGGTACAGGCATTTATTTGTGTGATGCGCAAGAATTTTTTTTTCCGGTTCTTGGATGTTTTCTACGTACACATAATTGAATATATATCGTCACCTAATATGGATACATATTACAAGCTTTTCTTAGTTTAAATATAAACAAAGTGTATAATGTTCCCTATTTTCTTCTAAATCAAAACCGAAAACCTCCAAACTTCCAGGTAAATCACAGTCGACAAGTCAAACCCTGCCCTAACCCACTATAAAGGCGCACACACACTATATAAAGCCGCGTCGATACCAGGTGATCCGCTGTCAATATTTCGTGTAAGCGAGCTTATCAGCCCCGCCATATGTCGCCGTCCTGTTTTTACTTTTTCGCCCTAGAGTTTCACGGCTCGAGAATTCGGTATAGTACGTCATAAAAAGTTTTGTGAATAGGTTTAGGCTAGATAGGTGTAGTAAATTCTGATGTGTTTCATAAAAAATATAGTAGCTATCAGTAGCACAATCTTTTGTGATTAGGAATTAATATAGGTAACGTTTATTGTAACTCCAATGTTGCATATCTTATTCATTTGTAAAGGCCAGTGGGAATTGATAAAATAATTAATTATTAACTCAATCACCACTTATTTAAACGTATCGAAATAGTACTAATATATGAACGTATGAATGAAAATATACAGGCAAGGACGATGATTATTACTCGATAACTAGTTATGTCTAGTTAGCCGTGATAGTTTTCCTTATAAATTCATTAATTGTACTACTGCCACGATATTTTCACATTCCCGGTAGCAGCCATTTAGCCGGCAGGTGTAGGAAAGGTACCCCATTTTTTTTTTAAATTTTATTCTTTTTTTTTGTCTGCGTGATTGATTTATACACCCATGCCGAATTACAGTTTTCTAGTAGTAGTGGTTACTGAGCTAAGCCGAAGACGGACGGATAGACGGACGGACGGCCAGACGGACATGGCGAAACTATAAGGGTTCCTTGTTGAATACGGAACCCAAAAAATTTGATCAGAAAAATACAGTAAAAATACATATTCGCCAGCTGTCCACCCTTCTAAGCGCCAATTGTCCACCCCTACCTACATATTATTGTTTTGTTTCTCTTTGTGAGTATTACGTTTGAGGTGTGCAGTGCATACAGAGTATTTCTATTGTGTTGTAATACTAGGTACTTTGAATGATTTTATAAAAAAAATATCAGGATTCATGTATTTTTTAACATACCTTGTCGGCCGTTGTATTTCTTCATTAATCACACCTATATTATTTCAAAAATGGAAGACCATGCCGATAACAAATATAGGAACTAAAATAGTAATAATTTTGGATGTTCAGTTATGCGGTACGTCGAGATCTCTACCTCACTCTACGACTGTATTTTCTTCCAAATAACATAGTGCAAATTATACCGACCGATTTGTTACATATAGTGCGTAATGCTGGGGTGTTAATTTGCCAATCACACATGTACCCAATGGCTTTATATACACAGTCATAATCTGATACCACTAATTGTAATCCCTTATAAACGTCCCACTTAGTCCTCTACACAATACAATTTGGATACGAACATAATAGCCTCGTGTTTAAGCTTATCACTCCCTTGTGTATAATTCTTGACATGCTGGATACGATATAAACTGAGATATTATGATGGCCTTATACAGGCTGGTTATATACATTTCTGTACAAAGTCGCGTTCTTTTAAAGAGAGAAAAAAGCCTGTTGGTGCTATAGTCAGTTTCACTATACACAGGTATTTGTACCATTCATTTTCATATTAATATTATTTGTATAACAAATACTGAATAAAATAATATGAACATGAATATCCGACATAAATAGATATTACGGGGAAAATTTTATACAATTGAACTAGCCCCATAGTAAGCCCAACAATTGTGTTATGGGTACTAGTCGACGATATATTTACTAGATATAGAAACTTAAATCCACAGAACATAACCAAGACTCAGAAACAAATATTCATGCTTGTCACACAAATGTTGCCCTTACCGGGATTCGAACCTAGGACCTTCAGCTTCATAGGCAGGCAGAATGTAAACTCATCTAGCTCATGTTTGAAGCAGCCACACTGGTAAAGTATCTTCGCCTTACAAAAGACCGTAGTCATAATAACGCCATTACTTGCTCTCTAAACATTACCAAACCGCGATTAAATACGTCAAAGTTAATATGAACTGACAGCTATACGAATCCCAAACTTAATTAATATACATGTGGTGTTGTACTGTAAGACGTAGGCGTTGCAGCTCTATAACATGATTGACTGGTATAGAATGCCGTGAGGCATTAAGGCCACCATTTGCACGTATTAAGTTTTGTGCAATAAAGTTTATATGGTTTTAGTATGACGACCGGTGACCTGCGACCGGACGACCTAGTGGGTGACGCTGCCATTTAAGTAGTAGTCTGGTGGCAGATTTATGATTTCAAAATTTAATAAAAAAATAAATATTGCGTGTATGTTTTTATTAATTATATTCACAGTCAAAGCAATGATGCGGATTATTTTTTTTGAAAATTAAGTCATCCTGATGTCATCCATGGAGTTGCACACATTGTTCAAAACGAAGCCTCGTGTTTCGTTTCACACTCTGCAGCACAAGCTTGGTTGAATTTTGCGGATTTCCCGACGCATATTTTCTTTTAGGGCCACGACAGTAGGTCATTCTCTTTCAATTTTTGGTAGATTTAGATTTTAAATGGATGGAACTTCAAGTCTTTTTTCAAAATTTCATGGATAGCTGCCCTAGCAAGTCCAAATGAGGCTGCCCTTTTCCGTACCAAAAGTCGGGGATTTGCACATAAACTTTTTTCAACAAGGTCAATGTTTGCGGGGGTTCTTTAGGTCCGGCTAGGCCCTGGGCGTGGACTGTTCATAGCGGAAGCAGTTGCACGGAATCTATCCACCCAAGAACGAATTAAGTTCACGCTTTGTCCATCACTTAATCGTCGAATATTGAAGTGTGAACAAAACTGCCGACGGGCGATAACGTAAGAATCGCCGCCTTTAAAGAACGCCTCGATAGCGAACGCACGATGCTCTCCCGACCACTGCGGGATTGTGACTGACAAATCCGCACGATTAGTGGTTCGAAATTCGAATGGCGCCACTCCCCCACCGCACCGTTTAATACTTTTTGAAATATTAGGATTTAGAAACATAAATCTGCCACCAGTCACCCTGTATTTATCCATTAAATTATTTTTGAATATATGAATATACTAGCTTCTGCCCGCGACTCTGTCAGCATGAAACTCATTTATATCGCAGCTCCATACAAACTTTTACCCCCCCCATTTCACCCTTTTAGGGGGTGATTTCGGGGATAAAAACTATCCTATATGTCACTCTCCATCATCCCTTCAACTATCTCCATTTAAAAAATTACGTCAATTCGTCGCTCCGTTTTGCCGTGCAAGACGGACAAACGAACAAACAAACAAACAAACACACACACATACACTTTCCCATTTAATATATTAGTATGGATTTGTAAACCATGAAGCTTTAAGTATTTTTTTTATTATGTCTTAAGAAACCAACTGTCTTACATAATAAGTGTACAGACATTTTATTTGCATAAAGTGGTCCATATAATTTTATGATTTTAATCCATAAGTACAGGTCGATTCACGAGAACTAGCGCTGAAAATATATGAAACTGTCATTAATTTCATAGACTTTACACGCCATTCGAATCTTCTTGTGAATCGACCTGCACTTACATTAAAAATCACTACAATAATAGATACATTTACACTCAACTTTAATCGCCCCTAACCGTTCCTGGTGCAAAAGCCCCATAATGCTGGCGGCATTTCCACGCTAGATAGCTATGGGAAGCCTTTGCACCAGAAACAATGCAGAGCGGGGGTCCTCCCCTCTATTAAATGTACTTATGGTCGTTAGTACCTATAACACAAAACACAAACCTTGTTGAGCTTACTATGAGACTAGTTCGATTTGTGTAAGATCGTCCATTAATACTTATTTAAATAAAATCCTGGGGATTACAGACGCCAATATATATCGTCTTTTTTTAAAGCCAGCGCGAACAAATAAAGACTATACAGGTGCCAACTCTCCTTCACGTAAGGGCAGACGGTTTACATATATTTTATGTATATGTTTTGCGAACATTGCGAGAATAAAAGGTGTCTTACCGCGGCCGAGTAATTAAAAGATGGGATTCGGAGCCGAGACGAGCGGTGTCCGAGAGGATTACGTGAACTTGGTTGAACGGTCCATGTAATTGCCGTCTTTTTTTAGAGTTCCGTATCCAAAGGGTAAAAACGGGACCCTATTACTAAGACTTCGCTGTCTGTTCGTCCGTCTGTCTGTCACCAGGCTGCATCTTAAGAACCGCGATAGCTAGACAGTTGAAATTTTCACAAATTATGTATTTCCTGTAGCCGCTATAACAACTTAAAAAAAAACAAGGGGGGCTCCCATACAACAAACGTGATTTTGTGTGCGTCGGGTCCCGTGGGGGGTCGGGTTAGAATAGCACCAATTATCCCTTTTTTCCTGTGGGTGTCGTAAGAGTCGTACTTAGGGATCAGGGTTGAAGTGTGATTTGGGCGATGGGCTAGCCACCTATCACTGCGAGGTCAAATTTAATAAAAAAATATATACCCACATTTATGCTAAAAGTGGCGCTGGAACATAAGTTACATGTGGTCTGCCTACCCCTTTTGGGAATTAAGGAGTGAATTTATGGATTGCCTGCATGATGGTAAGCAGACACTCGCTATGGACGCTTGCGACATCAGAAGAATCACAAGCGCACTGCAGACCCGGAAACAAGTGTAGGCCGCTCACTCTCAAAACAGGTCCTAGGGAGCTCTGGCGACCTTACTCACCACCAGGAACTCAACACGAAATACCCATAAAGCAAGTTGTGGTGTTAGATATTATGCCTTATATTCGCGCTTATGCCTTCCGCGCACGAGAAATAGAAATGCAACATTCTTTGGGAATGGCATTTCGGACAAATTTCGATAAATACCTAGCTTAGTGAAGTTTTATTTATATTTCATTAAGTGAGATTTCAGATAAGATAAATACCATAGTATTAACTTGATTGTGTCGTAAAATAATGTATTGTTTGAGTAGGCTGAGTAAAAAAAGGAAAATGAGGACCCAACTTTGGAATTCTTTTCCATCGAGGAAACTTTAGGCAATTATGTGTCAACTCAATCAGATAAACAATCATATAGTCAAGAATCATATATCTGAAAATTAGACCTTAGTGTTTCTTAATCTAGTCAGGACAGCATTTCAAAGCACGCGATAACTTCCAATGCACCCCCTTATAATCATCTTATAAATTAAAAGTGTCACGTTATTCGTGTTACTCGCCTACCTTTGTTTAAGTACCTACTAGTTATAACTAACAAGCTACAGACATATGTCCTAAATAAAAAGCAAAGATTGTGAATTCGGCTGATTCATCCTTCAAAATGTAACCTATGGAAGATTTTCAAACCTTAGTTGGTGGCAATCAATCGTACGGCCCACCTAGTATTAGAGTCTCAAGGCCCTGTAATCATGTACAGTATAAAGACCTTCGAATAACATTTTTCCAGGCAAAACGGCCAAAGATAATATTCCTACATCATAACTTCAAAGTTCCAACAATCATATAACGTAACAGATATATGACAGTTAATTAAAAACAAGCTTTCCAGCTTTCACACCCTTCATTACACCCAAACACCCAGAAACTCCAAAATTAATTAAAACTACTTTTAACAAAAACAACTCGAGCCAAGTCTCTTAAAATCGCACAACTTCTATATTTGACTTGACAAGACTTCTACTTCACAAAATGGCGGCTTCAACTTTGGAATTCTATTTCGAGGTAATAAATGGTATTTAAATATTTTAACGGGGATCCTGTCACTTGACCTACTAACATTTGCCCTAATGTTTCACTGTACCTAATTCATTTTTCTTCGAAACAAGCAGTCAACTTTTCGGGTTTCTTTGACTATTATGAAATAGAAGTCATTAGGTTAACTTAGGTTTGTTTTGCAATAATCCTAAAATTAAACGGGTTAGGCTTCGCATGCGAAGCGATGAAGTATTTATTTAATCGTATGGCATAATTACATTTTTTTTTGGCCTTTTAAAGTATTGCTTATCTATGGCCTTATTAAACGAGCGAGCAAAGCGAAGGTCTCCGTTTCTGCTTGGATAAAAATAATTTGGTGTAACCAACGTCAACGTAAAATGAATATGAATATGAATGTGAATATGAATATGAATATGAATGAGAATATGAATAAGTCGAATTCAAAATCAACGACAGTTAAAAAAAAGCGGCTTTCCAGAGAAATTACGAAAAAGGTTCGAATGCGGAACAGGGTTCAATAATTATATAGACTTGTTTTATCCATTCAGTTATTCGATATAAAAGTCTTTTTTTTAAAGAGACATACTAGCGATTTCTATAGCTCACACCAGCTCATTGACATTATTAAAATCCTTTTTTAGCTAAAATGCATTTGTATGCAGAAGGGAACAAAACACATTTTATTAAAAAGCCTCTATCCCTTTAACTTTTATGAAGAGAGGGGATACTAGCCTTAAATACGCGGCCCACAATGTGTCCTACCAGTGAATTAAAATCTAGTTTCAACAACACAATCCTTAATTTAAACTCCCAACCAAACCTGGGTCCCGGAACTAGTCCAAACTAAATTAACTCCAACACCTATCTCTCGATCTCTCTCTATTCACCACTTAATTGAATACCGTCCATGCCACGCGATAATCACCCCTATTACGAGGCCATACAGGTCAAGATCAACATCCAATCCCGCCCCGTCATTTACCTTTGATGTCAGCACATACATTATTATGTTATGATGAGGATATTGGGACAGATAGTGTGTTAAACGATTCTATAGTATTGTTAACGCGATTGGAGTGATAAGCTTAGCTCATAGAAATTCTGATGCGGTCACGCAATTCTAGGGCTTAAAGGGATAAGCATTAGCGTTGTAATTGCGTGAAATATTAAGGCATTAATTTTCCGGTTAGATTGCCATGCCACCATGGCATACGTGCCTAATATAGAAGATCGAATGAAAAGGCATATCCTTGCCCACCATAAGCTAAATGGAGAACTTGTTTTAAACTGGCTGACGGTTTACCATAAACATTCCACTTAATTTGGGTGGGTAATTATTTGTTTGCCCCAAAAAGGTGAAACTATGACAAAGACAATAGCACAATATCGTTAGTGGTTGTATGTTTACCTGGGCAATTCTGATTTGACAAAAGTGCCTAAAGACTCTCAGTTTGGTCCAGCACTAACACATCCTAATTGCAGATCAATGTTTCGAATTTCGAGGGATTTTCGAGGGAGGGTAGGATCATCCTAAACCAGATTTTAGTTATTTATTTAAATTAATGTAACTGACAATGTATGATTAATACAAAATAAAGACATATACATTATATATATACATCTCATTGACACTTATAGCTAAACGTAGGTTTCTAGAAACCTATAACGCCAAAAGTAACGCCCACTCCATCAATTACGTAGAAATGTGATTGTAAAAGGAAGCGACGTGACACACTATCGTCTTACATCATTCTACTGAGAGCTGCATATCTTTCTCTGGAGCGGGCAAGACATAAATATTTGACGTCTCTGGAGGCGTGGTTTACCAAGATCGACCAGCGGCCTAAAGTTCCAAACTACTTAACGTTCAGGAACAGGGGCCGTAGACAAGGTTACAATCGACAAGCGCTAACGCCGATAGAAAATAATAAAATGTATGGGAATGACAGATGCCGACGAAACACTTTTCGTTAGCATCTGTCATTCCCATACATTTTATTAGTTTTCTATTGGCGGTAGCGCTTGTCGATTGTAACCTTGTCTAGGCCCTCAGCACGGCTACCACGCGACGGCGCGCGAGCTCTCTCGATTTTTATCGCACTATCTGTCACTTTCTTATTAGAACACTTAGAACAAGAGGTATAGTGCGAGAAAAATCTAGAGTATGTCGCAGCCGTCCCATGATAGACGTGCAGAACTTTAATACGAGTACAACTGACGCCGCGACGCGCCGAAAATCTACCCTCGTCTAAAAAATACAGCTCTGCTTACGCTTAGTTATGAATGAATGATGATTTATTTGAAACACACAGCACAACAACACACTTGCTTAAAACTAAAGAAAAAACAAAAACATTGTTGAGGTTAGTCTCCAAAAGGAGTCCACTCAGCATGTGTCGAGGCATGAAGTGCCAAGACGCTGATTTTCAGTGAATCCATTTAAACAGTACAATCAAAACAAATAGCAAAGAACACCAAGCGAAGCAACGGACATTTCAGCGAAGACACAGTTTAAATTGTGAAAAGCAAAGCAGATGAATATTATACGTATAAATTTAATCAATGAAGTGTAAGGTTGTAACTTTATTATTTCCTAGCTGTACCTTGGACTTCGTTTGCATGTTAAAGTAGGAGTTAACGCATTTCTTCTCTTGGAAATAGGGCACATGCAGTTATAATTTTAACCTATCCTGTAAAACTTTCAATAAACCTATATATTTTAGTTAAAATGACGTTAAAACCTGTTACTCTGATATTTAAATTATTAAGAAAGGGACAAAACACGTGTCATCAGAGGATTTTAAGTTTTATGAATAATGGGGTAAAAGTTTAGTAGATGTCTGTGGCAATAGATCGGACACACGCTTTGATAGGTAGGACACTCGCTGCAGTATTAAATGTTTATTGATCTTCTTTTCTACATATTTTTAACAGTGTTATAATGTTATATTATAAAAACGTGATGGATGACTGAAATGATCTTAAGTTCTTGAGTCACTCCGACTCTCAGGTAAAGATGTGTTTAGGAATTAATAATAGATAATCCTTTCGAGTACCCATTGACCGGTAAGTGTTTATGTGGAACAAAAGATCTCTTTTTAATTTGACAACAGACGGCCAATTTATATTTTCCAAACTATACCTAACCACTAGGTAAGTTCTAAAACTATAACGCGAGTCCGAGTCCCTTTCTAATAAAGGAAATTATTAAAAATGTCAAAGCAATGTTTATTTTTTTCATATTGCAATGTTTCAGATTGCACTATCACATTCTGGCAAATCTTGTGTATGTTCCCGCCCTTGCCAACATAATAATGTGTGTTGCAGGCTTTGTGATAAAAGTATTTTCCTGTATGTTGGCCAATTACTGTCTCTAATGTGGTGGTTTTAGGTTTTAAATAGGTTCAAAATAAAACTTGCAATACCCTTACAGGGTCTCATGTGTACTGTAAATATTGTATTTAACTACCTGTATACCAACATGAAAGCAAGAAAGTTATTTCTATTTCTATTTCTATAAATAATTGAATTCATAATGGGTTTAAAATATCGCTATTAAATATTTAAAAAAGTATGAATATATGTGTATACAATATTTTAAATTTTATATCGTCCGCTAGATAGAAGTCGCTTGTTCCATTAGCAGATGAATTTTCAGCTAGTTTTTAAAAGTGACCAGAGAACTAGAGTTTCATATTAGCGGTGGGATGTTGTTCCAGCATCGCGTGGCAGTCACTATACGAATCGCGGTGTCAAGATAGTGTTTGTGGATGAACGGTGAAGTAAGGTTAAAACACGTTACATAATAGCGGGGCTGGGGACAACTTTTGTTCTACCCTGTGTAACCGGTCAACGATTTCAATTTATAGTTACTTACGCCCTGGCAACCATTCCCTTTTCCTCTATTTTCCTTAGCCTTCGATCTATCAAAAAGCCCGGTTTTTTCAAGCGACGTGGACAAATGGGCGAAGTAATGGAGCATTAAGCTGGTAATTAATGATATAGTGGCTTATCGGCCGCGTTAATTAAAAGGACCACGATTGATTCGGTTTAATGAAATCGCGGTCAAGACGTATGGTATTTGACATCTGATCCCTAGGGTCTTTGGAAGTACTTATTCAATGTGAGCTTTGGGTGGCTTGAGTGCAAGAAAACATTTTTTATACTATGCAAACAAACAAGCTTACGGCCTGACTGATGGTAAGCGGACACCGTAGCTTTAACCTATCAAGTTCAACATATTTTTCCTAGAAAGTTTTTATAAAGTTCTACTTTTGAGATTTTTTTCATATTTTTAAAACTTATGGTTCAAAAGTTAGAGGGGGGCGAAACTATAAGGGTTCCTAGTCGACTACGTAACCCTAAAAAGGCCACCAAATCTGACAGCTGAGACACGTTTATATTTTTCCATAGTTGACGCGAAACTGAGACAATTAGGTGCAATTGACTCGGTTTTAGCGTGCAACTTTTGGAGCGCTTATAATGTATTTAACTTGTTTTAATAGTGGGGGTCATTAACTTACTATTAACTTTCATGATCCTACTAATACCTATAATAAATGCGAAAGCTCGGATGTTTGTTACTCAATCAAGCTTAAACGGCTCAACCGATTTGGATGAAATTTTGCACGGATGATAGTTTATAGCCTGGATTAAAATAAATAGTAGTTTTTATTTTTATCCCGGGTCCACGCAGACGAAGTCGCGGGTGGAAACTAGTAAAGAATAATTGTAATATAGCGCGCTTACAGATTGTGTGTACAGATGGCGGAGTCTTTTCTGTGTAGGTACAATACAATTACGGCTTAGGGGTATACGTTACACAAGTTATAACCAGTAAAGGCGTTTATTATATTATATGTATATATGTATGTTCCAAATCAAGTTTCAAAAAAGGACTTACAATTATGGACTAGCAACTAAACTAAAGACTTACGTAAACGAAAATTATGTTTTTGAGTTTCTTCGTTTTGTCTAATTTATCAAGCTTTCCAAAAGGCATAAATCGAAATGTCATTAAGGTATCGATTGGACACAATGATTGTAATTGTGCGGCTGCGATAGGTCGGAAGCGGCAGTAAGTGAAAAAGTTATTAATTGCAGAAAGGGGGCCTCTGCTGTGGGGGTTTTGTTAGGGTTGCCGCTCAAACCTACAAATGCCAACACAGTTAACTGACCATCCTATCTATATTGAACCTTGTTTCAATGCACAATAAGTGCACGGATGATCAGTTAACTAAGTTGGCGATGCAAAGGCGGGTAAGGGTGAGTATGCACTGAAGCTCTGCGAGTAAGCAGATCTGTGTGCGAGGAAATAATCCACTAATAGGAAGAAATTTGTGAGCGAGGCTCGCAAAAATTGGTGGGTTTTTCCTCGCGCAAAATTCCGCCTGCCTCGCACAGCTTTGCTGGATACGCACCCTAAGACTATTCTTAGGGTGCGTATCCCAAAGACCAGACCTATGTCTATGGTCACCGTCTGTTGATACTGGCGACTAAAGGGGGTCGACACGGAGTACTTAAACTTGTTCTGTGGGGGTCGGATAGGCGATTAAGATCATTTCACCAAAAAAACCTTGCTAAGCATAAGAGGCTCCAGTGCAGTATGAGAGCTTGCGAAGGACGCATGAGAGCGCATGTGAACGCCGTCGTAGAGTTTTTCGTGGATAGTAATACCACATAAGCCACATCACATTAACTACAATCTGACATTAAATACCGATGACGTTGTCCATTCCAAAAAAACCCACAAGGTTTTTTTAATCCCAATAAAACTTTAATTGCTACGGGATACCTCGATAAATTGATAATTTTCTGTAAAAACAAAGTTTTACTCGACTTCAATTCAGTACTCCGCAAAGCCACATTAAAATTTCCACATTTTCTTTCCTAAAGTGGATATTGATTATTACAGAAAAATCAAATTGCTGTATGTGGGCCGATAATGTTTGAGGAGTTCCGTCGTTTCATCAAGAAATATATTTCTGAGGCCTTTGGCACTTCATTAGATGCTATTTCAACGGAATCTCATAAGAATCTGTGACGTCCTTTTATAGTTTTCAGTATATCACTGGGGAGTTCCAGGAGTCATCTGCGGTCTTCAACATCAGTTTCACTTCACCACATTTGTGATTTCCGGGTGTAAATACACAAGTTAAATACCAGAATTACTACATGCGTGCCTAATATATACATATTTGAGAAGTTCCCGCAATTCCTCATGGATCCCATCATCCAACTGGATTTTTGAAAATAATGGGGCCAATCTGGAAGCATATACTTACAAACAATAAAACAATCGTACGGATCGGTTCTTAAATGTCGGAGTTATGAGGAAACAAACGTTTAAAAAACCGAATTGAGAAACTCCTCATTTTATTTAATTCGGTTAAAAGTGAGTCATTTTCCATAATGTTTAACTGTAAAATAAGGCTTCTTGTTAGAAACTAGCCTGAAAACATTCAATACAATACTTACAGAAAAAACAAGTGAATAATTTTATTTGTAACTAAAAACATTGCACCCAAGGAGCGACAACTTTTTTCCTTGTCCGTAATGTATGTAAATTTGCAAATAGACTGCGAGACCCGACAGGCAGCCCTGAGGTACGGCGACATTGTTAAAACTTGGCCGGTGCCGTCTTACACAACTTCGTACACTTTTAAATTAAAAATAAAAGTTGAAACACATTCCGTTGTGAGCTTTGAGTTCCGAGGTAGACTTTTGTAAGCATCTGTGATTACAGCGGCCGTGAGATACGGAGAGATACTCATTTGCCTCTGTCAGTGTCTAATTCGGTCACTGTCTTTATATTTTAATTAGGTATAGCGACGCAATCTGACCTGGATGTTCCCTCTCGTGGGGACGCATTAATCCTGCTAAGCGATTCTCAACCTGTCTCGACACGGCTCACTACTCGTTGCGTAACTACAGTGCATTCATCCTTACTTGTCTTATGTGGTAAACAACATTCTAACCTCAAAATGTATCTTTTTAGACTATAGCAGCTATTTTATCGTAAAAAAAGCTTTGCTAGACAAAAAAATCGTGAAGTGATGTCCGAAAAGTCGTCTCGGCATGATCTAATACTCACAAAATTGCTATTCTATCCTAAAAAGATGCATTTTGATTTTTTCAAATAAGACAAGTAGGGATGAATGAATGCACTGTAGAAGCTGAGATTCATAACTACGCGTAAAGGCATTCTGGTTCATTTGAGACGTATTGGTAAGCTTCGTGAATAAGCCCGGATGAATTATTTACCTCCTATGAGGGGCTCGTGCTCGCAGAGGGACATGTACGGAGAATGGGTAAATACTTAATGATGGTCACGAAAAGCGAAAACCCAACATTCGTAGAGATGTTTTCGTGACATTTTGTCAAGCATCATTTTCGATTCCTTAGTACAGTGTCTTCTTCAACATTCTTTTCAAAAAGGTACTTACTTACTGTATTTCCTGTATAGTTTTTGGGAAAAAATACCTATACAGCCAAGCTTTATATTAACTTGCCCTGTTATAGTATGGACAAATCTGGCAACTTAAATTTGACCCACTTCCCGGTGACCGCTTGAGCTGAAATTTTGGGTATAAGTATAGTTTGGATGAGAATTTAATATTATGGTACCATCGAGCTGATCTGATGATGGAGACAGAAGGTGGCCATAGGAATTCAGTACTTAATCGACGTAACCCCGTTGAGTTTTGGCTCGTTAGAATCGTCTCAATGAGTTGTTGATGATGGTATACAGAAAAGTACAGTCGGCAGTAAAAGTATGTACCAAAAATTATTTTTTTGACAGAAACTTATTTTAGATATAAAGTGCTGCCCATAATAAATAATTGGTCGGTTTTCTTTTGCCTACAAATATAATGAAATAGTACTTTATAGTTGAAAAACCATAAAACAGTCACATCGTCTTATTGTGATTGTTATACAAGATCTACTGTTATAATCTAGCTTAACCAACAATCGAAAAAAAACACTTAGTGCTTTCTGACTGACCACTGCCATCGGTACCGTATTGTTAAAAGTTGACGATCCTAATAAAATTCTGTTAAAGCGAGAATATAAAAGAATGGTAATGAAGGCAATACTTAGATTATCTGTGGCATATAAATCTCTCAGAACCATGGTAATGTCCAAAGTTTACAAAATAGGACAAACAGAAACTGGAGTCCAAAGTAATTTGATAAAGGTGCTTTTATGGTGTTGATGTCAAGTTTGTATTTATTAATTTAGAAATAATTCTTTGCTTAGGAGTTTCGGGTGTTCTGAAATGTTTCTGGTTACCATTTTACATTTGTGACTTTCTACAGAGTAGGTATCTTAAAAAGTATATCTTAGAAAAGCATTGAAAATTTTATTAATTTATGTCAACTTTATTTTTGAGTATTCAACTTATAACAATGAATCATGCTATGCATCAATACGATTCTCATCATCCTCCTAGCGTTATTCCCGGTTGTGCCCCTAAAGGAGCCCGGGGTCCGCTTTGACACCTAATCCCAAGATTTGGCATAGGCACTCGTTTTACGAAAGCGGCTACCATGTAACCTTTCAACCCAGAGGTAAAACTAGACCTTATTGGGATTAGACCGGTTTCCTTACGATGTCTTCCTTCACCGAAAAGCTAACGTTAAATATTCCGTACATATGAGTAAGCTCCGAAACCCATTGCTATGAGCCAGGATTTGAATCCACGACCGCCGCTTGACGCCGCATGCCTGAACCACTAGACAACCGAAGCTTCAATATGTTTCTGTAAAAAAAACATTTGTAGTACAAGCTGTAATTTCCAAAGCACTTTTTTGCAGATTTATGTACTAACTCGACGTGTTTATCTTGTACAGTTTAAGGCATGACCTGTGTTATGGTAGCTTTATATTGCATTGACATCTGACTTACCCATGTGTACAAAATTTCAAATAGATTAGGTTTCAGAAAGTTGGTCAAAGATCTGTAAGATTTGACACGTAAAACTAACATACACACCAAGTGAAATAAAAGTTTGTAGGAATCCCTGTATTAGATTTACTTATTTAAGCGATTCAAAACCAATATTCTGCAAGACTCGCTTTAAGAATACGTATGCGGGATCAATGACCTGTCACAACATAAATCCACATTGCTGCTTGTTAGCGTATCCGCTCCCAATTGAGCTTGGATCTTATTCTTGCTAACCCGAGACTGACGTCCGAGCTTACAGTAGGTATAGCGGCAGACTAGGCAGACCTAAATAAACGTTCAACAAACCAAAACTAAAATGGCATTAACATTCGTTTGTCTTTATCTGTCACTTAGACATTTGTGTTCGTAAGAAAGGGTCAAAGCACATTATTTGGCAGAGGCATTTTAAGTTTTCTGAATAATGGGGTTGATATCTACAGAGGAGCTGTATAGCCATCATAAGGGCGGATCTTATCTTATGCAGCTAAATTAAGAAGTGGTTTTTAAGTAGCTAACGGAAGGCTTACCATAAACAACCTTGGCAATTTAGGCGGGTAATAGTTTATTTCCCGCAACCTTATACTATGCGGGTTGTGGCAAATAAAGAAGTGGATGATGACGAGGATAACGAATGGTTTCATGGGTGGTCATGACCATGTCCATACCCCACCGCTACCGCGGGCCGGACTCTCCGCTTTCTTGCCGCGGGCCGGATCAGTAATGAAATGAAATGAAATAAAATCTTATTTATCTGCGTTAAGTGCGGTTATATAAAGCTCACATGAGTTGTCAAGATGTGAAGCTGTCCAACACACTTAGCTTATTCCAGCATGCAAAAATTATGGCGTCACAAACTTATTACATTTATTTATTTATTTATTTATTTATTAAAATCTATTACACAGTATAACAGTATTAACTAAGGCACTGTGAAATTCAAATTAACTTAAGGCATAGGTATACATGATCTAACAATTAATAAAACTACTGATTTCACATTAATAAAACTTACAAACTTACATTCAATTCATCACATCATCAGCCTATATACGTCCCACTGCTGGGTACAGGTCTCCTCTCATGTATGAGAGGGAACAGGCAGTAGTCCCCATGCTGGCCCAGTGCGGATTGGGGACTTCACATACACCTTTGAATTTCTTCGCAGATGTATGCAGGTTTCCTCACGATGTTTTTCCTTCACCGAAAAGCTAACGGTAAATATGAAATCATATTCCGTACATAAGTTCCGAAAAACTCATTAGTACCGGGATTTGAACCTACGACCGCCGTTTGACAGCCGCATGCCTGAACCACTGGGCTACCGTAGCCACATTCAATTTAAACCTACAATACATTAGATATCAATTAATTAATGTCAAATTATTATTTCATTCAATTTTGTTAATTACATTCAAAGAATTCATTCATTGTATAAAAACATTTTTCTTTCAACCTTATAAATAATTATTTTCTAAATTGTTTTATTACTAGTGGTATGTGATTAAACGTCTTTATACACATTGCATGACAATTATTTATCTGGAGAGCACACTATGTAATTTTGCTGGATCTCTTATTCTAAGTTTATAGTTAGTTTTCACAATCGTGTATAAAGGGTCTAGCAGGCTAAGCTAAGGAGAGTGGCCCCCGACGAGGGATTTGGTGATTCTTTCTGGTGGTGTACTGGCAGGTCCTAAGAACACTCCATGCTTAATATCAGTCCTCGATCTTCCACTTTAAATGGCACCCTGTATTTTTTATATTATCCTAAATTACTCGAAAACAAAAGAAGATCGAGGACTGATATTAAGCATGGAGTGTTCTTAGGACCTGCCAGTACACCACCAGAAAGAATCACCAAATCCCTCGTCGGGGGCCACTCTCGTTAGCTTAGCCTGCTAGACCCTTCGGATTTAACCATACAAATATGCCAGCCTCGCAGATATACAAACCGGTGAGGGTTAAACTTCCTAAAGAGTGGTCTACATGATTCTAAACGTTCTGCTCCACTTAAGGCTCGCACACATTTCAGTAGGGCTTGCGGGTCGGACTTGGCCCTCGGGCCGTAGTTTGGCGACCCCTGCTCTAAGCGATAAGTGTACAATCTGATTATTATTATTCAGTGGTTCTAGAGATAACCCCTGTTATACAAACTTCACAAAATTTTACTCTTTACAATATTAGCATAGATAAGTAGACGGTGAGAATCCCTTTTTTTTCGACTAAGGCAAAGCCGTTTGATTTACGTTTGTTCCGCCATAGCGCATAAGATACTGCACTGATTTTGATGAATGAGTTATCAATCGATTTGAAATTATGCTGCAGGTGACATAGGCTAGCTTTTGTACGATTTATTAATATTCAGTTTTTTTTAATGGTTATTTAACAAAATAATTTAACTAAGCTGTGTAATATAGCGGAAATAATCGCGCTATAAATTAAATCTAGGAACGACACGGTCCAACTTTGAGCGGAAGGCTATCCGTAATACGACGTATAGCAGAATTTTGTGTCATTATATCTCTCGAGGAAAATTAAATTCCGGAAGATTATCCGGGTACATTTTTGCAATTTTTATTGGAAATAAATTTCCTTCAGGATGGAGCACAAAATTAGATTGATATTAGGTATATTAACAATCAACAGATCACTACAGGTGAAGGTAAATAAATGCCTCTCGTGCATAGAAGAAAGAAAAAAAGAAACATTTATTCGGTACAAAACAAAAAAATAATACGTGAATTGTTGTAATATGCGTTTATTTCAAAAATCAACGTAAAGCCAAAAACGAGTGTTATTTATATTGGAGAGAAAATAATAAAAAACAAGTCATTTAAAAAAAAAGTTTTTCGTTACTAGATCGAAATTGAACTTTGAATTTACTATGCCGTATCGTGTTACAGAATCAACAACATGCATGCAACCTCTTTAAAAAAAAACAAGTTTTTCTTCAAGTGTCATGTTACCTTTTTGGAAATTTGGTTCCTAAATAGGGCATCTTTTTAAGCTAATAAAATAACTTAGTAATAACCGATATAACGATATATATGTGATTGTGAAACGTTCTATGTGTGATTAAGGTTAACCCAACACAATAGAAGTTAGAATCATTATTAGCCAACAAAAGCCATTAGAGTAGAAATGTGATATTAGCTGTTCTCCGTTGAACAATCCTTCTTTTGTAGAGGTAATACGTCAACACCTGAATAGACGCGTATTACAAACAAAAGACTGTCGGGCAGAAGCAAAGAAGTGTCACAGCAATGTTGTGTGAGATTTTAACACCAACATAGAATTCCAAGTCCAAGATAAAAGTTAAAAATAAGCCAATTTCTATCTGCCACCGTAAGGGCCTATGCACTTTTTACGCGCGGCGTCGACGGCGTTTGTGTCGAATCACGTGTAAATTAACACAAGCAGGCGTCGAGTTCGTCGGCGTTCCCTCTCATACATGAGAGGAGGCCTGTGCCCAGCAGTGGGACGTATATAGGATGATGATGTGTGATGTGTGTGTGAGGCGTCGACGGCGCACTTAAACAACTCAATCTGCATAGGCCTTTAATGATATCTGGAAAAGTGCCAAGATTGGCAGTAGATTGTTGACAGAAAGCTCATCAACGATCATCGCATGAATTCTTGTAATTTTGACATCTATGCAATTATTTTTTGTAACTTTTATCATGAACTAATAACATTCATTAATTTTTAAATTATTCTGAATCTAAAACAACACAAATGCTTCTGTATTCCTAATATTCTTATGCGGTAAATATCTCACGGAATTACAAATGATTCTCGGGTAATAAATGTAATAATAGACGGTCGTGTGTCACCCTATCGCTTTACAAACTTGGCTTGTACAATTAGTATCCAACTGGTCGATTGCGCAAACTTTCGTACCGGGCAGTTACAATTGAGTTTTCCTTTGGTATTTTCTTAATCTTCACTTCTTCATTATTTTTTTTGCCCTCCTAGTCATTTCATTTCATTTTCATTTATTTAATTCTTAACAATATACATTGTGTCGAATAGGTAGGTACATTACAATTAATTACAAATTTATAGATGAAAAATTAGATAAACATGTCATGCATAACTTAACTTAAATGAGTAACTCACAAACAATATTAATAATTTTATAACAGTCGGAACAAAACAATTTAATAACTAGAAGTTAATATTATTAATATAATAATCAATAAACATGTCAAAATTTAGAATCATAATAGTTTTACATTAGATTAGTAGAGTTACCATAATTCCTTTCCTTAAATTCCTCTATTGTATAAAAACACCCTTTTAGTAAAAATGCCTTCAACTTAGTTTTAAAAACATTAACATTTAAGATTTCCTTTAATTTAACGGGTAATCTATTGAAGAGTCCTATCGCCTGATAACCAGCAGAGTTCTTAACAATTTTCATTTTTGGTACAATTTTCTGAGGCAAGTCTTTTCTCCGTGTGGCTAACCGCCGTTCCCTGTCTTCTGTGGTTTCTATTTCAAAGATGGACTTTATAAGGTCTACCAGAACAACGAGAATATATAGACTGGGAACAGTGAGAATCTCATATTCCACAAAGTAGTTTTTACAGGACGTTGTCTGTGGGATTCTAGCGATGGCTCGAATCCACCGTTTTTGTGCGACGAAAGCTGTGTGTATATTGTATTTATAGCTGTTTCCCCAAAACTTAATGCTATACCGTAGTTTGGATTCAACTAATGCGTGGTATACCATTCTGAGTTGGGGCAGTATTATCTCCTCTCTTAGACTTCTGATCGCATAGCAAGCGCAACTTACAGAGTTAGCTATAGATTTTACTTCGTTCTTCCAATTTAAGTTACAATCGATATGAACTCCTAAAAATTTCACTGTTTCTACTTGATATATCGCTGTACCGTTAGAAAAAACTTGTAACACGTCTTTATTTTTGGCAGTAGATTTAAAAAGTATAACATTAGTTTTACTGCAGTTTAGTTGCAAATTATTGACACTAAACCACTTGTGAAAACTTATGAGGGCCTCGTTAACTCTGTCGTTAAGTAACGGTGTGCTGTCTGCAGATATAATGGCGTTGGTGTCGTCTGCAAAGAGAACCAAATGTGTATTTGTAATCGCAGCCTCCATGTAAGCTGGTAAATCGTTTGTGAAAATAATAAAGAATATGGGGCCCAGTATGGATCCTTGCGGAACTCCTCTAGTTAGACCAGCCATCTTGGAGTTATGAATCTTTTCATCATAGTTTGCCGTGGTTTTAATTTGTACAAACTGCTTCCTATTTGTTAAATATGACTGAATAAGTAACAAGGATTTGCCTCTGACGCCGTAGTGTTCCAACTTTGCGAGTAGAATGCTATGATCGACCTTGTCAAACGCTGAACTGAGATCTAGGAACAAACCAGCGACTTTCTTTTTGTTGTTTCGCTAAACTTGTGGCAGTGGACCCAAAACCAATGGCCAGTGCGGTATCTAGGGTAGACTCCTCGCAAGGTGGACTGATGACCTGGTAAAGGTCGCAAGACCGGTCACTTAAGCACTCACTCTGGGGGAGGCCTATGTCCAGCAGTGGACGTCATTTGGTTGATATGACGATCACGATGATGAATCTTCGCTTTATGTGGCAGCCAAAACTCACATTACAGCCTGCTTCAGCCAAAAGCAAACATATTTATTACTCTCATATTTACTAAAACGTAGTTCCCGTAATATCATGCCTCCGCGACTTTTCTATCTTTTTTATGTGCCTTTTATTGTTCCTAAGATAAAGAATTTATCGTGCCATATTCCCCCCTTAGTGTTGGGACGCATTTACATAACTATAACCTTTTATCTTGAACTGTGTTGGTCGACCTTTGTATTCTGAGACCGGATTCTTGGTAGAATCGGAAAGCTTTTTGCATCGTCTCGATACGAGTTAGAGAAAGTATTAACATTGTATCTGCAGTTGTTGGACGACCGCTATAGCTTAGTTAATAGTGATCTCGTCGACAAAGAGAGATCCCGGATTTAAAGCCGGTAAGGACATTAATTTGTGAGATAAGCAATGAGCATGAAAATTTAAGTCTCATACCTACCTTTTCTGCGTATAAGGAATTATTAGGTATATTAATCGTCATCTAGTACCAATACAAGCTTTGCTTACGTTGGAACTGGGTAGATTTGCAAGATTGTCCTTCAATATTTACTTAGGCATTTATCCTACTATCACACCTAAACGGCTGAACCGATTGGGATGAAATTTTGCACAAAGATAGCCTGGTTCAAATAAAGGGTAGTTTTCATCTCGGGTGAACCCACGGGCGCACGCTAGTTTTCAATATTGTATTTAATGCACGCGCTCGAAATCCACGCGCGCCAAACCTCACAAATTAAAACAAGCACACGGAACAAATACCAAACCGATATCAATCCAATACGTCATACAAACACACCCAGGAATCCTGAACCCACTCATTATCGCCGTCATAACAGTAAACTATACGTCACCCCCGTCATTAAATCTTAGTCTTACCCTAATTATAAGGGTGCCATCGCTAAGCATAGGGTAGTTAGACAAATTGCTCGCCCGGTTCATCTTACTTTACGTTTTGGATCTGACATCTTCTGCTTTTGCTGAGAGAAATGGATCTTAGACGGAAAAAACTACTCAAAATATAACATTTTAATCTTTGATTTTAACTTTTTTTAGACTGAGTCTTCTGGGAACATGGTGAAACCCTTGTTAAAATGTCTCAATGTAAATAAATTTCACGTAAGACACGTGAATAGTAAGGAATTATAATATAGGCGAGAGCAATGAAAATTGCTCTGGAGTGTGAAGTTTCAGTTGATATTTGGATTTATCATTACCAGAAATATAGGCTGCAATATTTTAGCCGTTTAAAAAATACAATGTTTTTGTGTATCATGTGTTCATCTTATCACACGCATACACGTAATATAATATTTGTTGAATAATTTCTAGGACTTCGTGACCGGCGGCTTGCGGCCCGCGAGCCTCTCTTGTTGTTTTGTATCATTAATATGTAATGGATAATATTCAGAATTTTGAAATTGCCTGTTAAAGTCACAAAATATTAAGAAGTGCGGCCCGCGTCAATTTCATTACCGGCTTATGGCCCTTGGTTGCTAAAAGGTTGTCGACGCCTGAATGGCAAGCGAAGTATGTAGATACATTTTGTCGCTGCAACTTTATAAAAAGACTAAAGCAAAGCCGCGAGGTATGCTATACTCATACTCATATTCATGCATATTATATAAATATTACATGTCACATATTATAAATCACAATTGCATATTATTATTATGTCAATTTAATAAATGTTTATACATATAGTTTAAGTCTGCCTCGTAAACCTTACACCAACTTTCTTCTCGTTCTAAGCGTGTATATAGGGGCTAATCATACATCAGTATGTCGAATGGACCTTCGAAATGAACATAGGCTATATTTTAGCCCGTAGATCCGCCTGGCTTCTTTCTACTACGCGGGCGTAGCCGGGCGGGCAGCTTGTTGTATAATTGTACTCAACAGCTGTGAAAAGCTCTAAGTAAATTTTAGATGAGCATAAAACTGAACCTTACTCGTTACAATTTAAGGTACATTTCAGTCAGTTATGGATAGTTTTATGAAACGTACTAACCTAATGAACTTAGGAGTTTGAATTGATTTAAAGGATGAGTTTGGATAAAATTTCGGTTTAATTCTGAAGTTATTTAAATAAACCTGGAGCCAACGTTGGGACTTTGTTTTATCTGTGTTATACAGGGAGGCGTCGTGAAGTACCTAGAGTTTGAGACTTTCGCTGAACCATTTAAGTCATAAATAATGGGGCCAAACGGTTGAGCCGCGCTAAACCGAAGCCCCTAAATCCAACCCCGATTAATTACCCCTTATTTATTTCACACGGGAGTGATCAGCCATAACACCACGTAATAAATTAAAGACAATGCACCCTTACGGTTTGGCCACGACTTAGAGCGGCAGCGGGCGCCATACGTGGGAGTAAATGCCGAGCCACACCGACTGCTTGTGCAGCACGTGCTGCACACGCAGTCGGTGTGGCTCGTCCTTAAGTGTAGATATCCGAAGCTGTGCGAGGTCGCGAGGAATAATAAAAATAATAATAAATACTCTTTATTACCACCACGACAAGAGATAAACATCTTACAAAAAATTTGCTTATGAAATAATGGTAAAAACAGGCGGTCTTATCGCTTTAAACCGATCTCTTCCAGACAACCTTTGTATAGCAGGCAATATACTAGAATTTTTAACAGGTAGTGCAAGAATTCATCTAGAAGAGCATACTAAAACATCAATCTTTCAAATATTACTAAACAGGACACTATAAAATACATATTTGATTAATGAATAAATACGCAGACATATATACAACCATACATACATATATACATACAATACATAAAATGCAACTTAAGAGAGAGACAGGTAATATTGTTTCAACAGAATTTTGAAAATAGGAAGAGATTTTGCACACCTATATTAGATGAAGGTGTGTATGGTTTTGAGGAAAAGATCCATCGATAGTTTTGCTGGGCGCACTCATGCATCGCTTCTTATTGATTCCCTTTTCCTTCACTCACCTTGTTAGGCTTCAGAAAAGAGGGAAGAGGAAGACCTTCAACTACCAACGAATTTCCCAGAGACTTGAAGGTGGACCTTGCTACAGAGGTCGCACAGGACCGAAAAAAGTGGCGCCGTATGAATGGGAAAGTCGACCTCGCGTAGCGAGTTAAGGTGAGACCAAAGAAAGAGAGAAGAAAGACTGTCTCACAACCTCACCTCTGGTGGATGCTCCGCCTATGAGAACGAATCGTGTCCTTTTGCTACCGCTATAGCTGCCGCCGCCGCTGTGTTTTGTGGCCCGCCCTTACTTATTTTCTTCCATATTCGTTTGATAAGGGACCAGGTGTCGCATTTTGTTTTAGGTATAACGAGGTGTGCGGTGTCAAAGGAACCTTCTTTCAGGTAAAAGTAGATTACGTAATAAAACACGCAATATGCGAGAGTTATTTTATTATTACAAGGTTTTACAAATTTATAAAAAAATTGCATCGTTACGCGGGCAGTGCTCCAAGCCGCGAAAACACATCCTGAAGAAGAACTCCCGAAGAGTTCGGAATATGTCGCCCGCCGTGACATTTACGTGAGTTTAACTGAGTATTATTTGTCCCCGTAATCAGATCAGGCCCCGTATCATGGTCGGCCTTATCACACGATAAGTGACAAGATAGAGCGTCCGTCACTAGCTGACACCAATCGATAGAACGAGACTAAAGGCCTCCACCCACCGGACGCGTGTCGTGCGCGGCGCGTGTGCTGCGCGGCACACGCGCAAGTTGTAAAGCATTGAAACTACACTTCAAACACACATCGAACGCGGCACACGCGCGGCACACGCGCAGCACCCGCGCAGCAGGCGCGCAGCACCCGCGCAGCACCCGCGCAGCACCCGTGCGGCACACGCGCAGCACCCTCGCAGCTGCAGCGCAGCACCCGCGCGGCACACGCGCAGCACCCGCGCGGCAGCGGCGCGGCAGCCGCGCTGCACACGCGTTGCTACACGCCGCCCGCTTTCGGTGTGAATATACCGCTTCAACCGCGCCTGACACAAATCGAACGCGGAACACGCGCGGCACACGCGCAGCACCCGCGCAGCACCCGCGCAGCTGCAGCGCAGCACCCGCGCGGCACACGCGCAGCACCCGCGCGGCAGCCGCGCTGCACACGCGTTGCTACACGCCGCCCGCTTCCGGTGTGAATATACCGCTTCAAACGCGCCCGACACGCGCAGCACACGCGCAGCACACGCGTCCGGTGGGTGGAGGCCTTGATGCTCTATTGCGTGATAGGCCGACCATGATACGGGGCCAGCTATGTAGTGCTAAAATTTTCGCCAAATGATTAGCATGTGAAATTAACGTTAAAACTAAAAATGGCTGGCAAATTTTAAAGGACCACCTTTGTTACTCACGATAGCTAATTCATGAACAATAAAATGAAAAATAGTAGTGTCACTAGATGGCGTCCCGTCCCAAGCGCGGCTAATCCAAGACCTCCCTAAACCGGACCCGATTAATTACATCCTTATTTATATCGTGCGAGACGGCATGATACGGAGCAATATGTGGTAATTTATTACGTGCTGCGTTCATTTTTCGGGGATATTTAATTATTTATTTGGATGAAGACCGGTTAGCCTAGTGGGTGGTGACGCTGCCTACGAAGCTGAAGGTCCCGGGTTCGAATGCAGGTAAGAGAATGGGTGTTTCTGAGTTTTGGATTTCTTCTATGTATTTAAGTATTTGTATCTACTTTTTTTATTATTTATGCAACGACGGTGGCAAACAAGCATACAGTCCGCCTGATGGTAAGCGGGTACCGCAGTCTATAGACGCATGCAACTCCGAAGGAGTAACATGGGCGTTGCCGACCCTTCATATGTTTGAGGATTCGCCGTGTTGACAGCTGAAGGAACAAATGCCCTCGCTCTCAACACAACGCATCCTCGGGAGCTCTGGCGACCTTGCTCACCTCCAGGAACACAACACTACTACAGAGCAAGTAGTAGTGTTATTAAGGCTGTGGTCTTCTAGAAGGCGGAGGTACTTCCCCAGTTGAGCTACTCCTTATTCGAGCGGGATGACATTTCGCTGTGCCCTGCCTCACCAAAAATTGTTTAATTATTGTCGTCTAGTAGATAACACAAGCCTTATTGAGCTTACAAAGGGGCTAGTTTCATTTGTGTAAGATGTTCCCCTACTATTTATTTATTAAGTGTACCACTGGGCCAGAAAGAAACGTTTGTTTGGTGCACGATAAGTATCCCAACTTCAATGTGGTACATGACAAACATTGACTATGATGACTCATTCACGCCGTACGCTACGCCGTAGCCCGTAGCAGCTTAACCCACTCGATGCTAACCAACGCTACGTGTGCTACGCTGCGTGTACCAGCATTTTCCATTTCGTAGCGGGAATCGATCGTAGATAAATTACTGATATGTGGGTCTTGAATGGGCTGGGTAGCGCTCTATAGCATGTGTGTTGGCGCTGAATGGGTTAATATTGTTATATCATTCTATTACACTAGCTGTGTTAGCTGTAGAAATTAATCTTTTCAAATACATTTTTTTTTTATTAAAAAAGCTTCATCGTCAAAAAAACCATATTTAATATTATAGACGCGAAAGTGTGTCTGTCTGTCTGTCTGTCGGCTACCTCTTCACGCTAAAACAGCTGAACCGATTTAGATAAAAATTGGTATAGAGACAGTTGAATCCCGGGAAGGGCATCCCTATATCCTGTTATTATTATCCCGGAAATCATCCCGTAAAAAAGTGAAAGTTTGTATGGAGCTACAATATAAACAAGTATCAAGCGAATGGAGTCGCGGGCAGAAGGCAAGAGAATCGGTTGAGAAAGGCGACCCATAGAGGAGAACACCCGATCACTCGGACATCCGGACACACGAAAGAATTTTGGTCCAAGCTGAAACGGACAACTTAGTTCGCCTCGCTCGCTCGTTCAACAATCATTTAGCGCTTGGACAGCGTGAGGAAAAGTTTAAAATATTTACACAAACAAACAGCGCTCCCTCAACGAACAACAAACACACTTATTAAAATATAACATCACTTAATAGAGCGACCACACCGCTGCTAACGCACCGTACACGCAGCAAAATGTATGAAGAATACGTGACGCATAATACACGTCAACGCGTATACGCAGCGTAACGCACCGGCGTGGTCGCTCCTTAACGTAACAACAGTTGACGGTCGCTATTATGAAAATTGACCAAATTCAGCATAATTTTCGGAGGCTCCAGTAAATTAGAAAGTAAAAATTATTTATTGTCAGATTGTGCATAGTGTACATACATAATACAGATGTTTACTATAGATTTAGGAGTGTGTTACAATCAACCGTATTTCGGCATACAATAAAAGCTTAATACCTAATAGTAACATTTTAAAGCACTTAGTAACTAGGTTAAAAGTACTAGGGAATCCCATCTGTTTTTTGAAAGAATTCTTCCAAAGTATAAAAACATTCATTTCACAAAAAGGTTCATAGTTTATGGAAGAATTGTCTGCTTGGAAGTTGTGTCCATGACATAGGAAGTGAGTTGTAAATACGGACAGCCATTTGATAGGAGTTTTTCTTATTTACGTGTAATCTAACTTTTGGAGCTACCAGGGCCTTATGCGTTAATGCGCGTTTGCGTTGAAAGAACCAACTTATGCTAGAAATGCTGATACTAAATTCCTTTACAGACGGGACAGTAGCAAGCAAGACTGCTCCCAGTAGAGAACTAAGTGAGGGCGCTCGGTCCTCGAGAATTTAGGCAATTTACCCACATAGTTAAACTATGCTGAAATTGTTGAATTATAGTTAGGTTAGGAATGGTTAGTATTTACAAAGTGGACTTTGGGAATAGATTTTAAGCTAAATTACGAGGCGGCAGAGTAATTGCGTAGCTTTTGGAACGAGCGTTAGTTCATATAACTGTAACTTTTTACCTTGAAACATGGGCGTTGATAAGATGAGGCATGAAAGTTACGCGATGTACCATAAAAATGGTCTGATGATGGAGACTCAAAGTGTCCATAGAAAATGCATTCAATTCAAGAACCACACCGGGGGATAAACCCGTCGTGTACAACGACTCTCAATTAATAAGTGGTTACCCGTCTAAGCCTTGGCAGAGAGAGTGTTAACACAATCACTGCCAAGAATCGCTACGCGCTACGCTCGTAGCGGAACCCGTGGTTTTCCTCGTATGTAGCGGAAAGCGACTACGGCGTAGGCGCCCGCTAGGCGGGTTCCTGGCAGCGTAAATGACCCCTGACCCGATTTAGCTGACATTTGGTATTGAGATAGTTTTTATCCCGGAAATCGTCCCTTAACCTTCACCGTTTGTATGGAGATTCGATATAAACTTGTTCCACGCCGACAGGCTTGCGAGCCTGAAGCTAATTTCGTCTATAAGTGATTGTTTTTGCGACAAGACTCACTGACACAGACTGTAAGTAGGAGCGCCTCTGCGTTAAATGAACCATCTTTAAAGCGATTGAACTAAATCAAATCAAAACATTTATTCGTGACTAACACAACACAGATAATAAAAGGAATAAAACAAAAAGCAAATTTTCCTTTGTCACGAAATGGACCCGGCTCGTCATGTTGCTAGCTTTGCAGCCAGCGCTGGTCTTTCGAAGGGTCCATTCGGTGAGAGCACGGAAACAAAAAATAAATAAAAGGAAATATATACTTAACTAAAATACAAACATTAAATACACAAAAAAGGAATAAAAATATTATTTTAACAATATTTAATAGTATTTTGTTGGCATGCAAAAAGTTGCATCCCAACAAACCACTACGTGCGTATGGGCCTTAATCGTAAAAGTGAACGCAGCCCGTACAAGAACACTAATACTAGCGTCCATGAACCTAGAATACTATGGACGGGCTGTACATGTTATCACAGTGAGGGACAGAAAAGCTCTTATGCAGCTAAATTAAGAACTCGTCTTAAACAACCTACTAAAGGACGAGTAATGGTTTGTTTGCCTCAACTCAAAAAAGTGGAACTATGACAAGGACAATGAATGATATTTCCTTTCTGTCACACTTATCGAGATTTGTATGCTACCAGCTCGCTCGCACGTGGTATTATTAATACCATACAGATACCAGAGTATTCTACGTTCATGACTAGCGCCAGAGTGAAAAACAGAAAACAAAAACACTAAACGTCAAAAAACAGCTTGAGATTGGGCTTACAAAAACAATACTTAATTATTAATTAAACTACACACTGCTATCTATATGAGATACAAAAACAGAGTTTATCAAGACCAAAACTTCTAAACCCTTTTTGACAGTAAACTGTCGGCACTTACCATAATTATATTCAAATTCTGAAACAAACTACTTAACTTTACTCGGCGTAACCACCTGCATCAAAGTTTTGTCAGCAAAACATGGGCAGATGTGAGTTATGACCACAAATTAGAGTTGCGAAGTCTAGAAGGTCTAGAAGGGTCATCATGTGTCTACGGTAAATACGAGGTGTCTGGGACGTAAAGGAAGGATTTTTGCAGCATATTTTTGACAAGCATCCATAAAAATATCGTTAAGTTGTATCCTAAATCGGTTATCGAGGTGCTATTATTTTTCGTAAAAAGCTGTGTATCCATAATAATTCGGAGCAAGAATGCTATTTGTTAGCAAAGTTGCCGCTACCTTTGCTTGACAAAAGGTAAGTTCTAAAACACAAATAAAGTTGAAAAAATGTTTATACTAAATACCCGCGCGGCGCCGCCCGCGTATTAAAGTATAGCCTATTGAACAGGTCAAGGAAATAGAAACACGTACCTTACTCACTGTTGTCACTATGACCATAAGGTATAAAAATGTACGCATTTCAGTTTCCTCTACCGTACATAATTATCTGATATATACTATCCTGAAACGATTTTTTGCAGTCAGGTGAGAAGTTCCGGATATAACCCGTATTTATTTATTTAAACTTTATTGCACAAATAAGAAGTACAAATGGCGGACTTAATGCCTTAAGGCATTCTCTACCAGTCAACCACAGGGCTAAACAGAAACAAACCGTATATACAAATAATACTTTTAATTACACGGTTCAACTCACGTATACAATGTCGGCGTGAGGAACGGACGCGGGCAGTGATACGAGCGACGCCGCCGCGAAAACACTCAACCTAATGAATAACTCCGAAGAGTTCGAAACATGTCGCCCGGAGTGACATTGAATACGTGAGTTGAACCGTGTAATTAGAAATATTATTTCAACATGTCTCACGAAAGTTTAAATGCGTATATACAAACTTACAAACGTACGACCAATCTCACAGAAGCAGTTTAGCAATGTTATTCCAAGTGTCTGAGCCTTCTTATTATTATATGGCCTCTTGTGAGGTCTCCCACACTCCATACTTTACAACTTTCAGGTACGTCGGGAACACGGTGTAGAGACTGTAGTGTACTTTCAACCTTCATACCAATATACACAGTATTTGTTCTAGGAATATGGATCTCTTTAGCACAAACTTTAAGTATCGTAAGGTTATTTGCTTTTGACTTTGTGGTAAAAGATCGTGCGTTTAGGTAAGCTATTTTGGGTTTGTTGATTTAGAACAAGAATAGGTTGGCAATAAGTACTTATTTACTAACAATGTAAGTATTAACCTATGTTTGTATACTTCAATGCTATTGTAAGTACCTGCGTGAGTGAATGGGTTTCTCTCGCTCGCGTTTCGCTAGCTTTATTTTTAGGCAGCGGACCGCCGACGGTGAAACACACACACACGTTTGGATATTTACAGTTTATTTATAGCACAGTATTATTTACAAACACGGAGAAAACTTAGAATATATTTACGAGTAACTGTTTACACTTAACAATGGGCGCAAATAATTATTAAAATTAACAAGAACAGTTTCACACTAGACGAAGTGGAAAACCAATACCATATAAAACAAAACACGCGCGCTGACAGCTGAGCAGCGGTCGCGCCGGCCAGCTTGCCAGCGCGCGCGCATCACGGAGGTTGGTGAGCCCGTTGTCTACAGTAGACTTTAGACGGTACAAATTAAATATTAATTGCATTAATAAAGATCGCAAGCAAAATGCGTCGTTGCTTAAATACTAAGGGAATGTCGTGAAAGACTTTATTAAAAATATAATGAGCTCTTTCATAACGCTCTTCAATATTTCTAGGAATCTCACTCTTAATTAAGCTACGAGTATACCTTATTAAAAACCTTTTAGCATATTATAATGATATTAGCGTTTAATCTTTCAGACCTCGCAAAAAGGGTACGTATATTGCTCATTTTGCGTAGGTTAGTTCCGTTGGTCGATTACATAACGCATTGTACGCGCGTTAGGTATAGATATAAAAAACAAATATTGGGGAAAATGAAATGACATTTGAAATTTAGTAACGCACGTTCGAAACGTAACATGTTTGTTTATCCCTCTGTAGTACCTATCCCACCGGGATAGGGAATGCCTAGCGACCAACATTATTGTCTAGACGGAACTCTCACATTCTCGCCCACCTTTAAGCAATTCTTTTTAACCCTGCAACTCCTCGCTATCTCAAGGAACGCTTTAAAATTTCTTCTGCTAGGTCTGCTCAGAAGTTGCTTCTGAGTGTTCCCTCATCAAAATCTAAATTTTACAACAATTCTTTTACTTTTCGAGCTGTTCGATTGTGGAATTCTTTGCCTGTTGAGATTAAACGTGCTAAGTCTCTTCCCATTTTTAAAACTCGACTTAAGGATTACTATTTTTCTCTTCCGTAAGTAGTCTTTCCTACTTGGTGTGTGCTGTTTTTGTTTTTCGGCTGTAAGTGATACTGTTTCTGTGACTTTTAGTTATTGTATGTGTATGAAGGTTTATATATAATTATATGTATTTATGTAAGTTCTTTCTTATAGTTAAGTTGTACTAATATTCTGTTTTTCTGTTTTCACCTACTCAAATCTTATCTTTTCTTGCATCGTCTCCATTAACCAAATGTTGTCTGGAAGAGATCGCGTTTTAGCGATAAGACCGCCTGTTGTCTACCATTGTTTATGCTTAATTCACCTCTGTTTTTCTATTTTATTTTTACTTTGTCAGGTGAACAATAAAGAATATTTGTATTGTATTTGTATTGTCAGATTTAAAACCTGAACTTAACTATGAATTCATTAGTAGTATATTAGCATTATTTCAGAGAGAGATTCAAGTAAGAAAAAAAAACAAAAAACAGTTGAAGGATGTGTTCATTCTGATACATTGACAAATTAAAATTTAAAACAATATTTTACCAGTTTTACCCTTTAGTCTAAACACTGCTGGAGCTGAATTTATAGAAATAACCCAGCACTACCTCCCTTAAGTACAATTAACGCATTGACCTACTTACGGGCAGTAGATACAACACAGTGGGTTGCCTCGCATGGCTACATACAGATCCACGTCGCATGACTGCTGGGGAATATAGACTTGGGGGAAAATAGAAAGCTAGGCTTTTAAATTAACGGTCGATTTGATTCACGTCGTATTTCAATGTGTTCTGATAATAATATAACTCGTAGTTTTTTTCGTCCGTTTTTCTCGTGGCAGAGGTTTCCTTTCCGAATCGGAGGTAGTATATCAACATTCAAAGGTGCAGTGCATGTCATTCATCAACATCATATCAGCCAAAATACGTTCACTGGTGAACATAGACCTCCCCCAAAACCCAAGTGTCACAATATGCTTATATTGAGGAATAAATAACTTTCACTTTGACTTTGAATCATGCGAATGAGATACAAAGTGTATTATGTTATATAAAAGACTTAATGTGTATCATTCTATGGATTTTCTAAATGGCTTAACGACACCTTAAATAAAAAAATAAATGTGTAAGTAAATGAGTCATATAAAACTACAACTTAGAAAAGTTGATTGCCCCCGGCATTTTCATTTCAAAGTCAAAAACGGCTAAACCGGTCTCATACAACATAGCTACAAGAACACTCGGGATAATAAGCTACCACAGACAGATACACATATACACAGACTGACACTTATAACACCCCTCTTTTACCGTCGGGGGTTAAAAATAAAAACAAAAGAAGGCCACTTTGCAGGCCACCTAGCCGCACCCGAAATGTGTTGTTATATTAAGCCTGTAAATAAAATGAATACAATAACGTCATAATAAAGCAAAAAATATATAATTGAAGGCCCCCAATTTACTGATTAATAATAATAATACTAAATTAAAATCATTTCATGGTTGAGTTTCCTCAAAACAAGAACTACGATATTCTTGTTCTCAGGTTGGTAGGGTTCCCATGTTACTCCTTTGGAGTTGCATGCGTCTATAGGCTGCGGTGTCCGCGGACCGTACGCTTGTTTGCCACCGTCATTGTATTAAAAAAAAGGATCTGCTGTATCTGTTTCCGGGCCAGCATCCGTAACAAATTGCGGGATCACGCTCAGCTTACGAGGCTATCGCGATACCGAGCCATCAATCCCGTAAGACTTACACACCCTACCTAGCACTAACCCATAACCTCTAGCCATAGCCACCCACCATACAAGAAAATTTTGCAGTGAGAGTCAATTGTTTAGTAGTAAACAGATTAGAGTTTTTATTGGTTTGAAATCGAACGAAACAAAACAAATGCAATGCTGTTCCAAGACGGAGGTGTAGACTCAAAAATTATTATTACTCCAAAAGAAAACAAGCCTAAAAATGCCTATACCCCAGGAAAATTAGGTTTTTTTCAAACATTAATTTATAACAGCGTTTTTTTTTGTTTGTTTAATTTTAAAATGTAATTCTAAGATGCCTTATCCAAGAATCCACCAAAATTTCCATCGGGAAGTAAAAATATATAAAAATAAATGATATAATAAAATGATAATAAATATATGATAATAAATATATGATATAATAATATAATAATAAATAAATCACACAAAAAACATAATGGATGTGCCATTATGTTTTTTGTGTGATTTATTTATTATTGGCATCAAATATAATGACCACCAAAAAATGCTTTGATACCCTAAGATCTTTAACCAAAAAACTATACTGAACACCAAAAATAATAATTCTACCATTACAATAAGTACTAGCTGTTTTAATAAAAAGTGCACATTAAATTTTATTCGAATACCAAATTTACTAAATGATCACCAAATCTTTGCGACCAAATTAATACAATACTTCTACCTAAATAACCCACTATGATTGCCATAAAATATATGAGTATTACCAAATAAAGTATAATGATGCCAAAACAAGTGATACCAAAACCCGAATCAGCACACCCTACTTCCACGTGGACTTGTCTGTCCTACCCCTAGAGTATATATGTCGTCGGCCGATCGTAAAATCCGCCAGATCACGAAATATCGTGAAACGCCGCCATTTCATGATATGCCTAAAAGTTGGCCAGGCTTATCACGATGTGCCTGATAAACAATGCGGCAGATCGATTAGAGCAACGCATTTGTCGATATTCCTAGCTCTATACCGGGCACATAGTAAAATAGTTTCTTTCTTGGCCACTGGTGGCGCTGCGTATGCGATGGCGGCTGTGTTTATTGGGAGCCAATAATCAGAGCGGACAAAAGTGGCTTGTCATGAGCGAACTTTGTCTTAGGTCGGTTAGGTTAGGGTTCACTTGTGCCCCTCAGACCAGAAATAGACACCCCGCGCAGCGGGGTGGCGTCTACTCGCTGGAGATTATCATTAGAGAGCGAAGCGTAGGTCTGAGTCCTAGAAACGAAAGCGGGGATCCGTCGAATTTAGGAAATTATTTTACTATTTTTAATTTAGCAATGATTTATTACGATATCATTTTCTTTAATAGGATAGTAAGATGTAATCATTTGGGTTATGTTTTCATATTAATAGGAGATACAATTTTGGTGATCACTTACTATTTTTGGGTTAGCAATGATTTATTAGGATAGAGTTTTTTTAAATAGGATAGTAAGATGTTATAATTTGGGTTATTATTTCACATAAATAGGAGATAAAAATTTGGTGATCACTTAACTATTTTTAGATTAGCAATGATTTATTTGGATAACATTTTCTTTAATCGGGTAGTAAGATGTTATAATTTGGGTTACTATTTCATATTAAAATGGAGATAAAATTTTGGTGATCATTTAGTATTTTTGGCAGTAAAAAGTATTTTTTTGGCGTTATATTTTACTATGTCTGGTGGTCCGTTAAACATATGCCTTTATTATTCTTGAAGAGCTCCTGTAAATTAACCAAAACAAAAATTAAAATATCTATTAATATTTTTCCTCTTTTTTCAGGAATTGGTTAAATATCGATTTTTTTGATGACCAATATTTTGGTGGATTTTGAGTACGTAATTACTAAAGTGATAATATATCAGTTACACGCAAAAAAGCTGCTGTTATGAATTATTTCCAAATTTGCATTTTTTTCCACGAAAATAAAGTGCTTGGGCTACTAAGTTACTGCTTGGTGACAAAAATCCCATTCAGATATCTCAAAGAAAGACGAAGCTTCAGCCATTTTAATATTGCTTGTTAGAGAGACAAAACGCTCGCAGATCGTATCATCACGATCTGCAAGCGTTATAGTAAATGACAATCGATTTACGAAAAAGGGACAGGATTACCCCCTCTTAAAATTTTGGACACTTAATAACTTTGTGTTTATTTAGTCCCCTGCTTTATTTTTTTCTTGACGATATGTTTAATCCTTTTTCGGGAAAATTCAAATTTTTTGATTATTTCATTTGGTGTCCACACCCCTATTTAGAATGACATACATTCCATTGAATGGTGGATGATATTGATAACCCTTTGAGTGGCTAGAGAATAATATGCAAATTATAGCGTAGTTAACAGACGCGAGGCGAAAACGGTAGATCACACGTACACGTTTAGACAAACACTACTAGAATCTTATCCTTTCCTATCGGCTCCGTCGCACTTAACGCACGAAAAATAAAGTTTCCATCGAAAAAATCGCAGATCCCACTTAACTCGTTCAATGTGCTGTTCAATACATATTTTATTAACAGTTTACTAGCTTTTTCTACTTTCTACCAGACCAATCCATTTGAACGAAAGACTTAATACTGGATTCCAATTACTGATACAGCTCAGACCGTGTGAGTAATTTAAAGCTGGTCCGAGTTACCTTAATGCATTTAATTTAAGAGGCTACGTTCGTAGATGAAGGCTTAGGGTATGTGCACAGTGCAGCCTGAATCAATTGTGGACAAAGCCAGTTTACGATCCAATTAGTGAAGGCAAATTATACTTGAAATCCTGGAATAATCTTGGTCGCTCTGTGGAGTCTTGAGTTGTTTAGACTTTAGATGACATTCGCAGAGTGTTCCATCCATATATTATGATTTGTATGGCTACCAGGGTACCAGGTAGGTAGATAGGTATACCAGACACTGAAAATGTTATTTGATAAAATATTTTTTTTTGTTTTGTAATTTAATTTAATTGAGACATTTACAATAGTCTTTTTATGAGCAATACTACCTAAAACTCAATTTTTTTCTTTTTGAAAATATTATTTAGATAGGATAATGATCTATTAATTACTGAGAACTACCGCTTTATATATTATGTCACATATTACTGGAAAAAAAATAATTCGGGCGATCAACTTTTTCTTCTTGGTATATTATCCCGGTTAGCCAGGAGACAATAGTGTCAGTGTTAATTAGAAAAACGAATATAATTTGGAACCCTAGCACGCATATGCGGCGCCCCACCCTAAAATGGGATTATCATTATCAGCTTTAAAATCCATAAAATTATACTTTTGAAGGGTCTTCCAGAATCGAATTTAAACTTCGTTAGACAGAGAGAGAATTGCACGTTTCAACTCACGTATTAAAGGTCATTACTAGCGACATGTTTCGAACTCTTCAGGATGAGTGTTTTCAGGATAAGGGTCATCCAGAACTCTTAACTTTGGCAACGAGCATCAAAAGCAGTTAGACTTAAATAATACCGCAATATACTGACATAATTCTCTATAAATTATTTTTTTGTACAGCAGTATACATACACCCTACCGACGGTAGTAGGATAATGCTAGATTACCAACTGAACCCAATTCTACCCCAAGTAATCACAACGCTAACAAACCATCCGCCTCAGACAATCCAGTATAAGCGAGAACCAGTCTATCCTCTTTCCAGTATGAGTATTGGGAGCAAGCTATACCAGTCAATGTTGCGAGTCGAAACAGGTTCTGAATTAGTTGTGTACCCAATACACTCCCTTGCGGGAGTCATGGCACGTTTCAAATGGAGTTAAGGAATAGTTCTTATTTTAAACTTCAAAAGGCGGTTGCACGATTCTACTTTAATCTTGGATGACGCACTCTCTAGTATTGTAGAAATAGTGTAATCATTATTAAACCTAATACCCTTTTGATCAATAATGATCCACCCCTGTAATGGTCACATAAATATTTTCATGATGTGCATTTGTTTGGACAAAGCTTTTTGTACGACGAAGCTTTTTGGTTGAAGTTTGGAATTTGTGTATGCCAAAAGGAATATTTCCAAACATTGTTAAACATTGAATCGGTCCCATTTTAGTTTACGCAAAGTTTGTTTTGTATAAATAGGGTTCTCCAAAATACGATAAACGTTTTCAGTTTTGGAGAAACCCTACTACGCAGGCTACAGCCTGTAGGCCTACCTCCAAGAGTGCTTGCTTTATATACCTATTCCATTTATTCATTAAACTTTACTGCACAGTAACAAGCTACTTAAACAAAATGCAAGCTTAATAACATAAGACATTCTCTAACGGTCGACCTTAGGCCAAACAGAAAATAATCACAGCTGGTACAAGATAAGAGAACGACACAAAAAACGCACAAAATGACCGGTTACATAATTTTCCTAACATTATTTATCATCACTAATAAGAGGGCTGTTCTTGCCAGGTGGAGTAACCGTCACTAACCCATGTCCCTTAATTGGCATATATACAGCTATAAAAACGTTCTTAAAATGAATGCAAGAAGGTGAGCTGAAATGTGCCAATTTAATTATACGCTGATAACATACGGTTATAATAATAATAATATATTCTTTATTGCGCCACAACATAAGAAAAACATGTTACAAGAGTACATAATGTTAAATAGAGGTAACAACAGGCGGTCTTATCGCTTAAGAGCGATCTCTTCCAGACAACCTTACCTAACCTTACCTTATCTGAGTGTACATAAAACTTTTTACAGATATGTTTTCACTTTAGGAAATTGTGGTCTACAGGACAAGGGAAGAAACGTCATCAGTTCTCTTTGTGGTCGATTGTATTCGTTTTTACCCTCAGTTCCATGTGAAGTGGGTTTTCCATGCTTTGGGGCTATTTTTTGGCCAACAAGAAGCCTATACTGTCCCGTCCGTAGGCCATCTGTATGTTTTCTATCGCGATCGGGCGAGTTGTTTCTGTGGGAAGGTTTAACGTACTCTTGTGGTGTTGACAATGCTCCAGTTTCAGGAAACAGACAAAGTACAGCTACAGCCATAGTAACACTATCAACATATACAAAATCAAAAATGTACCAGCAATGGCGTCTTATGAAGCGAGAGATAAGAGAAAGCAATTCATAACTATCTTACTAAGGATATTGCTATTTTACGCACGCTATATCACTTGAGTCTAGTGAAATCGTTAAAAATACCGTTAACTCAAGTTATTCGTCCCAAATTTGTGGATTAGTGTGGTCGAAAGTGATTGAGAGCCCGAGTACCTACTCAAGACCGTAACGAGTATAAATCCGTGATCTCTGGCTCTCCAGAAAGATGTACCACATCCCATATCTGCGTTAGGTTGATCTCCAACTGTATGTATTTATAGAATATATATTTTGTACATAAGCTATGTATTTTGTATATAGTCTTAATACCAATTTTGTTTTCTCTTGTTAGCGGCGCCGCCTACATTTCCATCTGCTTTGCCTAAAGTTTGATTTGCCTGAAATCCGCCTTTTCGTAGGTTATACTTTATGAACCCTACCCTACTAATATTATAAATGCGAAAGTTTGGACGTTTCGATGTTTGGATGTTTGTTTCTCAATCACGCTTAAACGGCTCTACCGATTTGAATGAAATTATGCACGAAGACAGTTTAAAGCGTGAATTAAAATATAGGATAGCTTTTATCCCGGGTCCACGCAGAAGAAGTCGCGGGCGGAAACTAGTCCTGCTAATATTATAACTGCGATAGTTTGGATGTTTGGGTGTTTGTCTCAATCACGCTTAAGGTGGTTCACCGACCATACAAAACGTTATTTGACATTCGCAGGGTAAAGGCGTGATATTTTAAGAAACTTAGGTAACTAACTTTCATAAATTGGCTATTATTGGTTAAACGATTTGCTTTGACAGTTTTGACACCTAACCCCAAGATTTGGCATAGGCGCTAGTTTTACGAAAGCGAACCTTCCAACCCAGAGGGAAAACTAGACCTCATTGGGATTAGACGGTTTCCTCACGCTGTTTTCTTTCATTGAAAAGCTAACGGTAAATATTCCGTACATAGAGGTAAGTTCCTAAAAACTCATTGGGAATTCGAGCCCACGACCGCCGCTTGACAGCCGCCTGCCTAAACCACTAGGCTATCGATGCTTAAATAAATAATTATGTTAAAACTCGCAGCGACTTTTAGCAGATTTAGCCACAGCTACCGGAAAGTTGCTACAGAAAGGTTAAGCTGCCACGGCTGCTGCTTATGTTTCAGAGATAAATTATGTAGATATATACAAAGAACTATCTGCGAAACCACCATCTTTGAAATTCAAATAAGCAAGACATGTCTGACCAAGTTTAGTACTTGGCAACAATCAGACAAGCATACATATATCAGTGCGGTCCACAAGAGCGAGGCTCTTAAATAAAATGGTGACAGTTATGCGGCCATAATTCAAAGCAGAAACTACGAGTACCGTGGGGAAATTTAAGAAAGTGGCCCTCGTTTTGAGAATAGACAATTTTTAAAAACTTTTTACTACTTACATTTAACAGCGGTTTAAAAAATAAAACTGATCAATCTCAATGAAAACTTCTTGATAAAATAAGTAGATAACTTATTTTATCAAGAATAGATATAAAGAATGTATAGTAGAAGATTGTTAACGATTCGCAGGAAGGTTTTTATTCATTAGGCACAATATGATAATATTTTGTCAGATTAACCATCTGTTTAGCTCTACTCTTTCTCAAGTTATTCCCGCACCGAAAACCCTGGGGTTTGCTGATAATAGATAGGGTCCTAGAGAAATCGAGGGAACTCTTCAAATAAGCAGATGGTACCTAAGTTAATACTTTCACTCTATTGTCCACGTTAATCCCCTAGCCTGATCATCCAGGAGAAAAAAACAGTTTCCTAACTGTTCGTGAACTGTGTAAGAAGGTGAACTGCGACCCTACAGCGCGCGAGTCGAGCGAGCGAAGCGAGCGTGACGCGGTAGCGTCCGGCGAAGCGACAAAACCAAACATTATCATTTTTTCTTAGTTGAATAAAAATATTTGCAGGCAATTCCCCTGAGTGACCTTGGTCAGGTGATTAACGTAGATAAGATGATATTTTCTATGAAGTTAATTATTAACATCGTGTGAGCAGTTTTCTGAATTATTCCTTTACATACAGACTTATTAACTAACGAAGCTACCATCCCACATACATTTCCTTTTTTATATTAGCAGATTAGTATTGATGTTAAAAAACAATTTGTAACGAAGTTCCGATTATAACAGTCAATCATAGATAAGCTACTGACTAATGTAATTGAAAAACATTTTATTAGATAAGCATTTAATGTTTTTAAGTACCTATTTAATAAATTTGATAGAATTCTCATTTGTAGCAATGTATTTGCTTGTCACCGTAAACATGTACGATTTACGATTCGATCTTAATCTAAAACCTATTACTTATTGTCACTTCGATCGATTTTTACAAGGGGTCTCTGTACTGCACTAAAAAAATACAAGCTTTTTGTAAAGTATTTTTAAGATTCTTGTAAGTCACGCAAGGCCCATAAAATAGTCCAGTGAATGAACTGACAACTTGTATGAAAAAAAAACCACAGTTTTGGAAATAATTTATAATAGCAGATTTTTTCTATTTGACCATTTTCCTGAAGTCTCTATTTTGCAAATATCATGACAGCTGTCACTACTATGCCACATGATTGATGACCTGTCATAACAAAATCAAGGTGTTCTTCTGGTGCTTGTCTGTTTACCCGACTGTCGAAGGAGAGGAGAGGAGGGTTATTTTCGTTCTAAAACTATTTTTCAACTCAGTTATGCTTTTGCGAGATAATGGGATTTAAAGCCCTAATTTTTGTTCGAGTCATGTGTCCCCCCCCCCTGCCGGCTAAATGGCTATTACTGGGGACGTGAAAAAATTCGTGGCAATAATACATATAATTAATTTAAAAGGAAAACTATCACAGTTAAGTAAACATAACTAGTTAACGAGTAGTAGACATAACTAGTTAACTGGTAAGAAATGCACTTAATTTCGGGTGCATGTACATACATTGTCATTGGAATTTGAACCTTTTACCGTGGTCAGTACAGTTGCCCCTTTTAAGTCCGCATTCTTTGACAGACGGGGAACTACGGAACCCTACCCTGCGCGTGGCCCGACACGCACTTGGCCGCTTTTTTACTGTTCACAAACACCGTAGAAAATAAGTCCAAGAAGCGTCGACGTTGACAACTTGTCTCAACTTTAAGATATTTTTTGTAGGTGCAAAACGCCGTAATAACTTTAATATGCTAACATTTTTTGCGGTCTATTCAAAAAGTTGCTTATTTATTCCGTCTCTATTGTTCCATTTAATAAATTGGGCATTTATTATATTCATATAATTTAGAAACTTGTCCGCTATGATGATTAAAAGGCATTTAAAAGGTAAATAAGTTTGAAATTAATTTAGATACAGGCCTTAGAAAACTTGTTTCTTTTTATTCTTGATTAATACGAAGCTTCGTTCTGGGATCGATTTTTGAATCTCACCAAGTGACTAATTCTCACCGACGTGAGTGATTTCCGAAAGTTCGTATTTTTGAAACTCATCGGTGACTTATTTTTGTCATACCTATGATATCGATTTACGAGTGCCCCTACCCACTCGTAATTGAAATCACCATGCGATTGTTTTTGACAGTTGACGTATGTGACATCTGCCAAGAATTTTTCAAAACTTTAATTTTCGTTTACATGACACTGACAGATACGCTACGTTTTACGTTTAAATCTGTTTTAAGTTATAGTATGAGAAAATAAAAACCGGTATCAAAGACAACATCTGCGTAAAAAGGAACGTAACGGGAAGATTGTCTCGGACTGACATTGTAAAATTTCTGCATGTTGGTAAACAGCGTGTGACTTTCAAAAATACGGCTTTTGGAAAATGGTGACATTAAAGTCATCGGTGATAATTTTAGTCACTGGTGACTTTTATATCACCAGTGAGATTCAAAAATCGCACTCCTGATATTGAAATTAATGGTATAAAATTAAGATGGCTTTTCAGTTTCCTAATCCATGCCGGTTCAATGGGTTCCGCAATTTCCGCATTGCATTTTATTGGGTAAATTATGCTCAAAAAACCAACAAAGCAAAGCGACTTTTCCCTAAAAGATTAAAATCGAAATTTAGTTTTTCCAGATATCGGCACCAACTTTTAGTATGTTGTTCAACATGTGTGCACCGCAAAACTGCATAGAGACAGTCTCTAAAGGATCTCGGTCGACAGTAATGACACTAATGACGTTAATCTCCATGGCTGCGGAGGCTTTTTGAAAAGTGGTAATATTACCTGAACCATGTAAAATATATACACGTGTGTTATATATACCATGTAAAACCTAAACAAATATGCCATAATTCTTGCTAACATTATGATTCCATATATCCGAAAGTGAAGTATTAGTTCGGCGGAAGTGTTAAATTCAACCGGAGAGCTATCAGCGAAGTTATTACATAGAATGAGTAGGTAAAATCTGATTTCTCGAACATCGGTGACCGGTCATGAAATGCATTTTTATCAATTTTCCATTTAATTGATCCGTCTTTCAAACTTCGATGGAACTTTGTGGGTACTTTCTAAAGAGGTTTGTAATTCGGTTAAGTATATCGTTACATATTGTATTCGATGATTATTGACGATTTTTCACCTATATTATTCCACCTTTTTCACCTTTTATTTGATTTATAAAGGCAAATATTGAAAACCATAAACATATTCATTGCAATGAAATTTACTTTTATTAATTTACGTCACATCTGGCCATAATGCGAGTTTTAATGCACGCTGCGCGTACGGGAAAACTCGCATTCTGGCCAGGTGAAGACGAAAAATTTTGTACTCAACACGGGCGGTAATTCGTAAAGCCTCAGAGCGCATATTTATGGCCCAACGCCTGCGATCTGGAACATTCACGAATTCACCGCCCTAGTTATGTAATGTACTATTACTCAATACTAATATTACTGCTATTAAAAAAAACATTCAGTCGGTGAAAAAAATAGCTTTGTACGTTTGTGTGTGTATGGTGTAGTATCAGGAAGTACCTACTCATTAAATTTCAACAATTCTGTCACCAGTATAAAAACTATAGAATAGAATTTCAGGATGGTTATAGGCTATAGCCTATAATTTATCCTGCGGCTCCGCCCGAGTCCTATGCAATATGTGGGCGAAGTCACTCGGGCAAATTGTACCTATTAACTCAAGCTCAAACATTTATTTCGTGAAATAAATAAAAAATAACACATTGGGCTTACGTGAAATCATTACGATAAATAGGTGTAACCATGTTAGTCTAAAAACTAAAAACATCGCTTTTCGTTTTTAAAGTTGAATAATTATGCGAGGCCGTAAAACTGAACATCGTAAAGCGCGCGCCGTAGTTTTAAGTCTTACTCTCAGGGTTTTACTGGCGCGCGTTACGTCTCAAGTTTATACTTAGTTAAAAGAATAGTTAACGCTAGTAATGTAGGTATTCATTTTTTTTTATTTTACTTCCTAAAGGAGTAAAATGAAGCGTAGCTTCAAACTTTTTTTGCTCATTCGCTTCGTGCAAGCGAGACAACACGACGCATGAGCAATTTTGCCAGTCCTATTCATCATCATCAGCCTATATACGTCCCACTGCTGGGCACAGACCTCCTCTCATGTATGAGAGGGAACGGGCAGTAGTCCCTACGCTGGCCCAGTGCGGATTGGGGACTTCACATACACCTTTGAATTTCTTCACAGATGTATGCAGGTTTCCTCACGATGTTTTTCCTTCACCGAAAAGCTATTTACATATGAAATCATATTCCGTACATAAGTTCCGAAAAACTCATTGGTACGAGCCGGATTCGAACCCACGACCGCCGTTTGACAGCCGCATGCCTGAACTACTGGGCTACCGTAGCTATAATCATCATATTAGTCCTATTCAATGATGTAATATAGAAAAGCCGCAGATAGGTTGTAACCGCTCCAAAGGTGGAACACTGAAACTGATACAATTGCACCTGCTTGGTTCAGTTCCGCCTCGTCAATGCAAACGTATTTTAACCGTGTCTCAGCTGTCAGATTTGGTGGCCATTTTTATACACGGAATTTCGTATAGACAACGTATTTGTCTCTTTATTATATCACATTTTTGGTCATATTACTAGCTTTCTACCTCTAGCATCATATCAGCTAAATATTTAGTCCAGTTATGTCTGTATTTCAAAGTAGATAAATTTAAATAAATTACTATGTTGGGTAAATATCCTAAGATTATTTTTAAAATAAAACGATTATGGATGAGGACCAAATTCTTGGCCAGTAGTTAGCCTGGTTAATTAGTAGTAGTTTGTTATGACACGAATATTAACCATAGAATGGTATGGCTAATTTTCGGGTCACAACGGAACTTTTTAACTACTACCAATTAATTAGGTCCTCACCCATATGGCATTGTCACCTGACATAATTTCATTTAAATTGGGCTTCCGTTGGTTAAATTAACCCTGCAACATTACAGAAACCGGGACAGATGAAACAAGGCGGGTTACATCAACCACATTTTACAGACGTTAACGTTAAACGTGGAGGCAGCTGCTGAGATACCACAGACAACTGTCAAACTTCCTATAGAAACGTATTATAACAAACAACGCAATTGAACGGTTTCAAACAACACGTTACATACATACATACATACGCATACATACTTACATACTGCTGTGGCGCAACGACCCAAAGGCCTAGTTCAGATGAGAAGCATGATAACGCGCGTTTTACGCGCGTTATCATGTGTATGGCCAGAACAAAATGTATGTAGTGGTAAACGCGCGCCGCGTTATCAAAACGCGCGTTGAGCGCTTGTCATCTGAACTAGGCCAAAGTGGATCTTAGCCTCCGACGCTAAAGACCGCCGCCCTTCCCTGTCCAATGCCGTTCCAATCGACATACATATAATCACGCCTATTTCCTGCAGGGGTAGACAGAGATCACAGATCTCCACTTGCTCTTGAGAATCCTGAACATACTTGTAACATGCAAATACCCCTCTTTGAATATTAGCTCAAAAAAAGGAATGTTATGATCGCCATTCCTCAACTTACTGCTCATTCCTCAATAAAAAGCGAATATAGTACTTCCTAATCCTCTAACAGCGCTCTACAATCTCATCACTTAAAGTAGTGACTGAGCAGATATCAAACGTATCAAATAGATCAAAATAAAGTGCCAAATTTACCTCTACTGTAAAGAAAAATACAGAAATTGCGACAAATATTGCGACGAAAATTTCGAGCGAAAACAACCTTTTGCTACATTTTCAAAACAAATTTAATAGCCGACGAACATTTTGTGAATAAGATTTTTCACACATACTTAACGATAACAGGACTTCAAAGGGATGTTTTCTCTCAATTTCGCTATAATAATTTATAAGTGAGTTATATTTGAGATTTTTAGCTTGGATATGATGCTTCCTCTAAGACTTCACGATAATGTATTATTCGCGTATCTTTTTTATACCGGTACGATGGCGAACATGCTTCGCCCTGCTCGATTGTAAGCGGACACCACAGGCAATGGACACTTGCGCATTAAGAGGATCCTCAAGCCCGTTGCCAACCTTTTATACATTTGAGGATTCGTAGTATTTTTCAGACACGGTAAATCTTTCACAATCGTTACCTAAACTCACACGGAAACTTTGCAAATCAAAACTAAAGATATCATAACCGATATACCTAACGAATTAAGAAAACCAATTAGCATATTACTGTTGTTGTTTTGATGTATTCTAGATGACGAACACAAACATTTCATTCAGAATATGGTTTGGTACGTTTTTTGCAAGACTTTGATGTATGCGAAATTTGACCTAGATATTATATTTTACTACTTTATTTAAAACTAGCTTCCGCCAGCGACTTAGTCTGCGTGGACCCGGGATGAACTATAATTTGTTGTAATCCAGGGTAAAAACTATCTTCGTGCAAAATTTCATGCAAATCGGTTGGGCCGTTATTTGTGATTGAGTAATAAACATTTAAACATCCAAACTTTCGCATTTATAATATTTGTACGATTCTCTTAGATTAAGTACTTATTCAATAATCTCTATTAAATGACTATAAATGTCAAACTTATGTGATTTCGTAGTAACCCAATACCCTTTGGGGCTACATCTGCGATCCACAAAAAGTATTTTTGGGCTTAAATTTGAATTTTTCGTCAGAATAGGGAACACCAAATAGCCACTATAACGTTTCCCGAAAAAGAAAAAAAATGGACAAATGGACATAAAGCAGGGGATTACGTAAATAATCACAAAGTCATAACTATAATTTTAGTATGAATATTTTGTCAACAGAGATTTTTCAAAATTAAAAAATGTATAGGTATTGAAAAAACACAGGCTCGTGATTTGGTGCACAAAGTCACTGGTCTTTATCCTTGTTACTATTCACGTCAGAATTCCAGGAATACTAAGCTTAGAATAACTCCAACAAGCGCTATTTTTAGGATATTCCTTTAGGTCACCCTCCTAGCGTTTCCCCTGGTTTCCCCGGTTGTATCCTTTAGGAGCCCGGGGTCCACTTTGGCACCTAATCCCAACATTTGGCGTAGGCACTACTTTTATGAAAGTGACTGCCTGACCTTCCGACCAAGAGGGAAAACTGTACCTTGTTGAGATTAGAGCGGTTTCCCCACGATGTTTTCCTTCAGCGACATCAATTTAATTTTATTTACACATGCGTTTTATCGTTTTCCGTATTTCGTCACGCTGGCCCTTGTAACATTTTGGACATTTTACCCTATATTCGCCAAATCTCAATACATATTATGGTTTCTCAGTTTCAAAAATGCAATGGAAATGTGTAGTTGATAATAATGATGTACATACAATAATCAGTACAAGTTAATTCATGTTATGTTACAGATTTCAAAACTGCTGCTGCTGGAAGAGATCCCTTATAGGGATAAGTTCGCCTTTGTACTTTGATCTATTGTGTGACATGTATATTCCTTAACCTGTTATTGTGTACAATAAAGTGCTTACATACATACATACTGCAAGTGCTTGCAAGTTTTAATATAACAAATGTTTTTTCGTAGTTAAGTGTTGGTATATCAGTAAATCAGCACTAAATGAATAAATCGTTTGTAATACGGAAACCGTGTTTCACAAAAAATATTAACTTAATTAGCGTACACACTATAAGGCCCATAAAATAAACAAATCCATTAACGTTATCCTAATCAGACTTTAATTTTTACGCTATAATTAATCAACTTGAATTAACAAGCTGATATAAAACTAACTTTTTGCGTGTCACGTAAAACGAGTAAATCGTCACAAAACACGGGAGTCGGGACGCATAGATTACGAAACAGATATTATTATTGTTTACATCGGAATCCCCACGGAAAATACTTTCTGAAATAGCCAAATGGGTATGTTGTTATCGTAAAATACCGCGAAACCTACTACCCCACATCATAATCCACCACACGCTGAAAGCGTGCACGCAACCATAGTACTTGGTTTTTGTACTTACGTTAGCCACTGGTCACTTTTCACTGAACACTGCACTTCACTGGTCACTCATGTCGGCACTTGTTTTGAGAACACGTTCGACGCGCGGCTACGTCGGCCGACGGCGCGAAAACTACTGGCGTGCGGGATGACTGAGTTGCCGGGGTGACGGGGAGATTACCCTGGAGCATCTGGGGAAAGCGTTTCGGGGAAATTTTGATCGTTTTCAGGGAAAATCCAGCGCTTCTGATTCACAGAACACAATACTATAAGACATTCGCAGCTTAACATTGGTCAACGATCCATGTTATTTAAAAAAACGAATGTCATAGGAACACATTCTTTGCCCACAGGGAAAACTGTTGTCAGCATCCCATAACAGAAAATAACTTCAACATTAACTTATGTTTAAATTGTTATCGTTATTGCTAATCTCCGAACGTCCATACAGGCTACAATAGGCAGCACATAAGATTTAGGTAAACAGGGTAGGGCTAATAAAATTACTAGATAATATTGATAATACGTACGGCGGTACAAAGATAATAATCATCACAAACGGGCTCTTCTCCTAAATATTTAAGAACAGAGACCCATTATAAGAAGCTACAGATCAGAGTTTCCTGTTTAAAATGGTAACTTGAAGCTTCATGAAACGCGCCCCAGAAAGTCGATCATAGACATTTCCGTTTCGCATTCCAATGTGCAAAAGACAACAGATTCCAAAACCAAACGTCCTCATAAAACGAATATCGAACTTCAAAGATCGGTTATCTGTCTCTTCCGCACGTATATGTACATCGCGACTGACAGAGAATGAACCTCGACTTTCAAATTTCACCATAGAAGGAGCGGTTTTTATTCCGTGACCTAAATATCTCCCGACAGTCGGGTAATCTCCCCGCCTTCGCCTCCCCGGGCAAACTGACGGGAGCCGACGCCTGCGCGGCCGCTGCGCGCCATCGAACGGACGCATTCAGAAAAACTGGACTTAATCCGCAACTTTTCAAACTACAACTTAGTTTTCAATATATTTATGTTACGCGCAAAATTAACATTGAAGTTATCTGCGTTTCAGACGGGTTATATGGGTTAATCGGTAACTTTTCAAAGTAATTTCCCGAGGGTATAAAATATCTACCTTCCAGTAAATATCATAATAAATTGTGTTAGTTGGTAAAGCCAGTTGCAAGCTGGCGCGGCCTGCGGTGGCGGCCGCAGAGGCGGGCAGTTGTATACTGTGATAATCCTATCAAAGATTGAGATCACCGCAGGCGAGTAATTAAGCCTATAGGGAACCCATTTCATCATATTAATTTTATTATATTTTCCGTTTTACTTAACCATATTTTTTATTTTAATAAGAATATTCTGTATTTTAAAGTCTTAATGACCTCACACTCTTTTTCACTTATTTTTACATATTTATTGCGCTATCGGTGAGGATCTGTTATTAGCTTACAGGCACTACTGTTTAAGCTACTGTGTAGTATTTAAGCTGATGATCCTCCTATACAAATAAATAAATAATAAATAAATTAAATAGGTACTAGGTACGCGGCCCAAGTGCTCGAGATGGCCTACAGTCAACTCTTATGTTAACAGGATAAGGACTAGGAGTAGCGTGTTATTTTGCGTAGCAACTTCTGATGCTGGATGAACCGCGAGGGAAATCTGTATCACTTAGAATTTAAGGCGGAAACACATTATTAACACGCGACGCGACCCGATACCACGCGACGCGTGTTGAGTCGAATCAAATTGTAGTATTTTCTATGACCAGAATCACACTATGAACATGCGACGTGGCGTGGTATCGGGTCGCGTCGCGTGTTAATAATGTGCTGTGCTGGCACCTTTACAACTCAGCGGGCTACAACTGATAACTATTTCAAAACCCCGTGTGGTGTCGGGTTAGAATAGCACCGCCTCTTCCCGCGGGTATCATAAGAGTCTGAACTAATGGAACAGGGTTGAAGTGTGTTGTGGGCGATGGGCTAGCAACTATCACTGCGATATCACATTAAGTCGATAGCTTATCGAATGTCATGGTTCGTGTAAGGTTATTATTTATTAATGTAAATTACCGTTTGACATGTAAAAGTAGCCTTGTGGCCTATTTGCAGATTTTTTTTTATACCTACTCACATTTTATGCTAAAAGTGGCACTGGACTATAAGTTTCATGTGCTCTGCCTACCCCTTTTGGGAATGAAGGCGTGAATCATGTATGTATTTATATATTTCAAAGGATTCCGCAGACTTGTGTGTGTTATACTTAGCTAGTGGATATTGCGAGTCTTGACTTGAGACTCGAAGCATCTAATAGCAGCATTGAACGTTGAATGTGTTGTTTTGTTGAAAATGCACTTGATTTTACTGTGAACAAGTTATTATATTGCTGTTTTTACTAGCTTTATATTCACCTACATGTGTCTTGAAAGTTCGTTCGTTAACACTATTTTGTGCGGCTCCAATCCTGCAAGTAAACATTGTCTTAGGTACTTCCCGAAATCCAATCGTGTTAACATTTTGTACACAATACAATACAAATAATAATAATAAATCAGCCTATATACGTCCCACTGCTGGGCATAGGCCTCCTCATATCGATGAGAGGGACGACACTAGTCTCACGCTGGCCCTGTGCGGGTTGCGGGACTTCACTTACAATTTATTTGAATTTCTTTGCAGATATATATGCAGGTTTCCTCGCGATGTTTTTCCATCACAACAAAAGCTAACGGTTAATATCAAATGATATTCCGTACATGCACTACCTACACATTATAATACACCCCAATAAATATCAGTGTACTGACCATAAAGCTTACAGTAGAGATACAAAAGAGTGGTCTTAACGCTAAGGAGTAGCGAAGTCATCCAGACAACCTTTGGGACAATTAAGTAAGTTGGATGGCAATTTAATGTTTTGTTGGTAAAAACGGGAGGCAGCCATATGAACTCTTAAATTATGCAAGATAAATCCGTTCAACAAACTAACAACCTGTCCTTTTTTAGTTAATGAGTTATGACTTATGACTATAAGAGGATCGCCGGAAATAAAAGTTTGTACCATACTTTTTTGACAGAAACACATTAAACATTCCGTGTTTCCACCATTATTGAAATATAATTTTCAGCTCTCTGTTATTTATTGACCTTGGTACCGTGGGTAACCATATACCTAATAATAGTGTGGCGCGTATCGTCGCGTGGCTGAATCTAATCTTGTCAAAGTTTCAAACACAAAACCTTAAAAAAAGCACAGGATTATCTATCATTCAATGTCACATTTTGTCGTACTCGGAAATAATCCGTTAATCTTAAAACTTTAAAGTTTTTAAGCACTTATGAGTTATAATTATTCTGACTGTCCATATCAATTTTATTTAGTTATTTGCAGTTTTATTGATAACATTGCTATAAAACCGAACCAACGATATGGCAGAACAGTGTACTACAAAGTTATGTAAGTAGCGGTATTTTATTGTCTTCTTATTACTTACTGATAAAAGGGTAGTGATTCCACATTTCGTGGTACTGTTATTGGTTCTAAATCTTTAATGTTGGAAATACAAAGTAATGTTATTGGGGTGTTATTGTGTTACTAATATGTGACATTTGACAATGACGGAACGTATCATAGAGGCCATGTGAACTTTTTTACAAAACGAAATCTAGACTCAGCCTAGAAAACTAAAGACTGAGAGCGGCTACCGCAAAACGTCAACTTCGTTCGTTCGTGTATCTCTATCGCACTTGGGCATTCGATGGAGAGTGCATGAGAATAAATACTCAAATACATAGAAAACATCCATGACTCTGTAACAAATACTCGTGCTCTTCACACAAACAAATGAAAATGAATGTAGTTAGTATGAAGTTTATTGCAAAATGGGTGCTCCTGACGCGTGACGATTTTCTATGCTCAAACAGCAATGGCCGTGTAAACATTTTTGAAATAGCAAATATTAGGTGAAACCTGAGGTTGGGGCGTGATATTTACTGAGTTTTTCGTAAGTTTTTTTTTACTAAAAAATGTAAGGATAAATTAATTTTACCTCTGTCACCGTAAGAATGAAATTGTAGCCTTACTCCATTCAGCAGCAGGAACTCTGGCGACAAAAGTTGGCACGGTAAATCACAGTATTTGCACTAAAAACTACATTTTGTCTCGGATCATTAGCAACATTGTGAGGTCTCGCCAGATACGCGTACTTTGTCATTTACGTTCGAACTGAAGTACCGAAAGTATACTTACTCCGTTTTAGAAGGTCGTACCTGCATGGCTATTTCTGGAATTTAGGCTGTTTTTTATCTATATCGACTGGATGAAAAGTTAACGTGGCTCTGGGGGCTTATGAGCTGTGCTAAATTTAAAGGTTCTTAATTCCAGATGTATTGGGATTTTATTTGTTGCTTTTAACTCTATTATTTTGTACACAATTCCAATAGAGTTAGAAAATAAGTATTTGTTCATAGAGGTCGATTGCAAATACTTAAGCTGGATTCATATTTGTCTGAGGTGATATGTCTTGCGTGACGTGACTGAACGATATCGATTTCATACATTTGTTACGGTTATAAATATGTTATATATTTACATTAAGTTTAAAGGGGGACAATGCTGTCATCGAAAGAGGTGGATAGGTTATAAGCGCTCTAAAAGCGTAGAACTATTATATAATCTGTGCCAAAAGTGGCACACTAAATCTGAGTCAATTGCACTAACTTGCCTCTCAAAATGATCGAAATTTGGAATTTCGTAAGCGGACGTCTCTGCTTCATAAACATTTAATGTTAAAAATGGGGTAGCGCATTGTTACTAACGATTCTCAATGTAACTTGAGTCGTTGGTGCCGTTACAGAAATTGTAATAACTTCGCGGTAGATGTCGCTACGAGCCTCCCTAAGGTGTAAATACGATGGTGGAAGGGATTGAAAGATTCGTCGCCATTAGCGGACCCACGGTAGCTCAATTGGGAGAGCGATGGACGGATTCCAGAGGTTGTGGGTTCAAATCCCGCTCGTGGCGAATAATTTTTCAATTTTCCACTATGATCGAAATTTGGAATTTCGTAAGCGGACGTCTCTGCTTCATAAACATTTAACTTGCCTCTGTTTCGCGTCGTTCCGTTCCGTCGTTCGCGAATGGAAACGTATGAACGTGTCTCAGCTGTCAGATATGGTGGCAATTTTTAAAGACGGAATTTCGTATACACAACGTATCTACCTCTTTTTTATATTACCTACATCTTTGGGGACAACTGCTACTCGAGTCCGTAGGAGCTACCTACCACAACCATGCACGTGTCCCCTGGGTGGTGCAATACTTTCTAGGAAAATGATTTTGAACTTCGTAGGTTGAATAGTTTTTGAAAAAAATTACAAAATACTTTCTGAACTAAGTTTGTAATTTAACCGTATAAGCAGGTGTTTATTGAACCTGTATTTTCTATAAAACCACAATGAAATGACGTGCTTTCAAATAAAGTAAAAACGGTGAAAATAGGTTCACGCAATAAAGAATTATCCCATAAAAATCATCTCCATACTTTAAGCTCGCGCGCAATAGTTTACTTAGTTTGCCGATAGATGCCGCTGTACGCGGAACGCTCATATCGTACATAGCGGTGTTAAAAGTGGGGACTTGCTCTGACGGACGGAAAACTACGGAACCCTACACTGAGCGTGGCCCGACACGCTCATGGCCGGTTTTTTTTAAGTTGTTTCGACTGTATTGTTATTTAACTGTAGGTACATTATTCTCGATAGATTTTCATAATGATAAAAAAGACCGAGAATACCGATTGGGTATTAATTAGATTATGTAAGGTTATTATAGTATAGGAATATGAATCCTACGAACTTCATTTTAACAAATGGTTTTGATATTTCGCAAAAAGTGATTTGGATAAATTTCTCATCTGTAAGCTTGACAGTTGGTAAATTAAACTACAAATGTAAATATAATAAAACTTTATTGTGACAAATTACAAATCCCATGTTTCAATCGATAAATTCAATGGTTAAAAGTTGTCTCATTAATTAAGGCTAGATTTGACCAAACAGAAATAGGCATTGGACACTGAATCTCTGAATAAATTATATTCCTGTTTGATTGAATTGATAGTATAAATGATGTTAGAAGCATTAGATTAATAGACTAGTTAAATAAATTATACCTCTTATATAACTTTACATTGACAAATATCAATAAATTATTTAAAAACTAAATATTAAAGGTCAATAAGGTTACAGTTTTATCCTGCTCTAAGTCCTAGTGTTTGTTGTATAGAAAGAACCAAATATGATTTTTTTTAACCAACAGAGTTGCATTGTTTTGTTTCATTTGCTTTTAAAACAACTACAATTAAGAATTAGTATCCAGATTGCTAAGTTCATATTCAATTGTACCTATTTTGTTTTATATGCCAGCTCTCCGGAGGTTATAATTAAACGGCTCTTTTTAACTGCCATTTTTATTTGCATAAATACTGTTAATAAATACATAGATAATATGACTAGCTAATACTATCCAACAATGAATATTAATAAAAATTATGTGAAAAAAAATCCAGTGAACTATACTGAACTATACTATATTGTAAATTGGTAAGTGATCATTATTTTAAGTGTGACATGTGACTATTATGAAAATATCTTCAAAAATTAGACCTCATTAATTGCACCTCCTTATAATAATAATAAGTATTACTGAACATTTTTAATCAGAATTATTTAGTTTTAATAATTCCAAAAGATTCCAAATGCAATTTTAACATGCAAAAAGTGGTATAGAATTTGACCATACAAATAAGAGCGCCTCAGCCTGAGGCATGCTCACCATGCATGTTGAGCTGTGTTTGAGCTGCTCTCAAGGTCAAGCCAAACTGTTACATACCAACTTGTATATAAAGTACCTACAGACAAATTTATGCGAGTTAGCCAGCCTTTAGGCTGCTTTCACGTGCACACTAGCGCCACTGGTAAATAATTGCGCTATCTAGCTTAGCTCTGGTGGATACTCAACCTTAAAATACAGAAAGGGTAACGTGTTTACGTCGGCTACTAATATTTGTTATCTGTGGTTTATTGTACGCTGTAGGTGACCTATTGCTTCGGTGGCCCGATTGGGGGCAAGCGGAGAGAGACTGCTAGCGAATACTTATAGTTTACAGATGCCGTCAAACTTCTTGAACATGCGGGACGAAGTGGGGGGGCAGCTCGCAGGTACAATTCGCCTTTGCGCAGGCAAGGTCAAATGTTCAAGAAGTTTGACGGCATCTGTACTTGAAGTTATTAACTTTTCGCCTAAACTTTATAGGCCATGTTTTTTTCAAATACCGTACTTAAATCTTTGACGATTGTTATAAAACAAACCTAGTTAGGTTTGAACTCTATGTGAAGATCACTAACAGTTTCATCATTTGGGAAATAAATAAATAGTATGCCAAATGAAAGGCAGAGTCAGCGTTTTATACTCGTATGGTGTTATATGGCAACATTTTTTACTTGTGAAATAAGTTGGGAGTTATCTAAGCCTATTTGAGTGTTGGGCAAATGACTCTTGACAAAAACAAGGAATGTCTTAAGTTTAACATGTGTATCTATGTGTCTTTTTATCAGTCTGTCTGTCTTTGCCATCGTAACTCCCAAAACGATGAAGCAATTTAACCGTATTTTTTTAGGTAAAAAAAGTAAATTTGATTCTTAAGCATATTTAGGTACCTCCTGAGGACTAAATCACAAACGAGAATACAGATACACAAAATCAGACTTATTTTACATGTCGGAAATTATAATCCGCGAAGTAATGTATTTAGGCTCCAGCCGAAGAACAACCCTCCTTTTAACTCGGGCCCTAAGCCCATGAGTGGGGTACAGTCGGAATGGTACTTTATCTACATTGAATTCTTACATTTATACTTCTTAATAATTGCATGCATGGTATGAGGGATTTGTGTGGGGAAGTACATTTGTTACTTATTTAATATTATTTCAAGAATCCTGAAATGAAAATGTCTTTACGTCGTTCCCGATTAGCACATTGCGCGTCGAGACATTGGTGAAATGATCGCCGCTAATGTCGCAATCCAAGTTCGTTAGCGAAACACCAGTTAGCCCCCGCAACACTCGACAGTCGAACTGTCTCATTCGCCCCGACATGTCGTACCGACTTGTTGGCGCAAGTTTGCAACACCGTCGAAATCTGTTGTTCATAATACTCTATTTATTAATGAGAAATCGGTCATAAGATCACAAGCAATTTTAGACTCTGTACACGGCAACCCAGAATTCGACAGGAACAACACTGATGAGAATGTACTGGGCGGCAATTTGGTTCATCTCTTTCATATTTAAATCGTATTTCAATGCGTACGGCGTTTATTCTGAGACTTTAACCCCCTGTGGCATAGAGCTATTAAACGGATGGGCCTATTAGAGTGCAGTTTTCTGTTAATCCGCGCTGAGCAGCGTAGGATATGCCAAAATTATAATACATATAATATATAGTACTTAGTCTCGGTCAATATATTTGGTAATACGCGAACAAGTTTTAAGCGAAAGACAAATCTATTATTGTACGTTTTATATTGTTTTCGTTTGGTAGTCTTGTAAGGGTATTTTTGTAATGTGTTACTAAAGTGTTGTAGGTAATGTGTTGTATTCTCCCTACCTAAGACAATGCCACATTGAACTAAATGTTTATTTCGGCTTTCTCGCGCAACGCATCAGCATTGCAATTCAGCGAGGAAATGCCGCCAGCATCCTCGGTACAATGCCTCGAGGGCCTTTTTTAGATTTAACTTAGCTTTAATTTAATTTAGTTAATGTTATAGTTATTATCTTGTATATACCTACCTACTTTAGAAAATAAATTGTATATTATTAAAAAAAAATATCATTCATTATAGAGCGATTTTTCATTAAAACTATTCTCACATTAATGTTTAATGTCTCAGTGGGAACTCAAGTGCTACGGTAGCCCAGTGGTTCAGGCATGCGGCTGTCAAACGGCGGTCGTGGGTTCGAATCCCGGCTCGTACCAATGAATGTTTTCGGAACTTATGTACGGAATATGATTTCATATTTACCGTTAGCTTTTCGGTGAAGGAAAAACATCGTGAGGAAACCTGCATACATCTGCGAAGAAATTCAAAGGTGTATGTGAAGTCCCCAATCCGCACTGGGCCAGCATGGGGACTACTGCCCGTTCCCTCTCTTACATGAGAGGAGGCCTGTGCCCAGCAGTGGGACGTATATAGGCTGATGATGTGAGTGTGATGTGTGGCAATTCAAATCAAAAAAATAAAATAAAGTTATTTAGGTAAATTATGAAATAATATTTTTCACAGGGCCGGAATTTCCTAGTAAGTGAATATACACCTGTTACAGGAAATCCCGCTCTCCGGGATTAGGTTAGGATAAAGGCTATAACTACTTTATTATCTTATTTTGTATGTTTCTGTCATTCGTTTATGTCTGTTTCTTACCCAATAAAGAAAATAAATAAATAAATAATCGAAATTTTTGTCTGAGGAAATGGTTCCACCCAATCGCAATATTCGTAATCACTAAACTTAATTTCCCAACTGTATCATTTATCCGAATTTTCATACATACATCCATATAATCACGCCTATTTCCCGGAGGGCTAGGCAGAGATCGCGGATTTCCACTTGCTATGATCTTGACGACAAACTTTATTGGCTTCATTCACTTTCAGAACATGCTCTTTTCTAATTTCCATTTCGACAAAAAACCACTTCTTTCGAAAGTCCCAAAGCTTTAGTTTTTTTTTTAAGTATCACATAGAACATGGAACTCATTTCTTTAGGTTAGGTTTCTTGCCGATCTGAATTTGCTGGACATGGGCCTCCCCCAAAGAGTGCCACAATGACCGGTCCTTTACCAGGTCATCAGTCCACCCACGCTGCACCTGCCACGCACGGCCATCGGTTCTACGTGCTAAGGGCCAACCCCTCACTGCCACTTAAGTCAAGCGATTGGGAGGGCTATATATGTTACCTTGGTTCTGCTGCGGATAGCCTAATTTCTGATGCGATCACATAATAAGTATTGATACATGAAGCATTAATTTTGAACGGTACTTCGCCACAATTACGACTTTGTTATAAATTATTAGAGGGTAGTTTTAACACTTTCGCAACCGGACTAAAAATGGAAACATTCACCAGTAACCGACAGAATTCGCTAGGCGTGTAAGTTCATACTACTGCCCGCCTAGCGGGTCCAGTCGGCGTCTGAGCAAACATTACGAGTGCCCGCTAGGCGGGTTCTGGGATGCAAACGTTTTAAAAGAATATACGTGATGGTGGGGAAGTGCAGTTAGAAGGCGTTGTGCGTTTGAGCGCTTCTTTGTTACCCGTGCGATGATGAGGTTGTGACCAAACACCTAGTAATTGTCACTCTAGTTATGTGGGATTAGTTCCACAAGTGAAAAACTCAGTAGTTGATAAAAAACATTTACTCAATCAATATCAGAACTAGTACACTTTAACAATATTTTAATAAGCAGTTTCATGAACGTCCGTACTATTTGGCGACCGCCAACTGAATGCCCGTGAGCCGATGTCGATCCTGTCGCTTGACTATCGCTCGGTAACCGTTAAACAGCACCAGAGGGCGCTCGAACGGAAATAGTCAAATCAACAACTGTACTCATGAGTTCGGTTTATCGAGAAATAGTTAAGTGGCTTACACGGTCGTTCATACACTTAAATTATATAATAATATTATACAAATAATATTTATGTCATAATCTCATAATCAAGCTAACAACTCGGCCATCCTGTTAAAGCGAGTCCCTTCGCTAAGCACAGTGCGAGTATATAATTTACAAATATACCTATAAATCTTATGAATAATTTTGACTAATTAAGTAACTTTAATACATCCATTTAAAAATTGTTATTAAAAATAGGTGACTAACACTACTGATCGTTTAACCTTGGTCAATAATCAACAGATATAAATACATATCGCTAAACTAATAGACAATCTGAAAACAAAATTGCGATTTGAATTATAACACAAGAAAATTCGCAGTTAGGCATGCATGCTTATGAATGTTTATAAAAAAAATATTGTTGACTTTAAATATGAGGATTAGTTTAGCATAATAACAATTTCACATGATTAATCAACAGGAGTTTGCTAATACCCGACAAAGTAATTAAATCGAAACAAAACAGTGGTGCATGTAAATAAATAATGCTGATATATGTATAAACAATGTTAGAGTAAACGAGCGCTATTATCATTAGCTTTAATAGAACGTCATTAATCGACAGCGAATTACTAAGCTGTGGTGATTTAAATTCTGACTATACCATATTTGATCATAATTATTATTAAGATTGATAGGTAAAATAAATGCAGATTTTGACCCTTAATTACGATTATTATTATAATAATATGGCGCATCATTCTGGATCACTACTAGAGCTTCCGTTATCAATATCACTATTGAGATCTCTATCAAAATTCAACCAGGGTAAAATTTTATCGAGTGCTACTACATTTTCATAGCGGCGACCATGTTTTCGAGTTAGTGGAGTATCTTCTATAAGAAATCGGTCATTAGGAAGTACTTTCTTAATGCGATAAGGCCCTTGGAATTTGTTCACAAGTTTTTGTGATTTTCCCTCATGTGCCACTTGCCTTTCCACACGTACCAAATCACCTTCGTTATGAATAGTACCTGGTTTTCGAGTTTTATTGAATCTTAGTACGTCTTTTTCCTGTTGCTTCTTTATCTTGTCACATGCCTGTTCTCGAACTTCATTCAAATCATCGGAACTTACGACATTTATGGTATCACTTATGATGGAGTTCAGTATACCTTGAGAGTTACTTGTGACGTTGAATCCGAACAAAAGTTCAGAAGGCGTCTTCTGCGTGGTCTTGTGAGTTGTCGTATTGAGACCTATCTGAATCTCTGTAACGTAATCATCCCAGTTTTTTTCATCGTCACCGTGAGACGAGGTGGCTAGCGCGTTCAGGATTGTCCTATTGAATCTTTCCACCTGGCCATTTGCTCGCGGTGTTGCCACAGCCTTTTCAATATGTTTAATACCGTACAAAGAAACAAATTCCTTAAAGGTCTTGCTCGTGAAACTGGTACCTTTGTCTGTGATTAACCTAGAAGGTACCCCAAAGTAGCTGATGTGTTCCTTGATAACTTTAATAGAAGTAGCAGATTTCGTGTTCTTAACTGCTGTTACATTTGCATATTTTGTAAAGCTGTCTATTATGACGAGGAGATAACAGTTACCTTTCTTGCTTTTTATGAATGGACCTAAATGATCAGCGTGGATTGTATGGAAAGGGATGCTGACCTTTTCTATAGGATGGAGTCCTCCTTCACGCTTACCGCCAGGAGCTTTGTGGTGTGCGCACTCTAAACACGAAGTGACGTATTTTTTTACGAAACGTCGCATTTTGGCAAACCAATAATGTTTTTTTTATCTGCTGCAACGTCTTATCGAAGCCACAATGTCCGACATAATCGTGGTTTTTCTGGACGATCTGCCAACGGACACTTTTGGGTACGACCCATTTTAGCTCATCGTTGACGGCGCGGTAGACACGGCCATTTTTAAGCCTATAGTTATTAACAAAGTCAGCAACTTGTTCGGAACTTTGGTCACCGAGAACTTCTTTTATCATTTTTATTTCGGCATCAGTACTTTGGACAGTAGTAATCCAATCTTGATCAACCTTTTCAGAGGTGAGTACATCGAGGATATGAGTTCCTGACGAGTCTTCGTCAACAGCATTGCGGCTTAACGCATCTGCGTGCAACATACGGGTGCCGGGACGATATTCAATAGTACAGTCGTATTCTTGTATTTGTATCCACCACCGGGCCACCCTTGGGATAACATCGCGCTTCGTCAGTGTATATCTGAGAGCGTTACAGTCCGTAAATATTTTGAACGGTATCCCTACAAGGTACACTCTGAAACGATTCAGGGACGCTATGACCGCAAGAGTCTCGAGCTCGTATGAGTGGAGTTTGCACTCGTCCGGTGTAGTCTTACGGCTAAAGTAGGACACGGGTTGAAAATTCCCACCTGCGTTAGCCTGAAGCAGTATCCCTGCAACGCCATCTTTGCTAGCATCCGTGTGCAGCTGTGTGTCGGCTTTCGGGTCATAAAGTGCTAAAAGTGGTCTATGAGTCAGAAGCGTCTTGATATTATCAAAGGCAGACTTTTGAGCTTCGTCCCATGTCCACACGGAATCTTTCTGGAGCAAATCGGTCAGCGGTCTTGCTATGAGGGCGTAACCTTTAATGAACCGTCGGAAAAATCCCGATAGTCCAAGGAATTGCCTTACCTCATGCTGATTACTTGGCGTGGGGAATTTTTCGACTGCGTCAGTTTTTCTACGCCCAGGACGGATACCTTCAGCACTAACCTCAAATCGAAGAAAGTCGAGATGGCTTTGAAAAAAGTTACATTTCGCTACTTTTAACGTGAGCCCTCCCTCCCTGAGAAGCTTTAGGACCTCTTCCAGCCTTTGCAGCCCCTCGGCGACATCTTTTGCTGGAATTAGGATGTCATCCATATATACTATGGCATATTTGATTTTGGCGTCGGACAAAATTTTGTTAATTGTTCTTTGAAACACTGAAGGTGCGTTCACTAGCCCAAATGGCATTCTATTATATTCATATTGTCCATCAGGGGTTAAAAAGGCCGTTTTAGGTCGGGACTCTTCAGCGATTGGAATCTGGTAATATCCAGAAGCCAGGTCAAGTGATGTGAACAACGTATTTCCGGATAGTTGGTCCAACTGATCTTCGACTCTGGGGAGGGGATAATGATCCTTCTTTGTTTTCCGATTTAGTGCTCTGTAGTCGACACACAATCTCTTGTCACCGGTCTTCTTTTGAACTAAAACGATAGGGCTTGCATAAGGTGAGGAGGATTCTCTAACGATTCCATTATCGAGCATCTCCTGAACCATGTTTCTAACTAAAATTCGTTCAGCATAAGACATGCGGTAAGGGCGATATACTACAGGCTGAGTATCTTCAAGCTCGATAACCATTTCGGTAATCTTTGTGAAACCGAGATCGTCGAGACTTTTAGAGAAACAGTCGCCATAGTTCGATAGAAGCTGTTGAAGCTTTAATCGTTCCTCGTTGCTTAGACTTTCTCCACAGTTTATTGTCTCGTCAATCTCTTTTTCATTGAATATAACACTGCAACAATCGTATGTCACGTTGTTACCTTGCTTGAAGATCGCGCGAGTCAACAGAGAGCCCGCACCGAGAGTTATTATTTCTGGTGACGTATTTAAAACAATCAAAGTACTGACACCGTGGTTGATATCATATTGGCCAGGGAATAAATAATATTCTTTTCCCTCGGGGCCTCTCAGTGATCCATTAACAAGTATCGTACCTGTAAGCGGGGGCGTTGACTCTATCGGGACCGGCGTCAGTACATTACATGGTAATGTGACTGGTCCGCGTACCTTTAGATGTACTTTCTCGTTCGTAGTGCGATGGAAGATCACTTCCTTTGAAGTCTTAGTTATAACAATGTCTGGCTTCTCTGTGAAAGAGTGACCTAACAACACCGGCTGTTTAATTACGTAATCATCGACTACGTACAAAGTGATATCTTCCTTGATTCCCTGAACTTCGACGGAACTGGACACAACACCTACAGGTGTGACTAGGTTTCCCCCTATGCCCCTCAATATTGGTAGATCCTCAGATAACCCTACTTCTAGATCTAATAGTTGTGCTGCACTTAATTTTATAAGTGAACATTGGCTCCCAAGATCGATATGACACTTTATAGTCGAACCATTGACCTTAATATCCATCATGTATTTACTGCAAGCATCGTCCATGTGCAGTTCAGCGACTTGCTTCTCCTTGGCCTCATCTTTAGTGTCTTGAGTTACTTGATGCTTCTTGTATATTCGTCTAAAACAGTTTTCCGCTAAATGACCCAATTTATCACAATGGGTACATCTCGCCGCAGGCTGTTTGCATGTCGAACTACGGTGACCAAACTCATTACAATTGTAGCATTTTGTATTGCTTTTAGTATTTTCCTTTGTTCCGTTTAATAGTGAAAATACTCTCTTCCTGTCGTTGAAACGAGTGCGTTGAGGGTCCTGCTGATCTCTATCCTTAGTTGATCCTACCTTTACAGTCCTAAAGTATACTAATACTTGTTCGGGTTCGGAAAATCGGGCTGCTTGGGCACCGACCTTTACTGCACGGTCGTCTACGCCATAAAGGATGCAATCGACGGCTTGCCTACCGTATATCTTACACCTATTTAGCAAATTTATTTTTGCATAGTAATACTGATCCAATGATTCGCCATATCGACATCGTTTTGAGAGCATTTCCGTAAGGAGCTCGGTGTTGACGAAGATTCGGGGTTCCTTACTTAATAGTGCAATAACGTAGGCGACACCAAATTTAGATATTAACTGGGTTTATTCACTTGAGCGATTAAATTACAATCAAAATATATAATAACTAATGGGTCGCGTGAGCCGGCCAGACGCGCTAGAGAGGAATGGCGGCCGGCCCGGGCCTCCCGCCTTGGGAAACGGCGGACGGCGGGGCGCGGGGAGCCGCGCGGTGGTGGGGGCCGGTGACATCAGCGCGTTCATGGCGCGCGTTAACAAGCTGCCCCCCTTGGAACAGGTCCGTCCTGGTCCAAGTTCAGTGGCAGAGGGCAGAGCCTGTTGTAGGCCCTCCTCAGAGTGCCCGTGGTAGTGGTGACGTCAGCGACGCGGCCGACGCCGTCGGCGCCTGGGTAGACAGCGGCGACTCGCCCAAGCAGCCATCTGCTGGGCGGCAAGCGGTCGTCCTTGACAATGACCATTTCTCCGAGCTGCAGTTGTCCTCCGTCCCTGCGCCATTTGTTTCGAATCTGCAGCTCTGAAATGTACTCTTTATAATAGCGATTCCAAAAATGCGCTTTCAGCGCTTCTATTCTCTGGTATCTCGTCAGCGTATGGATCGAAGAGTCTTGTACCTGGGGAGCAGGTACCATTGTGAGTGCTCGCCCTAATAGAAGATGTGCAGGAGTCAATGGGGTTAAATCCAATGGATTTGATGAAAGAGGGGTTAAAGGCCTAGAATTTAGAATTGCTTCTATCTGTACCAACAATGTGACCATCTCTTCGTAATCTAAGTGAGCCATAGATGCTATTCGTTTTAAATGATATTTTACCTGCTTGACTGCCCCCTCTGCCAAACCATTAAAGTGTGGGCTATAGGCTGGGCAAAATTTGAATTCTATTTCCTGTGTAGCCGAGTATGACATTATTTCATTAGAGTTATTTTTAAGGAACTTTGCTAGTTCGTTACAAGCCCCTACGAAACAAGTCCCGTTGTCGGACAGTATGGTGGCTGGTTTGCCTCTGCGGGCTATAAATCTATTTAAAGCGGCAATAAAGCCCATGGCTGTCAGATCAGTGACGAGCTCTAAATGAACCGCCCTCACTGCCAAACAAACAAAAACAACTATATATGCTTTCTTTAGCTGACAACCACGTCCCTTTCTGCTCGCTATCAGGATCGGTCCACCGTAGTCGCAGGCTGTATTAGCAAATACGTATTCGGACTGTACCCTTTGTGGCGGTAAGTTGCCCATGATTGGCTGATGCGATTTACCTGAGTATCTTACACATGTAACGCAACGTTGTGAAGTTTGCCTGCAAAGGTTACGACCGTTTATTATCCAATACTTGTGACGTAATGTTGCTAGCATCAGCTGTGGTCCAGCATGTAACAATATATGGTGGTAATGGTGTACCAATATTTTAGTGATGTGATGTGACGCATGCAATAGAATAGGATGCTTTGTGTTGTAGTCGTAATTGGAATTTACGAGTCTGCCCCCGACTCGCATAATACCCGAATTATCTATAAACGGATTTAATTTTAATAAACTGTCTTTGGGAGAAAGTGGGCGTTTACTTTTCAAATTAGACAGTTGCTTATGAAACGTGTCACGTTGTACTTGTTTACACAACATTTGTAACGACAAATTGAGCTCTGACACTGTCAATGGACCTGTGCTTTTGTTTGCAGCGTTTCTACAATTGTATACAAATCTGTTTATGTAGGCTACAATATTTTGTAACTTGCAAAGGCTCGAGTATTTAGAAGTGAAATGGCTCTCTTGAGGTTCGTCAGCTGATACATGACACTGGATTTTAACCTCTGGTAACGTTTCTATTGGCATATTTTGAGGTTGTGGAGGCCACTGTATTTCAGTCTCGTGGAGGAAAGGCGGTCCTTCCCACCACAAAAGTGAAAGCTTGAGTGTTGAAGCATTTTGACCTCTACTACCTATATCTGCAGGGTTCAAATTTGTCGGTACATAATGCCAAGCTGTGGGATTAGAATTGTTAGTGATTTCAACTATTCTGTTGTGAACAAATTGTTTTAATTGTTCTTTACATGTTTTTATCCAACATAGCACAATAGTTGAATCACACCAAAAGAACTGGGCATCAATATTCAAACGCAGTGATTTCGTTACTTTCTGAGCAAGCTGTGTTGATAAGAGTGTACCGAGCAATTCTAGTCGTGGAGTGGTTAATTTTTGTTTCAGTGGGGCAACTTTGCTTTTGGCAAGTATTAAATGCACATTGACCTTTCCACTGTTGGATAATGAGCGTATGTATATACATGATGAATATGCTTTTATACTCGCATCACTGAAGGAGTGCAATTCTACTCTGATGTAGAAATCACAGAGTATTCTTCGTGGAATTTTAATTTGCATGATTTCAGGGATTTGTTTTGCAAAGTTGTTCCACTGTAACTGTATGTCGGCAGGTACATCTCCTTCCCATGATATGTTTCTAGCCCATAGAATTTGTAAAATTAGCTTAGCTTGTAACAAGCAAGGGTTAATGAGTCCCAATGGATCAAAAATGGTGGCAATCATAGATAAAATAGTGCGTTTATTTATGGGCTTAGTTTCAATGTTGTCAGTGACAGAGAACAGCAGCTGATCCGATTTGCATGACCAAAGTAAGCCTAATGTTTTTGAATGCTCTTCTTTTGTTAACTTGAACAATTCCTCGCTGCTGTTGTCTGCAACTAAATTGTCTAGTATAGACGGTGTGTTTGAACGCCACTTACGTAGATGAAAGTGTGCACCTTCTAGTGTCTGAATGACACCTCTGCAAGTCTCTAGCAATGTCGTTTTGTCATCGTGACCCGAGATAAAGTCATCGACGTAGAAATCGTGCAAGATTGTTTCACTTACATCTTTGTTCGTACATTCTTGGCCCAACTGTACCAGGCATCGCGTGGCTAGGAATGGAGCACTGGAGGTTCCGTATGATACGGTATTCAATTTGTATTGTTTAATTGGCTGTGAGGAGTCTGAGCGCCAAAGAATTTGCTGCAGACTTCTTTGTTTTTCAGTGACGTATATTTGTCTATACATTTTTTGTACGTCTGAAGTCACTACAAATTTGTGCTGTCGGAATCTGATCAATATGCTGAGTAAGTCGTCTTGTACAGTTGGCCCAATATATTGAATGTCGTTAAATGACTTGCCGGAGCTAGTGACGGCTGAGGAGTCAAATACCGTGCGTATGCGTGATGTAAGACTATTTTCGCGCCAAATTGCAAAATGAGGAAGCAGGTTTGAAATCTCGTTCGTATGTATGTTTGTGTTTTCAGACATATGACCTAAACGCAGATATTCTTCCATAAATTTGACATATGCTTTTTTGTATTCTGGGTTGCGTTTAAATTTGCGTTCCAGTGATTGAAATCTTAGTAATGCTTGTGTTTTAGAATCGCCTAAACATTCAGGGGATTCTTTTAGTGGTATTGTGACCACAAACTTGCCATCTGGGTGGCGAGTTGTGGTTTGTGTGAATATGCGTTCGCACTCACTCTCACCTTTAGTGTGGATTTGTTGAGTGGGCGGAACTGATTCTAGTTCAAAAAACTTGTCTAATTTCGCATCGAGCTCAATATTGTTTATTAAGTTGCAATGGACTGTATAAGATCGCGTTTGTTTTTAATGTGGTTGTTGTATGGAACCTTGTACGAGCCACCCGAGAGATGTTTCCAGAAGTGTGGGTTTTTTAGGGCCCAAGGTTATTTTGTTGTTTGTAAGCACCTCCCAAAAGAGGTCTGCACCCAGCAGCATCTGCACCTCGGATGGCTCGCAAAAGGCTGGGTCCGCAAGGTGGATGTGAGGGGGAATAGTGAATGAGTCACAATTTAGTTTAGTAGTAGGAATCAACTGGGTGATTTGTGGCACAACGAAACAATTGACGTCTGCTGTGTAATTATTGTTTGCAAGTGATGATATAGTTACATCACACCTTTCTGTGATTTTTGAAGTTTGCCTATTTAGCCCTTGAACGGATATGTTTGTTGAATATGTAGGCAACTTTAGTTTTGTTTGAAGATTTTCAGTTATGAAGCTAGAAGTACTTCCATTGTCCAGAAGTACTCTGACTTTGTGTGTGTAGCCGTCACAATCGTTGACATTAATGACAGCTGTGGATAAAAGTACATGAGCATGGCTACTGTGTGTGGAGGACAAAGTGACGCTGTTATTTTGTGATTGCATCTGTGTCTGCTCCTTGACGGCTGGTAAAACTACACATTCACTTGAAAGTTTGGATGTTGAAGGTTTAGAATCTAGTTTTACCTGACTGGTTGTGTGTAGCATGCTATTGTGTCTTTGTGTGCAAAGCCGGCATGAGCTCAGCCTGCAACGTTGCTCGTCATGTCCTGATCGCAAACAGTTAGTGCAAAGATTCAATTGTTTAACCTTTTCTACTCTATGTTCTACTGGCATTGATTTAAATTTGGTACATTGATAAATTGAGTGGTTATTTTTGCAAACAGGACATTTATATTTGTTTTGTGATTGATTTTGAACATGGTGTGCAATAAACGCCTTGGGACGATTGTGAGTTATGTCGCTGTGTCTACGTGGTTTGTTTAATGTTTGTGCGTCCTCCATGGTTTCCAGCAAATCCGCACGATTTTTCAAGAAGTGAGTGAATTCTGCTAGTGTGGGTATGGATTTAATATCGTTCCGCTCAGTCTCCCAATCGCGGAGTGTGGCAGAGTCGAGTTTGCTGGTCACCATGTGGATTATTAGTATGTCCCAGTGTTCTGTAGGTAAATCAAGAGTCCTCAAGGCCCTTAAATTCTTATTGACAGAATCAACAGTGTTTCGTAAGGCACTTGAAGTCTCCTGAATCACTGGGTTTATGTTGAACAACGCATTTAAGTGATTATTCACTAAAATTCTTTTATTGCTGTAACGTTCACACAACAAGTCCCACGCGATGTTATAGGTATCTGACGAAAATTCAAGTGATTTTATAATGAGAGAAGCACTGTCTTTTAGTGAATTTCGTAGATAATGAAATTTGTGAATTGTTGGAATTGATGCATTGTCATGTATGAGAGATTTATAGGTATCGTGATATTCTAACCAGTCCTGATAGCGCCCAGAAAAGGTAGGTAAATTGATGGTAGGAAGCTTAATGTTTGGCCCACCTGTGAGTGCAGCAACGTTATTAGAACCCGTTACCGAACTGTCATGCGGCGCCGCAGAGGCAGCACCAGCCGCGGCGTGCCTGCTGAGCAGCTCCTGCGCAGCAGCCACGGCGCCGAAGTAACTTGTTTCGAAGCCTTCCCGTTCCACGTGCTCGTCACCTGGAATTTCCGTTAAATTTTCTATGTCAGTTTGAATTGAATCAAAATCGCTGTACATATCTTGTATTTTACTTAATCTTGTATTTAATTCATGAGCTTGCAACGTATTTAAAGTATTGTTTAGCAAAAGCGGGTCTAGATATGATTTAAATATCGTGATTTTTGATTTGAAAGAGGCACGTGTTTTTTTAAGTGATTTTAAATCCATGATGCTAATTTTATGCGTTATTGAATGCAACTGGAATTTAAATGAATCGTCGTACGGATAAACAGAATATAGATTTCAACCTCCAGCTGTAATGAGAATTTTATGATGAACACGTTTAGACTGAATGTATGAAATTGACCAAGCTAATGGAACGATACGTAAATTTTTAATGCGTGCAGTGTGCGAAAGGCTTTGGCGTGGCAGAGGAAGGCAAGCAAGCAGGCGCAAACAGGTAGCGGAAACGCGTGCGCGGCTCCGACACGGCCTGGACACGTTCGCAACACGTGCAGTTTTCTGAAATATTCGAAATAAATATTAGAATCGAACAATGGTATGCACCTTGCTGGTACGTTAAATAGGCACAATACAGTAAATTAGGCCTTTGAGAAATAAACGTGGACTTTATTTTTGAAAAGGTGAAAAAAAAAAAAACAAAATATAATTATTTGCCAAAAAATACTGATGGAAATGGTATCTGTGATAATTAAACTTGCTAATTAAAAAGAAATATCAAAAAAATATTGAAATTTGGTGAAGATGTAAACGGATTACCACTCTGGTGACGTGAAACGAGAAATCGAATGTATTAAATTTTCACTATAAATTGATTATTTATTGCAAAGATTTATGAAATTAATCGAGTTATTTATAGAACTATAAGTGGGAAATAGAATTGAAACTAATTATTGGAACGAGCTCACGAATGATACACTGCAAACCCCTTTTCCTGGTTTCTCGAACTATATCGCCTTGGACTGCTTTTCTGCTTCTTGAAGTTTCTTCGTTTCTTCAATCTGGGATGATACCGCTATGCTGTGACGCCGACAATGCTTGTTATATAGTTTGTTTGATTTAAAGTAGCGGTGATTCCTCTCTAGCGGTTAAACTTTGCTCCGTTGTAACTATCTGCAGCGCAATGGCTGCCGCTGGCCGGCCGCGAATTGCACTTTTGATAAATTTACGATCTCGTCGAGACGGCGTAGCTCCTTAACGTCGGATCCGGCTCGAAATTGTTGACGAAGATTCGGGGTTCCTTACTTAATAGTGCAATAACGTAGGCGACACCAAATTTAGATATTAACTGGGTTTATTCACTTGAGCGATTAAATTACAATCAAAATATATAATAACTAATGGGTCGCGTGAGCCGGCCAGACGCGCTAGAGAGGAATGGCGGCCGGCCCGGGCCTCCCGCCTTGGGAAACGGCGGACGGCGGGGCGCGGGGAGCCGCGCGGTGGTGGGGGCCGGTGACATCAGCGCGTTCATGGCGCGCGTTAACACTCGGCATAATCTTCACGACAGGGAAATGATTCGATCAATTTTCTCTTCCACTCGGTCCATGTAAATAACACACTTGGAAGACCTTGGTACCAGGTTTTGGCAACTCCTACAAGTTTTGGAAGAGCATAATGAATTATTTCCCTGTCGTCCCATTGATAAATGGAAGCGCATTCTTCTACCTTGGTAAGCCAAGTCAATACAGTCTGCTCTCTTGACATGGGGTCAAACTCAGGGATAGCATTAGTGTTGAATGTTAGTTTTGGTTTGTCAGAACCCTTGAAACGGTTTAGAATATCAAGGAACCTATCTAACATATCTGAACCATAATCGCGGTCGCGTGATCTGAAACGTTTACTATCAATATGATAACGCTCACCGGGATCCTCCGAGGAGCTGCGTCGTCGCCTGCGACTCCTACTCCGACGTTCTTCATACTCGCGTCGCGGATGTCCGCCATCTCGCTGCGTATTGTCGTCCAGCTCGTGCTGCTCTCGTCCAGAAGATTCCCGTCCACGTCCAGTAAATCTTGATCTGTCGCGATTGTAGTAATCTGACCTGGTCGCTTCCGGATCGCCATAACGCGAACCCTGACCCTGTAACCTGGGTGCTCCGGGGTTTTCATCGCTTGGACCCTGACCCTGTAACCTGGGTGCTCCGGGGTTTTCATCGCTTGGACCCTGACCCTGTAACCTGGGTGCTCCGGGGTTTTCATCTCTTGCACCCTGACCCTGTAACCTGGGTGCTCCGGGGTGTTCATCGTTTATACCCTGGCCCTGTGACCTGGGCTCTCTGGGATCAAGCACGTAGCCGGGGTTACGAGCCCTATGCCTGGGCTCCTGATCATTGTCCGAGTCCATATCTGAAACTCCCAATTGTCAGGCTTAGTCGCTATAGTTTTAGTAGTGCCACGGATGGTCACGCATGACTAGTACATATCGACTCTACATATTTACTCTACATATCGGCTCTACATATCGGCTCTACATATCGGCTCTACATATCGGCTCTACATATCGGCTCTACATATCGGCTCTACATATCGGCTCTACATATCGACTCTACATATCGACTCTACATATCGACTCTACATATCGACTCTACATATCGACTCTACATATCGACTCTACATATCGACTCTACATATCGACTCTACATATCGACTCTACATATCGACTCTACATATCGACTCTACATATCGACTCTACATATCGACTCTACATATCGACTCTACATATTGACTCTACATATCGACTCTACATATCGACTCTACATATCGACTCTACATAATATTATGTGTCCAGTTATAGCACATATGTATATATTTATACAACGATAAATTAAGGGAAAGAAACAACTAAATAATAATAATAAGAGCCTTTTCCGTGAAGTTGAAACTGAGATACACAATAATAAATCCGAGTCATCATAATAACTTTACATTAAATGTTAGTATTCGTCTTGAAACTTTATTAGTCGGAACATCATGAATGCCTATCTCCAGGGAGTGCCCTGGCAAGACGAACATACATGATTAACCGTATTAACCTCCGGACTTACTCCGTTACGGTAAATACAGTTTTTAAACTAGCTACACAATTTATTGTACTGTAAAACAGAAATATCATAAATGGCCATCCCCAGGGAGTGCCCTGGCAAGATGAACATACATGAATAACCATATAAACCTCCGGACTTAATCCGTTACGGTAAATACAGTTTTTGAACTAATATATATATAATAACTATAAAAAGTTTTTTTTTTTAAAAGAAGTATCATAAATGGCCATCTCCAGGGAGTGCCCTGGCAAGATGAACATACATGATTAACCGTATTAACCTCCGGACTTACTCCGTTACGGTAAATACAGTTTTTAAACTAGCTACACAATTTATTGTACTGTAAAACAGAAATATCATAAATGGCCATCCCCAGGGAGTGCCCTGGCAAGATGAACATACATGAATAACCATATAAACCTCCGGACTTAATCCGTTACGGTAAATACAGTTTTTGAACGAATATATATATAATAACTATAAAAAGATTTTTTTAAAAGAAGTGTCATAAATGGCCATCCCCAGGGAGTGCCCTGGCAAGATGAACATACATGAATAACCGTATAAACCCCCGGACTTACTCCGGTACATATATACAGTTTTTTTTTCTTTTTGAGTTAAGCGATCTGATTCGCCAACCCAAAATCAATGAAGAAAAGAAAGAAAAAATTATTTAAAAAAAACAAACACTTACATTTGTGAGACGTGGCAAAAATCTATATGATTTTTGTATATCCCACTTCTGAAACTGTGGGATTAGTTCCACAAGTGAAAAACTCAGTAGTTGATAAAAAACATTTACTCAATCAATATCAGAACTAGTACACTTTAACAATATTTTAATAAGCAGTTTCATGAACGTCCGTACTATTTGGCGACCGCCAACTGAATGCCCGTGAGCCGATGTCGATCCTGTCGCTTGACTATCGCTCGGTAACCGTTAAACAGCACCAGAGGGCGCTCGAACGGAAATAGTCAAATCAACAACTGTACTCATGAGTTCGGTTTATCGAGAAATAGTTAAGTGGCTTACACGGTCGTTCATACACTTAAATTATATAATAATATTATACAAATAATATTTATGTCATAATCTCATAATCAAGCTAACAGTTAGTAGTATTGTTGGAGAATCTTGTGCGTACTCAATTACTCGTTGTGGTGAAAAAATACAATAAATATTCGTCGGGAACGGGATTGAGGAGTTTAGTTACAGAAGTGGCTCGGTTTGTTTATTTATTTATTTTATTTACTTTCAACAATAAGTAGATTGATGAAATTACAGTACATAATTACATTTTCGCTTAACAGTTAACGGTCATTCTCCAGATTGGTGTTCTCAGTCTCATTAACGCGTCGCTTTTTCCACTTGCTTTTTGATAAAATTTATATCAAATGTAGCGATAAATCAACCATTTAAACTTAAATGTTCATGTGGCACTTAATTATTATTAGCGGATAATTAACTATAAAGGTTTTAAAATTTGTGTGCCGCGTTAATGAGAAAGTCGACGCGTTAATGAGAATTTCTGGCTTTCTAGGGTGAATATTTGAGCGTCTTAAACGCCTCCTTCCTATCGCCGCATTATTGGTCATTTCATAAAAGCAACTATTATATATCAAAAACCTTTTTAAACTGAATATTTTCTAGATATTCTCATTAACGCGTTCACTTTTTACGCGTGAATGAGACGTGTGAATGAGGATATAGTGGTTAAAAAAATATAACTCAGGTAGGTAGGTAGATGTAATAAACTGGAAGATCTAGTAGCTGGTAAATACTGAGTTTCTTAATGTATACAATAATTCAGAGCTTTAGAGTTATTGGTTGATTTTTAAAACTTGAACATGTTAATGAGAATTCTCGAATACCAAAATGCGTGAATGAGATACTTACGTTCGTTGTCTGTGGTCCGCACAACACTCACCCGTCTCTCCACCACGGGGGTCTGGGCACGACTGACGGCTTACGCGAAATGTGTTAGCGACGTAGGTATCTTACTTCAATGGACTCGTATGAACAAGAATTAACGCGCCGCGCGCATGAGGACGGGTCTCGGGAGACAGTTCTAGATTTTCATATCTTAATTATATATTATTAAATATACGTAATACTTTTTTTTATAAAGAGGATATCTAATCTATTATTTAATAAAAATACTTTCGTTCAACTTTCCTATGGTATATCATCAGGGAAAATAAGTATGTAAGTGATTTCGGAAGTGGGACACCACGCGTTAATAAGGAGAAGGGGGTATTGGTATTTTTTTTGTCCAAGAAGGTTATTGAATATGTACTTGAAAATTCATGTACACTTCAATACAAGTACCTTCTACGATCCAAAAATATAAAATCTGCTAAATTCAATACATTTATATTTTTTAAGTGCGAGGACATACAGAAATGCCTGTCTGGAGAATGGCCGTTAAGCGCCTTATCACTCATAGAAGATCACCACGTGCACAAATAAAGAATTAATAACACAAAACTAAATTCAACTCACTTAATTTAAATTTATTCTTAATCTAATCTATTTACATTTCTTGTAATAATGAATCCCTAAGTTTAGTTCAACTTCTAGGTAATATTGACATTCATAATTTGTAATTTTTAATTTAACTTTTTATTATTTTTTGTCGTATGATAATTATATTGTATTTTATACTATGGAACATCGGTTATCAATAATAATATTTATAAGAAAATTGGGTAAGTTTAAATAAATACGGACACGCTGCAACCAACTAGTATTTCGCTCTAACGTACTTACTTCTAAGCAACAATGTTAGTTTTGTACCTGGACCTCTATGTCAAAGTCTGCATTCCACAGTGAATATTCGAACGTAACTCAACACAATCGTCATTATTTTGTACTCATCAAACTTCAAGTAAATTGGACACAGCTTTAAAACTCATCAGCATTATCATTATCCTATAAACGTCCCACTACCAGGCACAGCACAGGGGAGCTCTTTCGATTCTTCTCGCACTATATGTCTCTTTCTAAGTTTTCTAATGAGGGAGAACTGAGAGTGCGTGAAAAATCGAGAGAGCTCGCGCGCCGTCTTGTGATAGCCGTGCTGGCCTCCTCTCGTGATTGTGTGGAATTTAATTTTCAATAATTTAACGTGACCAACTTGAATTCCGTACTTCGTCTTTCTTTTTTACACCGATTTCTAGGATCCCATAATCAGATTACTTTTCAAACAATTCTTCGCGCGTCTTAAACGCGTCTTCGAGTAGTCGGCGAAAATACATGAAAAAATAAAGATTACGACGAATAGAGAACCTCCTCCTTTTTTGAATCCGGTTAAAAAGGGCTAGTCTTGGGAACATTATTCAATATTCCCTATCAGTAACTTTCGGTAATAATCCTGGGAACGGTAAATCTGCTTACAGTTTCTATTTAACAAAACGACGTCGATACAACGAATAAATCAATGATGGGTCGGCAATGCACTTGCAAGCGTCCATAGGCTACGGTGTCTTATCAGCCAGACAGTATTCTGAATTTCGTACTAATGATTCCATATTCCAGGAAGTCTGCGTCAAGCAGCGTCTATCGTACATAGTTCAGTCTCGTAAGTTTTCGGGCACATATGTCGTCGAGAGACATAGCTATCGAGCGTTTTGTGGTCCAGGAATAGGTTGAGGGCACCCGACCGCGAGACAGGTCACCAATGAGATGGATAGACCAGATAAAAGCTGCAGGTAGATGCATCACTACACGCGAACTCGGTTGGTTTTCATACAGATTGACGTGTTTCAGTTATCTAGTGTATATCTATCTATATCTGTGCCACGGCCACTATGTAAAGAGTGAAAACGACGAAGAATAAAACAAAATATAAAACAAATGACTTTTCTCCTTACACTGTGTTATGAGCCGGAACACTGCAGGCGGACCATATTTTCCGAATAAACTTTTGACTTTTGCAATTTTGAGGCCATTTGGCACCCAAGCTGCAAAGGGCGAGTGTATATCGAAACACCTTATCGCTTAGGCTGTTTTATTGTGTAGTGGTATGACTGTCTGCGCGGGCATGTGGGGGGTAGAATGAGTACCCATTTGTAATTGTTATGACACAGGGGTTGATCTCTGTAGCTGTGACAGGGCCCGCATTATGGATCTAAAAATGAATTTAGAAATACCAATCCCACTCACTATTAGCAGTGAGTCCACCTACAATTAGTACCAAACACAGTGTAAGCAGGGATGATAAAATATAGCTGGTTACTGGTTTTCTGTCAAAAATTTCAGTTTTCTGTATACCGTCATCAATTACTCGTTGAGACGATTCTAATGAGCTCACACTCAATGGGGTTTTGTCGATGAAATACTGAATTCTCATGGCCACATCCTGTCTCATCATCAGCTCGATGATATCATAATATTGATCGTTAAACCCAAAATTTCAACGCAACCGGTTGAAGATATCGGCTTCAAAATTGAATTGCAAGATTCCACCCGAACAAACATACCTAGTTACATAAATACATTGCAATTTAAATAAAAGCTTGTAAAAATGTTGCCCATAGCCTAATTCTGAGTTAACTTTGAGGAAAATATAGTTTAAGACACATGACACAAGAATACAGCACAGAAACATATCTTATTTATATACGACTGTAAACAAGCCGAGAATAGAATAACCGCCATATTTAAATAACCTGCCATGACCTGATCCGTAAACCTGCAAAAGGGCATAATCTTATCTAGGAGTTAATGGTACATACGTCCTTTTCGAACCACAGTCCGTCAATACCAGTTTGAAAAGAGAGTATCAATCATATCTGCATAATGGTACTTCTGACCTTCTCAGATCAAGGTATTATACCGGCGCGAGTTTCAAAACAGCGTAACGCTTTATTATCTCTTTGACATTTATGACGTTCTTGACTCGAGCAGGTGTCGCTAAAACAGCGTAACTGTGTAGATGTTTGATGGTGCTTATGACCTTTTTTGAGGGACGCGGTGCATCGCTGCAAGTTTGCTTTCGCGGTGACTTCAATTTCACGCTGCAGGGACATCTCACTCATACGAGTTTGTGGCGTGTTTGGTTCGTGTTAGTACTGGTACAACCGTTTCTTATGAGTTACTAGAACTCCGAAGGCCTAGTTAAGGTTTGGATGGTCAGATCAAGTAGAGATAACAGTCCCTTCCGCAAAAGTGCCTACTCTACTTGCTTGCCATCGGCAGACATTCATCCTCACATCCAAGGACCCTAAATGGTTGCGTACGGTACGATTTCAGAGTACTTTCCTCCCTCGAACGTTGTGAAATGAGCTCTCCGCGAAGGTTTTCTGAGGAACTACGGTATTGGGTTCTTCAAGAAAGGAATTGAAAGGGTCGGCAACGCACTTGGCGTTGCAAGCTTTAATAGGTGACCGCTTACCAATGTGCGGGCATAGCTTTAGGTTTGATCTGTCCTCAGAGCATAAAAAACTATAGAGCGGACAAGCCGCCGGCGGCTGTGTCGCACATATCAGCTCACTGGGCATACTCCGCCATACATTTACCGTCCGTTCTCCACCGAGAAAGTTCAGTTTTTTGCCAAAATGCCGAGTTGTGCAATAATTACTTGCAAACATCGCAGTGATTTGATTAATTTCCACACCAATGGATCACTTTTCAGAGGTAAATACGATAAATACTATTTATTTCAAATAACACCACGAATTCAAGAAGTTGCGACAGGCATAAATATTCAATACAAATCGCGCGGCATGTCCGATCTCCTTATTTCCTATATCTGTGGATCTGTCGGTTGTATTTAATTATTTTTATTCATATAGTTACTACTTACACAGTTCATGTTCAAGTAAACACAATCATATATATCATGCTTTAACGAATAAATCAAGTAACGCTTGTAAAGGCCACATAATTACTTATAAATTCGTAGAACCCTCTCATAAATTCTCTTTGGTTAACTAAGCGCACCCTTTCTCCTGTCTAAATATTCACAAGATGTCTAAACTTTTCTGTGCGCCTCCGACGTAATTTTGACCTCTAGATTCGAAACCGTTACCCGTTGTCGTAGGTCTAAGATACGCTGGTTCAAGAGAACACTGGATGGTTTGGTTATTCTTTGTTGACCATTCTTACCACCTCATGCTACGGTACGCCACCATATAAATAAACAATTTACCTAGAGCTAATGTGCTACTAATATTATTTTATAGCCCGGAAGACGGTACTTAGATAAAAAAAATCCAATGCGGGATTTAGTATAATAAAACGTCTGCAACCCACAAGTTTAATCTAATTGTTATTGTTTAAGACGATTTAGTTTTGTGGACCGGTAGATGGCGCTGTCACGAGTATAAACTAGATAATAGTTGTTCGATTCAAATTCTTTAGGACAGAGCCATCATGTCGTAGGATATTAGTGACTTAACAAAAAAGTTCGTATAACTAGTGAGCTAGCTCACAAAATTTCATTAGAATCGGTGGAGAAATGCGACCGGTGTGGGAGTTCAAAGCATAGAACTTCGTTCGCTTCGCTCCCTCGTTAGATGATATTTCACATACTCGTAAGTATACGTTTTTTGGAGAAGCCCAGTGGAACGAGCCGGGGTACGAACCCACGACCTCCCAGATAAAGAAAATGCCTACATTTATTTCACCACAATAACAACATAAACCCGTCATTTGATGTGTAAACGGGCAGGGCGATAATCCAGTAATCAGTTAATTGTCTACTCTTTAATAAAAGTGGCATCCAAGGTCGGAATTACCCTAAAAAATGAATTAAGTATTCAAATTGGCAAAACTGCCTTTCATTATTAACATTTGCATAAAAGTACGGTAATTGTGATCCCATGGGTAACGGTATGACTGAACGATGTAATTGTTGTATAACGTTCTGTATAATTTACTGATGACGAGTTGATATTACAATGGGTAGGGGTTCTATTCGCCTTCAGTAGGTATTCATTGGAAATCTTGTTGTCAACCACTTCACCTTTTAATTTAATGTTTTTATCATCCGCTCTCGCGAGAAAGACATGAGTCTCTTGAAAGTCGTCATTTTGGTCAAAATGAAAATTATAAATTTTATACAAAGTTGGCTAATTATTTCCTGCGATTAATGTTTTGATGAGGTACAGTCTTCAAATTTCTGTTTATTAACACGGCGTAAGACTTAACTTGTGTGGTATGGAGACACAAAACTGATTCCAATTCAAGGAGTTAAGTCAAATAAAGCCCTGAAAACGAAGAATTAAATTACGGAATGAATACGCTTATTCATTAGTGACATTTATTTGTAAACATAGACTCGCTGACATGGGAATAATGCCATACGATTAAATAAGTTAATGACTGAAATGGGTGCGTCCCACGACATATAACAACAATATATATAATTTCATATGCAAAACGTTCACAAGATATAATGAACGTTAGCTATAACAACAATACCAATACTTTTATAAGGAATAACGGTCAAATGCCATAATAATCATACAATATAACGTTTTTTTTCTAGAACACTCAAATTGACTAATTTAATTTCGTATAACGATCATAACATATAATATCTTTTCGTATAACATACATAACGTATAACGATCATAACGCATAGTATATTTTCGTATAGGGATTATAATACAGAAAATTAGGTTAGGGCAGCCGGGAAGGGGGGAGGGGGGGGGGGGGGGCGGAGCCACCTACAAAGGGGGCTCGGTGGGCGAAGCCCCTCGTAGTAAAAAAACAACAAATATTCTTAACAACAATGGGTTAGGTTAGGGTTGCCTTGTGTCCCTTAGTGCGAAAATAGACACCCCGCGAAGCGGGGTGGCGTCGACACGCTGGCGGTTAGGTAAGTGTTTAATATCAAAATAAATTTAATTTCAATCTTACAAATCGTTAATGCAGTTGCAGTCATCTCGCCGGCTTAACTCGCAAATCCAATACAATTTGTTATTTACTTGTCTGTTTTTACAAAAACTGTAACTATTCTCGTGCAATTTAATTGCTCCTTTTGCACTTTTGAATACTTCACATTTGAACGCGTTATTTATGATTTTATACACAACACATACAACAGTAAAATCAATTGTGTCAACCGACTAAGATGACCACTAAATTATATTACGTTTATACCCCAACCCACAACGTTGTTTTAATAATGATTAATACTTACCTACAGGACATTAAAATACTATACGAGCATTATACTGTTTGATGTTAGATAAATTGAATAATGTATATTATAAACCTTAGCTGTTATGAATATTATACGCTTTAATCGATATATCAATTGATATTATATCTAAAGTACGTTATACTTTACGTAATTATATATTTTGACATTATACCTTTCGTTCGTTATGTGCAATGAACGTTATACTAAACAAACTTAAACACAGTGAGCGTACATATTATGACCGTTATATGATAAGTTGTTATACCTCGTATTACTTACCCGACTGAAATGAAACGCTACATTTGGGACGACTTTAAGTGGTGTAAGTATTAGGATATTAATATTTGTATCAGAGTAGAAAATTACAAATTTTCAATTTGAACTGACTCTCTAACTATCATTTAACGAGAAATTACACTTGTCTTTTGGTAACCTCCCTATGTAGGTAGTTCCAAGTTGTCGGTGGTGGTCATTTTACGTTTATAAATGGCATATGTTTAACCGATCTCCAAATATTGTAAATATAACGCCAAAAAACACATTTTACTGCCGAAAATAGTAAATTATCACCAAAATTGAATCTCCATTTTAATGTGGTATAATAACCTAAAATTTATTTATTTATTGATAAATACATTTACGTGACATTACAGTAACAACCAATGCGTCACGAAACCAAAACAACAAATAATACTATTTATTAGGCGACGAAACGGCGTGGCCCCGTTGCATCGTCGTCTCCGGTGTAGGATTCGGCAGATTGCCCCGGAACCGTCGAAACACTACACCCTTCGGCCAGAAGTCAGCACATGCGACGGTCTCCTGCAGCGGCCGCGGCACGCGCACCACAAACGAGCTGAAGTGCACATAGTGGCGCGAACGCAGCTGGAACACCCTCAGCGAGAAGCCGATCTTCTGGCGAACGTACTCCGCCACATCATCAGCCGTGGCGGAGTAATGCAGGCGCGATACATATAGTGCCTTGCTCGGTGTGGCAACCCGAAGACCGGAACCAACCGGTTCTGCAGTACCACACTGACTCTTGCGCGGCTTGCGCTTCCTCGACACCGTTGTAAAACCCTCCTTATCCACATCGGTGCGCGGGGGCTTCTCCTTTGGAGGAACCCGAACTTCACGCGCTCTTGAGGGCGCGTCTCTCCGGTCGGCTGCGACAGATCGACCAGCTACGGCATCAGCATAGCGATGACGTGATTTAGAGGATAGGGCAGGGGGAGGCCCGGCGCGGAGGGGGCACGCGGGCCGTGCAACGGCATGCGCAGTGTCAGCAACATGCAAACTGACCGAGTCGACACTTGACGCCCGGTCATTACTCTTGAAATTTGACCCCGCTGGTGACCGAGTTTCCGGGGCACTATTACGCAAACTGATAATTTCTTTGCGTAACTCGGCAATGGTAGCGCGCGAATCGTCAAACTTTTTCAAAATTTCAGCCATGCCTGCTTTAAGAGCCACGATTTCCTTCAGCAGGCCACTCACGTCGACATGTTCTGGAATGCAGGACGGCAATCTGGAGACCTCCGTCGCCACGAACTCAGGCAAGTCGCTCTCACGCTCCCTCAGAACATCAACGATGTCCTTAAGGGTTTTTTCCCCGGTTTCGTCTCCTCTCCGGTGAGGTATAAATGTGCCGGCGATCCCGAGGGACTGGAACAGCACTTTCTTCGCTGCGCAGATTTCGGCGGCACTGAAGCTCGCCAAACAGACCTGCTCCGCGTCCATCTCATCTTCCCGCAGTATCCGCAGCAGAAAGGTGAGTAGCTTATTCACGATGGGTTCACTCATCGTTTCAAAACTATTAGCAGCGGCCGAGCCGCGCTATGTCCGCAATTAATTAATTAATTAGTCATCAATGCGTCTTCGTCGCTGCGCGCACTGGACTCGACAACATCATAAAATATAACATCTTACTGTCCTACCTAATAAATCGATGACCGTGCACCCCGTTCAACTCAGGACCTCCTTCGCGAGCTTCTGGCTCCGCGGGCATGTATATACAGGGCGTCCCACGCCCATGCCACATGGAGGGAAAGTACCTTAAATATTGCAGATAGAACATTTTACTGAAAGAAGACATTATTTTAATTTTAAAAACAATTTTAACGGCGTTTATAGATTTTTGAATAATTATACGTTTGAACCGGGAATCGAACCCGCTACACGAGAAAAAAAATCATCCTGTAGCTTTATCATACCGATCGAAAGGGTTCATCAGAAGGATTATTTTTTGCTAAATAACATAGTGTCAGAAATAAAAGGAAGACCATGAATTTCAACATTCGATGTGGAATTTCGTTCAGATTAATGAAAAGCTAACATTGCCGTAAGGACATACAACTGACATTATCATAAGTACCTATTACTAATCAATGTACCCACTTGAGAAATATGCATCATTTCCCTATTATAATTTAAGTGCATGATAAAATGATAAAGAGATACGTAATTAGCAGGTACCTGGTTGTATGCAACAAATCGAGCCATATCCTGAGCCGAAAGACATTTTGAGCATTTGATAAATTGATTAATTTTGTATTAAAAATGTTAAAATTCATGCTCTTCCTTTTATTTCTGACACTATGTTATTTAGCAAAAAATAATCCTTCTGATGAACCCTTTCGATCGGTATGATAAAGCTACAGGATGATTTTTTTTCTCGTGTAGCGGGTTCGATTCCCGGTTCAAACGTATAATTATTCAAAAATCTATGAACGCAGTTAAAATTGTTTTTAAAATTAAAATAATGTCTTCTTTCAGTAAAATGTTCTATCTAGAATATTTAAGGTACTTTCCCTCCATGTGGCATGGGCGTGGGACGCCCTGTATACTCTAGGGGTAGGACAGACAAACGTACGCTAAACGACGGGTCGGGCGACCTATGTTGCGATTTAAGGACAGTGCTAAACGGGACATGGTGTCCTTTAGGATCGACCCCACAACTTGGGAAGAACATTCTCAAGATCGAGACCAATGGAGGGAGACCCTACGCAATGGAGTTGTGGATCACGATAAAGCTTGGTTCGATCTCTTATCCTTTAGGCGCGAATTAAGACACCAACGCGCTGCTCTTCCTCTTCCATCGCCGGGCAGCACATTTACTTGCCAAATATGCGGTCGCGGCTGTCGCTCCCGTATCGGCCTTACAAGCCACGTACCTACGTAAGTGCCGCTCCTTGATGATGATGATGATAGGACAGACAAGACCACGTGGAAGTGGGGTGCGCTGATTCGGGTTTTGGTAGCACTTGTAAAGGCATCATTATACTTTATTTGGTATTATGCATACATTTTAATATGGCAATCTCAATTATAGTGGGTGAGGTATAAATATTGTATCAATTTGCTCGCTAAGATGCTGGTCATCATTTACAAAAAAATAATGTGCAGTCGTTACTAAAACAGCTAGTACTATTGTAATGATACAATTATTTTTTTTGGTCTTCAGTAAGTATATATTTTTTTTAAATATGAATTTTCGTGTCATGCAGTTCATTTTTAGAGTTCCGTAGCCAAATGGCAAAAATCGGAACCCTTATAGATTCGTCATGTCTGTCTGTCTGTCTGTCTGTCTGTCCGTCAGTATGTCACAGGCATTTTACTCGAAAACCATAAGGTGTATTTGAATAAAAAATTGAGGATAGGGTGTATTTTGTTAACCGCTACATAGTTTTGCAATGAAATTACTAAAAAAGATTTTTTTTAGGGGTGCACTCCATACATAAAACCGAATGTCAAAAATTATTTTTTCATTGCAAGCCCACGTGTGGTACATCAATCGACAGGCCTTTCAAAATAAATATAAGGTTTCTACCAGGTTTTAAGGTTTATATAGGGTTTTTTTTAATTAAGGTTTGACGACCGCTTTAGCCTAGTTGGTAGTGACCCTGCCTACGAAGCAAGAGGTCCTGGGTTCGAATCCCGGTAAGGGCAAACATTTATGTGATGAGCATGAATATTTGTTTCTGAGTCATGGATATTTTCTATGTATTTAAGTATTTATATCTATTATATATAGCGTCGTCTAGTACCCATAACACAAGCCTTTACTGAGCTTACTATGGGACTAGGTCGATTTGTGTAAGATTGTCCCCTTATATTTATGTATTTATTTATTTATTCTAAGCAATTTTTTGGATTAAGTGAATAGAGTCGGAGATAATCGCCCCGAAAGTCACTAAAATTGTGTGTCCCTCTAATTTTTGAACCGTGTACTTTAAAATTATAAAAAAAATCATGCTAATAGGGCTTATAAAATTCTTTCAGCGATATTTGTTTTGAACAAGATCGGTTCAAAGGTTTTCGAGATATTTATAAAAAACTGCCTTCCTTAAAGAAAAGGACGTAAGTGCCATAAGTTTTCAGTAACGATATGACCTTTTTCATGTCAGACCCACCATACCCCTAGCAATACCCCTGGGGGTAGGGTGGGACTGAACCATACCACCGTAGTGCTGTGCACTATATTATGCTTTATAATATTTATCCCAAATGTCCTGTTACCGTTATCAGTATCACGCAGTGTAGTTGAAAAAGTTAGACTACCGTTATCTGTAGTAACCATTGTTTTAGTATATAGAACTAGATGCACAATGTCAAGCAAATATGCCAAGAAATGTGCCCCAGAGCCCCAGAATGACAGCTCTAGTACATTTCAGTAGTTGCTAATAGCGTTAATTTATAACCTGCATCAAGGTATTTCATAAAAAAAGAATTCAGTGTTTTAGACCTTAAGCACCATATTAGCAAACCAACATCAAAAGATTAAATATTTTTTAGTTTATTGAGACATACAATGTGAATTGACTGCTCACGTCAAAACTTTAGTTAGCGTTTAGCGAATGAATGGAGTCGCGTTATAAATTTTATTTATTTCAACAGAAAGCACAAATAAATCTGGTTTCTTTATTTTGCAAGTGGGGAATAAACAGTTTCAAATATTTGTAAAAATATTATATACAAAACAATTGATGAGATTTCCGTAAGTACATATAGTACAGCTGACAGAGTCCATAAAAAGAAGTTATTTTAGTTTCCTTGAAATAGATTCAGTTTGTTAAATAATTGTATTTTCGACCTGCCTTTACTTTTAATACTCTTTTTTGCGATGTAATGTAAGCGTACAGTCAAGTAGAGATCAGCTGTCGATTTTATTAAAACGATCCTATGGGTTTTGAACGTCACTCTCATGATCATCCGACATCTATAATACGAGTATTACGAGATATAAGGTCAAAAATGAATGATGATGAAAATTGGCAACAATTTGCGCATTTCCAAATGATGTGTTGGGATTGTATTATAGAATTTTATTATAGTTCATTAATGCTATTAATTACCTTTTGCCAGAAGGCAGAAGATAAAGCTAAGTATATTGGAAGTAATTGAAATTAAAATATGTAATGGAAAGAAATGGGCTTAGGTACGTTCATGAGAGGTGTGGCAGTTTTAGTAAACCTGTTCTTCCATTTTTTGTCGTACAACCTATAATATATCCGAATCATTAAAGTGAGCCGAACAAACGACACACGAGTCGTTTGGTTTAAAAAAAACCTCGGCTGTCGCGTGCTATGACTGCAGCCCATTTTGCACGTCGCTGAGGATTTTTTGGAAATCTTAAAATGAAAACCATAATTATGTAGGTAACGACATCATAAAAAAAGTATCTAAGTATACCGACTCCTTAGATTTATGTTCCGCGACTTTGTCATTTGAACTAACAAAAATAATTATTTAAAACATGTTCAAAACTATTAAATTACAATGAGTTTACACAAATTTCGTTATGTTATGAAAATAAATTATTTAAAGAAATAAATCCCATCTTTTTTCAAGTTTTTTTGTTGGTATTTACGCAGTTATTGACTGAACATTTCGACATAACTGACAACCAACAAGTCTCACGGTTGAAACCAGACTAAACCACAAAATAGATAATAGTACATGTACAGAAAGGACACTCCTTTGATCTTTACGAAAGGCGCTTTTTTCTCAGCCAAAACATTAAGATTTATGGCTCTCTGACGTCCCCAACGTTGGGGCACCGGCATGTACTTGTAGCGATGAACGTAAATCGCGGAGTGTCCCGCGCCTGACTAAACGCAAAAGAACCGGCCGATGCGATTGGCGGGTGTTAGGTGTACTACGACCCTACAGCGCGCGAGCCGAGCGAGCGAAGCGAGCGTGCCGCGGCAGCGGCCGGCGAAGCGCCAGAACCGACTACGGATATTTTTTTCGAATAAAGTTAGGTCTGGAGCTTCGCCGGCCGCAGCCGCGGCACGCTCGATTCGCTCGCTCGGCTCGCGCGCTGTAGGGTCGCAGAGTCGCAGTACACCTAACACTCCTCCTCGCTTCACTCGTCGTCGTATCTACACCGGCCTGCCTTAAAGTATAGGTTGGTTATGAACGTGGACGTATGGCAGTTACGATACAGGTATGAAGATAAGATAATACCCCGCGTGCCAAGGGAAAACTACTAAGGCCACTGTGGTGTCACAGGAAATTCTTTTTTACCCATGACACTACTGGCAGTGCCAAGCAGTAGTGCCTAAGGTAAAAAATGGCCAGAACGGCTTTCGTTTTTTACAGTTTAATGAAATTAAAAATTTTGTACCCATTTCTTTTTCTATTTTTCCATCAAATCCCAGCACTACTAACGGTGGTATGGTTCAGTCCACCCTACCCCCAGGGGTATAGCTAGGGGGTATGGTGGATCTGACATGACCTTTTTAATAGGGATGGAACCCTGGTTGTGCGTTGTCCGACACGCACTTGGCCGCTTTTTGATCTATTGGCTAAGATGATTGAGTTGATAATTCAATGATATAGTTAAAATTATTTAAACTAAGCTCATGAATGGACATTGTCCTGAGCTCATGAATAGCCTTTGTTTGCGGTCGACACTTGCAAATACAATGCACATTTTATGTGGCGCTAACCTTTTTCTTGCAAAAAATGGCACGCGTCCGACCACAGTCGTATTGTTAGACTTGAATGCTATTGTTCTGAATATAAGAAGTCAGTGGTCTTCTGCCGCAAACAAAGGCTATTCATGAGCTCAGGACAATGGCCATTCATGAGCTTAGTTGAAATAATTTTAACTATAACAATCTGGTGCAATGTATTATTTGTCAGTACCAGCTACGTATGGGTTTCGGCTACAACAATACAATGTCATTATAATATTATATGAATACAAAGCTTTCGATTTAAAAAAAGGATCACTTTAAAAACCAGTAACAATAGGTATAGTCTGTTTCACTTGATATGAAAACGACGAAAAGATGTTTTAACAAAAGATGTTGTAAAATCTTTTCGTCGTTTTCATATCAAGTGAAACAGACTATTATATACCTATTGACATGAAAGGAAAAGATAACAAAGAGACATCATAAAACTGACCGAATTGTGGCACGTGTACTGGAGTAGCTACTATTTGTTCTATTGTTTTACAATCCTACTTGAAGGTAACACTTAAAGAAAAGATGTAGGTAATGGTTTGGGTACTTTTCGTCATTGTGTAACAAATTATATTGAGTGCAGCAAACTTGCAGCTACACTCGCCTCCATTTCGAACGCAGCACCGCGCTATATATTCGGGGCCCGCTCGGTTGTCTCAAAGCTTTTTAACATATTGCCTCAGACCTCATATCATAATCGTGTGTGTTTGTGCCTCCATTTTGTATTTGACCAATACGCGTTGTATTTGTCTGTACAGGAAACCAATATGGAGTCGGAATTTGGAGACGGGTTTTGAAATATACATGTTTTATGTTATTACTTGGACCTTCAGGCTCAAGATATGGTGATGCGAGGCTCATATTCTATTTGACGTAATTGTCATTTAGGTATATTTGAAGGATAGAAACTTCGAAGTGATGTTATTCTATCCTTACTCGTATTTCATTTTCCTGCGTCTGAATCGGCCCACTGCAGTAATTGCCATTAAATTAGTAATTGCCGCAGTAAAGTTTTCAGCGGCTATATTTTTTTCAATTACCACGACGGTAATGTAAGTCGACACTACGTAACGTCGACAAAAAAGTGTTTAAAGTAAGACATACAAATAGTAAGGCAGAGCACATGAAAATTGGAGTGCGACAACTGCATATTTATCTTGCTGTCAACTCAGCGAATCCAAAATGAATAAAAGGTCATCAATACTTTCGTGACTCTGGATTCGCAGGCGTCGCTTAGTTATAGACGCTACTAGTATATTACCATCAGGCAGCAAAAACATACATAGATAGATACATTCACGCCTTTATCCCTAAAAGGGGTAAAACTTATGTTCCAGCGCCACTTTTAGCATAAATGTGGGTATAAAAGATCGACAAAATGAAAATGTGTTAACATGATTTCAATTAAATGGTATTTCGTTACACTGTAGCTTAGGCACTGGTCCCACCGCGAGCTAGTAAGCTATGAGCTATCGGCTATAAACACGAACAAAAGATAAGCACTCCCGTGTAAATAAAAGAGACACGGCGATATTTATAGCTGACCGCTGGGCGAGTATAGTTTAAATTATTTAAACTGAGCTCATGAATGGCCATTGTACTGAACTCATGAATAGCCTTTGTTTGCGGCAGAAGATCACTGACTTCTTATTTTCAGAACAATAGCATTCAAGTCTAACAATACGACTGTGGTCGGACGCGTCCCATTTTTTGCAAGAAAAAGCTTAGCGCCAAATAAAATGTTCATTGTATTTGCATGTGTCGACCGCAAACAAAGGCCATTCATGAGCTCAGGACAATGGCCATTCATGAGCTCAGTTTAAATAATTTACACTATAACTATAAATATCGCCGTGTCTCTTTTATTTACACGGGAGTGCTTATCTTTTGTTCGTGTTTATAGCCGATAGCTCATAGCTTACTAGCTCGCGGTGGGACCAGTGCCTTACTTTTAACTTTTAATGTACATTGTGTCACTTATATAATTGTGTTATGATTAGGTAGATGAATAAACACCAGTCTTAATAGATATTGGATAGATATTGGCAGTCAAAGTAGCCAAATATATCGAAACAGATCCTTAACTCTAACAGTAATAAAGACGTGTCCGATATATTTGGCTACTTTGGCTGGTACTTACTATATGAGGCTGACTGTACAAAGGGCAGACTTAATGCCAAAGGTTTCTAGCTTACACGTTGTATAAAGAGTCGTGTCTCAGTTTATAAAAGTTATGTGGTTGTCAGCCGCCGGTGGCCGCGACCCATTACCGCCTACTTTCACTGCCAGGAACCTGCCTAGCGGGCGCCTACGCCGTAGTCGCTTTTCGCTACATACGAGGAAAACCACGGGATCGGCTACGAGCGTAGCGCGTAGCGGTTCTTGGCAGTGAATGTATAACTTACAACTTCCCTTGTTGCCATAAATGTATTACAAAGCACTGCACTGCACTGCGCTGCACTGGACACCGCTTGCAGGCGATTGTGCTAAAACAAGATAGGTTTAAAGATTGTTTAAATGTCAACTGGTTAAGTACTATTACATCCTATAACATTCACAATAAAACTGTAATACAACGTCAGTATAAACATCCTCTCTAAAAACATTATAAGATTACTACGTGGTTTGCAACGCATATGGTAACGGACGTAAGAAATGTTTACTTGACACTCTAAATTATACCGTAAATAGTACTACTTAAAGTAGATTTTGCATATACAATTTATTACCGTTAACAACTTATTGTCATAGTACGTTTTAACAAATCGGAAGTGTATTGCAATTGTGTGTTCGTGTATTTAATGAAGTGTGGTTGTGTGCGTGCGGCGACACTGGTTCTCTATGAAAATCGGTTGAGTGCCATTTCCAATGGTTCCTTATTCCGTGATTACTACACATCCTTCGTCACTTAACGTAAAAATGGTCACTTTGCAGGTTCCTTAGTATTCAGTATACAACCAAACCGATGGACCTCAATGCTTACGAGAGTAGGTATTGACAGGCAATAACCATAGACACAATCCGTCAAGTGTCAGTGTCGAGAAAAGTCTTGAAGAAATATTAATTACGCAAAACAGCTACGGATAAAAATAAGTATTAAATATATTAAACCACCAATTATATACAAGTGCACTGGGAGCAGAAGAGGGGCGCCCCTTCCACGTTGTGGTGACGACAGCGACGGGTAAGTCGGTCTCTCCTTTCTTTGTGGGTATTTGGGTTCATCGGGGTTTTTAGAATAACGCAGTATACAGTCCACTACTTTTCTCGTGGGTTTACGCCACATTTTCTGGTCATTCTCACCACATTCAGAATTAACCTTCTGGATTAGAACCTAATCCTAAATTCTCAAAATTTCTAAATTGTTCCCCATATCGCGAATCGCATTCGCTGTTAATTACCCATACGCACATTGCGAATCGTATTATTCGCTATTTTCGATAGTACTTATTTTTATCCATCTTATTCCATCTGACAGAACTGTCCGTGACAGAACAATGGAAGGCGAGGCACAACTATTGTTGCAAATAAATGCGTTGACACTCAAAAAAGAATATTTGTTTAATAAGCTGCAGAAGGCTTACGATTTATCCAAAACAGTTAAGTTGGATAGTTTAGACTCGGTACAAAACTTCATGGTGCAGTTTTCAGAACTCGATGACGCTCGCAGCGACTTTGAGCATATTGTAATGGAAATTGCCATGCTTGAGATGCAAATAGACCCTAAGTTCAAGCCTTCGTCAGGCCCATTAGATAGTTTCGATGATCTGTATTACGCTTTCAAGAAGGTAGCTTTGAACTGCAATCGTATAGGCCAGGAGCCAACCGACAAAATGATTGTTCAAAAAAGTGATGATTGTCTAGCTAGACCGGTCTTACCAAAGCTAACTTTATTCGAATTTGATGGTCAAATGGAGAATTGGACCACATTTCATGATACGTTTGTGTCATTGGTCCATAGTCGCAATTTCGAAAACATAGATAAATTCCATTATCTGCTGTCCTGTGTCAAGGGTCCAGCACTGAATATGGTCAGGAGTCTGCCGATCACTGCCTATAATTATACTGTAGTGTGGCAAAGTTTGCTTAATAAGTATCAAGACGTCAGGGCGTTGACCGGCAGGTATCTGGACAAAATGCTGAATTTCTCACCTTTGACGAAGGACAACGTCGCAAATCTAACGTCTTTCGTGGAGACATTTGACCATTCGTTAAAAGCGATTCAGGCCTTAGAAATTAAACATTTAGATGACTACCTGATTTGTCATTTAGCATTGCGTGGGCTAGACATTCATACTCGAAAATTGTTTGAAGAAAGTCGCGATCAAAACAAATTGCCGACCTTTAAAGAATTAATTATTTTCGTGAACAAACAAATCAAAGTGTTGGAACATACATTTCCGACTACCGGCTCCCGGACTAATTTCAATGGTCAACAAATCAAAGTGAAGTCACCTGTCAACTTCACAAATATGCAACCGAGTCATAAACCAGCCAGTTACAAATATTCGAACGCGACCTCGCCCTCGCAAAAGGTTGGATTAGCTGTTTCGCGTGATAATAATTCGCACCAAAACAAACTAACTTGCGTGCATTGCAATTCAAATCATCTGATTTATCGTTGCGAACAGTTTCGTAAACTGTTAGTTCAAGACAGGATTGACCGTGTCAATGTCTTGAAATTATGCACCAATTGTTTGAAAAGTGGGCATGACGATTCAAATTGCAAGAGCATCATGACGTGTGGAGTTTGCGCTCGTAATCACCACTACTTGCTACATCGGGATGCGAGTGTGGCGCAGCAGGTGCCGGCCGTGCCGGCCCCGCAGCCACCCCGCGCTGCCCTGCACACAGCTTGGCCGTCGCCGTCGCACTCCGTGAGTGTGACGCCTGCATCTGCCGTAACCGAGAATCTTCATTCCGTGAATGAAAACGTGAATTCTTACGGTGTAGTGTTGGGGACTACGAGGACTCTAATTGTTGACGTCACTGGTCAACATCAGAATTGCCGTGCAGTTCTTGATTCTGGAGCTCAAAGCTCGTTTATAACTTTGAACTGTGCTCAACGTTTGGGCCTACGCCGCAACAAGTGTCCATTTACTGTGTCTGGACTAGGCGGTGACATTGTCAAGAACTTTGGCATGGTGACCTGCGACATGAATCCGTGTAAATCGGACGTTCCGAGTTTCCAGGTGGATATGGTTGTCGTTGAGAAGGTTTCATCCGAGATGCCAAATGTTTCATTTCCACAGGAAGTTGTGGATGAATATAAGAACTTCGAATTGGCTGACCCGTTGTTCTTCGAGAAGTCGTCGATTGACATTTTGCTGGGCAACGATGTCGTGTCAGAGCTTATAAAAGACAAGCCGATTAATGTCAAATCAAATATTCCGAAAGTGATTCCAACAGTTTTTGGTTACGTCGTGAGTGGAAGATTGTACAATGATGGCAAACAACAGTCACAAAACTTTCACTTGTCAGTTTCTCAAGAGAAGACTTTGGATAGAACGCTGCGTGACTTCTGGGAAGTAGAGGAATTGCCGTGCAAACCTGTGCTTAGTGCAGCGGATCAACTAGCTGAAGATATATACGCACTTCATCACTCTCGTGATGAGGGGGGGAGATATATAGTGCCGTTACCTTTCGCGCCTGATGCGCCACTACTTGGAGATTCCCGCGCTGCAGCTGAACGACGATTGCTATCAACAGAGCGGAAACTCGCACGCTCTCCAGTGCTGCAACAAGCCTACAACGATTTCATGTTGGAATATGAAAAGCTTGACCACTTGGAATTGTACACTGGTAGCGAACCAAGTAGGTATCTGATCCCGCAGCACAGTATACTTCGACCAAGCAGTACGTCAACTCCTTTGAGAGTTGTATTTGATGCTAGTGCTAAAACGAGCTCCAACGTCTCTCTTAACGATACGCAGCTGACAGGACCAAACCTATACCGTGATATAGGTGCCATTATAACAAATTTTCGATTATTTGAATACTGTTTCGCAAGTGATATTTGTAAAATGTATCGTGCTATCCTGGTACGTGAATCTGATAGAAAATATCGATCGACCGCTGACGAACCCATAAAGGTGTATGAGCTGAAAACCATTACGTACGGGGTGAGTTCAAGTCCGTTCTTGGCTATCCGCACCTTGCTGCAATTAGCCAGTGATGAAGGTGAACGTTTCCCTTCTGCCGCTAATGTCGTTAGACAAGGTATCTACATGGATGATATTCTTTGGTCATGCGCCACGTTCTCTGAAGCGTGTGCGTTACAAGATGAATTAATTAATATGCTGCAGTGCGGAGGGCTAGTTTTAAAGAAATGGTCGAGTAACTGTGAACAGCTTTTCGAACGTGTTCCAGAAGAACATCGCGAGAAAACAATTGACTTTCCAAAGGACGGGGATGATGTTTCAATAAAGCTTTTAGGTTTGAAATGGTCCCCAGTATTCGATGCGTTTAGCTTTTCCTTAAATAAGCGAGATACCGTCAATACAAAAAGATCCGTCTTAAGGACGCTGGCATCTATTTATGATCCCGTTGGATACATTGCCCCTTGCACCTTCGTTGCAAAGTGCATTTTACAGGATCTTTGGAAGCTGGGCCTTGGTTGGGACGATCCACTGCCCGTAGAAGAATGCCAGCAGTGGGTAGAATTTATAGACCAGTTACCCAGGCTATCTGAGTTGCAGATTGAACGACATATTTTGCTTCCAGATGTCACTGAATGCGAACTGGTAGGATTCAGTGACGCATCTTCTCGTGGCTACGCTGCATGCATTTATGTCATTTCACGACGTCACTTGGAAGTCAAGTGCAGACTGTTAATTGCTAAGTCGAAAGTGGCACCTGTCAAAGTTGAGACCATACCTAGAATGGAGCTTATGGCTGCCACACTTCTTAGCAAACTTATGAAGTATGCTTGTGAATGCTTATCGCGGATCAATGTGTACAGAATCACAGCACTAACCGATTCATCTATTGTATTGGCGTGGATACAAACTGATGCTTACAAATTAAAAACGTTTGTGTGTAACCGTGTTACACAGATACTAGAGTCAATACCTCCTCACGCATGGCGTCATGTCAACAGCGAGAATAACATTGCAGATGTTGCCTCGCGTGGTGTTACTCCATCTCAATTCATGGCTTGCAGATCGCAATGGTTCGAGGGACCTGCCTGGATGTATGAGTATCATGAAAATTGGCCTGTATCTACATACATTCACAGAAAAGGTACTGCAATCCCGGAGATAAAGTCTAACTCCAATACATTCAATTTGTTATCTCAACAGACGGGGGAAGAAGATAAATTGGAATTTGTTGAACGTCTTGTCAACCAATTTTCGTCTTTTTCAAGAATGCAAAGAAGCATCGCCTGGATATTGCGTTTTCTGCGGCGGTTTCGCGGTGATGCTTCTGTCTGCAGCCAAAGAGGTCTTGACTACGAACGATTTGAATCAAGCTCATGATTGCTTAATTAAAGTAGTACAGGGCACCTACTTCCAGAACGAAAGTGAGGCTTTGAATAAAGGCAAGACGTATATTCCTTCGTTAAGGAAACTTGCCCCCTTTATTGATGCTCGTGGCTTCCTGAGGGTGGGGGGTCGTATTCCTCACTCTGATCTGCCATACAATGCGAAGCATCCCTTGTTGTTGCCGAAGAAATGTAGGTTTGTGAAACTTTTGGTTGAATATTTCCACAAGAAATATTTACATGCTGGACCGCAAACCCTACAAAATATAATTAACCAGAGATACTGGATATTGTCGGCTCGTAGCCTCATTCGGTCAACTTTGTTGAAGTGTAAGACGTGCTTCAAATGTAAACCAACCCTGCTCCAGCCAAAAATGGGTGACCTTCCGTCGACACGGCTGCTGCCTAACAAGGTATTTGAACATGTGGGTGTTGACCTAGCCAGACCTTTCTACATAAAAGAAAGCTTACGGCGTAATGCAAAGATAGAGAAGGCTTATCTAGCAGTTTTTGTATGCTTCTCCACTAAAGCCGTGCATCTGGAAGCACTTTCTTCATTATCTGCAGATTGCTTCTTGGCTACCCTGGATAGATTTGTGTCACGACGTGGCCTGTCGTCACACTTCTATTCCGATTGCGGATCCAACTTCGTAGCAACGAGCAAGCACCTTGGCGAAGTGCAGAAATTTATGTCTGATAAAGGTAATCAGGAATATATATTTAATGGTTGTGCTCAACGCTTGATAAACTGGAACTTTAACCCTCCTAGTGCTCCACACATGGGTGGTTTGTGGGAAAGTTGCGTGCGCATAGCTAAATATCATCTTGTGCGTGCTGTCGGTGATAAAGCTTTGACCTTCGAAGAGCTTACGACAGTTTTCTGCAAAATAGAAGCCATAATGAACTCCCGTCCATTGTGTGCTCTACCGGCTAGTGATAATCCTAACGAGTTTAATGTATTAACGCCAGGACATTTCTTAATAGGTAAGAGTCTGACAGCTGTACCTGAGTATGATTTGCAAACGGTGCCTGTAAATCATATGTCACGATGGCAATATTTACAAAATTGCTCCCAATTGTTTTGGAAAAAATGGAGCCAAGATTATTTGAATACTTTACAGCAAAGGTCAAAATGGTTTGCCTCGCCGCCCAACCTTAATGTAGGAGACTTAGTTTTGGTCAAAGATGATCGCGTTTCTCCTTGCAGTTGGCCACTTGCAATTGTCCATCAGACACATCCCGGTTTAGATGGCATTGTACGTAAAGTTACCTTGAAAACGAAAGGAAATAACATAGTGTCGAGGCCTGTGAATAAACTCTGTCCTTTACCCTACACTAACTGACTCCCCTTTCCCTTTACTTCTTTTTTAGCTACAAGGGCCTTATTTTCTATTCTTTTGTAGCGCTATCATATGCGCAGAAGCTCATTCCTCACTAATTTTGTTTTACTTCTATGCCTTTATGTTATGGGAAAGCTACATAGTGCTTTCGGTGGGGGGTGTTCAGTATACAACCAAACCGATGGACCTCAATGCTTACGAGAGTAGGTATTGACAGGCAATAACCATAGACACAATCCGTCAAGTGTCAGTGTCGAGAAAAGTCTTGAAGAAATATTAATTACGCAAAACAGCTACAGATAAAAATAAGTATTAAATATATTAAACCACCAATTATATACAAGTGCACTGGGAGCAGAAGAGGGGCGCCCCTTCCACGTTGTGGTGACGACAGCGACGGGTAAGTCGGCCTCTCCTTTCTTTGTGGGTATTTGGGTTCATCGGGGTTTTTAGAATAACGCAGTATACAGTCCACTACTTTTCTCGTGGGTTTACGCCACACTTAGGGACGTGATTCCATCTCTTAAATAGAAATTTTATATAACTAACTTTCTACGTATTTTAATCTGTTTTACATACCCAAACGAGTCATACACAAAACGAAAACAAAATTCGTCTCTCCTGTGGTCAATAATTAAGAGCTCACGTGCGTATAAATAATGATTTTATCGAATAGTAATATGGAGTAATAGGAGACGCCGTTTATGCGGATTCAGAGTCCAAACAAAAGTTAGGCTTCGTAGCCCTTAACATTGATAATGTCCACAGGAAAGACGCGAGCCTAAATCTGTGTATGGCTCAACAAAGTAACAAAAAACAATTTCAACCACGGTGCCGGTACAGTGGATATAAATATGAACGATTTTTTCTGGTGTGTAAGTACCTAAACCTAGATTTATTTGCCTAATTCCTTAGGATATAATTGTATACGTAGTAGTTTCCTTTTAGATATTAGACTGTTATGTGATGTTAATAAAAGTTATGACTGTTATGAGGTTGCCAGCCGCCGACCGCCGTGGCCAGTTGCCGCCTCGGCGCGTAATTAACTTACAACTTCCCTTAACTTTGTTACAAAGCATTGCACTGGACACTGCAGGCAATTGTGCTTAAACAAGTTAACTTGTAAGATTATTAAATACAATCAAAATTATATGAAGACTGCTTTAAATCATAAGTCGTCGACATAAATATAATTATACTGTGTGTCCCCTGGGTGGTACTAAAGAGTGACAAACTTTCAAAGGCCAAAATAATATATGCCATACGATAAATAGCTATTTGAACCGATTTTACAATCTAGTTATGTCTTGCAGGCCACTGTAAATAACTTTAACTAGGTACTTAACTCAATGCTAGCGTGATGATTAGGTAGGTACTACTTGTTTAGAATTTAGAAGTGGGTAATCGTTGTCAAATTTAATTAATGTAATTACTGATTTATTAACTTAGTAATAATAACAGTAAAATACGATTAAATAAATAAATATATACTCCAAAAATATTACAATATTAGGTACTACTTAACACTTCCTTGTTCGTCACTTAACTACGCAATATTAGTTGCAGCACCTGTCTTTTTTTTCATAACCGTGTATACAGAGTCCTTAAGACGGAATAACTGGCCATTTAACCTGTGTTGCCAGTGCCGACTCGAGGGTAATTTCGGAGCTAGTGGCCGCTCTAGACGCAAGATGACAAGGTACACCATCATCCTCCTAGCGTTATTCCCGGTTTTGCCCTAAAGGAGCCCCGGGTCCGCTTTGACACCTAATCCCAAGATTTGGCATAGGCACTAGTTTTACGAAAGCGACTGCCATCAGACCTTACTGCCCAAAGGGAAAACTAGACCTTATTGGGATTAGACCGGTTTCCTCAGGATGTTTTCCTTCACTGAAATACCAGGTAAATATTCCGTGCATAAGTTCCGATAAACTCATTGGTATGTGCCGAGATCTGAACCCACGACTGCCGCTTGGCAGCTGCATGCCTGAACTACTAGGGTACCGTAACTTCATTTGTGTCAAGGGACACCAATGGCGGAAAAAGTGTAGTGATAGCGTCAACCAAAGGGCGCCGAAAAACCATCTCGCTCCACCCGGATTCTGGGCTAGGGCCGGCGCGGACTGGAGGCAGAGCCAGGGCTATGCGGATCTGTTGAGTCGGGGCAAGCCCTGCTAACAAAGGTTTCACAGGACTGGAGGCGCTCGCCTAGCTGACGCCTTGAAATGTCTGCGGCCTGCTACTGTGGGCCGCCCGCCGGGACGTACGCAGTTAAATGCTAAGAGCGATCCTGCGACGCCCCCCTTTACAAGTCGGAGCCGGATGTCGTTGGTGGTTTTAGACGGTAGTCCAGCTTCGGTTAGTCCGTCATACCCGTCCTGCCTCCCCGGATAGGACGGGATGCGTAAACGCATTTCCCCAACGTTTAAAAAAAAGGGCCGGTGCTGTGTATTGTACTTATAGTGGATGCCCGCAAGTAATCAAGTCTTTAATTCCTTGCGCTTAGCGTTGAGTTCGTTACGTCTTATTCGAAGGCTTGCACATTTTGTCGCAGGGGTGCTGACGTGTAAGGAATGTGTTCGCAGATTTTCTGAAAAGATACGTCAGTCACCTGAGAGCTCACGAACGACGGTTCAATTAGCCAGTTTTCTTTTCATTTTCCAGTCGCCGTGTTCGAAATCAGCCAGGGTAATGATGATGATGATGTGGTTGCTTTATAAGCCTTGTTAAATTACTTGTTTAATAACTTATAGCTTCGTGAAACGGACCAGTGATATCAATAGGACGTAATACATGTTACGTACATAACTAAAGTTAACAAAAGCTGACTGACAAATTTTCTTGATTAACAAGTTTGCTAACAAGTTATTCTGTCCCACTTTATCTGTAGCCCGAATGACAGAACAATGCCGTACACTCAGCACGAAACTTGGAACTTAGATAACCTATTTATTGTTGGGGCATGTTGCATACTTTGTAGTCTATGTCTTGGACGAAGCAGCTTTCGAGAACAACTACGAGTATTATTTGCAGTATTTTAACTTGTTACACTTTTTTTTTCTAGACCTAGCGATTTGCTTTTTTTTAATATTACATCGGTGCAAACTAGTGTACGTGTGTGTAAGCGGTCACCGTGGTCTATTGATGCTTGCAACTCCGGAACGTCATGTGGGCGTTGCAGTTATTTTTTATGTACCTATTTATACAGTCATTTCTTAAAGAACCCCATCCTGTTCCTGAGGCGATCATTCCCCAACGGGAGCGATCAATGAAGGAAGTTTCTCTGAAACTGTACCTTACATAACACCCACACCACCCCCACCCGTGGGCATCGTGTTGAGAAGTTCTCTCGAGCACAATCTATTGTACTAGCGGTGTATTACTTTGTCTATGCCTTGCACAAAGTTTCATCAGTCTCAAAACATACCTACTCAAATTATCGTCCTACAAAATTTTCATTTTTCTCCAATATAATCTTGCACGTACGATCTGATGACGTTCACTGCCTTTTGGGCAATTAACACTATGTGGACAACTACAAACCTACACAAGTGTGTATTCATTTATTTGAACTCCCCTGCACTACATTATTATAACAATACTGGCAATGGCATACGTTTGATCGGCCTCACTAGGGGTGAGAACACCTTTGTACCGTGTTGCTTTAACGTCATGTTTAAATTGCCGAACGGGTGACAGCGACAAGATATAACGACGTTTTCAACTACTGACGACCTCTGTAGCCTAGCCGGAGGTCCCGGTAATGATATTTTTATTTGTGTGATGAGCACGAAATTAGTTCCTGAGTCATTACATTATATTTTTTATTTGCTATATATTTATTTGTCTATATAAGTATATATCGTCGGCTGGTACTCATAGTACAAGCTTTGTTTAGTTTAAGACTAGGTTGATTCGTGTAAGATTGTCTCTAAATATTTTATTTATATTTATAATTCAATTCTGTTATGCTCAACTTATGTGGACAGTTATATAATTAAAAAAAATATTCTATTATATTATTTGCTCGGCCGAGTACTCAATTAAACTCTAGGCTTATATACATAAGGTAAATCTGATAGTGCAATTTATGTCAAAGCAATACGAGTTCAATACGAACTGAGATGATTTTTATTCATTCGAATTTAAGCCATCTCACTTTGACATAAATTACCCGTGTCGTACACTAGTGTGACGTCGTGGGCTAGGAAGTTAACCTTACATTTAGCGACCCTGCATAAAATGGCTATTTCGTAGTCACCAAAAAGCGTTTTGAAACACCAAAAATGACATTGTACTGTATATAGTTGCGCTGCGGTTCTGAGATAGTTGATCAAATCAAATCTTCTTCTTTGCGCGACAGAGAACGCTGGCTGTAAAATTAGATCCGAGGTCTTCATTCCACGTGCTTATCAACTGCTTCTATGAGACGGGTTTTTTAAGATATAATTTACTAAGTGCCCGCGCCACTCTGCCCGCGTTTTAGGGATAACCCAGGCGAAGTTAGGGGATAAAAAGTAACCTATGTCCATCTTGAAAGTCCATTCTGTATACTGATGTAATTTTAATGAAGTCGGGCGAGTATTTCAGGAGATGGCCGCCTATATTCTTACGAGCAAGGCATCTAAGTATCACGTAGGTACTTTTCTTCTTATCTTATTGTAATAGAGATAAGAATAGCTTGTATACTATTGAATTTCAAGTTATATTGTAGTGCCCATAGCTGAGCGAATAATGTGTGGGGTCATAACATAAATAATGATTATCTTATCTTATCTTATCTAGATGAGGGCCCTTTCGGATGCACTTCGACCCAGTGGGATCTTTTGTGCATTTGCCCTCTCCTTACGTCTACTCCCAACTTCGCTCCATCATTTCCACATAGCGGATGATGCAGCTCAGCGGAAGTGCCTTGAATTCCTTTGGTTGCGTATAGCCGTTACCAAAGTAATTCATTCTTTGTCTGGCAAGGGCATGACATTCACACAGTAAGTGTTCCATAGTCTCATCCTCCTCGCCACACATTCTACAGTCTGAGCTGTCTGATAGTCCCATCTTGGCCAAGAGATCCTTGACCCCGAAGTGACCTGTGAACACCCCAGATATGATTCTGAGCTGCTTCCTACTGGATTTCCAGAGTTTGTTGGTCCAGCCCGAGTCCACTCCTTCTATGAAGAGCTTTGAGTGCCTTAAGCCCGCCTCATTCCTCCACTCGTATTGGTGTTTGGTTTTGGCGTAGGCTTTAAAGGCCGAAATTATGGTTCCCTGCGAGAGTCCCACAAATGGTTCTGGACCTACAAAGTGGTTTGTAGACCCCCCTCTAGCAAGCTCATCCGCTCTTTCGTTGCCAATGAAGCCCTCGTGCCCTGGAATCCAAACCAGTTGCACCTTATTGTGCTTTCCAAGCTTGTTCAGTGCCTGGACGCCATTATAGACTAGTCGAGATTCCACTTTCGGCGCCGTAAGTGCCTTAAGCGCCGCTTGACTGTCACTGAGTATATAGATGGTCTGCCCTCTGGTTTGTCTGTCTATATTCTCCTGTGCACAGGCAATTATGGCGTATGTCTCCGCCTGGAAGACGGTTGCCAAGTTACCCATGCTTACACTACTACTGTAGTCATTCGCATAAATGCCTGCTCCCGTACCGGATCCCATTTTTGATCCGTCCGTGTACCATATACTGTCTTCGATACCAGACCTCGGTGGTTCTAGACCTTCGGCCCATTCAGCCCTGGATGGAACTTTTGTTGTGTAGTTCCTATGGAATACAAACTTGGGTAGCATTTTGTCGCTTCCCATGCTTGTTATTCTGTCTAAGAAACCATCAGTCTCCATGTTTGTGTGCTTAGTTTTTGGCTTACTGTCGCTCCACAGTTCAAGGGTTCTTAATCTGTAGAGCGATTTGCGTGCCTCTGACTTAATCACCAAGTGAAGTGGCGGTAGGTCCAGTAGGACTTCTAGCGCCGCTGTGGGCGTGGTGCGAAACGCCCCTGTTATAGCCATGCATGCCGATCTCTGTACCTTCATCAGAGCATCTCTGCATGTGCTCTTTAAAGTCCTTGGCCACCATACCAGGCTACCGTACAATAATATGGGCCTCACCATCATAGTGTAGATCCATCTAAGTAAGTAGTTAAATAATGATTAAAACAAAAGCCACTTTTCCTGGGGTTAATAATTAATTTCAGAGCATATGAAAAAATGATTGCATGAAATCATTTAAAGGTGAAATCATTTAAGGGGGGACGCCATATATGTGGTTTAAGAGTCCAACAGACGCACGTTATCCATGTTAATCACCTGACCCCGATCACCCAGGGGAATTTGCGGTAATTATTTTATATTCCACTGGGAAAAAATGATAATGTTCGGTTATGGCGCTTCGCTTCGCTCGCTCGGCTCGCGCGCTGTAGGGTCGCAGTTCACCTAACAACCTAACCGTTTTTTTTTTCCAGGGGGATCAGGCTAGGGGATTAACTTGGATAACAGCAACAGACGCGACCCTTAGTCTTTGTATGACTTGTATATAGCATCTCATGTTTACCTATGAAAGCAATAAAAGACTGAGTACTGAGATACCTATATTTGCATCAGCAACCGCCGTAAGTTCAAAGTGAAATTTTATCACCAAGTTAAATTACTTACGTACATAATCGCTTCCTATCAGCTCCAAATTAATGTTTGCTTTATCCACGTCACTGTCACGTGCTTAATTAACAGTTTGACGTCACTTTGCACGTCAAATGGAAGTGAAGAGTTGCAAACTCCGTGGAAGGACGTCAGATTCAAGTTGACGTGTGATTGGCAGATTTTTATGATACACGCGCTCCCATCCCCCGTCTTTGGTCCACTTACAATAAATTATTCACTTCCATTGACATCTTCAATGTGAAAAAGTATAACTTCCGGAAACATATATATTTAACTCTTAAGACTAGTTGATGCTTACTCTGGATGAGCGTACTCATACATACTCATTTCGCACATGTCATGTTCAATATTTATTCGTAATAGTTACTTATGATCATAAGTGGCAGTGGGCGGGACACATTGCACGTAAAACCGATGGCCGTTGGGGCGGAAAGGTTTTCGAGTGGCGACCACATACCCGAAGACGCGGCGTGGGTAGGCCCCCCACAAGGTGGACTGATGACCTGGTAAAGGTTGCGGGAGTTCGCTGAACGCGGGTGGCGCAGGACCGGTCATAACATTGTGGCACTCTTTGGGGGAGGCCTATGTCCAGCAGTGGACATCTTTCACCTGATATGATGATGATGATGACTTTTAATCATTATTGCAGTCGTACGTTTTAAGGCATGATAGTTTACTTTAACTAATAACTTGAAATTAGTTGTAGTGATCAGTTTAGTTCCAGTGTGACCATAGCGTTGTATACTAATTTTATTATTTATTCATTGATACACGGAAAACCAACAGCGCAACATATTTATAGACACAATAATAAAACCATATAGCCAATTACAGGTTCTCACTTATAGAAATAAGATAACACAAAGAAATCTATAGCCAAACTTAAACTTAGCGTACATTACGCACAGTAACCAATCGCGCACTACCTAATACGCGGAATATACAAGAACAAGGTAGTTAATGAATTAGGCTACTATAAACTCTAATAACCCGAGCCTACACCTGAGTATCACACATGAAGAAACTATGATACTAAACTATGAGATAACTATATTATGTGTAACAAACAACCAAATGTGGCTTAGTGAGAGCTAGGGTAAATCGTTAGTTCGCCACATAACTACCTTGCTTGCTTAGAATGTTTATTGTGATCACCTGTAAGAGATATTGACCATATTATTGTTTTAGCGGAAGTAGTGAATGTTGAAAATAATGAAAAAAATATTAAAATATTTAATTGTTTTATTAGACATTACGTTTAACCTAGTTATTAGCCAGTGTTTTCAATACTAGCCTTTTTTTTCAATACTTGGCCAAATAAAATGTTAACATAATAAAAGCTTCGTAACATAAGATTAAACAATAAACTCTTTAGGAATGAATCCTCAATCCTCACTATCCGATGAGGAACTTGCCCGGTGTAGATAATACCTAACAAATATGACATAAATATGGTCCAATCACAGGTATATTGTTTTCATGAAACAGGGGAACACATTCTTCATGGAAAAATTTACTTCATCTTATACAAAGAAGCTCATTTGACATTGCCGACAATATTAAGTTCACAAATTTCACATTTGTCTCTTTTGTGGTGCACACCTTCTGAAGATACTGATGGTTGATCAACATTTAATATTGGGTGCATCAAGTTATCAGTAAGTATTGTCTTTTTTAATACTTTTAATTTCATCTGCAATTCTGTTTTTCGTTTTTATTTCCACTTGTTTGGATTTGGTTTCGATTACTTTACTTAGGACATCTTTATTTACTCGCATATTAATACGAAACAAAGGGAGAAATGTATACTTTTATAAAACGTGGTAAAATGACTTTCTCATTGGAAAAATATGTTTTCTCAGGATTTCAAAGTATTGTAATAACCAGCCAGCATTAATTCATCAAAGGTTCAACGGCAACAAAGCACTTTCAACAATTTACCAATCATATTTCTATGGCCTTTAAGTAACTGGCATACGTGGCTAGTATTTAAAATAGTGTCGAATTACATTTCAGAAATTAGCCAACTAAATAATTTATATAATTTGAAATTATTATGTAAAGTAATAGTATACAAAATATTCCCTTAAGTACCTTGTATGATCTCATTTACCTACACTGACATAACGTCATTAGTCAAAATTATAATAGAGTTTCTTAATTTGAAATGCATGTCCGCTAAGAGAAAAAATAAGCAACCAGCCAGTTCAACGCCTCGTCAAAATCAAACTCATTTTATTATGAACTCTTACTTTAATTGATGATCATAAAAGTTGAATAATACTTGTGATAACTGCTGTTATCTGGTTATATAATTTAAGGGGCCCCCATAATTGGCGTATGGGATCGTACCTTCGATCTGAATCTCTTAGTTTTCTTAGGTTTTTTGTAGCTTATTATGTTAACAACAACGGCTTTAAGCAATATAGTATCCCAAATTTACTTCAAAGTTCATTGTTTTCGACATATTTGGCATCAAATTTGAACAATTTTAGGCCAAAAAACCATAACTTTTGTGTTAATTGGTTTAAAATGAAAACCCTAGACCAGTTTTTAGGGAAGTCACAGACGAACCCAAATATTTAGATTTCGTATGTGTTAGATCTTTCACGTCAATAGAGATACAAAATAAGTGTACTATGTACACAATGTACTATTAACGACTTTATATTCTTACGAATAGTGTTCAGTTTTGAATGTAGTCGAATCGGCTGACAGCTAAATATAAAAGTTTGATAAAAATAAAGTGTTATTTTAGACAATGTTTAAAAAGATCATACAAAACTAAGTATTCATTCGTTTCAAAATCCAGTAGAGCAAAATGGAGATACAAGATTGAAGAACCGATAACCGTTTGATTTATAATTTAGTGCAAAAGTAGGAGATACGATTCAAAACTTGTCAAAAATCGATGGAAACCTCGGGTAGCCCCTTAAGTGTGTGGATATATTATAGAATTCAAAATTTAATAATTTGAGATTAATGTGGCCAATAACTGGGGGGGTGGCCAAGTCTAGCGATTTACCCTATTTCTGAAATAATTGCATGCTTAGTATCCAGGACTTCTTTGTTTATATAAATCTTTTTGTACACTTGTTTATGTTTGTTCTCCAATAAATAAATAAAAAACGTTTCCAACGCGCTTTGGACAGTCCAACTGTCATTTTTCCATAAAAAAATTGTCATTTATATCTGCGTTACGTGATTGACCTGATGGTGTTTGCTCGCGTTTACATCCATTTACTCGTGTATCGCCCTAAGGAGATGTTAGTTCGTTAGCTGTTACATTCTCATAGGAGTATTCGTAATCTAAGTGTAACTTCTAACTTTTAAGGCCCGCGCTGCTCCGCCCGCGTCTTACAGAGAACCCAGGCGAATCCGCGGTGTAAATTGTAGCCTTTGTGCATTCTGAAGGTCCATTCTATATACTTGTCAAATAATGATTTACTTAACGCAAAAAAAACAGACCTATAACATTTTCATGTGATGAAAATGATTTTTCCTCGCAAAATGTGTTGACAAACGTGGTATGATACGCGTGAGCTTTGATGTACGGGAATGACAGATGCCGACGAAACACTTTACGTTGACATCTGTCATATCCATACATTTTATTAGTTTTCTATTGGCGTTAGCGCTTGTCGATTGTAACCTTGTCTACGGCTCCAGGTGTTCATCCAGCGAACGAAAACACCATAGGAGTCTAAGTAGCGCCGCTAAATGGCCCCACAGAATGGGTGCCATTGCCATTGTCCGGGGATAGCCGGGGTGTCAAAACGATGCCAGGCAGCCGTTTGGTTCGAACATGCGCATACCGGGTTTTAGGCACGTGATTGGCTATAAATTTACATTTTTTTTCATTTGCTTACGGCAGTAAGCCCGCCTTTTGTACGATAAGTCGTTCTTTTTTGCAATAAAGATTAAATAAATAAATAAATTTGTGAGGAGCTCGCATTCTATGGTATTTTTCATTCGATGTGTCCATTCTGTAAGTTCATTCTATATTTACTTGTGAAAGAACTTGCATGAATAGTTCCGGAGATTATTACTCTATACACGAACCTCGAGCGAGCGAAACGAACGAAGTGCTCCGTTTCAACTTGGGCAAAAATTATTTCGTATGACATCCGGACTGTCCGGCTATTCATCTCTACAAGTCGCATTTCTCGACCGATTCTCTTCAATTTTTGCGAGCAAGTTCTATAATTATACTTGTAGTTTTTTTCGATTTAGTTTTTGTTTTATTTTTATTGTAATTACTGATTAGCGCAGAGCCATAAGTATTGTTAGTCATCATCATCATCGTCATATTAGCCGAAAGACGTCTACTGCTGGACAGGCAGGCTGGATAGGCCTCCCCCAAAGAGTGCCAAAGTGACCGGTCCTGCGCCACCCGCATCCAGTATTGTTAGTACTTATAGATTAAACTGTAAGTAGGTACTTACAAATAAATGGGTGTTACAACAGGTTAGATAAAATAATCGCACAACGCTAATTGCTCCGCCAGCGGAAGGGTTGAGCGATAAATCAGAATTAGACGCGAGATGGAAACGCGCGCAAATTGGACGCGGCACCGCCAGTGTTAAGTTTTTGCGCAAACTGGATATTCATATTTTAATATTCTTTAGTAACTATTAATTCTTTATACGTACTTTTCTATCTTTTCTTTAGTTGAATTGGAACTTTCATGAGACATGTTGAAAGAATAATAAATAAATATTAGTAACAATTAGGTACATGGTTAAACTAACCTATTTTTTTTATATTTCAACTTTTCGGGAGTTCTTCTTCAGGATGAGTGTCTTCGAATTTAAACTTCCGTGAGGTCCAAATTACTACTAATAAATCCAATTAATTATTAGTATTATACTTTAGTTGATTTATCGGAGACATTTGCATTGAGATTTTTTTTTATTCGCTCTACCGGTATAAACCACTTAAGAAAGGTTAACATGCTGTTGTATATCATCCAAATTCGGGCCGGTTGTACTATTGTGGCTAACGCTACATGTAACGTTTAGCTAGCACGAGGCGGCTGGCGGGCAGACGGCAGTCTTGGAGCTGGTGCACTCTGTCGCTATGCTCGTAGGCTGGCTCTGCAAGAAACAGAATATAATAGAATAACATTTATTCATGACAATAACACATACATGCACATAAAAAAAAAATATATATAACAACATTGCCACGAAACGGTTCCATCCAGCCTGGTGGCCGGCGCTGGTCTTCCGATGGAACCATCCGGTGATTCCACGGCGTAACACATATTTTACACTCGCACAAAATAATAATAGTTAAATATAGAACAAAAACAATACAACAAGATACAGTGTACTTACATAAATAAGGTACAGTGTATAAAGTTTCCTTACGTTACGCAACCGATCAGCAGCATTGTTGTCTAGAACGCTTCGTACCGTTTGGTAGATCTTAATATATTAGTAACAATGTGAGTTAACACGGCACCAGGCTGTTAAGCAGCGGTGGGCAACAGCGAGCCTTCCTGACTGTTTTGTATGTAGATCTTTCTATGATACAGTCACGAATTATCACCAAGTGCGGCCCGCGACAATATCGTTAGACTATGTGGCTGCTAAAGTTGCCAAGCGTTACTGTCAGGCATCATATATTTAAAAAAAAAACAGTTTATATATTCTATGTTAAACGTACTTTCTCTTTAAGATGCATAGCCCAATTTGCATTAATTTGAGTCTATAACTGATTTTCCATCGGACGGGCGAAACGAGACGAGGCGAGCCGAGCCTTGAGATGTGTATGGCACTTACTATTTCCACCGAAGATGCGCGAGGAGAGAATTGAAAGTTTGCCATACGAATGTCAACTCCTCTCCTCGCCTCGTCTCGTCTCGCTCCTCCGGTGGAAAATCAGCTTAAAGAAGTAAAAGACACTGGGAAGCCTAATAGTTTCTCACCGGCGGCGAAGGCCCGCAGAGCGTGAATGGCCTCGGCACGGGAGTACGGCTCCTCCGGGATTTCAGAGATACGGGAGAACCAACGAGCTTCAGTGCAGCTGTAATGCAGTACATAAGTATATTATTATCGGTTCATTGCCTTTTCCATGCCGTTTCGACTAGAAATTGAACTATTGTGGCAGCCTTGTATTTCATTGCTGAAGAGCAATTTAGTTGTATCTCCTCTAGTTTTTTTTTTTATGTCATAGGAGGCAAACGAGCGGACGGATCACCTGATGGTAAGCGATTACCGCCGCCCATGGACACCTGCAACACTAGAGGTGTTGTGAGTGCGTTGCCGGCCTTTAAAATGGGAGTACGCTCAATGATGTAAAGTAGTAACTAATTATCTTCTTCGGCAGAAGTCGGGAAATAGTTAAGCAACTCTTTACATTAGTCTATTTAGAAATAAGTACTTAATCATGTAGCAGTACCAAGACGCAAAAGCGCTGTGTTTTTGGGCTTTTGCTCAATTACTTTTATATAATTATTACGCTATCGGTGAGGATCTGTTATTAGCTCACTGTCACTACTGATTTAAGCTACAGCGTAGTAGTAGTGCTGATGATCCTTCTATACAAATAAATATCCTTAACTCTAAGAAAACTAGATTTTGTGCCTCCCAAGTTTAACAACCTCTCTGCTGCTATAATTTACTTAGTCACGCCGAGGTATGTATAGTGCTTTTCTCAAACAATTCAATCAAACATTCCATGAAATATAAAAAAAAACTTCAAGAAATCAAACTTTAATTTTCATGTCTGAACGCCAAAAAATATGGTATGGAAATTGAAATAGACCATCTCCAATTTTGTATGAAATGCCATTACGGGTATCTCGTCTCGCTGCGCCCGAAACGTGACACTTCGAAGCCCATTATGAAGAACAAAACGTCAATATTTCATTGCATGTTTGAGAAAAGTATATCGTTGGTTGCCCTGATAAATGCCGTTCAGCATAATGTGTCCGCTTACCATCAGAGTGTATGTTCGTCTGCCACCATCCATACTAATATTATAAATGGGAAAGTGTATGTGTGTGTTTGTTTGTTGTCCGTCTTTCACGGCAGAACGGAGTGACGAATTGACGTGATTTTTTAAGTGGAGATAGTTGAAGGGATGGAGAGTGACATAGGATAGTTTTTATCCCCGAAATCATCCCCTAAGGGGGTGAAATGGGGGGGTAAAACTTTGTATGGAGCTGCGACATAAACGAGTTCCACGCGGACGGAGTCGCGGGCAGAAGCTAGTAATATCATAAAACTTACGCAGGGCATGGATCAGCCGGTACCAGCATGTTGATCGGGAGAGGCGTGAACTCCTGCAACTGCGGGGGGTGTACCGTATACTTCTTCAGTCGCGATGTGCTGACTTGAATCTTCTTGGAGCTCATTCGTTCCTGACAACAAGAAGTCTTGGATTTCGTAATGATTTCTTAGCTTGCTGGGTGTAGATTATCACCCATAACTACAACTTAGAAAAGTTGAAAAACCCCCGACATTTTCATTTCAAAGTCCAATATCTCAAAAACGGCTGAACAGATTTTCATGAAACATGGCTAAGAACACACGGAATAAAATTATCTATGACACAAAAAAACCGCATTCAAATCGGTCCATCCTTTTGGGAGCTACGATACCACAGACAGATACACATATAGACACGTTAAACTTATAACAGAGAGGGGTCTTTGCGTCGGGGGTTAAACATCGAAAACCCTATTCATCGTAATGGGAGGAGAAATAGAGTTTCAAGTGGCAGTCGCCGGCTAGCCGGCGGTTGTCATTATCTGTCTAGTGGCGCGGCCATTTTTGGCGAACTACCGTCAAGTGGCAGGGGCCATATGGGTGGTCATCGCGAAATCGGTGCACGTTAGAAAAATTACCATTATTGAAAAAACATTATGAGTGGTTTATTATAAGCTTATATCCTTGGATTCAGCATAAAATAGCCTATAACCTTTATATAATAACGGAGCCGTTCCATGTATGTGAATTTGGCTAGCTTTGATCAATTTTTGGATATCCAAATTTTTCCATTTTCTTGTATAAATTAACTATAACTATGGAATAAAACAGTTAATTGTAGAAACTACAAGTTTTTCTACAAGTATATATATTTATTTACACGTTAATATAGTTTTATTGTCTCTCGCCTTAGAATATTTTTACACTACGAGGTTTTCAAAAACTTACACACGCGCGGTCAAAATTTTCTCTGAGGAATTTCTAATGAAATGTCTATGAAAGCGTTGTCGCGACCGTTATTATACGCCATCCTTATCTATTCACGAACGCGTCTTGCAAGAAAGAACAAGACAGGTGTAAATTTAGCAGCTTGTTTTGCGGAATAAATACGAAACTATGCTATCGCCGGCTCGCCGGCGCTTGCCACTAGACGGTTTTTTGACATCGCCGGCTCCCCGGCGACTACCACCTAAGGGATTATTAGCAATATGGCGGCTGCCAATGGAAGGGATATATATATATGTTTCTTCGATTGTTTAATTCAGGTTATTCAGGTACTTTCTAACAAGCATGACGTGTGGAAAAGTAACGGAATGGAAACAAACATTTGGGTCACTTTTTTCTTCTGACCCCAAATATCGGGTTACAGATGCTGCGTAGGGTTACTTACTAAAATTCAAAACATCTGTAAAAGTGTTCGTGTATAACTTTTCATAAAATGACCCATCTTAGTCTAGAAACTAAGCAAAGCTTTGTTCTTTGGATACGACAGGGTAGATAATTTTACCAAAATCATATTTTTCCTGTCTCGTTTTTTCCCATTCCTGATTTACGACATGCGTATTAATTGCTTATGTTATTACTTCAGTCGCGATTTTCCCCATACACCTCAAATAAGTACTTAAACACATAGAAAACATCCAAGACTCGTGGTTTACCAAATAATAAGCAGTTTCAATGAGTTCCTTGGTCTTGTCGTTGATTAGACACAGTGTCAAAAACAGCTGGTTCAGCGAAGGCTGCTTGTCGCCTAGAAGGTTCTGGAACGGCTCAAGAGACAAGTCCAGCATTCTAGAAGCAAAAAGAACGGGGATAGAAGAATCCAAGAGCGTTTCAGAAGCTGCAACGCCAAAAGATTGATGGTTTGACTCGGCTCTATGGTTGAATGGTTGAGAATGCTTTTTGGCCATGAAGTACGCCTTTTATATTATAAATTCTTCTTCTTTAAAATATGTTGAATGCCCTGAATTTGAAAGTCCGTCAAACGTATTATCGCAGTTAAAATTCCTTAATGTCACTTGGATATTACCGTATATATGTATGAGAAAGGAATCCATACTTAATATTATAAACGGGAAAGTGTATGTGTGTGTTTGTTTGTTTGTCCGTCTTTCACGGCAAAACGGAGCGCCCAATTCACGTGTTTTTTAAGTGGAGATAGTTGAAGGGATGGAGAGTGACATAGAATAGTTTTTATCCCCGAAATCATCCCCTAAGGGCTCTAAGGGGGTGAAATGGAGGGGTAAAAGTTTGTATGGAGCTGCGATATAAACGAGTTCTACGCAGACGGAGTCGCGGGCAGAAGCTCGTAATCAACATTACGAAAAATAGGTGGTAGGTAAATTAATAAGGTATTCATGTGACACCCTGCAAGGGCACTACAAAAGATAGAGCTGATTATTGAAATAGTTCCAAACATGGTAAAACATATTTTAGTTTATAGAGGTTTGTCATGTTACGTGAATTAGGTGGTAAATAAATCAAATTGATTACCCTTTCTACGTGTACTTGTATTTGTCCATATTCTGTTGACACGTTTTATGTGTATATGCACATGATATGCACACACACTGTAATGACTAATGATTGTCTCACAGCGCCATCTGTCGGTGACTGACGGCCCTAATGACTGATGATAATGGCGATTGATGACTGTGGCCTAGGGTCGTAGGTCCAAATCTAGGTATACCAACGACAACACAGTACATTGACCATTCGTTCCATTACCAAAGCCTGCATTAATTTTGTAAACTAATCCAATATATCTGTAAAATTAATTAGGTATGGTGGCGGTTCGTCATTGACGATGTCTGAATTTATTTTTCTGATATTTTGGTGCTTTTTAAGAATCTATGGTAACTTTGAAATAGGCTTTAACTAGAATCCCTAATAATATGTGTGTAAAGAATCCGGTCACCTACTGCCACTTCCTTGTACGGCCATCATGTAAATTCCTACATCGGCCATTTCCTTGTTCGGGCTTTTCCTACTACGGCCATTTCCCCGACAGACCACAACGCAGATTCTTTAAACACTTTATAATCAGAGGGTAAAGGTAAAATAAAGAACAGGATTAGACAAATAGAACGGTGAACTTATATACCCATAAGGAGTATATGGGATCTCGTCCCTCCATGTCTAACAAACACAGTTTTTTCCTGTCGTCAAATGTAGAGACACTGCCAATTGACTGGTTCAAATTGCCGGCCTTAGCCAGCAATGTCTTTGCAGCAATTGCAGCTACAAACACTGGAGCGCAATATTGGTTTAAAATATCTAAACAAACTGTTTCCGATCCTGTGTCCCTTTCCGTGATTTAAACTATATCCATACAAAATTTCATCCGAATCCGTCCAGCGGTTAGACGTGAAAATACAGACTAGACTTTCATCATCATCATTAAATTTACCTCTTTAAATTTGTTTTAATGAATTGTAGCCATATCACTACAGCACATGTACAAACAATAATTTATACAGTATAAATAGGACCTGAAAGCATACGCACTACAACTGCTTAATGTACTGGTGAATTCGAGGTCGTAAAACGACACTTTCCAGTACAAGAAACACGTTGGTTATTACATTTTGTAACACAGGTACACTCATATCGAATATCGATCGCTGAGTGGTTAGATGGGCTGATTCGGTTATAATGGATTAAGTTTACAATGGGTAATTGATTGTACGCACTTAGCTGTGTACATATGATAGGGGAATGAGTTTTGATAATCGTGTACAATAATCAAACATGCAAGGTTGATTCATTTACAGGCCGATTGTTCAAAAATTAAAGTCTAATGTCAGTCATTACACCTCCTAACGACACAAAACCTGAAAGCCTCCTGTCTAGGGCTGAAGACGATCACGTTTATTTGACTGTTGTTCAAGTTAATTCCCTAGCCTGATCCCCCAGGAGAAAAAAACGGTTAGGTTGTTAGGTGAACTGCGACCCTACAACGCGCGAGCCGAGCGAGTGAAGCGAGCGTGACGCGGCAGCTTCCGGCGAAGTGCCATAACCGAACATTATCTTTTGTTCGTAGGTGAATATAAAATAATTGCCGTTAATTCCCCTGGGTGATCGGGGTCAGGTGATTAACGTGGACATCGTGTTAATTTCTACCTGTTCTGTTTTTTTGTAAAAATGCGTTGAAAAAAACTTTCTTTTAAATTATCCTTATCAGAACAAGATGCCTGTTATGCCCTTGATCAGTTCACACCCCAATTTTAGTACACCCTGTAGATAAGAGTGTAGAGCAGGGATGTCACGAACGTCAGTTCTATTACATTTGCGAATGCGAAGACGAATGCGAATATTTAGGATGCGAATGTGCGAATGCAAATGCGAATATTAAGGAAGTAATCACATTTTAATCATTTCATTTAACAATCACAAGCATAAAAGCAATCACAAGTCACTACCCAAGTATTCTATTGGTTAAAATTAATCACGTGATACGGGGTGCACTTTGGCGTCTGGGCGGCAGGCGGCCGGCGCGGGCGACACACGCCACGACTTGCACATATTCGCTTTCGCAAAACATTCGCATCGTTTGATGCGAATGCGAATGTTGATGCGAATATTTATGTTGATGCGAATATTTATGTTGATGCGAATATTTATAATGATGCGAAGCATTCGCATATGCGAATGCGAACATTTTGTTACATCCCTAGGTAGAGTATAGACAACGATAAAGGTAACCATACTGTTAGAGTCTGGCAAACGAAAGCGTGACCTGGACTTTTTTTAAAGTGGCAACATTATAATCTGTCAAAGGCACGTCAAATTCTTTGGTTAGATTTTGTTTACACAAATATTTTGCATTAATAATTGCCGTAATATGGGTAAAACAATAAAAAGTAATGTGCGAAAGCTGCTACATACTATGATCAGTAAGTTCAAGCAAAAACAAGAGGAGAAAGAACTTGTTTTCCAAGAGAAACAAAAATGTTTAGATGCGATGTCGGATTTTTTAGGTTAGTATGACTTTGTAATCTTTATCCTTGTCGGCTGATTATTGGTTATAATAATATTGACGATAATGATGATACGTTTCTTATGTTTACAAATAATCTTGAAAATATTCAAGGAATCCGTAAAAAACAAAAAAAATGTGTTTTTTTTTAATTTGCCGCGTTTTCCCAGGTCACGCTTTCGTTTGCCAGACGGTCGTAGAGAGCGCCGCGAGTGGAACTATGCCACTATGCTATGTTGGAGTGCAGGACGCACTCCAACCATTGTTGGTTGGTTAGTTGGCGGTTTTAAGAAAAAAAGTGACAGACTAGGTTTAGCGATGGCTAATGCAAGAGGTAGAGTTGTACGACATGAATAAAGAAATATTAACAATAAGAAGAACAACTTGTTTGTTATTAATACTAACCTAAATATGTCAGCAATCTTGTCCATATTGGTCTCCAGCAAGCGGTTCTTCTCCCTCTCCTTGTTCCTCAGCACGTCTGTCCTGGTCTTAATCTCGTCCAGTTCCTGTCTCAACATTTCTAGTTTCTCTTTCTGCTGAACTTCTATCGATTCGTTGAAATCTTTTCGGTCGACTGAAGACAATATAGTTCTGTTAATTTCTTTTTACACTCTTCTATTGTTTAGTTACTTACAGCATTAGGTACATAAACGTTCTACAAGCCTATAAACTAAAATGGCGGTAAAATTCATTTGTCTTTATCTGTCACTTTGTCATTTGTGACAAAAAGAGACTGTATTTAGCAGAGGCATTTTCAGTTTTATGAATAAGGGGGTTAATATTTCGCTCCTGTCGTGTCGTCGTTGTTTTTTTTATACTGCGATGGAAAACAAGCGTACGGCCTGCCTGATAGTAAGCAAACCTATAGACGCTTGCAACACCACACGAATCTTGCGCTGCCGATCCTTTACTGATGTGAGAATTCTTTGTGTTGAAGCTAAAACAGGTCCCACAGTCTCAACACAGCACATTCTGGCGAGCGCTGGCGACCTTGCTCACCACCAGGAACACAGCACCAAATACCCATAGAGGGCAAAGCGCACACCATAAGGTGGAGGTGGAGGTGGAGGTACTTCCCCAGTTTGGCTGCTCCAAATATGAGCAAGATATGAACTACCGCCATTAGATACAATTTCCCCTGCTATAGAATTGCAGTTGTTTTAGAAGGCACCGGCAAACGGCCAAGGAAAAGGATGCCGTTAGGACATTTCACCAAAAAAAAAAGAAACCAAATGATGTAATTATGTCTCCACTACCCCAAGGTTGATAGGAAGATATCGTTATTCAGCGATAAGACCGCAGCTTCCTTGTCTACCGTTCCTTATGATAGACTAGCTTCTGCCCGCGACTCCGTCCGCGTGGAACTCGTTTATATCGCAGCTCCATAGAAACTTTTACCCCCCCCCCCTTTCACCCCCTTAGGGGATGATTTCGGGGATAAAAACTATCCTATGTCACTCTCCATCCCTTCAACTATCTCCCCTTAAAAAATCACGTCAATTCGTCGCTCCGTTTTGCCGTGAAAGACAAACAACAACAAACACACACACTTTCCCATTTATAATATTAGTATGGATGTTAACTCATTTCCTGTCGAAGCTTAGCCAGCTGTCTGCTGAGGACGATGTTCTCCGCGCAGAAGTCGGTCAGCAGTCGGTAGATGGAGAAGTTCTCCTGCTCTGTTCTCTCGAACGCTTCTATGATCTTCTGTGGGTTCCTCTCTTGGGTATACTCCTGTGAGTCATGAGATATCAGATACCGTAAAATGGGGTGAGTAGGGATCGCGCGGAGAGTTGGTTTATGAACGGGGAGAGAAGGGACGAAAGGAGGGTGAGATGGGATTTTAAGGCTACTGCTACCTAAATAATGTATTCCAATTAAAAATGGAGCTATAGTAATATTCATAATTTAAAAAACGATCCAACAATCTTCGAAAATCACCTTTGATTTAATACCTATCTCACCCCAACTAGAAGGGACTACGGGGTGAAGTGGGATTTCGTGGTTATCGTTCAAGTTATGAAATGGAACTACCCAAAATCATAAAAAATTAAAATACAAACGTCCGGAACACTTAGTATATACAATATTCAGTTTGCACAATATGTAAAATTGAAATGTTATCGAGTTTTGAATGTCAGTTTTTTCCAGTTGTAGTTTTGTTTTACGGTAGTCAATAGCATAGATACCTACCTCGATCGCCTTGAGTAAATTGGTGTGATAGTCCAACTCTTCCTGCCACTGCTCTTCTATTCTCCTCTGTTCTTCCTCCTGCCTGATCTCTACACTCTCGTTGACTCTCTTCACTCCCTTCGCGGCCAGGAACTTGTAGGTTTTTATCTCGTGGTCAAAGGCCTTTTGGAGGTCTCGCATTTCCTGTAATACAGGAGCGATATGAAAAAAAGGTATAATTATAGTATAATAATGTTATAAATCAGCCTATATATGTCCCACTGCTGGGCACATGCCTGCTCTCGTGGATGAAAGGGAACGGGCAGTAGTCCCCACACAAAAAGTCTTAGTGGTTTTATTTATTTTTATTTATTTATTTATTTCAAGTAACTGTGACTCATACATTCTCAAAAATACAAATACATAAAATACAATTACAATAAAATGCAATTCGGATTGATAATATAATTAAAATTAAATAATTTCATATGTAGCTTGGACGTATTGCCATGCCATTAAAAAAAAAGGAAGAGAGTCAGACTTTGGACGTTTGACGTTATATTGTTGGAAGTTGATACATTTATTGAAATTACGCCACAATACGAATTTATCGCATATACGATTCTTTCTTTTTTTAATTTAGAGATTTATTATAAGTGAGAGATAAGGTTACAGTATTTTATGCAACTGTTGTATACAACAGTAGTAACACAAATACAAATGCTAGAATTAAAAAAAAATAATAATAATAAGTTCTTAATAGTACGATAGAACTCATATTTCATCATCATCATCATCTCAGCCGAAAGAGGTCCACTGCGGGACATAGGCCTCCTCAGAGTGCTAAAGTGATCGGTCCTGCGCCACCCGCAACCAGGGGACTCCCGCGACCTTTACCAGGTCATCAGTCCACCTTGTCGGGGGCCTACCCACGCTGCGCACGCACTCAATTTTTTTTTATATACGCATCGGTGGCAAACAAGCGTACGGCCTGATGGTAAGCAGACACCGCAGCCTATAAACGCATGCCACTCCAAAGGAGTAACATGGGCGTTGCCGACCCAAGGGTTAGATATGTTTGAGTATTCGCGTGTTGACAGCCGAAGGAACAAGTTCCCTCGCTCTCAACACAACGCATCCTCGGGAGCTCTGGCGACCTTGCTCACCTCCAGGAACACGACACTACTACAGAGCAAGTAGTAGTGTTATTATAGCTGTGGTATTTACATATCATATTCGGTGTTTTTCGGAAAACCCTAATTTTCCCGGAAATGAGGTCTAGCTAGAATTTTCGCTCCCGTCGACTTGTAATATCCAGAACCGTCTTCGACAACCTATTTACAAATAAACAAATACTTTAAAGTATAGGATCTTTGGTCGGTAATATACTTAACGAAGGCCGTCCTTTGCAATAAAGTTTAAATAAATACATAATACAACAAAGGCCGGGAAATAAACGATTGTCTGCCGAGTGTCGGATAGTGGTACGAGGCAGGCAATCCAGTCAGTTTTTTTTAATTGGATGCCGTCGTGACGTTGTGTCACGACGGCATTAAAGATACTTAAAACATAAAACGACCACTTTGCAGGGCAGGGCCCCAATTTTATATATTTCATAATAGACCTCTCTACTCACCTCACTTGAAACGGGATACTTCGCATAAATAAAGAACATAACGTAAATATTTCATTGTATGTTAGAGGAATAGATTTATAATACAAAAAATGTGGTTAAATGCTACACATGACATTATAGGTATTAGGTAGCCTCGCCTGTCAGCCATTTTACGATCGGCTTTATGAACTGTAAACAAACAACATGTACGAATAACGGCATCCGTGCGATTAATCGCGCGGAAAACGCAGGCCCTGTTAATAAATAAAACATAACCATTAGGTAAAATTGCCGTTTTGACTGTCAACACAATGCTATTCGACATGCGCTAAAGTCATTGGGCGATTCAGCGAGGAAATGCTGCCAGCATTCACGGTACTTTGAGAATTTGAGTTTAAGTTTTATAATTACTTATTTATATTAAATACTTTTCAATTGGAAATTATGATATTGCATTACTTACGTGTAATCAAACGAATTTACAAGAAATTGCCATATGCAGGAGGGCCTTAGCATATAATAAATATTTGAGATATTTTTAAACGTTTCTAACTATCTGAATATTGGAACGCGGCTCCACCCGCAAATGAAATTATACAGAACGCAGGTAAAGCCGCGGTATACACCTTTGTCCATACGAAGGTCAATTCCATTCCATTTGTGAAATCAGATGAGAAGTTCCCGATATCACCCCCTACATACAAACGTAATAAAGTACACACTCAAAAACATTACTCGTCATTTCAAAAGTCCACAAATATATTTTCACCTCACCGGCTCGAAAAGGCTTGCTTTAGCGCCCAAAAGTCCATTTTATCCGCTAGCGTGGAAAGAGTTTTTAATTTGGAACGTGACGGTCAATCTCGAGATCCAACTTTTTTCTATACAGAATGAGGTGCGTTCAGAAACTGATGGTGTTATGCCAATAATTCATTGTTATTATTTTGATAAAATAAAATTAATAATACTTATTATTTCTTAATTAAGTAGGTACAGTATACGAAATATTAATATTTAGACTGATTTATAAGGATAAAATACGAATAAATAGTTTTAAAATGTAGTTTTATGTTTCAAAAAATTTCGCTTCTTCCTTTGGAACGCACCGTTTAAATAGTTACTTTAAGAAAAAACTCAACCTACATTTAATTTTGTTTTGTTCTAAAGCCACAGACAGTAAAACCAAAATAATGGTAGTCATTTATAGATTTTAGTGCTGTATATCTACAGCTATTAGCTAATAGCTAAAAGCATAAGTGAATTTGAGCCTTAGTTTACCCGTGAGTGCCCAACAATACTTTGACTTTTTTAGTGTAGGTAAGCGTGGAGTTTATTTAAAGATGCAAAAATATATATGTTACATTTAATAAATATAAAATGCTAGATCTTGATGAGATGTAAACAAAACTTTATTGAAAATGAGTATAAGCCCCAAATTACTTCCATTACATTTTTACCTACAATTTTCCTCGCGGTGGTGAGGTGAAAAGTTGTGTGTTGCGCTCGGCGGCAAAATTGTTTGGCGTCTCGTGCCTTGAAAACCTCGCTTTGCTCAGGATTGTACTTTAGAACCATTCGCTTCGCTCATGGTTCAATTTTACAATCCTTCGCTAGCTCGGCTTTCAATACAAGCACTTGCGCCAAACAACAACTTTGCAGCCTTGCATAACAAATAACTATCAAAACATTTTTGTTTACAATAATTCAAAATCTGGACTAATTTGCGTTTGCTCTTCTATTTTATCCATTCAGTTCTTAATATAAAAAACAAAACAAAAAAGAAACAAATAAAAATTATTTTTACTCTAATGTGTAGGTGTAGGTGTATACATAAAATAATTTATGTTTTGATGTTGCAATATATAATAAGACTGTGTGTGTGAGCAGATGAAAGAGCGCGGTAATATAATGTAAATGTGTGCATGGCTGCCTAAGTACTACATTTTCTGCCTAAACCTGTTTTACCTTTCATTCAAACCTTTATTTCCTGCCAGACCTTAGCTTCAATAATCTCCACCTTAAGCTGAAATCCACATCCAATTTTAAACCCTATTTCAATCAAGATAAAGTCCAAACCTGCACTTGTAGCATCTGGTCAACGCGTCCCTTTTCCGTGACAGACCTCAGCTTCGTGCACCATTCGTCCCTCTGGTCATAAGCGACTGAGGACGACTCGAATAGGTCCGTGAGGTACTTCTTGCCTTTGCAGAGAGCTGTCATCATCTTTGACCAATTCTGGTTGAAGATAGCCCTGAGAAAATTTTACACTTGGAAATCATGTTTTTTTTAAAGGGTTAGTTTCAGTCACAAAAATTGAGAAGGGTATGTTAAGGTGGTTTGGGCATGTAGAGAGGATGGATGAAAGAAGATTAATGAAGAAAGTGGATATAAAAAGTGGATCTTAACAAAGGGCCAGGTCAAAAGTACCCTAAACCGACGAGCATGTATGAGAAAAATTGTGATGTCATAATATATGGGAACCGAATGTCAAGGCAACAAAATCTACTACATTTACCTAAAGCTCGTCTACGTCAAACTACTCGTACCCCATATTTTATGTGCATTAAAATATTTAACAGGCTTCCTAGAGCCATAAAAGATCTGCCGCTGAGGCAATCCAAAAGGAAACTCTATGCATGGTTATGTGAACTGTGTGTGTATTCTGTCAAGGAGTTCATGAATAACAAAACTAGTAATAAGTAATTTAGAAATAAGGAATGCCTTCATTTGCCTGATCTACCTGAACGACAGCAAAATCTGGCCTATTGTTACATTTGCATGCTTATCTAAGTGGGATATGGTGGACTGTAATATATATTTGTACCAACTTAATATGACCCATATTCCGCAAATAATTTCATTCATTCATTCATTCATTCATTCATTCATTCATTCGTTCATTCATTCATTCATTCATTCATTCGTTCGTTCGTTCATTCATTCATTCATTCATTCATTCATTCATTCTTTCATTCATTCATTCATAGAAGTGTTTTATGATATGTTTTACCTGTCTTTGAGCATGTGCTCAATCTGCGCGCGTATCTGCTTGTTCTCGTGCTGAACCGCGTTGAAGCGGCGGTTGGCCACTTCCAGTTTGTTCTCCGTCGCTCCCAGCCGGAACTCAACTTGCTCGGCCCTCTCTTTCAACTGTTACAGAGGCTCTAGTATAAGTTTTACCGAAACAAAACGTTACGATCGCGTTCGCGTTTAGCTGTCAAATCCCATACAAATTGAGGGTAAAACGCAAACGCGATCGTAAAGTTTTGTTTCGTTAAAACTTATACTAGAGCCTGAATGATAACGTGAACGTAGGCGGGAGCCAATAGGGGTGAAGACTCGAAAATTATTATTACTTCAAAAGGAAAAAAAATAAAAAAATCTTAAAATCCTAAACAGATATCTCAAAGAATTACGAAGCGAACCGTTTTAATATTGCTTGTTGGAGAGTGAAAACGCAAACAGTGTGTGACGTCACGTTACGCGAGGCTGACGGGGGGCCGCGGCGACGGCGGCGCCGAACACGGTGAGGCACGGCACATTGCCGTCTATTAGTGACGTCACACAAAAGTTGCGTTTTGCGAAAAAGGGACAGAACATACCCCTTCTTAAAATTTTGGACACTTAAACTTCGTGGTTATTTAACCTTTTGCGTTGATTTTTTCTCCATTTGACTACATTTTTAGTCCTTTTTCGAGAAAATATGACATTATTGATTATTTTATTTAGTGTCAACACCCCTATAGAAAGCTCAGGGTGAAGATTCATTTGAATGTCTTAATTAAGGGTGCAGTGTAGTACTCAAAATTTATTATAATTTCAAAAGAAAGAATGCAAAAATTATGCCTAATGATTAAAATCCCATTCAAATACCTCAAAAAATTCGAGTTAAAGATATTTTAATGTAATACACGCTAGCAGATCATGACGTCACGATCCTCGAGCGTCATAGCAAATGACAATTGTATCATATGACGGTACGTTTTGCGGAAATGGAACAGTACGTACCCCCTCTTAAAACTTTGGACACTTATAACTTTGTGATTATTTAAGCTCTTGCGTTTAGTTTTTCTCCATATGTCTACAATCTTAATCCTTTTTCAAGAAAATACATCATTGCTAATTATTTTATTTCGGTCCCCCCTATTAAAGCTCCATTGGACAGTCCAATCGGATCATCCTACGGTTCACGGATAAATTCGTAGCAAATAGATCCTTTAGTCGTAGCATGTAGTAATAATTGTAGATGAAGCTCGTAGCACATGCTACGATAAGGCCTTATAGTTGAGATTATTCTAACACATTCGGTGCCAAGAATCGCTACGGTCGTAGCCGATCCCATGGTGTTCCTCTTATGTAGCGGAAAGCGCTACACACACAGTCTCACACACACATTAAGACACACAAAAAGAGAGAGAGAGAGCACACTCAGCGCTGCGAAATATAACCTAATGGCTTATTTCGTGGCACAAAACTGAGTGGCGACCATTTTAGCATGTTTTAATTTCTTGTGTCTTTTATTTCTTATATCCTAAATAAACATATTTTCTTTCTAGTTGGGGATGAGAGTCGTTACAGTGATCAGAGGGTTAGGATTCTGGTGGCAGTTTAGCACAAGTAATGAAGTGGAGTCGCCATTGTATATTTTTTATTTGAATAAATGAATAACTGAATGATAATAGTACATTACCTAACTAGGGCGGTGAATTCGTGAATGTCCCAGAGCGCAGGTGTTTGTGGCCCGAACCGAAGGTGAGGGCCATAGATATGCGCTCTGGGGCTTTACGAATTAACGCGTTCAGTAAAACTCTCATTATGGCCAGGTGTGACGTAAATCTATATTACAGTACTGGCCAATAATATATCACCTTTGCGTTTTATTGTATGAACGTGAATAGAGCAAACAATTGAGGTTTGTTGATTCATCGCATATTTTACTAGTTACATGTTTTGCATAATTTTTGGACCACAATGCAATGCAATACTGTAAATTACAATGAAGATTTTAAAATATATCATTTAAATAAATTTTACTTGTTTGCTAAAATGTTTATGTATTCAAGAGCTTAAACAACTTGCAACTATGGAACTAAAGTTTCAAAATCATGCATATTATCTTCTTTCTGATAATAAACGGTTGTCAACATTATGAAAAGCATATACTATGGCAATTTGTTCCATATTAGCTGGCGTTATACGGTTTCTCAACTTGTGAAAAATTCGTTTATGAATCAATTTACTTGTATGAAACGAATAAATTCAATTATACATTATTCGTTTATCAATCATTTATTTATTCATTTATTCAATCAAAAATATACAACAACGACTCCATTGCTCTTTGTTCACCCCAATGCCACCAAACGTCCTAACTCTAGTGATCACCATTGGCAAGACTCTTACCAGACGTAGTATACACGTTTCAATGAACATTATACACCCACCTTTCCCATAGAAGCATTGACACGACTTTGCAACTCGATGAGGTTTTTGTGATCACGCTGGAGCAGACCCTCCAGTTGCTCTATCATGTTCAATCGACCTGGTAACAGGCAAAACAAGTATTCTATTATACCCCGGCCTTTTATGAAGGGCGGTGGTACCTACACAAGACAAGGGTAAAGGTACAGACAGAATAGATTATACAGGTACAAAGGCGAACTTATCCCTGTATTTCTTCCAGTTTTGAGCAATCTAGTGTAGAATAGGAACCGAGGAACTTGAATGATCGGTAAAAAAACAATATGTGCCTAAACTAAACTAGTGCATAATATTATATACGGCAGTGTTTTTTGACCTGTGGACTATGACCCCCTGAAGATTCGCGTAGTTTTTTGTAAGGGGGTCACTGGGGTCAGATAAGTACATGCATTTTTGAAAGTTCTATAATGTACCTAATTGAATATTTTGTAAACTCGTAAAGGTTGAACACTACGGAGTTACAGGTCAAGCGGATAGCTCGTGTGGCTAATTTTGATGAAACTATATAGTTAACTAGCTTCAGCCCGTGACTCCGTCCGCGTGGAACTCGTTTAATACCGTGGCCCTATACAACATTTTAACCACATTTAATCCCCTAAGGGATGATTTCTCAATTAATAAAATTAATAACTAATCTTCGGGTTCGGGACTCAAACTATCTCCATACCAAATTGCATCTAAATCGGTTCAGCGACGTAAGAGTGGGTAACAGACAGACAAACAGACAAACAAAAAGACAGCAGATACACTTTCGCATTTCAAATTCAAATTCAAAGATATATTCGTCACAAACAATACAGAAAATAAACGAAATAAAAATACCACAATATTTTTGGCACGAAATTGACCCAGCTCAGCATGCATTTACGTTGCTGGGGACCGATTTTTGACTTTCGAGCGCTCGACTCTTTCACTCGAAACATGCAAAAATTGTGGGCATAGCACGAAGAACCGATGGCCGTTGGGGCGGAAAGGTTCTCGAGTGGCGACCACGTACCGGAAGGCGCAGCGTGGGTAGGCCCCCGACAAGGTGGACTGATGACCTGGTAAAGGTTGCGGGAGTCCGCTGGATGCGGGTGGCGCGGGATCGGTCACTTTGGCACTCTTTGGGGGAGGCCTATGTCCAGCAGTGGACGTCTTTCGGCTGATATGATGATGATGATGCAAAAAATTATGAAATGCTATTTTGAAGTAGCGATAGAAAATTCAAAAGCGAGTGGTATTCAATTCTATTGGCAGAAAGTAAGTGCCGGCCATTTGACACTACAAACGTATTTACTTTTATTTGATTTTCGAGCGCTCGAAAGTCAAAAATCGGTCCCCAGCATTTATTATATGACTATCACAGATACAGATATACACTATCACAGATAACTTAAACACGTCAATCTGTATGAAAACCGACCTTGTCGCTTTTTTCTACCTACTGTGACGTCACACGGGCGAATTAGTGATGTCAATTCCCCGTTGTCCGCGCAAAATCGATTCTGCAATAAGGCATTTTTTTAACGTTTACCGACAACCGGCTACCACAACAGACGCGCGCGGAATGTCAGTCGGAGTGCCAACTCGGAGACCGAATTCGGACACGCGAAGTACATGCATTTGCGTGATCTATCTGTGATTACTATGGACAGATCACAATTATGGGTTTCGAATAAGATAACAGTTGGCGTACCTTGGCACTCGTCTTCTGTTGTCTCACGGAGTAGCAGCGAGCGTTTAAGTTGTGCTCTCATGCGCTTCTCATTCTTCTTGTGCACGCCGGTGGTTGCGATCTAGAGAGTATTGTATAATTAACGTGACCTGGGCAGGGCAGTTAGCTCAAGCACAGAATTAATAACAGTACTATACATTCTAGTTTCTTACACATTATTTTCCTAAACGGGACTTGATCGCGTATAACTAACTTATTTGTTTCTTCTTCGAGGCTTCCCGAAGTTTCGGATGTGTCGCGGGAGCACAGACTAATGCAGACGCGCAGTATAAAGCAAGACGATGTTTCATATAGTTGTCTCTGTCACTTCTTATGGTCAGCTGACGTGAGTTAGAATGAGACGAATAGTATGGTATTTTGAGTCTATTGACGACTCGTCTCCATCTACTGTTCACCACTGTGTTAAATTAGGAAACAAGTTTTCCGAGATGTCAACGTCAAATTAGTTGTGGCTCAGAAACAGGAATAAGTAGGTAGTTAAGTCAAGCCTACCTATGGTTTTTGTTTTTACTGTTGTAAATTACATTTTTTATACATGTTTGGTATGCATAGTGTTAAATTGTATCTCTATACAAATGTATGGAGATACAATTTATTTACTACTGGTGCAGATGACGAATATATTAACAGTAAATATCGATATCGAACACTTGTAAGAAAACATCTTTCTGTGCACTAAATCTCGAGCGAAAGCGGAGACAATGACGTATGAAGACCTGTCAGATAACATGGTTCTATCCCTTTCTTACTCGTCGTTCAGTTTGTAAGTGAGAAGAGATCGGATGTATAGAAAACGTTCAATTTATTAGCGCCTATCTGCTTTTCTTTGTAATCTGTGAGCGGGTATCAACAACCCCATGCAGCAAGAAGATGTTGATTGATACCCGCTTAGTACTTCCCTACCAAGAATCGCTACGCGCTAGGCGGGTTCTTGGCTGCGAAAGTGTTAACACTTTCACTGACAGGAACCCACCTAGAGGGCGCCTACGCGGTAGTCACTCTCCGCTACATACGTGAAAAACCATGTCATCGGCTACGAGCGTAGTGCGTACCGATTCTTGGCAGTGAATGAAGCCAGTTCGTGCCGTGATCAATGATGTTGTGACTTGTGACACATCCGAAACGTCGGGAAGCCTCAAAGAGCTAAATAAATATAAATTAAGACAAGTCCCGATTGGGAAAAATAATAAATAACAGTAGTTACGTACAGAAGGTCCTGTTTGAGAGCTAGAAAACTCAAATTATGTCATCCCGCTCGACCTAAGAGCACGTCCTCTTTCGTACAGTCAAGGTTGTCACGACACTGACAGAGACAACGCGAACGATAGCTAGTGTCTCTGTCCAGCGGTGTCAGCTGCGTTCGGCTTTTGCACCCCGGAGGTGTGTGCGAGAGTTTAGACGGAAGTGCGAAACTGGACATGAAAGACAGACAGGCCTAGCATAGGTAGACATTAAAAAATAACAAGTGCTTGCCTTGCTTGCCTTAAGCTGCGTCCGATGTTTTCGTGGGTGTGAAACGTCAAAAATGTTTTGCTAATCAAACAAGATCACTACACGCGAGCATAAGGAAGCCGACTGTCGGCGTGTTGTGAAGTTTGCCACCAACACCATTTCATGACTACGACCACTCTGCCTGTCAAGAGAGAACCGACGAAGCAGAATCAAACAATACCCATTGCCGAAACTGACGATAACATGTTGCATGTTTAAAAACTTGGAAAACATTGGCGCAGCGGATGCAGCTTTACCGCTCGGCCACGACTTTGGTCTTAAGCGACCTGCGACCAGCGTTTTATCTGTTCATTGCGCGTGATCCCAACTAACCACAGTGCGTTGCGCATCTCGACCGCGCAATGAACAGATAAAACGCTGGTCGCAGGTCGCCAAAGTCGTGGCCGAGCGGTTAGCCTAACGTACGATTCTCACTAACCGGGCCGGGCCAGAGCGCGCCTGCGCGTTTTTTGCAAGTTGCCAAAGGAAGTTGAAGCTTTAATATAGACGTTACATATTTGAATGTACTTGCGGCCGGTCGGCTCCTCGCGGACGTGTACGGCTGTGGTCGGCTGTCGTCACATGTGACCGGCTCCGTTCGGCTTTAGCCTACTGCACTCTATCAAAACGCGGTCGGCTGCCGCCGGGTGCTAGCGCACCCGTTGTAGCCCAAGCACTTTATTTTCATTAGTATGGAAAAAAATGCAAATTTGGAAATAATTCATATCAGCAGCTTTTTTGCGTGTAACTGATATATTATCAATTTAGTAATTACGTAGACTCAAAATCCACCAAAATATTAGTCATCAAAAAAATCGATGTTTAACCAATTCCTGAAAAAAGAGGAAAAATATTAATAGATATTTTAATTTTTGTTTTGGTTAATTTACAAGAGCTCTTCAAGAATAATAAATAAATCACACAAAAAACATAATGGATGTGTCATTTATTTTTATATATTTACTTCCCGATGGAAATTTTGGTGGATTCTTGGATAAGGCATCTTAGAATAACATTTTAAAATTAAACAAACAAAAAAAACGCTGTTATAAATTAATGTTTGAAAAAAACGTAATTTTCCTGGGGTATTGCGACGCGGCGCCAGGCGACCCGGCCCGGCCCGGCCCGGCCCGGCCCGTTTGGTGGGAATCGTACATTACAGGTGTTGCCGATGAAACAGAGGGTGCCAACAGTACGATTGATGATGATGACTGATTAGCTACCTTCAGGTCTTCCTTCATGCTTCCATACTCCTTCCTCAGCGAGCGCAGCAGCAGGTCTTGTCTGCGGAACAGAGGGTGCACTCCCACGGTGCGGTTGGCTCGGTCCCGTTGTATCATCCGGAACTACAGACAAATTTAAAAAGTTATTGAGAAGGCGTTTCTCTGTGGCTCGGACAAGTATGGGTTGAAAAATTTGTCTAACAAGCGACTAAAGGGGTCGGGGCGCGAGTGCTCTAATACGGGTGTCGACTCACTTATTGAAGCGGCAATTACACTTCGTCTATTTACACGAAGTGTAAAGAACTCGTTAGTCGGTCGCATTCGGCGATCGACAGCTGCCAACGCTTAGTAGTAGGCGGACAGACTAGCGTAAAGACGACGTTTGTTGGCCTACGTAGTTTAAAATAAATTCCGCGACCGCATTAGGCGAACGACGAAGTGTAATTGCCGCTTTAGTGACTACACCCCTATTACATAGAACAATGTATGATTTAAATATGTATTAAATATTAAATATGCACCTAACTAAACGCAGTATTTCACGACCAAATCGGAAATTGACTTTGTTTTCCATACAAGGATTAGTACAAATAGAAAATGGTGATGTCATACTTCTATGTCAATTTGTATAAGCCGTTCGGGCTGTCACCAGCGAGGGTCCACCTTTGGTCCTCTTTTTTGTCTCTTTACGTGCTCTAATTGTAGTTAGTCCCATACAAACATTTTATCCACTCAGAGAATTGGTTCGACTAGCGCTGAACAAAAATTGACATGACAGTAGTAGAGAACGTTTAATTTAATTTCCATGCTATTTCTAGGAATTACGGGTTCACAAACGGAAAAAATGAGGTATTGCAATGACAGGTTGCGAGTCTATTGCCCACAACACAGTAAGGTGTGCGTATGAGGTGTGTCGGCTAGAGACACCATGCTGTAGTCGACTTTTACGACACTTATAGGAAGTTATAGATGGTGCTATTCTAATCTAACACCACTTCGAGACAGCACGAAAAACTGTCTATGAGAGTACGCGCCACATAAGTTCACGTTATCCACGGTAATCACCTGACCCCGATCACCCAGCGGCAATTGTTTTATATTCAATTAGGCAAAAATTATAATGTTCGGTTATGGCGCTTTGCCGGACGCTACCGCGTCACGCTCGCTTCGCTCGCTCGGCTCGCGCGCTGTAGGGCCGCTGCTCACCTAGCAGGGTGTGTAATGTTTCATATAAAAACAAATTGCATATTTTCATTTTGCATAACAACGAATATCATAATTTCGGCTTGTATAAGTGGGCAAATGGCATAAAAACAAAATTAATAAAAACTATTTACATAATTTCATCTATTATAATTATCAATTTTAATAATATCCTATTGTATAATTAATAAACGGTATAATGGGCACTCAGTATAATATTTCATGCTCATAATGTATCAAAATTTCAACAAAAAGTCCGACTGAATAATAATCCAAAATGTCAAAAATTCGAATTCCTATTACTAAAATACCGATTTTCGAAATTCCGATTATCGTTACAACTACCAATAATAAATCAAACTTCTAAAACAGAAGTCCTAAACATCACGCTTTGCAAGTTGCACTTATATTATAATATGTAAGAATTAGGTACTAAAAAAGTGTTCGGTTTTGGTGCTTCGCCGGCCGCTACCGCGGCACGCTCGCTTCGCTCGCTCGGCTCGCGCGCTGTAGAGTCGCGGTTCAACCTAACACTCCTCCTCGCTTCGCTCGTCGTCGTACCTACACCGATCTGCCTTAGACTCTCTCTGAAGGTAATCGAAATTCTGAACTTCATAATTCATAAAAAATAAAGATCCGATGATCCAAAACACGAAGTTGAAAAGTCCGAATTTCATAATTCATAAATAATTAAACTCCGATCTTTAAAAACATGAAGTTCATTTCAACTCAGGACCTCCTTCACGAGCTCCTGGCTCCGCGGGCTCTTATGATATACAGTCTAGGCTAGGGGTAGTACAGACAATACCACGTGAAAGTGGGGTGCTCTCATTCGGTTTTTGGCAATTATTTTTTATATTTAGGTACTTAAGTAGCTACTTTATTTTTCTAGGATGTGATAGCAACCACTTATTAAAACTAAATGCACCACCTTCTCTTCTCATTATTTCAAATGTTGTTATCAGTTTTAATCATTATACTAAATGTATGTTATGCCAAAAGAAATTAGTACACATAAACGTTATAGCAAATGTGGTGGTGATAAATGAGTGTTATGTCATTTAAATGTTATGACCAATCAAAATATGCATTTTGTTATTATGATAATAGTTTGTTATGATTTCCGTACGTATGCTACTTGAAATTATGCATTTTGTTTTTATGGCGAATGAACGGCACCCCACCTAGCAACCTAACCGTTTATTTTCCCTGGGGGCTTAGGCTAGGGGATTAACGTGTACAACAGCCATAAGTTTGCGTCTTTTATAGCTATTAGTAGCGCCACAGAGGTTTCAGAGGGGTTCGACGGGCGTACGGAACTTGAGGCTAAACTTCACAGAGGTAAACTTAGGCCCTTTTGAGCCGATTTGAGCGGGTGCACGCTTGCGGGTGAACGCCCATTGAAAATTTGTACGGGCAGTCAGCGTTGCCCATACTTCGATGGGCGTGCACACGCTCAAGTCGGTGAAGAGCCTAAGGCGGGTATTATAAATACCTGTCTCTGTAGCATTAAATGCTCATCCTCTTTCTTCTTCAACATCTCCTGGTCGGTCATTTGTGCTTCAACTTCCATCTTGGTATTATAAAAAGTACAAATAATGTATAAAACTTAATATGACAATTTGGCCAACTAGATCGGTCTTGAAATGAATGACTTGAATAAAAATGACGGCTTTATGAGATAACTACACTCGAGACCATAAAAAACGGGTAGGTACACTTTTTATTGAATTCCCATGAAAAATGTAGGTACCCGTACCCGTACTTGCTCCTGATGATGAGATGGATAATTATACACATCAGACAAAAGATATCCGCTGCTGGACATAGCCCTCCCCCAAAGAGCGTCATAATGACTGGTCCTGCGCCACCCGCATCCAGCGGAGTCCCGCGACCTTTACCAGGTCATCAGTCCACCTTATGGGAGGTCTATCCACGTGCGCCTCCGGTACGTGGTCGCCACCCTTTCCGCCCCAGCGGCCATCGGTGCTACGCGTGCAATGTGATGACGGATAGCAATTGCCATGGGCTCTAAAATGATTTTCAAACCTTATGTAATCAAATTGTCAACACAAAATGTCCTTAGAGTGTTATTTCGACGTTCCAGTATCAATGAATCTTTCCGGATAGTAATATACTGCGTCCAAGCTTCCTCGTCCGGATCGGAGGACCATTGACCTTGGGCGAAAGGCCAAGGGCGCGAATATTGTGCTCCGTGATTTACTGCAGCGGTTACGTCGAGTGTGGCGTTTGTTTCACTTTCAGGGACCACTAGTTGACATTCACAAGGCTGTGTAATGCTGAGCATACACTTCAGCGCTGCTATTCTGTAACTTGTTTTACGTCACACCTGGCCATAATGCGAGTTTTACTGCACGCTGTGCGTACGGGAAAACTCGCATTGTGGCCAGGTGAAGACGTAAAATTTTGTACTTACCACGGGCGGTAATTCGTAAAGCCCCAGAGCGCATATTTATGGCAATATTGACTTTCAGGTGAGGCGCATGAGCGCTATAGGTAGTATATTAACATCATCATTACAATAAATCATTTGATCAATATGACGTTTCCAAGTCATGTCTTGTACATTAAATAGGTACCTAAAATACATTTGGAATAGATCCAGAGACAATTTTCCCTACTATCCAGTGTTTATACCATTTTCGGCAATCCCTTCTTCTTATGCTATGTATAACTTAAGAAAAGTAGTAAGTCAATCAGCGGTTCTTGTAGCATATCATGCATACGTAACTTCGACTTTACGATATGGAATTATGTTTTGGGGTAACTGCACTGACCGTGAGATAGTTTTCCGAAGTCAGAAAAAATGTATTCGTGCCATATGTGGTATCCCGCCAACGGAATCATGTAAGCCACATTTTATTAGACTAAGTATATTGACTCTGCCATGCTTATATATCTACGAAATTGCTTGTTATGTTAAATATAATCAAAATCATTTCCCTAGTTTTAATAGTTCGCGTCAACGGGGTAAGATCTGCAATACATTTTCATGTAAAACAGCCATGCTCTCAAAAATTGTACTTGGGATGTCATCAAGAATTTTCAATAAGTTGCCAAGAAACATTTTATATGCTGAAGATCTGACGCTGTTCAAAAAGAAATTGTTTGCCCTTCTAGTGGAAAAGGCATATTATTCAATTGATGAATACAGAAAAGACGATTTGTTAAATTCGCACTAATTTTGTTATTAAATTTTATGTATTAGGAAAAGCAAGATGCATGAAAATTGTGGTATCATATAAATTTAAGGCTATTTCGTTCTATATTTTGTTACACCTTCGGGTAAAACATAGTGATACCAAGCTGTCATTTTATAACATCTGTATAACCTATGTCTAGCAAATAAATACTTTGACTTTGACTTTGACTTGACTTACCATAACTTTTTGTTATAATGCAGAAACTTTCACTTTGCGTGTTTCTCCCTCCGTCTCATCCTCGTCGCCGTTTTTAGTTCTAAAAGGTAATTAAGTTTGAAAAATCCTGTATGGCGCGCGGTGCGAAGTTATTAGTTATTTATTCGGACACTACTGTGACGCGTACTGTAATATTTTGATTGCATTCTCGGGCGCACCATGTAGAGGTGTCACTTATTATTTATTTATTTATTAAGCTTACTACAAAAGTTACATTTTAAAAAACAAAAGCCCTGCAAAACTGTTTTATACAGTTTGTCTGCAGGAAGACTTTTAAAACAAAACTTGGCCGTGTGTTGTTTCCTTAGACTCACCGGAACTGTAGAGGCTTCTAGATGTGCCATACTTTTCCGGAAATGTGTGGCTGGGAACTATGGGGAATGGGCGTCTTATTCTAGTATGGAAGTAAGAGTCAGACGCCTACATTTGCCGGCCACACATTTCCGGAAAAGCATAGCCCGTCTAGAAGCCCCATAAGGCTTAGGCTGAGGTTGGCCAGCCATTTGTCTCACCGACAAAAGAGCTAACATTATCAAGCTAATGAGACAAAATTTTGGGTGGGCTACAGTGACCTTAACTACTCAGACTACTCCCTGGATTTTTTAAAGATCACTATCTCCCAAAGATATTAAAAGCAATTAGTATTCCCGCCGCAACCATTTTAAACGGTTACACAAATCTTCGATCCGGCGTACTGTAAAACGTCATTACGTGTCGCCGATCCGGACGAAATAATCCGGGTAAAAACCGGACCCCGATCAAACGGAGAAACGGGTTAATCCTCGCTTCAGCTGTCCGTAGTGTCCGTCTATCGAATCCATACTAATATTATAAATGGGAAAGTGTATGTGTGTGTTTGTTTGTCCGTCTTTCACGGCAGAACGGAGCGACGAATTGAGGTGATTTTTTAAGTGGAGATAGTTGAAGGGATGGAGAGTGACATAGGATAGTTTTAATCCCCGAAATCACCCTCTAAGGGGGTGAAATGGGGGGTAAAAGTTTGTATGGAGCTGCGATATAAACGAGTTCCACGCGAACGGAGTTAGTAGTAGCTACATTCAGCTTCGTAATAAGTGCGCATATATATAGGTAATTAAATAAATGTACAACCTAGAAACATCATAGTTATAAATAAGTAATTATGATAGTTTTAATACTGCATTTGTAATGTTAACTATTATTAGGCTGTTGACAAAAAAAACCGCTGGTAATGTAAGTAGTAGTCTTTAACATAGTGAAATTTATCAATGTTTCAGTTAGTCTATAACTAAAACTTGCATGCTCCTATAAGCAAAATGTACGCAGATTCTATATCAATATACACCAACAAATTACCTACTCCACTACATTTTTGCAAATCAATATTCTTATTCTTATTTTTAAACTAGTGGGTCTGTGAGCAGTAGAACTCGCATGTCTAGCTTTTTTAAAGTTTTATTTTTTAATCAACGATGTACCTGTATCGACAAAAAAACTGAATAATTATTGAAACTGCTCACAAAATTTCACGGGAATCGGTTGGGAAATGCGACGCGTAGAGTAGAATAGCCGTACAGCCGGACATACAAACGAATTTTTGCTCAAACTGAAACGGAGAACTTCGTGCGCTGCGCTCGCTCGTTCAACTAACTCCAAATTTAGTCCGAAATATCCCTCTCCTCTAACCAGTCACCATCCAATAAAAAAAAACTATTGTAATAAATTTACTATATAAAATTAGGTAAGTACTATTAAAAAAAACTATTCAAAAAAATTATACTATTTTTCTTGATTTTATTTTTATATACTACTTAATATTAAGATTGTAGTACTTTAAAATTCTTGCATGTTGGCCATTTATAAGCATTATGTAAAAACCGATCGCTCTCTTAGAACTATGTCGTATAATTCGTAACTATAGCCCTAGCACAGGCCTCTGTCTTTTTGGGCTGTTACCACACACTGCCTCTGTCTCTAAACACTTACTTATCTGAACCATTATTTAGACTAAGAATAGTGATATACTTGATGTAAAGATTTGTTAATAAATAAATAAAATAAAATCAACTGTAATACTCGGGGCCTAACTGTGCCCAGCACCCCAGCAGTGGGACGTATAGGCGAGTGGTATTAGCTTCTGCCCGCGACTTCGTCCGCGTGATGGAACTCATTTATATCGTAACACCTTTACAAACTTTCGCCCCCTTAGACGATGATGCCCGGAATAAAAAATATTTTATACTCGTATGTTTTAATCCGGTTACACTATATGTATATATACTTACCTAAATTCATAACACAATTCTAATCCGTTTAGCCGTTTTTGCGTGATTGACGTTCAAACTTTAGCATTCATAATATTTAAAAAAATTGTAGCCTTAGGTCGGGCTGGAGACTCTCCATTTCAGACGTAAACTACACCTCGCAGTCCACTACTGTCTTCTACTCAGGGGGCAAATTGACAATCCAGTGGCAACGGAAGGCATTCGTCTTATTCGTCTATTCGTCCCAGAGCTGTACGGACGCGTGGGGCGCCGACGCCGCCCGCTGTTCGCCGCGCGGGCGGGGGCCGGGGGGCAGGGCCGCGCACGCGTCGCGCGAGTAACGCGCCTGGCGTTCGTGCGTCGGCGCTGCTCAATGAGCTGGTGCTGAGGCAGGATGCCGATGTGTTTGCAGACAAATGGCAGAGCCTACTTGCTAAAATAAGTGCTTTATCCAATACATTTAGTTAGTTCTACTTTTTATTGTTTGTTTAGCTGTCATACTTACCTATATTTATGTTATTTTTAAGTCCTAACATTGTAGGCGCTTTGGCAACACTGCTGGCAAGCCTGCTATGTAATATATTAAATAAATAAATAAATTAGTAGGGTATGCAAAATTTCGAGGGACACGACTCGCTCGACAGACTCCATCAGGCATTTTAAGTTTAATGAATGAGGTTTGCTCAAGATTTTCGCTACGGTGATAGAATGGTGCTGAAGTATACCAACAAAGTGAAAATTTAATTGATAAAATATAAAGTAGGGTAGACCGGGGTCGATAGTACCACGGGTCAATAGTACCATCGTCTATAATTCTTCAACCACATCGAAATATGCATGTGTGTATATACACCAGTGTGCCTTGAGCGTGTCTCTACCTGCTCACTAGTCGGTCACTCGCTGCCGTGCGAAAAGAATGTGCTATGCGACGATTTGCATTTTTGACTGACCAAAGTAAGTATTTGCGATTTACGTTTTGTACTAGCGTTTATAATTAGATAGTCGTAGTGTGAAACTTGTACTAAATTGTGACTCACTAGTTATTAAAGTTTTTAATATGTAACAGTGTGGGGGTCAGTTAGATATAGAAATCGAAATTTGTGAAGGTTAGTGAGTGCGAGTAAGAAAGGAGAAATGTACCACAACACTCGGGGTTAATTGTAACGTTACAATTGACCCAAAGTTTTTACACGACTGCTAAAATAGGACAATTGAAACTAATTATTTTTGTAACAAGTCACATCTCCGGTAGGTATTTTATGTTATATACCTATGATTCATACGACACTTCGGGATGTATATACATTATAATACCCGCAATGCCATCTGTTTTAGTGGTATTATTTAATATTTATTTGTGGTGAAGGATGGGGTTGATTGTACCAGGGCTATATTGTAACTATATGGGATTAGTAATTGTTAAATAATTTGTTATTTTGTTGTATTGAGATGTTCTTATTGATTGAAAGATGTGTGCTATGAGCACCCCTAAGTATTTTTTTATAATAAGTCGAAATAATATGTTTCAAAAACTTGGAAAGTTTTGTTACTTTTAGTTCTACTGAAATGCTACCTTTGTCTAGTGTAAATACGAGTCTCTATAATTAATACTAATGTACGTAACAGACTGATTCGTCTCAAGAAATTAAACATAATTACTGATTGATTAAAACATTATTTTGGGTTTTATTGACCTCTGATTATCTGGTACAATTGACCCGTACTAGGGATCAGTTGTAACACAAGGACTTCATGAACAAAAACTCAATTTGCACCATTCTGATGCCATTAAATGAAAATATATTTTTAGATTCTGATAGGCAATGAGACTATTATATCTTTAGCGATTTTTACGTGGTAGCGTTACATTCTGAGTTATTATTTTTAAAGTGGTACCATTGCCCCCGGTCTCCCCTACTTAAAGGTTAATCCTACTAATACAATAAATGCGAAAGTTTGGATGGTTGGATGATTAGATGTTTGAATGTTAGCTACTCAGCTCTCGGGGTGGTACACGAATCAGTTGGGGGCTGCAATCGTTAATAATTTACTTTAAAAACAAAGTTTTAACCGACTTCAATTTAGTCCAAGCCACGAGAACATTTCCTATTTTTTTTTTTTACAATTTACCACGTGAACTGATTTCCGATAGCAAATGCGTTGATTACTATAGAAAAAAAACCGAATCGCTGTATGAGGGCCGATAATATTTGAGGACTTCCATAGATTCCCCAAGATCATCACCAATGGCACTTCATTAGTTCCTATTTCAACGGAATCTTATCAGAACCTTAGACGTACTTTTGCACTTTTAAGTACATAATTGAGGAATTAGATAAGTCATCTGTGGTCTTTATCATCAATTCCTCGCCACCAAATTTATGATTCCGGATGTAAATACACGAGTTAAAATAGAAAATACCGAAATCCCTACACGCGTGCCTAATAAAATAGAGGAGTTCGCTCAATTCCTCATGGATCCCATCATCTAATTGATTTTTTTTTTAAATGGGACCCATCTGGTAGTATATACATACGAACAAAAAAAAAATTTTCGAATCGACTCATTAATGACGTAGTTCTGAGGTAACAAACATTAAAAAAAACAGCCGAATTGAGAACCTCCTCCTTTTTTTTGAAGTCGGTTAAAAAAAGGTAGGACCCACAGAGGCATGACGCTAGGGCACACTTTATATAATGGTAGGGCGGCACTGGTTCGTTCCGTAGGGGATACCAGAGCCGTCCGGACTTTAGTCGGTGCAAGTCTGACATTACGGCGCTATTCCCGTAACGCGGAGGAAATATATATTTTTTCTTTAGGCACAGGCTTGCGATTTTTTCAGCTCACAGACCTATTCGATTTTTGTAGGGCTAGGTGCCCTATTGGGTGTCTTCCAAACTATGATATAGATTTTAAAGATAATTAACAGTCCTTCTTTAACATACTTACCTAATATTAAGTTTAACCTTTATCTATGTTAAAAATGGACTTAAAAATCAAGGACTTAATAAGGAATCGGATGCAATAATTCTTCTTATAACAATTCATATGCAATAAAAAGTTACAATGCAAACTACCTGTCCTAGTTTTTTCATAAAGCTTCACAAAGCAACGAAGACCACAAAGGTAAGTCCCCGTATAAATCTGGGAAATACGGGCGAACTAAAAACTACCAACTGGCATATCCTGCCAGCTCATTACTGAGGGATGGGAATATATCGACAAAGAGTTATCGATATTACCGATACCGAAATATTTCATGCCATATTTATTTAAAAAATTGTTTATCTGATCAGCAATGTAACCAAGTATGTTACGTTAGTTATTTATTGAAATATTTTTGTTTCGTGTTATTTTTAATGAGAAAGTTACCCCGGTCATATTTTAAACGATAAGATACTTACAGAGAGAGAGATCATAATGAAAAATAAACCATCATCATCATCATCATCTGTAGGCCCCCGACAGGACTCGAACCTGCGATCCCTCTATTCCCGGTAAGTGCTTTAATCACTAAGCTACGTGGACAGTGACTGAAATTGCGTATCTTTCAACTATTTTCCTGCTACGAATAGCGACCTCTGTGTATACTCTTGAAAGGCTGACAGCCTTTGGGACCACTCTAACTCTACAACTAGCTATAGACGAAGGTGGTTTATTTTTCCATTATATTCTTTGTATCTGTATCATATCGTTTAAGTATGTATTTGTTTGTACACACACCAACATTCATTATTTCAGGTCAACGCGTAAGTAGCAAATAAAAGCAGGTGACAGCAAATCTTCACTCCGATTTACTATTAACTCGGTCTCTTTTCAGTGTAATGATCCATACTTATATTATAAATGCAAAAGTAACTCTGTTGGTTTTTCTGTCTCTGTAAGCTACTTCGTCAGTCCTAAACTACTCAATCAGTTTTAATGTATAATAATTTTGGCATGTAGAAAGCGAAGCTGGGGGAACCAGCAGCACAGGTGGTGCCGTTGGCACAGCTAGTGTTGTATAAGTATTTTCATACCAGACTTCTAGAATCTGAAATACAATCTTCTTGAATGATTTACTACTAATACTACTACACCAGTCACGAAATGATTATTGTATTTGATTCGATATCATAGTCCCTCTAGTAGGTACCATCCCGCACGTTCCACTCATCGTCATCCTCCTAGCGTTATTACCGGTAATGCCCCTAAAGAAGCCCGGAGTCCGCTTTGACACCTAATCCCAAGATTTGGCATAGGCACAAGATTTTAGAAAGCGACTGCCATCTGACCTTCCAACCCATTGGGAAAACCAGACCTTATTGGGATAAGACCGGTTTCGTCACGATATTTTGCTTCACCGAAAAGCTAACGGTAAATATTCCGTACGTAAGTTCCGAAAAACTCATTGGTGCGACTCGGGATTCGAACCCACGACCGCCGCTTGACAGCTGCATGCCTGAACCACTAGGCTACCGTAGCTCCATCTCGCACGTTCCACTATTCTATCGATATAGACATTTAACTTCCGCACCGCTACGATCAGAAAAGTCAATTCTCGAAAAGTAAAGAGAAACACTAGAAACTTACAATGACTCCGATGTTGTTGCCTTTTCCAACAAATTATGGCACAACGTATTTTTAATTAGGCTTTGTGTCTCTTGTAATGAGGTCTGCGGCTGTAGTGTACCTACCTACGGAAGGCGTAGCACGGTTGCCATTTTGTATTATGGCAATTGGCCGCATTTAGTGTTTAGCAGTAACACAATAGTTTACTGCTACATAAACGCATATTGCTTGTATCAGCGATAACTTGTATGTATAAAATAGGCTACACAGTTAAATAAAGGGTTCTTTTTACGGTATTTACTTAACCTATACTGGTGTATTACTTCGCTCCTCGTCACCAGTCAGCCCCAGACACCATCCCCATCATAAATTATCTCATGGCGACCTTCCAGTAAAGAATCAAGGAACTTCAAACGCAGTCAGAACGGGCCCGCTCCGTGCGCCTGCCGGAACGGGCCCCACCCAAGCTCCACCCCAGCCCCACATCAGCAAGAAGAACAAGAAAAATAATAACGAAGATTTTGAAGATTTTAGTAACACCCTTTGAAGAAAAAATATCCGAAATGAAGAAGACTCGAGTAAATAAAGAAGATACAAGAAAAAATACAAAGAAGAATTAGAAATAAGAAGAGCGTTGTCCAGGGTTTCCCGGGTCGCACATCAAGAGGTGTCCAGGGTTTTCCCGGCCCATGAACGAGAGCTGCAGCCACATCGAGCCACATGCAGCCACATCGAGTTCCACCCAGCCACTTCACGATGGCGCACCAGGGACGAAACGCTGCCACCAGGAAACCGACAGGTCACGCAAATGAAGTTTAGAAGTATTTTTTTATTTTTTACTATAGTTATTTTTTGATTAATTCGTATAAAAAGGTTGTCGCTGAAAACGTAGCATTCAAGTCTTATATTATTCAATTTTTTCATGATTTTAAAGGCATACAATTTCTAATTCTAGTGTCACTATCATTAAATTAGTCCAAAATCATTTTTTTAAAGTTTCGCAATATAACGCACTCGAGGCATCCGGTGCCGACGCGACACATTCCGCGCGTCAGCGAAATTGCATGTAGGTCGCGCGTGTACGCCGACTTGTAGTAACTTTTAAATAACTTTGAATGAAATTCGATACTCACACTTATAAAATTTTATACCAAGTACCAATTATAGTTTAGCTAATTATTGGATTGATCACCTGATAATTAGTCAGAGTTCAATTGATAACTGGTATTTATCTTTCCTTCTCTGCAGGGAGGCTAAGATTATTTAGACAAATGTAACAAATTAGTGAGACATATAATTACAATTACGGATTCATTCACAAGTTTTTTTTATTTATTTTTTAGTAAAGATACAGTTTTTTTTTTAATAGAGTCAAGTATATTCATATGGTACGTGAGTTAAGTGGAAGTTAAGTTAGAGCACTAGTCCTTAGATTTGATCATGGTGTCTGGACTACCGTGCCCTCCGTGAGAATTTTTAGAGACCATTGTTGTCTTACTGTAGATGTGACTCTAAGTACAGGCGACCGAAAGTGAGGCCTGATATGCCATTATTGTTGATAGGGTGACCATGCCCTTGGGTAACCATTCCCATTTTTATTGACAGAATTTGAGGCATGCACGGAAGCATAGCCAAGTTAATGTCCTTGATCATAGTCGACCTTCACAGGTGTCCGTGAAAGGCTTAACACTTATATTATTAGGAGCTGAGGACTCCGATGGCATTAGATTTTTAGAATATTGAGTACCGATACCGCAAAGAGTAATGATATATAAAAGATTGAGAATTTTAAATATAAACATATAGTAAAAGAAGTTATTAAGTTGTCGTAACAATGAAATATGAAATGAATAATAATTACTTTTTAAATAGCTACAATATAATAATTTAAATATTTTCAACAGTGACACTAGGAAATATTTCGTACAGGGAACCAACTTCTTTTATTGACTTCTTTAATGAAATGTGTAAACTTAATATACGTAATATAAATTAAAATAATCTTCAAGTGGTCCCTTAATAAAAAAAAACAACTATATTGTAAGCAAGTAACATGCGTTAATTTTTTTTTTTCTGTCACCCCGGGGGTGAAGGGAACTTTCGGGGGAGGTGTAGTATGGCAATTGGCCGCATTTAGTGTTTAGCAGTCACACAATAGTTTACTGCTACATAAACGCATATTGCTTGTATCAGCGATAACTTGTATGTATAAAATAGGCTACACAGTTAAATAAAGGGTTCTTTTTACGGTATTTACTTAACCTATACTGGTGTATTACTTCGCTCCTCGTCACCAGTCAGCCCCAGACACCATCCCCATCATAAATTATCTCAATTTTATCACTTATCGCTGTGGATAAGACATCCGTCACTCTCGCACTCGCATACTAGTCAGAACGTGACGGTTGTCTTATCCACAGCGATAAGCGATAAAATGGCAACCGTGCTACGCCTTCTGATTTCTTTATACCACGGCGGTGGCAAACAAGCATACGACCTGATTTTTAGATATATATTTTTGACTATATGATTGTTTATCTGATTTAATCGATACATGATAAATAAATAAATAAATAAATATAAGGGGACAATCTTACACAAATCGACCTAGTCCCATAGTAAGCTCAGTAAGGCTTGTGTTATGGGCACTAGACGACGATATATATAATAGTGTATGAGCCAGTTAGCCCAGACATTTGTAGTTGTGTTGGAGTGCGTTGAGAGAACGGAGAAGTTGAGGTATAGTTATTAAAATGATTTATTATTTTTAAGATATAAAATAGTTTGACTTATTGGCTGTTCCCTCAGTTGATGCTTATCGTTTGCGAGTTAGGTTTGCACTAATATAATTTACTTCATGATGTCATATTGTAGCGCGGCCTAAAGTAGGTCGCAACGTAAACGGAAAAATGTACAGTGGTGAGACTGTACATACTGGCAACCCCAAAAGAAGGGGAAAGAAAAGATAATTTTCAAGTAGAAGGAAAAGCCATTACAAAAATTACTTAATAAAATTCAATTCAATCTAAATTGAATGTGACGTTGTCGTTGGCGGCTCGATGACGGCTCGGGAGCTGTCCCAGGCTGCTCGTTGACCTAGCTGCAGCTCGTGGTAGGCTTCTCTCTTCTGGTATAGGTTGAAGTTCAATATCCTCGTAGTGTGGCTTCACTGATTGCAGTGAACATTGTTTCTTTTTCTTCAGGTTACAAATATGAGGATAGCGTCTTCCCACTCCCCAAAGAATGGCAGTGACGACGGCCGCAGCAAGTAGAAAGTAACATATAGCATATTGATGGATATCGTGAGTAGTGAGAACGGTTGGGAAGTTTTGTTCCTTGTTCCGTTGGTTGAGTAGTCTCTTGTCGATTTCTTCGATATCTTGATAATTGAGTTCGGAAAAATGTTGATTGGGTATGTTGTGGTAGGTTAAATTTGCAATTCGGTTGATCGACGATGTTATCGAAGGCACGTTGATGACGTAATCCAACATCACCTTGCTGTTGTATTGATTAAGCGAATGAATAGACAGGTATTCTGATTGCAGCATGCAGCCTTGTTCTAAAGTAATTATTCCAGACGACGTCATTGTGTGTGACGTCACATCTTCTTCACATATGACCCGTAATGTGCAGGTATCGCAACAAATGACGAGCCAAGTGTTCGGTGAATGCAACTCGATCCAGGCGTTTTTACATGACGTGTGTGTTATGTCACATGGAGTTGTGGTGCGATGACCTATTAGTTTTGCCTCGCATGGGGTCTTATCGTTATGAAAGTTGAATACTGGCAGGTTTTTGTTGCATATAAAGTTGTCAAGTTTTAATTGGACACATTGTTGAAGGTCTTCTTCTTTAAACGAAATGTAGGTATTTTTCTGAAAGTTCACAGCTATGTATCTTGCGCTAGTCTGAACTATGACGTAGTCTTGAGCCGTTTTGACAGGTAACGGGATGGCACGATGTAACGAAAAAACTTCGTCCGAAATGAGTGGTATATGCAGCTCGAATAAAAAATATTTGTCAGTGACTCGCGCTTTGACATATAATAGTTTGTATAAGTTCTTGATGTCTTCTCGTATGTTATCCACGGGCAGCGACAGAGTTCTGGGTAGTTTTCCCGCAATGACGTTCATCTGTTCTATCAGATTTACGGGTGTGACGAGGTGCACGTCGATATGACCTTTATATACATCAGTTAAAGTGTTAAACAGCATTTCTTGCATGTTCTTCAGGTTATTAATAAGTAGATAGGCTGACAAAGCAGCAGAGTTAAAGTAACTTGTGGCCATTGCTATTTCCACTGCCGACTCAACTCTGGCGAAGTTTATATCCGTTTGATTCATGAAGTTTTCTATGACCTCAAACTATTCCTGAATGTTGACTTCATTTTTCTTCAAAACCTTGTTTTCCATCTCTACAATGGACGTTTGGTTTTTTATAAGTTCAAGTAAGAAGTTTTCGTTGTTATGCACGTTTTCTATGTCGCTTTTATATTTTTCGGCGAATCGTTGATCCAGAATTCCGAATAAACTGTTAGTTATGTATCCCACGCCATCTATGAGTCCTCGTTTCTTTCTGTCAGTTAGATGCCTTTGCGGGGTGAGTAACATAGTGTTGTAGTGCTGCAAGAGATCCATTTCATGGTACAACTGGTTAAGCGTAGTTTTGCAGTACCTCGGGTCTGTTTTCTGGCACCAGTCGTCCACTCCTTGCAGGACTAGGACAAGTCTCAATGCGACGAACTCCATCCCAATAGTTAGTTAAGTTGTAGTACATCAGTAATATCCATCTGTTATGAATAACTTGTACTTTGCCTATCGTATCGTAGTATATAGGTCGCTCGGGTTCCAGGTTCGTAATTTGAGCTGATGTCGGCACGCCGGCTGACCGTGAACTTGTCATGAGTGCGCACATGGTTATGAAAGCTGTAAATAGTGTTAGAAAACATTGTTTTGTGTTTTTATTCCTTAGCATGGATCGTGCAGGTTTCTTCGAGTTGGTTCGTGACGTTTGTACGTCGTTTTGTGTACCGTTTGTTTCCAATGGTAATGGTGAAAGTTTGAGGATGGGCCGTTTGAATGTACCCGTTTGAGTTTTGATTGTCGTTACACGTACGTAACCGTCGGAGCCGGGGTGGACCTTTACAACGCGACCCAGGGCCCATTTTCCTGGTGGCAAGTTGTCCTCCTTCACAAGCACGATGTCATCCTTTTTAATGTTTTTTGTAGGTATATTCCATTTGCTTCGACGTTGAAGTTGAGTTAAATAGTCGCTAGACCAAGTTTTCCAGAATCGTTGCATCATTTGTTCAGTTAGTTGCCAACGTCGTCGCAGGTCGATGTTTTTGGAGTCCATGTGGTCTGAGTGGGGCAGCGACAGTGTTGATGTACCCGTCAGAAAATGTCCCGGAGTAAGACAATTGTAGTATTCGTCGGGGTCCTCAGTAAGAGGACACAACGGCCTTGAATTCAGACACGCTTCGATTTTCGTCAGCAACGTGGTGAATTCTTCAAAAGTTAGTTTTTGCTCACCAAGTACTCTTTTCAGATGATACTTCAAAGACTTTACTGCAGCTTCCCAAATCCCACCTCCGCTGGGAAACGCCGGTGCGTTAAAGTGCCACTCCACTTCCATTTTTCCAATTTCATCGAAAAAAATTGAGTTTGTCAACATTTGTTTGAATTGGCCGAACTCTAGTCGTAAAATTTTGGATGCTTTAATGAAGTTTGATCCGCAGTCCGAGTAGACATGTTTAGGCTTGCCTCTGCGGGCGCATAATCTTTCAAACGCCGCGAGGAAGGTTTCAGCGCTCATGTCGGATGTGAGTTCTATGTGCACGGCCTTGGTGGCCAAGCACACGAAGATGACGATATATCCTTTCGACGTTTTGACACCTCGTCCCTTGTTTATTTTGACATCAACGTGTCCCGTAAAATCTACTCCCGTGTGAGTGAAGGGCCTTGAAGGGTTAGTTCGTTGCGGTGGTAAGTCCGCCATTAGTTGGTAATTATCGGATGGTTTAAATCGGTGACAGCGTATGCAGCCTCGCAGTTGTTCTTTTACCGCCCTGTTTCCACCGATTATCCAATAACGTTGCCTTATGTAGTTGAGGGCTTGTCGCGCCCCGCCGTGTAAAGTTGCCATATGACCGTGGTGAATGACAAGGTAAGTTATTCGCCCTTTCCTGGGTAAGATGAGAGGATTTTTCATCCCCGGCGGTAAGTTAGAGCTGCTTAGACGTCCTCCAATGCGAAGAAGTCCCTTTTCATCCAAGTAAGGTTTCAGCTTGTATATACAGCTCCTTTTTGTTAAAGTTCCGTTTTTTAATAGCAGTTTATATTCCACCGGAAATGACATTCTTTGTGCGCATGTAGTTATTTCGTCATTAGCGGCGAGTAATTCGTTTGTAGTTAAATAGCTGCTATCAGGTTTCTGTTTGCGACGTAAAGTTGCAATAAATCGCAATATCCACGCGGTGATTCTTATTACTCGTGTTAGCGAGCTGTGATTTTGAAGTAGGTTATTAATAAAGTTATCATGATTTGTAGTTAGGGTTGGCCCTTCTTTTTTCGCAGTTCCGATGTTAGTTGTAAAGTGACAATTTAAGTTCAGAAGTGCTTCTTTCTGGTTAATTCCGTCAAGTGACGGTCCGTGCCACCAGAGGTCAAAGTTAATCAGCTTGCTCGGGTACATTCCTCTAGAAGCGCAGTCAGCAGGGTTCTACTCAGATTTGATGTACTGCCACTTCTCTGCTGGTATTACTTGTTTAATTTTTGTCACTCGGTTAGCCACGTACTTTTCCCAACGTGCTACATCTCCTTGGAGCCAAGCTAGGACTATTTGGGAGTCACAAAATCCTTGTATAGTTATGTCGTAGTCTTGGTACGCTTCCATCACTTTCTTCATGAGTTGCGATAGTAAAAGGGCTCCGCAAAGTTCCAGTTTCGGCAGAGTAGTTTTTTGAGATATAGGGGCAACCCTAGTTTTGGCAGTTAGTAATGTCGTTCTTGGCTTTCCGTTTTCGTCGTTGGTGCGAGTGTAAATGACACAGGAAAAGGCTTTTTCGCTTGCGTCACAGTAGCCTAGAAGTTCGATCTGTTTTGTTGTGCCGCCGATCCATCGGTTAAGTTTAACCTTTTTTAATAGAGGTAGTTCGTTTTTTAGCTTTAGCCATTGTTCTTGTATGTCGACAGGTAAAGCTGCGTCCCAGGTTAGGTGAGGGCTGGTCCACACCTTTTGAAAGATTAGTTTAGCTGTCACCGTGACAGCACTATACCAGCCTAAGGGGTCGTATAGGCGTGATATTTCTGATAAGAGATCCCGTTTAGTTAATGGGTATCTAGTTTTTTCGGATAAGTTCCAATTGACCACAAAAGTGTCCAAATTAGGATTCCAGCCAAGTCCTAAAGTTCTCGTGGAGTCTTCATGTTTGAAGTCGAATATGTTTGTCGAAATCTGATCTTCAGTTAGGTTTTCAAGTAAAGCCGGGTGATTTGCTGACCATTTTCGTAGGTTCATGCCGCCGCCTCGGAGTAGCTCGATTAATGATTTTTGTAGTTGTTTTGCCTCTTCCATAGAGTTGTGACCGCTAATGAGGTCATCGACGTAAAATTAGTTTTTCAGTACTTTGGCAGCAGCGGGATGTTTGTGTCCGTCGTCAATGGCTAGCTGCTTGAGAGTTCTCATTGCTAGCCAAGGCGCACATTTATAACCATAAGTCAAGGAACATAGTTTGTATTCCCGAAGGTTTTCAGAGGGTGAGTCTCTCCATATTATCTTTTGTAAGTGACGTTGTTCTTCAGAAATCCAGATGCATCGATACATCATTTGGACATCCGCCGTAAAGGAATATTTGTAGGCTCTCCATTTCAGCAGTAGTGATTGAATGTCTTTCTGTAGGTTAGGACCCTTTTCTTGTAAGCTGTTTAAGCTGTAGCCGGTGCTTGTTTTTTGGGAAGGGTTGAACACGACCCTTAACTTGGTAGTGGCGGCGTTTTCTCGTAGGACTCCATGGTGTGGTAGGTAGCAGTCTCGAGCTGATGTTGAGGTTGAAGGTATCATATGCTGAAGGTCGGAGTATTCTTTTATGAAATCTTTGTACATTTCGGCGAGATTAGTTTGCTTCTGTAGTTTTCTTTCTAGCTGTAAAAACTGAGAGATGGCAACCGATTTGGAATTACCCAGTTTTTCTTCGAAGTTAGCGCGCATAGGCATCGGGACCTCTCTGAACAGTTTTCTGGTAATAGTCTTCGCAGTAATCGTCTTGAGAGATTTCCTCGTCGATTTGAGTGATTTCTTCGTTTTCCCAAAACTTCGTAAGTTCTTCCATGTTAATTAATGTTACATGACAGTTATAAGTTTGTAGTTTGCCGCAGAGTATCCATCCCAGATGCGTTTGTTGGGCGATAGGAGCTTGTTGATCGGCCTTCAATACACCCTCCATAATAATGTCGGCGTAAACGTCCGCCCCAAGCAGTAGGTCTACAGGGCGGGACTCGTTATAATCGATGTCGGCTAGTTTCAAGTTTTCTAAATGCGGCCAGTTTCCTTTCTTGAAGGTGGAGTTAGGTAGATTGTTCGTTATTTTGTTGAGAATCAACGCTTCAGTTTTAAATGAGTAATTGGAGTATAATGACTTGCAGGTCAGTTCTACTTTTCCTTTACAGTTGCCAGACAAGTTTCCAATTCCAGATACAGTTGCATTCAGTTTGTTCCTGGGCAGTTTTAGTAGTTGTGCTGCGTTCTGAGACAGCAAGTTCACCTGCGAACCCTGGTCTAAAAGAGCACGAAGCTTGATAAATGTTCCATCATGAGATTGAATTTGAAGTTGAACCGTGGTTAGTAGGACTTCTATATCCTTTGTAGCCAGGTGATGGTTCGATGCTTGTTGAGTTGCAGTAGATGGAGTAGGCTCGTTGGTATTTTTTCTAGTATAAGAGTTAGTTATTTGTTTCTTCATTACGTTGTGCAACAATGAATGGTGTTTCAAGTTACATTCTTTGCAAGTTTTATTAGATTTGCATTGTTTCTCGCCGTGACTGTACAAGCAATTTTTGCACACTTGCAGTTTCGCAACAGTGTAATTCCGCTGCGGTATGTCTAGGTCGATGAACTTCTGACATTGCATCAACACGTGTGCCTCGTTGCAAAACGGACATTGACCATATGCCGTATGATATGTTTTTGAGTTATTTTTGTAGAAGTTGTAGTTAGTTTTCTTGACTGGGTAAGAAGCTTCCTTGTTGAAAGTTTTCACGGTTGCTGGTTTTTGCTGGATGGCGACTTCTTTTTTAGAGCGTTTTATGGTTTCGTAAGCCATGAATTTACTTTCGAGAAAGAAGAGAAAGTCGTGCAATGCCGGAACTTCCCTATGATCTTGGAGGTCTCTTACGTAGTCGGTATGCGTAGTGGCATCCAGTTTCATCGTCATTAAATGTACAATAACCGGATCCCAAGTTGATGTATCTAAGCCGATGTTTCTTAGTCCGCTTAGACATTCAGTTATGACGTCATGCATTCTTTTGAGATTGTAGGCGTCCGGTTGCTGAATAGTAGGTAAATTCAGCATAGTGTTCATGAAAGAAGTAAATTGTAGGCGTCGATTGTCGTACCTTTGGTTCAAAATGTCCCAGCATGAGTTGTAATTATCGCCGTTGATAGTAAGATGCTGGACTAATCTCTCCGCCTCGCCTCGAAGCTTAGTCTTGAGATGCTGCATTTTTTGTGCTTTGTTTATCGTTGGGTTGTTATGGACGGTTTCTATGAAAAGATCCTTAAAAGAAATCCATTGGTTGTAGTTGCCTGAAAATTCGGGAATCTCAATCCTAGGTGCTGATCGCTGGTAGTGTGCAGTTGACCAAATCTTGCTGTTAAGTTCTTTTCGCATACAGTCGTACTTGTTCTCGATGTCTACGAACATGTTGTAGTAAGTTTCGTGCGATCCTTTAAGTACGCCATCTATTTCCCAGTGCAGTTTATCGATGTCTGACCATTTTGATTTCAATATGTTGAGATCATCATCTAGTTCCCATTTTTCATTGCTAGAGACAGTGTCGATTTTTGACATTGCACGATCAATTGCTTTGAAGTTACATTCTTGTTTATTTAGTAGCAAGATGACGTCGTCGTTCGCTTCGTCGTCCAGTAGTCCCGTCAGGTCAAATTTGATTGAACTCTTCACTGTACTTTCAGTTAGTTTATGCATTAATGTTAGCATATCCGACTTGGTGTTTTCATACATGGCCTTAGTTTTGCTGTATATGTCTTCCAAGAAGTAGTTGATGCTTTTGTCCTCGATTTCCTCTTCAAGGACTGCATGTTGGTTTTCGAAGTCCGCCCAAAGGGCGTCGAGAGTTGAAAGCCGCTTGTTTAAGTAGTCATGAGATTTTCTTGCTGCGGAGTCTTTCTTGTAGTTTACACAAAAAGTTTTGATTTTTTCAAAGCAGTTTTGCTGCTGTTGAAGCCGTCCAGTCATGGTGAGTTAAGTTGGATAGTTGTCACGTTAGTTAAAGTTGAGCTTGGAGTCTGTTTAAAGTTGAGTTTGACGTTAGTTTAACGTTTATACGTTGCACATCAGTTGAGTTTGATGCAAGTTAATTTAAAGTTTGAGTTTGACGACAGTTCAGTTGTGTTAAGTTAGTTAAAAGTTGTAGTTATGTACCGTAACTCTGGAAGCCTTCTCCATAGTTATCCGACGATAGTTCTTGATCTTCGCTGGTCAAGTTGCTTCCCGGCACCCTTCTTCAGTCTTCTAAGTCCGGACCGGGATGGCCGCGCAGTGGTCTTATTCGGCCACACTAGTTTTCACAGGTAAACAGTGCCCCTGCACTCTATACACGATATGTGCGCCTTCTCAATTTACTGGTGGAACCCGCTTGTGGGAAGCCAGCAAACCGAATCGCTATCGCAATAAAGTCACAGAAAACACCACATACCTGTTAGTTTCGAAGGACCATTATGTATGAGCCAGTTAGCCCAGACATTTGTAGTTGTGTTGGAGTGCGTTGAGAGAACGGAGAAGTTGAGGTATAGTTATTAAAATGATTTATTACTTTTAAGATATAAAATAGTTTGACTTATTGGCTGTTCCCTCAGTTGATGCTTATCGTTTGCGAGTTAGGTTTGCACTAATATAATTTACTTCATGATGTCATATTGTAGCGCGGCCTAAAGTAGGTCGCAACGTAAACGGAAAAATGTACAGTGGTGAGACTGTACAAATAGATATAAACACTTAAATACAGAAAATATCCATGACTCAGAAACAAATATTCGTGCTCATCACACAAATTGATGATTTGAGGATTCGATTGTGTGTCTCAATAACTAAGGGCCAGTATTCATGCTTAGACCAACTCGCTCGGAGGCTTTACTGAGGTCATCGAGCACAGTACTCAAGTCCTCCATGGTCTCAGCCAAGACTACTATATCATCAAACTATGCTACTTTTTTGCCTACTATGTTATACAACGCGTAGAACTAAATCGTAGGACAAAACGGACTATAAAATAAAACAAAGTGATAAATTATGTACTTTTATTGTATTAATATAATCCAACGGGAATAAATAAATATTCGAAAATAAATAGTTTTGGAAAAAGACAGTGATTTGGTTCATTTGAAAATGCTATCCAAGATATTAAAGATAAGTTTTTTTATAATTGTCATAATATGTATATTATAGCAGCGTTAAGTTTACAATAGTGTCCTAAACAAGTATATCAAAATATTTTGACACTATTACTTGATATAGAATTATAACTATTATGATAATTATTATGACTTTGATTATATCTAAATCATCTCGACAGGTCAATTTATTTAACATTCAAATGTACTTCTTCATTCACTTTAAATGCAACAGGAATGCTTAAAATTAACACTTTGTTCAATACAATTGAAAAGGAAAATATATATAAAAATATACAGATACTTTTTTTGTGCAAAAGGTCACTTTGGATCTTATTAACTAACGACAAGCCTAACTATTAGATGTCCTAAGCCTAACTCCTTATGCAAAAAAGCAAAGAAAGAAAAATGATAGTACATAAAATTACATTTCCAAAACTGTATCTTTGCAATTACTTAATTTTTACACTTATCATCCATGCGTGACTTTTATCGAGATTTCGATTTCAATCGTTAAAACAGTAAAAAAATAGAGCGTTTTACAAATACAGTCAATTGTTTATCAGTATCGGCCTTTTTAGAAGAATAATTTGACATCACGATCACGTATATCGAACAATCGTGGTCAAATATAATTTAATGAATTATCGATAACAATCTTGCACTGAGGACATCCTTGCGATGTCACATCATTTTAAGTGTGTAACGTTACTAAGTTACTTCGGCCAGTAAAGAAAGTTGAACTTGAAATAATGTTCTTAAGGAAATAAGTACTACATTGACTTGTACACCAGACTTTAAGTGAAATATGCATCTAAATACAACACAGTGTTCGATGGCTCCAAACGTAGTTAGGTGTCCATTTCTGAAAAATTAATAACGTTTTAATATAATGCCTATTAATTGCTCATAATGGAGATTTGAACCATTTCTTAATTTCATTGTTGTGTTGCGTTCCGTGGGTCTGAAAATCAGCGCTGTAGGTGTCTGTCTGACACCTCGGCATAATGCTGAGACAGCGACCGATTCACTGCCGCGAAGACACACATTATACTATGTGAATTTTATTGTATTTTTTGTCTCTGTGTCTTTTGTGTAGTAAATGTCTTCTTTCTTTCTATTTAATTTTATCAAAACGGTGGCAAACAAACGTACAGACCCCCGAACTCCAGGTAGGACAATAGCCTTTATATGCTCGCAATTTGACGATCGCTTCAGCCTAGTTGGTAGTGACCCTGCCTACGAAGCAAGAGGTCCTGGGTTCGAATCCCGGTAAGGGCATTTACTCGTGTGATGAGCACGAACATTTGTTCCTGTGTCATTGATTTTTTCTAGGTATTTAAGTATTTATATACATATGTAGTATATAAGTATGCTTACCGTCTTCTAGTACCCATAGTACAAGCTTTGCTTAGTGGGACTAGGTCGATTTGTATAAGGTTGTCCCCTAATATTTATTTATTTATTTTATTCTGGTATTTTGAGCATATAAAGGAGGTTAACATGCCTTCTCTATATGTGTATCAATGTTAATTTATTTCTTACTTTCTCTGATAAGGATTCGTTCTATTATACATTTCAAATGGAATTCGCGGCCAGTAGCCCTGACCAACTGAGCTATCGGCACCATGCCCGGTTAACGAATTTTTCAGCCCCGTCTTAGGGAGGCGTGTAGCGACGTGTACCTCGTAGACTCAGGCTTTTTAACAGCTGAGTTACAATGCAGCTCTCTAACCATCAACCCAACATATCCTCAGGACCTTACTGGCGAACTTACTGCCCACTGGGAACACAACACCAGGGTTACTAAGACCGCGGACTTCTGTAAGGTACTTTCCTATTCGGGCTATTCCAGGTCTATCGCACAGGTTCCATATGGATCTACCGGGATATTAATTTTGAAGGAAATTTCCCAGAAGTACCATATGGAACTAATGGTACATATTCCCCTGTTCCACCTATCCCTACCGGGTTGTCTCCACTGGTAGGGGTGCATGGTTGTTTTTCATATCACACGTCTACCTCTGCTAAAAAAGTACAACATTTGTCTATATTTATTGTATATATATATCATTTCCAACCAGTGTTCGTCATTTCCGGTAGTTAAAACGTCAATTCTGTACACATATCGTCATTTCCGGAAAATGATAAAAGGAACAATTAATAACTCTTAAAGTATAAATTGCATAAGCGTGCCCTTCACGTTAATAGTAATGTTTGAACGCTGTTAATCGTGTACAGTCACAAAATAGTAATAGTATATTTTTTTTTAAATGGTCAAGGAAATTGTTGGAGAATCAAAATTATTTGATTCACCCTAGAGCACATCTCCAACGATAGGCAGGTACTCAAATGATTTAAAACTAAAATAAAAACAAAACCAGGTGTAAAGCCTAGTATGTAGTTCCATATGGAACTATTGGGATCATCAGTTTGACATTTACAAATGTACCGATTGTTCCATATGGAACTAGAAAATATGGAACTTCTGGGATAGACCCGCTATTCCAAATCTGAGCGAGATGACTTTCCACTGCATACCTTTACTTTGCTTTCTCATCCTTGACCTCCGTGACCTTGGAGCTGGTGGGGTTGTTCTTCCAGATGTAGTAGGTCAGGGACGAAGCATACCCAAGCCAGGCCAGGTACGGCAGCATGAGAACTCCGGCAGTTTTGTTGACGCTGGCGAAGGATATGGTGGTGACGGTGGCGGCGCCGGATAGGACAGCGATTTCTATCAAAGCCTGGAGTGAGAGGAGATTATTATACATTAGGGTCCGCCCGCAACTTCGCCTGCGTAGACCCGGGATAAAAACTAACCTATATTTTAATCCAGGCTATAAACTATCTTCGTGCAAAATTTCATCCAAATCGGTTGTGCCGTTTAAGTGTGATTGAGACAAACAAACATCTAAACATCCAAACATCCAAGCATCTAAATATCTAAACATCCATACTTTATCTTTTTCCCGCGCCTTTGTCCGTTTGGTTTAATTAATGTAAAATATGAAATTCAAAGGTGCATGTCGAGTCTCCAACCCGCACTCGGCCAGCATGGGGACCACTACCGATTCCGTTTGTGGTGGTTTAGAGGCCGAAAACTCGATTGAGCTCGGTTAAATTTCCGGGAAAATTCGCTTTCTCCATATTTTCACAGAACAATTCACGATCTACCAAGATTCGACTTGCTATGATTCGAATGGCTTGTTACAGGCTAGTCTAGCAGCTAGACTATAGACAAAATTTCTAATAATTTCCACTGTTTCTCGGGCCTGAAAAGATTCACTTTTTAACCCCCGACGCAAAGAGAGGGGTGTTATAAGTTTAACGTGTCTGTGTATCTATGTATCTGTGAGTGGTAACGTAGCGCCCAAACGGATGGAGCGATTTGAAGGCGGTTTTTTTGTCTCATAGATAATTTTATCCCGAGTGTTCTTAGCCATGTTTCATCAAAATCTGTTCAGCCGTTTTTGAGATATTGGACTTTGAAATGAAAATGTCGGGGGTTTTTCAACTTTTCTAAGTTGTAGTTATAATCCCAGTTCATAATCGCGATTCGAATCCGAGTTCTGGGGTTAATTTCTGGGATAATTCATCCGATTCCAAAGATTCTTTAATTTTTTACTTAGATCGCGAATATATGCATATGCTATATTTTATTGACCAACTTACAAGTTTGAAGTCCTTAAGGCCGAAGAAAATAGGCGTCCAGGCCCAGTTGAGAAGCAATTGGGTACTGTACAGTGTCATGGGTACGACGGCGCGCTCTGGAAACAAACAGACAAAACATAAACAAATATTAGCCACTCACGTGCTTGTGGCAACCACAGTTGCCAATTTCGCAGACCCCTAAACTGGTGGTGGCAACTGTGGTTGCCAAGCGAAGTATGGGCTTCTTTGACAAAGAAAAAGTTAAAGGAGTTCAATCTACCTTTTATAAAATCGGAAAGCAAGTGAGTGGTTAGGGGTCAAACTAGCTATCGGACTATCTCCATGGTAAGCTCAATAAGGCTTGTGTCATACTACTATGTACTACTACTAAGGGGCCGCGCCGATCATAAATTACGTCATCGTTTTTTGACGATTTGCCCCGCCTTGAAATGCCCCGCCTAATAAAATGACTGTCATCATCCAATGGCCAGCCCCCCTATTTTAAAATGACACATACTATACTACCATTATACGACACTTTATAGACTAACGTCGGTAATAGACGACAATCTCTAGACCAGCGCTGGCCACCAGGACAGCACAACGCTCCAGATGGAACCGTTTCGTGGCAATGTTGTGCATGTAAATGTTGTTGTCATGAATAAATGTTATTCTATTATATTCGATTCTACAAAATTCGACACTAAAAAGTACCGGCCCTAGCCATCAATCAGTTTGGCACGAAAGGCGCCCATTGTCGCTTACACTAAACATGCCAACATTTTCTGTCGCTTGATTTTTTCCCGCCTTGGCATTTTGGCACCCTTTGATATCTGACACCTAGACTTTAAATATATTGAAAACATCTAAGACTCACAAACAAGTATTCATGCTCACACACAAATATTTGCCGGGATTCGAACCCAGGACCGTCCATTTCGTAGGCAGGCAGGGCGAACAGAAATAGTATAGGATGCTGGTCCAATTGACACAGGCAGACTTAATGCTTTATAAGATTCTCTACCAGTCAACCTTAAGTCAAAGCAGATAAAATATGGGCAGTGCAACTTAATTCAAACAAAAACTCTTTAACAGGTCCAAAGAAGGGATGCAGTAAAATACGATGCAAAATAATACAATATAATATAAAAATATATATTAATACATACATACACATACATATTAATATAGATAAAACTTACAAATCAGATAGATATCAGATAGTTCTGCTATAGCAAATAAAGTATTTAATATAACAATTTACTAAACGATTATTATATTTTTACATGTTGCTATTCATCAATACATGTCGAACAGGTTGATATATCTATCTCGATCATTCAAGCGATAAAACCATATCTTAAGATAAACAACGTGTCCACTTCACTACCCTGCGTTTATATAATGCAGTAAGCAACTAAACATATGACGGCCGATCCACGAAATAAACCCACGGAATATGGTAGCCAAGTTTGGGAATATATAATTGAACAGAATTAAAATGAATCAGAATATAGCCAGACGGAGCGACAGACGATATGTGGCTCAAGACTAGTGGCCGCGAAGGGTTACCTTTGTTTTACCAAAAAAAAATTGACAAATTATCACTTCCCAAAACATTTTTCGTAGAATTTCATTTTCCAAATAATTGTTTGCCAAATTAACACTCGACAAATAATTCTTACGCAAACCTTATGTTTGGCATATTCATGTTTAGGCAATATCTCGTTTACCAACTCAGGGACAAATTTAAGGAGGCAAACATTCTTACTGTAGCATGCCAATACATTCTTGAGAATATCATGTATGTGCGGAAAAACCTTCACGAGTTCAAACTCAACAGCGATATCCACGACTTCAACACCAGAAGTAAAAACAAGATCGCAGTGAAGGCCAATCGTCTCCGCAAGGTTAGCACGTCGTTCGTGGGGAACTGCATACGTTTTTATAATAAAATACCCCCCGAAATTGTTAATTTACCGTTCAGTCAATTTAAGTCTCATGTTAAAAGTAATTTGCTAAGCAAGGCGTATTATACTGTCAACGATTTCTTAAACGACAAAAATGCCTTTAAGCCAGTAGTAGGCTAATTCTATTAGGAATATACCTAAATACACATTATAAGTACCTACCTGAAATAATTGTTCCATTTTATGTAAGAAGAGAGCACGTAATGCTGTTTCTCGCCGAGCAAGTCGCTTATTAATCTTTGTTCTTAACACTGTCCGGTGGCTTGAATATGTCATGCTCGCTTAAAGGGCTTTGCTTACGGTGGCGTCGTTGATCGGGTCGCCACCTTCCCTAACATATGGTTGAGGGAGGCGATGGCTGAGATATGCGTCATACTCGTGATCGGGTGCTGTTTGTGGAGTCCGGACTGTTCATGCTTGCAAGGGCATAGTACCTAACTTCTTAAATACTAGTGTTATTTTATTATTATTGTATTGACGAGAGACATCATTCCGATCTTGACACGTTTTATTGTTATTGACCATGTACATCACTGACAATATTACATTAATATTCCTTTTTTTATTGTTTTGTTTGGACGCTTAGAGACCGTATACATCTCTACGAACATTGAATAATTATTAATTGTACTTGGACGCTCAGAGACCTTATACATCTCTGGAATACTGAATTAATATCATTAACTTTCTGTTAATGCACAGACCTTATCCTAATCGAATGTAATGGTCATATTTTGTTTTGTTTTCATTAACTTTGTGGCATTTAGTGTGTTGTTATATCAGTCCTTAATGTGCAAATTTTAAATTATTATTGTGTAAGATTATTATTCTTTTATTGTAAGATTATTATTTTTATTGTAAATTACCGTTTGACATGTAAAAGTGCCCTTGTGGCCTATTTGCAGAATAAATAATTTGAATTTGAATTTGAATTTGAATTTGGTACTTTGACCAAATTTCATTCAGTCAAATATGTTAGTTGGCATAATATGTTTTAACCAAAACAAAATAAGTCAAATGATTTGTATCGTCAATATTTAATTGACCATTTCTATTCCGTCGGTTAATCAGCAGAGGAAGTCTTCAATGACAAATCATTTGCATCTTTATTTCAATGGTGTATAAGATACACAATAAAATAACAACTTTTTTTGTTATGTGGGTAGGGAAAAATAATTTGTGTAGAGGTCGCAATTCTAACCTAACCGCCAGCGTGTCGACGTCACCCCGCTTGCCTATTTCCGCTCTAAGGGACACAAGCTAACCCTAACCTAACCTACCAAATACTACAATAGTTACGATTGTTTGTTTTTTTACTGCTAGGAGGCTTTTCCCCCCGAGCCCCCCTTTTCTGGCTGCCCTAACCTAATTTAACGCCTTTGCCTACCGACCTACTTAACCGTGCATTATTTTATTTAAGGGACCGTGCCGTTTTATTTAATAGTATTTTGGTAAAATGTCATAACCCAAACAATTGTGATTTTTGTCTATTTATAGTTTGCCATAACATTAACTTGACGAAATGTTTATTGTCTAATGTTTTTTTGCCTTATTAAAGCATTTGCTAAAAGACCACATGCCATAATGTAATTTTTCGTAATAATATTTTGCTGAATGTAAATTTGACGTAATGAAAATATTCGTATTAAAATTGTGCCAAAGTTTGCATTGGCAAACAATATAGTTGCTAAAATTTGTTTGGGAAATGAAATTTGACCAAAATAAGTTTGGTAAAACAACAGGATCCCGGCCGCGAAATGGCCGTTACATCTCTTCCTGTTTAAAATAGTTTAAGGGAAGATTCCTTCCCTCAATAGTCAAGATAAGTATGCCTTTGATCCCGTAGCTCGTAATAAATGAGCATGTGAAACGACCGCTTTATTAAACTTTCTCATCTGGCTTAGCTGCATTAAGTATGAATGTGGAGGGATGTAAGAGAAGATGTAGACCAAGGAAAAGGTGGATGGACTGCGTGAGAGACGATATATAACATATAACAGGAAAGATGTGTGTGATGAGTTGACGGGCGATAGAGAGGTATGGAAGAACATGCTGCGCCGACCCCAAGTAAACGGGATAAGGACAAGCGAATGATGATCTGCCTTAGCTGCAGCGGTGCGGTGCTTACAAAGGCATCTTTTCTGATTTTTATCCTAGCTAATCCATCGCACTCCTCCAGAACCTGATACGCCAGAAGTAAGAAGATGATAATCAGAAAAAAATATAATTGATTTTGGAGAACCTTTACTAAACCAGACGATACAGACTGTTCCATATTCACACCGGCACTTCAAGGACAGTAAAAAGTAAAAAAAAACGGAGTAGAAGTAGTAGGCCCAGCAACGTTGGAGAGGATACAGATACTCTTTGTGGCTTCAATAGAATAGGAGAAGGATTATGGGAGCCGCTAGAAGATTTGCTATCATGAGATCTCTCGAGACTAACCTCCACACCACTTAAGGAACGATGCCGGAGGGAAGGAAGTTTTGTGATGTAGATGACTAGCATGTCTTCATTTGAAGCCTTTTAGTCGTTTATTTCCCTGAATCTTCATGCTAGCCATCATCTCTTGACAGCTACTTACTTGTCAGACCTATAAAAAGCTTTACAATAAAATGTAAGTGGATGCACCCATCTCTTGGCAGTATTTGAGCATGAGCTATTTGGATCTTCAGACTTGCCTTTGGGCGTGCATGTTACATAATTTTATCCTAAATATATCTCTCTCACCCGTGAACCCGTCGCACTCCTCCAGCACCAGATAGGAGGCGTACCCCATCCCGCTGTAGAGCGCGGTCCACGCGGGCCCGAACACCCACTTGGGCGGGTTCCATGACGGCTTCTTTAGGTCGTCGTACCACGTCTTCTGGTTGACGTCGCGTTTGATCTGCCCGGCGAAGTAGAGGCCGTTTGCCCAGCCGCCGACGTTGGGGAGGATTACGGAGCCGATAGCTGGCCAGTTCGCCATTATGAGTTCTCTGTGGAAAGACAATTAATATGACATGAATCCAATGGCGGCTGTCGAATGAAGTTCCTGTCGCGGATTTCTCACCGCCACCACCGATGTGGTATTGACCACCACATTAGACTTTACGGACAGGGATACGTGGAACAAAAAGGGGCAGGACTTTGCCCATCAATGGGACACTTTAGGCTCTCGAAAAATAAGCAAACAAATTAGACTGTATATGAAAGTCACTCACGTCATAAAGGTCGAATATCGCTGGACATAATTCAAATGATAATGTATTATTTAATATTTATTTTCAGTAATTACAAAGATCCACAAATTAAAAATATACTTAATCCTATGGAACATTATTTTGCCTTGACTGCACTGACGTACTCTGCCGCGCACCCAGAAATTTAAAACAAGATATTTATTCATTGCTCTTAAAGATGTCACAAATCACAACAAACATAACGGAAACCGACGCATTAGATTGTCTATGTCTAGAAGTGATCGCTGATAAGCGATAGGATCGCTTTTCACATGCTTCGCTTTTTTCATGCCGGTGTAGTTTGTATTTTTACTTTTGTAACGTATTTTCATCTTATCACTTATCACACAAAATCAAGTCACCCAACTAGGTTTAAAATTACCAATTAACCGCTGGGTAACGTTTGATTTAATCGAAAGAAGTTCTATACCTACTTCAGCTTAGGGCTTTATAAATTACGTCATCCTTTTTGTCGATTTATGAGTCTGTGAGATTTGTTTAGTCCTTGAAATAAACTCTTCCCCGCCTAATAAAATGACTATCACCATCCAATAGCCAGACCCCCCCCCCCCCCCACTATTTTGAAATGACGTATTATATGGACAGCCCCTTTTTGTTTTCGAAATTTAAAAAAAAGACACTCGCGAGTTTTACAGCTACCTATATATATGTAAGTACATACTTGTGTACATGTGCAACATCTTCAAAATACTCCCAATTCATATTGATATAATATTAATTCACTAATCAACTAGTTTTCACAGACACCAGACACTAACTGAGTAAGTAGTTATGATAATATTGATAATGAATATAATGATAAATTAATTACGTGCTGATTTAATTGGCTGTGCGATTTCATATCATCTATATATACTAACTTACCTAATAGAAAGTAAATGTATATTATTCTAGCGTCTGCCCGCGACTCCGTCCGCGTGGAACTCGTTTATATCGCAGCTCCATGCAAACTTTATCCTCCATTTCACTCCCTTAGGGGATGATTTCGGTGATAAAAACTATCCTATGTCACTCTCCATCCCTTCAACTATCTCCACTTAAAAAATCACGTCAATTCGTCGCTCCGTTTTGCCGTGAACGACAGACAAACAAACAAACACACACACTTTCCCATTTATAATATTAGTATGGATAGTATGGATGGATATGGATGTACCATCATCCCTTATCTCCGGAACGACAATACACGACGATTTTTTTTGTATAAATGTTTCTCATAATTTTAGAAATTCTTTCACTAGAATATAATATAATTATGTACAATGGATCTTTGGGATTAATAGGGTATAATTAGAGATGCGCCGAATATTCGGTAATTATTCGGTTGAAAAATAATTCGGATGAATATTCGGTTCGGCAAAAGCTGGACCGAACATTCGGACGAATATTCGCATTCTGTAAAACCCATGTTCGGCTCGTCTACGTCTCTAGCAATAATACATGTATATTATTTTTATACGCGGGCGAAGCTGCGCGGGCTGCTAAATAAGTAATATCTATATGTCAATGTGACTGGTTCCCAGAGGCGTCTTTACCTATGGTGCAGGGTGCGCGTTGCACACGGGCGCAACGGTCCTGGGGGCGCCGAGCGCCGCCCGCTACGGATAGGAGCCCCGCCCCAATCGGCGCGCGCGCTTACTAGGGGGAGCTAGAGTGATGTTTGCACACGGGCGCTTCATGGGCTACAGACGCCTCTGCAGTGGTTTCCTTGTTATTACTATAACGTTGGTTTTGTTAATTCCTGATTATTGTGTACTCATTTATATTTGTATAGTAGTAAATTTGATAGAAAATGGAACAGAAAATTCAAAAAATCGGCCAGCTTGACGTAATGTTACAAAATTATTACAAAGGAAAATATAGTTTAATGTCATTTGAAAAACGTACCTATCGCAATATTAAGGAATCCTTACACGATTTTACCAATCCAGCGTTTGGAAAAAAAAGTACAAATTAAACGACACCTTCATTAATTTTGTATGTTACAGTAGCGTCTGTTAACGCAATTATAATACATTTTAAATTAAAGGGAAAACTAAACAAAAATACTTTTTACAGTACATTTTCGTGCATATGTCGAAACTTTAAAGAGCCATATGTACAGTAAAACTTTGTACGATACACGTGCGAATAGGTAATTCGCAACTCGTGTCGATTTTCGTTCGAATTTATCACCACTCGTTGCGAATTTCCTATTTTCGGCACTTGTATCGTAAATAACTATTTCCTGTTAGATAGTTCATTTTAAAAACGGTGTTTCTGCTACATTTTATTACTGTTATACTTACACTAATAAATAAACATACAACTCTAAGCACTGTTTATAAATAAAAACCGGCCAAGAGCGTGTTGGGCCACGCTCAGTGTAGTTTCCCGTCCGTCACAGTAAGTGTCCCCACTTAAGCGTTAAACAAGCAATACTTAACGAACAATACAAGCAATACTTAGCGAACAAGTTTATTATTAGACAACGAACGACCAAAGACAACTAAGACAATTCGAGCACGACAAATTTTCGACCAAATTGTCTCAGGAAAAATCTTAACACCGCCATGTACGATATGAGCGTTCCGCGTACAGCGACATCTATCGGAAAATTAAGTAAACTATTGCGCGCGAGCTTAAAGTATGGAAGATGATTTTTATGGGATAATTATTTAACTTATTGAATCAGGCGTTACTTTGCGGAAGTCCATGATATATTAGGAGAACAATATTTCTTTGCTATTCCGCTAAAAAACGTGCTGGTCTATTAGTGAAGATAAGATGCAACTATTTGCGTAAAAACATGCAAAAAATTACAGCAAACCACCACCAATAATGACAAAAACCTCGACACGTGTTTCGCCTCTCTACGAGGCATCATCAGGAGATGCTGGCAGGAGATGTTGCTTGCGCCACGTCCACTGAGCAAATGCGGACGTGGCGCAAGCAACATCTCCTGCCAGCATCTCCTGATGATGCCTCGTAGAGAGGCGAAACACGTGTCGAGGTTTTTGTCATTATTGGTGGTGGTTTGCTGTAATTTTTTGCATGTTTTTACGCAAATAGTTGCATCTTATCTTCACTAATAGACCAGCACGTTTTTTAGCGGAATAGCAAAGAAATATTGTTCTCCTAGGATAATTATTTATTGCGTGAACCAATTTTCACCGTTTTTACTTTATTTGAAAGCACGTCATTTCCCACCCCGGCACCCGTGTGGTGTCGGGTTAGAATTTCACCACCCCCTTTCTTCCCGTGGGTGTCGTAAAAGTCGACTAAGGGACCAGGGTTGAAGTGTGTTGTGGGCGATGGGCTAGCAACCTATCACTGCAATATCACATTTTGTCGATATTTTATACCCACATTTATGCTAAAAGTGGCGCTGGAACATACGTTTCATGTGCTCTGCCTACCCCTTTTGGGAATACAGGCGTGAATGTATGTATGTATGTATGTATGTACGTCATTTCATTGTGATTTTGTAGTAATTACACGTACAATAAACACCTGCTTATACGGTTAAATTACAAACTTAGTTCAGAAATTATTTAAAAAAATTTTTCTTCATAATCTATTCAACCTATCAAGTTCAAAATAATTTTCCTAGAATGTTTTTATAAATTTCTACTTTTGAGATTTTTTTCATATTTTTAAAACTTACCTATGGTTCAAAAGTTAGAGGGGGGGACCCATTTTTTTTACTTCGGGAGCGATTATCTCCGAAAATATTAACATTATCAAAAAATGATCGTACTAAACCCCTATTCATTTTTAAATACCTATCCAACAATATGTCACACGCTCAGTGCATAACACACTACGTATAGAACGGACAAGCCGCCGGCGGCTGTGTCGCACATGTCAGCTCATTGGGTATACTCCGCCATACATTTACCGCCCGTTGTCCACCGAGAAAGTTCAGTTTTTTCCCAAAATGCCGATTTGTGCAATAATTACTTGCAAACATCGCAGTGATTTGATTAATTTCCTCACCAATGGATCACTTTTCAGACGTAAATACTATAAATACTGTTTATTTCAAATAAAACCACGAATTCAAGAAGTTGCGACAGGCATATTCAATACAAATCGCGCGGCATGTCCGATCTCCTTATTTCCTATATCTGTGGTCACACGTTAGGGTTATAATGAAAAAAAACACTCCCCACTTTACGTATATGGGAGGTACCCTAATAAAACATTTTTTCCACTTTTTATTTTACCACTTTGTCGGCGTGATTGATATTGATATACATATTAGTACCAAATTTCAGCTTTCTAGTGCTAACGGTTACTGAGATTATCCGCGGACGGACAGACAGCGAAACTATAAGGATTCCTAGTCGACTACGGAACCCTAAAAAACAAATATTTTGTCTACTACAGAAGCAATAGTGGGGTAGTGATATAACACACTGTGATGTCATTTTTATTTACTGATCTGCCTCATTCTTGTCTGTGGAGTGACGTCAGAGGCCTGATGAAGGTCTTATTAAAATGAGTTAGAGCAATCCATACTAATATTATAAATGCGAGTGTGTCTGTCTGTCTGTTACCTCTTCAAGCTTAAACCGCTGAACCGATTTAGGTGGAATTTGGTACTTATAGAGATAGCTTGAGTCCTGGGGAAGGGCATAGGATAGTTTTTATCCCCGAATTCAACTTCTAAGGGGGTGAAATGGGGGGAGGGTAAAAGTTTGTATGGAGCTGCGATTTAAACGAGTTCCACGCGAACGGAGTCGCGGGCGGAAGCTAGTCTTACTATATTTATAAGTAGCTTCCTTATAATTTGTTTCAGAATAAAATTACTTAAAATGCTGTCTCCAAAATGAAAACCACCTGAATCAAATGCAGTCTACCATTTATAAGAATATCAGAACATCAAACCAAAACAAACATAGGCATATTAATTTTGATTCATCCAACTTTCCAGCTGCCGGGCTGTTCTCCTCTAAGTACAGGTCGCCTTTCCCAACCAATGCTCGTGCAATTGTTTGAGCCGGTTTAATAATTATAGATTTTTATTAGCATACTACTTAATTATTTTTTGTTTGAATGGAGAAATTCAAAGTTGCTATAACATTCACTATTTGCCAAATGATACTGGCACCACGAATCATGCTGTGTACATGCTTTAAAAAAATAAGTTGGCAGCTTCTTGATATGTTCATTCACTGTTGCATGGAAATCAACATTTCAAAACTGTTTCTATCAAATAGGTGATGTTAGATTTAACTGCTTAAATATATAATATTGATCCAAATGGCATAGGTAGGTACTTGTGAGTTTTGTGACATCATTATATATAGTCTTAAGTATATTATATATCCTATGTGACTCTTATTTGTTGCTTTTGAGTTGAGATGTTCCACTCATAATTTATTTAATCATATAGAGTTTCATATAGTATAAATATACAATACACTCATATATTTTCTTGACATCATCATCACATCCCATAGATAGTTATGCTAATGATGATGACCATACAGAAAAAAGGAAAAAAACATACTTATCCTGGGATATTTACAGACATTCACACATAGTGAAATCACCGAAAAGTAATACATGTATTAACTGAGTAGATAAGCAGCATAATTAAATTGGTATTGACCCCTCATCAGTCTAATTACAGATAACAGTATATTCTGATTAGATTACAAATTCAATTTAAAAACTCACCAGTAATCGATTAACTTCCAAACTGTCCAATAGTGTGATATCGGATTGGATATTTTTTTTAATACTAACTTATCACTTGGGTGTTAACTTCGTAAGTTATGGTAAATTATGAGCAATGTTTATATTCTAAAAATAACTTGCCGCGAGTCATTTCCGGAAACATAATTATGTCAATACATTTTGCAGTCGAATATAAATATTACATACCTGTTCTATTGCTGCTCCGAATAAAAACGCCGGTGAAAACGGCAATCGAGAAATAGAAAAGTTTGGGAAAATCTGTGTGAATATCGCAGCGCGATCAATTTGAATGACCTATCAATATCATGGAAAAACAATCCAAATTATTGCTTTTGAATTCGGTTGGGTATTCCAAGGTAATTTCTAAAAGTCAGATGATATATATGTGTTCCGATGCACGTTCGAAGTGTAATAAATATACTTTGAACAGCATTTGAACTACCCATCTGAGGGAACTTGTAGCGTCAATTATGATGTTCAAGTCTGAAAACTTTTATTTTTCACTTTTCATATTACTTTCACAGTAGAAAATCTCAATAAATACACTTACGTTCAATAAAATTCTACTCAAAGTGGAACGTTTTGAAACTACCTGTCACTGTCACTAAAATATTCTGATGATGCACTAAAATAGTGTTGTATGGTAGAGGAAAATGGTTCTTTCCACGTTGAGATATGATACAATATTGTATGCTAACTTTTTTTTAAGATAGCGGAAACAAATAGGGAACTTTGGGATTTCCAATTTTTTTTTCATTATCTTTTTTTCGCTTTGGGTGCAGTAACAACGTAAGTTCAAAATTTAATTTTGCACGCAATTTATAATCATAACGAAATTTATTGGTCATTCATTGCCATTGATATAAAAGTGTTTTGAGTCAATTGTAAACAGTGATAAGGAGACAAGGTAGGTACTGTAGGTCTGTTTAAGGGTGATTAGACGTGTTTAAAGTTCATTGACGTTATTTCTGTTGCAAACTTCTGAAATAAGTAGTAATATTTAAGTTTACTACTTGTTTGTACTGGTTACTAACTTTATGTTCATATGTAAGTACATTAATTAAGTAATTAAACCAGTTGAATATTAGAAAATCAATACCTACTCAGCAAGTTCTTTTGGTGCCCCATTCAAAATTGTTTAATTTGTTTATATCAATTGATTGTGGTGTTTCCCGACAAAAAATAGATGTTTATAGTCAAGAGACACCGGACGACCGGTTAGCCTAGTGGGTAGTGACGCTGCCTACGAAGCTGAAGGTCCTGGGTTCGAATCCCGGTAAGGGCAAATGTTTGTGTGATGAGCATGAATATTTGTTTCTGAGTCATGGATGTTTTCTACGTATTTAAGTATTTCTATCTATTATATATATTTGTCGTCTAGTACCCATAATACAAGCCTTATTGAGCTTACTATGGGACTAGCTCGATTTGTGTAAGATTGTCCCCTTATATTTATATTTATATTTAAGAGAGGACTATGCATGGGCAATATTAAACATTCCTTATTTTCGAGCGATAGGTACGTTTTCTTGTGGGAACAATACTTCTATGAATGAGAGAAGAGCTTTTTTTTATATATGATTGTCTTTTTTTTTCAGAAATATCAACTATGGCAAACTGGGCTGCTTTAGGCGCTATGCTCTTCCCCAACCTCGGGGGCTGGGCCGGGGCCGCCACAATGGCTGGACAAACGAAGCAGCCTGACGGGAAGGCCTGGTACCAGACATTGAAGAAACCGAGCTGGACCCCACCTAACTGGTTGTTCGGGCCGGCCTGGACTGCACTATATACTGGCATGGGGTATGCCAGCTATATGGTGTATAGAGACTGTGGAGGGATGACTGGTAAGACTCAAGTATAAGTAGGTAATTTATCAAAAAATGGCCCATTACACCGAAATTTGTGAACCACACTGTAACTTTTTTTTCTCAAGGTTGACTGTGACCCCCTAACACACTAGGTTTTAAATCCGACGTAAAGCATTTTTCCCTCTTGCACTTGCATATTTGCCAGAATGGGACGAATGCTTTATGTCCGACATAAAACTTGTGTGCTAGGGGGTCTGGTATATGTGTATAACAGTGATTGAAACCTATTAAGAAATAAGTATTTCTACATAGTAATTATTAAAGTGTCATGTTGCGAACTTTGAGAAAAATATTGGTAAAATCGAAAATTTATCATGTTGAAAAAACGGATTAATAATTCTAACTCTTATCCAATGCCACTTTTGTGCTAGCTAACACCATACTCGTACTTGTCTCTTTTCAGATAAAGCTATTGTTCCGATGGCATTGTATGGAGGGCAACTCATGTTAAATTGGACATGGACACCAATATTCTTCAAAATGCATTTGGTAGGATTGGTAAGTTTAGTTAGTTACTATTACTTTAATACAATCTACAATCCGATAATAACGTTATAAATGTGTGAAAGTAGTGTATAATTTCAGTTTACAAAAAATATCTTAAGTAGAGAAATATGTATTTCATAAATTATGAAAAGTTGTCAATTTAAAAATGTACCGTCCTGTCTTGCAACATGTTAAGGCGCCGTAGGTTCAGCGAAGTTAAGCGAACAGTGTTTTTGAAACAATATAATGCGTCTGTTTATAATAATATGGTTTAAAAAAAATACGAATAGTAATCTTGAGGCTTTTCTGCAGGGAAATCAGTATTTAGAAACATGATTAAGCATTTTTCGCTCGATAGAAAAAAATCACGAACATAGGTCTAAAAGGGTATAAAATACACTTAAAATATTTGTTACAAATTACGAACAAAAGCTAAAAGTATTAAAATGGCTTCTAAAAATCGGCAATATCATGTTTGAGGGAAATCAGTGTTTACTTTTTTATTTATATAAACGGCCAAAAAATTAAAATTAAAAAACATGATTTCCGCGTTTCCGAGCACGCACTTCCATCTCGTTCACGCTTATGCTCAGTGAGAGGGAGAGAAGACCATGAACCTACGGCGCCTTAACAGTGCCTAAAAGTGGCCTGCGGTTTTAACAATGTATAAAACTATAGTCGTACCTACTTGACACCGTATATAGATCCCAATAAAAATATTTGTAAGAGTGTATGTTTGCCAGTGTCGGTTTTTATTTCATTTTAAGATTTTTTTGGTATCTATATACGGCGTCAAAGTCGAAGTGATTTATTTGTAAACAGGTGGCAGGTATATGGTGGAACAAACAATGTGGGAGCGCTATGTTTCGCCGTCAAGTATAGTCATCATATAAATTTCCTTCCCAGGCTTTCTTTCACATCGCAGCTCTCGACGCGGCGGCTGCCGTCTGTGCCTTCAGCTTCTACGAAGTGAACCCGACTACCGCCTGGTTCATGCTGCCGTATCTGGCTTGGCTAAGCTTTGCGACTTGCCTTAACTACTCCATCTGGCAGTTGAACAAGAAGAATGGAGAGAAGAAATGAGAGGCTTATAAAATATTTTAGATAGTTTTGATTACCGATGTGCGGAGTTTCCGAAATTATTCCCCCTCTTGGTGATTCTTGAATTATTTCGAGTTTTCGAAAATATCTGAAATGTGTCTTGAAATTTTTCCGCAACTTGCCAATGCGTTAGGTACTTGTCGGTTTACGGTGGTCAGAATATTTTTTTTTCAAAATGTTTATTTTTTGACTTACATTCTTTCTTACTTTGGAGATATCAAGACGTCGCTGTCTAAACGCATGTTTACAGGGACTTAAGTATAACTTGACCAATTTACAACAGTCGTGGGTTTGGAACAATTTGGGAGATATGCTTTTATATAAATTATTACGATTTAAGTATTTAAATTGAAGCGTTTAAAAAAAATGCAAGAAAACTGTCCCAAACATTCTATTCAAGATCGTCACATTTTTGTATGGCGTCTTTTTAGTTGTATACTCCATAATTGTATCTACTATCGCCAACACAGTTAGCTGACCATTCGTGCACTTTATAAGCCTTCAATATAAATAAGGTTCAATATAAATAATTACAGGTTTAATACAAAATTTGTACTTGGTAAATCTGGGGCATTTTTTAAACTTAAATAACGATCAACGATTTGGAGTACAGTAGAATTCTGAAACAAAGTAAAGTTTTTTGAAAAACGCTCAGTCGCCTGATGTAGGTTATTCATATTCTATTCCCACCTGCACGGCTATCATGAGACTGCGCGCGAGCTCTCTCGATTATTCTCGCACTATCCGTCTCTCTCTTATTAAAAAACTAGAACAGTCGCGAAAAATCGAGAGAGTTCTTTTACCATTAATTTGTTACAGATGGGGGGAAAATTCCCAGCTAATAATAAATAGGTGGGTATAACCCCGTCATTTGTGATGTAGAATTGTAAATGATAGATATAAGTAATTGTTAATACATTTAATATTTTATGCACAAAACAAGTTATTTCCCTCGTTTCAGTTTATTCAGCTCCCCCTGCTGTATCGACGCATCCTTGTAGATTTGCTTTACCTTGTCTTTCCTCATGTTGTCACTGGAAAAATAAAATGGATGTTAGAGATACAAATTATAAACATAGGTCAAAAGGGAAACAGGGACGATGCTATTTGATAGAGATATGTATATGTTGCAGGGAAATGGTCAAAACAGAGATTTGATCAAATCTCTAAGGGATATGATCAAATCACGCAGGATGTTAAAATGGCCAATTCATTTTATCATTTACCTAATACAAATCAGTAATTTGACCAAATCTCTGAATCTGTTTAGTGAAATGACGAAATCGGACAAAAAAGGCAACTCGTTTTTTCATGTCACTAGACTTGTTTAGTGATTTGATAAAATCCCTGAAACGCGTCAGTGAGTTGACGAAACTAACGCGATAAAGATTTTTCCGCTCTTTTATAAAAAAAATAACCACGAAGATGGTGACGGGAGCAGAGCTCCTAACCTATCTTCTAACCTATCCGCCATCCGAGTCAAAGCCCCAGAACCGTTTAAATGACTAATGATTTAGGAGCTAAAATCTGCGAGTTAGTTTCGTCAATTCACTGACGCGTTTCAGGGATTTATCAAATCACTAAACAAATCTAGTGAAATGAAAAAACGAGTTGCCTTTTTTGTCCGATTTCGTCATTTCACTAAACAGATTCAGAGATTTGATCAAATGACTAATTTATATCAGGTAAATGATAAAACGGATTCTCCATTTTAACATCCTGCGTGATTTGATCATATCCCTTAGAGATTTGTTCAAATCTCTGTTTTGACCATTTCACTGCGACATATATAACTGTATCAATTTAACAGCTGTGTCACACTAGTTTTTTCCGCCCCCCCAGGGACCCGCCCGGTATCCCCTTCGAGGGTTTTTGAAAGGGTTTTTCGTAATGCTTTGCTTACCAAAGCCGATGCTCCTCAAAACCCATTCATTTGGCTATTAAAGCGCTCCAATACGGTATCCCCTTCAAAGGGTTTTTGAAAGGGTTTGCTTACCAAAGCCGATGCTCTTCAATACCCATTCATTTGGCTTTTAAAGCACAATTAATGGGTATTCAACACGAGGAAGCGCTTCAACCCTTTAAAAAGCGCTTATAAAAATCTTTCGAAAGGGTTTTTCTATCAGTAGCGGTAGCGCCCCGTAAGGGAAACCCCTTCATACGGCTAAATTAAATGAATTAGTTTTCAATCAAAAAAGGACAGCAACTGATTTGGGCTATTAAACGAACGATTAACCCGTTCAAAGGCTTTTTTCTGGGAAGGGGTGGGCGGGTCCCTGCGCCCCCCACCATCATCATCCTGTTATTCCTTGAAATGGCCTATTAAATGACAGGTCTTCCAATGGCCAGAGCCCCCCCCCCTCCCCCCCCCCCCCACCGCCACCTCATTTGAAAGGTTAAACTTTTCTTCGATTTATAACCTCTATTTATTTTTACGGTCATACAGATACAGCCTCTCTGATGGTAAATACCATGTAATGTAATGTTAGGAATGTAGAGCTGACGTCATTTATATTATACTCGTACAGTGGGTGCATTTCACGTCGGCAAGTGAGCGCGTTCCTATTATTATTGCACAAATCGAATTTCGTCAGAATACACTCACTTTCGTGAAATGCAAAATACTTTTCGCCATATTGCTAAGAAATACGCTACGGTAGCCTAGTGGTTCAGACATGTGGATGTCAAGCGGCGATCGTGGTTTCGAATTCCGGCTCGTACCAATGAGTTTTTGGTACGGAATATTTACCGTTAACTTTTCGGTGAAGGAAAATCATCGTGAGGAATCCGGTCTAATCCCAGTAAAGTATAGTTTTCACTCTGGGTTGAAGTTCAGATGGCAGTCGCTTTCGTAAAACTAGTGCCTATGCCATATCTTGGGATTAGGTGTCAAAGCGGATCCTGGGCTCCTGTTGGGAACAGCGCTAGGAGGTAAGGTGTAAACATATGTGTGACGCCGACCGTACGTATGTATGAAAGAGCATTACCTCTGTATCTTGTTTCTGATCTTGACGGAGCCGATATAAGCCTTGTCGCGTCTTATCTCGCGCAATGCGCCCTTCATCTCGCGTTTGACCTTGTGTTGTAGACGTTGTCGCTCCGCTGTCTCCCGCGACAACTTGGAACTCTTGCTGCCAGTGAACCTGTCACAACGTGATATATAAAAAAAGGGCGATTACAGCCTGCACTGCGACTGGCAAAAAAAATCTAGTTGTCCGCACTCGGAAATGAGAGAACTTCGGTCGTGTATCTCCCTCTCTGACGCTCGAATGGCAAGTGCGATAGAGATGGGAATACACAAACGAACGAAGTTATGATTTCATGCCAGCCACTCTGCCGTATTAAACCCTATCTATTGACATTATTAAATTTTGCACTAAATCAAAGATTAAATAAAAAACACGAGTTAGATTTCAACCTAACACAAGTACTTGTTGATGATGAATCAGTGACAAAATCATAAAAGATGATTGATTATATTTTCTGAAAACAGTAATCAAGTCTTAAAAATGACTTACACATCCTGTATATCCGGTTCATACAACCTTAACACCTTGACTTTCGCCTTAGTGTTACTCAGAGGCGTATAAGTCTTGACTTCTAAAGTTCCCTTCATATACTTTATCGTCTCCTCAACAGCGGTCGCTACCTTCTTAGGGTACAGTTCCACCTCCAACCTACTCAACAACTGAATGTGAGGCTCAAATATACACTCCTGTGCCTCCATCTCTGAGCAATGGTCGAAAAACTCTCGCAACATCACTATGGCATTAAAAAGTATTCGAATCTTGAAGCCATTGTCTATGGTATCCGTTAATAAATCGTTACGCCCCATTTTCCAATTGCCTTTGAGTTTCGAACAGTCGTCTTCCAAATTCAAAATCTTCGCGTCCTTGTGCAAACGGAATGGCGGAACGACTTGTATCGGATTCAAAACGGTCGTTTGCGCGCTCAAATATAATATGCCTCTGATGAAATTTATAGCAGAAGGCACGAATCGTTTAGATCTAACTGTATATTCCAAGATTAGAGTCACGACAAAAAGTCCTCTAGATATAGAGTACGCGTTTCTAAATCTACACGAGTGTAGAATTTGCGACATAAAAGTCAAAGATGGCGTCGTGAGCGGATGCCGGAAATCAGAAGTGGGATAGAGTAGAGATATTAACTTAAAAAATATTAATGTGTCCATATCAGGTACTCTTTTTGGTTTCTTTCTGTATGCTTCATATTTCTCTTTCAATAGTTCAGCGAAGAATTTTCTAGAAGAGACTTTATTAACGTGAGCTATGTCGTAGAAATATTGAACGATGGTATTGAATATCAGGAATGATTTCATTAGTTCTCCTTCGTTTTTCAAATTCGTGAATAAATCGTTAACGTATTGCAGCATGTTGGCGAAAAGTCTTGATAGTTTCTCCTTGTTATTTTCACCGAGACTTGGATCGTAGGTTTTAATAAGTTTCTGGATTGCTGAAGACTGCTGTGATGGATTTTTTCCTGATAATAATTCCTGTAAATAAGAATAAAATGTGGAATCAGCCAATTATAAAGCAAAAACCATGAAATATCTAAAATATTAAATTGTTTATCAATAAGATCTAGTTTTCTCCCTAGGTTGGAGATTTCATAGAACTAGTACCCATGCCAAATCTTGGTATTAGGGTCCAGAGGGGACCCCGGGCTTTTAGGGCACAACCAAGTAATGGATGAGTGAAATTTGAATCAAATAGAGCGCGAAAAGGAATTGAATTGGTTTTTATTAAAATGAAAATGGCAGAACCGACTGTTCGTATTTAGAAATTTTAGAATTACTTAAATTACATTAAAATGATAAGGCATCCATACAACCAATGGGTTTTAGGAGGCTAAAGCTGTATACAGTCTCACCTTAAAGTTTTCATACTCTGCAGTCTTTCCTAAATACGACTTCAATTGTTCATCATCACTGTCTACACTGTCTTCTTTCGGCTTATTTCCTGGTTTTTCATCGTCACTATCTGAATCACCAACAAGTTTCACACGTTTACCAGTTCTCAAGGCCGTTTGAACTGGATTCTGTGTTTCTTCTGCGTCAGATTCGTCTTCACTAGAATCTTCACTATCTGAATTCTGTTTACTTTTTGACTGTTTGGTTTTTACAGCTTTATCAGTTTTAGTTAAAGTTCCCATTTCTTCATCATCGTCAGCTTCGTCACTTGAATCATCGTTTGAATCATCGGCGTTACCAGTTTCATCAAGTTTTGTATCACTATTTTCATCACCGTCGGAATCTTCGTCAACCACGGATTGTATGGCTTTAGGTTGACCAGTTTTACTTGTATTTATGTCATCGGTTTCTTGCGCATTAGTTTCATTGTTACTTTCGTCAGAACTATCTTCACAGACTGTTTCAGTTTTACCCGTTTTTACTTCTGGAACATTTTGATATTTACTTTTCTTATCAGTGTCTTCTTCCTCATCCGATTCTTCTTCACTGTCTGATTCCTGAAATAATATGCTCTTTTCTTTGTCACGGGACGATTTATGTTTGCTTTCATTTACTTGTTTTTTACCACTCTGAATTTCTTCTTCGCTTTCTTCTTCACTGCCACTTTCTTCATCTTCTTCATCATTATTTTCCTCATTTTGTTCATCTTCGTCTTCTGATTCAGTTAAACCATCGTCATATTGTTTCTGTGAGTTGGGAACTGAAAAGGAAAAAAAAAGTTCATTATTCGGTTAGTCACGTCTGTGAGGATGTAAGTCTGTATGTAAGAGGTACACTCTAAACCCCTTTATCCAATTTCAAGAATTATTCACTTGTGTATTTTATTCCACGGCTCCGCTTGGGTTTTTTGTAACACGTGGGTATCTTAGCAATACTGATACTAGGAAATGCTACAATGTAATAATCCTTCTACTATTGACACCAGGCTCAATTCCGGCTGACCCATGTTGGGTTTTTACAACATTACCTGAGTAATCCTTGAGTATGTGTTCTGGCACAAGAGGTTTTCCGTCCTTGTCGTAAGCCAGCATAAAGTCCTTCTCATCTTCCAACTCGAAGTTGTCTTCCAAATCATCTGCCGACCTAGAATCATCACGATATACTCGTAACTATCCCCAATCCATACTATACTCATCAGTAAAGTGTGTACTATAAATGCAAAAGTAACTTTGTCTGTCGCTGAACCAATTTCTGGGAAGGGCATACGATATTTTGCCTCGGATCATCCCTTAAGAGTCCGCAGTAAGCTCGATTCTCCATACAAACGTAGTTACGCTCTCATTTTAAAACTACGTGTTGGATTGTAACGAAAGTTTGCATGTTCAATGAAATGAGGTATATCTATGTCTGAAATTAGTTTACGTAGCTTAAGATACCATAATAAAAAAATACAGCGAATTTAAGTTTTTCATACAAAACTAGTTTTTGCTGTATTTACTTTGTTTTATAAAATGGAACCATATAAACTAATTACAGACATAGATATACCTCATGTCATTGTATATGCAAAGTTTCGTCACAATCCAAGGCGTAGTTTTAAAATGAGAGCGTAACTACGTTTGTATGGGCAGGTGAAATTCGGCCGAGCTTACTGCGGCCTCTTAAGGCTGACTATCCATCAGAGCTGTGCAAAGCAGCGGAGCGGTGTGCGATATAGAAAGTGATGCGCTAGCGAGGAGTGACACTATTTTCCTCGCCCACCCCTCCACTAAATATCTCGCACAGCTTTGGTGGATGGGTCAGGGGTAAAAAGAGGAGAGGAAATGTCTACGGCTGTGCGATAATGCCGCCCCCGTAGGAAGTCTCATAGCATATTTGCTATTAGATTTAGGGCTTCATGGAATGGGCCACAGCCGCGGCTTGCCGGTCAGGAGAGGAAAACTTACAAATCCCTTGATCTAAATCTTACCTGTGTTTCCTTACTGACTCTTTCTTGGGCTCGTAGTCTCCCTGCATCCTGAGTTCTCTCTCCTTCTCTAGTTGTGCTAACTTCAGCTGCTCTTCTTTTTCTACTTTCTCATCACTCTTTATTGCGTCTGAGGGCTGAAATGTATACAACTAAATATTAAAAACTTATATTAATTCAAGCAACAATTTTGTGACCAATAGTCCGATTCATGAAACTACCAGTTACAATCGTCAAATGGCCGCATCTGCTTACAGTTTTACCTAAACTGCGTCCATATCACACGGGAATTCACGATCAGACCCATCGGAATATTCCCGGGAACAGGATCATTTCTGGTAACAGAGATATTCCCGGGAATAGCATCATTTACGGGAATGTGAATATGTTAGATGACAGGATCATTTCCGGGGACGGGGCTATTTTCGAAAAAGGATCATTTCCGGGAACGTGTATATGTCCGGGACCAGGATCGTGTCCGGAAACTGGGATATTTCAGAAACAGGATGATTTCCGGGGACGTATAATACTGGGAACATGATCATTCCAGGGACCGGGAATACTCCCGGCACACCTAATGATCACTCACCGTTCCCCGTTTCTCGAAGCGCAGCTCCCGCATCGTCTTGTCGTAATCCAAGCTGTTCTTCTCAGCCTTATTCAGGACCTTGTCTATGGCAGATTCTTCCTCCATACGTGCTCTGAAACAAATCCATTGAAAGTCAATGAACTATGACATCATCATCATATAAGCCGAAGGACGTCCTCTGCTGGACATAGGTCTCTCTCAGAGACTGCCACAATGACCGGTCCTGCGCCACCCCGCATCCAGCCGACTACCGCGACTTTCGCGCCAGGTCATCAGGTCACCTTGTGGAATGTACTATGTATGATCAATTGGAACTCGGAATCAGCTACTGTGCCGTTGACAAGGAAAAACCAGAATAGGCCTTAATTAACCTATTAATAGGTGAGTAGACTCGAAAATTATAATTACTCCAAAAGAAAGGAGGCAAAAAATATGCCTTGTGACGAAAATCCCATTTAGATATCTCAAAGAATTACGAAGCTACAACCGTTTTAATATTACTTGTTAGAGAGAGAAAACGCAAACAGTGTGTGACGTCACGTTACGCGATGCTGCCGGGGGGCCGCGTCGACGGCGGCGCCGAACACGACGGGGCGCGGCACGTTGCCGTCTATCAGTGACGTCAAAATCTACAAGCGTCATCGTTTCATATGAAGTTGTTTCTTAACACTTTGGACACTTATAACTTCGTGATTACTTAACCTTTTGCGTTGATTATTTTCTCCATTTGACTACATTTTTAATCCCCCTTAGAGTTAAGAGGCCGCAGTAAGCTCGGCCGAATTTTACCTTCCCATACAAACGTAGTTACGCTCTCATTTTAAAACTACGTGTTGGATAGTAACGAAACTTTGTATATACAATGACATGAGGTATATCTATGTCTGTAATTAGTTTGTATGGTTCCAATTTATAAAACTAACGAAATACAGCTTAAACTAGTTTTGTATGAAAAACTTAAATTCGCTGTATTTTTCTTATTATGGTATCTGAAGCTACATAAACTAATTACAGACATAGATATACCTCATTTCATTGAACATGCAAAGTTTCGTTACAATCCAACACGTAGTTTTAAAATGAGAGCGTAACTACGTTTGTATGGAGAATCGAGCTTACTGCGGACTCTTAATATGACATTATTGATTATTTTATTTAGTGTCTACACCCCTATTGTACTTAAACATAACTTAAGAAACCTGCCTCTTGAACACAACCGGCTGCAAGTCCTTCCACTCGCTATCCAACTTCTCCGTCAGGTCCAGTGTCTGTTCTTTCTCCTTCTGCTTCTCCGCTTTCCTCTTCTTGGACTCTGCGATCAGCTGCTCGATGAGGTCCTTGTGGGACTTCGCGCCGTCCCTGTCTGACTTGGCGAGGACGCCTCCGCCGAAGTGGCCTTCGGAGACGAAGTCATCTGTAATAGTGAGGTTATGGTTAAGTTGCAGAGACAGGCCACTGTTAAGTAAACAAACATCTGACATAAAAGTATTGTCAGGAGTTAGACCGTTTTCACATTGTCCGACACGATATGGAGTGTTGGACGCCGATAGCTGATTTCCGATAGTTGACGGGCGTCCGATGGCCCCGCCGACATATCGGTGTCGGCTCCGATGCTACACATTTCATACATTTTATATCGTATCGGCGTCCGACACCGATATCGTGTCGGATAATGTGAAAACGGTCTTAGAAGAATGTAAAATCCTTCTAATAATCCTACTTATACATAAGTATTATAAATGTGAAAATTTGGATATTTAGATGTTTGTTACTAAAACGGCTCAACCGATTTGGGTGAAATTTTGCATGAAGATGTTTATAGTCTGGATTCATATATAGGATACCTTTTATCCTGGGTCAACTCAAACGGAGTCGCGGGCGGAAGTTAGTGAGGACATCAAAATTATTTAAAAATGACCTGAAAATAATTTTTTTTTGCAAGCTACACAAATCAAACTAGCCCCAAAGTGTGGGTACTTGACAACGATATAAATACTTATGTAGATAAATAAATACTTAAATACATAGTAAAAATCCATGGCTCGGGAACAAATATTCGTGCACATCACAACCATAAATGCCCGTACCAGGATTCGAACCCGGGGGCTTCCTAGGCTACATAGGGTGGGTGGATCTAAAATTTATGGAGTTGGTATTAACAGCTTTTACATTGTAGTTTTAGAATATAGACATAGTGTAAATTAGCAGTCAAAAACCGAATTGAAATGTCACACAATAAAAGACTGACTGATCAAAAACCTAACCCAAAAAATTCTAGTTGTTCCTCTGTATTGGAAGGTTAGGTACAAGGTAGTCAAGAACCTTCACCTCTCTATGTTCATCAGCATTATTAATTTTTAGTTGCGCCGTAAAACTCGCGAATCTCTTTTCTAAGAAAAAATATAGACCGCGAGTGTTTGCTTCGCTCACTGGTTCGATTACTTAAGAGTCCGCAGTAAGCTCGGCCGAATTTCACCTTCCCATACAAATTACCCTTGCGTGTACAATGACATGAGGTATATCTGTCTGTAATTAGTTTATATGGTTCCAGTTAATAAAACAAACGAAATACAGAGAAAACAAGTTTTGTGTGAAAAACTCATTTTTTTTACAAAAATTGTATTTTTTTACAGGTATCTGAAGCTACATAAACTAATTACAGACAGATATATACCTCATGTCATTGGGTATGCAATAGTATTTTTCACAATCGTGTTATAATAGAGAGCTTTTTAGTCGAGTACCGTGTTTAGGCCACGAAGCTTGCTGAGTGGCCTAAGTAAGGTACGAGATTAAAAAGCTTGATTATGAATTTATGACACTATTGTGAACAATACTTTTTCTACGAGTCAACTGAACAAATTAAACAAACTTGGTACCTATTGAAAACGAAGTGCAACCAACGGCTTTTTCATTTTTGTGCGTTAATGTCTATTTACCTTTTGACTTTCTCATGACGGCGTCCTATTGGTCAAATACATTATAGTTCAGTAAAGGCGCCACATGATTGGTCAATTTCATTTTAGTTGTCTCAACAGTTATGAAATGTTGAGTTGGGAGCTCCATAGTAAAAAGTATGTGATTTAAGTTTGGTGTACAAAGTCTTAATTCAAACATTAAGGTCGACGAGAATAAAAAGTTTCTTTACGACACGTAGTTTTAAAATGAAGAATGGAGCTTACTGCGGACTCTTAACAATTTGAGTGAAATAGAGACACTTACTATCCAATCCCTTGAATACGGATTCGTCTTCCTCATCAGATCGCGGGTCATCAAATTTCTCAATCTGCTCTAGAGTTTGGCCTCTGAAACAGAAATTGATGTGATATGTTTTTTTTTGCTAGCCTGATGGAGTGTCCCACTGCTGGGCAAAAGCCTCCCCATGGATTTCCGCTCGTCCCTGTCCGCCGCAATCCTTGGCCAATCACGAAACTGCGTCCAAGTCATCTCGCCATCGCCACCTTGGCCTACCTCACCGCCTGTGTCTGTCTTGTGGCAACCACCAAGTAGCCGCATGAGCCCACCTTTGTGGGTGCATACAGCAAACATGACCAGCCCAGTTCCACTTATTTTTTTATTTATTGCATTGTCATGTACATAATAAGGTGTTACAATTTAGAGTCAGTTCATGACACCCTGTCAGGGCACACAATAGTAATTCTATAGCTATTATTATTAAACAAAATTATGGTAGATAAATATCGAATGTCATCTTACAACGTAGGTATACAGAATCATTGTCAATAATCTTATAATAATAATAACCAGTAATCCAATGGTCAATTTATTAGTATTAGTAGCAAAACTAGCAAGGTCAATTTAATAAGAATAAAATAAAAATACAAATACATCTCCTAAATTATAAATTATAAATTATGTCCCGTATTGTGTCAATGACTTGTCTTTGAGAAATGATTCTACCGAATAATAACAATTGTCAATTAGTAACTTTTTCAATTTAGATTTAAAAGTGTTAACATTTGGTTCAAATTTGATTATGTCAGGAATTTTATTGAAAATTAGAATTGCCATATACTGCGGACCTTTTTTAAACATGGCTAATGTTGACTTTGGTAATAACAATTTATTTCTATAAGCAAGGCAGTCTTCTTGCTCATATCTGCTATTCTAGTTCTAGAGTGTGGTGTGGTATTTTAGACTCGGTCAATTCTCTTGATGCCTAGGACACTGTGCTCCGTGGTGCGCTGGCAAACCTTGAGTTTCAGTCAACGACCAAGACTGAGCCCCATAGGTTAAAAATGGGCAGGATATGATTAAAACAATAAAATGGTTAAGAGAACTTGAAAAATATTGGAACTTGGCAACATTGTACTGCCATCTAGATACAATGTCCCTGAGTAACAATTGTTTCTTACCACCATGTCCACCAAAAAACAACACCAATTATTTGACAGAGACAGGGTTCATTTCCGGTTTACACTTTATTTAAAATCTATGAATGCAGTCCTTTATTTCTTAGTGCTGTCTGTATGTCTGTCTGTCATCTGTCACCAGGCTGTATCTCATGAACCTTGATAGTTAGACACTTGCGATTTTCACAGATGATGTATTTCTGTTACTGCTATGACGACAAATACTAAAAAAATACAACAATGTTTTGAAATGTTGTTTTGCCGTTTTTATAGATGGTACGGAACCCATTGTGCGCGAGTCTGAAAACTGTACCTCATATCTCATATTGATTAACTGCCACATTTACATTATACACCCTGTACAATCCACACGAAATAAAAATAAAAGTACTTCACCTGTGCGTCAGCACCTCATCGTCAGCTAGATTGTAGATATTCTTCCGACTGTGCTGTCTCACTCGCTCAGCTGTGAACCGGGCCACCATCCTGTCTTCAGCTGAAAGCTCACTGTTTTTCTCTCCTATACGCTTGTCTATGAATGTATTTGTTTTGTTCATCAACTTCATCTCTGTGCCGAGAGTCTCTTTTCTCTATGAAAAAAACGTTTTTTTGTGGATCAAAAACATTATACATTGTACATGCGAATATAATTAAAAAGCCATGTGCTATTTAAATATGGAACATTTCATAAAAACTTAATTGTACATTAATGCTAGCATTTTATAAATATTATTTGTTGAAGTATAACCTAAAAACTTCATTTTAATACAAGATGTTAGCAATCGGTTCTTCATAATAGTAGTGATGTGATTGAGTCTTGATATGCTTATCAAATTTCAAATTAATTCAACACTTGGAAGTGTGTTAAAATCGGTTTGGTGATTATATTGCAAAGTTAATTTTAGCTACAAATTAAATTAATGCAAAGCTTGTACAAAGTATTTTACGGATTTCTATCCGATTGTCACCTTTTGTACGGCTTTAGCTCGTGAAACACCGGGCAAACCCCTATCATGTTTCGATTTTTTGCCCAGAACCTTCTGTTTTTCTCTGTTTATGTGCACTTCAAACGGATTTAATTTCTTGTTCGCTTCTGCTTTCCTTTTTTTCTGGGCTCTGTCAGCAGCTCCAGCATTTCTCTTATTCTTCACTTTAGCCATTGCTAAATAAAATTAGTGCTATCGAAATAAAATTAAATAACAATTTAACAACTTTGAACTTGGATCCCTCGCAGGTTAGGAATCTTCAAATTTTTTAATTTTTACTACTTTGCTCGCGTGGTTTTGACAGTTTTGAGGAGTAATTTTGATGTTTAAACATATTCGTAATATATCTTTAAACGATCTGTAAAGCCCGGAAAAAAACGTATTATACGAATCATTTGTTATCATATAAGAAATTTAAAAGGTAAATTTATAAAACTGAGTTACTATGAGGAAAACTAGGGTTCCCTTTATCTGTCATAATATCGATTGTCCGAAATACACTCCGCATAACAGTTATCGCAGAAACATTTTTAGCCGAATGATACTTTAGCATAATTATATACTTAGCATAACTATATCATGTCGCATAACACTCATTTGGCAGAATTTTTAATTATAGAATAGTAATAAGGTCGAATTTACTTCGCTGAATTTTACGTAGCAGAACGTATATTCCGCCGATTTTCTTGAAGCATACAACTAATATCGCCGACTTTATTTTTGCATAATTTTATGTGCCAGAAAATAAGTACGTTTCGCCAAAGCCGTACAAATATTGAACCGTGCTGCTCTAGGTGACAACTAGCGCGGAAAGCATTCTAAGGCAGGTCGGTGTAGGTATGACGAGCGAAGCGACGACCCTAAAACGCACGAGCTAAGCGAGAAACTGTACAATACCTATTACTACGGAATTTCACGAATCACGTAGACAGTAGGGAACAGGGACTTAGTGGCAAAACCGACTTGGATCGCGGATAGGTTAGAAGACGAAAGCGGGAGCTTCGCTCCCGCTTCCGTCTTCGAGGTTGTTTTTTTTATAAAAGAGCAGAAAACTTGTTTAAATATCAAAAAACATATTAAAACAAGTTTTCTGCTCTTTTATAAAAAAAGGAATTGTCATTATTTTTGGTTTAACTTTTAAATATTTTCACGAATCACGTAGGCAGTAGGGAACAGGGACTAAGTGGTAAAACCGACTCGGATCGCGGATAGGTTAGAAGACGAAAGCTTTGCTCCCGCTTCCGTCTTCGAGGTTATTTTTTTATAAAAGAGCAGATAACTATGACAACATTATGCCATTGTACGATTCTGCCAAAGAACGTTGTGCCAAATTACAGTATGCCAGCTAAATATTATGTGATACAAATTTCGGTGACACGATTATTCGATCATAGGACTATTATTACGATCGTCATTATGCAAATGTGCTATTCTGCCAAAGGAGGTTATGCGAAATGACTGTATGCAACGAAATTTATGCGAAAAGTATAGTTCTGCGAAATGATGATTATGCCAAGGGCTGTTATGCAAAATAAAATTATGACAATCAATTTTATGCAACACATTAGTAACCCGGAAAACTATGGGAAAACTGGAGTTGCTTAATTTTATTTGCTTAAAACATGGACGTATGGTTTAAAACATTAAAAACGCCTTGAAGTTTAAAGCCGGGTTCCCACGGCCCGTTGTTTCACAGATCTGACCGCGCCTTTACAGGCCGACAGATCGTGGGAATGGTCGCATCCGATGTGGCCTGTGGTCGTCTGTCGTCACCCGTTCGATCCGCCGGGAGTCGGTAAGTTCAAAGGCGCGGCGCGGCGCGGCGCGACGGTGCCTGTGGCGTCCTGGGTCCCACAGCCTGCATTCTCACAGGTGAGATCGCGCTATGGCAGACGCGACGGTTCCCATAGCCGGCTAGTCTGGCCTGGCGCGATCTGACCTGTGGGAGGGCGGGCCGTGGGACTCCGGCTTGGGCACAGGCACAGGCATCCACAGGCGTGGCATGATCCGGCCTGGCCTGTAATAACACGGGCCGTGGGAACCCACCCTACGATCATTCCAGCTAATATTTAAAATGCTTGGAAAAATCATTGGTGTTATTTTTTTTTAAACCGAAAAGGTTATTAACAAAGAGAATATAACGTGATATAATCACTTCGTTCTCGTTGTTTATTTTATAACAAGAGACATTAAAACAATACTAAAATTGAAAAAAGTACGCCAGCGTTAAACAACTACGGTCAAACAGGTTTCTATGTTTGACAGCTGCGATACTGCGAAAAGTCCGACTGTTTCTATTCTAGTGTTTCTACCGAATGGACGAATTTAAAAAAAAAAAAAAACTAGTGTTTCTACTAACTTTTAATGTCAGAAAACACATGAATATTCATCTTATTACTGAAAAAATGCAATTTAATATGTCAGAAATTACATTATTCGCAGATTCGAACATATACAATAAAAATAAGTTTCGCAAATGAAGATGTTTGAAAGGTAAATAAATCTGTAGTTCAAATATGGCGCTCGCAATACGTCTACAAATTCGAGTTCCTGGTTGGTACAATGCGTTGCCACCCCTCTTATTAATTGGTCGATATTATATTCCGAAAAGCCCCGATACGATCTTCGGCTAAATTCGTTTCGACGCCGTGTAGCACCTAGCCGTAGGTATATTATTGTGTGGCTTGCTTCCCTCTGCGTCGCGGGAGAAAATCTACTGACTTCAAGAAAATGGCAGACATCAGCAAAGAAAAACTTAAGGAAGAGATCGCAAGTAAGTTCAACAGTAAAATAATTCCTCAATTTACATTTTCCGTGCACAATTAAAAGTTGAAAAGCACTTTGAGCTGACAATTAGCTAGGTTAGGCTTGCCCGGGGACATCGTAATGGCTTCCTACATTCTCCCAAGGAACTTATTTTTTAGTTCATTGGTATTGAAATATCTCTGATAGTAAAACGATTGACCGAAAATGTTTCAAGTGAAAGTTGTTTGACATTATTGTGCGGATATTTCCGGATATTTGCCTTTATTTTAGAGATCTTTAACAAGCTTGCACACTGATGGTTTATTTTTGTACAAAGCATAACTTGCATCACGAATGCTCCACGTATGTAGCGTTGTAATGGCGGCCTATTTACAATAATTTAGGTCACAAAATGGTGCGCACTGTGATACTGAGCAGTTATTACTTGAAACATTTTATCTGATTTACTTTATTTGTGATACAATTGGTTATTTCCGTGAATAAAGTTGATGTTTTGTCATTTTTGTAGATGGCCATTGTTACGTTCCGAATCGCGCATCGATCATTTATTTGACGCATATGCTGCTCATGATAAGTAGGCATTCTTTAAATGTATTGCGATTTATGGGCAATTCGGAACTCCTTAGCGTCTGAACAAAGTATACAGGATTGATCTTTCACATACTATTACCATTTTTAGGGTTCCACCAACATAGCGGTGGTTGTGGGTTCGAATCCCGGCTCGTACCAATCAGTTTTTCAGAACTTTCTAAGGAATATTTACCGTTAGCTTTTCGGTAACGAAAAACAAGGAGAAACTGGTCTAATCCCAATAAGGTCTCATTTTCCCTCCAGGAAGGTCAGTTGGTAGTTGCTTTCATTAAACTAGTGCCTATGATAAATCTCGGGGTAGGTGTCAAAGCGGACCCCCGGCTCATTTACGGGCACAACCAGGAATCACACAGGTGGATTGGATGGCATTGTATAAATATGAAAGGAAATTCTTAAAAAACCTTAACAGACTGGTGAATTTTAAACTCTAAGATGTGTATATAAAAGAAATTTGGAATATAGATGTATTTTGTTTGTGACTTCCTAGTTGTGCTGGAAATTTACAAATTGAAATATGTGCGTTTCATACATGTATCTGAATGAAAACCTTAAATCCTAAAGAGGCCATAAAAGTTAAATGGAAAATTTTCGTCCAGGAATCACATGATGATCTTTTGGCTCTTCTTGATTCTCACTGATCATCATTCTCCTAGCGTTATTCCCGGTTTTTTCGTGTTTTCGTGTTTTAATCGTTTATTGCATATCACATAGCTATAAAGGTAGGTACAATATAGGGCAGTTTTACATGTGATTCCCTGCATAGGGCGCAGCAATATGAGAGGGCATCTACAGCTTAATAGCTGTTATTTTTAAGTTAGTTATACATACACATTTTTAAGACTTCAGATTCTACACTTTATCATTAAAGAAATCGTCTATATTATAGTAGCATTTATCAAGCTTTTAATTTTGTACAGAACGATTTTAGTTTGGTCTCATTTTTTATAAAATTAGGTAAGTGGTTATAAATTCTTATTGTCATGTAGTGCGGGCTAGATGTAAGGAACTTTAATTTTGAAAAAGGTAATCTTAGTTTATTTAAATTTCGGTCATTTCTTTTGCTTTGCGTTATCTGTGAATATAAATCTATATGTTTTCTAACAAATTTACTCGACTCCAAAATGTACATGGACGTGACAGTCAATATTTTGTACTTTATGAAATGGGTTCTACACGTTTCCATTTGATCTATGTCTAGGTTGTGCCCCTAAAGGAGCCCAGGGTCCGCTTTAACACCTAATCCCAAGATTTGGCATAGGCACTAGTTTTACGAAAGCGACTGCCATCTGACCTTCCAACCCAGAGGGAGAACTAGACGTTATTGGGATTAGACCGGTTTCCTCACGATGTTTTCCTTCACTGAAAAGCTAACGGTAAATATTCCGTACATAAGTTCCGAAAAACTCCTTGGTACGAGCTGGGATTCGAACCCACGACCGCCGCTTGACAGCCGCATGCCTGAACCACTAGGCTACCGTAGCTTCTCAACTGATCAACTTTAAGAAATTTACACAATCAACTCCATAGTGGTTGAAGTGAAATGTTAACAGTAACAGCAAATATTTGTTTATGCATAAATTATTACTTTTGGGACTGATAACAGCATTTGTGTAATCAGCTAAGATCACAATTTTTTAGTCAGATAAGGAGTTTATTATATAAACTAGCTGCCCTTGTGCAGGCAACCCGCAGGATAAAAAAATGCCAATGTTCATACGGAAAGTTTATTATATACAGGTTAAAAAAAGTTTGAAATTGGATAATTGGTTCAAGGTAATAACCTCTTCATACAAACATAAAAAATCAGCCTATATACGTCCCACTACTGGTCACAGGCCTCCTCTCATGTATGAGATATGTCATACAAACATACAAGGCTACAATCTCACAGATTTTTTCGTCTTATCAATCTTATCAGTGATACAAATTATAAACAATACAGGGCTCTAGTATGGATCCTTGTGAAACCCCTATCTAGCTAGACCCAATATAATGTACCATCTTGTATTTACCTATTAAATCAATAAAGATACTGATTACTGGATCCTAACCAAAGTCTGCTCTTGTTAAATTATGTTTTTTTATATCATGTTACACATAATATATAATTAACAACATAAAAAAAATGAACCTACCGACATTTTCAATTCAAAGTACAATATCTCAGAACCGGCTGAACTGATTTTGTTGAGACATAGCTAAAAAACCATCTGGATCACGTCAGCCTTCGGACAAAATAAACATTCCTTTAGGAGCTCCGGTGCCACAGCATACGACAAAATGATCACCTCTGGTTTTGCGTGGGGGATTAAAAATGTAATTATTGTTAAAACATAACTTACCCAACTATGAATAACAAAGCTAGAGGCGTCATTGCCTATAGTGCAGTGTGTGGGTTGCACACGGACGCAGCGGTTCTAGGGGGCGCCGAGCCCCGCTCCCTACCATTCAATTGTGACCGTGCGCTTACTAGGGGGCGCTAGAGTAATTGCACACTGGCGCTACATGAGCTAGAGACGCCTCCGAACAAAGCGCCACTTTTCAGAGATCCTGGAGAATGCCAACCTCGCCAGCACATCATCCAAGAAGGTCCGTCAAAAGCTGGAGAAGAGCTTCGGAACAGACCTCACCGAGAAGAGGAAGATCATAGACCAGCTGGTGATGGACTATGTCAACGAGAAGTCGGAGAAAGAGGACTCATGTCCGGAGGTAAAATATATTATACTTACAACTTTTTTTTAAATTTGTAATTTTCGTTAGCAGCGTTACTGCTTAAAAAACAAAATTAATTTATATTATACTTATACACTCTGATTTCACCCTTGTGTTGTCGGGTTAGAATTTCACCACCCCCTCTCTTCCCGTGGGTGTTGTAAAAGTCGACTAAGGGAGCAGGGTTGAAGTGTGTTGTGGGCAATGGGCTAGCAACCTATCACTGCAATAACACATTTTATCGATCTTTTGTACCGACATTTATGCTAAAAGTCACGCTGGAACATAAGTTTCATGTGCTCTGCCTACCCCTTGGAATAAAGGCGTAAAGGTATGTATGTACACTCTGATACTGTATTTTACTGTTTTTTGGTCCAGCGATAAGAATAAGAATATTTTATTTGTGGATTTTCAAATGATTACAAAATATAGGTGTGAAATATCCTACTAATATTTTAAATGCGAAAGTTTGGATGTTTAGATGTTTGTTACTCAATCACTCTAGAACGGCTCAACCGATTTGGCTGAAATTTTGCACGGATATAGTTTATAGCCAGGATTAAAAGTTTACATCCCGGCTCCACGCAGTTTGCGTACTATTTTAGAGGAATATTGGAAATGGCACGCAAAAAATACGAGGGCACATTAACCCGCAGCTCGCGCTATTCTCTATTCTTTGTATGTATGAAACGCCATACTGCAATGCACGATGGCCTTTGAACTAACTTTGTCCTGGGGAAGGACATGGATAATTTTTATCCCCGAAATCATCCCCTAAGGGGATATAATATAAACGAGTTCCACGCGGACGTAGTCGCGGGTAGAAGCTAGTAATATTATAAATGCGTAAGCGTGTCTGTCTGTCTGTCTGTTACCTCTTCACGCTTAAACCGCTGAACCAATTCAGCTGAAATTTGGTAAAGAGATAGTTTGAGCCCCGGGGAAGGACATAGGCTAGTTTTAATCCCCGAAATTATCTCCTAAGGGGGTGAAAGTTTGTAGAACGAGGTCCACGCGGACGGAGTCGCGGGCAGAAGCTGGTAAATAAATGAATGTGTTCCATCAGGAGGAGGAGGAAGAAGAAGAGAAGAAGCCGGCGAAGCGCGCGCCGCCCAAAGCCAAGAAGCGGAATGCTGAAGAGGACGGCTCCAACGCCAGCGATCCTGATGAGGTCAGTCTTTTCTCTCCTGTTTTGGGTTCCGTACCAAAAAGATGAACCGATTTAGGTGAAATTTGGTATAGAGATAGTTTGAGTCCCGGAGAAGGACATAGGAGAGTTTGTATCCCCGAAATCATCCCCTAAGGGGGTGAAAGTTTGTAAAACGAGTTCCACCCACGCGGGCGGAGTCGCGGGCAGAAGCTGGTAAATAAATGAATGTGTTCCATCAGGAGGAGGAAGGAGAAGAAGAGAAGAAGCCGGCGAAGCGCGCGCCGCCCAAAGCCAAGATTTTGCGGAAGGAGACCTCTGCTGAAGAGGACGGCTCCAACGCCAGCGATTCTGATGAGGTCAGTCTTTTCTCTCCTGTTTTGGGTTCCATACCAAAAAGGGATTATGGGATTATGTTCCTTTGGAAGCAACTACTGCTAGTAATAAATCGTCTTCGCGATGTTGACACCAAGTCGTGGCAGTGGGCGGGGCACATAGCACGTAGAACCGATGGCCGTCGGGGCGGAAAGGTTCTCGAGTGGCGACCACGTACCGGAAGGCGCGGCGTGGGTAGGCTGGACTGATGACCTGGTAAAGGTTGCTGGAGTCCGCTGGATGCGGGTGGTGCAAAACCGGTCACTTTGGTGGAGGCATGACTTGTATTAATTTCTGTAATGTTTGTCAGAAACCGGCGCCAAAGAAGAAGGGTCGCAAGAAGAAGGGGTCTGATGATGACGACGACTGGAACAAGAAGAAGGACAAGGCACCTAAAGCCAAGAAGGTAATACTTACATTTTTTTTTTGTCAATCACATCATCTAATATAGGTGTAAAGTCGAAAATTATTATTACCCCAAATGAAAGAAGGCAAAAAATATGCCTAGTGACGAAAATCCCATTTAGATATCTCAAAGAATTACGAAGATACAACCGTTTTATATTCATATTCATTTATTGCATTTATGGGTTTTACAAGATTTTATAAGTAGTTACCCCGTTAGGGCACAGCAATATTATACAGTACTCAGGTACTCTAGGACTTAAAAACTAACACACACTTACAATATTAAACCTTATAACTTAGATATTCCTTCATGTTGTAAAACGAGTTTTCTACCAGGAAATTCTTTATTTGCTTGTAGAATAATGATTCTTTCTCTATATTTTTAAGCTCTAACGGTATGTTGTTATAGACTGTCACTGCCATATGGTAAGTACCGGAATTAACTATTTTCAAATTTGTGAAGGTGCTAACTAATTTGTTTCTTTTCCTCAAGTTTTGATTTCTAGGACAGTTGTCTCTTGTTCGTTCAAATAAGTGTTTTTGTTTCTTAACAAGTTTACATAATTCAAAATGTACAGTGAAGTTAAAGTTATATTTTCGTTTTTTTTAAATAAGGGCGGCAACTCTCCCTTTCATTTATATTTGCCCGTATTCTTATACACTTTTTTTGTAGCCTGAACAATGATTCTACGTTAGTACTATTTCCCCATAAAATAATACCATAAGCCAGCCAAGAATGTGCATAGGCATAGTAGGCATTAGTGGCAGCTTTTAAATCTGTACACTTCTTCAACTGGTAGAGGGCATATGTGAATTTTGATAGTTTTAACGAGATTTTATCAACATGTGCCTTCCAATTCACGCAGGAGTCTATTTCCACTCCCAATAAAGAACACGACTCAAGAACCAATAATTGTTCATTATTGTAGACAGGTTCATTATTGTCATATCAATTGGGGGTCTCTGACAAGGTTTAATCTGCATAACTTTAGTTTTAGAAATGTTAATTTGCAGATTATGGTCTTTTAGCCAGTCCGATATTAATTCAAAATTAGTATACAACTTATTGTTTAGATCTTGACTATCATTGCATTGAAATATTAAAGAAATGTCGTCTGCGTATAGCACGGCCTTGGTACTTAAGATTTTTGGCAAATCATTTATATAGATTATGAATAGGATACACCCCAATACACTGCCTTGTGGGATAGAATTTTGCACGGTTTACCATTGAATTGCCGACAAACATTTAATCGAATATTATTTCAAAGACAACGTTTCAAGTATTTTTATTTCATCGACAAGTCATTGCGTCGAGGACTCGATACTAGGTAATTTGAACCGAGGTCTTTTAATTGGTAGTTGACTTAATTCAATAAAATTCATGTCATGGCTTTACATTTCGGGTTTTTTTAATTTAATTTTTTAACATGTAATAATATTTTATTCCGCATAAAATTATTTCGGATATATATCTAAATCACTAACGTTTTTTTTTCCTATTTTTGACGTGCAGCTAGTCGACGCCACCCCGCTGCGCGGGGTGTCTATTTGTGGTCTGAGGGGCACAAGTGAACCCTAACCTAACCGACCTAAAACATAGTTCGCTTATGACAAGCCATTTTTGTCCCTGATATTTTTTTGTAATTAACGATTTACACCAATGATTCTTATTTTTATTATACATACATATTATGCATATATGTATGTCACACAATTAACTACATAATTTGAGTAATGTATAAATGTGCGTCGAAGAAATGAATTGCAATGTTTTGTAGTTGTGCCAATTAAGATAATTTGAAACAAATCAGCGATCAAGTAATATTCGTTGAACAGTATTTCTACGTAGTAAGATATATTTAAATAAACAGTACTTGAAATAAAATAACGCCAAACAATATTACTAGTACTAAAGTTTCGATAAATAGTTGTCGATGAAATAATATTCGATGAAAAGGTTGTCGACAAAACAAGGGTACACCATTTTGCACATTCATTTTCTCAGACCTAAAATTAATCTTGCGGTTTTTATCAAAATCATTATGGTCAATATTTACGTATTGTACTCGATTTTTCAAATAAGAGGCAAGCCAATTGAGAACTATTCCACGAACACCAATTCCATAAAGCTTCTGTATGAGTATCTCGTGTGAGACTCTATCGTACGCTTTACTCATGTCTAAAAACATGGTTATTGCATATTTTCGATTATTAATTACTTCGAGAACTTCGCTCATAAAGTCATAAAGAGCCGTGACAGTTGACCTTTTCTTTCTAAAACCATTCTGATTGTTATCATATATTTTAAATTTCTCACAAAATGAAGTTAAACGCTGAGCCATTACTTGTTCTAAAATTTTCGTTAATGTGTACTATAATGATATTGGTCGATACTGCTGAGGATCAGTTGCATTTTTTATTTTTGGTATAGGTTTTATTATTGATATCTTTAGCAAATCTGGAAATGTGCCCTCTGTGAAAGACTGGTTAATTAAATTTGATAGTGGTCGTGTCAATTCATTTTTACAGTATTTTACTAGGGTACTTCGATGAGATCATCGAAGCCAAAACTAGTTTTGTTTTTAAGTTTCGTAATTATTTTGGCAATTTCCTGCTCATTTGTTGGGTATAAATACATTGAATTATTCAAAGGTGAAATTACTGGGCAACATCTGGGTATATTATTTATTTGTATTTTTCCTAGGGATATAAAGAAATCATTAAATGTGTTTGCAATTTCTTGAGGTTGGTTTATACTTTTACCATTAATTTCCAATTTAATATTATTTTCAACTTTATGAATTTCTTTGTTTCTATGTTCTTTAATAATTTGCCACATTGTTCGTGTAATATGTTTTGATGAAATTATTCTTTTTATATATTGGTTCCTGTTTGAGGCTTTGATTGCTTTTTTTAGTACTTTTTCATAGTTTTTACAATAGTCATACAATACTTTACTTTCTTTCTGTGATATTAGAATTTTTAGCAAACGTTTATTTTTACAAGATATTTTTAATCCCTTTGTGAGCCAAGTTTTTTTATTGTTTTTCCCTATTTTTATAGATTTTTTAGGTATGCAGGTGTTGAGAAATGTTACTATTTGTCCGTGAAAAGCGTTAAAATTCTGATTTATGTTTTGGTTTGACTTGATAAACATATACCAATCTGTTGCTTGTAGTTGGGCTCGGAATAATTCATTATTTGTGCGGTTAAAAATTCTTTTTTCAGTGCGCATTACCTGAGTTCTAGTTTGATTCATAGTTGTAAGAGTCACAGTCATTGCTTTGTGGTCTGAAAGGCCAAAGTCCTCAACTCTATGAGAAAAATGTTCTTTGTCAAAATTGGTGAACAATATATCTAAACTGGCAGAACTAGTGTTGGTGACTCTTGTTGCTTCTTTCACATATTGTACAAAATTATAGCAGTGAAACAATTCGATCATATGTCTACTTTGGCTGGAATTAATTAGAAAGTTTACATTCAAATCACCACCAATTACAACATTTTTATTGCAGTATTTAATACATATTATTTTTAATAACTTTTCTAATTGTGCTAATACCATGTTTATTTCTCTAGTACTATTTGGCCAATACTAAACTATGATCACCAAATTCATGGAGGGAATTTCTACTGCACAGATTTCAATAATACATTCTATTGATAATTTATTTAAACTTACACATTCTATATATTCTATGCCTTTCTTTAATAATATGCATACTCGACCTCCCTCATGTTCATTTCTGCAAAACATGCTTCCAAGATTATAATCCTCGAGATGTAATATGTCACTTTTTTGTACAGTGATCCATGTTTCCGTTAAACATATTACAGAAAAGTTAATTTCTTCAGTTAGCGCTTCAACTTCTGGAAACTTGTTTTTAATACTTCGTATATTTTGGTATACAATTTTAAAGCTTTTGGCTTTATTTAGTGATGACGATGATGATAGGAAAGACGTGAGATTGCGTATCTCTTCTTTGCTAGCTAAAGGCGGTTTTAATGAGATATTAGGAGAAGGTAGAATTACGAAAGGACTGGCGTTGAGTTACGTTGTCTATGTTTGTAATATTGGGAGTCGTATAAGTATCTGAAGTGACTTGCTGATGGTTGGTCGATAGGTGGTTAGACACTCTATGCTCTAGTTGTCTATCTAGTTGGAGTTGTGGTTGGTTATACTCCTTGCCATTAACAATTAATCTATTGTCACGGATAGACGCACGGTTTCCTTTTTTCCTTTCTTCGGCTAGTATTTTCCTAAGATTCCTTCGATGTTCTATTTGTTTCGCATCCAAATAAGGGGCAATTGCTAAGCCCGAGTCTTTGAGATAGCCCGAATTCTCAAGAATATATTTTGTCATTCTTTTACTTATTAGCTCTATCATAATCGGCCTGCGATAGCCCCGCTTTCCTATCCGAAGGTTTACTTCAATATATCCTTGCAGGTTTATATTTAGCAGATCAGAGAAGATGTTTATTATACGATGTTCTAGCTCGTTGTGGTTCTCCCATCTGGACTCGTTTACGCCGTAAAGAACAAATTTTTTGTCGGTCTCTCCTTCGCACTTTATTGGTACAGGCGAAGTATTATTATTTTGGCTTAATGTGATTTGAGTTTCATTTTTTATCATAGAGTATTTTGCTTCAAGATAACTTATTATTGAAGTTAGTGCTTCTATTTTTGTCTGCAGTACATTTTGGTCTGCGGCTAGGGTGTTTATATTTCGATCTACGAGTATATCAACTTTAAAGTGCTTGAGGGAGTTTTGGATTTCGTGTTGCATTAACTTTTTTATTTCCTCCTTCAGTTTGACATTTATATCAGAAATAATAGATTGTTTTTGTATTTCCAACTTTCTATCCAGTAATGTGCTTTTTTGCTCTAGTGTTACACCCCCGCTGTGAGTTTGTATTTGGTGTATTGGCTCGGGAGGCCTTGATGACGATGTCCTACATAGGGGAGCCAGCGTGTCCCCAAGGAAGCTGCTGTTGTTTATTGTTTCGTCACATGACATGCTCGTAGCATCCATCGCCTGTACTGTGTTTCTACTCAATCCTGCAGGTGACGCGAGGCCGCTAAGAATACTCGAGTAAAAGTGCTGTAAACGTTTACTCGACGCGAATTGGGCGCAGATTATTCAGACTAAAATCCTGTAAAGGTAAAATAAGCGCTGAATAACAAGAAATACGTGCTGTAAAAGTGCTATAAATATCGAGTAAAAGCGAAAAAGTTACTTCTAGCACTATAATGGCAACATATATGCGCTTATTCGATTATATGTTCTATAAAAGATATCAGTTTGCTATTACTCGACAAGTTGGTTCTGTAGGAGTAGCCAGATTGCTTTTATTCAACAAATGTGTTGTATAATAGCAACCGAGTTCCTTTTACTCACCTGTTTAGTTGAGTAATAGCGAATTTATTACTTCTATTCGGCTAATTTGTGCTGTAAAAGATCTCTGATGGCAGTTATGCGTGTTTTCGGATTATAGTTTTTTGATACGTGTTGTGTGGTGACAGGTTAACGGAAAAATTGTAGAAGGGTAAGTGTTTGAATATATAACATATTTATCATTTATACTTTAACCCATTCAGGGCCCATGACGACACATATGCGTCAGACCGCCGTAGTCGCTTTCCGCTACATATGAGGAAAACCACGGGATCGGCTACGAGCGTAGCGCGTAGCGATTCTGGGCAATGAATGTGTTAAGGTTACATTTTTTCACAAAGTCCTTAGCATGTAATATACAGAACCTGTTCTTAAGTACATATATTAATCATGCGATAATTAATTTACTGACTTAACCAGAGGCCCTAGGGCGTGTATATTCATGCGCCCTCATAATTCATTGAATTTAAATTATAAATATTTAAGAAATAAAATATTGCGTATCATAAAAAATACTTTTGTAATCTAGTTTCCATTACATCTCATGTATACGATTATAACTCGAGTAAAGGTGATTGCATTACTTTTACAGCACATAATGCAGCCATGTCTAATATATTTTAGGGATCCTTGTAGTTTCATAAAAAAACCATCTTATTGCATTTTACTTTCGAGTGCGCGAAGTGAATAAGTAAGTATTTTCATCGTAAAAAATCCAGATTGAGCTTTTACAGCACACACTAGCCGAATTAAAGCAATTAATTCGCTGTTACCCAACTGAAGAACTGAGTAAAAGGAATTTGATTGCTGGAATACGACTTATTTTCTGAATAAAAGCAATCTGGCTACTCCTACAGAACCAAATTATCGAGTAATAGCAAACTGACATCTTTTATAGAAAACATAATCGAATGAACATATTAGCCGGATCAAAGCAATTAATTCTCTGTTACTCAACTAAAGAGCTGTGTAAAAGCAAGTCGGTTGCTATTATACAACATATTTTCGAGTTGTCGTATAAGTGTGTACTAAGAGCAACGATGTTGCTAAATAGTAAAAAGATAGCTTTGGCTCAACTTTTATGAAACAAGATTAGAATGTCGAATAGTGATCGTATAGAAGCGCCTAACTTAGCGGATTAGCAATTTTTTAGCTGTTACAGACCTATTATAGGATAACAAAGTTGAATAAAAGTGATTTGGTCACTTGTACTCAGCATGTTAAAAAAAGCAGGGTAAAAGCGTTTTAGCACAGTGCTGTAAACGTTTATTCGACTTAATTATAGCACAATTTAGTGAAAATTGCTAAATAGGCGAGACAAGCGCTTTTATACGACAGATTGGTATTTTGGCAACGTAATTTCAGCTGTTATAGGACTATAGGCTGAGTAAATCGTTTATTATTCGACTGTTTTGCTGGTTGGGTTGCTTGTTAGAGAGAGAAAACGCAAACAGTGTGTGACGTCACATGGGATGCTGTCAGGGGGCTGCGTTTGACACGATGGGGCGCGGCACGTTGCCGTCTTTTAGTGTGACGTCACAATCTTCCAGCGTCATCGTTTCATATGAAGTTGCGTTTTGCGAAAAAGGGACAGAACATCATCATCCCCTTCGTACAACTTTGGACACTTACAATTTCTTGATTATTTAAACTCTTGCGTTGATTTTTTTCCATTCGACTACATTTTGAATACTTTTCCAGAAAATATGACATTGATTGTTTTATGTAGTTTGTACACCCCTATTCACGTAAATGATAAAAAAGCTAAGGTAAATCTCTTTTCATCTCTCCTGTTCTGAAAGTCGAGTTTTCATGGGTATATAGCCGGGTGGAAAATTGCGTGTTCTCCCCTAGGGTGGAAAGTATTTTTTTTTAATTGGTAATATCAGCCACGGAGTCGAAGATAATACAGTATTAAAATAAAAGCTTTTCACAAATCGACAGTCAGCTATAGGTACCTACATTAAACGACGTGTTTATTACGACCTATAGGTTGATATTAAAATCGTTTTTCAGTTGGTTTATTTTTATTCGCAATTACAGAAAATCAATATTCAAAATCATTCCTCTATTCGACTGCCCGCCATAATGCCATGTAACTTTTTCTTTTTTTACTTTTCGCCATGGCCCTCTAGATTAGTCGCGTCGCGGCCTACTCGATTACAATTTAAGTCGTGTAGTCTAGTAGGCCGTGGCATAATGTAGCCAGTGCGGAGAAGTTGGATATTGGATAGTACAATTATTTTAATTATTTTCCTCACAGTCGAAATGAAAAGTAGAGTGTTTAACTCGGGTGAAATTACCCATTTGACCCTCGAACTATTGGAACTCTCACTTCGTTCGAGCGCCAGAAATATCTCGGGTGCAATGGGTCACTTTCAACCCTTGGTTAACAATGTAGTATTTGTCAGGGCGGCGGGCGCGGCAAGGGCGGCAAGGGCGGCAAGGGCGGCGGCTACACGCGCGCCTACAAGCTGTCGCCCGCGCTGGCCGAGCTCATGGGGGAGGAGGAGATGGCGCGGCACGAGGTCGTCAAGCGCGTCTGGGCCATCATCAAGGAGAAGAAGCTCTACGACCCCAACAACAAGCAGTTCGCCATCTGCGACGACGCCTTGTACAAGGTGAGCTCTGTGCCAGTGCCAGTCACGGGACGTTGTCGTCATCAAGGTGAGTTCAGTGCCAGTCGCGACACGTTTACGTCATCAAGGTGAGTTCAGACATTTATTTTTCATTGACGCTGTCAGCATTTTTGATACCCAGCGAGCACTCACCTTAGTCATGTTCAAATGTCCATGTAAAATCTCCCCAACCCGTTCTTTACTGACGCCTACAGTATCAGCTATTTGCCAAACCTTAACTCTCCGGTCTTCTAATACCAATTTTCTGACTTTTCTTACATTTTCTTCAGTCACCACCGATATTGGCCTCGCTGAACGGGGATCGTCTTCAATCGACTCCCTACCCAGTTTAAATAAGCGACCACTTTTTGACCGTAGCATGAGAAGGTCCAGAGGCACCATAAATACTAGCCATTTCTTCGAAAATACATTGCGGTGATTTAGCACTTTTTGTAAGGAATTTAATTACAGCACGGTGCTCAATTTTCGTAATATTTGTTGACAATTCAGACATTGTGAACTTTGCCGTTGAATATCTCAAGAAAAATTCAAACAAATATGACATTATTTTGTTTTTAATAATACGTTTTTAAATGGCCTCTCTAGTGGCCAGTACCATAAACGCATATACGACCTCGAAATACCATAGGCTTAGAACTTATCAGCCGCCCCTCGTACAAGGTGAGTTCAGTGCCAGTCACGACACGTTGTCGTCATCAATGAAACTAGCTCAAGACTACACTCGCGCCACAAGCTGTCCTCCGCCCTAGGCTTGTTCGCCATCTGCGGCGACGCGTTGTATAAGGTCAGTTCAGTGCCAATCACGACACGTCGTCATCAAAGAAACAAGCTCAAGGCTACAAACGTTCTAGAAGAATCACAACATCGTTACCTACTATTCGTTTAAGGATTCGTTGTGTAGATTAGAGAGTAGAGACAAACGCGGGTCCCTCACTCTCAACGGAACACATCCTCTGACCTCCACCGACCTTACTCACCACCAGGAACACAACACGAATTGTTGAGAGAGGTAGGGCACAGCGTAATGTCATCACGCTTGAATCTGGAGCAGCCCGACTGGGGGAGTACCTCCGCCTTACAGAAGACCACAGCCATAATAGCACTGCTGCCTATTCCGTAGCTATTGTAGTGTTGTGTTCCTGATGGTGAGTAAGGTTCCCAGAGCTCCATCCTTAAAGGCCGGCAACGCACTCATGTCCATGGGCGGCGGTAATCGCTTACCATCAGGTGATCCGTCTGCTCGTTTGCCTCCTATAACATAAAAAAAACGAATACCTTACGTTACGACTACTTTTACTTGCAAATAAATACCAAACTAGGCTATACTGCAAGACATACCCACATCGAATTTAAACTAATGCTAATAATTAAACAGTTCAACTCGCTTATAAAATCACATACTGTCACTGCCGCAAACAAATCCTGAAGTAGAACTCCCGAAGAGTCGAAACATGACGCCCGTAGTGACGTTTCATACGTAAGTTGAAGTGTGTAATGATTAGCATTACATACACACTTAAGCATGAGCGTATGTCTGTGACTACATTAGGTCGCAACAATCGGTGTCCGGTTATATTCCGTGATTCGTGTTTATAAACATTTCATTTCCCTTTTCCAGGTGATTGGCACAAAACGCTTCAGGACATTTGGAATGATGAAATATTTGAAGACGCATTTTTTGGGTGACTAAAGTGAGTCGGTAAATGTCATGTTAGGGACGAAATCACTCAGTTTCAACCTTTTCACAAAGAGCTAAAGCTCAAAATCCTTTAATAGCTCTGATAGTGCTATTTAACTAAAGTCGCCGTCAATGGAATTCGCTAACTATGTAAACAAACCGCCATAGTGAAAGACAATTTCAATATGGCGTTTTGTTTACATAGTTAGCAAATTCTATTGACGGCCACTTTATCTATAATTGTGCTATGTCATAGCAAGTTTTACTTTTTTTTTTTCTTTAACAACGTGACGCATACGTGTCATGGTTCTTGGGTTAAGCAACGTTTAAGGCCAGTATCTAGATCGCTAGTTGCAAATATGGGTGTACTGAATTTATTAAATTAGCTGGCAACACTGGCGGTTTGTCTAGTTCTGTAACTTACTTAAGCCTAGGCTTATGTCCAGAAGTGGACGTCTTTCGGCTGATACGAATTTGATGTGGGAATTTTGACAGACCTACAATGCTGTCAGCTGACAATGCATTAAAAAAAGACTTGTATAATCTTAAATTTCCGAGGTTATAAAGTAACAAATAGACATGTCAATGATTGAGTGATTAAGTCTATATTTTCATGCTGGCCATTAAGTCATAATTCATGCATTTTATGTACATTGATAAATATTATGGCACGTTTACATAGATACGTAGTATGCGACTTGCAAACTTATCGGCTGGTTGACTGAGGGCTGCCTGATCGTATAAATGGATACAAAATCGTATAATCGGTGTATTGTATCCATGATCATTCCGTATAAACCGATACAAAAGAATACGGCATGAAATGGAACGTGAGTTCGCCTCTTGATTTTTTCGAAGTTTTCACTCTGTATTAAAAAGTACTTATCCTGACAGATTTGAAAATTGTAATCAATGAAAACGAAACAGCATAAATGTACAAGAAGAATTAAAATTTAAAATAAATGTAATAAATGTACCTGAATGTATCAGGTCAGGAAGTTTTTTTATGAAATTATAAAGAAAAATCGATAGAATGTATATGTTAATGCGATCAAATTTCGTGTAATATAGGGGTGTTGACACTAAATAAAATAATCAATAATGTCATACTTTCTCGAAAGGGGATTAAAAATGTAGTCAAATGGAGAAAAAAATAAAAGGTTAAATAATCACGAAGTTATGTGTCCAAAGCTTGTAAAAAGTCCGTCCCTTCTTCGCAAAACGCAACTTCATATGAAAAGATGATGCTTGTAGATTGTGACGTCACATGATAGACGTGACGCGGCCCCCCGGCAGCATCACATAATGTGACGTCACACACTGTTTGCGTTTTCTCTCTCTAACAAGCAATATTAAAACGGTTGTAGCTTCGTCTATAATATCACATTTTGTCGATCTTTTGTACCCACATTTATGCTAAAAGTGGCGCTGGAACATAAGTTTCATGTGCTCTGCCTACCCCTTTTAGGGATAAAGGCGTGAATGTATGTAGCTTCGTAATTCTTTGAGATATCTGAATGGGATTTTCGTCACTAGGCATATTTTTTTGCCTTCTTTCTGTTGAAGTAATAATAATTTTCGAGTGTACACCCCTATTGCAGGTACTTGACCGTATAGCGATTTATTTGCTGGCAGCCCTATTGAGGGCATACTGCCTCCCGGTTTTATAGAGATCCGTTAAACCTTATGTTGGAGTACTTTGGGGGAGGCCTATGTCCAGCAGTGGACATCTTTAGTCTGATGTTGTTGGTTTGTTAAGAAAAAAAATGGAGTTAAGTACTAAAATTAGATCTGACTTTAGGTCTGCATGTTTATGAAACAGCCTATAATCAGGGGCGTCTATGTAACCGTGCCATTTTTGACATTGTGTCAAAAACATGTCATTGTTGCTTTTGTTTTACAACTTATGACAGCTAAGTTCTAGTTTTAAGTTTATCCATAAAATGTAATAAAAGGCGTAAAATTGTTGTGACACGTATTCCGTGAATTTATTTTAATATACAATTATGTATGTAAAAAATATGACGGCAATAGGAAAATACTATATTTTGTTTACTAAATGTTTGTATGGATTCAAGTTATATAATTTAGATCTCCATTAACTTCTAAGGTTAAATTAATGTTTCGGATACAATCTAAATTAAAATTTAGACTGCTAAGAAATTGCTGTGATATCTTTTAACGGATTTTATGTAAAATTTACATAGATTTAAGACAGCAATTCTAGGCTATATACTGTGTAAGAATTTTAAAAAGCATTTATTTCCATACTTTGACATGCGAAATTGATTTATGCATATGATAGACTTCTATTGTAAATATTAATAATTAGGTATCAGAGTTTTCATAGCACGATGTTTTCCAGCAGGTGGAGCGGCAATTTGTATGGATTGCCGTTTGGTTTAGACTTCAAACTTGAAGTCATGTGCAGTCCAGATAGCCTGTCACCATATCTCAAACTTGAATTATTAAAACTCTGATGTCTAAATAAATGATATCTAATTACCATTTCAACTGCAACCTTTTCCTGAAATAGTATTAAACCCTATAAAGATCGTATTATGTAAAAATTAGTAAATTAAAAAAAGGTCGTATGTCGTTTACAACATAGTTCAAAATTGAATGGGGGGAATTTTTAAGTTACTGATTTACTTCCATAGTAAGATAGTCAATAATAGGACTTATGACAGCGTATTAAGGCTTACAAATTGGTACTTTGTTACTTACTACATTACCCAAAAAATAATTATGTACATTTTTATGTGACAACCCTGAAATGTTAAAATCATAAATGCAGTAACTGGGCATATTCATTAAGGGCCCTTAAACGGATAGTTACGGATAGTAACAAAACCGACAGTCAATGTCAATTGCATACATTTAGTAACAAAACCGACAGGTTAGATGTGACTTAAGCATCACTTTAGTTAACCCTAATCTTCCGTTTTTTTAAAACTCCCCAACTACAACTACTAGCTCCCGTGAAAGCGCTGTGTGGGTAATACGACCTGTGTGTCTAGCTAGCGACACAACAAATCTTCAAATCAATACAAGGTCGGTAACGCGCTCGAGACTGCTCTGGAGCCGCGTGCGTAGGCTACGGTGCTTACCATCAGGCAAACCGTATGCTTGTTTACCACCTACGTCGTATTTAGTAATCAATGTTACTGCATTTATGACATATATAAAATGGTCCCTGTTTACTAACTTTTAATGCATATTTTGGTGTAAAACAGGATGGAGTATTGTAAGCCTCTTCCAAACATGTTTTGTGTATCTAGTTCGCTAGATAGAGTAATCATGGTCCAATTTGGACGAGTTTGAGGATAATAAAGAATTTGAAGTCATTTTTGTGTTTTATTTTTATAGAATAGTCTGCAAAGTTTGGTTCTGGCGCTTCGCCGGCCGCTACCGCGGCACGTTCGCTTCGCTCGCTCGGCGGGCGTAGGGTCGCAGGACACCTAACACTCCTCGCTTCGCTCGTACACGTAGAGTCAGCGTCATGTAGTTAGTAGCAGCCAAAGGCAGCCAAATATTTCGGTACACGTCTTTATTACTGTAGAATAAGGGTGTGTTACGAAATATTGGGAGAGATGGGCATTAATCGACTAATTTTTTAGTTAACTAATCGATCGATTAAAAATATCAATCGTCATTTTTTAATCGCGACTAATTTAGTTGCGATTTAGGGTAAGATGGGGGAATGGCGGTCAGCGGGCAATAGCGGTCGCATCAAAATCTAATACTTCCAAAAACATTCTGCTATCTCTACTAGTGTCGCCATTTAGTATGCGGCCGAGTAAACTTATTTACCAAGCGGCGGCATTTTACTTCGCCCGCAGTGAGTTTGACAGCTGCGTAATGGTTCGGACGTGTTTTGATGTAATAAAATCGAATATTCAGAGAAAGGTAAGCTTAAAGTGATTTAAATCTATCAATATAGTTCTTAAGGTTAATTACTATGTATTTACTACTGTATCCAGTGTGCTATTTAGATTTAATGAATGTTATTTAGATTTTTCGTGACTAACCAAAGAAACCGTTAACGTATTTTGGTCGGTGTCCGGTATTACCCCGTATGGAATTTATATGCCAATTTATAATTCGCTTGTCTATATTATACTGATATAATATGATAATAGTACATTACGTAACTAGGGCGGTGAATTCGTAAAAGCCCCAGATCGCACGTGTTTGTGGCCTGAACCGAAGGTGAGGGCCATAAATATGCGCTCTGGGGCTTTACGAATTGCCGCCCGTGTTGAGTACAAAATTTTACGTCTTCACCTGGTCAAAATGCGAGTTTTCCTGTACGCGCAGCGTGCAGTAAAACTCGCATTATGGCCAGGTGTGACGTAAAATATGTTGAGATTTTTATGAAAGAAAGAGTTATTTTTGGTTAAAATAAAAGAATGATATAGTAAGAATCTAAATAAAAGACAGTTCCTATGGGATATATCTGTGATTTTAGAAGTACAAAATATTAATTAATAGTAATTATGTTTAGTTTTTTATACAAAAGACTTAATTTTGGTATAAAGAAAAGAACAATATAATTAGAATAAACGCAATCGGTGATTATTAAAGACTATAAAAGAGAAATATATAAAAATAGTAATATGTTTATCTTTTTATGAAAGAGAGTTAATTTAGGTTCAAATAAAATACTAATATTCTTAGATAGAGAGGTCCTATGTGACCCGATCTGTAGTTTTTAAGTATAAATAATGAATACTGTCTTTGTTTTGTCCTAAAAAAACATCATCATAATTTCAGAGGAGCGCTCTTGTAGTTGAAAAAAAAATGATTTATTTCATAATCAAAAAGGTTTAAATTTGCTTGAAATATAAACATGTTTTTGTTCTGATTTGATAAATAATAAAAATAAATAAAGATAATATGAATAAAGTTCCGTTTTATTGTGTCTTACTACATTTTAAATGCAAACCTGTATTAATTTTGAATGACCGGTAATACCCCAAAGGTATACCGCTATTACCCGCACCGGCGGGTAATAGAGGTCAAGGAAGCATTTTAGAAAATGATTAAAAACTAAGATACCCTCAACACATTGATAATATATTTAATATATATCTGTAGCCCATTACATAAGCTATGTAAAAAGTCAGTTACCTATACCGTAAGTCCCAAAGATAAAATAAAAAATGGATTACTGCTTAAGTGACCGCCATTCCCCCATCTTACCCTAATTAGTTGTGAGAATGTTCGACTAACAACTAAATTAGTTGCAATTTCAACCGACTAAATTTCACGATTAAATCTATATTAAAATTCGGTAGTCGCTCGTTTTACCATTTTTTATTTAACTTAAAATATACATAACTTGCAAGAGAATAATAGTTAGCACAGAGATCTCACTCCATAGAAATGGTCAAAATATCGTAAGTAATACATGACTATTTTATTTTAATACATCCGTTAAGATGTTCTATTCAGTCTGTTAACATAGCCATTCTGTTCAATTTGCTTCTAACATTAGTCGTGGAAAAGTAGTCTAACTAATTAGTTGATTACAAAATTTAGTTGTCCGAAATCAATCGGCAACTAATGTAGTTGCAACGAAACTAGTTGCACTCTATACAACAAAGATTGATCAATCGTCGTTTTCAATCGTCAGTCGCAACTAATTCTGTTAATCTTAGTTGTTAATCGTTATTCGATTGCATTTTGCCCATCTCTGGCTCCATCGCGTTTCTTATCCTTGACTGTTCAAGCCAGTATTATATATGACGGCATACATATAGCGTGTTGTAAAGGTGCAATGTCAATGAAGTTTGACCACGAGGAAACAGAATTCCCCGTAGTCAAACCAGTTGGACAAAAAAGTTTGACTACAAAGAGTTGGTGATGGTGAGTTGTGGTGAGGTACTAACACTAGTACTTGCTATGTAGCAGTGTTGTGTTCCTGGAGGTTAGCAAGGTCGCCAGAGCTCCCGAGGATGCGTTGTGTTGAGAGCGAGGGCGTTTGTTCCTTCAGCTGTCAACACGGCGAATCCTCAAACATATCCCCATTTTACTCCTTTGGAAATGGAGTTGCGTCTATAGGCAGCGGTGTCCGCTTACAATCAGGCGGGCCGTACGTTTTTTTGCCACCGTCGTATAAAAAAAGAAGGGGACCCCACGGCCTCGACCGGGCGTAGCATGGTTACATTTAGAATTATTTGGGGTTTACCACTGACAGAAAGTTTGCCTTCATTTAATTTTCAACTTTAACCCTCTGTATCATAGAGTAGACTGCAGGCAACATACCGTTCGACCGACTCAAATTCATACAATCGGTTTTTCATCGTGTTCATGCACTGTGGCTTGTCGTCTACACACTAAGCGAGAGAAACTAGTACATCGGAACACAACTAGATGGCGCTGTAAGTCTCAAATTGAAGTTGATCACCCGCGAGTAGGTATGTACCTATGACCAGTGCGGAATGGCTCCGAATTCAAAAATTGAAAAAAAATAGTTGTAAATGTGTTAGGTGTTTTCTTTTGAAGCAGTGAAGAGGTATGTTTTTCGAATTCATTATGTAATATTGAATTTGAACCAATTTTACGAATTTTGCAGTTTTTTTTGGTAATTAGTGTTAGTTGCCTGTAGGCTACATCAGGCGAAAAGTGTAGTAATTTTGTACGAGTACTCTTATCCCTATCTTAGAGTTTAATCAGATGCAAAAGTTTCCAAAGTGTCTTGGATTTATGCACAACGTGTGTGTAAAATGCGGAGTTGCCTTGTGTTACACTACAACTTAGAAAAGTTGTAAAAACCCCCGAAATTTTCATTTCAAAGTTCAATATCTCAAAAATGGCTGAACAGATTTTGATGAAACATGGCTAAGAACACTTGGGATAAAATTATCTATCACACAAAAAAACCGCATTCAAATCGGTCTATCCGTCTGGGAGCTACGATACCACAGACAGATACACACATACACAGATAAACAGATAAACCGATACACAGACAGACACGTTAAACTTATAAAACCCCTCTTTTTTCGTTGGGGGTTAAAAAACAAGAATTTCTTTAGAAACTTCCAGATATCGTAACATTTGTTACGATGTATTTTTTCAAATATTCATGCATTGATGCGTCCGGGCAACACTCCCTATTTTTGTTTATTTTTTCAAAATTAACGACATAAAAAAAAAACCTGAAACACGTGTATTTTATTTTTCCTTTATTATTAGAAATCAATAAAAAGAATTAAAAAAGAAGGTGTGAAGTTATAGAGGGTTAACCTCACATACAAATTAAGTAGTTATTTCTAAATCGGTAGACGTGGGTATTCTGAAAATTGCTTTATTTGTATGATCTTAAAGTTGAAAATTAAATGAAGGCAAACTATCTGTCAGTGGTTAACTAACAGTAATCGTACTGTACCATTTTATGATTTATCGTTGTTGACAAGACATCCGCAACTGTCACACTTACATTCTTGTCGGAACATGACGAAGTCTTATCCAGAGCGATAAGTGATAAAATGGCAACAAAACTACGCCCGCTTCGCATTTTCGTGAAACATAGCTAAGAACACTCGGGATAAAATTATAAATGACAGAAAAAACCGCATTAAAATCGGTCCATCCGTTAGGGAGCTACGCTGCCACAGACAGACACGTTAAACTTATAACCCCTCTTTTTGCGTCGGGGGTTAAAAAGGCTCTCGATTGCCCTCGAGCTTTGTACCGCGGATGCTGGCGGCATTTCCTCGCTGAATTGCAGTACTGATGTTGCCCGAGAGAGCCAGCTCTTCGGTCACCAGTTACGTCAACCGGACGTTTCGCGGTTTCCGCAAATATCTTGCGCACTAGGTCCCCACGGACCGAGGGGCTCGACGCCAAATGGTACAGCTGTAGGTACTCTCTGCCGAGGCCTCTATATTTAATGCGTTTCAGATTTTCGGCATTTTCCGCCGCTGCACCCGCTTTAGAAGTAGTCCGTTGGAGGTGGGACGGTGTCAGTGTGCCTACACAGGTACTTAGCGTCGCAACTTGACTTGTTATAGATACATAATATATATATCACCTTGTTTACTTTACTCTTTGGTTCGACCTGTAAACAAACTATGACATCACCATAGCAACCAAATCACTTTTCAATCAATTTTTGACCAAACACATACGGAGATTTTCTACAAAAAGTTTATCGCAATTTTTATCCAATTTACAACGATGGCGTGCAACGAAAATATTGTTAAAAATATGGCCAACGAAATAACTAGGAACTGCCAAACATTCGGAGTGCAAGTCGAACAAGAGTTTGTCATTTACATGATAGATCTTTTGCTATTGAATCCGAAGTACGGGAAACTGTTCAGTAAGACATTGAACAGAGATAATTTGGAGTATTTCGTCAATGAATTTGTTTCTATGATGACTGGTAAGTAGTTTTTGGAGTTACATTACATATCTTTACATAGCTGATATGTATTTTAAACATTAGGTACAACTTTTCTAGTAGATATCGTAATCAGGCCTGTATTTTATGTTTTACGTCACACCTGGCCATAATGCGAGTTTTACTGCCCGCTGCGCGTACGGGAAAACTCGCATTGTGGCCAGGTGAAGACGTAAAATTTTGTACTCAACACGGGCGGCAATTCGTAAAACCCCAGAGCGCATATTTATGGCCCTCACCTTCGGTTCGGGCCACAATCACCTGCGGTCTGGGGAATTCACGAATTTACCGCCCTAGTTACGTAATGTACTAATTTACTACCTGCTGACTATGGGTACATACACAGACCACTTAACCTTAAACCTAGGTTAAGTGGTCTGTGGGTACATACCTTAGGTACCTACTTGTACTTAAACATTAGTATCATTTGTCATCGGCCTATATATGCATATACGATACGTCGAACTGCTTGGCACAGGTATCTCATGGGTGAGAGGGTATGGGCAGAAGTCCCCACGCAGACCCAGTGCAGGTTGGGGACTTCACATATACCTTTGAGTTCCCTCGAACAACGGTAGTGAAAGGTTAAAATTTAAAATACTTACAAAATTCACGCGAATTCTGGGTTATTTTGCTAATTTGACTAGTACTTATTATGTGGTAATATTTCCAGGCGACCAAACATCAATAAACACTCTAAAAATGCAGTTCATCATCCAAACCAACTACGACAAGCTGCCAAACCTCATAGACAAGCACCTGGACTCGATAGAGACCACGCTAAGGCCTCTAGTCACGGAGATTCTGGACGCAGACCCCGACCCGAGCGATGAGGCTGAATTCAAGAAGTTGTTTCGGAAGATCTCCATTTATATTATACTGGGAAGTGGGTTGGGTAATCCTGCTCTTATAATGGTAAGTTAATTTCATCGCGGCATATCTGTAGGTGTCATATAATCTGCACTTATAATAATGATCATAGAAGTCAAAAGATCCGAATTTCTCACGCGGTTCTGCGGTTTACTACGCGTTTTAACACTGCATATAGACAAAGACATTCAAATGGCTAGCGTCTAAAACATCTCTATGCGGTGTTAATAACCAATTCTAGCTAAAGAAGACAATTATGGCATGCAATTTCCCGGGATTTTCGAGACGACTATTGCGCTGACCCGTATTTAAAAGGTCAGGTGGATATCATAGGGCATTATAGGACGCGCTACTCAGGTGATACCCTACCACAGGCCCCGTTCATGGTCAGCCTTATCAAGCGATAAGACCCAATACGCACTGTAGTCGCCGGCGACTAGTCGACAGTGCGTATTGGGTCTGTGTCAATAAAGAGCGTCCGTCACTGCTGGCTGATACCATTCGATGGAACGAGACGGACGCCGTCTGGTCGTTTATATTCTTCCGAGTCTTGATAGGCTCATTTATTCCAAATCAAATATTATTAAAATCGTATGGAAAATGAGCGTTTTTCATGGGCGTATCTATATCTAGGTTAATTTTTCATGAAGCCCGGCCCGGCAGGACTGGCATGGAATTTGGTGTCAGTGTCACAGTATCCTGGGTGGGCACCAGTCCCTTCCGGCGTGGTCACGTCCTTCCCGGCTCCCCCTATTTCGCCCATGGTATTTTTCCAGACCTTGAAAGAAGGCACGGCGGCGCTAGAAAGCGTGTTCTCTCTAGAAGACCTGCAGCTGTTCGTTGCGTTGCCTCGTGCGGAGAAGAAAGAGCAGTTGGACGAGCTGATGGCCATCGTGTCGGGGGTACGGCTCTTCAATCGGGACTGCAAGAAGGGCGGCGACGGGATTCCGGACCGTGAGATATTTCAGAGAGAGACGGCAGTAGCTTGGTTCCTTCTTACACCGCTCCAAAAAATAACCTTAAAATTGCCATTAAAATGAAAAAAATCGACACTGGCAAACTTCACTCTTCCAAATCATAAACGTCTAGTTTTTAGCTACGTCCATTATTTGTCTAAGTAGTACGCCTTCAAGTATAGGGCAGGTTGCACCAATTTACGTTTATACCAACGTTAAATTATATGGAGCCGGCAGCTGTCATTCCAACATCCCTTTTACTACTACAAATGGTTTGTTGCAACCCACCCTAACCGTATTCTTATAGTAATGACATTCTCTCAGCTCATTCATATTTCGAAGTGCCTAACTGAGGAAGCAGATACCTCCACCTTACAGAAGACCTCAGCTATATAATAAATACTACTACTTGCTTTGTGAGTATTTGGTTTTGTGTCCTTGGTGGTGACTAAGGTCGCCAAAGCTCCCGAGTATCCGATGCAGTCTCTAGTAAGATGTCAACACTTAAAAATGCGGAAAAGGGCCCGAGTAGGTACAGTGGACTAACTAGTAACAACCTATCTCACCGTTTTTCATTCTCTTCACAGTGCCCTTCAATCTAGTGGACGCCGGCAAGGCCTGTCTCTCCGCCTTATCCAACTCGCTCTTCGGAGTAATGCAGCGGGTGAACACGCTCACCGCAGCAATAGAAGACACTGTGGAGATTGAGACGGAGACAGGCAACGTGCTCATCAAGCTACCGACGGACACAGAGCTCACGCTGTAAGCTCTATTGTTACAAGAGTTAAGGCCCTATGGTTTGCTGGGTTAGCTAGATACAAATGGAAGTCCCTTAGGTACTCACAACAGCCCAACAAAAAAATATGCCTTATAAAATTAAATCTATAAGAACTAAACTCTCATAGTGGTTTTCAAATGCCTGACCTTACTCATCACCAAGTACACTATCCAATACCCACAAAGCAAGTACTAGTGTTACGTCATCGTCACGTTACATCATCACATCAGCAGAAAGACGTCCACTGCTGGACATAGGCGCCCCCCAAAGAGTGCCAAAGTGACCAGTCCTGCGCCACCCGCATCCAGCGGACTCCCGCTACCTTACCAGGTCATCAGTCCACCTTGTAGGGGGCCGCGCCTTCCGGTAGGTACGTGGTCACCACTCGAGAACCTTTCCGACCCAACGGCCATCGGTTCTACGTGATGTGCCCCGCCCACTGCCACTTAGTTTAGCGATTCGGAGGGCTATGTCGTTTACCTTGGTTCTGCTGCGGATAGCCTCATTTCTGATGCGATGACGTAGAGAAACTCACACAACAACATAGCTCTCTCCATAACCCTTTGGGTGACTTTGAGCCTTCTCATGAGGCCCATAGTAAGCGACCACGTTTCAGTGCCATATATCATCTCCAGTAGGGTTGCTGCTGCTCCAAATATGAGCGAGCTGCCATTCCGCTATGCCGTTCCGCTCTTACGTTCAAGTACCAAAGGTTGTATCCCACCGTACCTTATAACTTATACCAGGTCTTCTAGAGAGAACACGCTTTCTAGCGCCGCCGTGCGTTCTTTTAAGGTCTGGAAAAATACCATGGACCAAATAGGGAGAAGCCGGGTAGGACGTGACCACGCCGGTAGGGTCTGGTAACTAGTTTACCTAACAGAACATGATAATCTTTTCCAGAAATCACTACAAGCACATGTTCAACCTCCTCACCTTCAACCGGCAGTACGAGGTGACGATCCGCCGGCTGCTCAGCGACGTGGAGCTGATGGTTTTCAACGCCAACCAGTACGTGGAGCGCGTGAAGGAGGCGCTGGAAAACTCGCATGCCGCCGTCAAGTATAAGGCGGCTGTGCCAGTTGCTGTGGTCTTTGTGAGTGGCTGCAGATCGTCAAATGAAGAAGCTTTAGACTCACGCGCGCTAGTAAAGTCGGCGCCCGCGCTTCATAACACTTTCGCAACCAGGCAAAATTCCGAACAATACCCCAGAAACCGACAGAACTCGCTAGTCGAGCAACGACGTGCAACTCAATGCCGCACGCCGCGAACCCGCTAGTCGGGCATGCGGCGGACGCTCAGGGCTGTGCCAAGTAACTTTACAAGTAACGTATACGTGCATAAAATTAAATCTGCTGCTGCTTAGGTAAAGTAAATAAAAATACAAAGTGAAGTAATAAAATATAATCAACTGTACCAACTTTTAGACCACATAAGTACAGAATAATCAGAAGACAGGCAGTGGCAGCCCTGAGGTAGCGAAGATGCAAAGCTTGCTCGACTGTCGGGTACTTTGGCGTCGCTTGCGGGTTTATAGCTCGTGCTCGACTCTCGGGTATGCCGGCATCTGAGTAAAGTTTACGAGTGCCCGAGAGTCGGGTACGCGGTGTCCAATGTGTTAATGGACAAACACGCACTTGCGCTATATAGCGCCGCTGTCGTAAACGTCTTCACAACATTCCAATCCAGATAGGAAACTTAGACTCTATTGAGATACCGTAAACCCAAGTTGCTTCTTATTTTACCACGTACTTGCCCACCCATCGGGTAGTGGTAAAGGTTACCGTAGCCTAAGAATGCTTGCAACTCCAGGAATGTTACACTTGTTTTTTGAAGAATCCCATACTGTAGTCCCTCGGGAAAACCTCGGCAGCACATTCCACAACTGGAGCCTCCGAGGCCGAGGGAGGATATTTCTCTGAAACCGTGCGGTACGCGACCATCTAGACTCCAGGGTGTGACGAGACTGAGGTCGGAATCAGAAAGCTATCGCGACACACCATCTGAATGAAACTGTTACTCCAGGCAAAATACGTTTTTGAAAAACATTAATTTATAATAGCGTTTTTTTTGTTGATTTCATTATAAAATGTTATTCTAAGATGCTTTATTCAAGAATCCGGCAAACTTTCCACCCGGAAGTAATAAAGTAGATTTAAATAAAGCATGCGTTGTCGTTTTTTGTACGATTTATATTGAATATTAAAGAGCAAATATAAATGAACCAAAATAAAGACAAAAATATTTATTAATATTTTTTCTGACTTTTCTGTACCTAGTTAATTTATAACTTTTTTTGATGTCTGAAATTTTGTCGGATTCTGTCGCTGGGTGACTATTTAATTGATAATAAATCCGTTACACAGAAAAAATAAGCTATTATAAATTATTTCCAAAATTTACATTTTTTCCATAAAAGTTGTCAGTTCATTGCCTCGACTATGTTGTGAATGTCACGTGGGAACAATATTACGTACATCCATTAGTCGTAGTGACTTTAGTAGGTGAATGCTCAGTGTAATTACCGCCAAATTTTAATTAGCCTGGCAATTTGGATATTAGCGTTTTTAAAATATGCGCCATCTAGCGGACTGCCATTCAGCTTAGAAAAACTTGCGATCAATGGAACTAAGTGACTGACTTAAAATTGCTTTGTAGCTATGATTTTGGTATTTTTGTGTTATGTTGTTGGGCATTTTCAATAATTCGTGCACCCAATTAACGTGAATTTTTAAATAAAAATTAACTCGGTGTCCCTTTTGTAACGGCAATTAAGCATTCGGTTTGTATAAAAACTAACTTTTCTGTCTAATTTGTGAATAATATGCCTATACACGTTAATTAAATATGAAAAAAGTTAATTTTTACATGATTTGTATGCTTAATTTTCGTTACAAAACTGACACCGAGTTAATTTTTGTTTAACAACTCGCGCTAATTGGGTGCACGAAATATTGAAAATGCTCTGTTACTACACGCCTTCAAATTGATCAAAATGATGATTTAGGACGCTAAAATGCAACATTTTGGCGAATTCAACGATACTTTTTTCATTGAGAGCCTAGTAGCGCCATCTCGGAATGCTTTCTGAAGCCCTGCCGCGAAACGAAAACGAAATTCGTTCGTGTATCTCCTTCTCTTTTGCACTTGCTCGTTCGTGCGATAGAGACGGAGCCAATCGAACGAAGTTCGTTTTCACTTCGCGGTAGCCTTAGTAGATTTGGAATCGTCTTAGCATAGTAGAAAGAGATGGTCTTAGTAGATCAGAGGATCTACTAAGACGATTCCAAAGAGTTAGCTATCTTGACTTTATTTAGGTGTCGCTAAAACACTTTGCTATTCTATGAGCATCATAATCAAATGACAGCGCTAATTTGAAACTGACGTTTCTTATTTTCGGCGGTCTATTCAATTTAGCTGCCTAAATGCTATTCTAAATATGTCGCCTATTAATGTGCCGCCTAAATTATGTCTAAAAATTTGAAAATTTAGTTTTAGGCTAGTTAAGCCATGTGCACGTAGAATGGGGTTCAATCTTTGCTATCGCTTAGCTATAGAATGGGAACTTTTTCAGCCCCTATTCTTTCGTCTCTGGTACACGTGGCGCGGCATGCAGAACATAATGTACCTTGTGTCGACGGTGAACCGGCTGATGTCCGCTCTGGCGAATCTGCAGGACCAGATGCCGATGCCCTATGATGTGCTAGACACTATGCTAGCAGGTGAGACCGTGGTCCCGAGGTCTTACATGGACTTTAAATAAATAAAGCATTTATACACGACAAAAAACAGTACATTTTAAACATTCTCAACTTCCGCCAAACTGTAGAGCAGTTTGTTGGCAGAAATAAACTCCCTTTCCGTACATTATTGCATTACTGTTTTAAGCTAGCTATTTAGAAGTACACATATCAATGGGGTTGGCCGGGCGAAGGTATTTGCAGATGGCGCCAGCATAGGTTTTACCTGTCAGTCCTACCAAAACTGTCAAATTCTTGTTTTTTTTCGGAATTTCCTTGTTTAGAATCAAGCCGTTTAAGCCAAATTCCATAGAAAAAGGCTACTGATTAGGTAAAACCACACATCTGTGGTCTTGTAGATGCGATGCATGCATCGTGTTGTATTTATGAATCTCGAACCTACTTATATTTATTTATTTGTCTCAAGCTACGAGGCCCATATTTACTAATACCTTATAGACTAACTTACATTTTATATCAATATACAAAACTTATAAGGTTACAATAACACGCTAAGACGCCGACGCGCGTCGCATCTTCTGGGTGTCAAATAACATGGATAGGAATTTGAACCATCTGTACAGCAGATGCAATTCATATTTGATCACAATCCCCACCGACCGCATCGGTAGCTGCCGCCTAGCAGTGGATGCACGATGCATTCAAATTCAAATATGAATTGTTACACTCATACGGTTCAAATTCCTTTTCATGTAATACAATGCGTTCCGGCCCGGCCCGGTGAGAATCATACATAACCGGCCTCGAAATCGGCCAGAACTGCTTCATGAAGGTCGACCGCTTGTCACTTGGTTTGTTAACTTATGGTTTATTGTAGCTTTTGTTTATGGTTTTTCCAACTGACCTTACACTCGACAGGCAAGAAGGTGACCACAGACCAGGAGCGAATGGCGCGGCCGATCAGCATCGAGGATCGGCTCAGCATGGGCTCATTGAGGAACTACCTGCATAGCGATAGCTCTAACAGCGACAATAATGTCCAGGTGCGCTGTTGAATACTGGTAGCGGTTAGTAACAATGATAAATAACCTAACCTAGCTTTTGATTTTAAAAGGTTGTATCTTAGGTGTACTTATTCATGAGAACAATTCTGCAATCTAAATTTCAAGATTGATAAATTGCAGGTAGGTAGTGTTTTGTTCAGGCGTGTGTGACTTTGCTCATGTGTTTCTTCGCGGTTTGCATTGTATGTAACTTAATTTGTTTTTAGTAACTAGGCTAATGAGTTGATATGTTTTAATGATTTTTCTTTATTTTTTCTAGTGTACTATTCTGTATTAGCAGTGCACACGTAGTGCGATATTGTGTGCTAAGTGTGTCAAACTTTTTTTTTAAGTATGTAATTTCTATCTCTGAGTTTCTTTAATTGGCTTTGTATTAGGTTCTATCATGTTTTTGCAGCTGTTGGTACTCCTTAAGGTGGTACCATACGAAACGGTTTTTGACATTCGCAGGCTAAATTAGTTTGTCACCTGATAGGTACCTACTTTGGTAAAACGAATATTGTCATATTATTCTAGTTTATACAAGTTTACTCTAGGGAATGGGGAATTTCGCGTAAATGGATGGCCAATTTGTGAAAGATTGGTACATGAGTTTCTTAAAATATCACGCCGTTAGCCTGCGCATGTCAAAAGACGTTTTGTATGGTCATTGAACCACCTTAGGTATAAATAAATAAATATAGATTGTATTGTCAGTACCTCGGGTTCTGCGCGGTGTGCCTGTGCGCGGGCGCGCTGGTGCCGGGCAACCCGCGCGTCGGCCTGCTCAAGCACGCCGGCTCCCGCTACGCGTTCTGCGCGGTCCACATGGCCGCGCGGTTCAGCAAGGACCCGCAACGGTGATAACCTTTTGGAGGCCATAATACAAAGCCCTCTTGCCAATGCGGCATTTTTTTTTTCGTGCAGAAAATCTGCGAGCCGGTTGCTGGGGGATGACTGCCCACGGTGCCCTGCGTCTGCGCTCTGGACGCACTGATTGAAGCCCCGCTGGCGCGTCGCCACATTTGGCTCATCCTAGGGCAAAGAGATGTTGTCGCCTTCCCTGGGGTTCTTAAGCGAGTGCCCCCAGCCCCCGCCAGAACACTACGACCTCGGCGATGACCCCCTTTAGTCGCCTTCTACGATAGTCAGGGGAGACCATACACCTATTTTTGTCCCAGCCTACACGGTATGCTAATCCGGCACCTAGCCGCCATTCTAGAACACGTCATCATCATATCAGAATCATCTATCAGACCACTGCTTGACATAGGCCTCCCCCAAAGAGTGCCATCTCTAATCAGTCCACCTTATGGGGGGCCTACCCGCGCTGCGCCTTCCGGTACGTGGTCGCCACTGGAGACCTTTCCGCCCCAACGATCATCGGTTCTACCTGCAATGTGACTAGCGAAGTTTAACGATTCGGAGGGATATATCGGTTACCTTGTGGTTCTGCTGCGGATGGCCTCATTTCTGATACGCGGCTGATACTGCCGGACAATGTCAGATGGTAAATGGTGCTTGCTCGATTGTCCTACGCGTTCTGCGCAGCCAGGTTCGCAAGTACCCAGAACGCTATTGCTAAACCTCTCACAGACTATTAGGAGGTCGCCCTCGCCCCCGATTCTCGTTAGACTTGTAAAATTGTGCTTACACTAAACGTTCCCGCTTACGTAAAACGGACCCCTGGTATAGCTAATGATAGGAAATGTTTGTATCAAAACTAAGTTGCAATAATGGCTCGAAATGTGCCTAAGGGTGAAAACGTCCCTTTCTTCGTTTTACAAGGTTATTGGCTACATTCTTCTCCGTTGTCACTATCAGAGCTAGCATGAGAGGTTTAATGGTCACGTTTTGCGTGACGTGTTGGGCTCTTTGGAGCTTCACAATCTTGCTCATCCATATAGCTCATACACGTGTTTTGTCGTTTTCTAGTTACGTGAACGAAGTGCTAGACTACGCTCGCAACAATCCCCAAGTGATCAACTTGCTCAACATCTGGCAGGCGGTGTACAACGTGCGCGATGTGGACAGCTTGGTAGTCAAGCATGTCAAGAAGAGTAAGTTTACACGGGAATAAACTAGGCTTTGGACCCGATTCTACAACAGCGGCCTCTAAACTTCCTAATTTTATTTAGGTGTCGCTGTCGCTAAAACACTTTGCTAAAACAACAGCTGTCATAATCAAATGACAGCCCTTATTTGAATCTGACGTTTCTTCTTTTAAGCGGTCTATTCAACTTGCATAGCTGCAAAAATGCTATTCTAATTCTAAACATGTCGTTTTTAATCTGCCGCTTAAATTATGTCTTAAACTTTGTTAATTTAGTTTTAGGCTATTTAAGCCACGTGGAATCGGGTCCATTTTTTGCATAATTTAATTTTAAACCCAGATCATGGGGCTAAAGATTTTCTTGAACTGACGAAGACTTCAGACTTATGGCAGTCAATTAAGTAAGCACGTCTCAGATTCTGATGAAATTCCACCGAAGCAGCAACTACTGGAATATGAATTCTAAGAGCCTTGACAACGGAACTTCTGAAATAAAATCCTGTTTTTAGGGTTCCGTGCCCAAAGGGTAAAACGGGACCCTATTACTAAGACTGCGCTCTCCGTTCGTCCGTCTGTCTGTCTCCAGGCTGTATCTCAAGAACCGTGATAGCTAGAAAGTTGAAATTTTCACAAATTATGTATTTCTGTTGCCGCTATAACAACAAATACTAAAAACAAAATAAAATAAATATTTAAGGGGGCTCCCATACAACAAACGCGTTTTTTTTTTGCCGTTTTTATAGGTAACTAGCTTCTGTCCGCGTGGAACTCGTTTATATCGCAGCTCCATACAAACTTCTACCACCCCCCCATTTCACCCCCTTAGGGGATGATTTCGGAGATAAAAACTATCCTATGTCACTCTCCATCATCATTGATTAATAATACTACGTGCTGTGTAACTATTTAACTGACTTGTAAAACATTGACTTTTATGAATAAATATCTTGTATCATCCCTTCAACTATCTCCACATAAAAAACCACGTCAATTCCGTTGTGCCGTGAAAGACGGACAAACAAACAAACCAAAACAAACACACACATACACTTTCCCATTTATAATATTAGTATGGATGGTACGGAACCCTTCGTACGCGAGTCTGACTCGCACTTGGCCGGTTTTTTTTTTCTGCGATAAGGCATTTGCTCATGGTAAGCAGTTCATGTGTAAAGTGGAAACATTTTGGCAATGTTCATGTACGAGGCCTGGCCAAGTAGATACCTACTCAATTATAGTTTTTTAAAAGTGAATTTTGTTATGTTACAGTCAAGGTGCACGACAAGGACATACAGACGGAGACTCACCCGATCCCCGAATATATAGAAAAGAATTACCACTGGGACCTCTGGGAGTGGAAGAGGCGCGCGTGCCAATGGGTATTCATTGACTCTCTGTAATACCACCGTAGAACTCGCAAGGGTCTGAACTGAACACTGTACTGTACCGTGTGGCTTTGAATGACGTCATGTTTCAACTGCCATACGAAATTGACAAAAATTGGTGAAAATTACAAGGTATTAAGGTGTTCAGCTACTTATGACTTAAGAGTTGTACGTAAGTTGTACTGTACGTAAAGTAGTTATCACTTTACTTCGCTGGCAAAAATCGTGAGTTCAAGCCGCGATTGCAACATGTAGAACAAAAAACATGTCTAGAAAAAAAACGAAAAAGAGTCAAAAATGGTGTAGTTTATAGATTACATTGCGAATTAAAGGGCCAACATTAGGTTACGTATCCACCAGAACTGTGTGAGGCATGGGAGCGGTGTGCAGGAAAAAAACCAAGTATCAATAGCATCACGAGCCTCGATCAAGCATCTCTTCCTATTAGTGGATATTTACTCGCACCGGTGTGCTCCGCTCGCACATCTCTGGTGGATCATGATATGAGCCGAAATACGTCAACTGCTGGACATGGGCCTCCCTCAAAGAGTGCCACAATGAGCGGTTCTGCGTCAGCCGCATCCAGCGGACTCCCTTCATTTTTCTCGCACTATCCGTCTCTCTCTTAGAACACTCAGAAAAAGACGTATAGTGCGAGAAAAATTTGTTTAGTTACAATAGCAAGTTAAACTTTAAAGTCATTTTACTATCATGAAGCTGTATACTTAAGGCGCCGTAGGTTCATGGTCTTCTCTCCCTCTCACTGAGCTTAAGCGTGAGCGAGATGGAAGTGCGTGCTCGGAAGCGCGGAAATCATGTTTTTTATTTTTTTTATTTTTTTTTATTGTTTAGAAACAAACAGTCTTAAAAAAAAATACACATTAGTAACTTAGCTAATGGCTATGTGAGTAATACAGTTATAGACCTATAGTTTCATACATTTTTATAGAGTTACATGTTAAAAATATGAGAAAAGAATTTAAAATATGTTTAAAAAATATGACCAAGAGCCATAAAAAATAAAAATAAAAATATGTGTATATATATATATATATATATATATATATATATATATATATGTATATACATATGACAGTTTAGTGAATTGACAACTTAATACTACTCTGAATAACACTATTAATTAAAGTAAACTAAAAACTAATCTTTTAAATATAACATAAGAATTGCCGAACAGATCTGCGTTCATACATTTTTCATTATACAGTTTACATGCGCGCTTAATATATGAATGCTGTGCGTGTTTAGTTCTGCTGCTTGCAATACTAAATAAGGCCTTCTTGCGACAACTACGTTCTAATCTACGGGGAACATGAAAACCTATATTACGTAATAGTTTAGGGGCATCAACTAGATTATTCATAATCTTAAACAGAAATAGTAAATCGTTACAGGAGCGTCTCAGAGAAAGGGGTTGGAGATGGTGTCTGGCAGAAGATGAGGCGTAACCTTCATAGTTATCTCCTGTTCGGAATTCCATTGTCTTAACAAACTTCTTCTGGAGTCTTTCAATTCTGACTTCGTGTACACTATAGCAGGGGTTCCACACTGCGGAGGCAAATTCCAAGCGACTTCGGACATAGCTATTATAAAGTAGTCTGTAAGTAAGAGGTCTTTTAAAGGGTTTCGCAACACGAAGAATGAAACCTAGCTGCCTATACGACTTATTTAAGATTTGATCAATATGAGAGTTAAATGTCAATTCAGCATCAATGATCACACCTAGGTCGCGTATACTTTGTTGACGTGCTAGAGTACCACCACACAAGCTATAATTATATAATATGGGATCTTTCTTTCGCGTAAATGTTATTACTGCGCACTTATCGCTATTTAAAAATAAATTGTTTGTAGTACAGTAATTTTCAAACTTAATCGTCTTGCAATAGAGCACAGTCTGCTTGTGTTTTAATTACTCTGAATATTTTTGTGTCGTCGGCGTATAGAATGGGACCCCTGAGGTAACATATTTGGAGCCAGAAGAGAAGCCTCCGAGTACGACAGTTTGAGACCTTTTTTCTATATAAGACTTGATCCACCGGAAAAGGTCGCCATGCACACCGAGGCTCCAAAGTTTCAGCAAAAGCGTGTTGTAGGAAATTTTGTCAAATGCCTTAGCGAAATCTGTGTAAACTGCGTCGACTTGGTGTCGATTATCCAAGGCTTCACGTATGATCTCACTAAAAGACAAGAGATTACTTTCTACGCTTCGACCCTTGTAGAACCCATGCTGATTGGGGTTGATATGACGACGAACGACATACGAAAGCTGGTCAGTAATTATTTTTTCCAATATTTTTCCGAATTGACATAATTTAGAAATAGGTCTATATTTTTCGATATCTTGACTTACGGGACCCTTAGGGATAGGTGTAATCCAAGCCTTTTTCCAGATTTGCGGGACATGCCCCTCCCTCATAGATAATAAAAATATCTTGGTGATAGGATAAACTAATGCATTAGCACATTTACTGATTAGTACAGGATGTATTCCATCAGGCCCAGCACCCTTGTTTATGTCAATAGATTTCAAATATTTGAGAACAATTTGATTAGTCAAAGTAATTGAACCGATGTTGAAAACTGATTGTGTTGGCGGTTCCAAACAGTTAACATCTAGAGGTGGTAAAGAAGAGTGTTCGAAAACAGATTGGAAATGATCACTAAACATTTTGCAAATGTCTGTTCCGTCTGAGGATGAGACACCCTTATAATACATAGTTTGTGGTATACCGCCATTGGACCTAGTAGACTTAATAAATTTCCAAAAATATTTAGGATGTGATTTTATTTTATCCTCTGAAAACTCTATATACCTGTTGTAGCATTTCCTTTCAGTTACTTCTGCTCTTTTTCTTAATTTTTTGAAACTTTCATGATCTAGGGGGTTTCCATAACATTTCCAAAGTTTATGGTATTTTCTTTTTTCTTTTAAAATTTTTCTTAATGGTTTGCTGTGCCATATAGGATATTTGTTTGAGTAACGGGACTGATAGCTCGGTACGTGTTTATCTATTAATTTATATAGTAGGTTATATAGTTTTGTTAGGCATCCTTCTAAATCTAAATTGTCAAAAAAATCATCCCAACATATTTGCGATAAATCACCGTTAATATTGTCGAAGTTAGCCGAATGGAACTTATACACAAGGACACTGACAGGTTTCATGGGTGCCGTACAATTAAGTTTTAAGTTTAAGGATAAAGAAGGGTGGTGCATGTCTTCTGGAGTTAAAGGAAAAATACACCTAGTGACAGAACACTCATCAGTACTACATAACATCAGGTCAAGGATACGACCATTTATGTTAGCAATATTATTAAATTGATTCAGATTATTAAGCGCCATAAAATCACCTATACACTGAACTAAAGTATTGTTAGAGGGGATTAAGTTTAGTTCACCCCCGCCCCGAATTAACCATTCAGCTTGGGATATATTAAAATCTCCGGTGATAAGAAATACATCGTCAGGGTGATCGAGTATAAGTTGAGAAGCCGAGTCAAAGAAAGACTCGACAGTGTCCCTGTGGTTCGTTCCGTGCGGAATGTATGTGCAAGCAATATTTAAATATTTATGCTGCGAGTGATTGTTATGGTCATGAATGGGGAGCGATATCCAGAGGCACTCGGAGTGCGCGGGAGAGGGGACGGGCCAGTCGCGGCGCTCCGGCAGCAGCGCGCGCTGCACCGCCACCGCCACCTTATTTGGCGTTTAAATAAATAAAAAAGTAAACACTGATTTCTCTCAAACATGATATTGCCGATTTTTAGAAGCTATTTTAATATTTTTAGCTTTTGTGCATAAATTGTGAGAAATATTTTAAGTGTATTTTAGACCCTTTTAGACCTATGTTCGTGATTTTTTTCTATCGAGCGAAAATTGCTTAATCATGTTTCTAAACACTGATTTCCCTGCAGAAAAGCCTCAAGATTACTATTCGTATTTTTTTTTAAACCATATTATTATAAACAGACACATTATATTGTTTCAAAAACTCTGTTCGCTCAACTTCGCTGAACCTACGGGGCCTTAAGTTTGTTGATAATGTATGTTGGTAATATGCTTAAATACTTATAAAATAAGGAAACTCCAGGTCGAAGATGTAAGCAATAGTTTAAGAATTAATTTCTGTAAACGACTGTTTGTTTCTCCATTAAATAAATAAAAAAAAATAAAAAAAAAGAATCGCTGTCTTGTGATAGCCGTGATGGTGGGTGGTCTACCCACGCTGCGCCTTCCGGTACTGTATGTGGAAATTCATCTTTAATTACCCGACTGCCGAGGGATAGGAGGGTTATGTTTTTCGAGCGTATGTATGTATGGGACTATTATTCTTTGGCACACCCTGCAGCCTAAACCGTTTGACGGATTTCAAAATATGAGGTGTCATTGGATTCCTCTTAATCGTGGGAGTGACAGAGGCTATATTTTTTTCAAAAATCAGTTGGTTTTTTTGAAAAATCTTTTAAATTCACTTGTTTTTCTTTAATTCCCAGGCAACTATAGTGAACTGTCGCACGAAATCCACCCAAACGTACTACAGCCACCTCCGCGCTGAAATCCACTGTCAGACTGTAGACCCAAGAGACAAGTGCTATCAGACCAAGAAAGACACTGGGATGACGACGGACCATAGCAATAACTACATCTGGGGACTGCGGGGGAAGATTGGGTACGGGCAACACTGGATGGACTTCAAGCAGAAACACAATTCGGAGAAAATGAAACGTAAGGCTTTCCACTGTCAGACTGTAGAACCAAGATACGAATGCGATTTGGTATCTGATGAGAAAAAGTAGGACTCGAAAAAACACTCAAATCGGTCTATCCGTCTGGGAGCGACGATGTCACAGACCCCGTATCATGGTGGGCCTTATCACGCGATAGAGCTTATGACAGGATAGAGCGTCCGTCACTGGCTGACAGAACGAGACGGACGCTCTATCTTGTCACTTATCACGTAGAAGGCTGACCATGATACGGGATCAGGTTTCTAATCTTTTGGCCGCCATACCTCACGTACGGAAGTGATCTACACGACAACTTTTTTTTCTGTTATAATGATTATGATGAACCTTGCTTGAAAGCTTGAACTGACTGACATCGCACGCTATAACAAGCTGTAGTTGTTCTTGGTGCCGTCGGCACGACAAAACGCATAATTTTAAGCTGTTTGGCGTTCAAAAGATTAACTTGTTCAACGCCACCGACTGAAGGAACCTCGAGCAACCTTCATGCATTGACATAAGGTTTAACTCCGCACTAAAGGTCTGGTTGATTTGGCGTGTTGTTGACAATTTTTCTCTTTTAAGAGCGTTGATAAGGTACTCGATAGGATCCCTTCAAATCTGATGATCCTTATATTTTCAGCTCAAACATTCACGGCTTGCACTTGGCCATGCGAGCCCGCTACTCCGCCCTCTGACTCGTCCGAGTCAGATTTCCAAGAGGGAAAACCTCAGATCGACACCGCTGTCAAAACCGCTCGTTTCTCTAAGGAAATTGGACTTTAGCGCTTTGATAACAACGTCTGATTTTGAAGCAATCATGACAAATGAAGAACCATCTCCTTAGGAAACTAATGTACTTTGGCGCATTGTAAACAAGGTCTACTCTTCAAGCAGGAACATCAGATCAACGCCAACGCATTCAGCCACTTGCCTCTCTTGAAGGGGACTTGAATTGGACTTTCGTGTTTTATAAATAAGGTCTAGGTTTGAAGTAATAATATCAATGTTCGTATCGCGGAAGCTACGCAGAAATCAATGCTCGTAATGATCCAAAAAAAGTTGAGAAACCCCCGACATATTCATTTCAAAGTCAAATATCTCAAAAACGGCTGAACAGATTTTCATGAAACATGGCTAAGAACACTTCGCGATAAAATCACAAAAAAAAACTAAACGAAAATCGGTTCCGTTTGGGATCTACGATACCACAGACAGATACACAGACAGACACGTTAAACTTATAACCCCTCTCTTTACGTCGGGGGTTTTTGTCTTGATTGGATTCGAGTGCATTCGATTATGTAATAGTAAAATAAATCATTATTTTTTTTAGAAAATATTTATTAATCTTATCTTTGTAATGTGTAATTAAAAGTTTGTTACGAACAATTTTGTATGAATAAAATACCTCCCGGTATCGGTAGGTTCACATAGTAGAGTTAATAATTTTCCAACTACTAACTGTAACACTCCTGAAGTTGCAAGCGTCCATAGGCTACGCTAACCACTTGACTCGCGTTTAAAATTTAATTCGAGTATTTCTTTATTTCGCCCGTCGTTATATTTGACTTAACCGTTGGGGTGCCGATGACATAGTTTATTACTTAAATGACCCCAGAACGGTTTGAACCTTAAGTTTGAGTTTTAGACTTAAGGGGATGTCTTGATTCGAGTCGACTACGCCCCTTGAGAGACACGCTTATGCTTTCGACGCACGAGAAAAAGAAATGCAACACTTCGGGAATGGCTTTTTTTGGAAAAAAATCGATAAATAAGTACCTTAACTTAATGAAGTTTTATTTATATCTCATTCAGTGAGATTTTAGATGTGATAAAATACTATACATATTATTACTACTAGACTTCATTGTTTCTTGATCTAGTCGGAACGGCGTTTCAAAGCACGCGATAATTTCCAATGCACCCCCTTAAGTTTCAAACCGTTCCGGGCGGACCGGAACAAGGCATGCGAAAGGTTAAACCGACGGAGTATCTGGGGGCGCGGAAGTGCCAAGACGAGCCAATCAATATTTACATCTTACTTTAAAACTACGTTTATCTCCTGGTGGCACTAAGGAGGTCCCTGGCCTCTCTAGCCAGGGTGATGTCTTCAGCCCTCTGTTGGAGGGACAGGGCTTCGGCCCGAAGTGACTCCAAGGTTGAAGCCAGTAGCTGCAAGGATTTCGGGTAGCAAGCTTCCGGCACCGAGATTTTGCCGAACTTCGCCTGAAAATGAAATATAGTAGGTAAAGAATAAAACGATTGAAAAATTCATCGCTACGAGTGGAAGCCACGATAGCTTAGTTGTCGTCCAGCGCACGGAATCAATTCCCGTACGCGGCAAATAAATTCTCAATCCTTAATTTTGATTGAAAATAAGATGTAGATTTAGTTAAACTACAAGTGTTGAGAGCGAGGGAACTTGTTCCTTCAGATGTCAACACGGCGAATCCTCAAACATGTCAAGGGTCGGCAACGCCCATGTTACTCCTTTGGTGTTGTATGCGTCTATAGGCTGCGGTGTCCGCTTACCATCAGGCGGTCCGTACGCGTGTTTGCCACTGTCGTTATATATAAAAAAAAGTTGTTACCTTGGCCAGCTCACAGCTCTCCTCATAAGCAAACACCTTCTGCGTCATCTGCCGCACCAAGTCCTGAATATTCTCCGGATTGGGATTCTGCAGCCTCAAAGACTCCCTCGAGCACGCCAATTCTCTCCTCAACTCATCCATAAACTTGTTATTACGGTCTATTTTCGCCTGCAACACGTCGTTTTTCTGGGTGAGTTTAAGAAGTTGGTAATCTTCTTGGAGTTCTTCGGATAATTCTCGGGAGCGACGGAGGGATATGGCGATTGGATCGAGTTGGACGATGTCCAATGCTTGCTGTTGTTCGGCGGCTCTTTGGAGGAGTAGTTGGCATTTTTGTGGGAGAGCGTCGATGGATACGTTGAGTTTCGATAGCGTGTCTGCGGTTACTGTTGCTGGTGGGAAAATGAAATGAAATATTAACCTTTTCACCGCCAGATGGTAAAGCAACTTGCCGTGCCACCTCACGCCACAAGGGTAACAAAAGAATGGATAAAGAAATAATGCCAACATGAAATTGGGCTATTTAGAGTAGGTTTTAATAAATAAAAAAAAATGTCGGCAAATGCCGTCTTTGGCGTCGGTGTCACGAATCGTCGATGATGTGATTTCACGTGTTTGGCGGTGAAAGGGTCAAAGGCAAAATAAACGTATCAAAGTAGAAGCAAAACCTTATTTTAGCATAATAGTTTTTACATTCTTTGTAAGGTGTGTGCTGTGTCAGCTGTGTGCCTAGTAAATAAATAATAATTACCAAGGTGGGTAATCAGGGCGGTATTTTTTTTCTCAGAGAGTAGGTATTTGAACGATAGATATTCGATCGACGGCTTTTATTAATACCGCCCGTGGTGAGTTGAAAATCGGTTCAGCCGTTTAATCGTGATTGAGTAACAAACATCAAATTATAGCATTTATATTATGTTAGGTTAGTAGGATTTATAATTAATTATAATTTCTAATCCATACTAATATTATAAATGCGAATGTCTATCTGTCTGTTTACTCCTCACGCTTAAACCGCTGAACCGATTTAGGTGAAATTTGGTATGGATAGTTTGAGTCCCGAGGAAGGACATAGGATTGTTTTTCTCCCCGAAAAAAGAAGCTAGTAATATATGTCATAATATTAGTAGAATGGATTTCAATTTATTACAGTCATTATAATTTGAAACCTTCTTGTTTGTGACGTAAGGTGTCATAAGTTCTTGTCATGCAATAATTTCCACTAAAGTTGGGAGAAAGGAAGGGGCAAATAAATACATCAAAACCATCTAAATATTAATCTATTTTCTACATCAAACTTCTTCTAAACTAGGAAAATCAACAAGTGTCTCTATCCTCTTAGCAACATTGAGAAGCAACTCTTCCGACAAGTTCGGACCCATGAGCTGAACAGACAGTGGCATCTTGTTCTTTGACAAGCGGATCGGTATAGACACCGCTGGCACTCCAGCCATGTTCGCAGGCTGTGTGCAATAGTCCTGGAATGCACACTGATCCCGGTTATGTTTAGATACAAACTGATCTAGTAATGGTGCATCCGACAATGTTGTTGGAGTCAAAAGTATATCAACCTTGTGGAAAACCTTTTTAAAGTCATCTGCTATCATTCTACGCAGCTTCAATGCCTTTATGAAGTATTTTTCGTAGTTTCTAGTTAATAGAAAATAGTTGCCAGCAAATATTCTGGATCTGACAACATCATTGAAGCCTTCAGAGCGGGACGAAGCATAAAGTTCTTCCGTAGAGTAATCCTCTTTGGTTCTCAGTCCGTATTCTATACCATCGTACCTGGCCATGTTACTGGCTACTTCGCACTGGTTTAAAATCGAATATACCGCTATTGATACTGATGTGTTTGGCATAGAGACCGTTTGAACCGTTGCTTGTTCATTCTCTAACAAGTTTGTTACTAGTCTCCAAGTGTCTATGACATCTTCGGCCATTCCTGGACAATGGTACTCTTTCGGGATTCCTATTTTGATTCTTGACATGTCTATATCATTATTCACTGATATTGGAGTGAACTCACTTTTAATGGTTGTTGAATCTAATTCATCCGGTCCTGCTATACAGTTTAATATATTAACAGCATCTTCTACTTTTCTAGTCATAATACCTGGCACATCCATTGAATTTACTAGAGGTATCAAACCATATCTAGAAACCAGTCCATATGTAGGTTTGAGACCGATAATTCCACAAAGAGCTGCCGGATTTCTCGTGGAACCGCCAGTGTCTGATCCTATAGCAGCCACACATGCCCCAGTGCTGACAGCTACAGCGCTGCCACCGGAGCTCCCTCCGGCAATTCTCCAACAAGCTTTATATCCCCATGGGTTACGAGTCGGTCCAAATATAGAATCAACTGTACCAGCTCCCATTGCAAACTCATCTAGATTACATTTTCCTATGAGACAAGCCCCTGAATCGCGCAGTCTTGAGTATACTGTGGCGTCATAGGTCGGTACGAAGTTCTTAAGCATGTTTGAGGCACAAGTAGTGCGGATGTTTTTCGTGCAGAAATTGTCTTTCATGGCAATGGTAATACCGTCCAAAGGTTTGGTTTTTTTGTCGATATAGAAGCGTTTTTCACTCTCAATGCCATGGTTTTCAGCTATTTCTTCGGTTAAAGTTACAAACGCATTTAAATCACGGTTTTGTTTCGCACTTTGTAAACACAGGTCTACGAAACTTGTAGGTGTTAAAAGTTTGTCGAGGTAAGCCTTGTGGATTTCTTTTATAGTGTATGTTGCCAATTTATTCATTTTCAGACGATTTAATTGAAAATAAATTGAAAAGATTCTCACAGAATTTCGGCATTAGGTTAGAATGAAAATACTAGATGACGTATAATGCGACTAAATGGCGTAAGCGTATTGACGTAACATTTGATTAGACCTTGGTATCTTTTCAACTTGGTTGCACTGTCAAACGATATAATTTTCATTTTATTTTACTCACCGCTGGCTAAACGTTCTTGCTTATCCCTTTCAGCTATTTGTTTATGCATTTTCATTAACTGATCACAAACGACGGAGGTGTTATCCATTATTTGACTAATTTAATTGTTTAACTAGGTACTTAAATAAAGCAAAGAATAAAAACGTTTAGAATTCAAAACTTTGACATTTCAATTTCATGAAAGGGGGCGAGGGGGTGACGAAAGTCGTAGACGAAGTCTATTCAAGACGATATTTAAAACGCTGCAAACTGTCTTAAACCATAGCATAGCAACATTGGTTTTTGGTTTTCTCCAATGGCAACCCTAGCCTGTCAAACAACAAAAAATTGCAAAATAGGTTTAGTACGCCACTAGTACGCTAAGTGAATTTATTTAATAATTTTGATAAAAACGAACATAAAAGCAATAAAGAAGCTGTAGTGTTTAACGGATAAATTAAAATTAAAACATAATTCCAGCACCGAATGGCTCATTTACAGTATTTGCCCGGTGATCCCCGGTTAGTCGATCAATTAGTTTACGAGTTAAAATCTAAAGGAATCTTCGACCAAGTAAGTTTTACCACTTCCAATACATTTTACCATACGAAAATTTACTACATATCGTGCGTCTACTTGTCCTCAATACTTAGTAATCAACTTTATACATACGAATCGATCATTTGCAACTTCAATCGTAAGTTCGTAAGATCAATAATTTCACCATGTTGAGTTTAATCGAACTCTTCAAGAATTAATAAGTTTACATTAGAATGCTGATTTACAATACTGAATATCATTTCTGGATTATGTAAAGAAACAGACACAGATTCAGATAAATGAGGTTAAAAAACACTAAAAGAACGTAACTATCTTGTTAGTGTACAGTTGTCTGCCATTACAACAGATAAGAGGTCTCATAAATTCCAGTTCCTTACTAGTGTTATTTTTTAAATCAAGTTAGCCTATTATAAAGTCAATCATGCAACTGCAACTCCATAAAACCAACATTTCCTTAAAATTTGACGATTTGAAGACTCTTGTATTGATATTTCATTAATGTAATAATGGTTCATAAGTTCTTATCTTACTTAAATTTCAAGCTCTGTCTTATTTTTTTTAAACAATAAATGTTTGGTTAGATTGATTGGCCTTGAGTGACCATATTTTTGGGCTGTGATGATATAAGGCTTGACCAACTTTTTATAAAACTATTATTGAAATTGAAATCTTTTATCTTTGATGGTAGAGTTGGGTTCTTAAATGAACAAAAAAAAAATTATGAACAAAAGCATGCTATAGATTCTCTTTTATTCTACAATGCCTGCCCGTCTATCATGGGACAGCCGCAACATACTCTTTTTCCTTGCACTACACCTCTTGTTCCAATTGTTCTAATAAGGGAGAGACGGATAGTGCGAGAAAAATCGCGAAAGCTCATGCACCGTTGCATGCTAGTGGTGCAGAATCCCATGTATAATTAAATTTTTGTTACTTTTTATTTGTTAAGATCAAAACATATTTATCCCTAGTCCTATAAGGATTGTTCACGAGAAAAAGTAGGCACTGTTGTATAATTCAGGTTTTCAATATGAAATCATATCTTTTTAAGAATTTAATTTTAAAAGACTCTTTCCTTTCGTGTTGAGTGGCTTTATAGATATTTGTATCATCTGCTATGAATTTTTGGGCTTACTTTTGAAATTTCTGGATTTTAATCTTAGATTTTGTCATTTTCATGTTTGCATCATAGAGGTTATTTATTTTTCTTTACTCAAATAGAATATCAATGCTATAATGTTCCGCGAATCTCTGCCCAAAATATTAATTACCGAATGCAGGTCATAAATGCTTTTAAATCATGCTAGAAGTACACACATCTCTATGCAATCATTTTCGTTTTAAACCTTAACTGGCATTATATAGGATTTCACAGCTTTAAAGGAAAAAAATATGGATTTTATATTCTTTCACATGAAACAGAATACTCAGTAGGCAACCTTATTGTGGTTTGAACCACCTGGACTTGGTGACAGTAGTGACTTAGTTTTCGATGGCTACTTTTTTTCGTGAATAGTACATATTACTAAACTCATAATCATTCAAGTATTCATTATTCATAGGCAAAAGATTCCACTTAGTCAATGATGTAATATAAAAAAGAGATAGATACATTGTCTATACGAAATTCTGTGTGTAAAATTGGCAACCAAATCTGACAGCATATGTTTCCATTGACGACGCGAAACTGAGGCAAGTTGGTCAACTGACTTAGTTTTAATATGCCACTTTTGGAGTGTTTAAAACCTATCTACCACTTTTATGTCAGTAGTCAATACAGGCTCCAAAAATATTTCTTTAAGATGTCAAAAGATACAATCAAAGTTGTTGGAAAGATTATTTTTTATCTTCATATGGCCATAAAAAGAACACAAAAAAATGCAAAATGAATAGGAAAACAAATCAATCAGATTTTGAAAACTACAAGATAGTTTAAGGACTTTCTTCCTTGAAAAGCATATAAAGGGTCTACAAAAATGACATGTCTAGTCACATTTTCTTTAATCTTGAATTGTAGGGCTTATTATAAACTTATATGTACAATATACGTGACTTTAGTTAGTTAGTTTTACTGGGCTCTTTTCCGCAAGTCGACATCCAATGTGCCTAAACTACTCTAACCACCCCAGCTCCTCCAGAAAGTTGGTGAGTGCCTTTGTGTTTTTGACTGCGTCCCGTAGTGTGTCCGGGGACCCTTGTTGGTATTTCCTGTATATTTCTGCTTGCTATATTTATTTGTGATTTTTAAATCTCATTAAAAAAATTACTAGTCATGTTTTTTCGGTGTACCCGTCATATAGTATACAGAGTGTACCATGAGTGTACCAAAAATGAGATGTGAACAGGCATAACAAGGCATACCAGGTATCATGTTCTGATAAGTGTAATGAAAGTATAAGTAAATAAAATAACCCTACTCTTGTACAAAGTTGCAACTTGCAATGCACAAATTAGTATAACCGGGCTAAGTAAAGCAAATAACTGGCTCCGACGAAAAACTATACATTTAGTTGCTTACTTGGCTTGCTTGCTTAATACGACTGTTTCCATGTTATAATCATTCCCGCGCTATCTATGTACAATTTTACGGTTGAATGCAAACGAATAACATTGATAAATGGACTTGTTGATGCCAACTGTAATCTTTTATAGGTTTATTCTTTTTAATATTGTTTTATACCCTGTCAATGCCAAACAAGCGTACTGATGGTAAGCGGTCACCGCAGCCTATGGATGCTGGCAACTACAGAGATATATTATAAATTAATATTATAAATGTGAAAGTTCTGATGTTTGTTAATCAATCACGCTTAAACGGCTCTACCGTTTTGGATGAAACTTTACACGAAGATTGTTTACAGCCTGGATTAAAATTTAGGATATTTTTTTTATCCCGGGTTCACCCAAACGAAGTCGCGGGCAGAAGCTAGTTAGTGAATAAGTCACAGCCTCTGCTTCTATGTCATCCCTAGTCATCGGACCATCTAGCCCAAGCATTTTATTTTCATTAGTATGGAAAAAAATGGAAATTTGGAAATAATTTATAACAGCAGCTTTTCTGTGTGTAACTGATATATTATCGTTTTAGTAATTACGTAGACTCAAAATCCTGCAAAATATTAGTCATCAAAAAATCGATATTGAACCAATTCCTGAAAAAAGTGGTAACATATTAATATATATTTTAGTTTATGTTTTGGTTAATTTACAGGAGCTCTTCAAGAATAATAAATAAATCACACAAAGAACATAATGGATGTGTTATTTATTTTTATATATTTACTTCCCGATGGAAAATTTGTAGGATTCTTAGATAAGGCATCTTAGAATAACATTTGAAAATTAAACGAACAAAAACAACACTGTTATAAATTAAATACAAATCATTTATTGTTTGAGTGTGAGTGGTTTTAAATGGTGGCAGGGTTAGTAAATGGTTACATCACAATCAGCCAGTGTGGCGTACAATAATTTGACTCTCAATATGCATGTCATTGAAATTATATAAATAAATAAATAAATGTGGGGACAATCTTACACAAATCGACCTAGTCCCAAACTAAGCAAAGCTTGTACTATGGGTACTAGACGACGATAAACATACTTATATAGATAAATAAATACTTAAATACATAGAAAACATCCATGACTCAGGAACGAATATACGTGCTCATCACACAAATAAATGCCCTTACCGGGATTCGAACCCAGGACCTCTTGCTTCGTAGGCAGGGTCACTACCAACTAGGCTAAAGCGGTTGTCAATAACTATTATCTATTGTTTTATTAATGTCAAATCAAACTGTAGCAATGTCAGACTAAAGATAAATATTGAGAAGAATAAAAAAAAAAATACAGATTAATGTTTAAAAAAAACTAGTCTACTAACTAGTAACTCTAGATACAATAAGGGCTTTTAAAAATACGGTATGGTTTGCAGTTTGTGTGCTTGTTTCCCATCGTCGCAGTATAAAAATATAAGTAATTTCCAGTTCCGCAAAGACTGCATCTCGGACGTGGACACGCGGCCGGCGTACCAGAACCTACGACAGCGCGTGGAGAGCTCCGTAGCGCTGTTCCTGTCGCGACAGACCTGGAAGCCCGACCTTAACAAGAACCAGCTCAGGGAGAAGCTTAGGAAGCATATACTTGAGTATGTTTTTCGCAGTGTTGATTCGAAGCTAAGACTTAGCGTTTTAGTGTTTGTAAGCTTCATCCAACCCAGAGGAAAAAACTAGATCTTATTGGGATTAGACCGGTTTCTTCACGATGTTTTCCTTCACCGAAAAACTGACGGTAGATATGCCGTACAATGTTCCGTAAGGGGAATCCCACGGCGGCACGTCACGTTGACACTTCGTGCCTTCGGACAGACGCAAGTGCGGAAATACACGTTCGAATACTTCGAATACAGTTTACTTTTACGAGCGCAATTTTTTGTTATGCTGCTCCGTAGCGCTGTTCCTTGCCCGACCTCATTAAGAACTAGCTGAGGAAGCATACATATGCTCGAGTATGCTGGATGCGGGTGTGGATTTGAGTGTGGCGCAGTGTTTCTAAGCTCTTCTGTTTGTCATTGTAGCTTTGGGAATCAGGATTTATCGTAATCAACATCATCATTAGCCTATATGCGTTCCATGGCACATGAATAAGACGGCATGTATAGTAGATGCGAGTGCATTTTGCTGTAGAGCAGTGTTTCCCCAATGGTAATATTCAAATTCTGTAATTTCCAGCTACTGGCTCTATATTTTTTATACTCAACTAAATTATTTTATTTACAGTGGCAACTACCTCGAACAAGGCGTAGAAAGAATAGTCGACCAAGTCGTCAATCCAAAAGTGGCGTCAGTCTTCATCCCACAAGTGGAAGACCTCGTCTACAACTACCTGGGCATCGCCCGGAAGAAATCTACCACAGCAACCTCCAATGACAAAGGAAATGCTTCCACTGATCTACTGCCCACGGATTTAGAAGCTGTCAGTCCAGGTTCAGTCAAAAGTGATGATAAAGATGATGCCATGGAAGAAACTAAGGATGATGGAATGGAAGTCGATGATGATAAACCTAAAGAGATTAATATTAATGATATATCGATGCCCTCCGATATAGAACCAGAAAAAGAAGCAGATACTCAGCTGTCTGGCATTAGTGATTTGACTTCTCACGATTCGGAGGCGAGTATAGGCAAATTGAGCATACCTATGCCATCGGAAGAGATTAATCTGGAGAATATACCGTCGCCGGAGAACAGTCCTCCCAAGATCGATTTGGATAGCATTGAACTACCGAAGGAAGAGCCAGAGAGTATTGAGCTGAAAGATATACCTTTGCCTGATGAGAGTCCTAAAGAAAAAAAAGATCAATACTTCAAACCAATAAATAGTGAGGATGACTCTAGTTCTGATTCATCTATAATCCGAAAAATGTCACCTTTGACACCAATAAGGAATTTCAATAATGAGAATTCATGTGATGCACAGCAGGCATTTGAAAATGAAACTGATAATAAAAATGATGACAAGAAAGAACCTAACACGTTTAGGTTTACTATTGATTCGAAATCGCCTGAAAACAGTTCTGATGTCAAAGATGTTAAACCCGAAAAAGAAGAGCATGCAAACCTGGCGTATAAATTCAACGAACAAATGAATATCAACACATTTAATACACCTTTGTATGATGATAGTTCTAACAGCCACAACTTACAAATCGATTATGAAAGTGATGCTAACAGCAAAACCAATTTGGACAAGATTCCATTCCCTGATGAACCTACATCAGAGGACTCTAAAAAAGAACCTACGGAAGGTAAGAAAAGTCACACAGGTTCTCACAGATCAAGAGACTCTCACAGGCATAGCTCTAGCAGCAAAGATAGGAGGACCGATTCGAAGCACTCGAGTTCCAGAGATAGGAGAGACCCCAAACAAGATAAAAAGTCTTCTAAAGATGACCAGAGTAAGTCGAAGTCTAGTTCAGATAAATCAAAAGAGAAAAGTGATAAGAAAGATAGCAAAGACAAAGATTCTAAACATAGAAGCTCTCACAAAACCTCAAGCAGCAAAGACTCGAAGCATAGGAGTTCAAGTTCCAGTCAAAGGCATTCAAGCAAACATGATGATAAAGACAAAAAGTCAAGTAGCTCCAGTAGCAAAGACAAAGAAAAATCTGACAGAAGTTCAAAAGAACACAGATCATCAAAAGATTCTAAATCATCACGCTCCGACAAAGACAAAAAGAAGAGAGATGATAAAGATAAGGATAAAAAAGATAAGAAGGACGATGATCATTACAGTGCATCGGGTAGAGGAAACCCCACGCGCCGCTCTACTGATAGAGATTCCAATGATGGCAGCTCATCATCAAAAGGATCACAAAACCCATCTAGCTCCAAATCTTCAGAAAGCAAAACAAATAAAGGCAGTTCTAAACCTGATAACACATCACCAAGCAGCGATTCTACCGTTCCCAGTGATAAAGATAATGTAAAAGAGGCAAATACAGCTAATCTAAATCAACCTAAACCTATAGTCAGAGTGGATACGCATTTAGAAATGCCCAAGGCAACGCCACCGCGCCTTCCTTTTGTACCGGATGTGACATTAAAAAAGCCTAGATTCGCTGCCAATTTAGCAGAAGCGAAGAGACTGATGAAAATGAGGAGGTTTTTGGATGAAGAGCAAAAAAGGATGAACCAAGAGGCAGCTTTACTTCTTGAGTTCCAAGCGAACGTTAGACCTAGTCTAAGTCAAGTGTATTCTAGTGTTTCAGGGCCTGAATTAGAATTCGCTTGTAATTCCAATGCCGTTGAATCTTCAAACCCAATAATAGAAACCAATTACGCAGAAGTGAAAACTGTCGAAGAAATAGACTACGCCCCTGATTCTATAGAAATGCAGCTAAGTGAAATGAATAAGGAAACGATGAAAGAAGTTAAAATTGAAGAGCCACTAGAAATAGAGGAAGTATACGAGTCTATAGAATACACGCAGCCTAATTTTGAAGATACAGAGAAAATATTGAACGAGATTTCAAAGAAAGTATATGGAATTACAGAAGAAAATATAGAAGATGAATATGAGTATGTCCCAGAGCTGAAGAAGGAGGAAGAAGTCACTGAAGGCATCAAAAATAAACACACTGAATTCGAAGTCACAATAATAACGGAAGAAATAGACGACTATGACCCTGAGCCTGTAGGCGTCATACCAGATGACGAAATTAAAATAATCATTCAAGAAGAAGACATAACAAATCAAGAAGAAGATAAAACAACCGAAAAAGAATATAAGCCTTTTGAATATTTTGCTGAGCACGAGAAACATACAGCAGAATTGGAAAGAGACAAATTCGCAAGTTTCCTCAAAATCTACATGACTGACATCGTCTCTGACAAATTATATCTCATGAACTGTGATTCGTATGAAGAGAGCATCGTCAAAGAAGTAGCAGAAACCTTTGGCACCTTCGAAATCATTAACTATCACAAGAATGGTCACAGTAATAAGAATATAGTTAAAAACTTAAATGTTTCAAGCGAAATCGTTCTCCCGTTGGACAGAAATACACCAGTACAAAATAGTTCAAAGCCTGTTTCCCCAGTCTTTAGCCCAGTGAAGTCAGAATGCTCTTTCGAGCTGTCCAGTGATTACGATGCAAAATTAGAAGAGATGGTTAATAAAACATCGAGACAGGAAATTATGGAGATTATACTTGGTGGGGTTGTACCTGAAGAGTCTCTAAGTAAGCTGCCGAGGATAGATTACTTCGTGGAGGATGATATAGTGAGGCATGAGGAACTGAAGAGGAAGTTGTCTGTGGACAGTACGGACAACAATAATGGCGTGCTGAAACCTAAATTGAGGCGGATGAGTGAGTCTGACCAGATATCATCGACTACTGAAGGTAAGATTTTTTGTTGCTTACCTTTCTTTTTAATCCCCAACGCAAAGAGATGTGGTATCGTAGCTCCCAAACGGATGGACCGATTTGAATGCGGTTTTTTTGTGTCATAGATAATTTTATCCCAAGTGTTCTTAGCCATGTTTCATGAAAATCTCTTCAGCCTTTTTTGAGATACAATAAAACACAAATACTCTTTATTGCACACCTGAAACAAGAATCAAATAGACATAACAAGTTATAAAAAATAGATGTTGAAAACAGGCGATCTTATCGCTAAAGAGCGATCTCTTCCAGATAACCTTTAAGTAGAGGTATTCGACTTTGAAATGAAAATGCCGAGGATTTCTCAACTTTTCTAAGTTGTAGTTATTTATATTCATGGTGGCAACAAGCACACAGTCTGCCTATGGACACCGCTGCATATAGACGCTGGCCCTTGCGTTGCCGCCCCTTTATTGATTCGAGGAATGATTGTGTTGATAGCTAGAGCCAAATGCTCAGGGCATTTGTGCATTATCGAGAGCTCTCGTGTCCCGTCAATTTGCCTTTTATTGGATCTACCGTCAGCATTACATAAATCAGTAGCATCATTATTATAGACAGTTGCATTATTGTTATAAACATGTATTGGGTGAATTGAGTCCTAACCTATGAAATTGGCGTTTTTTTTTCATAGGTATTATTTTGAACGTAATTTATTCATTTCTATAGCAACTTCCAAATTATTTTTTAATTTCAATATTAGACTATACAACAAAGGTTTTAAATACAAATCATAGGTTAAAAAAAAATTGTGCTTGATAAAACCACCCTTTTCACGTGCTGCCGGTCAAGTGTTTCAATTAGCGAACTATTTTTATTAAGTAACTAAGATATGTGTAACGTAGATTAAAAGTTTTCTATAATCCTACCAAAATTTCGTTTGTTTTGAATTTCACATTGCCGAATAATCCGCAAAATTCAATGTATGAAAATCACGGTTACGGACCTAATATACAATTCTCGCCCTTGACCCTAAGCAATAAGGTCCTAGAACCACCTAGAATGTTTATGACGCAGACTGTACAATTGTTCTTGTTGCAGTATGGTTTTAATACTGATTTTATCATTTCGCAGAGACCCCAGACCGTTTAAACCTGAGCAAAACTAACAACATTCGCTCCAAGTACCTGGGCAAGGCGCGGCGAGTCGGACTGTCAAGGCCGAGAAGGACCGGTGAGCATACTTTCCATCCATTCTGTGGGTCCATTTTGCGGCGCTAATTAGACTTCTATGGTTTTTTTCGTTCGCTGCTAGTCTCTTGTCACTCGTTCCGCATTTATTTATTGTACGATCATGCAACATCCATCCTTTTTAAAAAATGGCACCTACGACACGTAAATCTCTACGACATGTGCGTGTGATTGGCGTGCAGGTTACGGGATAAAGAAACGTTTAAGGAGCCCCCATACGCCAATGACCTTCGATCTGAATCCCTTAGTTTTCTAATGTGTTTGTAGCTTATCATATTAACATGACATCTAGACACGTTTTAGAGACGTCATAGACGAACCAAAATATGTAGATTTCGTATATGTTAGACCTTTCATGTCAATAGAGATACAAAATAAGTGTTTTTTTAGACAATATTTAAAAAAAACATTCAAAATTAAGTGTTCATTTCTTTCTAAATCCGGCAGACAAAAATGGAGATAAAAGATTGAAGAACCGATAGCCATTTGACTTATAATTCTATCTGTAGTGCAAAAGTAGGAGATACGATTCAAAACTTGTCAAAAATCGATGAAAACCTCGGGTAGCCCCTTACGCACGCGGTTGTTTTATGTGATAAACGCTGCGATTCCATAGATACCTTCTATGCGGTAATCGCAGGTATCTATGGAATCGCAGCGTTTATCGCATAAAACAACCGCGCGCCTTAATGTCGGCCTTAGTTTCAAATGTACATTCTTCCTTCTCAGTTCACCCCAACAGCCCGTCCAGCGACAAGTCCGTGGAGAACTACGACACCAACGACCGCTCGCCCGACACCAAACTGAAGCGGAGCCCCCACGTGCGCTACGACACCTCGGACCTCTACAAACCGAAGCTACACTATCTGTCGCGGAGAAACAATATCACTTAAGCCGCCTGCAGACGAGCGGAATCGGCGGACTGCAGTCCGCCGCGTGATTTCTGCCCGTCTGGATAAGTGCAGCTCCGCACTAGTTTGTTTGACTTTTCTTGGCCGTCCGCCGCGCTTGGCGTCTGGAGGCCAGTCGGAATACTATAAACAGTATTTTTTATAAATAATAATAATAAATACTCTTTATTGCCACATGACAAAAGAGAATCATTTTTATGTGAACCTTGATTAATTGAGACGTCTCTAGCCCATGTGCAAACATTACTCTAGCGCCCCCTAGTAAGCGCGCGGTCAAAATTGGTAGCGGGCGGCGCTCGGCGCCCCCAGGACCGCTGCGCCCGTGTGCAACGTGCACCCTGCACCATAGGTAAAGACGCCTCTGATTTAAACATGGGTTTAACACGATATCTGTTTGCCGTTTTGAGACGGGTTACACAGCCCGTGGTCTCAGATGACCGTCTCATGATAAGAAGATGATGATGAAACGTCAAAAATAATAAAATAAAAATCGCGTTAGACCCCTGTAAAATAATCATTTAAATGCGTACAAAGCCCGCGAGTGTCATGGAACAATCACGATTACTTGCCAGGTTTATAAAGAGCATTATCTTGTCATGACTAGTAATCAACATTCGTTCGATATGAGTATTTTAGAAACTGCTTCATAGCAACTAACGATATAATCAGGACTCGATATTGTAATTACTGAACATAATAGTTTATTTATCTTATATCCAACTCTATTTTAATCCGGACAGATTGTTACCAACAATCTAAGTAATATCTCGCAAAGTGTAACAAACCCCTGGCTCGTATCAAAGTGCAATTTAGAGTAGTTAATAGACCACGATGAATATAATCGATTACTACAAAAGTAATCGATTAAATCAAAATTGTTTGTCTCTGAATTATCTGAAGCCAAAAAGACCTTTCAGAGGGCCATGATCCTTTTGAAGGGAATTTTATATCATTTTAAATTGAAACAAAGTTGCATTTGCTTTGTTTTATTCGATTTCAAAAGAAAACAACTATTTCATATTACTGTTGACTTCATTGTCGATTTTTCCTGTTTGGTGGGCAGTTAGAGATATCTGCTTGATTTTTTATTGATTGATTTTTATATTGATTGATATATGTACCAATTATAATATAATCTAATCTCGATTAAGATAACTGAGAAATGTTTACTTTCTTTGGATTTTCCAATATTTATATCGGCTGGAAAAAATATATATGGAAATAAATATCCTAGAGTTAATCTTATTTTGTTACCATGAGGTATATTGACATCAGCCAAAATACCATTAAAAATCTACGACTGTTTAAAAATAATAAATAAATAATTGTGTGAACTCTTGGCTGAACCTGGCCCTTGGTGAAATTCAGTGTATCCTGAATTATATATACCAACCGTAGTTTTAGACTTCCCTAAGACATTCTGCCATTTTTTAAAGATGTTCATATAATTATGGATTTTTACCTGAAATTATAAAGAGAAAAAATACAATTACATACAGTTTGGACACCCTACAACACAACGTTATGTCATCCTCATACACAGCACGTGTCAAATTTAATAGTGACCATGATTTAAAATTGTTTATTCTTTTTTAAACTAATGACAATTTAAAATGAGTTTTGATTACGATTCCGAAGTCAATCTGCATTTTTTAAAGCAATGTAAGAAAATAGCTACAAATATGCCCTGAACCCAATGGGTAGAAGTAAAATATTTATATTATCCCCATAGAATAATCTAAAGATACTAGAATAAGCATCTTTGTTAACCAGAAGGGAAACTGTACCTCACTGACTTTGTTAAGTAGGTACGGGTTGCATCAATTCGTCTGTAATCGCAAGCGGTGATCGTTCAAATCTGAATGTACGGAAAGTTTGACAAGTATCTATGGAATGACGGCTGCCGCCATATTTAACGTTGGTCGGCTGTAATCGTAAGTTAGTGCTACCCGCCCTGTGAGTAAAACGTTCTAAACTCATATCAATTTGTCACTAACAATCTAGAGACGGCTATAAGATGGAAAGAGAGGTGAGAGATGGCGGTGGAGATTCGTTATTCTGTAAGTTTCCATATAAAAGGGTCATCATACCTTTTATATGGAAACTTATTTTGTCCGTCCGTCTTTATGCTAGTACCATCCTAATTAAGTACTTGTATGTTTTTTTCCTTAATCCATAATAAAGTTTATAGAAATACGAATTAGTGGTAATGCTGACAGACCAGGTATAATTCGTGTTTTATACAAAACATCAGTGGTTTGCAACCTTTTTAACAGCACAATCCTTTAGTATATAAGATGAATATTAAAATTGTAACAAAACTATCCCTTCAAATTGTGTTAAGCTCTAATTTGTGACGTCAGTTTGTACAAAAATTGCATAGGTTTTGCAACTGTTCGTTAATTTAAAATTAATTCTATAATTTCCAAATACTTATACATACATACGTTTTCATATCAAAATTGACAACATTATTTCAGTGATATGAAGTAAAAAATGGAAAAAAACATCTTGACACCAAATCAAAGTAACATTTTAAGTGTAATTAACCCAGATATTTTGTTGACAATACCTGTTATATTTGTGAACTCGACTGTACACTTCAGTTAACTTTTTAATTACATCAGCTGTTTGAGTGCTAATGCCGTTACATTTACTTTACATGGGGCCATAAAGTGGCAATTACCGCCCTTACGCGAAAAAAACATGCCAGAAAGAGGTCAAACCTTGTTCTCACCACGGGCGGTAATTAAGAAAGCCCCTTCCCTTCCCTTGCCTTCGGCTCAGCTCTTAAATATATCTGCGATCTGTGACACTCTGTTTTACCGCCCTAGAGTAAGTACCTAGTGTACTATTTCTGTATAATATTCATACCTAATATACATGAATGTAATAGGTAGATGCTATAGGACAATGTTTTATACATTATAATTATATTATTACAATAAAACATTTTCAAATGTTAACTTTTTCAACTTAAGGAATGATTAATTGAATATAAAATGTTAAATAAAGAATCATATAATATATGTTTTGTTTTAATTAACTGCACTACAATTGTACGCTAGGTTGAGAGGGATTGAGAGCTGATAAATGGTTTTACGCCTACGCCGTAGGTAGTCGCTTTACGTCTACGCCGTAGTCGCTTTCCGAAAACCACGGGATCGGCTACGAGCGAAGCGTGTAGCGATGTGTTGCCACAATAAGGAACGGAAAGGCTCCTGTGTAGCTAAATTAAGAACTGGTCTTAAATTGGCTGATGCCTTACAATAAACAACCTACTTAATTTGCGCGCGTAATGGTTTATTTGTTGCTACTTCGTACTAAATCAGTTGCGGCACATAAAAAAAGTGGAACTATGACAGACATGATATTTCCCTTTCTGTCACACTTATCGAGATTTGTATGCTACCTCGCTCGGACGTAGTATTATAATTACCATAGCTTGTCCTGAGTATTAGCACCATGTTCTTATATAATAGGCTTAGAGCATTAAACTTGCATCGTGGCCGCTCCTGTTGGTTTATTGCTCTAAGATAATACCTAATGCATTTTGTACCTTATTGCGTATAAAATAAGGTTGATTAGATTACAAACACGCTGTGCTTATAAAACAAACAACCAACTTATTTGCTTCTTGTCCGTACCTACCTGATATAGTTGATATATATGCCATGTTGACAACACAATATTACCGACCAAGATAATGGAGACGAGGGTGGCCAAAGGAACGAAATTCATCAGACGCCTGACTGAGCACTTTTTAGGTACTTATTGACGATAATTATTCCCTAACGACATTGTCATTATAAACTAGGCAATTATACAAGCTAAATCATAATCGTTGCCATTAGATAATAGAATGTTCCGTCCACTTTAGTGCCTACTTCATTAAAAAGAACTTTATATACTTTGGCTGCAGTATGTTTATTTCCGTTATCAGCAATGACTCAAGTTCATCATCTTGTATTGTGCAATCGATAAAGAAAACAGTTTACGTTAGATAGCTCTTTTGAACTTTAGTTCTACAACGATAAGGTTGAGTACCTGCCTTATCGTTATAGAATTAAAGTTCAAAATAGAACGCCCTATGATGCGCAATTGAATAGGTAAGTCTGATAAGAGACTCGTAGAGTAGATATATGTTTTCAAGTAAACCATTTTTAGGGTTCCGTACCCAAAGGGTAAAAACGGGACCCCATTACTAAGACTTCGCTGTCCGTCTGTCTGTCTGTCACCAGGCTGTAACCATAAATTTATGCTGTATAGTTTAAATTATTTAAACTGAGCTCATGAATGGCCATTGTATTGAGTTCATGAATAGCTTTTGTTTGCGGTCGACACTTGGAAATACAATGAACATTTTATGTGGCACTAACCTTTTTCTTGCAAAAAATGGTACGCGTCCGACCACAGTCGTATTGTTAGACTTGAATGCTATTGTTCTGAAGATAAGAAGTCAATGATCTTCTGCCGCAAACAAAGGCTATTCATGAGCTTAGTACAATGGCCATTCATGAGCTCAGTTTAAATAATTTAAACTATAACTCAAGACCCGTGATAGCTAGACAGTTGAAATTTTCCGACTTGTACTTGGCCAGTTTTATTCTGAACCTTTTGCGTATGTTATTAAGGTAGAATATGTAGCAGGACATGGGTGTACCGGATTCTGAACTAGAAACAATAGATAAACTTATGTAACGTAGTTTTTCCGCTTATATTCGACCTTCCGTTTATGTATGAAAAGGTGAGTGTTGTAATGATAAATGTTATCTCAGACCCGATGTGGTCTAAATGCGGCTTTTTAATAGATGAAAAAAAAACCGCCTAAGTGCGTGGGCGGGCGCGCAGTGTAGGGTTCCGTAGCTGCCTGTCTATCTTAGCTAGTTAGGTACATCGACGTACGGTGCGGTTGCGTCGGCCGAATTTGTACGAAAAAAGGCCTTTCCTAGTGCACATTAATTTGGTCGACTACTTATGCCGACTTGTTTTCCTATTAAATTCATTATAATACATACTACTTAATACTAGCATGAATTTTTTCACATCCCATTTTTTAAGATTTTATTCTTCTGTTTTGTCGGCGTGATTGATTTAAATGTATCTATACCCCTGCCGTTATTGAGCTAAGCCTAAGACGGACTGACGGATAGACTGACATGGCGAAGCTACGGGTTCCTTGTCGACTACGGAACCCATGGCGAAGCTATGGGTTCCGTAGTCGACTACGGAACCCTAAAAACGCTGATATTTCTGATTTATTACATTGTTTATTCCGCCATTGATTAATTGAGTGGTATGTGGTACAAAGCCTCAACTTAATAAATTGATATAGTACCTAATATTTAAGTAGGGTTATTCAAATAAGTAAGTAAGTATGAATATGGAACGAACATGTATTTAAGGCGTTAGCAAGGCGCATGGCATGAGACACCCCTGCACTAACAAGCGCGTCTATAACGTATGCAACTTGGTCTCATTAACGGGCGAATGAATATCAATTTGCGTTTGCACATAAATGTCTGTCATTTATTTTGTAAATACAATTTATCAACATAACAGCCTACGCCATGGCGTTGGTAAACTTAAAGTAACATATTAAGTACGTATATCGGGCGTGAATCGGATGTTCAATTGAATATTGACTCTGTCTCTAACTAATAGGTTACGAGTGCACTAATAGAAAAATGGCGGTCCAGGTTCCTTTGTACCTGCTCTCTTTTGTTGTACTGATTCTCAGTGCTCAGGTAAACGCCAGGGATGTATTGAATATTATAATTATATGAAAACAATTTAATCTTTTGCCAAATGCCTTAGTTGAAAATCTAGTAAAATATTAATGCATGCAGATTTTATCTACGAAGTGTGCTTATCTTTTATGACGGACTATAAAAGGCCTTCTACACGATCGGGACCAACCGCCAACCACCGTGTCCTTGGTCGGATCAACGGTTGGCCGACAGCGTTCCAGACGGTTGGGACCAACCACCGACGCAGCCTGTCGCGAGGGATGCGCTCACGACCGAGGCCGTTGACATCAACCAAATATCGGTTGGTCAACCGCCTTCTACACGGTCCATTTTTATATCAACCCGACCAAGGACACGGTGGTTGGCGGTTGGTCCCGATCGTGTAGAAGGCCTTTAAATACCATAATGTGGTAGCAAACCCGCACAATGAGACGATGGATTGGACACAACTCAAACCGAACGACTACCTATACCTGCTAAGTCGGGATGCGACGTTGCACCGGAAGAAGGAAGGAATTATTCATCCATACGCTGCTTCGCTAAACCAGGGGTCGCCAAACTACGGCACACGGGCCAAGTCCGGCCCGCGAGCCCTTCTAATCCGGCCCGCGGAATGGAAGCGGAGAGTCCGGCCCGCGATAGCGATGGGTAAAGTCTTGACTCGCACGAATGTACCTAACGCCCCGGCCACGACATTGCGCGAATTGCAGCGCGGCAAGCGTTTTATCTGTTCACTGCGCGGTCGATACGCGCAACACACTGTGGTTGGTTGGGATCACACGCAATGGATTAGAAAAACCGCTGCCGCTGCCGCCGCCGCTCGAAGTCTTGGCCGGGCCGTAAGTATATTAAGTGCAGAGTGGCCCTTGAGTCAAAAAGTTTTCAGACCCATGCGCTAAAAGTCCAAATTTATATGTGTAGACGTCATGTGACAACAGTACGAGAGAGAAAGTAAACCTAAGTCTGTCAGTCCTGAAATGGCCGGTAGTACTTGGCAGACGGTGCCAAAGTGCATTTTATCGGGTTTGCATGTGACGTAGGTGTATTGGAAGAGGGGTTACGTGAATTATTAAGTTTATACACTCTGTTTATTAAATAAATAGCGATCTGCTAGCATTTTCTCTCTAACAAACGGTTGCAGCTTCGTAATTTATTTTGTTTTCTTTCTTCTGAAGTAATATTAAATTTTGAGCCTACACCTATATTGTAGATGATAGCTATTACACATGGTAGGTGTCCGGGCGAGACCGCAAATTGTCCACTTTAGTAATTTCATGTCACGAGACAACTATGTACCTACCTACCTATATCAGGAGGTGACCTTGCAATAAATAGAATATGCACACATTTTATAAATACCGATTTATGGACTTACTGTATGTATGTATAAGTTCATGTCCATTTTATAAATAGTTGCTAAATGCAAACAAGCGTACAGCTCACCACGGGCCGTAGACAAGGTTACTATCGACAAGCGCTAACGCCAATAGAATATAATAAAATGTATGGGAATGACAGATGCCGACGAAACAATTTTCGTTGACATCTGTCATTCCCATACACTTTATTCGTTAGCGCTTGTCGATTGTAACCTTGCCTACGGCCCCAGATGATTTATGGTTACTGCACGAGGCGATTGCAAGTCCCATTAAAATAAGTTATTTTATCTCAGAAATGTACATAAGGCGGGCTTATTGTCAGCTGGCATTGTCTACCAGCCAAATATTGGACTAAACAGATTTATAAGAGGCACCAAGAAAAGTGTGCTATTATTTAAGACTACGTATTTTGCAGACGACTTCGTCCGCGTAGATTGTAACTGGTTAATCAACTATTTCTTTTTGTTTTTCCGTCCCGTTAGCTAGGAGGCAATTTAACAGGGTCTCAGAAAAATTGTTATAATATGGACTTTTAATGCTTAAAAGATGGGCCATACAAAAAGGGGTTGAACGTGACAAGGAAACCCCACATTTCGTGAATGTGGGGTTTCCTAGTCACGTGAATTTATGGGATTAAAAACCCATACATTCGCAGTTTTAAAAGTGACCCAGGCCAAGCAATGACACTATAAGTCAATTCACCCAACTACATTGAATACAAATTTCCCCTCCATGTTTCTTTTCCTCACAGAATGAGGAATTTTGAAACCCCAAAAGGCTGGTGGCGTAAATTAAAACAACAATTAAATAAATAGTCATTTATTTAAAAGAATTCCAAGGTTTCACTTAATGTTGTCTAAGATGGTATGAAAACATGAAATAAATAACAGAGCATGGCAGGACAAGAAAAATAACTTACATGATCATGATCATAACTTCAAAACATCCTAAACAATAAAAAAATTGAAATAATACTTTCATAATTTCGGTATATCTTTAGAAAACATGGCTTATTTTTGGCAAAATTAGGTACTCAAAACTAAAAATAAATTAACCTTTAAGTGGGCTGTAAATGTACGTATATGAAAAAAACCTTTATAAATGCCTGATTTACTAAGAAACTACAGGTGCCATTACCATAAACACAGGACAGCGTAAGGATGACTATTTTTGTTGACTTACAAGGTCTCAAAAAAAATTAAGACGGCAGGTAAAATTTGAGGGTCATAAAAAAAAGGTTGTATAAAAACATCCATGGAAAAATCCAAAACTTTTGTGTTATATAAGTATGCTTAAGACAGTGGCCAATGGCATGAGTCTTAAAAGAACAAATCGAAAAAAAAAACATAAAAGTCAAGTTTAGGTTACCATTTTGTTTTACTGCACATAACTTATCTTATGTACAAATTTTAGGTTCATCCTTGAGATTATAGCACTAATCTGCCCTAAACCTAAATATGTATACTTAAGTACAGGTACAACAACCATTTTTCTAAAGACCGTTGTCAGCACAATTAGTTTTGCGCAGCCTGCTTCTCCAAGCCAGCAGGGTCCATGATCGGAGTCTGTTTCTTAACAATACCGGACAGCAGGGTCTTAATCTGAGCAATAGCGCGTCCAGGGTTCAGGCCTTTCGGGCATGTTCGCGTGCAGTTCATGATTGTGTGGCACCGGTAAACAGAGTATGTGTCTTTAAGCTTGGAGAGTCGTCTGGCAGTTGCTTCATCTCTGGAGTCAATGATCCAGCGGTAAGCCTGCATGAGGACTGCAGGCCCGAGATACTTGTCTCCGTTCCACCAGTAGGATGGACAGCTGGTTGAGCAGCAAGCGCAGAGTACACATTCATATAAACCGTCAAGCTTAGCTCGGTCTTCAACATCTTGAAGCAATTGGACCTCCTTACCTTTAACAGCCTCCTTGTCGCGCTGCAGCCATGGCTCAATGGACTGGTACTGGCGGTAGAAGTTGGTCAGATCTGGGACTAAGTCTTTCACAACGTACATGTGAGGTAGGGGATAGATCTTCGACGGCTTGCCCAAGTTCTGGTCGATGTGGCTGATGCAGGCGAGCGTGTTGACGCCATCGATGTTCATGGCGCAGGAACCGCAGACGCCCTCGCGGCAGGACCTACGGAACGTCAGCGTAGGGTCGATCTCATTCTTGATCTTTAATAACGCGTCCAGCACCATAGGAGCGCACTCATCGAGGTCCACCTGGTAGTCCTGCGTGAAGGGCTTCTTCTCGGGCTCGTCAGGGTTCCAGCGGTACACAGCGAAGGTCTTCACGCGCTTCCCCAGCGCCTGTGACGTCGCGAACGTACGCAGTTGCCCAAAAGCACCGGACGTCAGCCTCAGCAACGGCATTATGTAATGTTTTTGTTTATCCCGGGAAACTTTCTCCGTTAATCGAAAACACAACGGGCGAGAGACGATGTGCTTTCCAGAAAGGTCTGAAGGGAACTCCGCTTGCAGAACCAATCAATTGCACAACACACGAAACCAGAGTTTGGTTTGGGCGAAATTTTTGATGGATGAAAGCTAGGGTGGGGATAAACAGTGATGTGGTATCGTATCGACTATCTAAACCTGAAAGGCTTTTTCTGTTAGTTATATATATTTTTTTTAATTATGTTTGAGTCTTTCCTCTTAACTTTATTATTGAATTACTAAGTACCAGTTTTTACAATACGATATAATTCTTCACTTGTTGTACATAGGATGTGCATTTTTGATTGATAGCTTACCATTTCTTCAAAACACAATTTCATCGACATATTTTGGCAAGTGTTACGCAGACAACACTAAAAGCTGTTAAAGTCACATGGAAAACCGCTATTTTAAAAAGTTTCGTGGAGAAATCACATGCTTTTTTATTTTGATTGGTTTATCTGTGGTTTAAAAAGGTATTTTTTCTGTGGCGGGAACACCTGTCAAAATGTCAATCAATGTATGATTCACGTATGATTTTTTCGTGTTTATTTACATTCTAATCTAAGAAAAAACATCTATAGATTCGTCTCTCGTGTACGCCTGCTATTAGAGCACAAAAATGAAGAATGTGTCGTCCATAAAAACAAACTATAAGCATGAATCGCCTAAAACCCCAGGCGGGATAAGTAAATCCTTGTTGACTCCGTGCAGACGAGTAGGGCTCTCACGAAATTGGAGGAATAAGGGACCTTCGCCTTTCATATCGCCTTTAGCTTCTAATTCTAGTGATAAAGTCGAAGTTGTTGAACCGAAAAAGGAGAGTAGGAAGAGAAAAAGCGTCGTTGAGCCCGGAGAAAAATCCAATGAAAACGTTGCGATGGAGTCGGTTAGTGACGGTGATATTTCCGCGCATTCTACAAATACAGAGGATATAGTGAAGACGCCTTTAAGAAATGTGGAATTACCGCGTAGGAAGAAGTCGAAAACTTTTTTGGCTACACTTAGCAGTTGCGTAAATACCAATTTGAAGAATTCGACTGTTTCTCCTGAAATTGACGACTGTACTAAAGAGAACGACACGACAGACGACGGGGGTGATAGAGACGCAGATATTGATACTTCGAATACTGAAAAAGAAGGTAAAGTAGCAGATATTTCTCATCTGAAATCCTCTAAGGTGGTGCAGAACAGCAAGAAATTTCAATTTCCATTGAAAACACCACCAAAAGTAAATTCACAGGATAAAACTAATACCATTTCTGTTGAAGATACTGTTAAGGAAACACCTAAGGAAGTAGCCAAACCCAAAAAGAAGAAATCTGAAACAAAAACTTTGAAAACAAGAAGCCCCAATGAGCTTACAAAAGAATGCATTGTTGTTATACAAAAGAAACTATTAAGAGTAAAAGAAAAGTATGAAAAACAAGATAATGATGTTAGGGAACCGAAAAAGAATTCACAACCTCTTTTTGATTCAGATGATGAGGCACCTTTAAGCACTTTGAATAAAAACGAAAAACCTACAATTATTTTGCATGATGACGATGATCAATTTGTAGAAACCTCTACGAACAAAACTATAAAAACTCGAAACAAAAAGGTAACAAAGATAGATTGTAAACCAACTCAAGCTCCAAAAATAATTCCTCCAACTGAATCAACAGCTCCATCGCAAAGCTCTTTTGATGATGATGATGACGACTTCTTTGACAAGAAGACAATACTCATCCGAAAGACTTACGATAAAGTCTCTCAGCCAAACAAAGCCAAGTCCACAGGCTCAATTACACAAAAGGACATAGACAATTTAAAAGCTAGGATAGACATCAAGAAAAAAATGCTCTTAGCCAGGTCTATGACAGCAGAGACCGAAGAATTAAAAGGTCTAATAAAAAAATGGCAGAAAGGGTGCCAAGAAGCTTTGGTAGAATTAATGGACTTAATGAGACTAAAGTGCCCCGATAAACACAGTATGGATTATTCGGAGATACTCCAGATGTTGAAAATACCAGCATCTTTGGTGGGATACGACTCTGATCATGATTGCTTTAATACCCCTGATGATTCTAGTGCTGTCTTGTCCAAGTACAATGATTATTGATTTTTTACTCTATGCAATATGAAGTTTGTTTAATAAATGTTACTGTTTGAATGTAGTTTTATATTATTTTCCATGTTACTTTGTACTAACAAATATAATTTGAAATAGTGAAAATATAATGTTAGTCTGAAATTAGTCTGTGTCTAACATTTACCATATTGTTATACATCTCAAAATTCATTATTTGATTGAATAATGATGGTATGCGGAGGCTTGTGCTCAGCATTGGAACATCAAGGATGATGATGAGACACACATTCTCTGCTCCTGCGGAACACTCATGCAAAAAAGAAGTATCTACCTAGGGTGACACGTCGTGCACCCAGAAGAGGTACAACATATCACGCCCAAAGAATCTGGAATTTCCTAGAGGCAACGGGTCTTAACGGTGAAATCTAATAATAAAGGGGCTGCCACAATAGATCACCTGCTGGTCGAATCGGCAAACAAAGGCCCATAAACTAACAATCATAATAAATAATAATGATGATGATAATGATGATGATATGCATATGTAAAAGGGGTTTTTCTTGGTTGTATCCTAAAGGCTAAGAGGGATAAGATGTCTACTATCAACCGCTGCTCTTTAGTAGGGTTTAATAGCTCATCTAAGCCACATGATAAGCATTAATTACACATCTCAATAATTATTAAGGTTTCATAACAAATTAAAAAGTACTGAAGAAATAAAAAAAGTACCACTAAATTATAAACATTTTATTAACAATGCACTACATTAATTCTTTGTCTAAATTAAAATCTGTGCGAACGAATAGGGTTCTCCGGATCAAACAGTTTCGGGTCTTTCAGGAACACCTTGTCTTTGTAAAAGTATGGCATAAAAGCACAGTTCTGTGCCTTCTTTATTTCTGCTTCTACCAACGCCTGTTTCGATTTACACAGCCCTGTAATATGGCGGCCATAGATTCTGCCCGTGTAAGGACTCTGGAATTGGGATAACATCCGATAGTTCTTGTAGTCTGGAGTGATGTTGAGTTTACATAATATGCATTCGCGTTTCTCCTTCTTGTATGGGTTTTCAATCTCCACTGGAGCGTCATCTGTGGCATTGGTGAGGTTAGACGAGAATCTTGGAATAACAGATAGCCGTGGGCTCCCTGAAATAGAAAAAAAAAGTAAGTATCCATTGAATGTGAATGGCGAAAAGTTTGGTTTTAATCCTGTGATTACTTACAAATATAACGGGACACTATTGTTTTTAAGAGCATGATTAGCTAATTATATCGTTAGTAACGTGCTCGATTTGCATAAAATAAATAGAGGCACCACTTGATATTCGTTTCTAAAAACATACATAACCTAAAATGTTCAAGTTGTCAATGTCACTTGACTCTATAGTCGTTTTGTTGTTGCAAGTAAGCATGTGATAGACTTAAAAAAAAACAACTTATATATTGTTAAAGATGTGGTCGACTGGGTGAGGTTGAAATTAAATGCAATTAAAGTCAAGGGTAGGCTTCAAGAAAAATATGCACCGCTATCACAAGACGGCGCGCGAGATTACCCGTTTTTTCTCGCACTATACTAAATTTTCTAACAAGAGAAAGAGACGGATAGTGTGAGAAAAAGCGAGAGAGCTCGCGCGCCGTCTTGTGATAGCCGTGCTGCTCGCGACTCTGTCCGCGTGGAACTCGTGTATATCGTAGCTCCATACAAACTTTCACTCTCCTTTTCCTTCCGGGATAAAAACTATCCTATGTCCTTCCCCGGGATTCAAACTATCTCCATGACTTTCATCTCAATCGGTTAAGCGGTTCAAGCGTGAAGAGATAACAGACAGACACTCTTTCGCATTTGTAATAATTAGGCATTTGTATTTTTCGCGTTAGGTACTACAAGCGCGTGCAGCAAATATAAACCCGAAAATTGAATAAGTACCTACCCACGTATCTGAGCATTTTCAATAATTCGTGCACCCAATTAGCGTGAGTTGTTAAACAAAAATTAACTCGGTGTCAGTTTTTTTACGAAGTTTAAGCATACAAATCATGTGAAAATGAACTTTTTTCTCATTTAATTAACTTGTATAGGCATATCATTCACAAATTAAACAGAATAAGTTAGTTGCCGTTACAAAAATGACACCGGGTTAATTTTTATTTAACAATCACGGTAATTGGGTGCACGAATTATTGAAAATGCCCATCTGAAATAGAGTTAAAAGGTTTGGTAATTTTTTATTAAACTATTTATTAAAGCATAAAAGAAAAATAGGAAGTAGGTATTTATTTCAACATTCCCGTAATAACTTTCCTCTCCTTCGACAGTCGGTAAAAAAACGTTAACTTTCCGTTACCGTCGGAGGCCTTTGCTCAGTATTAATTAACAGGCGCTTGATCTCAACAATTTTAATCTGAGGTTTTATCTAATTAAGTGGTTACTTGAATAATGTCAATTCATAACCAATTCATGTGTCAGGTCGCATCAGAAATGAGGCTATCCGCAGCAGAACCAAGGTAACCGACAGCCCTCCGAATCGCTAAACTTAAGTGGCAGTGGGGGGGCACATAGCACGTAGAACCGATAGCCGTTGGGGTGGAAAGGTTCTTGAGTGGCGACCACGTACTGGAAACTTATATACTAAATAGTTTGGCGAATACATATTTATCTTACCATGTAACATGTATTTGCAAAAAATATATATATTAGGCCTAAAGGCGTGAATCTATGTATGTATGTAGTATATAGGCTTTTTATTAAAATAGGAGCAGCAATTCATATCTATCAATCTTCATTCATATCTAGGTCCCGACGTGCGTTTAGTTTGTGAAACAATAGTAAATTAATATCGTTTTCCTTAACTGAGTAAGATGCCATTAGTGTAACATTAAATTGAAAACGAACTAATTAGTTAAATACAACGATTGTCAATTAACCCATTTGTGGTCATGAGTTATCGAGTAAATGGTTCAAATATTCTGTAACACGGTCTGAAGACAGGGAAAGGATGGGTACCAGATCGCGCGGCAGAGCCATAACCACGAAAATCGAATCTCGAACTTCGTATATCTCCGTCTCAATCGCACTTATGGTTTAAGGTAGGTTAGGTTTAGGTTAGGTTAGGTCAGGGGTCGGCAAACTTTTTAGACAAAGAGCCAGATCCCGGAAAAATAACGATATGTACGAGCCGCAGTACCAAATTTTAGGGAAAATAATAATTTCGGGTGAGTCTGCAATGTTTACCTATATGCTGTGTTTGGGTTCGATAAAAATAATTATATTTGCCTCTCGCTATTTACGTTTTTTTTTTGTCTGATTTTCATAAAAAAACCTTTTTTTTTGGGGAACCTAATGCCGGGTCCAGACGAGTGTAACGTGTAATGTAATCTATAGTGTAATGTAACACAAATTCTACGTGTGGACGTCACTACGAGTGCATGTACTAAACGCTCGCGCGGCGCTCGGTGTTGATCCATCGGCTGTCGATTTTTCGCGCGAAAGGCGCTCGCAGTGGTCGTTTGGCTTTGAGTTCGTGTGTCGTCCACACTGTTGACGCTAAAGTACACGTAATGTTACATTACACGTTACACTCGTTTGGACCCGGCTTAAGGAGCCGCAACCATCCTTTCAAAGAGCCGCATGCGGCTCGCGAGACGCGGTGTGCCGACCCCTGGGTTAGGTTACTCGAACAACAGAGACAGAGATATACGAACTTCGAGATTCGATTTTCGTGGTAGCGCAGGTCACCTATGAGCTAAATTGACTAAGTGAAATCCCCAGAAGGAAACCGCGTGTCTGACTGAGCCGGATAATTCGCCAACAGGGAAAGATGGCGGGCGATCGTGCGGAGAGCAGCCCCCCCTATTCTGTAGATTTAAGCTCATCTCAACCCTCACCTAAAAATATATCTTGATACTTGACGCCGCGATGCGTAGTAACCAAGCGTAGGTAGAGGTCTAGTTTCGTGACGGGTTAGCCCATGCAAGCACTTTATTTTCATTAGTATGGAAAAAAATGAAATTTGGAAATAATTCATGACAGCAGCTTTTTTGTGTGTAACTGATATATAATCATTTTAGTAATTACGTAGACTCAAAATCCACCAAAATATTAGTCATAATAAAATCGATAGTTAACCAATTCCTGCAAAAAGAGGAAAAATGTTAATAGATATTTTAATTTTTGTTTTGGTTAATTTACAGGAGCTCTTTAAGAATAATAAATAAATCGCACGAAAAACATAATGGATGTGTCATTTATTTTTATATATTTACTTCCCGATGGAAATTTCGGTAGTTTCTTGGATAAGGCATCTTAGAATAACATTTGAAAATTAAACAAACAAAAAAAACGCTGTTATAAATTAATGTTTGAAAAGAAAACGTAATTTTTCTGGGGTAGGTGACAAGAGGGGTGAGACGCGTAACCGCGTAACGAATAAAACAGCCTGGGCCTACCGCGAAACGATAAAACGCAAGTGCGACAGAGAAGGAGATACACGAAGAGAAATAATACCTACTTTTTCGAGAAAATATTACATTAATGATTATTTTAGTTAGACCCATATTGTTAAATCAGTGTTAAATCTCCCGAAGTTTTCCAATTTGGGTTTGTATTTTTTTTATTTATGTTATTAAATTTATTCCAGTCAACACATGAGTAAGATGCGTGACGGACATTTGATAATAGTATTTTATGCAATCGTTATATAATGTATGCTTTTTCAGTCGAGTACCACGTTAATTATGGTACGAGACTTAAAAAGCTAATTATATAACTATTGTATACAATACTTTTTCTACGAGTCAACTGAACTAATTAAACAAACTTGGTATCTGTTGAAAACGAAGTGCAACCAACGGCTTTTTCTTTTTTGTGCGTTGATGTCTATTTACCTTTTGACTTTCTCATGACGGCGTCCTATTGGTCAAATACATTATAGTTCAGTAAAGGCGCCACGTGATTGGTCAATTTCATTACAGTTGTGTCAACAGTTATGAAATGTTGAGTTGGGAGCCCCATAGTAAAAAGTATGTGATTTAAGTTTGGTGTACGAAGTCTTAATTCAAACATTAAGGTCGACGAGTATAAAAAAATAGTTATGCAAGCTTCATTGGAATTCTTGTGGAGCTTTAAGTTGAACCGCAGGTTATCTCACAAAGGAGAAAGCTTTGTTAACTTTGTAGTAAAACTGGATTTGATTACGTGATTTCAGAGTAGTTATAATAGCGAGTTAAAGTTAAGAAAAATCGTTCCGTCAAAATAGGAATTTCATGTTGATCATGTAGCGCTTCACCTCATCGTCATCATATGAACCGAGAGACGTCCACTGCTGGACATAGGCCTCCCCCAAAGAGTGCCACAATGACCAGCCCCGCCACACGTACCGGAAGGCGCAACGTGGACCCACAAGGTGGACCATGGCCGGGTAATGGTCCCGGGAGTCCGCTGCACCTCGTGCGAGGCTATAATTTGTATGGGAAGGAAAATGAAACGGAAACATTATAGGTAGGTACGTATCAATCCTGACGATTATAAATGCAAATGTATTTACCGCACACTTGGCTCTAATGTGAGTTTTACCGCACCATGGTCAGGTGAAGACGTAAAATTGTGTGCTCACGACGGGCAGTAAAATAGAAACCCCTCTATCGCATATTTACAACCCTCGCCTGCGGCTCGGGTCACAAATGCCAGCGATTTCGGGCTTTCTTTCTTTTGCAGTCCTTGTTAAGTAATGTACGATTACAACACGCCTGCTGAGACGTATATTTTCACTCAGCACGGGCGGTAACAAAGAAAGCCTCAATATCATGTTTAGGTTTAGCGCCTTTGCCTTCGACGAGTGCGTCTGACCGGCGATCTGAGATCTTCGTTCTACCGCCCCGGGGTTTTTAATGTATTTACTACGGTAAATGTTTGAATTTCTACCTATCTGGATTTTGTACTCGTATGGAGATAGTTTTCAGAAAAAGGTACCATAGGGGTACCTATTTTTACCCCACAATCACCCCCGAAAATGGTGAAATGGGGCGAATTGTATATGCACGATCTCCAATTCTTCGATCAATACGAGTAATCTTTTACATTAGTTACACAAAACGTATGGACTGATCAAAAGAGACATTACGGCTAATGTACACTTGTGTAACTCCACGATTAGCTAATGCCAGCAGGTGGAATACAGACAAAGGACATAGTCGTCCAGGCAAGTCTATTCACATTGACACATACTCGTCCATGAGCTTATCTTTAGTATAACTTAAGCCTGAGACTCTTAAAAAAAGTACGTAACTGAAGGCCAGTCTTTACTAGTTTTCCTCTGTCGATGTGAAGTAAGTTTATAAATAAAGAGCCCAGCTAAGGGGCGATTCGTGTAGCTATGCTAACTGCCAGCATTTATTTACTTATGCCTACCCACATTGCGAAAAGTTTGCAAAACGACCGGCTTGGCCAGTCCACAAGTTAGTACATATTAGACGGCCATTTAGAAACGCCCAGCGACAATGCGGAAATGCACTTCGTTTTGCCGCGTTTTCCTATGACCGGGTAGTAGTTTCACGTTTCTTGTGTGTGTAAACAAGAAATCGACTTCGACTCATAACCGGTGAAGCCACGGACCGTAGCGCGCGTGGCACGCTGATATTCAAATTATATTTTTTTAATTCTATAATCGATTATCGAAGTGTAGTGCTTTGCTTGCGCGCTAAAGTGACAGTGACGTATTTTTGAAATTTTGAATTCCGAATCCCGAGTGTGTTTTGGTGACATTCTTTTGAAACTTTAAAGGCGTTTTTCTGGATTCATCTCTCTTCATGACTGGTGAGTTTTATTGATAATGTTAACAAAGGAATTTTTACGAACGGGTACTAGTGAAATCGAACGAACTAATTAATAAACGCATTAACAAGTTGCTTATGCAAGTTTTCCGCAGTCATAATATAATTTATATAATCGATAATGTAGTTTGTGCGTTACCTACCTATGATTTTGAAAGTGCAGAAAAGTAAAAGTTTTATACTGTCCGGTGACAAAAATGCCGAGTTACGATGTACTGAGTAAGAAATCAAGGTTGCGTGGAGAAAGTGACCCAGCTGTAAATGAGGCGACGGCTTATGTGATGACGCTGGGTTCTTTACCGTGTTACTTCGGTTCCGGGCCTAAGACAGTTTGACAGCGTGTTTGTCTAATAAAAAACCTAATGTTCTTTGAACCAACGCACATCACTAGCTATATCACTGCATGTAATTGCAATTTCCAGTTGAGATATGAGTATCTATGTAGGTAAAACAATTAGTGATAACAGATGAATATCTTCATAAATTTAAGGCACAACTTTAGTGGGTAGGTACTCCGCACTAAGAACACCTTTATAATTGCATTATGCCGGTACTTCACTTTGCGGTATTTGCCCAAATATTTGTGTTGCATCTTTTCCCTTCCTACGGCACATGAAAGAGAGGCACCGTTATATTCAATGTTTTGTCGTATCAAGGGATCAACCTGATTATAATTTAGATGTTAGGATCAAACTGGATCCAACTATATACAAAATAGTTTTATTTGTATGGGTTTGTAAACTATTCACTATCTTCACGTTATGTTTATAGTATCAATGATACTGAAAATTTGCACTTTCCTAGGGATTGCGTACGAAGACTTCAAAATAAAGTTTTACTCGTGAGTTGGTAACCTAGATGTAGTGTACCTACTCAATTCCTTTCTGAATTGTCTGGTAAATAACCTTTTCTTAATTTAAATTTTATGACGCGTTTTTCATGGGACGTTGTTTGCGTCATTCAAAAATGTATAATGTCAATAAATACTTGATTTGGCAGTAAACTGGTAACGTCCCAACGCCCCCGACGTGTGTGTGACGAGATTTGCGTATGTGTGTATCATTATTGGTTGCCAAGTCGAAGATATGTAAACAGAGCCTTATCAGAAAGGGGGAAGGTGCAAAAGATTTTTAAATAGGTACCTACTTTCGACGACAAGCGCTCATAGCGTTTCAGTTTTTTTTTTAATTTTCAAGGTGTACAATGTCCCGGGTTGATATTTATTTACGCACATTCACATTTAGCATAGAATGAAAAATTATCCTGCGTCGCTGCCTTGGTTCTCTATAACGCAATAATAGACATTAACAATTATTACACAAACAAAACTAAATGCCTAAGTATTCGAACATGTCACAACTAACTTGTTTTAAGTTAGTGTTTAATTATGCATTTAAAATTAATTGAAATACTTTATACGTTCATATCTGATAAATTCAAGCGATTTACTGTTGCTATTTTATTATTCACTCATATTAAAACAGGTCCAAAACACTGACAAGCAAATAGTATGAGTGAAAGTGCAGTTAAAATTAATAGAAATACTTTAGGCATTTTGAAATTTATTCGCGGTATGTTCGCGGTAGTCATGATTTTAATAACAATAGAAGACTTACCAAAAACTCCTATATAAACAGTCAGGGGTATTAATTAATGTTCATGAATGAGGACATAAATATCTGTACACGGGCCAAAGTTCTTTTTGATGCCTATAAAACCGTCCCTTGTACATTTTACCGCATATTTTTTTACTTATATATATATATATGTATATATATATATATATATATATATATATATATATATATATATATATATATAAGGGGACAATCTTACACAAATCGACCTAGTCCCAGAGTAAGCTCAGTAAGGCTTGTGTTATAGGTACTAGACGACGATATATTTATAATAGATATAAATGCTTAAATACATAGAAAACATCCATGACTCAGAAACAAATATTCATGCTCATCACACAAATATTTGCCCTTAACAGGAATCGAACCCAGGAGCTCCAGCTTCGTAGGCAGCGTCACTACCCACTAGGCTAACCGGTCGTCCGGCTAACCGTTATGTGGATAGTGTTAACAAAACTTATTATTATTTCCTAATTCAGAATTGCATAGGTACCTACGCATATCCAAATGATGACTATATTGATATAATTGGGCTCAATAAAAAAAAGTGAATGTTTGGTTTGGTAACGCAGTCGACATTATTTTGGAGGGGACATGGGGACTGGTAACGCAGTGGTAATTTGTGTACCAAGTAAGACGTTTCTGTAATACAAAACATAGTACAACAAACCCAATTAATCACTTCTTATTTGTCGCACCCAATTTCTGACAAATTATGGCAATTTAGGGATACCATATTTAGTTAAAATAATATTGCCATACCAAAGCACTCATGATTGTGATATTAATTATTATTCCTAAGATATCGCTATTCGCAGTAAGACGCAAACGAGATTAAAAATACAAATACATCTAATCGTGACTCAAAACGACGATAAAACGCGTTTTTATAGCACTCTAACACCTTTAAAATAAAAACTATTTAATAAATGCTTGTTAAATTTGTGGAAAGGCTTATTATAAATTATCTTATAATAATTTACTTAATTATTTTAATTTGAGTGATCGACTTGGGTGATCATAAATATTTCCATGGTCCAAATTGTGTTGATTGTGATGTGCATGCGATTTCTCAGTACAACTCGTTTTACTGTTGGATCAGAAGCGCAACATGCCTCGAAACCATAGCAATTAGTCACTTTCTGATAAATTGGGCCTGACAAATCATGACGTGTATACACCCCATCACAGGGCCCGAGAGCTGTGTCGCGGTGACATAGACTGTCAGTCTTTCTAAACGTTCTAATTAGAAACCACACCACCTTTCTGTTAACACCTTAGTCTAGGTAGGTATTTACGTGATATTGATAGTACATAGGTATCTAATGCCAGTCACGCTATTGAATGGGTATTTGTATTTTTTCAATACCTAGGACACATCTATGACATGCCATGAGTGACATGAAAAGAAAAAAAAATACGTTTTTCACGATGCATTGTCATTTAGAACCGACTTCAATAAGGGGGAGGTTATATTTTATCTTTGAGATTCAATTACAATGGGTCGTTAAACTCGTTTTTGATGCCATTAACCTTCTTCAGTCGTCAATGTAGTAGTAGACTGTAGACATTTTTTCAAAAAAATTACTCTCACTTAGCGAGATTTTAATTGCGGCATAGTAATAATTAACAACTTAGAAAAGTTAGAAAACCCCCATTTCCATTTCAAAGTTGAGTTGAATATCTCCAAACCAGCTGAACCGATTTTGTTGAAACGTAGCTCAGAACCATCTCGGTCACGTCAGCTTATTCGTTCAGGAGCTGCGATGACACCCACACACAGTCACACAGGCACGTCAAACTTATAACACCCCTCTTATTGCGATGGGGGTTAAAAACAAGATCTTCTCGTTTTAGGAGTCACAAGATCGTTGTCAACCCTATTGATTTGTGGATTTGCTGTGTCACCAGCTAGAGGCGAATGTCCCTCTCTCAACTCAACACGGAGCATCCTGGGGAGCTCTGGCAACTGTACTTACCACCTTGGCTAGAATGATTGCGTCTATCGCCTATAAAGCCTTCGTCTCTTTCTAGCTAGTATGAGTGTAAGTGCGAGAAGGAATGCTTTGTGTTTTTTTGTATACAACGACGGTGGCAAACAAGCGTGCGGCTCGCCCGATGGTAAGCGGACATCGCAGCCTATAGACATAGTTGTAACATGGGCGTTGCCGACCCTTGATATGTTTGAGGGTTCGCCGTGTTGACAGCTAAAGGAACAAATTCCCTCGCTCTCAACACAACGCATCCTTGGGAGCTCTGGCGACCATGCTCACCTCCAGGAACACAACACTACTACAGAGCAAGTAGTAGTGTTATTGTGGCGGTGGTCTTCTGCAAGGCCATACTTCCCCAGTTGGGCTGCTCCACATTCATTGTGCGGCATAAACGCAATCACGGTAGATAGGGACGGCCTAAGCCATTGCGAGATTCCCGGCGGGTTGATATTTGAGATGATCCGATTATTCCACCAGCGGTTTCTCAACCTTTTTCTTACGATGGAAAACTCAGCATTTTTTTTTTATTACAGGTACCAAATCCCAAGTACATAACTTTAACTTAAAATGCAAGTAGCTGCGAACCTACAAGAGGATACGCGACAGCTTGAATAACACTGGTCTAAAGGAGTCAAACATATCTGACACGCTCTTAAAGATCTAGAAATATAGCTTAGTCAGATATTTTTGAGGCGGTCGCCTTCGTCAATCTTTTATTGTTACTAGTGACTGTACCTAATATATTTCTTGGTCGCTACGCAATCCGTCACTGCGATATATCACATTTTGTCGATCTTTTATACCCACATCTTTGCTAAACGTTTCATGTGCTCTGCTTACCCGTTATACAACGTGTTTTTGGCAATTTCCGTTAATTGCAAGGGGGCATAGGTTAGATCAAATAAAGTTAATTTCTCCAAGACAGTAGTATCTTAACTCTTACTGTTATCAAGATACAGATTTAACCAGTGAAAAGGCTCTTAACTGTGATGTTATAGGGCATTTTCCAAATTAAATATTTGAGTCAAATATCGCTGTCCCATGACTTTGGAGTACTTTTTTCCATTAAATAGTAAAAATGGTAAAATAACTCGTTTACTGTATAATTGTGATGAATAATCCCTATAAAGCCTACTAAAAGTATTGTTTTTATCAAAAAAACCGAAGGAAAGGTGCAGATTTTTGGGTGTCCCACGTACACTTTGCTAACTTTGAGGCGAAGTTTACCTATATCTGTCTCCTTTTAGGCCTTAACATGGCTGTTGTGTGAATCGATCGTTTACAAATTTTGAACCTTATTTTTTAACGTTTAGAGGAAAAATATCATAAAATCACAATTTATTTGCTGTCCTCCAAAACCAACGTGGTGGAAAATTCCACCTATGTAACGGCATTTTTACCAATTAAACAACAAAAAACTACCAAAACAGTTGTGTTTTTATATTACTGGCAACATTTTGAGCCTAAGTATTAACCGTTGTTTAGGTTAAATGTCAGTTTCGCTTCAATAATGCGATAAGTTGAGCGTGCGTCACGCTGTGCCAAAAATTTTTTTCCACCACGAACTGGATATACTGAAGGTGCGAAAACACTTTGAGATTAAGCGTTTATGAATTCAGACTTATTGATAAGTGCGGTAACATGTAAAAAAGTTAGAAGTAGTAAATTGCATGGAATCAAAGCACTATTTCACTTTATTTAACAACTGGCATACTTACGTCACATCCACAACGATACGTTATGTATTAGTGGAACAATAAACGTGACGTATGGAAGGAGCTATTTTCATTCCAAACGTCACGTTTTTTGTTCTATTACGTATCATGTAGTTTCTATACGTGACGAATAATTCATTTACGTCACTTTGTCCTACTGTGGCTATGATGAATTTTTCAAAAATTCATATTAATTATTAAGAATAATTGATACTATTTGGATTCATTTGTTAGAATACTATGAGCCAATTCTGATAAATATAACTTTTGATAGTTGTTTTCAATGTGTCTCAAGTTAAGATGATTGTTAGCTATAATGAAAACCAAAAAGTTACGTAAGGGAAAGATTTTGTTAAATAATTTTATTGTGGCGCTTAGTGTTGCAAATGTTATTCATTTTTATAAGAATATTATTGTGTTAAATGTTATTTAATAAAGACTGGTTTGCAAACAACACTCTGAACTTCACTTAAAACACACCTAAAGTTCGTATCGTAATGGAATGTGACAGCAGTAGTCATTAGGTTCAAAGTACAATATTATCCGTAGTTAAGCAATTTATATTGAACACGTATTATTTTCAAAGAATATCAGAAGAAGGAGAATTCATTAATAAGCGTTTCTTCTAAAATATTTTTTTTTATTGGGTGGAATTCCATTACGTCACGGAACTTATTTTGGAAATTGCCCTATAGGTTTTCAAATGTTGTAAGGGTCCTTTACACTACAAGAAGGTTTACCAAGTGAGTTCGTTCGATATTAGGCAAAAACTGCCTTGGAGGTACTTCTTATAATTTAATGTGTGTTCTTGGACCTAAGGTCTTGAACTTTTGTACAATAAGACAATAACTGTTAATGCTACATTAAATTATTTTGTACCAAAAAAGAAAAAAAATTGTTTTTCAAGAAATGATTAGGTAGCATGCTAATTTGTTTCTGTGAATGTATTCTGCAATATGCCGAAGTTCGGAAATTCCCGAGAACACCATGTATGCTAAGCAAGTGTGCGTCCTATAAGAGCGAGTGCCTAGGTGGTTGCCCTGCCACCCACAAAAGCCGCCACAGACGCTAGACAGGGACACATTCAGATATAACAGAGCGAGAAAACATTCTTCCCTGCATGCGCGTCCATCGGATAAAAACATTCCAAGCATTTGCAATACTAGCTTTGTCTCTTACTCGCATCCTGTCTACCTACTCACGCTCCTCACCAGCTTTTATCCATTATAAACTGATCCATAGTTTAGTAACAACTATAGGGGATCGGAGATGAGATAGGTATGCTGGTTCTGTCTGTAGCCTTGCAAATGTGAATGGGTATTAATTACTACATTGCGGTAATATTAATTAGCAATGATTACTGCCGATGCAGCCGAGACAATAACTATTTGTCATTAGTTCTTATGAATCATTTTCTTTTGAAACGAACAATCAAATGTTTTCCAGTTTCTTTTATTCATCACTAGCTTCTATTCTACCCGCTACTCCTTGCGCTTGGAATGGAACTCGTTTATATCATAGCTTCATAGAAACATTCACCCCCCATTTCATTCCCTTACAATAACTATCCTCCCTCCCCGGGGCTCCAACTATATATATATATAAGGTCAGAGGGGGCAAGTGCGCCCCCGGGGTAAGTGCACCTTTCATCAAACATATCGACATCTACAAATATTTCTCAAATGACGATATCTTACATTCATGCAACAAACTAAAACAAGTTTATTGGATTGAAATTGATTGAAATGACTGAAGGATGAATGAGGCGCACTTTCCCCGGTGTCGCACATACCCAAACTGACTTTACCAAATTTCATTTTAATCGGTTCGGCGGTTGTGAAGAGTTGAGAGAAAGACACACTTTCGCATTTATAATATGGGATATTTTATATGTACATCTGTATAATTTTTCAGCATACAAGGTAACTCCACTAATTAACTGAATGCGTAACATAAAAATGAATGCGAGACAAGAAATAAAAAAGTAATATCAAGAATAAACAAGCAAGGGAACAGAAATAGAAAGAGATAAATTAATTACAGTAGGTACATATGGTGCTACTTTCCCGTATACTAGTGCGGAAAAGAGCACTTTCCGTGCATATGTCAAAACTTTAAAGAGCCATATGTACAGTAAAACGTTGTACGATACACGTGCGAATCGCTGCGAATTTCCTAATATAATAATTTAATGTTTTACTATAAATAATAACGGACAAATGACATTGTATTCAAAATATTTAATATATGTTTCATTTCATATTTTAAGAATATTATCGTCCACAGTCTGTATTTTTGACATTAGGGTGTGACACTTATTTTTAAGGTAACATTTTATTTGCTAATAAATCCAATAATTAAAGTTTATTAAGGTAATTAATCACAATTTCTCCTCTACCTGGTATTGTTAATAATAATAATATTGTAGTGCCCAACCCAACATGGTTCACAAAGCTCTAAGTTTACCACCTGTACAACTACTTTGTGAAATTGCAATAAAATATTGAGTATTGAGCATTCCTATTTTCGGCACTTGTATCGTAAATAACTATTGTTTACTTGTTCTATATTGTAGCTAGTACCTAGTCCACCACGCATGACCGTTTAGTTGCGCCTTTATTTAATTATCTTTAGTGCGCCCGAAATATGCATTAGGGACTAAGGAATAGTTAGGTACAGTTCTTAAGTTAACTATGGACACTTAAAAGAGTCCGCAGTAAGCTCGGCCGAATTTCACCTTCCCATGCAAACCTAGTTTCGTTCTCATTTTAAAACTATGTGTTGGATTACGACGGAACTTTGCACATACAATGACATGAGGTATATATCCAGGGGACTGATTTTTGACTTTCGAGCGCTCGACTCTTTCACTCGAAAACTGATAAAAATTATGAAATGCTATTTTGAAGTAGCGATAGAAAATTCAATAACGAGTGGCATTGACTACTCGTATTTAATTCTATTGGTAGAAAGTAAGTGCCTGCCATGTTGACACTACAAACGTATTTACTTTTATTTGATTTTCGAGCACTCGAAAGTCAAAAATCGGTCCCCAGGTCTGTAATTAGTTTATATGGTTCCAGTTTATAAAACAAACGAAATACAGCAAAAACAAGTTTTGTATGAAAAACGTATTTTTTTTTACTATGGTATCTAAAGCTACCTCATGTTATTGTACATACAAAGTTTCGTTACAATCCAACACGCAGTTTTAAAATGAGAGCGTAACTACGTTTGTATGTAGAAAATTCTACTGCGGACTCTTAAATTTCCAATGTACATTTGTACATCCCCAGTTATATCCTAGAGGGGGTCTTCCGTTGTCCAAAATACGCAGAACTTATACAATAATAGTGGTATTCAAGTCGAAATCGGACTCGCACATGAACACTCTTTTCTGTATTGGACTTTTATAGGTCTCTCGTTGATGTCTTTTTATGACGTCTACCATTAGTTTAGCTGCCGCTGTGCTGCGTAATTATTAGTAGTACCTATATAAAACCGTAAAACAACTGGGCGAATAAGCAAAAGTATATTTAAAACCTAAATGAAATAAGAAAGAATAAGAAACAAATATTCACTTAAACAACCCTTTGTTTTTACATCATTTCTTCTGCCAAACTGCAGGACAGTTTGTTGGCAGAGGGACTCCCATACAAAAAAATAGATGGGTAGGCTTAGCTATTTAGCTAGTTACTCTATTTACATAATTTTGTTTTCTAATGGTACAGCTCACGATACTTAGACTACATTTCCAATTTAGTTTTTATTTTGTCTAAGAAAAACTCCTTCACTTTAACTTTAAACATACATTCCCTTATATCATACGGTATATATGGGTATCATATGTTTTCTTCAACATGCGTAGGTATTAGAGATGTCAAAGTTACTCTTAGTTATATATAATACAGGGCTATAACCACGAACTCCGAAATTCGAAGTTCGGGTATATCCTTCTATATCGCACACACAGTCTCACAGTACTCGAGTGAGAGGGATATACGAACTTCAAGTTTAGTTTTTCGTGATAGCGCCGCAGCTATGTATGTCTAGCCTTATGGCGTACGAAAGTGTAATTGCTGGGTACACAGACTGGTGTGTCTGTAGACTAAAGGGCCAAACTGATAACCAGTGCTGACCCCGTAGCATGGACGGCCTTATCCTTATAACACGATAAGTGACAAGGTAGAACGTTCGTCTCGTTATATTGAACGGTGTCAGCCAGTGACGCTCTATCTTGTCACTTATCGTGTGATAAGGCGGTTCATGCTACGGGGTCTGAGCACTAGACCAGTAGGTATATGCTGAGATTGATATGACCTATCATACCTATGAGCTGTTCTTAGATACTGGACAATAACTAAGTAGTCTAAAATTAGATTACGATTGCTTATTTATTATCTCTCGTAGTTTAATCTCCTTTAGGCGGAGTACGTCATTTTCTTTACCAGTCACGTTCTGAAGATGCCACTTTCTGTGGACGTCACGTTCTAAGGAGGCCACTTTCTGAGAGCGTCACGTTCCGAGAATGTCACTTTCTTAGATTGCCACTTTCTGAGTTTGCCACTTTCGGATTTCGCCACTTTCTGACTTTGTCACTTTCTGAGTTCGCCACTTTCTGACTTTGTCACGTTCTGGGTTCGTCACTTTATGAGTTTGCCACTTTCTGACTTCGCCACTTTCTGACTTTGTCACTTTCTGATTTCGTCACTTTTATATTAGGTACCTACAAGAAGTTTATTTTATTTCTCTTAAGGCTGCGTCAACCTGACTTTGTTTCTCATGCTGATGTCATGTCATTATTGCATTGTATCGTCATATCATGTTATTGCTGTTGCTTTGCTAATTATTACTTTAGATTTATGGGTCATACTTAAATTTAGGTTCGCGTCTTTCCCGTGGACACTATAAAAGTTAAGGGCTACGAAGCCTAATTTTGGTTTGGACTCTTAATCTATTCGATATACTATTCTCGAAGTTAGTCGAATAGTCAAAGTCATACATAACAGGAGACGCTGTTTATGCGGATTAAGAGTCCAAACCAAAATTAAGCTTCGTAGCCCTTAACTTTTATAGTGTCCACAGGAAACACGCGAACCTAAATTTGAGTATGACCCTTATATAGAAATGCAGAACCGATACAATGCGATACCACCGCTACCTCGACGTATAATAAGACAAAAGGGTGTCCCGTGAACACGAATGATGGGACACATTCGAAACGTCGATACCACCGCTACCTCGACGTATAATAAGACAAAAGGGTGTCCCGTGAACACGAATGATGGGACACATTCGAAACGTCGATACCACCGCTACCTCGACGTATAATAAGACAAAAGGGTGTCCCGTGAACACGAATGATGGGACACATTCGAAACGTCGATACCACCGCTACCTCGACGTATAATAAGACAAAAGGGTGTCCCGTGAACACGAATGATGGGACACATTCGAAACGTCGATACCACCGCTACCTCGACGTATAATAAGACAAAAGGGTGTCCCGTGAACACGAATGATGGGACACATTCGAAACGTCGATACCACCGCTACCTCGACGTATAATAAGACAAAAGGGTGTCCCGTGAACACGAATGATGGGACACATTCGAAACGTCGATACCACCGCTACCTCGACGTATAATAAGACAAAAGGGTGTCCCGTGAACACGAATGATGGGACACATTCGAAACGTCGATACCACCGCTACCTCGACGTATAATAAGACAAAAGGGTGTCCCGTGAACACGAATGATGGGACACATTCGAAACGTCGATACCACCGCTACCTCGACGTATAATAAGACAAAAGGGTGTCCCGTGAACACGAATGATGGGACACATTCGAAACGTCGATACCACCGCTACCTCGACGTATAATAAGACAAAAGGGTGTCCCGTGAACACGAATGATGGGACACATTCGAAACGTCGATACCACCGCTACCTCGACGTATAATAAGACAAAAGGGTGTCCCGTGAACACGAATGATGGGACACATTCGAAACGTCGATACCACCGCTACCTCGACGTATAATAAGACAAAAGGGTGTCCCGTGAACACGAATGATGGGACACATTCGAAACGTCGATACCACCGCTACCTCGACGTATAATAAGACAAAAGGGTGTCCCGTGAACACGAATGATGGGACACATTCGAAACGTCGGGAAACCTAAGACAGGCAAATAAATAAGTAAATTATACGCTATTTAGTCCCGTTTACTAATAATAATGTGCGAGTCTCGTGAAAGTTTCTTCAAACTTTTAGTTCAAAATAAAAACTTATACTACTATGCACATTCTTGATTTTATTCCCACTAAAGCCTCATTAGGTTTATTTCCAGAAATCTGTTGCGACTTTATTTAGTTTGATATCTAGTACATTTCGTGTTTACTAATATTATTTCGCAGTGCAGCACGGCGCGCGAGCTCTCTAGTTTTTTCTCTCACTATCCGTCTCTCTCTTATTAGGACACTTAGAACAAGAGGTATGTACAAACCGAGAGTATTAGCGCAGCCGTCTCATGATGGACGTTCTCGTACTGGTGTTATGACAATTTCTATGTGATGTTATTTGTGACAAAGGGGTTTAGTAGCGATTATCCCAAACGCTGCATCGCTCCGAAAACAGGGGACCGATTTTTGACTTTCGAGCGCTCGACTCTCTCACTCGAAAACTGTCAAAAATTATGAAATGCTATTTTGAAATAGCGATAGAAAATTTAAAAACGAGTGGCAATGACCACTCGTATTCAATTCTATTGGTAGAAAGTAAGTGCCGGCCATTTTGAAACTGCAAACGTATTTGCTTTTATTTGATTTTCGAGCGCTCGAAAGTCAAAAATCGGTCCCCAGTGTGCGATACCTCTAAGTGTTTCAGCTAACATTTTGAGAAAGCGATCAAGTTACACGTCTCGAATGTAAGTAGGCGCCAGCTTTTCTGTCTTCTCGGACGTACGTGTGACATACGAAATTAGACTTGTCAGGACAAACACCAGACGTCTATCATAAGACGGCCGCGACATACTCTCGATTTTTGTCGCACTACACCTCTCTTTCTAAGTGTTCTAGTAAAAAAGAGACGGATAGTGCGAGAAAAATCGAGAGAGCTCGCGCGCCGTGCAGATCTGATATTATTATGATATTTTACCTGTACAATTATGATTGCGATCTTTCTATTTATACTCCACCCGTCGAGATTTAGCGAGTGGCTCGATATATAATAAGTTTTTATCAAAAATTTCATTTTTGGTACAAGCTTTTACTGCCCACTGTACGTTTCTGTATACCGTCATCAACTACTCATTGAGACGATTCTAACGAGCCCAAACTCGACGGGGCTACGTCGGTTAAGTCCTGAATACCACCTTCTGTTTCCATCATCAGCTCAGCTCGATGGTACCATAATATTGAATTGTCATCTAAACTACACCTATACCCAAAGTTTCAGCTCAAGCAAGTGACTGATAAATGGATTGCATATTTTGGCGGACAACTTCCTTACATATGCACTTACATACGAACGCTGCAAGTTAAATGAAGAACACTTGTATAAACCATAAATTTACCTGGTGGTCTGAGGCTCCATAACTAAAATGACTTTAGAGCCCCAATAGAAAGAGGGTTGCGTCCACAGCATTTGAGGCTGTTTACCACTAGAAACCCCTAGCCTGATGCCCCAGGGGAAAAACGGTTAGGTTGTTAGGTGAACTGCGTCCCTACAGCGCGCGAGCCGAGCGAGTGAAGCGAGCGTGACGCGGTAGCTAACCTAACCTAACCAAACCTAACCTAACCTAGCCTAACCTAACCGAACATTATCATTGTTTCCTAGTTGTATATAAAATAATTCCCGCTTGGTTCCCCTGGGTGATCGGGGTCAGGTGATTATCGTGGATACCGTGCATTTGAGTGAGATGGTATTCCGCTGTGCCTCTCGCAGCTACTCTCTGCTGTTCAGTATAGCACATCTGTCTTTAGCTATCAAAACTTCAAAAGACTACTACAAACAAAAACATACAACAGATAATCACGCTTCTAAACTCTACCTTATTTCAACCAGTTAAAGCTCACACTTGAAAAGAGTACAACACTTAAATTGGGCATAGAAAATGAAAACTCTTGCCCTACTGAGCGTCTTCGCATTCCGCAAACTTACGGCTGCTTTTGGTTAAATTAAGAACTAACACAATTCCATACTAATTCTGCGTTATCTTTGGATAGTAGCACCGCGCCTCCGGGCAAATATAAATTGGTTTTAATCGCAATAAAATACAGGTTTACCAAACCTTTGATAACGGTCTATTATTTATTTGGAAATGTGATGTATAATCAATAATAGGGTAATTTAAAAAACTTGCTACTTGTTCATAAAATCCTTGCCGCCTCATTCTTAAATTCGAGTGATAGATAAGGTGATTGATAGAGACAGATACACTCTATGTTTGTTATCTAGATGTTTGAAGAAGAGTATGTCGTTATAATATAAATTAAAGGAAGTAATCATTTATATTTTCGACTTACAAAAAGCAAGGGGTTCTCATTTCGACGGTACTTTTTAAATGTTGTTCACTCATAACTCCATCTTTAGTTGATTAAATAAACAATTTTTATTTTTTTATTTTGTGTTCGAAATCTTGGGACCAAGGACACCCGGTATATAAATAAACCGTAAAATTCTAAGGAAGGTACAATCAGATTTAAAACTTTATGATAAAGTACCGAAAAGATATGAAACGTGGTGCATTTTGCCAGATTTATAGTTTGATATATTTAAGGGGTTAATTAGGATAGTTTACTGATGCTTGGCCCAAGCATCAGTAAACTCTCGCCAAGTTTAGGCATTGTATCCATCGATACGATATTGACATGTAAATGTACGATACATGATTGGTATTCTGATCATCGGCTACAGCGAGTCGTATGTCGTATTTCGAGTTTCTACTCGGCCGAACCGGTATCCATTTTGACGTTTACGACACTCTATTTAAAAACCTTTGGCGTAGGTACTTACTGAAGGACGGTGGTGTCGATAGTACTTGTAGGTTAAATGAAATGCTCATTTAATGCCAAGTGAGTAAAATATTATACATTTAAAATGTTTGGGGGTATGTTAAATTCGATTTATTGATTCAACTCGTAAGGCATAAAAGTAGGTACCTACCGTAAAATATCCAAGTATACTTAGTGCAAATCACCTAACTATGGTCCAAATGATTACACGACTAAAAAAACCGGATAAGTGTATGACGATTTAAACTCATTCACTGTTGTTAAAGTACTTTATTAACATCTCGACAAATCACTGCTTATGCTACGCTAATATATTTAACATTGATTATTTCTTGACAGTAAGACAACCGCTCACTTCCAGTGCCGTTTCTAGAATGCCCGCCTTTTGATCGACTAGGCGCTTAAACACTACCGGACCGGAACTCGAATCCGATTGGCCAACGATTCTTGCACGTGATTGGTTCATTTCAATCAACCTTTCCAAAGACTTTTTAATGTTACCAGTCCAATTTATTTTAAAAACCATAACATTCGGCCATCCGACTCGTGCAACGTCCCGGTGCACGCACCTTACATAAATTAAGTTTATGATCCTTATACTGAGAGAAATAACATTTACAGGTATTGAATTCACATTGCAGAATGCACTGATCTGTGATTACTTCTACTGAAATGTTATTCATATAATTATTCTTACCTAAGGATACATATATCATAATTCATCACTATGTAATTACACATACAGTATTTCAATGTATCATTTACATTCTCTATAAATTCGATCTATACAACCATAACATTCTATATTCTCAAGTAACAAAACGGTTGTCGAAAATATAACCTATTTGATAGTACTCTAAGGAATGCGTTGAATAAATGCATCCAAAAAAAAACAGAACAATTTCAGACTAACCCTAAGGAAATTGCGAACTCGTTCAACATATTTTTCTACTCCATAGGAAATTCCCTTACAATGACTGCCAGTAAAACACCCTTAACTAATTTTTAAGTCACGTTGACCCATAAAGTACATTCTGACTTATACGATATTATAAGTTAGTTAATCAATTTACCAGACGCGTTAAAAAATTCCTTAATAAAGCCCGTTCACAAAAGGGTGAAATATCTGATGTAAATAATTACCGACCATTACTGCCAGCCTTCTGCCAACATGTACTAAATTATATGAAACGGTTATGATAAAACAACTATACCATTTTTATGAAAAATATAAAGTACCTACTGAATGATAACCAAAACGATTTCAAGAAAAATCGCTCAACGACACTAGCAATCTACGGATATGTCGAAGAGTCTCAAGGTTATAAACTTATTAACGATATGAAATACGCATGCGTTAGAGTTTGTCATTATTTACTATTGGTCAAGTTGTACAATTCGGGAATACGAGGCTCTGCCCTCGACTGGTTTAACTCATATTTTACCAATCGCTTCCAGTATGTAGGAATTGAACGTGGACTCCAAACAGAAATAACACAAAATATTCGATCTGATAGTCCCTGTGATAGGCTCTATTCCGCAAGGTACGAGTGTCCTGGGATGTAGGTATATATTATTCCTTGTGTACAAAATTGATCTTCCAAACGATTTGGAAGACCACTGTACTCTCTTCGCGGATGACATTTCTATATTGCTATCGTGTGGTAATATTAACGGAATTAATAACAAATTAACTCTGATCATAATTAGAATTGTAAACTGGTTACAACCTCACAACTTACAGCTTAATCACAGCAAAACTAAAATAATTCAATTTAAGCCCTATCAGGGAGCCACATTGCCAATAGTTTACCACTACAAAGACACTAAATTAAAAAAACTTACACGATGCAACATTATTGGGAGTAAATTTGCACACAAATGTGAATTGGACGTCACATATTTTAAACATCTTCAAAAAAAAAAAACTATCCTCCTTCGCCTACGCCCTTCATCTCCAGCATCTCAAGCGCGTAACGGAATTTAAGACAGCCCACACTGCGTACTATGCATGTGCATACCTATTCTAGGCTCTCATACGGTCTTGATCTATGGGGAATAGTACCGATACAGATAAAATATTTATCCTTCAATAAAATATATGAGGATACTTGTAAATCTTGGCCCAATGGACTCAGGCAGACCATATTTTCTCAAATACCGTATGCTCACCCTTGCCTCCATGTAGGTATATTTTGAGACGTGCTAGTTTATCAGAAGTTCATTAAGAAAGTATAAATAATAGAAGAAATAACCACAATCTTATTAACCCAAAGTTACGGTTTTCCAAATTTTTTAAAAATATCTCGCGTAGCTTAGATGAGTCACAATCAGAATTTATAATCATTAACCAAAATCGTTAAAATTTTAATTGAACCAAACACTTTCGATAAACAATTAAAAATATTCTTCACCCAAAAATTTTATTACAGCCTAAACTAAAAGATTTACTTTGAAGATGTACCTATTTATAGCTAGTAGTTAAAGTTAAATAATCAAATGCATGTTAGTTGAGATAACAATCATATAGTAAAGAATCATAATTATGTATATCTGAAAATCAGACCTTATCGGTTCTTAATTTAGTCAGATCGTCCTTTCAAAGCACACGATCATTTCCAATACACCCCCTTCAAAATTATTCCTTGTGCTGGAAAGCCACTGGGCTGTGAGACGGTGAAACCCTCTGCTGACAACATTTTTGTCATCGTGACTGGATTGACTGGTGGCTCCGACGTCTTCAACAGTCCAAGTCGTCGTTGGAACATCTTTACGCGCCTTCTTGTGGTGCCTCCGGGGTGAAGATGACTTCTGATGTCTACTCCTCCTCCGTATGACGCCTCGTGTTTCATCTGGCGTCTCATACTCGGCATCGGTTGTCATCATCTCGGAATAACAAAACAATATTTTATAGAGTTATATTTAAATCCAGAATAAAACCAAAGCTAGTGGCTCGAGCCACCGACTAAAACATCCTCCCAAACTTGAATCCAAGTCAGATCTCAAACATGAACCTTAATCTCAAACTCTATCTTAACTAACTGCTCAGTTCATCACTACCTAACTTAGTCCACTCACTGTGTGGTCTTAAAATGTCATTTCTTAGCTGCATTCTATATTTTAGATCACTAACCTTACCCAGTCTATATATTTTGGAAACGGCTCTTTTGTTAAATGTAATCCTAAATTGTACGGAAAATTGCTGACATACGAAGGCTCCCTGTACGAAAAACCAGACCACAGTACGAAAACGCATTGCGTAATAAATTACTTACGTAAAACCGCCTTGGTAGTTACGCAAAAGTGTATTGGGAATGGTGCCACAAATATTTAATAAAATTCCAGACAACATATACATATATTGAAAAATGTTATTATAGTCTAACATTTATTATACTCGTAGTATAACAATTTTTAAATGATACTGACTTATAATTTATTACGCGGACAATTTATATTAATCTTATTGAATCTTCTCTTTTTGACATTTAAATAATGTATTATCTTTTGCTAATCAAAACTATCGTAGTGAATGTTTCTCGTTATTTAATATCATTTGCATGACATTCTTGTAGTTTGATCTATTTATTTAAGCATTAATTATAATTTATGATTAACATTATATCATACTCGTACGCCTAATGACAAAACAACGTGTCTCACATGTTTATTTTCTTTAAGACCAAGTTATCGTACCTATTTTTTTACGAATAAATGATTCTCATTCTCATTCAGTCTAAAACTCCGCCAGTCAGAAAAATGATAATAGTAACCATAGTCGTTACGCATTTAATCTCCCACTGCATGTATCTTCACTGTAGGCATAGCCTTTTAGCGGCTACGCACGTGGTCACACACGCTAGCTTGCTGGCATAAAACATATCATAGGCTCACATGGCCCGTTTAGTAGTACGCACATGGTGATGCACTATGTAATTCGATAACCCATTACAGGCACACCTGGCTGTGTGCTGGTTTCTGAGGGTTGCCATGTAACAGACCCGTTAACTGGAACTCTGTGGTATAAAGCGTCTCACTTTGAGCCTAATCCTACTAAGTAGTCATAAAATTACAGAAATCTTTGCACAACTGCATGCAGGTTGGATACGCATGAATTATTCTAGTTTATAAGATCTTTGTTCTTAACCATGTTCAAACACTTACATTTTTTAATTTTAAAATAGTAAAGTTACTAGAAGGCATTAATTTCGGATGCTATTTAAAGTACATACATCTAAATAAATGCTTGTTTGCCCGGTAGTGGTAATTGCATAATTATAATTGACAAGGCATACTTAGCCTGTGCCATGCCAGTGTTTGCAGAGTGATTACACATTTACATAGTGCAAGCACAGGTGATTCAATCAGGCATACTTAGCCAGCTCTAATCTAACAGACATACCTAGCCTGTTCTAATCTAACGGACATTCCTAGCCTGTTCTAATCTAACGGACATAGTTGGCCTGTACCTCCTTCCAGATCGGTGCATTTGAAATTGTAATTAATTGCTACTGAATTATATTATTCAAGTATGTTACAGCTACACTTATACTGAAATTTTGATATGTGTACGGACATTAAGACACGTTAATCAGACATACTTAGCCCGTTCTATCAGATAGAACAAGAAATGGTGACTTTGATATTTATTTGGAGAAACTGGAATTATTTTTAAGTAGTCTTAATGACGAAAATAAAAGGTATCTGATAGTTGATGACCACAATGTAGATTACTTATCAAATAACAGTGCGAAACAGCGGATAGATGACGTACTGAATAGCTTTGGATGTAAAAACATAGTTGATTTTCCCACTCGTGCAATCGCCGAGTCGAGTTCGAGTATCGACTGTGATATTACAAACTTAGGCAGCGACTGTATCGCCGTGCATACCGCGATAAGCGACCATAATGCCTAAGAATATCAGCTGAGCGCACACACTAAATTAGATTTGAACAATTACAACTTTGTTGAGCGCTGTGTGTTATTTTGTGACGATTGTGACACAAATTCTTATAATTTTGACTAAGCCAACTTTAAACTGTAATTTATCTCATGAAATAAAATAATCTAATTCATACTCGGCCCGATCTATCAGACAAACTTAGCCCGATCTATCGGACATACTTAGCGCGATCTATCGGGCATACTTAGCACTATCTATCGGACATACTTAGCCTGATCTATCGGACATACTTAGTCCGTTCTAATCTAACAGGCGTACTTAGCCAGATCTATCGGACATACTTAGCCCGATTTATCGGACATACTTAGCCCGATCTATCGGACATACTTAGCCCGATCTATCGGACATACTTAGCCCGATCTATCGGACATACTCAGCCCAATCTATCGGACATACTCAGCCCGATCTATCGGAAATACTTAGTCCGTTCTAATCTAACAGGCATATACTTAGCCCGTTCTAATCTAACAGATACTTAGACTGTTCTAAAAGATATACTTAGCCTGTTCTAAGATACAAACATTGTCCTTATCAGCCTTTTCATAAATTAAACAACACACGCCATACATGACTGAATCAGGCACTACTAGCCTGCTTAGCCACTCTGAGCTTATGGACTAAATGTACTGGTTAAATTTTAAACTCGTGGTTTGGAATTTACCGTAGATCATTATCAGGGGTAACCTCACCACATGGCCTCAGGGGTCAACATAAAGGGGCTCTGCATATTGGCTCTACATATCGGCTCCACATATCGGCTCTACATATCGGCTCTACATATCGGCTCTACATATCGGCTCTACATATCGGCTCTACATATCGGCTCTACATATCGGCTCTACATACCAGCTCTACATACCGGCTCTACATATCGGCTCTACATATCGGCTCTACATATCGGCTCTACATATCGGCTCTACATATCGGCTCTACATATCGGCACTACATATCGGCTCTACATATCGGCTCTACATATCGGCTCTACATATCGGCTCTACATATCGGCTCTACATATCGGCTCTACATATCGGCTCTACATATCGGCTCTACATATCGGCTCTACATATCGGCTCTACATATCGGCTTTACATATCGGTTCTACATATGGGCTCTACATATCGGCTCTACAAATAATTTATCACTGAATTATCGAACATGCTCATCTCCAGGGAGTGCCCTAGCAAGATAAACATGCAAGACCAACCGTATGAATCTCCGGAATTATTCCGTAACGATAAATACAGTTTAATCCTAAAACTATTCCAACTATAATTTTATCTAGAATGTCCATCTCTAGGGAGTGACCTAGCAAGATAAATATGCAAGACCAACCGTATAAATCTCCGGAATTACTCCGTAATGATAAATAGAGTTTAATCCTGAAACTATTCCAACTATAATTTTATCTAGTATGCCCATCCAGGGAGTGACCTAGCAAGATAATTATGCAAGACCAACCGTATAAATCTCCGGAATTACTCCGTAATGATAAATAGAGTTTAATCCTGAAACTATTCCAACTATAATTTTATCTAGCATGCCCATCTAGGGAGTGACCTAGCAAGATAATTATGCAAGACCAACCGTATAAATCTCCGGAATTACTCCATAATGATAAATAGAGTTTAATCCTGAAACTATTCTAACTATAATTTTATCTAGCATGCCCATCTAGGGAGTGACCTAGCAAGATAATTATGCAAGACCAACCGTATAAATCTCCGGAATTACTCCGTAACGATAAATACAGTTTTATCCTACAAATTCAGTAATCTCGAAAACTAACGGTTAATTTCAAACCAATTAACCATTGCAGCTGTTATCGCCCTACGTTGCAAGCTAATAATGAGGGCTAAAAACCGAGTAGTTCCCGTTGGGCCTCGCAAAAATTTAACCGTTAATTCCATTTATTTTATCAAACTCTCCACTTTTGTTTGAATTTGTACTTACGTTTTTTTCTTGAGCTTGCGAGCGCAGAAAGGCTGGTTACTAGCCTTGTAAGAATCCCACTTCTGAGTTATGACGATTTAAACTCATTCACTGTTGTTAAAGTACTTTATTAACATCTCGACAAATCACTGCTTATGCTACGCTAATATATTTAACATTGATTATTTCTTGACAGTAAGACAACCGCTCACTTCCAGTGCCGTTTCTAGAATGCCCGCTTTTTGATCGACTAGGCGCTTAAAAACTACCGGACCGGAACTCGAATCCGATTGGCCAACGATTCTTGCACGTGATTGGTTCATTTCAATCAACCTTTCCAAAGACTTTTTAATGTTACCAGTCCAATTTATTTTAAAAACCATAACAAGTGCAAGTCGGACTCGCCCACCGAGGGTTCCGTACTTAATTACAAATGTATAATTTTCAGATTTTTCCCTGTAAGTACTATTAGTATAAGACCATATATTACTTGCCAAATTTCAAAGTTCTAGGTCAACGGAATGTACCCTATAGTTTTTAATTCCCTTGAGAGTGTCGAAATATACATTTTTCGGCATAAAAGGCCGTATAATTTTTTACTTTACTTTAACATAGAAGTTTGATTTTTTCAAAGCTTTAAGGGACCCGAGTTTTAATTTGAATTTGAATTTCAACGCGTAACGTCCACGCGTTGCCGAGATAAAGGGTCTTGGCAGTTGGACAGATGGATAGACAGACAGACGGACAACAAAGTGATCCTAAATATAAGGGATCCGTTTTTTCCTTTTGAGGTACGGAACCCTAAAAAGGCTAATATTTTTTACCATGACTGTAGTGTAGGATACCCTACTAACGGTCTTACAAAGGTCCATAGGCTAGGGTGATCGATCACTTTCCATCAGATGGGCCGTATGATAGTTTTCCATGCCGCGATACCTTTATAAACTCTGTAGTTACAAAAGAAAAAAAACTCATAGTTTTTTAACCCATAAAAGTCTTCTACGTCGCGAGGTCGAGTAGTTAGATATGAGAAGAAGTAGTGAGAAAACTCAGCTCAACATCCTTCAAGCGTTTTTCTCGGTAGTGCCCTCAAGGAGATTTGGCGTAGGCACTAGTTTTACGAAAGCGACTGCCATCTGACCTTCCAACCCGGAGGGAAAACTAGACCTTATCGCTGGGATAAGACGTTTGGCTCTCAGGAATAGGTATAGATTTTTGGCCTTCCCTTCGGACCCAAATCACATTTCAATTTGTTTCGCGCTTTCTCTTCCTCGCCCGTCGCACTAGCTAGAAGTTATAGGGTCCAATTCAACACAAACGAAACCTATTGAATTGCGATTAGGATGTTAAAGAGTTGAACCGAATAGACTCCCTGACCAGTTAACTTTAGCACGATAGCTGAAGCGTGCGAGGGATTTTGATAGAAAGAAAGAAAAAAGACATTGATTCACTACATCACCACGCAAAAGTCACACAGAGAAAGGAACTAAACATACAATAACATTGACACATATTGTGTGTGTCTTCGCGCCAGTGAATCGGTCGCTGTCTCGGCATTACGCGGAGGTGTCACACACCAACAGAGTTGGTTTTCAGTTCAGACATCATCATATAAATTTTAAAGCCAGATTGACCTCTAATTTATAGTCTGCCATTGTTTATGTTAAGTCGATGGCTGTCACGTGAATCTTCAACCTTGTTCTTTGATCTTATTCGTGTCGAAACCTTCGGTTGTTAACGTACTTTTAGTGGGATTATAAATTAATAAAATTAATCTGAAGGATTTCTTGCCCAAGGTTTGAAGACATTTATTAAGTACTGCCGTTCACTATTAGAATAGGGGTGTAGCCACTAAAAAGAATAATCAATTAGTTGTATTTTCTCGAAAAAGGATTAAAAAAAATGGCAAATGGAGAAAAAAGCATAGCAAGAGGTTAAATAATCACAAAGTTATAAGTGTCCAAAGTTTTAAGAAGGGGTATGTTCTGTCTCTTTTTCGCAAAACGCAACTTCATGTGAAACGATGACGTTTGTAGTTTTAAAAGTCCCGTTTATTATAATATAATGTGTGAAAATCGTGAAAGTTTGAATCAATATAAATACAAAACCTTTTCTAACACTAAACGTCCAGTCAAATAGACCCACTAGAACTCCAAACTAGTACATGCACGTGACTCCGTTCACGTGTCTGTTAGGAAATGTTCCTACCAGTTTGGTACCAGGGTTACATAAGGACCAGTAAATATTGCTTCTTGGCACGATTCCGTCGCGTCGGAATGCCGATGTTGATTGGGTGGTGGAAATATTTGTTTGGAGCTTGTTTTTCGTAAACTAGCCTGACCTATGGTTATCCATTTAATAAATAAGTAGCTCTAGCGTATTGCAAAGAACGCAGGCAAACTTGTGGGAGTTGTGGGATAAAAAAAAACCTAGAAATGCCTATCCCCGGAAAGTAAATTCTATAAAAGACTTTTTTTTGAAATAGGATGAGTAGTCTCAGTAATCACCCCTAAACAAACAAATATAAATAAAAAAACGGCCAAGTGCGAATCGGACTGGCGCACGAAGGGTTCCGTTCCGTACCATTATCTATAAAAACGGCAAAAAGTCGCGTTTGTTGTACGGGAGCCCTCTTAAATATTGATTTTATTTTGTTTTTAGAATTTGTTGTTATAGCGGCAACAGAAATACACAATTTGTGAAAATTTCAACCGTCTAACCATCGCGGTTCTTGAGATACAGCCTGGTGACGGACATACGGACGTACAGACGGACAGACAGCGAAGTCTTAGTAATAGTGTCCCGTTATACCCTTTGGGTACGGAACGCTAAACAAGCTTTCCAAACACAATCCAAAATTGCCTAGGGCAGTATTATCTATGGTCTGATTGTCAAATCTATTATAATAACCTTAGAGCATTAAACCAACCGGAGCGGCCATTGACAGGCGTTCCCCTCTGCCAAAAATATATGACCAGTGGTCATACACATTGTATGGACTGACGTTTATCTGACGTAGCTATTTTCACGTTACGCATACATTTGACGTTCCCCTCCCCCGCAAAAATCGGCAGACTTTTTATGTATAGAAAATGCCTCATGGCCGCTCCTGTTGGTTTAATGCTCGAAGATAATAACCTATTCCATTGTAAGATTTAAAAAAACCATGCGTTCATCAACATGCAATTTCTTGAAAAACTAGGTATATAGCTCTGGTACCATTAATATGTCTGAAAAGCTCTTAATAATTGAAATAATTAAAACTCGGACAATAATATTACCATTTGATAAACGAAATAACATTCTAATGTTATCCTGGCATTAAGTATAGTTAAAAAAAAGTCAAAAACGATCTGTTATAATGTGATGTTTTAGGGTAAATAGGGACACCGAATACGTGACGTCACCATTTGCTATGGTCAAAAAGCGTACACTATGTTTTTTTTTGAAGTCAGGTATTTCAATGTTTTACTTCTTTTAGACTGGCCTAATATCCTTACTCTAGAATACTGAAATTGGTTATAATTGCGGAATAGTAAGTGGTGCATAGCTTCTTTGTTCGACTGACACATAAAGATAATGATTATGATTCATGCAACACCTATTAAGCCTGTTTATTAACTACCGATGATCATAACTTCTTTTATATAGATGAGCCTAGCTGCTTTTTCTAAAAAAATATGATTTTAAATCAGTGCAGTCCAGGAATATTCTTAAGATCATCACCATCATCATTACATAGCCATGCTCTTGTCGGTGACGAAATTGCCACTTTTCTTAAGTTCAATCTAGGAATATAGCACAGGGCGATCATGGCCCACCACACAGGACGCAATTATGCGTTAAAGGGAGTAAGACCTATTTTCATCTCATGCTACTGCACAACTGCGTCCTGTCCTGCGGCCATGAAATAAATAAATGAAATAAATGAGTTTTATGCTGCAAGTAGGTCGTAATTGTACTTTTACAAGTCAAAATTCTACCAGCGTTTGTGAAAAAGTTCTTTTGATTGCTAGAGATGAACGCCCCGTCACTCCTGCGTCCGTTGTGTGTGTTTCTATCTGTGCATCTCTATTGCACTTTGACAGTACGAGCGGGATGCACAGATAGAAAACTCGATACTTGTTAGCGTAAGCCGTCATTGTCAAACTCATGGTAAGCGTACAGGAACACAACACCACAGAGCAAGTATCTAGTGGCGATATTATGCATGACTTCGGTCTTCTGTTATACAGTGCGTTACCGGTAGGCGGGCTTTTTTTTAAATAGGGTAAATTAACGGAGTTCTTTAACTTAATCATGACCTTAATTAATACAGATAATTAACTATACTTGCGACTTCATAAATTTTCTAACAAAAATTAAATTGCCAGCAATGTACAGATAAGCAAATTGACAAGTTAATGTAAATGACAGCTCTTCATACTTTGTGTAGTACGGCGTCATACACCTAGTCCATTGAAGGTTTGTATTTTGGAAAATTAATTGCGCAGTTAATTTACATAATTATGATTTGCAAATGCATGCAAACAATTGCTAATGGAACATATTATTATCAGTTTTAATAAATGCCCTCATGCCGGTAACACACAGTAGAGGTACTTCCTCAGTTGGGCGCTCATATTTGGAGCGACATTTGTCTCTAGCCGTTAACACAACGAAACTTCAAATCAATACGGGTCTAAATGAATTAAGTACTAAGCGTACAGCACCATATCATTGTCGGCCTTATCAAGCGATAAGTGACAAGATATAGCGTCAGCCAGTGACGGAGGCTCTATATATCTTGTCACTTATCGCGTGATAAGGCCAACCGTGATACGGGGCGATTCACGAGAGCTGGCGCGGAAAATATATGAAACTGTCATTAATTTCATAGACATTACGTGCCAGCTTTTGTGAATCGACCTGTACGTCTTGTTTTGTCTATACTAAGCCATAAAAATGTATTCGATGGACCAATCGCAAGGAAACAGCAATTAAACCGCAGTCCGCACTTTGTTGTACATTCACGCACGGACGGACGGGCCGCTTCCGAGCTACGCAATACCGCCAAGAACTTAATTACATAAATCAATACATATTTCATACTTTGCTGTTTGCGAGACGTGTTGCATGCGTCAAATGTTACCTGCGTCCACGTATACGTGGAATCCTCGTCTAGGGTCCAGGCTTCAGAAGTTGGGGTAAAACATGTCCGTATACACACGGTGCGGTTTAATCGAAATGAAGGAAATCATATCTACAACTGCAACTACTTAAAACTACCCCATTAGTGGGGCAGAGTGGTCGACCAGTCGTAAATGTGAACACGCAGGACGAAATCACAACTTTTTTATCAGGCACTTGTTAGGTCCAGGAGTTTTTGATAGAAACCAACTCCTTCGTCAGCCATATTTATTTTATGCCGGCCATTTTTAATTATAGTTAGTTATTAATATCTCGAGTTCTAAGGCACTTAGAATCACAAACTTGGTGTCTAAATATACATATTTTGGTCAGAATTTTCAACTAAATAGATACATTGTATTTTACCGATATAACATTGCATATACATGTAAACATCTTTGTTCTTGGAGTTGGTTTAAGTTACTTATGTTAAAAAAACCAATTATGAACGTTATTATATTTTTATTACTTGTTATCATAGAGGCTATAGTAATTCATAATCTGCGGAAATTTAAAGTGCCTACATATTACGGTTCTAGAGATATACCGATTGTTATGGGCAGGCAAAAAAACGCCATAAAATTACGTTTCATGTATGAGAGCACTGTTTAATTTTTAATGTAATTTTATTTTTATGAATGTACCTATGTTAAAGCAGCAATAGAAAAACAACTTCTGTGAATATTTGAACAGCTATTAGACTGCTGCTAATATTGCTGATACGAAGACAGCCGGATAGACAGCGGAAGCTTAGGAACAGGGTTCCGTTTGATATCCTTTAGGAACTCGACTCTAAAAATCTAGTTGTATTCCTTGACCCCAATTATGTATATTTAGATACTAAGTTTGTGATTCTACGTTATTTAGAACTCGAGATATTAATGATATACGTGAAATTCAAAATGACCGCCATAAAATTAAAGATGGCCGACGGAGGAGGCGGTTCCTGACTATCAAAAACTTAAAGCTATGGACCTAACAGGTACCTACCTGAAAAAAATTTGGTGCTTTTGTCCAGCGTGTCCACATTATCACCTGAAACTGCCCTACTACATACATTACAGTCAAAGATGGATAATTGGATATACTTATGCGATGTTTACACGGACTTGGCCTGTCCTTCTCAACACTTTGGCTAAACTTCGCTCCCGCACAACACAGAGGTGCAAATTCACCTGAACGCGGCTGACACAGCTGGAAAGCGACGCTATCGTTCGCGCATAATATATAGTCAGTGTCACACAAAGCATGAAAAACACTAACTATACTATGACGACGAAAGAGCTTTGCGGTAGCGTGCCTTCTGTACGCAAATACTAACCTCTCATCTCCTGCCACCTCTGCGGAAGACAATGCCACTTCCACATCATCATATCAGCCGAAAGACGTCCACTGCTGGACATAGGATTTCCCCAAAGAGTGCCAAAGTGACCGGTACTGCGCCACCCGCATCCAGCGGACTCCCGCAACCTTCAGTCCACCTTTAGGGCCTACCCACGTCGCGCCTTCCGGTACGTGGTCGCCACTCGAGAACCTTTCCACCCCAACGGCCATCGGTTCTACGTGCTATGTGCCCCACCAACTGCTACTTAAGTTTAGCGATTCGAGCCTACTTATGAGGCCCATAGTAAGCAACCACGTTTCAGTGCCATACGTCATCACTGGCAACTCACACTGGTCAAAGATTCTCGTCGTGAGACACTGCGGAATATTGGACGAAAAGATGTGCCGTAGCTTCCCGAACGCTGCCCAGCCCAGAGGGATTCGACGATTGACCTCTTTCTTGAAGTTGGCGCTTCCACATAGGGCTACATTTACAAAAACCATTTTAAAAAGTGCGCTACTACCTAACTCACAAATTGCTGCTTTGAATCGTCTGATGAAGACGTAGGCCAATGATGACTAAGCTAAAATTATAAATGCTAAAGTAACTCTTGTGTGTCAGTTACCTTTTCACGCTTAAACCCCTGAACCGATTGAGATGAAATTTGGGATAGTATAGTTTGTATCCCGGGGATGGGCATAAGATAATTTTGATCCCGGAAATCATTCCGTAAGGGGGTGAAATAGGGGGGTTAAAGTTTATATGGAGCTACGGTATAAACGAGTTCCATTCCAGGCCGTCGGACTAGTCGGGAGCAAAAGCCATTATTTATAATCCTGAAGGTCCTCTGGCTAAAGGCTCGTTTACACAATGGGCCATCATGGGCGCAGGACCGTACGCAATTACGCAGTGCAATATTAGACGAAAGTAGGTCTTTATTCGCCCTTTAACGCATAGTTACGTCCTATAATCTAAGAAAATTAAGCCGAATATGGGCAATCAGGGGAAATAATTCGTGTAGTTTTGTAAATTGGTACAATTATACCTTGCAGTGTCCAGATAAACATACTAATAGTCCTCGAGGGTGTAGGGGGGGTTGAAGGTACCTTTTTTCAGATTTTCGTACATATCTCGAATATCTGTACGAAAAGCGTTATGATAACTTCAGACAAAAGTTTCTACATAAAATTTCCTACAAAATTGGTTATAAATATTTTTACTCAATACTTTGGGAGCTACAGGATGTTAAAGTAAACAAAGGGATAAAAAATTGTTGATTTAAGAACACGTCGTTTTTTCGTAGTCGTTCATCATAACTATTATAATTACTTCAGATAAAAGTTTGTCCATAAAATTTCCTACAAAATCAGTCATATTAATTTTTACTCTACGATTATTTCCCCTGATTTTATCAATTTTCTTAACTTACTAAGATATGATGGCCATGATGGCCCATTGAGTATAGCAGCCTTCACAAAACCGATGTTTGACAGCTAACTAGAACATTCAAATCATGGCATACCGCTTGCCGAATAGCACACATGCTCTTTCGCATAAACGACTAGAAAAAGTTTCTAATGATGGTCATAGAACTATAATTTAGCGACGCATAACTAATTGTATTTTCCGCTCATTAATGTTAAACTTGGTAATTACTTGTGTTATTAAAATTTCACTTCACTTAGAATGGAACTGCACACGTATTTTCTTGAAGTCCCACTTAGTAGATAAGGCACGGTCAAATCTTAATGAGTGTATATGCTTTTCAGGTGCAATTTACTTCTTGTTAATTCTGATACAGACCTTCTATCGAATGTAATGGATAATATTTTGGTATGTTTTCATTGAGTGACACTTAGTGATGATAACCGTTTATATGTTGCAGGGAAATGGTCAAAACAGAGATTTGATCAAATCTCTAAGGGATATGATCAAATCACGCAGGATGTTAAAATGGCCAATCCATTTTATCATTTACCTAATACAAATCACTTATTTGATCAAATCTCTGAATCTGTTTAGTGAAATGACGAAATCAGACAAAAAAGGCATCTCTTTTTTTCATTTCACTAGACTTGTTTAGTGATTTGATAAAATCCCTGAAACGCGTCAGTGAGTTGACGAAACTAACGCGATAAAGATTTTTCCGCTCTTTTATAAAAAAAAATAACCACGAAGACGGTGGCGGGAGCTCTGCTAACCTATCCGCCATCCGAGTCTAAGTCCCAGAATCGTTTAAATGACTAATAATTTAGGAGCCAATATCTGCGAGTTAGTTTCGTCCATTCACTGACGCGTTTCAGGGATTTATCAAATCACTAAACAAATCTAGTGAAATGAAAAAACGATTTGCCTTTTTTGTCCGATTTCGTCATTTCACTAAACAGATTCAAAATTTGATCAAATGACTGATTTGTATTAGGTAAATGATAAAATGGATTCGCCATTTTAATATCCTGCGTGATTTGATCATATCCCTTAGGGATTTGTTCAAATCTCTGTTTTGGCCATTTCACTGCGACTTATATATCGGTCCTTAGGCTACAAATTTTAAGTGATTATTGTGTAAGATGATTATTAGCATATTTACAGAATAAATAAATGATTTTATTTCTTTTTTATGGAAATATTGGATTTTTATTGCAACGTGTTTGGGAGCCCCTTGCTGTTCCGATGGGCTTCAAGTACAAACAAATAAATATTTTGGGGGCGTACTTATATAGATAAATAAATACTTAAATACAAAGAAGACATCCATGACTCGAGAACAAATATTCATGCTCATCACACAAATAAATGCTCTTACCGCGATTCGAAGCCGGGACCTCCGGCCTCGTAGGCAGGGTCACTACCAACTATTAAGGCTACACAGGTCGTCAACTTTCTGAAGTTTGTCACAATTTATCGCAGCGGGAGATTGGTTACGAAAATATTTTGATAGCTTGCGGGCTGCTAGGCGTAAGGGTAAGTATAGGTATACAAATACATGCGTATCTATAGATGTATCATGATTGCTAAAAGTTATTATGACGACCGGTTAGTTTAGGTGGGTGGTGACACTAGTAGTGACACTAAGTGACGCTGTCTACGAAGCTGAAGGTCCTGGGTTCGAATCCCGGTAAGGGCAAATAATTGTGTATAAGCATGAATATTTTGTTTCTGGGTCTAGATGTTTTCTATGTATTTAATTATTTTTATCTATGTTTTTCCGCATTCTTATCGGTTCTGTATCAGATTATAATACGAAACATGCGTAATATAGTAAACAATAACACGAAATAAAAAGCAAATAATTTGAAAGTGGGATTTTGGAAATATTGCATTATTACACGCAAAGTACTCTGCCTTGGAACCGACTTATGATTTCGTTCCGGTTGCTGTGGAGACAGCTGGGCCCTGGGGCAGTGAGGCTCTCGGGCTGTGCAAGGAGTTAGGCAGACGATTAAGGGACAGGGGCCTTGACCCCCGCTCTGGGTCATGGCTCGTCCAACAGGTCTCCATTGCTGTTCAGCGAGGCAATGCCGCTAGCATTTTGGGGACCTTTGGTTCGGGCTTGACGCAGAGCGGGATGTACTCGTAGTATTACTTTTATTTATTTTTACGTATTTTAATTTTATCATTCTTTACACCATTGTATTCCGACTTGATTTGTAATTCATATTATGATAATGTCCATATTGTTATTTTAAACTAATTAAAGATACTTTTATTACTTTTTATTAAGTACCTATTAGAAATTTCACAACCCTGTTTCTATAGAAAATCTATGGAACTTTTTATCTATTATATATATATATATATATCGTCGTTTAGTACCCATAACACAAGCCTTACCTACTGAGCTTACTACGGGACTAGGTCGGTATGTGCGGTTTTTTTTTTAAATTAATTTATTGTTAAATACGTATTTAATTTTCAATGAATAGTTATAAAGTTAAAATAACAAAGGAATATTATATTTAAATAACATTTATTTATTTATTATATGCCTACCTTGAGAGATTTCACAGTCCTTGGTCAAATTGCTAGTATGTAATTGCCTTATAACTTGTGCATGTATAGAACCTAGAGCGGGGTCAACGCCCGCGCCGGGCCCCGGAATGCTGCGCACGCGGTTGATGCATCTCGAATATCTCGATACTTTCTTTTTTTTGATGCACTTGCTTCCTACTAAGCCGGTTTTGAAGCAAACTTAAAATTATGACGTAAAAAAATATACTTCATACGTTAAAATTTCAAGTTCGGTTGACCGAAAATTTTACTTAACTTTTAAATTGACTCAATGCGGTTTTCGTTAAAACAGTAAACTAATGTACCTACCCATCTGTATTTTTAAAGATCATATGCATGGATGCAACCAGGATAATACTAAGAAGGCTATGAAGATGGGATGCGTAAAGAATCGGAGCTAGCTAGATTTGATCCCAAGATTATATTATCTCGATCATACTCCAAGGTCCGATTCTTTACGAATCTCATGAATCTCAACATCACAGCGTAGATACAATCCATACAATTTGCATTGGAAGCTTACGTTTCTGGTTCTACTAAATTTCGATGGAGAAGTACCTACGATGAACCGATAATCTTTTGCTTTTTTTTCGGTTCAGTGCAGATTTAGTTTTAGTTTCCACATATTTTACCTACCTGTTTTCTGACCATAATCATCATAATATCAGCCTATAGACTGCTGGACTTAGGCCTTCCCTAAAGAGTGCCAAAATATCCGGTCCTGCGCCACCAGCATCCAGCGGACTCCCGCGACCTTTACCAGATCAGTCCACCTTGAGGGATCATTCCTTCTCTGACCGTAACACAAATCATTCAGAAGTGTACAAAACCTTAGTTATAAGTTATAAACGACCATTTGCAAAGTTAAAAATGTGTTATTAAACTCAATTAAATAAATAGGGGCATGATACCCGATCCGCCAAGTCCGGTTAACCAACGTCCGAAGTTTCATCGACCAACACTTAGGTTACGAAAAACAGTTCATTGAACTTTGGTTACTTCCTATTGCTGCATGCTGCAATATTAATAACTCTAGCTATATGTGAAAGTGAGCAAGTTTGATCTATTAGTGAGTTCGCCTAAGTTACCAGTTCCGTTGTTTGTTACAAATATGACACTTTATATTACATAATAAGTTATTAAAGCCTTAAGGCTCGTCCACCACCATTTACAGCATTTCATAGTTTTTGTCATTTTGCGAGTAAAAGACTCTAGCGCCCGAAAGTCAAAAATCTGCCCGAGAGAAGAGATTATCTAGGTACCCCTCTTTCTAATTTTCACAGTGAGAGTAAGACAGAAGTTACTAAGCCGAAGTAACTTGGAAGCATGTATGCTTATAGAGATAATTACGTAACATTTCGAACGAGGTTTAAGACGAGTCAACTGTCAGTTTCACTTGCAAGAAGTTTCGCCTACCTAACTTACGTACGAAACGTTAACCCTGCTCTACCAATGGGCCATCACGTGGGTGAGCGTCGAGGTGAGCTTAAAACAAGTTACAGAATAGGGGGACTGGACTCAACTATGCGCTAGACGGAAAAAGACATACTTCCATCGCATCGCAACGCATAGCTGTGTCCTTGTCCTGGGCAAACTTAACTCCGTTAATGCAATGCGACGACCCCTGCCCCCATATTCAGTAACTTGTTTTAAGCTCACCTCAACGCTCACCCTCAAATATATCTTGACACCGGAAAGCGTAGTAACTAAGCGTAGGTAGAGGTCTAGTTTCGTGACGGGTGACCGGCGGGGTGAGCCGCATTAGCGCGTAACGAATAACAGCCATGTCCCCGATGCGACGTGTTTGCGGCAGCTGCAACGCCTGCCTTCATAAGCGCAGTTTCAGAAACCCTTGATAATCCAATTTTCTGCCAATGGACAAATTGAATGAAAAAATGTATTGTACCTTTTCTCCGAAATAAACATTACTATTATAATAAGATGCATGCACATGTCATGCCCCTGATTATGTTTGGTTCTCAATGGACCAGATGACATCAGTTGCTGACGAACCATTGACAAGTGAAAGGCGGTTACGTAACCGACGGGTTTTTAACTGGCACGAGAGAGTATATAAAACCACGCCGGTTTCCCAATAGGTTTAGGTAAAGCGCATTAATTTTTAATTAGACATTAGGGTGCTGATAGACATGAACATCGAGCATTCGCTGTTTTTAAATTCGTCGAACTGAACAACGAACAGAGCCAAGCATAGAGCCGAACATCGCTGCGAACATTTTCACGATCATTCTAGAGCGAACTCACTACTAAAAGTACTAAACGGTGTGCGGAGAGGATTCGGCAACTGGACAATAACAAAATTGCTCGGCTCGCCATAATGTTCGAAGCTAGAATGCTCGATGGAACGCTCGTTAGAATGCTCGCTGAAACGCTCCTGTTCTGTTATTCTCTGTGGCTCGTCCCGCCGGTCACCCGTCACGAAACTAGACCTCTACCTACGCTTAGTTACTACGCATCGCGGTGTCAAGACTCAAGATATATTTGTGGGTGAGCGTTGAGGTGAGCTTAAAACGAGTTACAGAATAGCTGGGGGGCTGTTTATTTTGTGAGTACAGAAATCAAAGTAAACACAGACGAATAATAAACAAAATAAATACTTATTCGGAAAAAACCTTCGTAAATCAAATTCATACGCTCGACACTGAATGGATACCAACTTGCATGAAGCACTCCACGCTGCCACAGAATAGATAATAGTACATGACGCTGCTAAGGACCGGAACACATGGAGAGTCTCATCGGGGACATCACGACCCTCAGCAATGAGGAACACGATGCAAGAAGGAGGAAACTAAATATCAGGTCAACTCAGAACAGACTCAAACCATCTCAAACACACATATGATATGATGTGAATATTGTTTTATTTTTGTGTTGTGTCATTTATTCCATTTACAAGCATTTCATTTGTATGTGAATGTTTATACCGAGTGTATCAAATATGCGGTGTGAACCGTTTAAGGGCATATTCGGTAGCGCATTGCGATTCCAAATATGCAAACAAATGCATGTTTTTAATATTTTTGTTTACTTTTATATTTTTGGTTTTGTTTACAATTAGTCTTTGTTTTTGTTGACATTTCTCGTGGATGACAACATTTCCCCGCGAGGGTGAAGGGTGGAAGGGTTTATTTCACTTTCAACCGCTGAGCGCACAGCTGTATTATGAGAACAAATGTTTTGTGTATGTTTTTTTGACACGCAGGTGACAGCTTTTACGTTTTTGATGTCATAACACAGGTGATGTCAACAAAAACAAAGACTGTAATGTAAGCAAAAACAAATTAGAAAACAAGTGCATTTTTGGAATTGCAATACGCTACCGAACATTCTCTTGATCAGTTCACACCCCATTTTTGATAACACCCTTTATTACGCAATTACGCCTAATGGCTAAACAGATTTAGATCAAAATTGGCACGGACGTACTTCACTAATAACCTTGATTTAATTAAAAAAGGATCTTTTCCTGAAATCATAAAATTGGGGATACGCAACACCAGGCGGGCGAAGCCGCAGCCAACAGCTAGTCATACTATTCCTCTACGGCTAATCTCTAGATGATGTAAAGATACGGTAGGTATTTGCAAATAACATTACTAGGTAAAAGACAATACCTATTGTGGCGACCATGCACAATCTAGGTTTTATAACGAGATGACATTAGTACCTACTTACAAATCAATAAGTAGGATGAGTATGTCTTATTGTTCCTAGGGCTCCTGATGAAGATGTGATGTCACATAACACACACGTATATAAGAAGATGTTTACTATACAAATTGACGATTATGACGTGTGAAATTCTTAATCCTCCGCGGACTGGGCTGTTATTCGCTACGCGCTAATGCGGCTTAGCCCGCCGGTCACCCGTTACGAAACTAGACCTCTGCCTACGCTAAGTTACTACGCGTCGCGGTGTCAAGATATATTTGTGGGTGAGCGTTGAGGTGAGCTTAAAACAAGTTACAGAATAGGGGGGCGGGGCGCAGGCAGAGGGGCGACGAGCGGCTGCCCGTACATTGAAGTCGCTCGAAATAACTCAATTGTTTATTAATAATATGGCCTATCTGGACAACTGCTTAGGTATAAAGATGTGCTGAAGAGGCACATGGAAAGGTGCCGGATTGAGCCCTCGCTGTGGGAGAAGGAGGCTGCCACAAGACCGGAGTTGCAACAGCTTGTAAAATCAAAGGTATTTGATTTTGAGACTGAGCGGCGCTCTGAGCTAGACTCGAAGCTCGATACATTGAAAGCCAGACCACCTGCGGCAATCAATTATAATTATGTCGGCGGTGTGCTCACATGCCCGCAGTGTGCGAGGACCTCCACGAAGAAGATTGGCTACATAAGTCTCATGCGAGCACACGAACGTCGACGGCATCCTTGAACGCAGTCGCTGTGGCCGAAATAGGCCGGGAGCTCATCATCATCTATCTGGTAAGCAGTCACCGTAGCCTAAGGACGTTTGTGACTTCAGAAAAATCGCAAGCGTATTTCCGACCAGACGATGTGCTGTCTTAAGACTGAGGATCTGCCTATGTTTCTATCTAACATCGTAGTTAGGAGGTAACGAATCCTCAAATCAGTTAGTGGTTAGCAACGCGCATGTGACTCCATTGAAGTTGAAAGCGCACATAGGTAAGCTGCGGAGTCTGCGGACTTTTGCTAGTTCTCTTCATCTAGATTGTATAGAAAATAATAACATTTGATTGCGTGTGTCCCCGGTGTGTCACAATACTTTAAGGTGGGTCGACGACCATACATAGCGCCTTTTGACATTCGCAGGCTAACGACGTGATATTTTAAGAATCGTATATGTAACGATCTTTCATAAATTGGCTTTCCATTTGCGCGAAATTCCCCATATCCTAGAATAAACTTGTATAAACTGGAATAATTTGAGAGAAACCGTTTTCCCAAAGTATCACGTGACAAACTAATTTCTCAAATTATTCTAGCTTAGGTATACAAGTTTATTCTAGGAAAGGGGAATTGCGCGCAAATGGAAAGCCAATTCATCAATCAATCAATCAAACAAATCATTTATTCGTAAAACATAGGTATATACAGGGGTGTTATGAACATTTTAGACTATGTCTTCGCCATAAGGCATACAAATGGTCATAACATATGACATGCAAGGCAAAAATAAAATAAAACTTAATATATTAAACAAAACTATTAAATAATCATATTAATTCATGAAAGTGTATTACTTAAGTTTCTTTAAATATCACGCCGTTAGCCTGCGAATGTCAAAAAACGTTTTGTATGGTCCTCGAACCACCTTAAATCAACATTGTCTATAACACTAAAATAAATCTTAAATAGGTACTTACTTACGTACAATAACAAGTTAAGGTACATTGTGTCTTTTGTATAATATAAAATGTCCTATGTCACTACCTTCGTGTTCGTATTTACCAATACGTGAAGTACCTACAGATAATCAAGTGTCAATACATTTTCATCTCTATAGCTTCGCCTTAAGGCATATTTTGCTAAATGGCGCATGCATGAATTATGTAAACCACGTTGTTTGAAGACATCTCGGCATAGCTTCGTAGAAGAATGTAGTATTTTATTATGAGTATCGCAGGTAGTTCAGCCGTTTTTCTAGTAGGGTAAATGCGACTGCTTGTGCATTTATGCGCCTTGTGGCTTGAAGTATGCAATGTGCGGCTAAAATTGTAATTCAAGACGAAATAGCTAATCTTGAAATAAAATTATTTTGTAATCTAGCGTTTAGACGCGATAATATACAAAAACGCAGAATTAATTCAATCCCTATTTGTTGTGATATTTATTCACAAGAATTACCATGAAAAAAACAACAAACAGAAAGATAAAAAAAAAATCTTACAAACTAACTTAAACTATGTGAACCTTTACTACTACTTTTTACGCCTTTGGAGTTGCATGCGCCTATAGCCTGCGGTGGCCGCTTACCATCAGGCGGGTCATACGCTTGTTTGCCACCGTCGTTGTATAAAAAAAGTTATATGAACCAGGGAATGGAGCATGTAGAGGTTGTGTCCTAGGACATTAAGATGCTGGCCTCAGACCGGCAAAGATAGAAACCACTACATCAAGCTGCAGTGACTCTTAAATTGTTCATGATGAGACGTTTAACAATGTCGTTCTTACCGCCCGTGCAGAATTAAACTGCGTTGCCTGCGTTGAAAGTTATTATCATTAACACTGACCTCTGTAATTGGCTACATTAACTCCCAAGGGCGCTCGACTTCTACATCTACAGTTCTTTTTATAGTACAGCGATCCATATTAAATTAAATAAACAAGTGCGAGTCGGACTCCGCACGAAGGGTTCCGTACCATTATCTATAAACACGGCAAAAAGATCACGTTTGTTGTATGCCCCCTTATTCATACACATACGCTTTTTACCACCGCACCGCTCGCCGTCGGCAGGGCATTCATCCTCACACCCTGGAACCTAAATGGTCGCGTACCGTACGGTTTCAGAGACATTTTCTCCCTCGGACGCTCCGGTTGTGGAATGAGCTCCCTGCCGAGGTTTTCCCCAGGGGCTACAGTATGGGGTTCTTCAAAAAAGGAGTGTATAAATTCTTAAAGGGTCGGCAACGCGCATGTAACACCCCCTGGAGTTGCAAACGTCCATAGGCTACGGTAATCACTTACCATCAGGTGGGCCGTAAGCTTGTTAGCCACCGACGTGGTATAAAAAAAAAAAAAAAACAATAAATGCCTCTGCTAAATTAAATGCGTTTTGTCCTTTTCTTATTTACGAACACAAATACCAAAGTGAACGATAAAAACAAAGTGTTGCAAAGTATGTGCGGGGTTAGTTTAAGGGATAGAATGACAGATGTGGAGTGACTGAAGATGCAGTGACGAAAATCGACAAGGGCACATGCTAACATGTTATTGGCATGTAGGATGGATGGTAAAAGATTAACAAAGAGAGTGGGAAAAGGGGAAAAATGACTATGAGGGAAAAGTCGATGGTACAGCTGGAAGGGGAAGACCTCGTCTTCGTCTTCGACCAAATCGGAGAAACCCTGAAAGGTCAGGTCAAGAGTACCCTAAACCGACGAGCAGGTATGCAGAATCTAATGAAAGTGATTGAAGCAAGAAAGGTTTGTCAAGAGCACGTGGAAATCCGTGATCTCTGCCTAAGCCTCCGGGAAATAGGCGTTAGGGATTACAATGTGTGTTTCTAGATAAAGACAAACGGGCAAAATAGACTTAATTATCGCTCAGACCAAGAAAATATGCAGACGGAGCGTTACGAACAGCCTAGTGAAGCCAACCGGATTTCAAGCAAGCCCCATAAGTTTAGCACACGCTAAACAAATTAAATCGCACAAAACTCGAAATAAATGATCTTGACAGCATTGCGACACGTGCTGAAGAGTTTTGTGCAATTTTGTTTGTATATGTGTGCGTGAGCGTGTGCTAAACTTGATGTAGCTTGGTTTTGTGTGTATGTCGTTTGGCTTCACTTGACTGTTCGTAACGCTCCGTCCGTCTTTTTTTCTTGGTCTGAGAATTATCGTTTATGAATACAGTCGTAAGTATATCTAGTAAGCTCTATAAGGCGTGTGTTATGGGTACGACGATACATTTATATATAAATGGGTACCTAGATACATAGAAAACATTCAAAACTCGAAAACAAATATTCATGGTCATCACACATATATTTGCCCTTCCTCCCGGAACCATCAGCTTCTTAGGCAGGGTCTCTATCACTAAATAGAAGACTGAACCGTTTTTTTGACTAATTTAATCGTGTGTTGCTTATCTTAACTGGTAAACGTAAATGCGCAAAAACGAATTTGAGTTCAAACAATGGTTCGACATTCGATAACAATGCAAGTGCAATGTCAATATCGTAATTATGGAATTTGTATACTTAAATGCTTACCAACAATCATCAACCATTCATAATATTATTAATACTTATCTTTACACCATTTTGCATTTTTGGGGATGTCGTTGGTCAATGTTGTTTGTATAGGCGATTCGTTCCAGGAATAATACAGTTAATTGTAAGATTGGCCCATTCATATTTACCGTTTAATCCTAGATTTGTAGCCAATCGTTCGTTCGTATTTACTGTTATTTAATTTTAGTGGACTCGAAAGTAAAAATCAGCCCCCTGTTCCTTCTCAAATAAAGGCATATTTAGTAGTTGCAACATTAGTAACATTACACTTTATTTTATATTATATTCTTACTGTGTTAACCTAGGCATGGTTTAGTTGTATTTTTTATATAGGTCATTTAATTGCTTTACGAAACAGTAAAAACCCGAAAAGTCCCGAAGCGTGTCCCGTTTTCACCCTTTGGGTACGGAACCCTATAAACATACATATGCATGCCTAGGTTAAAATAGTAAGAATATAAAAGAAAATCTAATGTTGCAACTACTATGCCTTTATCTGAGGAGCAGGGGCTGACTTTCGAGTCCTCTAGAATTAAATAACCCGCCTCTCCTTCGGTCAGTCGGGTAGTAACAGTAAATACGAACGAACGATTGGCTACAGGCACAGGAGGGGAGGCCTTTGCCCAGCAGTGGGACACACTGTAGGCTTAGAAAAAAGCGATCGTAGGTACAAAATTGCAGGTATACTTTCTACCGATAGAATCGAATACAAGTGGTCAATACCACTCGTTTCTCAATTCTCTATCGCTATTACAAAGTGAAAAAGTCAAGCGCTAAAAAGTCAAAAATCGGTCGCCTGAGTGAGTGAGCCTCTCTGTCGCTCGAACTAGCAAGCGCGACAGAGATGGAGATACACGAACGAAGTTCGTTTTCGTTTCGCGGTAGGCCCTCTGGCCACCTCTGGCTCCCAGGACTAGGTTTTGAGAGTCGGGGCTTGAATTTATTAAAGTACAGTCACGAGCTTTAATTTGGGACCCATTTCCATTAAATGTTGTTAGGACATTCATAGTGCAATAAGGTCGACATTTTAGTTTGATACTGACGGATGTCTTATCATATAATGTCTTATCGAATCGACCCTTGAAATGATAACCTCTTTGCCAAACGCTACCACTACGGTTTTCTAATTACGAACATATGTCGTGTCAGTGTCAGTGAAGAAAACAGATAGAAGACAGGACCAAAATCCCGCTTACCCAAGTAACAATTAATCGGAAAACGTCGGAAATGATCGTTTGCCCTCGCTCCAGTTGACGTAATTGCACGGTTGCCCCTAGAAACGTAAAGTTATCGATGGTAAACATTATGATATTGACATTGGGTCCTAAATTAAAGCTCGTGACTGTACTAGCTCGATAGCTTCCTCCCGCGACTACGTCTGCCTGGATTGATCCAAGATAGATACTATCCTGTATTTTAATCCTGGCTTTCAATTATCTTCATACAAAATTTCATCAAAATCGGTAGAGCCGTTTAAGCGTTAACTTTCGCATTTATAATACTAGTAGGATATTTGCAATAAAGAGTTATTATTTCCAACAGTTGCGGCAGAGAAGTTAAATTGCTCCAAGCAATCTTCATCTCGGACGAGTGTGAAATCAAGTTACAGGTATATTTCACGCCAGTAACCTTTTTCAAAATGGCCGCCGCGACCCGCGGGGTAATTGCGATGTTATCCATATAATTGCCCTTTGTCTGAACTGTTGATCGGGTTGACTGTTCAGCTTGTCAATGGTGACACTGGTGACTATTGTTGTGAAATAGGTTATGAAAGATGGAGGATATTTCTTAGAGATATTTTATTAACTTACGAGTATTTCATAGGAACTTACTAGCTGCCAGCACTGCTGAGCCCGCGTATTTCACAGAACGAGGGTAAACGTGAAATAATATCCATCCATTTCATAGACTTACTTATGCCGGTTCCCAATAATCAATCCACGGATAGTTTTCCTTACCAGCAGTAACATTTTGACAGATTACCCGTAGAAAATGTGTCAAAATGTAACTGTTGGTAAGGGAAACTATCGGTGGATTGATTATTGGGAACCGGGTCTTAGTAGTTCTGGACATTACTCCCTAAACACACATCTAAACATCCAAATTCGTACATAATAATAGTGGCAGATAGGACAACTTACCGGAAGGCACAGCGTGAGTGGGGTGGCAAAGACACCCCTCATATAGGACTGCTGATGACCTGATAAAGATCGCAGGAGCCTGCTGGATGCGGGTGGCGCAGGAACGGCCATTTTGACACTCTTTGGGGGAAGCCTATGTCTAGTACCTAGTGGACGTTTTTCGATTGATGTGATCAGGATGTTGATACTTACTACCAATTTTGGTAGGAATTAGGAAAAACTGAAAAAGAAATGACCTTTACAAAATGGAGAAACACCTTCTTATACCTGGATTCAAAACATCGGGGCAAAAATGAAGTCGTCGCCCTTCTGAAAAGTATGACAAAACAAAATACACAAAAATATTTCTTTATGTGACTGACAGACTCGAAAAAGAACTTGTGTTTAGGCGGCCACATACAGTCGGAATCTAAATTCGTTTAAACGTTATTCCGATTGTATGTGGCCGCCCTTAAAGTAACTGGCACGTATGAAGGACAACGTAGTGTCAGCGCCACGTCAACATGCCACTAAGTAATATGTCTGTGTGTAAATAATATTTATAGAATCATAAGTGATCAATGATCATTACCTTAGTACAATATAAGACATAATAAAGATAATGACGTACCTAAGAACGTATTACCGTAAAGATACTTACCGTGCGTGGGCAGTGTTGTATGGAACTAAGCTCACACGTTTTTGAGTAAGTTCGCCAGACTTTAACATTCGCTGTTGAAGGTGAGAAGTGTTCCGTTCCATAGAGTATAGATTTCCACAGAGGATCTATACGCGTGGCCAGCATAAGGGACGGAAAGGTTCCTACGCGGCTAAATTAAGAGCAGCCCCCTATTCTGTAACTGGTTTTAAGCTCACCCAACGCTCACCCACAAATATATCTTGACACCTCATTGCGTTCTAACTAAGCGTAGGTAGAGGGCTAGTTTCGCGACGGGTGACCGACGGGGTGAGTCGCTTTAGCGCCTAGCGAATAACAGCCCTGAGGGGCTACCACGAAACGAAAACGAATTTCGTTCATGTAACCTCTCTGTCGCACTTGCCTATTCGAGCGACAGAGAACACGAAAACACGAACGAACCTCGTTTACGTTACGCAGTAGAGCTTCTGGTCTTTAAAACCGCTGACTGCTTACCATAAACAACCTTCTTACTACTGTATTTGCCTCAACCTCATACTAACGCAGTTGCCTCAAATAAAAAGTGGAAAAGGACAGCTAATGATACATCCCTTTCTGATATCTATCTATAATCAGTACAGCTACCTATTCAGATGACTTCCAGTGGCGTGAGCGAGAGGCTGCGTTCCAATATCTCGCTCTCCTCTCACCACTTAATGTCTCCATCTCTCGAATCACAGCTAGAATCAATGATGTAATATAAAACAGATGTAGACACGTTGTCTATACGAAATTTCGTGTTTAAAAATGGCCACCAAAACTGACAGCTGAGCGTATTGACGACGCCAAACTGAGGCAAGTTGGTGCAATGGGGTTGGCAACTGTCAATTGTTTGACTAGATGGCGCCATCATAGGTTTTACCTAATCACTCGCCTTTTTCTATGGGATTTGGCTTAAACGGCTTGATTCTAAACAAGGAGATACCGAAAAAAAAAACAAGAATTTGACAGTTTTGGTAGGACTGACGGTAAAACCTATGCTGGCGCCATCTGCAAATACCTTCGACCGGCCAACCCCATTGACTCAATTTTAGCGTGCCACTTTTCTAGCGCTTAATGCCAGCCTATAATTCGAAACTGAATATTCAATACTTATATTGAATATTCAGTTTTATTTCAGAATTATGGTGTGTATACCAGCCTACGTTACCATAGAGCTTACAATTGCACGTAGGTACACAGGCACTTAGACAGGGTTCCATCTCGAAAAGTATCCCAGACTCAGGTGAGTCTGGGTGAATATCATAAATGGTAAGTTATAAATACCTTCACTAAACACATACCGTTAATTCGTATGCTGGTCACAGGTGCAAACTAACATAAAAACGTGCACGTATTCGCAAGAAACTGTTAATTGTATTCAAATGCGATGATTATAAGAGACAAAGGTAGACATCTTGTCAATCTAAGGTTTCTTCGCGTCCACGTGAAGCGGATTAAAAAAAAAATCTTCATTATAAAAATATAATTTCAATAGATACTTTTTCTGTTAACAGAGGACCTTCTGTACGCAGTACTTACTATTATTTATTCTGTGTTTTTGCGGCTGTCAAACAGCAGTCGTATGTTTGAATCTCTCCTACCTGCAAGCCCAAAAAGTGGTCTACCACTTCTGACCTTAACATTTAAATAATGGAGTTGACGTGGTACCAATGAGCTTTTGGGAAAGTGTTCGTTTTGTGTGAAAGAAAACATAGTTGATGGCGAAACCTACCCGACATCTGCGCAGAGGCAGATTTTATGTCGAAATTAAGCGCCCCTCTATTGGCTATATAAAAAAATATAACGAAAAAGTTCGCCCTACGCACGTGTCTAGTTGGCCTAAATGAATAATTCTCCACTGCATCTTCAAAACTGTTTGTGAACTTGTGAAGTCACCAAACCAAAAGGCACGGATGATATCGTCATACAACTCATAAACTTATTGACGTGATCTCGAGGTCGGTTTACGCAATGCAAAGTTGAATTAGAAGCGATTTACTCAAGATTCAAAAATCCTTAATAAACCTTAATAACACACCAATAAGAGCTATAATAGCATTGATAGATTAAACATCTCATGTTCGTGACAAGGTTAAAAATCTTGAATATTAAACGATTAACGTCGAATTTAAGGCAAATACTGGTTTGTTTTACAACGATCCGACTAGCCTCAGATAAACCAGCGTAAGTGGACCTCTGACTACGCATATAGTCTTTATGGGTGACCGGTTCGATGGTGAAATGGTGAAGTGAAGTAAAACTAATAATCATACGAGTTTCTGAGAACAACCATAAAAAGTTCATAAAATTGAAACCAAGCCGACTACGGAAAACTAACCAAAAAAAAATCTTATTTTATACAAAAGATAGCATATCGTCACCCAGAGAATGATTTCAAATCGATTGACATCTCAGTCATCAAAATCTTACCTTAAACGCTGTATTCCACATACACGTAAAAACGGTAAATACTAACATAGAGGCTAAAAATATAGCTTTTCCTTTGGGCGCTGCGTAGTCGGTCAAAAAAATAATGCTATAGCTAAATTTTAAATCAAAGGAAAAATTTAAAAATTTAATGCTCCGAGCCGGATTCGAACCGGCGACCACAGGCATTCATGGCCCGTCGCTACTAACCAACTGAGCTATAAAAAATTAAAATAAACTAAATTTATAATTTTGGTTAGCAGCGTTGCTGCTTAAAACAAAAATTAATGCTACCTATAGCTTTTAATTCCGACTGCCCTTTACGGGTTTTTTTAGATATCTCAAAGAATAACCAGGCTACAGCCGTTTTAATATTGCTTGTTAGAGAGAGAGAAAACGTCATGACAATCGTTTCATATGAAGGTGTGTTTTACAGAACCATACCCGGGTCAATTTTTGAACAAGACGTTTTTTCGACATTTGTATGGTTTTTTTTATTTTTTGGAATATTAGATTCGTACCGACAGCGAGAGGAAGGGTTTTTAAAAAGAAAAAATATGGTGCATGAGGCACCACTTTGCTTCTAATGGTTAGCTAGATATTGATGCTTTAAAATCACCGTGCCATACCAATGTCGTCAGCACCATACAAATGTCGACAGCGCTATACAAAAGTCGATATAATGCCATACAAATGTCGATTCTGCCATATAAATGTAGATAGCGGCATAAAAATGTCAACGAGTGCCATCAAAATGTCGATCTTGCCATACAATTGTTGAAACAGCTTAAAATATTTGTACAATAAAAAAACTCACTATCTCGATATAGTATCTCCGGTTTATGGTTTATGATGGTCGTTATATTGTACTATTACTTATTCTGTGATTTTATTCCAAAATATTAAAAATCACTTAGATTTTGTTTTGAATCGACATGTGTATGCCACGTTCGACATTTGTATGGCCAAAAAAGCCGTACAAATGTCGCCATACAAATGTCAACATGAATGTTTTTTGGCGATCCTTCGTACACTATTAATTCAATTCACTAATAAGTTAAACACGAAACTCTTACCCCATATTGCTAACCTTTGTTATGAAAGACACATTTTTATTTCAATCGTATATTAATAAATTAACGCCCATACAAATGTCGTGATAGGCGTACCAAAATACATCGTATCAAGAAAACCTGTTTCCTCCTTCGAAAATACCGGCTCTGCGTCCACTCCCGTTGCTGGTTTAAGCCCAACTAACCTGTCTATCGTATCGTAAAGTAAATGTAACGGTGGGATAATAAAAAAACAGATTTTAAGGGTTTTGAGCTTGAGTCCTAATAAATGGGTCGCGCGTGGGACAACTACAAAAATACTTCAGAGGTTTTAATTATTCACGCATTAAATTTGCAAGATATATTAATGAATACGCTAATAAATCTTCTTTATAACAGTACAAGTTGTTTATATATACGTTGCCGTAGTCCATAGTTATGAATTTTTGTTTGAGCAAAACCGCAAGTGGGACACGCAAAAAAGCGGGAGATTTCGCTGTTTTACGATTCCAAATACATTTTTTTTCAGAATCAATGAATATTTAAGGTATTGTTATATATATTTTAAGTACTTTATAACACACGGAATACAAATATATATGAATCAATACTCCATGTTAATCTGACTTGAAATTATGGCCGTGGGACAGCAAAAACAGCTCGTTTGAAAATTGACCCACCCCCCACGTATATTATCCTTGTGATTATTTAACCTTTAGCGTTGCTTTTTCTCCACTTAACTACATACTTAATCATTTTTCAAGAAAATACATCATTATGGATTATTTGATTTAGTGTCTACACCCCTATTGCGAGATACCCTTTAATGATTTGACGATTCGCTGTGTTGATGGCAAGACACAAAATGCAGGGGAACGATTTTTGACTTTCGAGCGCTCGAAAATCAAATAAAAGTAAATACGTTTGTACTGTCCAAATGGCCAGCACTTACTTTCTACCAATAGAATTGAATATGAGTGGTCAATACCACTCGTTTTTAATTTTTTTATCGCTATTTCATAATATTTGTCAGTTTTCGAGTGAAAGAGTCGAGCGCTCGAAAGTCAAAAATCGGTCCCCAGATCTGTTGCTCTCAACCAGCTTTCAACATATTGTATCCAGTGACTCCAGTGTGCTCTGACTATCTTACTCACCACCAGACCCCGTGTCATGGCCGGTCGGCCTTATCACAAACTCAAAACTCAAACTCAAAATTATATTTATTCAAGTAGGCTCAGTAACAAGCACTTTCAAATCGTCAGGTAGAAACATAATCTTGAGCTAATTACTTAGACTAATTTACTAAACATAAAAAGTAAAATTTACATGAAGTATTTAAAAAAAAACTATAAAAAAATACTAGTCTAGAATGTTTCTAGAAAGACAATCTAATGTCAAAAAATAAATAAAACGAGAATAATAAATTAAAAACACAATGTCAAAATTTTCCAAAAGGAATAAATGAATTATAAATCCAGACAAAATTAGTCCCAAGAAGTTTTACATTCATGTAGTCTTGTGTGCTATAATCAGGGGCGTATTATGGCCCGGTTGGCCCTAGGGTAAATACGCCCCTGGCTATAATAAGCTTTCGAAATAAGTTTACGTTTCCAGGAAGTTTGTTATAAAACCTTACACAATTACCCATAAGTGATTTTTTATTTTTTGGAGCCGAGTGGTGGGCACCGCGAGCTTATGCTTATTTATAGTAGCACACGCTAAGTGATAAGATAGAGCTTCCGTCACTGGTTCGATAGAACGAGACGACGCTCCTATCTTGTCACTTATCGCGTGATAAGGCCGACCATGCTACGGGGTCAGAACATTACATACAACCAGAGCAAGTAGCGTCATTATAATTGATACGGGCTTCTGTAACGAGGACGAATATTAAGGTTGCCTGAAAGAGATCGCTCTTTAGCGATTACACTGCCTGTTCTCTACTAAAACTTAGTGAGCAATCAATATAATATACATATATCTGTATTGTATTATACTTATGAACGTTGTGTTATAAAGTCGTATTTTTCTTTTTCAGAGAAAATGGCGACACCTACCGAGTTACCGGCCGAACGAGTGAAACAGATGTTCAGTTGGACCATGGCGCGGTAAATCTTTAACTTTTACATAGGTGGCGTTGTAGTTAATGAACGTAAAAACAATTTTAGTCCTCTTCTAGCATTTATTAGGGTAAAATTTAGTATTTTTATTTGTAAACAGCACGACCTAGGCTTGAACCCACTTTTTATAATTTTGGCCATTTACGGGGTAACTCAATTTATATTCATAATCATAGATTTCTCATTCCCGTCCGCGTATTACAGAGAATGTTCTCTGTAAACAGTGTAAACTGAAAAAACTGAACGTTCACCTACGTAGGTGAAGCAGCGGGATAAAATCTTGCCTGTGTCTATCGTATACGTACATCTCTGAGAACATAATAATAATAATTTTGTATTAATCTTTAAAATTGTATTTTGACGCTCAGAAACCTTGTACCTACATCTCTGGAACACTGAATTCATATCATTCTAGTTAGTGCTGTTACAGACCTTATATCGAATGAAATGGATAATATTTTGCAATTTTGTTTTGTGTTCATTTAGCGACACTTAGATTGTTATTATTGTTAACCGTTTATATCGGTCTTTAATCTGCTGAATGATTATGTACGATTATTATTATTTCATTGTAAATTACCGTTTGATATGTAAAAGTTCCCTTGTGGCCTATTTGCAGAATAAATTATTGATTTTGATTTAATCCCGGAGGTCCATTCTAAACTGGTGAAAACATATTTTATAATCGGATGAGTATAGACCGGAGCATGCCCTCAAGTTACAGACTATTCGTCTCTATAATATTAGTATACTCGTAGATATGTAAGAAATGCAGGTAGATTCAACCGAGACCTTAGGGAGAGATGTAGTTAAATATTTAGTAAATTAATTCAAGCCCAACACGACCTGTTCAGTCTCAATCCCTGGCCGTTTTTGGTCAAATCGACAACACCCTAGGACCTTCAATATCTTCGTATGATCGATCTTGTCCGCGTTTTCCTTCACCGAGAACCAGACAAGTGGTATTTCGACATTGATCCGCCATTTTGATGGTCAACTTGAGGTCGACTGCTAGCTTGCAAAGGTGCAAATGAAATTTCGTTGACACTGGTAATGATACGTCCGCGTATTTAATTTACCCTAATATCTTAAGTGATTTAAGTCACTTCACTAATCTATATCAAAGTAGACAGATATGTATCATCAAAATTTGACATTTAGTACATATTAATATTACAATTAGTTTTTTAACAAATACTTAATGACTCATTTTATTACTTATAAGTGATGCGCGAAGCACCCCTCGCAGTTTTAACATTCTGCTAAGTGCTTAGCGTATATTTTCAATTACCTACCTGTGAACAGCATAATCATATCATTATTATTATCAATCATTCTTATTTATTAGTTTATTAGTTAATCTACGAAATGTATAATAGGGTGACTCAGTTTCTTTGTGACCCAAATTTTCTTTCACTCAGCACTTTCGTTCTTACTCTCTGATTATATACCGATTTCGCCTCTGCCACACTTTTCCTTTCACGCTAGTTTCTAGGAAAACCATACGCAAAAACTAGTATTAATCTGGTGTTATTTCCTCGCGGAGATACAGTGGGACATATCGACATAACATCCTCCGTGATGCAAGCATTACGAGAGCTGACCCGGTGACGCAAGAGCCACTTTCGCGTGCCACCCGGCGGCGTGTGCGCAGGCCCGATAACCCAGATGCGGGATACTTGACACGCCAATATCGAACTTATTTGCTTTTGCTACCTTTCTCTTGATTATGATGCTTGGTATGTTTGTGTTTGATGAAGTTGTGTTTGGGAAGTAGGTCGGGATAAATGATTGATCGGGTTGCTTATAAATAAAGTTTTTAAAAGTAAAATACAAGCCATACTTAACATACTTCGTTTTAGACTTAGATTATCCAAAAGTCAGCACTGTTCATTCCAATAATTTTGTATGATTGAATGCAACAAAACAATATAAATACAGTCGTGTAAGTATATTATATATTGTCATTCTGAAAAACATGTACCTATGTAAATTATCTAAGAACGTATTATCTTCGGTGAAACCTCTTTGACCTGAACATATAGTCATAAATGTAAATTAAATGTCATTGTTTGTGTTACATAATAATTATTACACAGTTCTAAAAGAATATTATTTCGTATTCGTCAACATATCGAACGCCAACGCCATCTCTTAAAACAGGTTTGAAACCGGCATCTATCACGCCATCTATCGGTGTATTAGCGTAGTTCTGCGTTAGTGAGTGGTTGCTTACGTTAGAACTAGATGGCGTCACTCGTCTGATTGTAGCTTGGCTACATAATATTATAATCATAAAGTTGTTATGGTTTGTGATTACGGTGACAGTATTATATTGCCAGTTTACTACGGTTACATAATTATGATACCTAGCCATTTCATTGTGGTGTACTTACAATTTACGTATCTTAGGCAGTTGGTATTCAGCGAAAGTAACTATTACAGCCCGTTCACACAGACTCTCCGTATTTACGGTACCCGTTTTAACGGATACAATTTGATACAGTTACTGTATACTGAATACTGTGTCATATGTGAAGTCGCTCATACAACTCCATACGCCATCAATGAAAAAAAAACGTATACGATAAAACGTAACAGTAAAACGGAGACCCTGTGTGAACGGGCTGTTACCGAGGTGACTGTTACCTTTTCACGCTTAAAAAGCAGAATCGATTGGGATAAAGTTTGGTGTAATGACAGTTTGAGTCCCGGAGAAGCATATAGCAAGTACTGTAAGATGAAATGCTAGCTTTTGCACGTGACTTTGTACACGCAAACTTCTGTCCCAAAGGTCTAATCCTACCCTTAATTTAATTCAATTGGGGATCATTTACAGGATAATCATTTTCCATTTGGATGAAATGATAGTTTATAAGTAATCAGGACTTCTCAATCAATAATGGACTAAATTTCCATTTAGTCGTTTTTGAGCGATGAGTAATAAACATCCAAACATTTATAATTTATAATACATATTGTTAAATATGTTGTAGGTAGGCATTATAAAAGCTAATTTTTATTTTGAGGTAGTTTCCTGCCATCTGTTTTGTTTTTCTATCGTTCTACTCGTATCTCTACATTATATGACGGATGGTCAATTTGAGAGTTACATTTCGCATGTTAACTTTATTTTAATTTTTTCACGCCTGAGGTGGTGAATCCAGCATTTTAGTTTAGGGAAGGGTTAGACTTTGGTTTGGGGATTCACCCCGTTGAGTTTAGTTAGGGTTCAGATACTTTTCGCAATCGCAATCCAAAGTCGTTATAACTGCGAGACACGAATTAAAAATTGCCATTTTTTTTTGCAGTTTAATTTTGATTCGCCCTGCTTCAAGTACACGTTCACGGACTGAAATAGATCTAGATTTTGAGGTCTATATTTAGGAATCGTAGTGTACTAGTTATGTCACGTTGTAAGTTGTAAGTTCGTTTGACACTTAATTATTTCCATATCTACTTACAATGACACATCGTTCGCTACTCGCAACCACAAATGTGATTAAATTATGTCAATGATATTAGTAAACTCCTTTTTGCTTGTTATAAACATTCATTGTTATAAAGACATCACAAGCATAGTTATTTCCATTTGTAAGACATTGTACACTCAATAACACAGATTTGCAATTGAGTAGATCACGCAAGTGCTCATATTTTTAAAATTTCTTTGTGGTAATTGCGACCATGATGTAATAAACACATGTACGTGCCAAAGGTACATTTATTGAGATCGAGTCCAAATCCAGTATTTTTCGAAATGAATTGAGATTCGTGTTTAGATTATTATAATTTCCCCTTCGTTTGCTTGCGTTTCCTTTTAGATTATTTAAGAAAACCCTGCTTTTGTACAAAATATTTTCTTTTAACTTTAACTCATTCCGGTGACACATTTCGTTGTACAATAATCTTATCACACCTATCTACTAGCTATAGGCAGAAAATTGCGCGGTAGCGGTACACGCGTTGTCTATTTAGATATATCTGTGCTCTAGGTGCAGAAGTATTACTGTATTAGTCATGTTGGTAGTCTTATTTCCTGTACTATTCTCTCGTTATACCACCTGTCATTGTCATCTCTAGATCGTCTATTTTACAATTAAACATTGAATTTCAATTTGATACCAATCCCATCTGATGCGTCGCGTTTCCAAACACTTGGTTACGGGCGACTGACACCAGTTTATTCTGGATCATATGGATGCCGCCAGCGAACCTGATGGTGCTGGCTTCAAATCCTAGTACAGTCAGGGTCAAAAGTAACTGGGCAAACGAAGACGTCAAAAGTCTTTATTAAAAGGGGGGCCAACTGTTACTCGCGTCCGCAGGAGCTACCTGCGACAACCCTGCACGTGTCCCCTGGGTGGTACAAACTGTAGGCCTACTGACTAGGCCGAAAATAATGTATGCCGTACGATTAAATAAATTAAAAGGGAAAAGGAGCTTTTGAAGACGTCAATTGCGCAGTTACTTTTTATGCTGACTGATGTACCTTAACTCAAATATTTTTGGCAGAATAGGTAATAGGTATTTGCCGAGCATAGTTACTGAGGCTTGGATCTTATCTATGTCGATTTTGATATGTGTATGTCGTCGTCTAGTACCCATAAAACAAGCCTTAAATTGAGCTTACTATTGTCCCCTAATATTTATTTATAATTTCTCTGAAACTGTACCTTACACGACTATTTGTCGTTATCACATTAGTCGCTCGAAAAATATAAAACAAGTCGCAAGGTCATAAAATGTATGGCTGAGATTATCTTTGTGAAGAGAGTAGTCCACTACTTTAGATTAGATTAGATTATTTATTTCATAATAAAAAAATACATTACAATTTTGCATGTAATACATGTCAAAAAAATTGGATTTTTTATCACGATCGACAAAAACAGAAAAAAAAAATGTAAGAAATAGAAAAAAACAAATCAAAAGCAACTTTTATGCAACTACTTTGATGCAATTCGCCCGACTCATATAATCTTTCGTACAATTTATTATAAATAGTCTAATGTCAACCAGTCTGTGGAGTGTTGACCTCACTCGGAGGTCGAGAGGTTTGGGTAAACGGGCGGGACAACTTTTGAATTTGTATGGTCATAAGCAAGTGGTTTTTATACAGCCGTCAAATGTTAACCAAATTAAATAGAAAAACGCGTATTCTGAACTTTATGATTCATTGTTTTTAAAACAACTAGGACACAGGTTCACGCCTAATTTGGGGATTGGAAGTTTGGATCATGATATGCCAGCGAACGAAAAAACCATCCTCCATCCGAAGTCTGAGTAGCGCCACAAAATGCTCCCACAGAATGGGTGCCATTGCCATTATGCGGGGTGGGGGGCGGGGTGTCAAAACGATGCCAGGCAGCTGTATGGTTCGAACACGTGCACACCGGTTTTAGGCACGTGTTTTGGGTAGAAATTTGTAAGAAGCTCGCGTTTTATGTTTTTTTATGCTGATTGCTTGACCGATATGCACAGTCGGCATCGTACAGTCAGTACCCGCCAAAGCAGCCAAATAATATCGTAACACATCCTTATCCATAAAGTTATAAATACTACCGTAATATTTGGCTATATTGACTGCTACTAACTAGGTATACCCACAAGCAAAGTTACGTTTTATTCAAACACAGCGTTTTTTTGTTTGTTTAATTTTCAAATGTTATTTTAAGATGCCTTATCCAAGAATCGACCAAATTTTCCATCGGGAAGTAAATATATAAAAATAAATGACAAATCCATTATGTTTTTGGTGTGATTTATTTATATTCTTGAAGAGCTGATTAACTAAAACAAAAATTAAAATATCTATTAATATTTTTCCTCTTTTTTCAGGAATTGGTTAAATATCGATTTCTTTGATGACTACTATTTTGGTGGATTTTGAGTCTACGTAATTACTAAAATGATAATATATCAGTTACACACAAAAAAGCTGCTGTTATCAAGTGTTTCCAAATTTCCATTTTTTTTCATACTAATGAAAATACAGTGCTTGGGCTAGTATAGCTATCATGCTGACTTATTTATTTACTCACTGAGGTCTCCCGACGTTTCGAATGTGTTGCAATATGGTCACGGGCGTGGTAGTTTCGATCGGGTTGTACATTGTAGTACGAGCAACTGTCTTTAACACTGAAGTCTTTTAATTAGCTTGGCATAATAGAAAAACCTATTTTCATGCTGATGAGAACACTTCGGGATTACAAACGACATTTGATGTACATACGGAATGTACTAAAATAATTATCATAACATTACTTAAGTATCTCGTTACACAAATAATTCTAAAATTACAACAATTACGCAACGCTCTGTATGGCATAACGTGGTAACTATATTGCATTGTCATACACTGAAGTCCTTTTTCTATTGAACCAAAACTGGTCTCAGTTTGGGCTTTGTCTGAGGTTTTTCCGCTTTCTACCCTACTGCTCTCGCTTATTATTATAATGTTAGATAACTGGTGTAACAGTTGAAATCGCTGTACTCTCCTTGTATATCCACAGAATCTAGATAAAATATTTCAACTTTTGTGACAGTATTTTACTTTTGTTTTGTCGTGTATATTATCACATTTTATGTGTGTATATTATCACATTTTGTCGATCTTTTATACCCGCATTTATGCTAAAAGCCGCACTGGGACATAAGTTTCACGTGCTTTCACTGCTTCCTCTTAGGAATAAAGGCGTGAATATATGAATGGACTGCCTGCACCTATAAGCTTTTCTGTTTAGCCCTGCGGTTGACTGGTAGAGAATGCCTTATGGCATTAAGTCCGCCATCCGCATGGTCTTCCACATGTGTAGCTCATAAAATTCATGACAGAGGCTAGAGTCACGCTTCTAGTTTACCTTAGTTAGGTACAGTCAAGTGTAAAAATATGGGTGCATACAACTTACTCATAAATATGTCCCATAACTCTTATGTCAGCGGATTAAGGTTTTGGTACTTATTTATGAGAGGATGTTATCGATACATATTTTTGCACTTGACTGTACTACACAAGGCGCAAAACGTGCGCAGTGACGAGAATCCTGACAGGACATTGCAAACTAAACAAACACCTGTTTCAAATGGGTATGAAACAGGAAGCAACTTGCAGGTTCTGCCAGGAGACAGAGGAAACAGCAATGCACATTCTCAGCTCCTGCGGAACACTCATGCACAAAAGATGTACCTACCTAGGCCGGCACATCGTGCACCCAGAAGAGGTATAACATATCACCGCCCAAAGAATCTGTTTCCTAGAGGCAACGGGCCTTAACGGTGAAATCCAAAAGGAAAAGGACTGCCACAATAGATCACTTGCTGGTCGAAGCCGCATATAGAGCCCCACAAATAAACAATATAAATAATAAAAAAGGTACTACAATGGTTGTATTTGACGTACTTATCAAAAAAAGTCGCTTATTAACATCAGTCGAGTAAGTATATTTAGTTTTTGTATGTGGCGCTGACGCCCCTAAGGCACGTTGTAGCTTATACGTGTGTGTTTGAACATACAGGTTTATGTGCCTACGTAATGTTAGCGAGAACATATACAAGGTTGTGTGTTATCTCAGGCGGCCGTCACCTTTGGCAAAGAACTTGTTCTAATCCTCGACTTGTTTCCTATGCCTAAATATATTTATGAATCAAAGCGCTAAAGTTGTCATCAATACTGATTTCCATTATTACGAAATGTCCTCGTAAGCATAACGCCTATAATTGCAAGGTGTAAAGGATCGGGTCGTGTGTGGCTTTGAAATGATCATTTAAAAAAGACCAGGCTGCACTCCGGGAGTGCCGGCAGAAGTGAAAACTTGAATATTATCAGTAAAAAAAGTGCACAGCACCGCTAAAGAAGTTTTCACTTCAAAAAACCACCAAAAACCTTAATCATTAATCAATACCTACGCGGTATGTTTTCGGTATCTCAAAATTGTATTTTTTTATCGTGTAATAAACAGTATGCACATGGAATTAAAAAAAACAAGAGTAGGTAAATGAGGATTACGTCGATACATAAAAATCATTCCCTATTTTTAGTATAGTGGGCGTCAGCTAATTGACATCACAATGAACTAAGACTAAAAATTGACAGACAAAAGATTTAGCCACGGATAACGGTGTCACGTACAGTCGGCGTCATATAGAGTAGCCAAATATTTCGTAACTCACAATTATTGTTACAGTAATAAAGACGTGCCCCGAAATATTTGACTACCTTGGCTGCTCCTAACTATATGACGCTGACTGCGGCTTGGCTACCTACTGCGCCTTGTTTTAATCGTCTTAAGCAATGCGCCATCATGGCCGCAGACCAGGCCCCGTATCATGTAGCCTTATCACGCGATAAGTGACAAGATAGAGAGCCAGTCTCGTTCTATCGAACGGTGTCAGCCAGTGACGGACGCTGTATCTTGGCCGACCATGATACGGGGCCAGGACGCGGTTATGCGTTGGATTGCATTGGAAATGTGTACATCTCCCTCTAACGCATAGTTGCGTCCTCTATGATGAGCGAGCATGGTGATCCATTGCTCCTCGTCTTATGATATTACATACAAAAAAACTCCGTGTCATTAAGCAAAGAAACATCTGTTCATCATTTTCTTACGTTAGCACTAATAGTAAACCAAATAATACCGCCTGTTGTGTCCATTATTTATTAAGCAAGTTTTTTGTAACCTGTTTGTCTCTCTTGTTGTGGTGCAATAAAGAGTATTTATTATTATTATTATTAATGACAAGCCTTGGTATTCATCCATCTTCTCTGCTACTAACACAATTGGTACACTCTAATTTCACAGAACATTGGTTTTTCCACAAATTTCAACCATTAGCCAAAGAAAGCCTATGATTACTGCAACCGCTCGGTTACTCTAACTGGCGCCTAACTGCCGGTTATCTACCAGTTAGTTACGCTCGGTATTCTCAAGTTACCGACACATCGTTTCAACAACCAATATAGCTTTGACCTTAGGTTATGTTTACCCCGTAACTGGTAAAGGTCGCGGGAGTCAGATGGATGCGGGTGGCGCAGGGCCGATCACGTTGGCAATCTTTGGGGGAGACCTATGTCCAGCAGTGGACGTCTTTTATATCAGTTAATGATGATAATGATACTTGTAGCGATAGGGCACAGCGGAATATCAGCTCGCTCATATTCGGCGCATCCCAACTGGGCAAGTGGGGAATGATCTTACAGAAGACCGGAGCCCAGGGGACACGTGCAGGGTTGTGGTAGGTAGCTCCTGCGGACGTGAGTAACAGTTGTCCCCCCTTTGTCAAGTGAGTGGGCAACTTGACTGTTAGATGTTTTTAAGCCGCCCGAAGGCCTCTAACTCGGTTTAACGACTACTGATATAGACAGCAGCCCGGATCGAATGCTTAGCGTGCCTTCCAAAGCACGGAAGCGCTCATTTATATTAACCACTCAAACATCAGGCGGTCACCCATCCACAGACTGACCACTGCCATCTTTGCTTAATCTGCGTTATCGTTTGCGACTCGCAGGCGCCGCTAGGCTATGAGCGCTTCAACTGCACTGCACTGTGTTGAGAGGGAGGAACCTGCATTTGTGTCTTGCTGTCAACACAACAAACCCCCGAATCAAAAGGGTCAGTAGTGGGCTGGTGATTCTTCTGGAGTCGCAACCATCCATAGGCGACGATGTCTGCTTACCATCAGGCAAACGGTAAGCTTGTATGCCACCTTTGTAGTATAAATAATAGCTAGGGACCAAGATAGATTAGCCTTGAGTTGTGAGGTGAGTGCTGGTTTTGAATTGTATGCCGTTGGTTGATGAACTGTGTTCCCTTTACCTTGACGAGTAACCTGGTGATTTCTAATTGAAGGAAAGTGTTTTATGTCTTGTTCGTTTGTTGCACATTATCCACCAGAATCCCAATGAATTATTCATTAGATAACGTATGAATAAATCAACGGTTCATTGGTGAAGGTCGTGCCCGTCTTGAATGTTTTTAGCGACTTCTGCCCTCAGCAGCACGGCTATCTCAGGACGGCAGCTGTGTGTGTGTCACGGCGAGATAGACTATCCGTGTCTTTCTAATTAGAACGTTTAGAAAGAGACGGATAGTCTATGTCACAGCACACAGCTCGGGGGCCGTTCTCTGATTATTATTATTGTTGATTGTGGCCCTTAATGTGCCGCTTCGACCAGCAAGTGATCTATTGTGGCAGTCACTTGTAGAGTTCGCCATTAAGACACGTTGCCTCCAGGAACTTCCAAATTCTTTGGGCGATGATGTGTTGTAGGTACTTTTTCTGGGTGCACGATATGCCGCCCTAAGGAGGTGCTGCTTCCTAACCTAACCCATAGTTCTAGATTTTTTTTATTGCGGTTAACACTATAAGGCCTATCAGATCAATATTCTGATCAGTACATCAACTAGGAGACCGGACATGCAATTGCTTGCCAACCAGTACCAACTTCTTTAGGTTGACCGGTTTCCTTATATGTAGTAGAAGACTACATTTAAAGAAGATTTCAATTCCAATGTTCATTTGTGTAACGCCAACCCCGGAAAATTAATTTAGCGATATTTTCTTCCGATTGGACCTTAAAGACGAACCAGATAGATATTTGTATGAAATATCATCATCATTCAAATTAACTACAAGGAAATCGGTTTCATTGCAATTCAAACTTAATTTATATATATATATTTTTTAATTTATTATTTAGATTGACAATATAATGTTAACATATGCGCCACTATAGAAAACCCCGTGGGTTTTTATTTAATAGTTGGCGAGATCGCGCGGTTCGATCCGCGAGTAGGTGCTAAATATAGTTTTTTCTACTCCTGTACTTTTATCTGTCATGTCCCGAACACTAATATAAAGACATACAAAATAAGTCTGCAGAAAAGTCTATACTCTATTCCCCATAACAGTACGGCACAACCGTGCTGTTTTGTCGCCAAAACGATACGCTTAGCAGCCATACGCTTCTAAACCTGGGTAGTGCTACATTGTGCCACGGCCTACTAGACACGATCGAGTAGGCCGCGACGCGACTAATCTAGAGGGCCATGCCGAAACATAAAATACATTAGGTACTACCAACTTAACAAACCACTGAATGTATTTACTTCAAATAAATTATTGTACTAAAGGCATTGCTGCCAACTTAAGAAAAACCTTGATCTTAATATGACAGTACTGGCAAGTTGAATTAAGAACAAAACAGACCATAAACAAGAGGTGTCAATGTGTCATGTCTCCAATTTCCCACCAAAGTTCCAGGTCAAAATTAAAAGACGAAATATGTCAAATATGATAACTATTCGTTATTAATAACTTCTTAAGATTTGATTCGTGTTTGTGAAGTGAAGAAAAATGTGTACGTTCCTTTTAAAATGGACGAAGAACAAAATAACTGCACCGCTCATGAAATTGCGTGAGTAGTAATAGAACTAACGGAAAACTTACTGCCTGAAAAGTCAAATTATGCTATTTATTTAAAATAGTCGTAGAAAAAATATTGTATGCAACGGTGTATAACTTGGTCTTAAAACGCTCGTGGCGAAGGCTCGCATCGCAACTCACGACACTCGCGTTTTAAGACCCTACTTATACAACAGTTGCATAAAATACTATATATAGGTATTATACTAAAATGACACACATTGCTGCACCAAAATCATATTCCGTTGATATGTCATTAACAGTTCTTCCGTACACTGGTATGAGTAAAAACACTATTCATACTTCATAGGAAGTCCGATGCATCAACTAAACGCTACAACAATGCTTCACGATCGTCGCGTTAAATTTAAAAACTGTCATCAATAGCGCTTGAAACGAAATTATACTCTAACGCATGACAATAAATTTGAAATTCAGTTGGGAAATGAAGCGGGTGTAACGTTTCGTTTTTGCTAAAGTGCGTTTCCGCGGGAAGCGTTCCCGCGTTTTTTGAAAACAAAGATGGCGGGTAATTGCGTTTAGTTGCATCACATGTGTATCGCTCCTTGGCTTAGATGTTTATTCGTATGGTAAGATTGTCGTTTGAGTTATTTTAATTGGATTGAGATTGTCGCTTTCCGTTCTTTGACTTGGCGATTTAGTTTATTTGTTTAAATAATTATGAGGGGCAACCAAATTCAAATCATTCGATAACAATAATAACAAGGCAATGTACATGATCCTTCAAGTCAATATTTAGGTTGAAAGGTCTTTAAAATATGCAGGGTTTTGCAAAGTATTTTCAATTTTTTTGGGACGCCAGATTTGTGGATAAACGTACATATCAGTATAGGTTTGCTGTTTAGTAGGAATGCAAAAAATAACACATTTATAAATCTTTACGCCCATTTGGTATGTGTGTATACGAAGGTCGTATACAACTATTAATAGACCACGTTATTAATTTTTATGGAAATTTGTTTTGTTGATAATTTCTTATATCCGCTAGATTAGATTGTGACTCGATGATAGAGTTCCCGGAGACAGTGTGATTTCTTTAACGGCAATGACGTCATTAAAACTACTCTAGACATGTAAAATAAGTATTAGTGATGTAATTGATGTGATATAATCTGCCTAATTTAGGCTATCTTCACTAAAAAAATGTATGTACTATGCGAAAATATGAAATCTGTTTTTCTGTCTATATTTTTTTATGAACCCACCTTTAGCTGCGAGATCCCTGTGTTTAATAGACCATTAACTGTACTTTTATGTAAGTACGTAAACTATTAAGGTATAATTGATATCCATTAGAGATGTATAAGATTAATTTGCAAGTAATGATCGATAATTGTACTAATAAGTGTAACCTAAACGACGACCTTTATAAGAGTCCTTAATTGAACTTGTTGAAGTGGTTAAAGTCGCTTTGTGTATGTATGTTTGTTCCTTTGTGGAACTCTAGAGATCAAACGCGTAGGTCGATTTTAATGAACCATAATACGAGTATGTCAATCCATTTCTCTTAATATTACGGGTGTCACTGAACACAAGATTACTGTCTTCAAAATTCTATACAAGACGCCTAATTGTAAAAAAAATAAAATTCAAGGTGACGAACTACTTATGTCGTGTGGGGTAATCATGAGTTGGTTTAGTATTTTTTTATTTTAATTAATGTTTACGATTTATATCGATTCCAAGAATGATTTAACAATAACTTTTGCTTAAATACCTAAAGTCTAAACGGCTTGATCGTGATCGGCCAAGTGTTCCGTTGCACGAATTTGGGTACGCAACACTAAAAAAGGATTTTTTATTTTATTTTAATTTATTTATTCCCAAATACATACATGATTAATTACAAATATATACTCGCCAAACTATTAAGTTTGATGGCGAGACGCGCTCATTTACTATAACTATTGTAACTTAACCTAATTTGCTTCAATTTCTATTACCTAATCTCTTCTCTAAACTTTTACAGATGTAGGTAGAATGGCAATTAAAAAAAACCGTATTTGGACTCGACCTCCGGCGACAGTGGACGTCCACAGCTTACCTAACTAGTTACTGCGTACAGGTATCTATCCACAGAGTAAATAAGCAGGACTACCAACTTATTTACTCTGTAGATGTCCATACATTGACATCGACTTGTCGTTTACGAGCAACTCCTTTAATTTACATACCGCCACATGTACCATAACATAATAAACGCACACGTTTCATGTCATGTTGGTACTTAGGTTGTAATCTTTACGAGGTTGCTCACCGCAATCTCACGGCTCGTGGTTCCAGGTTATCCCATGATCTGATAGCTTGGTTAGTGAAATGTAATTTTAATCCGACTTTCAAATATGCTTTCTATTAGTCCTAAGCCCACTACACAGACGGTGCTAAAAATAAGGAAACATTTATTTCGGGCAACTAAGGCTCATAGTTACAAATACTTTACAGACTAACATAATATTAAAACACAAATTATTATTTAGGCGACGAAACAGTGTGGCTCCGTGGCGTCGTCATGTCCGGTGTAGAATTCGGTAGGTTGCCCCGGAACCGCCGAAACACGACACCCTTCGGCCAGAAGTCAGCACACGCGATGGTCTCCTGCAGCGGCCGCGGCACGCGCACCACAAACGAGCTGAAGTGCACGTAGTGGCGCGAACGCAGCTGGAAAACCCTTAGCGAGTAGCCAGTCTTCTTGTGAATATACTGCACCATGTCATCAGCCGTGGCGGAGTAATGCAGGCGTGACACGTACAGCGCTTTACTCGGTGTGGCAACCCGCAGGCCCGAATCAACTGGCTCTGCTTCGCGGCTTACGCTTCCTAGACACCAAAGTTTGCCACCTTTGGCCAAGTACTTCCGGCCATTTCAGGACTGGTTTACTTATCTACGGTTAAAGGGCTAAATGATGCCACATGTCTCGTACTGTTTTCACATGTAAATATACCTACCCATGCAAATTTTAACCGGAAGTGAAGAATTTTCAAACTTTCGGCCAATTTTAGGTGCAATAATCTTCTGATTCTTGCTAAGCACAACTTTCTCGAGCTGCTGCCATGCTTTTTATCGTGTTGTCATGAGACGTAGGTCAAGTGGGTATATTGGGAGTGGGCTTGCGGACTATATAGTCCGACCATTCAACCACAGATTATATAATATGAAGTTGTCAAACGAGTGAAAACGACACGGTACTTAGGTGTTCAGCAACTTATGAGTCTGACTGTACATAGATAACCGTCTAAAGTAATTGTTATCGATGTACGCACGTATACCATACTTAGGTACTTGCGTATAGACGTGTTTTTTAACACATAATTATAACCGTATAAATAGATAGCTAATCATCAATCTCATACCATTTATAGGTAAACCATTTTTTATCATTTAAAAACACAGATTCTATTTTTAATCACGTTATTAATCAACAAGTTAGTACGGTATCCAATAATATTATTCAACTTATTCTAAGAATATAAAAAATGACAGGGGTCAATTTGACAGGTACATTTTGCATTGCAAAGTCATATTTAATTGTTCCTCGCGTTCTTTCTGGCACTAGCTCAGCGCGTGTGGAATCGAGTGCGCGAAACGGATTGATGTCAAATTGGAATGTAAAATATAAGTGCTAGATTGACCCCGAGGCTAAGGAACTTTGCTGGAATTTTCCCATACATAATTATTTATAACTCCTATTGAATTAAAGTGTTGCTAGTCCAGTCAATGGCAGTTATTTACTCATACTGTACCTTGTAAAAGTCAATTCTAGTACCGAATCGTAACTTAACTTAATAACTCAAAAATGGCTGAACCAATTTTGTTGAAACGTATCTAAGAACCATCTCGATCATGTCAGCTTTCGGACATTAAAACCGCATTAAAATCGATCCATACGTTTAGGAGCTACAATGCTACAGACATACACACAGATACCTCTAACTTATAATATAACACCCCTCTTTTGTTTTGCCGTCGCGGGCTAATAACGTAAAGTATACTAGATATAATGCCGCCTGTACACACTCGTCGCGACACCCCGAGACAGACCGAGAACGAGTGTGTACATGATGATCTCACCTTGTCTCGCCCGTTCGGGTCTCGCCTCGGTGCGGCTCGGTCGCGCGTTTTTAGCGGCCGAGTCAAAGAGTTGTTCCGCTGTTTAAATGACGCAACGTGTGTGTACATGGTGTGCTCTCGTCGAGAGCTTCTCGCTCGAGACTCTCGGCAAGATGCTCTCGAAGAGTGTGTACAGCCGGCATTAAATAGGAACGGCAAAACCACCCGCCTCATTGATTAGACTATAATTAAGCGTAACGTCCATCGTTAGGTTTGATTCCAATGGAATTTTCCTACTTTCGATTATATCCACTCCATTGTACGACAGGTTTTGAACGTAGCTATAAGTAGTACAACGGAGTGCAAACATGTATGTGCACGTGACTTTATGATGAAGGGGATGAAGGGCATAGGGTTGCTCAGATATTATTGAAAATTTAGGACATACAATATTATAATTTAGACATTGTACATGCAAATTTATAGTGTAATTTTTTATCATGAAATTAATTAACTTATATCTTCATCTTGTACTCTTCGGTGTGTTTGAAAATATCAAAATATTGCCGTGATAACAGAGTCGTGGTCAGATATTTGTGAGAACCTTGTCCGCTCCGATATATGTACATGTGATTGCGACAGTACGATCTAAATTATAGCACTTATCATTAAAGAAAAAAGTTTTCGATCCATATTTTTTATTGATCATCGATGGATTATAACGTTATCGCATCTTCTTTGTTATTATCAAAGCCAAAAAAGAACAAAAATACTGCGGCCCTTCCCGCCTTTCAAGTATTATCACTGATAGCGATTGCATTTTTTTCTCTTTTTAAACGGCCAGTGACGTCATTGGGCCTCTATTTAATATGCGCCAAAAGACATACGGATATAGCAAGAATTTCTTTATTAAGAGGTGGTGGAGTGGGAAAATAACTTCAAGACTAACGAAATCGTGAAGACAAAAAGCTGGACATGTTTATTTACTACTATCTTCTGCCCACGACTCCGTCCGCGTGGAACTCGTCCATATCGTAGCTCCATACAAACTTTCACCCCCCGTTTCTATCTATCATATGATTCATATGCAAGGGTAGCAGTCCTATGGAAGGCCCCGGCACACAAGATATCTATACCTAATCTAAATTGCTTCAGCGGTTTAAGCGTGAAAAGGTAACAGACAGACAGACAGAACACTTTCTTCTTCTTCTTTTAGTATGGATATGGATTAGAATGGAATAATGTTGATTGTTCAGCTTTTAGACCTCCAACCACTGGAACTATTGCTGTGTCTAGACTCTATTTTATATATAGGTACATGTATTAATCTTATTCCTGTTTCGTTTCTGACATAGGTATTAGAATATAAAATAACTGTTTCATAATAACAGTGGCAGACCTCGTCGGCGATGGACAGACGAGCTAGACTCCTGTTTAAAAAAATGGCCAGAGACTTCTCAGAATCGGGAGCACTGGAAAAAGTGGGGGGAGGCATTTGCCCAGCAGTGGGACACTACAGGCTCACAATAATAATAATAATAACAATGTATTACATCACATTAAACTTCGTCTCCAAAGGGGCTCTACGTGTTGGATCTATATCCCCACGCCCGCCTTCCAAAAGACCGGGGTTCGCCCCGTGAATCCAACCGGAGATAACAATAACCTAATGAGTGTAGTCTAGACTTTTTAGTTACCTTAGGAATTATACCTATTTTAATAAAATCCAGATCAAACTACGTACCTACTCAACTGTACGAGTACCTAATTAGCGTAATATTCCGACTTTCCAGACATTGGTGAAGGGAGTACAATTTTAACACAATGACCATTTAAAATATAACATAAGCGAGTCCTATTAACAACCTAATCATCACGAAAGCCATATGACATAAGAGCTTGTCGAGTAGACACTTAGCCCTTTCAAACCCGAAATTTTCCGCAACCAATTTATGGGTTGCGCGCGACTTAAGTACCTAATGAATTCATTGAACCCGAGATCCTTTCGTTTTTGGGTTCCGTGTGCCTCAGAAGGACTAAAGGAACCGTTATAAGATCGCTCGTTGTCCGTTTGTGTGTCAAAACCTCGTTTCTCGAGTTGTGGATGTATCAAGTTAAAATTAATATCAAATACCCTGGGTATGTATGCAGTTCCTTGGAGCTGTGCAACTCCAAGGAACTGCAAAAATCCAACTTTTAAGTTACTAAAAGATCTATATTCTGTAGCTCCTAAATGAATGGACCGATTTTAATACGGTTTTTTTGGCGTGATCGAGACGTATTAACATAATCCACTTTATAGGCGAAGCCCTTATCCATACTAGTACTATAAATGCGAAAGCAACTGTGTGTTAACCGCCCTCGGTGATGTTCAATAGAACTTTGAAATGAAAATGTCGGGAGTTTGTCATTTTTTCTAATTTGTTAATTCATCATATCAGCCGAAAGACGTCCACTGCTGGACATAGGCCTCCCCCAAAGATTGCCAAAGTGACCGATCCCGCGCCACCCGACCGCGCCACCCTTTTGTTAATTATTTAAGTACTGGTATATTTGGGATTTTTCCTAACTTGATCTCATACCAATTGTAACACAGAAAGTTTGTATTTGAAAATTGTGATAGCTTTAGCCGCCGTGCACGTCACGTCGACTAACCGAGCAGGGTTGAAGTGTGTTGTGGGCGATGGGCTAGCAACCTACCACTGCAACATCACATTTTGTCTCTTATATCTTTACTAGCTTCTGCCCGCGACTCCGTCCGCGTGGAACTCGTTTATAACGCAGCTCCATACAAACTTTCATTCCCCAATTTCACCTCATTAGGGGATGATTTCGGGGATAAAAACTATCCTATGTCCTACCCCGGGACTCAAAATATCTCTATATCAAATTTCACCTAAATCGGTTCAGCGGTTTAAGCGTGAAGAGGTATCAGACAGACAGACAGACACACTTTCGCATTTATAATTTTACTATGGAAGTATATGGATATGGATTTATGCTAAAAGTGGCACTGGAATAAGTTAAAAGTTTATTATAAGTTTATGAGGGACTTTTGGGAATAAAGGCTTAATAAACATGCATGTTTGTAACTAAGTATGTATGAAAGCTTTATTAATGAATTAAGCCTTTAAAGAGATTTTTTTGTTTGTTTAGCAGACACGATTATTATACAACCTTGCATTCAACGCGTCATTACTTAATGAGGTAAATTGATCGATGAGGTCGTTCGTAATACATAGTATGCCACTTCACTTTTCTATAGCGAGACGATCGTCAATTTATTTATCGCAAAATAAATAATAATCTTCGGTGGAAATAGTAGTGCCATACAAATTTCAATTCTCGCCTTGCCTCGTCTCGTCTCGCCCCTCCGGTGGAAAATCAGCTTAAAGATCGTCTCGGGTCAATTTTCAACAAAAGTAATAGGTACGTGCATGCATAATTGAACGGGCGAGCGAAGCGACCAAAGCTGGAGCAAAAATGCATTCGTTTGTCTGTCCGGCGGATGGTCGGCTTTTCTCCTCGCATGTCTAAAACAGTTGTTGTGAAAACTTGAGCAGGTTAGATAATTGATAGAGTTTTTGGAAATTTCTATAGCTTTGTTCTTGCGAGATCTCTTGTAGATCGACTGCTAAGTCATGACATTTGCCGTCTCGTCCCGGAATTTCAGTTATGGACCTATACAATATTAAGAAATTTTGTTAAATTTCCTTGCCACATTTACTTTATTACCGTGTAACTTACAAAACAATAAAACTCTTTTGAAGATGCCAAGTGATATATTCATATTATTAAAGTTGAAAATCTGGTTGAAAATTTCTTCATGTACTAGAGTGCGCCTCTTGTACTACCACCATCATTGTGTAAAGTTTAAACAAATAAACTGTGGAAAGTATGAATACAGTCAGCGTCATATAGTCAGTAGCAGCCAGGGTAGCCAAATAATTCGTAACACACCCTTATTCTTACAATAAAAAAGACTTGTACCGAAATATTTGGCTACCTTGGCTGCTGCTAACTATATGACGCTGACTGTACCTAGCTAGTATTTACTTTTGTGTCTAAAGCCCTAGTTTGATATCCGCTTCATCGGAAATAAAACGCTAGCGACAAAAAGTTACGCAAAGACAATCGTGTTTGAAAATTTTGAAATCATAGTTAGAAACGGCTCACTTTCAAAAAGGCGGCGGTGTGTTTAAACTTAGACGACTTACGTCTCTTAGAACCACGTGTGCGAGTTGTTTGATAAATAAGTGTAGATTATTGTATTTCCCACGGGAATTTTCATTTGAGGTGATGTTCACATGAAACTGAGCGGGCGAAGTGTTCATATACATCTCAACACAGCTGTGGTTATTCGGGAACTTTAGTTTGGCCATTGAGTAACAAACGGTTGGGATCAACAGAATTTCCAGTGGCCTGGGAATGTGCAAAGGAATTTGTCTATTCTGCAATGTTTGTATAACACTTCATGTCACCTAATTATACAATTTTCTTTCGTTTAACTCATACATACATACATACATACAGTCACGCCTTTATTCCCAAAAGGGGTAGGCAGAGCACATAAAACGTATGTTCCAGCGCCACTTTTAGCATAAATGTGGGTATAAAAGATCGACTAAATGTGATATTGCAGTGATAGGTTGCTAGCCCATCGCCCACAACACACTTCAACCCTGGTCCCTTAGTCGACTTTTACGACACCCACGGGAAGAAAGGGGGTGGTCTTTTAACTCGAACTTGTATAAAACTCCATGAAGCGTATACTTTGCAGAGTTAATATTAGAATTTGGAATTTGGGTTTTTAAAGGTGAAATGTAATCATTATTAGTGTGAGCAAGTTTTCCTTTACCCTTTGACTATTTGAGAACTCTGTCAATAAATTTTAATTTGAACCATAAATCCAATGATGTAATATAAATAATTTACTTTAAAAACAAAGTTTTAACCGACTTCAATTTAGTACTCCGCCAAGCCACGGGCACATTTCCTATTTTTTACAATTTACCACATGAACTGATTTCCGATAGCAAATGCGTTGATTACTATAGAAAAAAACCGAATCGCTGTATGTGGGCCGATAATATTTGAGGACTTCCATCGATTCCCCAAGATCATCACCAATGGCACTTCATTAGTTCCTATTTCAACGGAATCTTATCAGAACCTGTGACGTACTTTTGCACTTTTAAGTACATAATTGAGGAATTCGATAAGTCATCTGTGGTCTCATCATCAATTCCTCGCCACCAAATTTATGATTCCGGATGTAAATACACGAGTTATAAGAGAAAATACCAAAATCACTACACGCGTGCCTTATAAAATTGAGGAGTCCCCTCAATTCCTCATGGATCCCATCATCTAATTGAATTTTTACGAACAAAAAAAAAATTTTCCGAATCGGTTCATCAATGACGGAGTTCTGAGGTAACAAACATTGAAAAAAAAAAAAAAAAAAAAAAAAAAAAAAAAAAAAAAAAAAAAAAAAAAAAAACAACCGAATTGAGAACCTCCTCCTTTTTTTTGAAGTCGGTTAAAAAGAGGTATTATCTACCTCTAAGCGATAATATAAGCGCTCCAAAAGTGGCACACTAAAACTGAGCCAATTGCACGAGTTTGCCTCAGTTTCGCGTCGCCAATCGATAAACTTGTCTCGGCTGTCAGATGTGGTGGCCATTTTTAAACAGGGAATTTCGTATAGACAACGTACCTATCTTTTTTTTATTACATCATTGCGTAAACCAGTCAGAATACAATCGTTTTCATTTCATCTATCTCGGCAAATAAGTTGCCGTTACCCATTTAAGGGTTAAGGCTGACCTGACTGGTAGAGAATGCTTTAAACCATGAAGTCAGTCTTTTGAGGTCCTTTGTTTGTGCAATCAAGATTAAATAAATAAATGTAATTAGTGCAAAGAAGTCGTCATTTTACCATATTTTATAGTTAACTATACCTCTACAAATCCGTGACGGTTAAATGTTTCCATGTAACATTAGATTTTTAACGAGCGAATTTGTCTACGTATCTTCTTCGATCATGAAGTTTCCAAACATCGCATGACGATTGACGCACGATTTTTAACCGACAAAAAAAACTGAGGAGGTTCTCAAAAGTAAACGCGTATTTTTTTTATGTATGATCACGCATAACTTTTTACAGAGTAGTCCAATTTTGATAATTCTTTTTTTATTAGAAAGGGTATACCTCGAAGTTAGTTCCACATAAATTTTAAATAAAAAATTTAACCCTAAGGGTAGGAAAGGGGATGATTGAATTGATTGTTTGTTCACTTACTGATTGAAATGTATGCAGAGAGTAATCAAAAATATTGCATGTGACTAGTAATTAAGTTAGTAATTAACTAAAGTAAGTCACAAAAAATTTTAAAATAAAAAAATTTAAACAAAAAAATTAAACCACCGAAAAAAAACTGAAAAGCAAAAAATTATAAACCTTTTTTGTTTAGTTTGATAACTAAGTTCTTAAATTAATCTAAGTAATTTTGAGTCGGCGCCAACTCTAATTCTAATATGAAATTAGGGTATTGCTTTTGACTGTAGCATTTGTTTCGGTGAAGAATATTTTTATTTAATACTTCAGGTATTGTTTGTAGCCATTGTGAAGTTAGTACTGAGTGTAATGACTCATATTTCATGACGGCTTTCGACTAAGTACATGAAATACTTGTTTGCGTGTACTTTGGACCTTCGTAAAAACGCTTCATACATTTTCATATTGCGCAAGACTTACGAGTAATTGATAGCTAACGTATGAAAAATGATTTAGAAATGTGATTTTCGCAGTATATTTTCATTGTGACCCAAAATTCTATAAATTTTGAAAGTAATATAAGTTTAATCTGAGGAATATTTATGAAAACCCAAACCATAGTTAGGTAAGGATAAGTGGTAATTTAAATAAAAGCGATGTAATGTACCTATCAAAGAAGCTGAAAATTTTTACTCATTCCCTTTTTTACGGTGATATTGCTAGCATTAGATATAGGGTTAGTCTCCCAGCTACGGTTCAATTACATAATTGGTTAGCCTGACTGTTCAGCCATATTCATTCTACACTTCTATTTATTACCAGTCCCGGGAAGACTTTTCCTAAATAATAGTTCCAAGTGAAGCATCAAACAATAGCGAGCAATTAATAAACAGAATCAGGCCGCGTGGTTGAGGCAATGAAAAAACCCAGCGAATTATATCGTTGCCCAAACCGCTTGCGTCACAGTTGGCACACTGGCCGCGCGCCTTCGCTCATTAAAAAAAAACTCGCCATAGACAGTCGGCGAACCAGCGCGCGCAAACACGGACGTCAGCTGACCGTTAACGACGAACGCGCGAAAATAATTCGAATTTTAAAATTATTATATCGGTGCTGTGTTTAGTGTTGTGTTGTGAGTGTGTTTATGATACAAGGAAGCTGACAACATAATGCTTATAACGTGAGTTTTAGCATAGACAATTTTTATAAATTTAAGTGCGCCTGGTTTTTGTTCGTTTTAGTGATTATAAGTTAAAATTATCGAATAAGTCGTTAAATTTACGATTCTCAACATAATGATTGAATTTAAATCCACAAGTTTTTATTACTATTTTATCAAATGTCGCATTAACGTAGAATATTCCGTGGTTGCAAAAAAAAAGTCAAAAAGAATCTAGGCATAAGCCTTCAAACGTACATTGCATATTTTTGAATACTCGTAATTGCAATACCTATTTAATTAGTTAACCAATTGCGGTGGGCAGCTTTTTTCGTCGTCTTACGGCTAAGCTCTGTTGCCAATCTGTTAGAGAAGCTATGTCTGACTATCTGCAACCAATTCAAATGGGCTTCGGTACCAGACTTGGTTGTGAGGCGGCAATACATGCCACCCGGTCTTTTGCTTTACATCGCAGATCATCCAATACCATAATCGTTAAAATCGATATCAAAAACGCTTTCAATAGCCTAGAAAGGGACACTATTCTCAACGAAACCTTAGAGCAAACTCCTTCTCTTTACCCTTTCATTTACCAATGTTACGCCTCCTCAAGTAATCTTTTCTTCTCAGGCAGTTTAATACAGTCGCAAGTTGGTGCCCAGCAGGGCGACCCATTAGGGCCCTTGATGTTTTGTCTCGGCATCCAAAAGATTATTTCTGGATTAAAGGCGCCCCTTAACGTGTGGTATCTGGATGATGGCACTATAGGAGGAAGTCCAGAAGTGGTCTTAAACGACTTGAAAACATTGATACCTGCCTTGAAGAAAATTGGTCTTGAAATAAACCCGTCTAAGTGCGAGTTTTATACTTGCAGTTTTTTAGACACCAACTCTCTCGCAGAAATAGAGTCACTTTTACCTGGCATTAGACAAATACACGAACATTCTTTCAATTTACTGGGTGCTCCAATTTTCACCGAGGGTGTTAGTTCGGCCCTTCAAGCCAAAAGACAAGCACTTTCGGCGGCACAGGAACATTTGACACAATTGTCGGGACATGTTTCCCTTATCTTGCTGCGAAACTGCTTTGCTCTGCCTCGCATGGTGTATATGTTACGGACGTGTCCAACTTGGCTTTATGACACGGATTTGAAATCGTTCGATGACACTATTAAATCTTGTTTAGAGTCAATACTCAATGTGAGTTTAGACGACAAACAATGGTGTCAGGCGGCTCTGCCAGTTCGTTACGGTGGCTTGGGCGTGCGTCGGGTCCAGGACATAGGTCTGGTAGCCTTTTTAGCGTCGGCACATGGTTCGTCGGATCTTGTTGCTCGAATATTATCATTTGATGGCAGCAGCATTCGAGTTCCATTCGTAACCGAGGCCCTGGTTAAGTGGGCGACACTATGTCCGTCCAATGATCATCCGGATAGCTTAACGGTCCAAAGAGGATGGGACGATATTCTATGTCAGCAAACGTTTTCTCATTTGTTGAGTGATGCCTCGGGGACTGACCTAGCACGTCTCAAGGCTCTCACAAAGCCCGAATCCGGTGCGTGGCTGCATGCCTTGCCTTCCCCTCAACTCGGCACTTTGCTCGACAACGACTCCCTGAGGATAGCAGTTGCTTTAAGGCTGGGGAGCAAGGTATGCGAAGCGCACCGATGCGTTTGTGGGACAATGGTGGAGGAGAATGGCCACCACGGGCTAAGCTGCAAAAGATGTGCGGGTCGGTTCCCTAGACACCATTCTATCAATGAGATCGTGCGTCGGGCTATGGTGTCCGCCAACGTACCGTGCATCCTGGAGCCCCCGGGTCTGTCTCGGACTGACGGAAAAAGACCAGACGGGTTGACGTTGGTTCCCTGGCAGAGAGGGCGGTGCCTCCTATGGGATGCAACTTGTGTTAGCACTTTTGCAGCTTCCCATCTAAAGCACACAATTAAGTCAGCTGGTTCGGCGGCCGAAAATGCCGCCAAGCTCAAACACGCAAAGTACTCTGCCTTGGAACCGACTTATGATTTCGTTCCGGTTGCTGTGGAGACAGCTGGGCCCTGGGGCAGTGAGGCTCTCGGGCTGTGCAAGGAGTTAGGCAGACGATTAAGGGACAGGGGCCTTGACCCCCGCTCTGGGTCATGGCTCGTCCAACAGGTCTCCATTGCTGTTCAGCGAGGCAATGCCGCTAGCATTTTGGGGACCTTTGGTTCGGGCTTGACGCAGAGCGGGATGTACTCGTAGTATTACTTTTATTTATTTTTACGTATTTTAATTTTATCATTCTTTACACCATTGTATTCCGACTTGATTTGTAATTCATATTATGATAATGTCCATATTGTTATTTTAAACTAATTAAAGATACTTTTATTCCATCAATGCTAATGTATTTAAACGATAATTAAAAAATATTTATGTATTAGTTAACAAGCGAATTCAATTTTTTATTCCATTTATTGAGAAATTCTAGGATATTTTATCTTATTCAACCTAGACTTGATCCCATGTGTACGTAATAACTTAAGTAGGTACAAAATTAAATAGTTTTGCTGAATAGTAGTAACATTTCAAGATATGTACCTATATATCGTTTTCGGTGAATATAATTTGCACAATGTATGATGGGTCATTTGGAACACTTTTGCATGATATGACCGAGGTGGGTTCCTGACCCACACGACCTTTTCTAAGAGGTCAGGCCAGCACCGTGCACCGTAGATTGCAGCCGGGAGCTTCCACGCTCAACGCATCAGTATTACGATACAGCGGGGAAATGCTACCAGCATCTCCGGATCCACGCTGCGACCCTCTATTATAGTTTTTTTTCTTTACTAGCTAACCCCGCGCATCTCAATATAAAATCATATTTATTTGCGTCAAATTTTCCATGTTTATTCTGCTATTAGGAACCGAGCGAGACAAATCCAAAAAGTCAATCATCACAAAGATTGCAGCCGTTAAAAGTGGTGTAACTAACACGACTTTGTTTTAAATTTACAGACAGATTTTAGCCAAAATCTGTATTATGTTTTACGTAATATTGAATCTTCCGGTGTTCTACTTTAAACTCGTTTAATACACTATCAAATCGGCTAGCGCTAAATGCGGGTATTTTTCTTCTACACTTCGAACCCTTTCTTTTAACCAGTGTTGAATCATCTGACGTATAAATGAGGCACTAGATGACGTACCAACGAGCGTGCAAGTTGGTTAATAAGGCTGATCGGGCGGAATTGAGAACGGAAGGACCGAAGGCGACCGACCTAGCTTGAAATTGCTAGGTTTGCTGAGAAAATGTCCTATAATTTACTAATCAATCCGGTAGGGATTTCCATTATACAGCATTTTTTACAATGTAGCAAAGTAATGCAGCCTAGCAAGTGGCTAGTGCCATCTTTCCTATTGATGTATGTATGTATGTATGTATGTAAGCACTTTATTGTACACAATAACAGGTCAAGGAATATACATGTCACACAATAGATCAAAGTACAAAGGCGAACTTATCCCTATAAGGGATCTCTTCCAGCTAACCTTTGAGCAATTGAGAGGAAGGTAGGTAGAACGAGATAGGCAAACTTATACCGTGTACAAAAACAGAGAAAATAAAGCAAATCCTAATTAGTATTAATTCTAGACAAATAAAAACATGCCAATACATATATAAATATACAATATAAAATATAATACACACTAACATATGTTACATATATATCGCAAATATACAATAAATAAATAAATACTATATTCAACCAATTCACAAGTCATTGGAAAGCCACAACTTCTTCAAATTCATCTTAAGTGACGCAACAGACTGCGACTGTCTCAGCGACAAAGGCAACTCATTCCACAATTTAACAGCGCGCGCAGTAAAAGATCTGGAGTATGTTCGCGTCTTTCTAGACGGTACAGCAAGAGTAAGGTTAGTACTCGACCGCAAGCGGTGGCCACTGCCGTCTGCCATATAACTAAACCGCTCAGAAAGGTAAGGAGGGGAAGTAGGGCTGAACAGTGTTTTGAAAAGTAATGACAGGACATGCACATCCCTGCGCCGGCGAATCGGTAACCATCGAAGCTTAGAGCGGAATTCAGAGATATGATCATACTTGCGTAGACCAAATACATATCTGATACATACATTTTGTAGACGCTCCAGCTTATCAAGTAGCTCCTCGTTGAGGTCCAGAAACGCAATATCGCCATAGTCCAGAAGAGGAAGCAAAAGAGATTGAGTAAGGGTCAACTTGGTACGAAGAGGAAGGAAATTCTGGAGACGTCTTAGGGAGTGAAGGGATCTAAAGATCCTCTGACTCACCTCAGCTATATATATATATTGATCACTCTATCCAGTAAGCAGAAGAGTAATCGCGACACTTCTTGCTTTTTGAGCAAGGTTCAGGGCATATCAACATTATCAACTGTGCGCATCCTCAACCCTTGCAGACTAACTTGCCACAGACAGTTCAAAATATACAGCCCTTTGAGATACAGATCAACGGACGGACAAATGCAGAATAATAAAAACATCCCATGCTAAGGTCCTCCCAAAGGGTCACGAAGCAAAAGCGATACTTATAATATAATGTTCCAAAAATAAACAGATCTTCATCCTCCTAGGGTTTTATCCGGTACCCTAAATGAGCCCGGGGTCGGCTTTGGCTACTCCAAAATTTGGCGTAGGCACTATTTTTACGAAAGCGATTGCCATCTGAAGTTCTAAGCAGGAGAGAAAACAATACTTTGTTGGGGTTAGACCGGTTTCCTCACGATATTTTCGTTCATCGTGAACATATCGTTGATACATAAGTTTTTTTTAAATCATCCGTAGGTAGGTGCTGAGGTTTATAGTCACGACCTCCAGATGGAAAATCGCGTTCCTCACCGCTAGACTACAGTGGTTTAAAAAAATAAACGGGTAATTAAGGAAAAATCCCAACTTAAAACGCTATCACAGGCAATCTGCCGATACAAGATCACCACGAAACGCGTTGGCCAATCTTGCCCAAGATTAATTTAGTTGAGTCATGCGTTTTGCACTTCGCTTTCTGGGTCTCGTGCGGCGAGCCGGACATGGCATCTAATGAATTGATATTATGTTTATCAAAGTAGAAATACATATAGTTATGGTAGTAAAAACTGGTCGAAATTAATTCTCGTAACTGGGTAGCTTTAGTGGAGTCTGTGTTGATTTACTTAGTATACAGTCACGGATGTCAAAATTGTCCAAGAAAATTATGACGTTCATGTAAGACAATATGTTCAAATATTTGGCTCGGATCTGTATTTATTAAAAATAAGACTCGCCGGTGATCACGTCGCATTGTACGCGCTTCAGATAGAACTAATTAACAACATTTCATTTTTTTAAGTTGTCCATTATATGATTTGGTTCGATAGAAAATGAAATTTTAAGGTATACGTGTTTTTTTATTTCTCCCTAAATGTTTATTTTCATTCATAAATATCAAAATTAAAAGTAGTGAATTCCAATAGGTCGTAAGTAAAATATGATGTCATTATTATGCCTCTCTATGGCACCTGTCCACATCTTTCACTAACACGTTTACTGATTTTGTCCGAAACGAGTAAGAATAAAAATGGAAAAACCACTTTATTACGTTCAGATAAGATAATTACCGAAATGGTTTTCGATTTAGGCATCATTACATATTTTGAAATGTTGTCAATTGTCACTTTTTCTATGGGAAAATGAAATGACAGTTGAGCTGTCGTAACGTGCGTACGCCTTTTCGAATCGTATCATCTATAATTCCATTCGATCAGGTAACTTTTTACTTGATCACCTCTCTGTTTACACACTGATAGAAAAGTAACTTCCATATAAAAAATAACATGCTGGCACTTAAAGTGTAAACAATCCATAAGATTTGTATTTTTTAGGGTTCCGTACCCAAAGGGTTAAAACGGGACCCTATTTCTAAGGCTCCGTTGTCCGTCCGTCCGTCTGTCACCAGGCTGTATCTCATAAACCTTGATAGTCAGACAGTTGAAATTTTCACAAGTGATGTATAATAAATATTTAAGGGGGCTCCTATACAACAACGTGTTTTTTTGCCGTTTTTTATGTATAATGGTACGGAACCCTTCGTGCGCGAGTCCTCTGTTCCATTCTTCAACCCGCCATGTCATGAGTTGTCATAGTCGTACATATAGTATAAGTCCCACCGAGACATCAGATACGATGTAATATATAATTTCCAAGCATATTCAATGTCTCTTATGCCATAACATTATTGTAACTATGTATTGTACTAAACTACGTTTTAAAGTACTAATATGTGGCTGTACTTTACTAACGTAGGTATTCCATAATGATTATTGCACTACTTTTATATAATACTAGCTGCCCGCGCTGCTTCGCCCGCCTATACAACATAGAACGCAGGTAACCCACGGAATAAAATATAGCGTATATCCATCCAGAAAGTCCATTCTACATGCAGATGAAAAAATCTAATAGGATAAGCGGTCCCGGAGATTACCCAAAACATATAAACTTACAAAGCTACAATCTCAAGACAATTCCTATTTATAATAATAGTATAGCCACTAAAAATTTACTTTGCCAAACATAGCTTAAATTAAAAATAAAGTTATATGCAAGATTCGAAATCAGAAGTCATCTTTTAGTAAATAGCCGAAACGTTCTAAATGTTCCGCGTGACGTTGTCACCTACTTTCGTGACTTTGTCAACGTAAGCTATTCTCATTCCGTCGCGACAGTTTGTCTATCACTATCACCTTTTATATTCGATTACGGAGGAAAAAAGGAATTGAAATAATGGGTAAGGAGCAAATTCTTGGCCAGTAGTTAGCGTCGTTAATTGGTAGTAGTTAAACAGTTCCGTTGTGACACGAAAATTAACCATAGAAAATGTATGGCTAATTTTCGTGTCACAACGGAACTTTTTAACTACTATCTAGGCTATTACTATTAATTAGGCTAACTACTGGCCAAGAATTTGGTCCTCACCCTAATATCGGCAATAAATGTGACATATGTTAAATCGTAATCTGCTTTGTATTGCGTGTAACACCAATTTAGTGTTATGGATAACACACAAAGTATCACAAAAGTAACAAACCCAAAACAAAACGTGACACAAAATCAGACAAAGGTTAAAAAAACAGTAATTACACCACTCTGTTACAGGGTAAATAAACTAAAATCGCAAGTTTATCGTCCTCAACTTCGTCTTGCGAAAAGATTGCTATCGGAAACACTGTGTACTAAGATTAAGACACATTTAAGTTACTGATTTATCTCTTAGACTATTAACGGACACTTATATCATGTATTATGTATAGTAATAATTATTATAATAGCGCCACCGAAATCAGCAGTGATTACGGACATAATAGCGCGATAACAATTGTTATACAATCAGTTATGGTGCAAAAAAAGAAATACATTTCACTTTCTTCCAACCTTTTTAGGTCATGTTTCATCGCTGTATTAAAAACAATTGCATACAACTGTCTTGAGTGTTCGCAGTTGACTCAGATTGAGGCGTTGGTCTCAGACGGTCCTGAACGCAATTTGCCTAGTTGGAGTTTTGCCCACATTGCAGTTTGACCACCGAGCATTATGCCTAAAACGCAAAGTGACCACTTATAGGTAGGTTAGGTTTCTTCAGATGCCCGAAGGGCAAACAGACCAGAAATAGGAGCCCCGCTCCGCGGGGCTCCGTCAATATCGCTAACGTAGCCTCAAAACGACGAAAATGTGATTTAGGCATTTTGCGTTTTAGGCATAATGCTCGGTGGTCAAACTGCAATGTGGGCAAAACTCCAACTAGGCAAATTGCGTTCAGGACCGTTTGAGACCAACCCAGATTGAGGACTAGGATGAGGCTATTTTGGGGCCAGAAATTACCTCACGCTCACACACGTTTGATTATTTATTTATTTTATCGTATGGCAAGACAAGTCGCTTACTGAAATAACATATCACTTTACTTATACTTATTCTAAATGAAAAAAAAAACCTTTCGGCTGCTGTTTTGTTGCCAGTGAATAACTACACAGCAAATTAACTGAGTCGATAACTGCTTTCGATTTTATTGTATTAAGTAGGTACTCAGTGTGCAACGACACGTTCACTACGGTTCTATAAAAGAATGGTGATACGTTGATAACTGATGATAAAAAAGGATAACATGGTTAGGAAAACAATTTAAAATGTTGTCCAAGTTTACAATCCGCCGACATATTTGCAGGGGATGTTTACACAGACAACGTTGTAGCAAGTCATTGTTAGTTTATGTTTATAGTGGGACATTTTAACGCTTTTAACTACAGTGGTTTCAGTCATAAACAAAGTAAACAAAGCATGCAAACAAATCGATATACCTAATTAATGATCTTAGTTAATACTATTAAATGATCGGCTATTTCTACATTAAGGGGCTCCCATAATTGGCGTATGGGATCGTACCTTCGATCTGAATCTCTTAGTTTTCTTAGGTTTTTTGTAGCTTATTATGTTAACAACAACGGCTTTAAGCAATATAGTATCCCATATTTACTTCAAAGTTCATTGTTTTCGAGATATTTGGCATCAAAATTGAACATGCACAGCATTATACTCAAATCATTGCTTTGTAATGTGCATGAAATGTTTTAATAAGTTACCAAAAAGTTTAAAGGAGCTGCCACTTCATCAATTTAGAAAGAAGTTAAAGCATGTACTCGCTGAAAAACAGTATTACAGTGTAAAGGACTTTCTATCGCAAAATGGAATGTTAGCATAATACTTAGCCAAATTTTGCATGCTAGTATTTAATATACATTATAGCAGAATAAGCAACCTATTGTCTATGTACCACCTAAGGACACTGTAAAAAAACTACTTATTCTATGCAAATAAAATCTTTATCTTTATCTTTATCTAACAATTTTAGGCCAAAAAACCGGTTTCTGGCCATAACTTTTGTGTTAATTGGTTTAAAATGAAAACCCTGGACCAGTTTTTAGGGACGTCACAGACGAACCCAAACATGTAGATTTCGTATGTGTTAGATCTTACACGTCAATAGAGATACAAAATAAGTGTTATTTTAGACAATGTTTAAAAAGATCATACAAAATTAAGTATTCATTTCTTTCTAAATCCGGCAGACAAAAATGGAGACAAAAGATTGAAGAACCGATAACCGTTTGATTTATACTTCTAACTGTAGTGCAAAAGTAGGAGATACGATTCAAAACTTGTCAACAATCGATGGGAACCTCGGGTAGCCCCTTAATGTCTAGGATAAAAGACAAAAACTACAACTTTTCGTTCGCTTTCAATACATAACCTTATTTGACATTCGCAAGCTAATGGCGTGATATTTTAAGAAACTTCTGTAAAGAGTAATTCTAATTATTCCAGTGTATATAAGTCTATTCTAGGAAAGAGGAATTTTGCACAGATGAAAAGCCAATTTATCAAAGTTTTTACATAAGTTTCTTAAAATATCCCGCCGCTATCCCGCCGTTATCCCGCGAATGTCAACTAAACACGTCTATATTTTAAGGCAAATAATAGCATAAACTTTACATACATACGTTTTTAAGGCTACATTGCTGATCATAAGTCTATATTTATTTAGGTACCCAAATACAGGGTGATTTCGGGATCGTGATCCCAACCCTTTTTTTTCTGACTCAGTAAATGATTGCGATGCTACCTGTATTTATTTTAATTGAAACAAAGATGATTCGTTATTTACGTATTTTTATTTAAAAATTATTATTGACTCAAAATGCGTGGTAAAAAACTTTTAATATTACACCTTTTTAGAAAACAAACTCTCTGATAGAAGTCCATGCACTTGACATAAGTTTTCGTGGGAAATAGTAGGGTGGCCATGATCTCGAATTATCGCAGTTTTTTTTGCTGACTAAAATAAGTCGCTGGTGTACTGTTAGTCCTAACCTATCGTGATCCTTAGGAGAAAGTAAGTTGAATGCTTCTTTCTTGCTCCACGAACCCGTAATCACCCTGTATATCGTCGTCTAAGCACAAGTATCCTTAGTTTGCGATTATTCCATTACTTACCGAAGGCGGTAAACGATGTCTCAGATCGCAGGTTAGACCTCCAAGCTCAACGCAAGGGCGATAAATATTACAATACAAGAAAGCCTCCGTTCTTTATTAACGCCTGTGATTTCACAAAATTTTACGCCTTCCCCTGACCAGGAAGTGGGGGTTTTCCACACGCTTAGGCGATAATTGGCACTTTAAGGCCCGATGATGTAAATGTAAATATGATATCTAGCCAAGTTGATCGTCGGCTCAGATCTAAGCTATTACCATCAGAATATATGGTAGTATTACGGTCACATTAGCGTCACAGATATAGCGGTTACGCGACAGGTCGCATAACAGTCGCGGACGGAACCAGAACTGGTACAAGCGAGATCACTTCTCGTAATTGTAAAGATCGTTTACATTTGGAGGTTCAGCGAAGTTAAGCGAACAGAGTTTTTGAAACAATATAATGCGTCTGTTTATAATAATATGGTTTTTTTTTAGTTGTAATCTTGAGGCTTTTCTGCAGGGAGATCAGTGTTTCGAAACATGATTAAGCAATTTTCGCTCGATAGAAATAAATCACGAACATAGCTCTGAAAGGGTCTAAAATACTATGATGGCTTCTAAAAAAAAAAAAAAAAGCTAAAAATATTATAATGGCTTCTAAAAATCGGCTATATCATTTTTGAGGGAGCTCAGTGTTTACTTTTTTATTTATCTAAACGGCCGAAAAATTAAAATTAAAAAAACATGATATCCGCTTCCGAACACGCACTTCCATCTCGCTCACGCTTATGCTCAGCGAGAGGGAGAGAAGACAATGAACCTACGGCGCCTAAACATCGAATGAGATTTTGTACGTACTTCAATATTTTATAAGCCTTTATTTAACTTGTAGTGCAATGTAGCAGATTTTTCTAATCTTGCTGGTCGAATTAAAGAAGTCCCTGAAGCCCAATCGAGTTGCAACTTTGTAAAATTATGTAATTTGGATGACAATGCAATAACATGGTAGGTACAGTCAGCGGCATAATATATACTCAGTAGCAGCTATAGAGTAGCCAAATATTTTGTAACACACCTTTATTCTTACAATAATATTATACACGGTGTTCCCGGGAATTTCCGTTAACTTCGGCATATTGGAGATTGTAGAATACATTAGATAAATTAAAAATATTGTAGATATAAAAACAAGGCAAAACTGCAAAGGAAACTACCACGTCTTGTTTAAAAAATGTAATGTATTAAAATGTAATGTAATTAAAATGTGATGTATAAATATTTAAGTTTAACATGTACAGGTAATCCTGTACGTGTTAAACTGTACGTTTAACGTAAGTATAGATTACAATTTTAGTTCTTAGTAATAGTATAGTGAGTTTAAAAAATATAAAAAGAGTGCTGTCTTCGCCACCAAACTGCTTCGCAGTTTGGCGAAAATAATCCATGTATTTGTAACTATAGCTCTTGTGAAATAAATAAATAAATAAAAAAATACAGAAACAAATTAGCATAATAATTTCTTGAAAAAAAACATTTTTTATTGTACAAAATAATTTAATGCAGCATTAACAGGTATTGTCTTATTGTACAAAGGTTCAAGACCAGAAGGTCCAAGAAGATAAATTAAATAAAAAAAATGTGCCTACAAGGCAGTTTTTGCCTAATATCGAACGAATTCACTTGGTAAACCTTCTTGTAGTGTAAAGGAAATTTACATCATTTAAAAAGCTGTTATGACATCACAGTTAAAAGCCGTTACACTGCACTGGTTAAATCAGCAAATCTGATTAAATTAAAATATTGAATATCTTGATAACAGTAAGAGTTAAGATACTACTGTCTTGGAGAAATTAACTTTATTTTATCTAACCTATGCCCCCTTGCAATTCACGGAAATTGCCAAAAACACGTTGTAGACGAGTACCGAAATATTTGGCTACCTTGTCTGCTACTAACTATATGACGCTGACTGTACCACAAACCTGGTTTACCATGTACTCTTCAATCACACAAGATTACCCCGTCGTGGCTGAGGTCATTGGACCGAGTTGGTGGCTAATGCAAAAAAATACAGTCGGCAACATGTTGTACCAAAAATTTTTTTTTTGTCTGAAACATTTTTTTCACTTAACATCGTAATTGTGTTTTAGCTAATATTTAACCTAAGGTTCAATGAATAGTAAACATTGGGAAGAAACAATGGGGTATACGTGAGACCGTCTGCGCGCCTTGACCGCGCGAACAATCGCCGTTTACGTGTGAGCATTATTATTTTATAATGAGCTTGTGAGCACATTTGCTCTCAACCCTCAATTTACAAAAATACTCTCACTGATATTTGTTCCATTCTAAATAATTTACAAAAGAAAAGTTGATGTAGGCAATCGAAATTCATTACAACGACAACAAATAAACAAATTCTTTTTTGGAATTGCAATGCGCTAGCGAATATAAGCCTCGATCGTTTCACACCCCCTTTTGGTTACACCCTGTATACAACTAGTATTATGAAAGTTTTAAAATTGGAATTGTTTTATATATTTATAAATTTCTGTAAATAATTGTATTGTTGTAATTGTTTTCTATGTATTTAAGTAATTATATATATTAAGAGTCCGCAGTAAGCTCGATTCTCCATACAAGCGTAGTTACGCTCTCATTTTAAAACTATGTGTTGGATTGTAACGAAACTTTGCATGTTCAATGAAATAAGGTATATCTATGTCTGAAATTAGTTTACGTAGCTTCAGATACCATAATAAAAAAAATACAGCGAATTTAAGTTTTTCATACAAAACCTGTTTTTGCTGTATTTACTTTGTTTTATAAATTGGAACCATATAAACTAATTACAGACATAGATATACCTCATGTCATTGTATATGCAAAGTTTCGTCACAATCCAACACGTAGTTTTAAAATGAGAGCGTAACTACGTTTGTATGGGAAGGTGAAATTCGGCCGAGCTTACTGCGGCCTCTTAAATATATCCTCATCTAGTACCCATAATACGAGCCGTATTGAGGTTACTATGAGCCTAGTTCGATTTGTGTAAAATTGTCCCCTGAATATTTATTTATTTATTACATAGGTCTACAATCAAAATCACTTTTAACCATGAATATAACTATATGGCCCCCGTTATATTTATATTTCATTACATATTGTTAGTTTTTAATTATAGTTATTAATAATTAGAGATAACTATGAGCGTACAAACTCAATGCGTGCACTCAATAATAGTGTGTTATTAAGTTTCTATTCGAGCGCGTTGAACTCTTTTGTTCAGAATTTTCGACTTGCGCGTGCGATTTTCAGGAGACATCTTTTAATCTTCCACACCGTTTTCATACTTAATAATGTATTAGAAAGAGCGCATAGTACACATTGAAATGCAAATTATGTGCAAGATTTTATTATCTTGTTTCAAGATATATTAATAGGCCATTAGTAATTTATTTTAGATTCAAGTAATATTTTTGTAATTTTTTCTCCGAATCGGACTGTATATTTACCGAGAAATGTTATTTCCGGGATTCCGGATCGAGGATGTGTCTTCAATTTTGGACATCAACAATGTCATCGAAATTACTGGTGATGAATTATCAAGTTATTTTTAGTAATAAATTACTATGGTAAAAAGTAATTACATTCTTATTTCCTCATTTTGAACCGGCCGGTAATCCCGGACATCGACTTTCGCTTTCTCAATGCCGCCTTTTTATGAATAGCGTACACAATAATTACACATTATTATATTGACCTTACAATTGAGGACTTGTATTACCAAGTATGTTGCCATGGCAACGTAGGACTTAAAATGGTGATGAGGGTTTATAAAACGAAGGTGAAATACGATTATAAAGGGCTTAATTTGGTTGAATCTCTTTTATACCGTAATATTAAATCGTAATACATAGTAATATTAAAAACGCACTGAATCTGTCTGGATATAGTAGTAGACTATAGATATTTAAAGGATAATATGTATCCTCAGGGTGTTCAAAAATATCTGAACATGCACTCTATGACTTTTATAATAAAGTCGTGTTCAGATGTTTATGAACACCTTGACTGCTTAGATGTATGTGATGGAGACTGCTACGGAAGTGGTAACTATTGTCAACAACGATGATTTTCGCATAGTTTCAAGTTAAGGCGCCGTAAAGGCCGAAACGCACTGAGCGGTGGCGGAGCGGCGCGGTTGTTATGCTCGAGCTAATATGAAAGGGTCCGCACAGAATACCGCGCCGCTCTGTGCGGATCCGTTCATGCAGTTGAACCCGCGGGATGAAACCATGTCCATTCTGTACAGATGTTTTTTTTATTTATTATGATGGGTAGTTCTCGAGATTAGCCATTACATACAAACTTACACTGCTACAAACTCACAGACATTTCTACTTTATTGCCGGATTTACATTCAACCGAAGTGGGCAGGGAAGTGGGCAGGACGGGCGTAATACCGCATTATACGCCCGTCCTGCCCACTTCTGAATGTAAATCCCGCATATGATTATGATACATATTAGTATAGAGGTATAGATTATGTTATATGTCATAAAACAAAGATTTTACATATATGGTACAACACATATTAAAGTAGGCTCCATGGCTTATTATGGGTGCAAGATGACGATATTTTTTAGATACAAGTACATAATTGAACCTATTTTTTTTCGTATATTGCGTGATAAAATTGAAATTGAAATTATTTATTTATTTGTTTATTTATTTATTTATTTATTTAACTATGAAACAAACGGTCGTACAAAAAATATTGATACAATTTATTTCTTAATCTAGACCTATAGTTTCCATTTTTATTAAACATATCTTTATACAAACACGAAAAAGTACCTATCCTGGATCAAGTTAAGCCTAATCTGATCAGTAAGAAGTTATAGATAATTAGTAAAAACAGTTTCACAGAAAAACTCAGTGAAAGGAAACGTGTTCTACGTATTTAACAACTTTTAACAATTTTGAGTAAGTATCGACAAACATGACGTATAGTTATTAATACTTTTGTATATTGACAGATAACGTAAAGATTTACATACTACTAGTCCTAAATAATTTTTTTATTGAACTTATGGTACAGTTAAATATATCTAAATTTTTTACAATGTTATTTTCATTATAGAGTGCACATGCCCGCTTAATAAATATATTTTTAGAATAGTTAGTTATACTATATGGAATGGAGAATAAATGCTTGTATCTGAGACGACATCGGCGTTCTTTATTACCTGGAACTCTTATACATATATCTTTCAACAAGCTAGGGGCATCAATATGACTATTTATTATTTTATATAATAGCACAGAATCAACACAGTCTCTCCGACACTCAAGCGACTGCATTTTATGTCGGTTTAAGGATTCCACATAATCTTTGTATTCAATACCGCATTTGAAATCAAGGGATTTTTGGAACTTTTTCTGCAATCTCTCTATCCTATCCATATGAATGCTGTAATGGGGTTTCCAAACAGCACATGCAAACTCAAGCCGACTTCGTACATAACTGTTATAAAGAATTTTCAGTGTTATGGTATTCCTGAAAGGTTTACCAATTCGCAGGATCATACCTAATTGTTTAAAAGACTTAGCTAGGATGGAATCTATATGAGGTATAAATGATAATTTGTCGTCCATGACTACTTGTAATTAAAGTAAGACGATGTTTTTTTTCTAGAAAAACTAATTACATTACATTTATCTATGTTTAAAAACAAATTATTATCTCTGCAAAAGCTCTCAAAATTACAAAGATCATTCTGTAACAGTTCGCAATCAGAAGAATTGCGAATAACTTTATAAATTTTTGCATCGTCGGCATAAAGAAGAACACAGGAGTGGGAGATACATTTTACGATATCGTTAATATATAACGTAAACAATAGAGGCCCCAAATGGGAGCCTTGAGGGACACCGGAGCTGATATATTTACTTTGAGAGGTAAACCCTGATACTACCACCGACTGTGTGCGATTTTCTACATATGACTTGATCCAACGAAACAAATCACCATGTATACCGAGTTCCCAGAGCGTATTTGCGTAGATACAGTACAGGGATGTCAAATAGGTATTTCATGGTCATATGTACGTATCTAGCTCGCATGCCAGCGTGCAAATATGAAGAGGTCAATTAAATTCTGATAAAAGTTAAAATAAATACAATTTCAAATTTAAATAATATAGGCATAATCATAATAATTGTCAAAGAGGCACAAAAAATAAATTATTTAAAAATAAAATTTAAAACTAAATAACGTCAATTATAATTATTTATGGTCGAGATACGCCTTTACACTGTAAAAACACCGCTCTAAAGGCCAATTTGTCAAATTGCGTTTAAAGGCGTTTCCCTCTAACATCTTTATTTGCTCTGGAAGGTGGTTATAAATGCAAATGCACATATTGAATACGTTCTTCTTGTACATTATTTTATGACTACAAGGGTGATATAAAAGGTTCATTATCTTGACCCGTGTTGTGTTGTGTTGTGTTGTGTTGACCCTCTCGAGAACTTCGCCACGTGTTTTGAAGTACGAGAGATGGGATCTGTCAAAATTACACATTTCTCTTATGTACAGGCAAAGGCAGAATTTTATACTTTTTGAAAAGTGGTACACAACTTTCATCCCACCATGAGTTACTGATGACTCTGACACACTTTTTTTGTATCTTAAAGACTCTGTCCACTTCTACTCCGTTTCCCCACAATATCAACCCATAACCAAGGACAGATGACACATAATTGTTTTCCTTCTTTCAAAATAAGCCGTACCTAAGTATACTTATATATTTCACTCTTGTGATCGGCCGCAGATAGTATACTATAATGCAATTGTTCTAGCACCGTAATAACTTTAACCGACTTTGAATGAGTTACATAATTCGTATTCATTTTAATGTATGATTGTGTAAATGTAACTACGAGTATAAATAATAGGTGCACGTTATTAGCAAATATCTGAAGAAATTCTTACAAAAGATGATATTAAAAATTGGGCCTTTTATTTTTGATGATTCAACGTCCAATAATGGGAAAAGGACGAAAAAAACGACAAATTGCGAACAGCTACTAACCGCATATATGATAGACAAGCTTCCGCCCGCGACTTCGTCTGCCTGGACCCGGGATAAAAACTATCCTAATTTTAATCCAGGCTATAAACTATCTTCGTGCTAAATTCCATCCAAATGGATTGAGCCGTTTGGGCGTGATTGGGTAACATCTAAACATCCAAACATCTAAACATCCAAACATCTAAACATCCAAACATCTAAACATCCAAACATCTAAACATCCAAACATCTAAACATCTAAACATCTAAACTTTCGCATTTATAATATAGTAGGATCACAACGAATTTCACAGATTTTTTCAATCCTATCCTAGTGTATGTTGTTAAGGGAAAATACTTCACTGTCGGATACAAGGTCACCCATCTTTTAGTATGTTGTTGCATGTCTCCTGCACACCTAAACTGCCGGGAGACAGTCAGTCTCTAAAGATTCAATCTCCAGAGGAATAACGTCATCAAAATCGCCGCGTGCGCTCTTGGAAAAGTGTCTATTACATCCAAAGTAAGTGAAGTACGTATTCAAATACATACGCAAGTTTAAGAACTATATGTAAAAGTATGAAGAAGTAAAATAAAAATCTACATTTAGCACTGAGATAAAATAAGGTGACATTAATTTATTGTCAAAGACTGTGTACAAATCACATCTTAAAAATAAAGTCCAACAGTTTGCCCATTTCAAGCGTGCAATTGTATAACACAGCACGCTATTTAATAAAGTTGCAGCATACGTCATAAAGTGCAAGGCGGTCATTAAATTTTCGTCACTCGCAAGTGGGACATCACTCCGAGATCGTTGACCCATTTTTTGCGACTTGTCCGCATAAATTGGCCAAGTCACGGTTACGAAGCAAAGTGGGGCCAGTTATTAGCAGGTTTAAAGGTGATTTTATGAGTAACGTTATTTTGAACAAGTTGACTTAGACAAGCAAATAAGCATACGGCCTGTTTGTAAGCAGAAACTCTTAGATTTCATTTTAATATGTTATTCTAAATATGCTTTATTCAAGAATCAGATAATCTTTCCACCCGGAAGTAATTATGTAGATTTAAATGAAGCATGCATTGTCTTTTTTGGTATGATTTATCTTGAATATTATAGAGCAAATGTAAATGACCTCTTTCTCGAAGTTGGAGACTTCGAGAAAGAGGTCAATCGTCGAATCCGACTCGGCTGGGCAGCGTTCGGGAAGCTACGGCAAATCTTTTCGTCCAATATTCCGCAGTGTCTCAAGACGAAAGTCCAGTGTGTGTTGCCAGTGATGACATATGGCACTGAAACGTGGTCGCTTACTATGGGCCTCATAAGAAGGCTCAAAGTCACCCAAAGGGCAATGGAGAGGGCCATGTTGGGAGTTTCTCTGCGTGACCGCATCAGAAATGAGGCTATCCGCAGCAGAACCAAGGTAACCGATATAGCCCTCCGGATCGCTAAACTTAAGTGGCAGTGGGCGGGGCACATAGCACGTAGAACCGATGGCCGTTGGGGCGGAAAGGTTCTCGAGTGGCGACCACGTACCGGAAGGCGCAGCGTGGGTAGGCCCCCGACAAGGTGGACTGATGACCTGGTAAAGGTTGCGGGAGTCCGCTGGATGCGGGTGGCGCGGGATCGGTCACTTTGGCACTCTTTGGGCCCATGTCCAGCAGTGGACGTCTTTCGGCTGATATGATGATGATGATGAATGTAAATGAACCAGACAAAAATATTTATGAATATTTTTTCTGACTTTTCAGCTGCTGGTTAATTTATCGTTTTTATGATCACTGAAATTTTGTCGGATTCTGCCGCTGGGTAACTATTTAATTGATAATATATCCGTTACACATAAAACAAAATGTTTTTCCATACAGTACATTGACTGCGTGCGAGCTGCATCGCGGCGAGACTATTCGTCTCTTTCTAATTAACGCTTAGAAACATAAATCCATATCTGACATACAAACATTCTCATTATAATAATTGTATGCGTCATATACATTCTCCGTACGCAAAACATACATAATAAAGACCTTTAAAAGTTACTTCACCATGGTCTTGTGCGTGGTTAAATTTGCGTAGCACAACGATAAACACGGCACGCAAACACGGGCAATGTTCCGGGCTTTGTGCTGACAAACAGACAGACGGACGGCCTCGGGCAAACTGTTGGTGAATTCAAGTTTCTACTGATCATAGCTATTCTGTAACTTATTTTAACCATCCCTCACCGTTCACCTGACGTGCGTGTATCCCAAATACGTGCCTTAAACCCGGTATGTTCGAACTAAACGGCTGCCTGGCATCGTTTTGACACCCCGCCCCCATCCCCGCATAATGGCAATGGCACCCTTAAACTTCTATGGTTATTTCGTTCTCTGCTTGACAAAAGGAAAGTTTAATGTAGGCATGATATAGGTATTTATGATACAAGTGCCGAAAATAGGAAATTCGCAACGAGTGGTGATAAATTAAAACACGACCGAAGTGAGTGTTTTAAATGGAAACGAGTTGCGAATTACCTATTCGCACGTGTATCGTACAACGTTTTACTGTACATATGGCTGTTTAAAGTTTCGACATATGCACGGAAAGTGCTCTTTTCCGCACTAGTAGCAACCATATGTACAGTAAATAAGTTTTTTTTTTCTGGCTGTTCATCGCTTTTTATAGGGTTCCGTACCCAAAGGGTAAAAACAGGACCCTATTACTAAGACTCCGCTGTCTGTCTGTCTGTCCGTCTGTCATCAGGCTGTATTTCATGAACCGTGATAGTAAGACAGTTGAAATTTTCACAGATGATGTATTTATGTTGCCGCTATAACAAACAAACACTAAAAACCGGCCAACTGGGAGTCGGTGGGGTTCCCATACAACAGACATGATACTTTTGCCGTTTTAATAAATAATGGTACGGAACCCTTTGTGCGCGATTCCGACTCGCACTTGGCCGGGCTTTTCCTGACACACCGCACAGCTCTGGTGGATACCTACTCATCCCTGGGGAACGACCATGAGCCCTGGCACGCGCGGGACACTTCGCGATTTACGTTCATCGCTACAAGTACATGCCGGTGCCCCAACGTTGGGGAACCGGCATGTACTTGTAGCGATGAACGTCAACTTCGTCGTCGACGACGTCAGAGGGTTATAAATCTTAATGTTTTGGCTGAGAAAAAAGCGCCTTTTGTAAAAATCAAAGGGTCCCTTCTGTACTTGTACTATTATCTATTCTGTGGCCATGGGAGGATGGTGATGCTTGTTTGCCACCCTCGGATATTAAAAGAGGAGTTACAGTATACCGTGTGTCGGTCTAGGAGCGAGTTCAGCTGCCCATGACTACCATCCGGCGTTTCTCTCGCCTTGAGCGCTCGTTGGCATGCGCAAGCGCTGGCGGTTACTTCACGGCCTTGCCGACACTTACATACATAATACGAGTATCATATGTTGATATACATTTTATTGAAGCTTTAAGCGGCAATTACACTTCGTCGTTCGCCGCATGCTGCATGCGGCGAACGACGATGACGACAATGGTGGCATGTTAGTCGGCCGCATTCGGCGATCGACAGCTGCCAACGCTTAGTAGTAGGCGGACAGACTAGAGTAAGACGACGTTTGTTGGCTTAAGTAGTTTTATTGAATTTATTTATACACCCGACCCGTGTGGTGTCGGGTTAGAATTTCACCACCCTCTTTCTTCCCGTGGGTGTCGTAAAAGTCGACTAAGGGACCAGGGTTGAAGTGTGTTGTGGGCGATGGGCTAGCAACCTATCACTGCAATATCACATTTAGTCGATCTTTTATTCCCACATTTATGCGAAAAGTGGCGCTGGAACATACGTTTCATGTGCTCTGCCTACCCCTTTTGGGAATAAAGGCGTGAATGTATGTATGTATTGTACAAGGGGTGTTCACGGAACTTTTCGAAAGGACTTTAGGACAATTCAACTGCGTTGTTTTCCCATACAAAAAGTTACGTATTGGTGAGGTAGGGCACAGCGAAATGTCATCCCGCTCGAATTTGGAGCAGCCCAACTGGGGAAGTACCCCCGCCTTGCAGAAGACCACAGCCATAATAACACTACTAGTTGCTCTGTAGTAGTGTTGTGTTCCTGGTGGTGAGCAAGGTCGCCAGAGCTCCCGAGGATGCGGTGTTGAGAGCGAGGGAACTTGTTCCTTCAGCTGGCAACGCGGCGAATCCTCAAACATATTAAGGGTCGGCAACGCCCATGTTACTCCTTTGGAGTTACATGCGTCTATAGGCTGCGGTGTCCGCTTACCATCAGGCGGGCCGTACGCTTGTTTGACACCCTCTTTGTATAAAAAAAGTGACATTGAGACCTACCCGGCGCACGATGCGCTACGTGGACGACCTGCTAGACTTGGATATCGCTTTCACACAATTTTTCAAATCAATAAAGTGTCGACTACTTGCTTACGACTCCCCTGGAGTCGCAGGCATCCATAGGCTACGGTATCTGTGCTCTATCAGTCAAGTGCTTGGTAGTGGTATTAAAAAAAGTTTTGTTAATGTGCTCTAATAATATGATACCATGTTGAAGCAGGTCAAATCGATCGAACCTTGCGGTTTTCCTCATTGTCATATTCATGTACCTATTTCCTGTATGTGATTTGGATTACAATACTCATCTATAGAATGTATAATGTCGTAAAATTATTATATTTATGATATCCTCGCTTCCTCCCTCTTTTCTTCACCCTAGCGAAATGCAAAACGCACGAAATCAGAGATTGTTTACGGTTCTAGATAGAAAAGGTTAGATATAGTGTGGCCTATTTTACTCTCTGCTTCAACTATGCATTATTCTTTGGTGATGTAGAAAGGTTATCGCTTGTCGGTGTGACGTCACGCGAAACTTTAACGGGCTATACCTATCTTCATATTTTTTTGTTTTATTAACAAACAAAAAAATACGTGTCCAATATTTTTTGAAAATCTGAATAGCGGACTAATTAATTATTTTTTACTAGGAAAGTACCCAATTGTCTTTCTACGCTTACATCAACACACGATTCATTTAACGCTGCCACGTGAAAGTTAACCCTTCTCACGTTATAATATTTATAATCTGCACCAAATGGAGCAGATTATAAATATTGAGGAATAAGTAACGAGGAGTCACGCGACATTCAAATCAATCACATATGTCATTCGATATCGAAGGTCTTTTAACTAGGACGAGGGTTTGGCCCACTTCGGGCGTATGACCAAATGTTTGGCCAAAATGGCGCGTGCGTCAAATACTGGCACTAGGAATTACATTTGAGATTTGTTGAGTCTGCCGAATTGCATCAAAATATTCAAAATCATTCATTTAAAAAGCGGCTCTACCGTCCGAGGTTCTAAAAGATTCAATTTCCACTGACAATTTTATAAAAAAACATAGGTATATTATTAATATTCTTATACGTAATCATTAAAGGATTGACCTAACCGGGGCTTGACGCGTAGGCGTTTCTAAAGTTTAACACATTGTGTAATCTCCGGAACAACTCATCCGATTTCCTTTTTTTTTCTCACCGATACCTAGAATTGCAGTATTTTATCTCGTGGCTTTGCCTGTGCTTTTTGTAACACGCGGGTGGAGGCACGCGGGTAATTCCTATGAATTGTGATATATCTTATACTATTAAACAAGCAATATTTGTATATAAATATATACCTACCTATATATATATTTGTAATCAAGTGCTCGAAACCGGCTCTAACGATTTCAATGAAATTTGGAATGTAGATATTTACGACGGCGAAAAACCGATCTAGCTAGGTCTCTTGCCTGGGAAAACTCGTAAAATCCGTTTTTTTTAAACTTTACCCGAGCAGAGCTAGGTCGGCCATGGGGACTTTTATTTTATTCCGTAAAACTATTTTGTACTTTTTTTGTATAAAGCCAGTTTTTTTTTTTTAATTTATTGAAGTGAAGACATTCTTGAATCAAGGAAGTATTCATTTAACGAATTAATAGTCATCTTTATTCTGCAAGCAGATGCTGCGACCTTCTGTCCGCATCGAAATAGGACCACTGTCGAGTAGGAACGCCGATACAAACTCAAAATTTTCTATTTATCTACGTATTATCGTATGAGAATACTTTTGATGGTTCAAAATAGCTTCTGTCATCATCTCTTCGCTTAAAACCATGCTTCGTTATTGGTTTACTATACAACCCGATCGAATTATTAACTCCGTACCTGCTCCTATATTTCAACGAGCGCCAGTTACACAGTTAATCGGGCAGCGCTTGCACCGCCTTTATTAGCTTGTATAGTACAAGAGCCGACCGCCGTTCAGCAAAGGTCGTTTGCGCAATGCTTGCGGCACACTGACCCGCCGTCGGTGTTATGTCACGAACCTGCCGACAGACACACTGGAAAGCTGCTATGATAAAATACCGGATAAATGAGGAGTTTCATTTGAGTACAATTAGTTGCATGGAATTTGGGTGGCATCCTCTTTGGGGTTCGTTGTTTTAACCCTTAATTTGGCAGTGTCCATCCGGCTATACAAACTCTTTGGCAGTCTTTTTTTTGCCTGACTTCGTTGGGACTGTTCTACGTCACGGAGGCTTGAACTATGGACTTTCGCAATATTTTCTCAAAATAAGGGTGGCCAAGGAAATATCTCAGTTTTGAATGTCTGACAAATACCCTAACGTAAATTCAGGTAATAATGTCGACCATAACGCCAACTACAGTAGAAATTTGATAACGCGTGTTTTTATTTGAAATACCTAATTTAATATTTATGAAAGTCTTCAAGTAAAAATGTAATTGACGGGACCGTCAATTACAGATTAAAATATGTTATAATCTTTAAAAAAAGATAAATAAACTAGCAAAAAGTAGCTAATACTTAATAAAATTAGTTTACGTATATAGACTTTAATAGTGTGTTAATTATTTTTCATTTCCTTGCTGTTTTATTATAACATAAATTACAATTTTATATAATGAATGGAACTATAGGTTTGTTCAAGTAACAAGATATTTCTCTTCTTTCTGTATGTGACCATTTCTTTCCTAAATGAATTTGAAAAAAGGTTGGACCATAATTGTGTTTAACCATAAGTACCTTAGTTTACGGAACACAAATACTGACGTAGGTGCTCGTATGTATATTCATTATCGAAGTTCGTTTTCCTATCAAAGCTAAACCCTTGGGCAAGAACGAATATGCAAGTTCCCTAGCTTGGTGTAGTACTCCAAGCAAAATACGGTTTTGAAAAACATTAATTTATAATAGCGTTTTTATGTTCATTTCATTTTAAAATGTTATTCTAAGATGCTTTATATTCAAGAATCCGGCAAACTTTCCACTCGGAAGCAATTAAGTAGATTTAGATTTATATATAAATCATGCGTTGTCTTTTTTTATAAGATTTATCTTGAATATTATAGAGCAAATGTTAATGAAGCAAAATAAACGCAAAAATATTTATTAATATTTTTTCTGGCTTTTCAGTAGCTAGTTGATTTATCATGTTTTTGATGTCTGAAATTTTGTCGAATTCGGTCGCTGGGTGACTATTTAATTGATAATAAATTCGTTACACAGAAAAAATAAGCTGTTATAAATTATTTCCAAAATTGACATATTTTTCCATACAAGTTGTCAGTTCAAAGCCTGGACTATAGATGGAGGACAGTAAGACTTTTTATTAAAACCAAACATCGTCAGTGTGCGTACATATGCGAAACTCAATCTGTCAAGTTCCCTTGCGATTAATAAAAAATAAACAAATGAAATTAGTCACAGTAAACATGAAGTTTGTCACAACAGCTGACTTGCGCACGTTCGTTGTATAGCTTCGTGTGCGCTTGTTTGCGATTTCTTTGTCTGGTGAGTAGGGTTGGCACTTGACGATTGTGAATATCCGAAGTCTGTGAGGTTGTAGCTTTATGAGTAGGGGTAATCTGTCTGGGGTCTCTGAAACTAAGCATCCAATTTAAAAAATATTTCACTAGGTTATAGAATGGACCTTCCAGAGACAGGATATAATACATATTTTATCTCAGTTACTACACTTTTATACCAATCACGACACTCTTTAATAGCTTCCTTTTATGATTTTTTTTTTTTAATTATTTGATTAATCATCATCATCCTCCTAGCGTTATTCCCGGTTGTGCCCCTAAGGAACCCAGGGTCCGCTTTGACACCTAATCCCAAGATTTGGCTTAGGCACTAGTTTTACGAAAGCGACTGCCATCTGACCTTCCAATCCAGAGGGAAAACTAGACCTTATTGGGATTAGACCGGTTTCCTCACGATGTTTTCCTTCACCGAAAAGCTAACGGTAAATATTTCGTACATAAGTTCCGAAAAACTCATTGGTACGAGCCGGGATTCGAACCCACGACCGCCGCTTGACAGCCGCATGCCTGAACCACTAGGCTACCGTAGCTTAATTATTTGATTAATCAAGTCATAATATTTTGTACATACTATAATGAAACATTAACTTCACGTGACATCCCTATAACCAGTACGTGAACATAATTTATTTGTAAGCAATAAGTTATCGACGCATGCTTCTTTATATCGTATGATTTAATTACAATCTTGCAATATTTTTAATGAATAGACTTCGTAATCTTGCAATAGACTTCGCTTATCCGCTGTCTTTTGCTGGTGACCGCATTTTATAGAAAATCCCGGCGGAGCCACGGCATTTTAATACCTGTATTTACATTTGTTTAGATTATCAGCTGACCCCAATATCTAAATTGATATTGACAACTCGCTAAAAACAAAGATTGTACGAGTAATCAATAATGTTGTCTGCTCTTTTCGTACATTTGGGCAAGTTATGTAAAGCTTCCTCATCTAATTATACTCTTTAATCTTAAAATGGCGGACATTTATACATAAGCATCCTGTAACATTTAAATAGCACTGTTTGCATAATTAAACATGCCGATAATTGTCTGCATTTCCTATTACACATTATTTAAAATATGCATGTGATTTCCTTAATCACATCTACTTAGCTAATGATATAGAAACCGACTTGCGGCCGACACAGTTAGCACAAGACAGCACGCGAGCTGTCTCGCGGCGAGATAGACTATTCTAGAAGAAAGATAATTTATAAAATAAGTGACTTTATAGACTACTAACTTCTGCCCGCGACTTCGTCCGCGTGGAACTCTGTTATATCGTAGCACCATACAAACTTTCACCCCCGATTTCACCCCCTTAGGTGATGATTTCCGGGATAAAAACTATCCTTTATCCTTCCCCGGGACTCAAACTATTTCTATACCAAATTTCATCCAAATCGGTTCAGCCGTTTAAGCGTGAAGAGGTAACAGACAGACAGACAGACAGACACTTTCGCATTTATAATATTAGTATGGATGGATTAGTATGGATTAGTAGGGATTAGTTATTATTAGGTACTAAAAAGTAAGATTATCAATGTCAACTCTTACCACTTTTCTCAGGTTGTTTTTAAATTTTAAACGAAGGGTGTTGCATTTGTTATAAGCCGTTCGATTTTAGATCAAATTAAATTTCAAACTTATTATGCCACTTGGTTTAAAGTTTAGTATCATCTTGTATGCGGTCTTAAGAGGTTAGGATTCCTGTAAAACATATCAGCAAAAATGTTTTACACCTGTAAAGAATAGTCTGCCAACTAACATTGTGCGATAGCAATAACTAAAAGGTTATATAAAGATGAGAACTAAGCCGTGAGACGCTAAATGTTGAAAAACTAAGCAATAATGCACTAGGAAGCATAGTATAGCATTATGTTATACAAGACGTGTTTCCCGCGACGCCTACGCCAAATATGTCACTGCGCAACGAATGTACTAGCTTCATTAGTCAGGCGGGGCGGGGTCGGTATGCGGTATTTTCTAGTTTACTGGGTACTTATACCGTCCAGATTACCTAATTTGTAGTTACTGTATTTGCGCAGTAGTAACCATAATACGGGGAAGCGGGGCGGTACGCATGCAGTATTACATTCGCTGGCCCGACCTCATCTGATAGCACTCATAAATGAGGCGCTATAAGGAATCTGTACTGACTTGACCGACAGTTGTCACTGGCAGCTGACAGCTTACAGACACTGCAAAATGTGTGGTCTTAAAATCAGATTTGAGCACCACATATGATGTTGCTTTTTGGTGACGGAAAATATTGCGAGGAAACCGGGTGGGTTGGAAGGTCAAATGTCGGATGGCAGTCGCTTTCATAAATTCGAATCCTCGCAAAATCTTAAGAGTCCGCAGTAAGCTCGATTCTCCATACAAACGTAGTTACGCTCTCATTTTAAAACTACGTTTTGGATTATAACGAAACTTTGCATGTTCAATGATATGAGGTATATCTATGTCGGAAATTAGTTTACGTAGCTTCAGATACCATAATAAAAAAGATACAGCGAATTTAAGTTTTTCATACAAAACTAGTTTTTGTTGTATTTACTTTGTTTTATAAATTGGAACCATATAAACTAATTACAGACATAGATATACCTCATGTATATGCAAAGTTTCGTCACAATCCAACACGTAGTTTTAAAATGAGAGCGTAACTACGTTTGTATGGGAAGGTGAAATTCGGCCGAGCTTACTGCGGCCTCTTAAGATTAGGTGCCAAAGTCAATCTTGATGCTCGGGTTCTTTTAAGGTACAACCGGAAAAAATATATGAGGATGAGTATGATGAGGATACACGCATCTTTATAACTATTCAGAGCAATGACGCTTCGTTGTAGTATCCACGCGTATAAAATAGCGTACAAACCCCTGTTTCAATCATTTTTTTTTTCACCCTTCCCCCTATTTCCTTGCCAGGCCAAATGTGTGCAAATATATGTTGAGAATAAATTCAACCATATAATATAAATCTTAATCATAATGGTAAAGAGATAGATAAAGATAAAGTTAAATGACTCAGCTCAGTTCTGATTGCTCAGGGCTGTTCCACAACACTTCGGGAGCTCAAATACCGCGAGCCATCCGGTTGGCTCTTGGACACTCTTCTACGCGTCATTGGGCTGTGTATACGCTATGCCAGTGCGGTTTGATACCAAAAAATGATGAGTTGTATGATCTGAGTCGCATTAAAGTATTAATTAAGGTTGCACGTGCCAAAATTACGTTAAACACGTAACCTTCGTGTGGCAAGCGTTATATCACATACGAGGTGTTCCAAACACGAAAGATAATATGTCAATGCTAGTATGACACATATATAACACATTTTGGACGGCTGTGGACAAAGTAGGTCATGATCTTGCGTGAAATCATTCGTTGATTATGTTTTTATAACTTATTGTTTGGAGTTCGTATATTGTGTGGTGAGAAGCATCGTAAGACCCGGTGTGAAGTATGTGTGGTTTTTAACCCGCACTAGGTCAGCGTGGAAACGAAATATATAAAGGAAGAACGAAAATTGAATTCGAGACAAAAAACAAGCAAACGCATAGTTAAAAAAGAGTGGCAGTCACGTTTTGTCACGAAACGGTTCTATCTCAGCTAAGATAGAATGTAGCATTAGTATTTTCTCTTAATTATGAAATACCCTTGCCCAGCAAATTTAGATTTAGATTTGCACTTTGCAAACCTCACTCCTGAAGCTTGTTTAAAGATTATTTTTTTTGCATTTTTTCTAAGAATATGTTGCTGTACAAGCCACAAACAAATAAATAAATAAATAAATATTAGGGGACGATCTTACACAAATCGACCTAGTCCCAAACTAAGCAAAGCTTGTACTATGGGTACTAGACGACGATAAACATACTTATATAGATAAATAAATACTTAAATACATAGAAAACATCCATGACTCAGGAACAAATATTCGTGCTCATCACACAAACAAATGCCCTTACCGGGATTCGAACCCAGGACCTCTTGCTTCGTAGGTAGGGTCACTACCAACTAGGCTAAAGCAGTCGTCAAACAAGTCTTGAATTCGCGATTTTTTTTCCAAGAAATGGGTTAATCTACAATTTTACATCTCCTACCATAATATTCATAAACACACACTATTACATAATGGTATTAGTGAGCACGTCATATAACTACATCGATGTTTGTATAATAAGTACACCTCAGTGATTTAAATCACCAGCGACCTTAGCTAAAACCTTAAACCAACTAAACCAAGTAGATGTTTGTGCGCAGATCTCATAATCGCTCGGCGAAGGCTAAAGGTGGGGTTCACAGCCTTGTGAGGCCTTCACACCAGGCCTCTATTCTATGCTTATATTATAAAGAGGAAAAGTACATACTTAAATACAGGTGGAGTGATAAAATAGTTATATTTTTTTAAATAAAAGCGAGAGAGAATTAAAACGAATGGATTTTGATAAACTTTCCATTGACATAAAATACAACTCTGAGTACTAAGATGGAGGCTATAATTAACACGCACGCCCGCCTCTTCGTAGACTAATCCAAGAATTACAACCGGTACAGTACGATCCGGACTGTGATCCGGATATCGCAATAACAATATCCGGTTAATATTACATTGCAATAACATGAAAGTTGTTTCAGGGTATATGAAAATCCTAACCGAGGATTCTATTACGTCGTTTTAGAGGTACATCAGTAGAATAAACGACCGAATCAAGTAGGACCTAATCGCTAAAGAACTTGTAGGTATTCTTGTTATTTGTTTGCTTTACTCCGTCGGATTACAAGTCCTGCCTTGCTACCACGAAAAACGAAACTCGAAGTTCGTATGACATGCATCCCTGTCACATGCTGTCACTCGAGTACTGCAAGACGAATTTCGGAGTTCGTGGTTATAACTCTGTGTGCTAAGGGTAGACTGGGTTATCCACCTAACCTACGTCTTAACGTAATTGTATGGAAATTATTAACTATTTCCTGAAGCTTGGAATTTTGCGGTGATCTCGTTCGTAGAATGAATTGTTCCGTTCAGTATTATTCCATTATGAAGTCTCTGTACGTTTGTGGTTTTATTTATTACCAATTAGGTTTCTAATTAGATGTAGAATATGTGCTTGTTTACGGAGAAATAGATCTTTGATAAATCTACTGATATCTAGTAATGAATCGTGGATTATGTTATGGTTTTCATTGTTTGACTAATGATTTTTATGACGTTTTTTTCACACTATCACAATAAATTGTAAAATAGTATACTAAATCAACGCACTGGTATTTCTATAAATAAATTACCAACAGTTTGATACCTTATCTATCAAAAACGGTTCAGTTCAGTTCAGACTTCTAACATTATAATCGGGCAAGAAAGATACTGAAAATAATAACTGCCGGGCAGATGTCATATCCTCGGAAAAATCGTAATAGCGCGATTCAGACATTGACGCACGCTACAGCGCCATCTAGCGGCAAATGATTAGCGGCTGAACTTTGAACAATCTCTACCCGGAATTATTGGAAAACCCGAAGGTTTTTCAACTCATAGACTGTATTCTGGTCTTTATTTGCCAAAGCACCAGTAAAATCCCTACAGTTTACATTACGCTAGTAGATAAAGACTGATCGCTGATGCATGGTAATATTATACTTACAATATTTCCAGTTAATATGCTATGTGACGTCGATTGTGACGTCAGTAGCTATTGACGTACCTGGTAGGTAACCTGTGTATTGATTAGAATCAAGGTTTCTTAATGACCTTTCAAATCATCTTTGGCAGTAAAAAACCGAGTGTCTAAGGTTGTTCCGATATTAGCTAAACTAAGTTTTTTTACACATCGGTGGCAAACAGACGTAAGGCCCGCCCACCTGGCGGTAAGCTGCCACCGAGATGGGTGTTATATGCGTGTTAACTTAAAGGTTAGTTCTTTACTGGAACCCATACTGTAGTCTCTCGTTTGCGGGGTGAAATTCCTCTGAAACCGATAGTTAGCAACCATTTCCATACAAGATAAGTACAAGTAATACGTATTTTCGTGGCTTTTCTTTTCTGACTATTAGATACTAAGCTTACTTAGAGCTAAACTTGGGGACATTGAAAATTTGTTTATATTCGCTCAACATATTATATTCTATTTTTACTAAACGTAGGTATAATTAACATATGTATTTAAACGTCGGGAAACCTCAGAGAGGTGAATAAATAAGTTGATTTTATGCAACTAAGTCCCGTTTAGTAAACATAGAATAAATTTTGATGATTATCGTAATAACTACTAGTATTCAATAGATACCGAAAATCGATTGTATTAGCCTAACCAAATGTTTATGAATGGTGCCCTTCCAGTGCGATATGAGGTATAATTGTGACCTTTAAATTCTCAGATATTGTTAGAAAGTGTAGATTGTTCACTGTGTGACCATGGCATTAACTATTTTGATCAGCGTCTTGACCTTTAGAAATGTACTCTCATTTACTCCTTACCTATATCTTCAATTCTTCACAGAAATACTTCTAAGTCGGGCACTCGTGGCGGAGTGGGCGTGCTTGTGCAGGTGTCGTACTAGGAATTATAATGCAACAAGTGTTATTTTCGAGTGATTTCTTGGCAATGTTAGAGGCATTGCGTTCGCATTGGACCCACAGAAATACACTCAAAGAGCAAACGACATTATCGATTGTTAAATACGTTAAAGAGTACACTTATTATGTTCGAGAGTAGTTGTGTTAAGGGCCTCAAGATAAGCTGGCTTAATTTATTACTTGATATTAAAGTTACTAAATCAATATGTAAGTGTAACCCTCCGTTTTTAAACCTGTGTATAGTGCGCCGGCAACTTATGAGGTATTGCTATGCCACGCATCCGGTTCTAGCCGAGTTTCTTGCTGGACTCTTCTCAGCTGGGCTAGGTTAAGTTAACCAGCGGTAAAACTCCCAGTACCTCGATACCAATAACACCCCGAATTCGGGAAACCTTTCAACCAATCTCACTGGAGCTCGTAGAGTATTCCAGTGTTTAGACCGCGTGGTCGTGCCGGGATTTCCCCTGGATTTTGTACAGGCTACTCTCCAACCGCGTGGTTGGGATAAAAAAGGTATAGTTCCATTGGAGTCAGGGAAATGAACTACAGACGGTGTAAGGGCTAACTACTTCGAAATCAGTTTGTCTTATTGCTGAATAACGTTGCATGCATCGCAGTTATTGACGATGGTCGACTTTAAAGAGACATTTTGCACCTTACTCCACCACCATAAGACGGATGTACAATAATTGTACACATTTGATGTCGACGGTAGAGTATATTATATGCATGTAATAATACATCCGAGGGAAAGGAACGCAAGGCTGCGCCGACGCGCTCCATCGGTCGCTCTTCAGTTTTATGTGAGCCTGGTACTTGCCATGACGATACATGCAACGGTACAGTCACCAGCAATAAGATCTGCCACAACATAGCACGCATAAATATCTGACACGACTCTATGTCTAATGCCATAAGGACGTGTCAGATATTTTTGCCGGCTTTGTTTCGGCAGATATTGATGCCGGTGACTGTACAAACCAACTAAAGTACGAGTAGCTATCGTGGATAAATTGTGAGCCAATCCGCCTTGCGTGGTATGGGCACGTAATGCAGAGGGATGAAAGTCATGTAACCTTGTAACAACAACTTAGAAAGTTGAAAACCCCTTGTCATTTTCATTTCAAAGTTCAGTATCTCATAACCTACCGATTTTGTTAAAACCTAGCTAAGAACCTTCTTGATCACGTCAGCTTTGGGACAAAAGAAACCGCATTAACATCGGTCCATTCGTTTAGGACAAACAGACGAGATACACATAAAAACTTAAAACACCCTTATTTTTGTGTCGGGGGTTAAAAAGAGTATTAGGTATGAATGTGGGCGGATGTAAGAGACGAGGTAGGCCAAGGAACAGGTGGATGGACTGTGTAAAGAAGAGACGATATAAAGACAAAATAAATGAATGATGAGATGGACGGCTGACAGAGAAATATAAAATAATCTCTACGCTGACCCTAAGTAAATGGGTTATGGGCAAAGCAATGATGACATGATAAACATATTTAGTTAAAATCATTTTGTTATACAAGACGTTTGATTCAGCAAACGCACTTCAATCAGATTCGTTCGGGTTCGGGACCGTCGGGGGGTACAGTCGAGGTCAAAGATATCTTTACAATTGAGTGTTACAAAAATACCTTTAAATTTAAATAAGTTTACACACTACATGACAAAAACTAACTTACAACGCACATTACAGTTTCATCTTTTCACTTAATGCACCAAAGTTCTGTTTACCATCAGTCTTCCATAGAAACATTTACACACATTGAGACATAATAGGTTTGCATTTCATGTTACAAAATAAGATTTCCTGTCAATGTGCCTTAAATATGTTTACATTTACAGTGGAACTTGAAACTTTACGCTCAAGCGTACTTTCCTTTACTTACACCTATTGCTACATAAACATCTTTACAGTTTGACACGAACCTCGGTTCTTATTTCAAATAATGACAATCACCGAAAACAGTACCATACTGTCAAATATTTCTGTCTCTTTCATTTTGGGCGTAACGTCAACGACGACGTTTTTTTCTGTATGAGGAAAGTCTTCCAAGAAGAGGCCGACATAGAAAAGTGAAAAATTACACGTCAAAAAAAAATTCGTACTTGTTTTCTAATCGGGATACGTACAGATTATGGCGTTAATTAAATGGGTAATTGAAGCGTATGCGTTATACAATGAGAAATCCTTTATTTTGTTGTATGTTATGTGCAAGAAGGATAAATTGTTGCGCGCCATTTTAGGTAATTTCACAAATATTTGTAAACATTTTTAAGGTGGTACGACGACCATGCAAAACGTCTTTGACATTCACGGGTTAATGGCGCAATATTTTAAGAAACTATTAAGTAACAAAATCTTTCATAAATTGGATTTCCATTTGCGCGAAATTCCCCCTTTCCTAAGACTTTTTTTTGACGCCATTTTGTTTACTTTTGTATGGACCAGATGGCCTCAGTCGGCCAATGCTCCATACAAATATAAAAAAAATCGCCTCAAAAAAATTGTTCTCTTAGTTTTTTCTGATCAGAACACGATGCCTGTTATGCCGCTTTTGGCCACTTTCGAAACCAAAATTTCGAAACCAGTAGAGAAAACGGAATCATTCGTCTTGTTTGGAAACCAGGTTTCCTAAAAATAAATCACAGTCTGTTTTAGAAACTCCTACCGAATAAGGAATGTTAAATCTGCTTTCGAAACCTCAAAAATATCAACTTTTTTGATGTAAGGTATAAGAGTAAATGATGTCGTGCATACATCATTTTTCGTCGTTTTATCTTCACGTTAGCGATGTCGACGGAGCCCCGCTCCGCGGGGCTCCTATTTCTCGTCTGTTTGCCCTTCGGAAGCAGATTTAACATTCCGTATTCGGTAGAAGTTTCTAAAACAGACTGTGATTTATTTTTAGGAAACCTGGTTTCCAAACAAGACGAGTGATTCCGTTTTCTCTACTAGTTTTGAAAATTTGGTTTCGAAAGTGGCCGAAAGGGTTATGCCCTTGATCGGTTTCACACCCCATTTTTGGTACACCCTGTATAAAGAACCCGCCAAAAGACAGACAGTCAGTCATGGCAAAACTATAAGAGCTAATATAAAAACGACTAATAAATTCCTCTTTTTTTTAAGTCGGTTATAGAACCGAAATTGATAACAAATATAAGACTCAAATCAAGAAATTAAGGAAGAACTGAATATGACAATTCAATATCAATATTCAAATTAAGAACCTTTCAATCAACCTGTAACGATATATATGTAGCAATAGGTTTCAAGTGCCTTTGCTAATGTAAACATATTTAGGGCACATTGACAGGAAAACTTATTTTGTAACATGCAATGTAAACCTATTATGTTACAATGTGTGAAAATGTTTTTATGGAAGACAGATGGTAAACAAAACTTTGGAGCATTAAGTGAAAAGATGAAACCGTCATGTGCGTTGTAAGTATGTTTTTGTCATGTAGTGTGTAAACTTATTTAAATGTAAAGGTATTTTTGTAACACTCAATTGTAAAGATATCTTTGACCTCGACTGTACGATTCATCAGGCAGACACACCAAGACACATAAACACATGTTAAACTTCTAACACCCCTAGTTCCGTTCGTATTTCTAAAGTGTAGCTATTAGTATAGCGGGAGGGAGAGGGCATCATGAACATACCATCGAAGCTCATATGTGACCCTATCAACCAATTAGAATGCGACTTTAGGTTGCAAACGGATTCCGGATTTCTTCATGATGCCACTGAGATTACGCTAAGATGGGAAGTTAAAAAACTAAGTACCTACTCATCGGATTAAATAAACCACACAGATTAACATTACCCAATACTCGCTTTGAGATAGGTCAAAGTCCTTTAAATCTTTAGTGACATTGACAATTCTGAGTGTGCTCGACTCTCGAGACGGCAAACAAAGTTATTCTTGCTTTATATGACAGAGACAAATATTTGACCAAATAAACTCGTGCTGAACAAGAAGCTCGCACGTTTTGCGATCTCCGATTTTATAAAAAATAACGTATGTAAGATACAAATGTGTACGTAATTGGACGTTCTAGTACTGCACAGTTGAAGACGGGTTTTCAAATGTATCTCAATCGAATAAGGTTCAAAGTTGAACATACTCAAAAACTGGACGTTAGTAAACGTGAGTAGATAACGTCACCACTTTCGAGGGAGCCAAGATGGACACGCAACGACCATTAGTCAGATTATTGAACGAGGAAATTTTATGGAAGAAAATTGGGTAGGTACCTAGGTACAATAGTGAAATTACAAGTTTTTTTTTTCATTTCTCTATACAGCGAACATTGTCATCCGGCGTTGTGTGTCTTGAAAAACACCTTTGTTTTCTTTATGGGTACAGATTTTTTCAGGTTCAGTTATTTCGTTCTTACTCTGCATTTTTTTAAAGCAGAATTCATGATGTATGTAATCTATTAAGGCCTGGTTTTATAAATTAAAGGGAGGATAACACGTAAGAAATGTACTGAGATATTAAAATATTGTGTTGATGCGCCTTAAGATTCAATATCTCCTGAACCGTGAAAAAGCTTTTCCACTATTCCGGTAAACGGTGACGTACCTTGCGTATTTAAAGCATGTCTTAATCGATGTATATGAACGCCCTGAAGGCTGCTAACAAGTTCAATCGTATTAATAACGGCCACAATAGAAAGGGAAAGCGGCAGAACCGTATCAACTGTGCCGCTCTATTTGCCCGACTTGCGAAACATCGGAAACACTGTATGTAGACTGTGTGAAGGACTTTTCCTCCTGAAAGTTATTTTAACCCTGCGTATTACAGATACCCAAAGGGGAGACCCAGGTTCATACACCCTTTTTTCCATCCTGAAGGTCTTTTGTTTTTTTTTAATCATATGAGTAGTTTCGGAAATTCCCTAAATACAAACTTAGGGTCGGGCTGGGCTACACACAGGGCTGTCACAATGGAAGCCCATAAATCAACAATAATAATAAAAACTACAAACTTAACACAAGCATTGCTATGCTTACTGGAAGGTGCCAACTTTTGCCTCTGTTTAACGCTACATGTTAAAAACCCAATAAACTATTATTCATTTCATTTTCAATAATTCATTAGGATCTAGGCGTGAATAATGAATACCTAGCTTAACACAGCGTATGCTCGGGAAAACTGACTTAGGGTTTATTCAAACGAAGGTACCACAATCACCAACCACACTATAACATCACGTGGTCGGGCGCTAACTTATATGAAAATAAATAGGTCCATTCACACATAACCACTGGAACACCACAACGAAAACACGTGGTTGGTCGATAATTTATATTGAAATGAAATTGTTGTATTCCCACGTAACCACGGCATCAACACTTTTTGCCGCTGCGTTGTAGTGGGGTTGTGGTGCGTGTGAATAGACCCTTAACTTTTCACCACCAGGAACACAACAATACATTCTTACACAACACGTAGTGTTATTACTCAGCCTGAGGAGCTACCGGGAAACGAAAGCGAACTTCGTTTTCGTTTCACGGTAGGCCTTCTGAATTCTTCTGTATCCGCACTTCTCCGGATCGGCTGCTCCAAATATGTATTTATCGTATGGCGGTTACACACTGGTACATAAATATAGACATTTGCAATTAAAAATGCTCCAAATATGAGTTCCAAAAGACGCTGAATTCTGAACATGCGGTGCGCCTAGGCCTCGATCATGCAAACAACAAATCTCAGATCAGTTTTATACCAATCCAAATGTTTTTTATCCCATGACGGTGACAAGCATTCTACATGAGGCCTGTCTGACGATAAGCAGACACCGTAGCCTATGGACGCTTGTGACACTATTATTAGATATGTTTCATCATCATAATCTTTAATTTAAGAGTTATCCTCTTGTTAGATATGTTTAACAGCCGATATTTGACAGCCGTCATCCCGATACAATAAACTTCAATGATGACATAGGTACTGGTCTGACAACAATCAAATATTGGATGTAAGGGAAGTTGCACTATAGAGACTGTGCATCACCTAAAAATGTGAGAAACTAAGTATCTCTTTGATGGTATAATTCACGTAAAATCGCAATTACTTAAATAGGTACAATACTAGTTATACAAACGCTGACAGTTATACTTTCTAAAAATGACTTATTGTCTTCTAAAATTACCCTACTATCGTCAACACGGTATTATATTTTAACGATTACTTAGTCGGCTATAAGACGGGGTATTATATCACTGATCTCATCAATACCGTGCTCATGGCTGTTGCATAATAAAAATGTCGATTAGAAATTTTCGCACGTTCAATAGGCGACCTACTTAACAAGATTATTATACAGCGTTTTGTCTAGAATATGTTTACTGACATAAAATAAATTATGTCTAACATCTGTATCTGATCAGTTATTAACAATAATGTGTTCTGCTTTTGGGAAAACATACGTGTGTTTAAGTATGTTGAATTATTATTATTTAACGGAATACCTGATGTAAATGAGTTGGAATTCCTCAAAATAACTGACAAGTCTGACAATAACATGTAATTTATGTGTTATTCATTGTTCTTAAGAATATTAAGATAAGTATTCATTTAAAATACCTATAATTTGCATTGTTTTCATAATTAACTATGACAATTCAATATAAAACGTATAGTTGGTTATTTATCATACCAGGTACGTCATATTGTAAAAACCTCTGCTACCCCGAGGTTGCCTGAAAGAGATTGCTTTTTAGCGATATGACCGTCTGTTGCTTACATTTTTCGTGTTTTATACTACGACGGTGACAAGCAAGCATACGTCCTGCCTGAATGTGAGCAGATACAGTAGCTCATGGACGTTTGCGACTACAGATTACAAGCGCGTAATCTACCCTTTATTGATTTGAGGATTCGTTGTGTGACAGCTAGATAAAAATGCAGGTCCTTTGTTCTCATTTTCTCAACACAGCGGATACTCGGGAGCTCTGATCCCGCATCATGGTCGGCCTTATCACGCGATAAGTGACTAGATAGACCGTCCGTCTAGTTCTATCGAACGGTGTCAGCCAGTGACGGACGCTCAATCTTGTCACTTATCGTGTGATAAGGCCGACCATGATACGGGGCGGTAACATTACTTACCACCAACCCCGCTATATATTTATTTAGTCGTATGGCGATCTGTATAATAGGCGAATATCCATGTGATATTTTTATAGGAGCGCCTATTTCGCCGAAAGTGTTGTCGCTCATTTAGCACCACCAGGCCCTATTTCACCAAATCGACAATTGTCATCTGAAAATGACAATTCTTCGTACATTGCTGGATCCACAATCCACAAGTAACCTAGCGACCACCTTCTTCTAGAACAAGCAATGCTTGGCGAATTGTCAGTGTCAGGTGACAATTGTCAAGTTGGTGAAATAGGGGCCAGGAGACATTGTGCAGGGTTGTGGTAGGGAAATCCGGCGGACGCGATACAGATTATCCCTCAATTTTATTTTGTTTAATTTTTTTTGATAAACTCTTTGGAACTGATTGCTGATTGGCTTAATAAAATGGCTGTTTATCTTGAATCTTGATCGTGCCACCGCGATTCCTAATAGTAACTAAGCGTAGGTAGAATTTTAGTTTCGTTAGGCGTGACGGTTTTTTTTTTCCTCCTATCTTTCCATGTTGGGCCCCGAAGGGGACCTTAACTAATTACCTATAGTAGGTTTGACGGGTGAGGTGAGACTAGCGCGTTGCGAATAACAGCCCTATTAGGAAGTCAACACCACATGCTTATCTATAAAGCAAGTACATATTTACGTTGCCTAGGTACGTACTTAAAGTTTTACTTTCTGTAGGTATCTGTTGTGTTTGAACTTCTTTTATTGAGGTGTGCCATTAAATACTATTTGTATTTAACATTAGGTACCTAGGTACTACAATGCGATTTTACCAAGATAAGATTTCCTACCCCCGGTTTATAAAGATCCATTATATCTAGGGGTGATCACGAAACTTTTTGAATGCACGTTAGAAGAACTCAACCGGACGCACGTGTACAATGTGTTACGTCATCGAGCTGCGTTCACTAACTGAAATTTTATCTGACATTTCATATAACACGCATCTTTATAAAACCGGGCTTCAATCTGTCAGATCTAAGAATGATTTTAATCTGAAACGTAGGTAAAAAAATGTTTCCAATCCTTTGCCTTGAAATGAAATGTAACTAGTTTAAGATTGTTTTAATAACATGTCTTCTGGATGTCATTATGTCGTACACGTGGATATTTACAATAGTGTAATTGCGACAATTAATGTGCGGCAAACAGCCAGGACTAAAAAAATACCAATTGTTCCGTCTCATCTTAAAGTTATCCCGGTTGCATCTTCAAGTCCTGTCCGCTGGCTATATCTAAAGCCAAGAATTTGGCTTTTTGCGGCTACGAACTCTGACCAGGGGAAACTGAACCCAATTTTTTATGACCTTTATATTAATATTTATTAGATCACTTTCTAGCCTATAAAAACATTCCAATTTAAAATAACATCGTTAAAAGTTTACCTTCTTCTAAATCACCTCTAACATATCAGCTATAAACCTAACATATAGTATTTAGTTAAATGAATCGAAGGGAAAAACCCAAGCCAGTATTTTGTGTATGAGAAATCTGCGTCATACCTATAACTCTTAGAAATACGGTTACTGAAGCCCTTTTGACCTAGTATTATTTCGCTTACCAAGTCCTGACTCATTAAATGCTTTACGGATATCATCGTCAATAGGATGTCCCTAATCAGTATTAAGTATAGGAATATTCTATTCGAACTAATTGCTAATACAATTTACTAATTGAACAGACGCGAGCAACTTACGTCTGCAGTCCACGCACTTACCAAGGTCAGCCCAAGTTGGAAAGAGACGGACACGATTCTAATTGCTCCGCCGCGTAATTTATCGTAATCGTAATTTCGCCACGGCGACCGTGAGCGATACGTCAAAACGTGCCCTACGTTGGCTGAATGCGAATTCCTATGCCTTCTGAATAAAAAGTGAGTGACCATAGACTAACAACGTTAGCTAAGTCGTTGGAAAAAACTCAAAATGAACGCCGTTTCATAGTAAGAATATGTTTTATGTTTGCGATTAGGTCTATGTCAACTGTTTTATTTATTTGGTAAATTTGGACCCCGTTATCACGGTTTTTTACCACGACCTGAGGCTTCACGATAGGTTTTGTCGTCACATTTTACGTGACGCTTCTGTACATTTTCGCCGTAAAGCGTGGCGACAAAACCTATCGTGCTAGCTGGGCTGGTTGATACGCATTCGGCCTACTTGATGGTAAGCTATCCGTCTCTTTCTTATTAGAACACTTAGAACAAGAGAGGTATAGTGCGATAAAAATCGAGATTATATCGCGGCCGTGCCATGATAGACGTGACGTGCAGGGCTGTTATTCGCTGCGCGCTAATAATGCGGCACCCCGCCGGTCACCCGTCCCGAAACTAGACCTCTACCTACGCTTAGTTAATACGCATCGCGGTGTCAAATTATATTTGTGGGTGAGCGTTGAGGTGGGCTTAAAACAAGTTACAGAATAGAGGCCATCCCAAGTAGCAAACAAGAATAATGATTAAATCTTACATTTCTAAATTTTATCTAAAATAAGAATAAGCTAAATTTAAAAAGACTCAGTTTAGTAATTTTAATCTTAAAAACTAAAGAGTTTTAAGCTACCGCCACTTTAGCAAGTCAAGAATACCTAAAACCTAGTTAAATATTTTAAAAACTATTTGGTGTTAAGTATGTCTACAAATTAGTCTAAAAATGTGTTTTTTACTCAACTCAGATTATTTGAAGACTCATTTAAGATTCAATGGTATAATTTAAGTATCAGTTTAGAATCACAAAGTAAAAATTGATTTTGTAGATAAACTTAAGATGATTGTTTACACCAAGCTCTATGAATTGGGTCACTTAAGGTAACTGTATTCTTTTTTTATTAAATTTAATCAAGTTTAAGTGAAAATAAGTTTAACGGGACGTTTTTCAACAAACTAGAACCAATTGAAGATGGATGAAATATTTTTTTTTAAAGATGTGGTGGCTTTCGTCGGCGTGCTCCGAAATATAAAAAAAATATCGTCCAATTGTGTGCGACCAAGTCATTCAAACGGCAGTGCGACGAGTGAGACTTTGTTATCATTAGTACCAAGTACATCTTCGAGTGAGGCTTTGGTATCATTATTACCAAGTATACTGTAGATCACAAGAAAGGAGATGATGACGCAAGATGTGGAAAATGAGGTAGCAGCACTAGCAGTACTAGCTTCTGCCCGCGACTTCGCACGCGCATAAATTATGGTTTAGTTACATGGTATTCTTATGTTTTTTAACCATACTACATGCTGAAAATAAAGATTTCATTTCCATATTGATTTCATATAAATTATGTAGCTGTGACATTAAATATATAATTTAATGATTTGCACACCTGCTCGCAGGCATTGGACACTGTGCGCATCATTTTTGTAATAACCCTATGACTGTATCTGAAGCAAATAAACTTTCTGATTTCTGATTTCATTGATAGTGCGTGTAACAGTTCAAATCTAAATAACACCCTCATAAACTTGCTCGTCAATAATATTCTATAGATGCCCAAAGTATCTTTTTAGAGAGCGCTCCCTAAGCGAGCCCTAGGTTCGAAGATCCTAGGGCGAGCCCGACGGACACTCACTATCCTAAGGTGTCTTGCAAGCGAGACCTGAGGCCAAAGTGCCGAGCGGTGAGGCAAGAGAGGCCGAAGGCCAAGCTTTTCATTGGAATTAAAGGCCTAAAGCAATCTTTCAGCGAACGGTCTTCTTGCGAGCTCGTGGGCCTAAGGCCCGATCCCCCACGGATACTCGTTATCGCCGACTTCTCCGAGTAACTTGCGAAACCTAAGGGCCGAAGTTCTGGAGGTAAACGGGGAGGCAAGCGGAGCCAAAGGCTGAGTTTTTCGTAGGAATGACAGCCCCTAAGCATGGTTTTAGAGAGCGGTCGCTATGTGAGCTCGGGGGCTGAAGGCCCGTGGGTAAGCCCCCACGGACACTAACTATCCCCAGATGTCTTCGTATCCGTAGTATCCGGAGACCAAAGTCCAGAAGGTGAGCGGCCAGGCAACTTTTCGTATTAATGAAAGATCCAAATCAAGCCTTAAGAAAGCACTGGGGGCTGAAGGATACTTATATCATACTAACCCCAGGTGGCAGCGAGGCCAATGGCCGAGCTTTACGTTGGAATGAAAGGCCCACAGCATCCCTTTAGAGAGCGCTCTCAATGCGAGCCCCTAGGCCACTCATTATCTTCAGGCGTCTTACAAGTGAAACCTGAGGCCCAAATTCCCAAAGATAAAAGGGGAGCCAAGGGAAGCCGAAGCCTGAATATTTCGTAGGAATTAAAGGCCTATAGCATGCTTTTAGAGACTTTTAGAGATAAGCGGCGTGGCAAGCAAGCCCTCACGGACACTGAATATCCCGAAGTTGAGTGGCGAGGCGAAGGGCGAAGTAAGTCCCGTAGATAAGTAGCGAGGCAACCGAGGCCAAGGGCCGTGCTTTACGTTGAAGTGACAGACTCCAAGCATTCCTTCAGAAAGCGCTCTTAATGCACCCCTATAGACGGACACTCATTATCTCCCAGTGTCTTGCAAGTGAAACCTGATGGCGACGTGGGGGATGTACACTTACTATTCCCAGGTGTCTTGCAAGCGAAATTGCATGTAAAAGTTCGGAGAGTGAGTGGAGAGGCAAGCAAGGCCTTTTCGTTCTATTGTAAGGCAACCCTGCTGTGAACGGTCTCAATGCAAGCAATGACCTCTAAAGACACTTATTATCTTTCGGTGTCTTGTAAGCGAAACTTGAGGACCAAAATCCCGAAGGAAAACGGGGAGGCAAGCGAAGAAGAAGCGAAGCGAAGGCTGAGGTTTTCATAGGAATGAAAGGCCCAAAATTATATACCTTTAGGGGGCGCTCCTGATGATGCGCATATTTCAGAAAGTCACGGGAGTTTTCTACATTCATAAAATTGATACCATAGATACTCAATTTTCCGCGGAATGCCGTTTTGTACAAATTGTATACCCACATCCCTTGACGTTGGTGAACTATGATAATTCTTTTCCTTCAAACAACTTTAGATGACCTCTGACTTCATAGCAAATATAGGAAGGCAGAGATCAAGGTTGCTGGTTTTTCAATATAAACAGCGCCGTCGTCAGTTACTAAAGTTCCAATTTAATTAGGTATCTGATGTATAACAGTTACTATCAGTGGAGGTATCAACCAGTTTTGGTTAATATGTAGTGTTTACCACTATTTTACATCCCGGGTTTTTTCACGTTTTATCTATATTTTGCTTAACGTTTGAATGGAGTGTTCTTCTTACTTTCTAGTCAAGTATCTTGTCAATTTTCAAGTCTTTAGCTCATACATTTTGACCCCATTTTATAACCCCTTTGCCCCATTATCTTAATATTTTTTATAGCCTATGTGTTGTCCGGGAGTTTTCTCGTCAGGTTAGCAAAGTTTGCATCAAAATCCGTTCAGAAGTTTTCACGTGATACGCGTACAAATAAACAGACAAACAGACAAAAATTCTAAAAACTTTTGGATCGTGTTCTGTTATCGATTCTAAGCATCCCCAACAAACTTTTTCTCGAATGTATCTTCCATGTACAGACTTTCGACCGTCTTCAGCTTTATTATATGTATAGATTGATAAAAGATAGAAGATTATGAAAGTGCAATGTTGTTGACGTGTCAATGTCATCCTTTATGCTTGGTTGAATTTATGGTTTGTTTTAAACACAGGACAGGATATACAGAATACTCGTAAATATATCATAAGTATTATAAACTTAATGGTTATTCTTGCATAAACATTTACCGTAAAATGGACGGCAACTTGCATTCATTAAATCAAACTAAAGATTTGATAAAGAACCATTAAGTATTAAGTAGAACTACACTAATTCGGTTTTTAGTATAAGTTAAGTATAATATCTCTAAACCGGTACTACTATAAATGCAATTTTTCTATACTTTATCTAAAATAACCTTAAAAAATCAGTATCGTCTAAAGTCATACTTCGCTAAGAATAATAAGACTAAACTCCATTTTACTTTTAGTAAATAAAAAATAAATAAAAAAAATCTACTACACACACTAATTCACGACACTAATTCATAAAAAATAAAGTACATTGTAGTTAGATTTATGTAATAGCAATAATAATTGCATTTATATTGCAAACATTTACAGAAAAGTAGTATTCTGCGCTGTATGTAACCAAATTTTTAATTTAGCAATCTAATATTCCTAATTTTTATTGCTCTTTTTCCAGTATTTGGTAAGCCCGTCTGTTTTATAGCACTTTCAATCAATTTTACACGATAAACCATCATGCGTTATAGTTTTTAAATACCTATAGGGACATTACACGGTCGTTTCTAAACGTAATAAATAGTTAAGTAATCGCCATTTTGATAAAACTTCAGTGAATTCTCTCGTTAGTAAAAGAGTTCGCCATATTTTCTAAAATACAATTCCATGAGTAAAAAAAGTTTTAAAATTTTATTTGTTAAGAGATGATCGAATTTGTGCAACTCAGTGTTAATAGTTTTAAGTAAGTATTGTAGATATCTTTAAGTTTATTTCTTGGCCTTAAGTCAACCTTCAAGATATCTTCAATTCGAAGTTTAGAGATCTGTAAAACCCTCATTCTTAAGTAGGGTTTAAGTTTGTCTAAATAGTAGTATTAACTCTTTCTTGAAAATGTCTTAAATACTGTGCCCACTTTGTCCTAACTGAGTCTTGGGGGATATCTTCAAGATATCTTCAGGGACATAATGGTTTTAGCCAAGACAACAGCAAGAATTTGTCTAATTGTCTTCAAGATATCTTCAATCCCTTTTTAAGACATTTGATTGCTACTTGGGATCATAGGGCGGGCGGAGCTATAACCGACTCTTTCTAATAAGAACGCTTAGACGAATAGTTTATGTCGCCGCGATATAGCTCGCTTGTGATAGCCGTGCTTTGTTTTGCTTTTAGTCTTGTATAATTAAAACTTGTATCTTCATAAAATGGAACCCCGGATCACAAGACCAAACCGTATTCTGTACGCGTTTCATCCTTGACTTTATGCGTTGACAAGTAGGCCAAGGCTGGGTCTGTGGGACCCAGATATGCAGGTGCACAAAATATGGTCATCTCTTTCTACGTCCTGTAGGCTTTCCCAAGTGGGGTGAGTGATAGTAATAGCGGTATTAAGTTCTATGATCATCAATGGGTAGGTAGAACAAACAACCCATTTAAAAAATGAGAATAATAAGAAACCAATCAAAAGGTTCTTCATTTATTTTTATTAGTTAGATGCGACATTCGCTTTGTTTTTGAAACCACGCTTGCTAATATTTGCCCAAATCGGAGGTTTTAAATAAAAAAATAGGGTCTTTAAAAATTAGTTATATATGACGTGGTTTTATCTTTTTTTGAACGACTGTTTTGGCTCCAAATGTGGAATGATTCGTAGGGAATTTTTTGAGACACATATGTACTTACCTACGTAATACGGGTTTAGGTACTTACACACAATATAATGACCAAAATATTCAAACTTTGCTTGGGATTTCTTTTAGCAGGTGCCATAAAAAGGGCTTTGTCCGTAAACAGGATGTTTTAACTTGTTATCGTTGTATGGTATTTATGGTTTTATTTTGCTTAAGTTACTTTTTATTTGAAGTACCTACCATAGTTTCACGAGCTCTGCCATTCTCTAGAAACATGTGAACGCGGGGATACCACGGAATACCGACTGCCGTGCATTTTATTCGAAGTATGTATATTTTAATGGAGTTTAAAACGTAGGTACTCTTAATTTACTTCATTTGTTGAACGACTAAGGGCAGAAGTTCATTACGGGGCAATTGTTACGCGCGATTTCTTCCGACATCGCTCTGACGACTTACAATCTTAGACAGACTAGTAAATAAATCCTTGGCTTTAAGCAAACAATTCAGAAACGCATAGTCTTGTCTCTCGGTCAATGGTTCTCACCGGCGAAAGAAAAAAACATAGAAGTCTAAGTAGTGCCGCAAAATGGTCCCACAGAATGGGTGACATTGCCATTATGCATCAAATCGATGCCAGGCAGCCGTTTAGTTGAAACATGTGCACACCGGGTTTTAGACACCTGTTTGGGTATAAATTTGTAAAGAGTTGGCATTCTATGGTATTTTTGTTACCAATTCCTATGCTTGCACTGCCAAACTGTTTCCATTTTTATTAGTAGAATAATGGTGACGATCATGGTCTCCTGACCGATTTAGGACACAGCGACAGTGTATTCTAGCTTAGGTTCCAAAGATTAGCAATATGACTGGATTGTTGTTGTTGTTCTACTCTCTTGTGAACTGCCAAGCGGCTTACATATCCTATGTTATATAAAGATGACTTACCATATGTTTCTTGTTGTTACAGAGAGACCTCGCCTCCGTCGCCGAACGGCGATGCGAAGGACACCAAAATTAGTCAGCTCCAGTTTTCAACACCATTCGACAAACAAGACGCGGTGAGTACCTAACTTTATCTCAAGGCCTCCACACACCGAACTTCGGTATATCTCTCTCACTTACCAACGCATTTAATATCTCTCTCACTATCTCTATCACACAGTAGCGCGGGCCCGTAGCGGTAGCAACGCGCAACTGTGCGAAAGAGATAGAGATACCACCCGACCCGCGTTCGGTGTGTGGAGGCCTTTACTTCTCTAGCTGGGTATCTCTATGGTCCATGGATGACCGTAAGGGTGAGTACCCACAAGAGCTGTTCGAGGACTTCGAGGTAATGGAGCAGTCAGAGAGGAAAAAATCTAATAGGAATTAAGAGATGCGGCACCGAAGTTAGCGAAGCTATTGGTGGATTAATCCGCTAGCTCGCACAGCTCTGGTGGATACTTAGCTTAACACGTTCGCAACCAAGGACTCTCCTAGCGGGCACTACGATGTTCGCTTAGATGCCGGCTGGACCCGCTAGGCGGGCAGTAGTATGAATCTACACGGCTAGCGAATTCTGTCGGCTTCTGGTGAATGTTTCCAAGTGTCACGTCCACTTCACAGTCGCACCCTGCCACTACCTCCCACGGATTTTCATAGATACGCCTTCTATTTCCTACAACTGCTGGCGACACGAACTAGTGTCTCAGCCAACGTCATTGTATTAATTGATTCCGTCTTTTAATTGATACAAACAGACAACTAAATACTCAATGCTCTGAGGTTCTTAATTCAAAAACGTTTGATACTTCACCAACTGTTAACTCGAGCTCTGTATTTATCTGTAAAGTTCATTTCATTTTTATTTCCGTATCATATTATTTGGAACGTGTTTGGAACCAATGTAAAAAGTTATCTATGTTTTCCAATTCTGGATGATCTAAAGCACCAGCACCCGCGAATACCCTTTTAATCAATAAAGGAGGAATTTTAAATATATAACTTCTCTGTTTTAAGTCCATTGTGAAGAGAAGCTTCTGAGAGACAAATGTGATGGTTGACAAATTCCTATAAAATACTTTAAAAACAATGTTTTAATCGACTTAAATTCAGTACTTCGCCCTTTTTGAAGAGTTCCTCGATTTGGGACTACTTAGGAAAGATACCCTGTCAAATAAAAATACAAATCGAAATCGGGCCAGGCGTCGTCGAATAATCGAATAATAGATTCCGACTTTGCGACGTATTGAGAACCTCCTCCTTCTTTTTAGGCGGTTAACAAGTGCCAAGTTCGAACACGTCACCTAAACCTGCCACGCATGTGTCGCGTCATGAAACGTCGGTAAACGGAACTACTAATTGCTTTTTAATACTCGGCAATAATTACCCGAATAGGGAATTTGTATTAACCCAATCAATTATTGTGACGGTTCAATAATTCTGCTTAGCTTAATTATTCAGCAGATACACTCGTTAACTTTAATTCCTTATCACTGTATTTGTCTTCAAAGTATGAAACCTGAGATTACTCTATCTATAGGATCATACTCATTTGCCTGTCCTTATCAATCTTATATTTTTTTATACAAACGATTATTTTTGCTTACAGACTGCTTATTTTATTTTTTTCTTCTTTTACATTATTTATCTACTGAACTTTGCTATAAGCGCGCTTGTACTGTCAGTTTTAGAATGATCAAAATAAACTGTACACAAGAAATATGTTCCACAGTTAAGTATCCTCTTCTCCTCCCTTTACAATAATCCCAGTTTTTAAGTAGCTTCATGTAGATAGCCCTAAACTATCTAGACCATCACCCTCGAGATCAACTGGGCCTTGTTTTCGAATTATAGGGTTTCCACATTATCTTCGTTGACAGATATATATTTCTTATAATGTAGGTAACTTATCATTTATAGCGGACTAACGGAATGATGATTAAGGACATCGATCGCTTAGCTGAATACTTGATTTAGTTACGTAGTCTTCGCCAAACTGCCAGTTGTTCGTGCCAAATTACAAATTATGCAAAAAACTGGTTGTCAAATTAACTGTAGTTCCGTATATATTATTACACATTATATATGTGGGACTTGACTACAAAACTAGTTTCAAGTTCCTCAACTAGCGAATCACGGTGAATCCCTTCGCTGCCTTTGAAGTGTTTTACTGACGTAACCAAAATTAATTAATGTTTAGTTAGCTTTATTTTATTCAACGGTGCATGTGACAGAAAATGCTCATTCTCAAACATATTACGGCAATGAAGTACGTATAGTGTATAGGGCGACTAAGTCGGTAGAAACGTTTTCATAAAAAACCTGTCGTCCATCGCGACGGGTATCCATAAAAAAGTCTCATGCCTTTATTCATTTAATAAACATTCCTCAAACTAAAAATTCAAGTCATGTCAAATGCAGTGACGTGCCGATAAATTATGTAACGCTGTCCACGCCCACTGGCCGACGATACTTGACACAGATCTTCATTTATATTGAGACCGAATCAATGGCGTGCATAAAGACAAATAGTTAAAATTATATATATACTAGCTTTTGCCCGCGGCTTCGCCCGCGTAGTTAAAGTAATTTTCCAATAATTGTTGAATTGCTACGCCGCCTACTAACCTACTACTACTAACTTCCCCTACGAATAACCCTTCGTCATAACCCATTATGGTAAATTAATTTTTATTTACTATTATTTTTATGCCCGTGTGGTGGCGGGTTAGAATTTCACCACCCTCTTTCTTCCCATGTGTGTCGTAAAAGTCGATTAAGAGAGCAGGGTTGAAGTGTGTTGTGGGTGATGGGCTAACAACCTAAGCAATATCACTTTTTGTCGATCTTTTATACCCACATTTATGCTAAAAGTGGCGCTGGAACATAAAGTTCATGTGCTCTGCCTGCCCCTTTTGGGAATAAAGGCGTGAATGTATGTATGTATGTACGTATTTCTGTTATTAAATTTACAGTCATGATTAATGAGAATCTGTCCTCTGGAATAAAAGCTACTTTATGTTCATGATAATGTTGAAATACCAAAATATCTCCACGAATGTCATGTCAAATTTGTGGCCTGGACATTGCTATAGGCTAGTTTCCTAAGATTTTTTTTCCATGCTTTTCGATTCAGTATTTAACATAAATACCCAAAAAATTGTTTTAATTTAACGACGGCCAAAATGCTTAACTTATAAAAAGTAAGCAGATCTTCGTGCAGCACCTTGAATGTACTTATTACGGATGCAGGCACTTTCCCAATGTCTCCTACCCTCCCGTCCCGCCGCGCCGCCCGCACTCGCCTAGGTACCGATTGCTGACGATCGAGATGGCACCAAATACAAACTTTAAAACCTATAACCCTATATAACGCGGGTCTTGTTCCATATCTCAAAAGCAAAAATAGAACCCTTATTTATAGGATCACGTGTGGCTGTCTGTCAGTTCGTCTGTTACAACCGATTTGCTACGAAAAAAACTGGACCGATTGAATTGCAATTCGGCACAAATATTTTCATGAATTTTCATGTCCACAACATTACATTTCAAAATCTATGTGATTTTCGTTATTAACGTCCCAAAAATCCATACTAACAACGCCCATATTGATATTTAGACGCACGTTGGAATGTAAAATCGTTGTTGTTTTCCTAATCAGCGACCCGATAAACCATAGAAACAATAGATGCCGATGTTGATTTTCAGATTTTGTCACCACATGTCTCCTTTTAGGGGTTGAATTCTCAAAAAACCGGAAACACTTGTTTACTCATTTATCGTTAGGAATTATCCTGTGAATTTTCGAATAAAATTGTCTAACTAATATTTTTTCTCCATACAAACTTTGGACCTCCTTTTTAACCCCTTTAGGTGTAATTATTTCCAAAACGCTGAAAGCACTTTATTTGTAAATGAATAAGTAATCTGTCCACAAAGTTTTAAGTACGTAGTAGCTAAAAATAAGTTTCCCTTATACAAAATTTGGACCCTCATTTAACCCCCTTAGGGGTGGAATTTTATAAAACGCTGAAATTACTTTTTTTATCCTAATAAGTTATCTTTCTACAAAGTCTCAAGTCTCTAGTTCAATAAATAATGTTCCCCCCCCCCCCACAAACATTGCATACCTATTTAACCCCCTTAGGGGAAGAATTTTATAAAACGCTGAAAGTACTTTTTTGTATCTTAATAATAATATTCCTACAAAGTTTCAAGTCTCTAGTAAAAAAAAATTTGTTTCTCTCATACAAACTTTGCACCCCTACTTAACCCCCTTAGGGATAGAATTTCCAAAAATCCCGTCTTATCCCTTGCCTACGTCATAAAATGAAGTTCTGGTGTAAATTTCAAGTTTCTAGTCCCAGTAGCTTTGAATACGAACTTTGCACCCCTATTTTAGCCCCTTAGGGGTGGAATTTTATATAACGCTGAAAATACTTTTTTTGTATCCTAATAAGTAAAATTCCTACCAAGTTTCAAGTCTCTAGTTCGATTAATAATGTTTCCCTTATACAAACATTGCACCCCTAATAAACCCCCTTATGGGTAGAATTTTCTAAAACACTGAAAGAACTTTTTTTGTATCTTTATAAGTAATATCCCTACAATGTTTCAAGTCTGGTACAAAAAATCATATTTCTCCCATACAAACTTTGCACCCCATTTTAACCCCCTTTGGGATAGGATTTCCAAAAGTCCGGTCTTATCCCTTGCCTACGTCATAAAAGGACGTTCTGGTGTAAATTTCAAGTTTGTAGTCCCAGTAGTTTTGAATACAAACTTTGCACCCCTATTTAATCTCCTTAGGGGTGGAATTTTAAAAACGCTAAGGATATTTTTATTTGTATCCTAATAAGTAATCTTCCTACAAAGTTTCAAGTCTCTAGTTCAATAAATAATGTTTACCTCATACAAACATTGCACCCCTATTTGACCCCCTTAGGGAGAGAATTTTCCAAAACGCTGAAAGCACTTTTTTTTATCTTAATAAGTAATATTCCTACAAAGTTTCAAGTCTCTTGTACAAAAAATAATGTTTCTCCCATACAAACTTTGCACCCCTATTTAACACCCTTAGGGATAGAATTTCCAAAAATCCCGTCTTATCCCTTGCCTACGTCATAAAAGGAAGTTCTGGTGTGAATTTCAAGTTTGTAGTCCTAGTAGTTTTTAATTCAAACTTTGCACCCCTATTTAACCCCCTTAGGGGTTAAATTTTGTAAAACGCTGAAAGTGCTTTTTTATCTTAATAAGTAATCTTCCTACAAAGTTTTAAGTCTCTAGTTCAAAAAATAATGCTTCCCCCATACAAACTTTGGACCCCCGTTTTACCCCCTTAAGGGGTGAGTTTTCAAAAATCCTTTCTTAGCGGATGCCTACATCATAGTGGCTATCAGCATGCCAAATTTCAGCCCGATCGGTCCAGTAGTTTGGGCTGTGCGTTGATAGATCAGTCAGTCAATCAGTCAATCAGTCAGTCACCTTTGCGTTTTATATATATAGATATATAATATAATAGTTGAAACTTTTTGAAATTATAAGTTATCGATATAACTCGAGGGTCCACATTAACATCAGCGTCGCATCATCCTTTGTGGCTTGACATAGTGCCTTTTTCGCGTATCATTTATGTATTATAGGTTCAGATTGCTGATGTCACTTACGTATCGTATTGCAAAGTAAAGTTCTTTCTTTGTAAAACCAAATTCTAATGTATTGGCGTGTTGCGAAAGTTCAGATGACAGTCGCTTTCTATACACGTAAAGTAAGAGTACTCATCCGCGAGCGGCAACTCTTGAGTTTTGAGCAAGTGCGCCTCGGGATCTACAGCAGCAGCTGAAAATTCTTGAGGATGACCCACATTCTGCACGTTACCCTTGTTAATCACCTGACCCCGATCACCCTGGGCAACCTAGTGGCAATTGTTTTATATTCAACTCGGAAAAAATGATAATGTTTGGTTATGGCGCTTCGCCGGACGCTAACGCGTCACGCTCGCGCGCCGTAGGGTCGCAGTTCACCTAACAACCTGACCGATTTTTCCCCTGGGGGATCAGGCTAGGGGATTCTAGTGGACAACAGCATATTCTGCCATTATAACACTCCAGCGCTGATCTTCTCTTTGTTTCTTGCATGCCTACATGGCAGAACATTCGAGTAGGTAAGCACCATGAATGGAAATTAAATAAGATCAATAAATCACTGGTCTTCTTCATCATCGTCATTTTCAGCCTTCAATCGCGCAGTGCTGAGCATAAGCCTCTCGAGTACGCCACTTATCCAGGTCCTGTGCAAGCGACACTTGGTCTTCTTGCAAATAAAAATCTTGAAAAGAAGCTTGGGCAATTCTGAAAAGGAAAGCATATTTATTCCAAGCCCTGACATACCGCTATGTTTCAATGTGTTATGCTGAAGTCTTATTCAGATGTTTACCACGAATTTTCAACATGACAATGTTATGTTGCTTGCCGCTTAGGTTCCACTTAGCGTTCATTTCTATCTTAATCTCATTTGGAATTATTATACTCGCTGTTTTTTTGGTTAAATTGCTATTTCAAAATTTTCAAATAAACGACAAGAAAAGTGATCAATAAATACATCAGTATTGACACACATTTTGTTACTTACCTACCATTTTGATTGATACTTCTAAAGCTTTCTATATATAATTTTACGATTGCATTGAATACATCACTCGTCCAACAATGCCCACTTGGACTGAATATGGCATCGAATCTTAGGTATTTGTCATGCTGTGACTTAATGCTACCACAAATGAATTAGCAATAGGCTATTCTTGTTTTTTCCATAATATATTTTATGATATTCATATAGATTCTATAGTCCGCTAGTCTTTTTTTTTCCTCAAAATAATATCGCTTTATGTGAGGAAATAATGGTTAAAATTCGAACGATACAATATTCGCGCCAAAAATAGATAGGCACGTCAAATGTGCATACTCGTACTGCATGTCCTTTAGTGGTAAAAAAATGTTCGATATTTTAGGTAGGTACATATAACATTTGCATGTAAACTTTTCATCGGGAATCCACAATATTATTATGTTGATCTAATATAGTTTTATGAAATGAAACAGAATATACCTAAATACAAAGCTGTTCTGGGAGACATCCATTAGTAGTTTTAGTTTTATTGTAATTTTTATTTAATGTACCGTAAAGAAAATCATTTTTAAAGTTTAAATAAGTAGTTATATAATTTTTATCCTTAAAACAAGCTGTTTGGATATTTCTGAATTCAGTGGAATAGAGATCTGTATTACATTCAATGAACTTTGTATGTATGTATGTATTTACTTTATTACCTATAATTCAATTATTACTGCGTCTCATTTTGGTTTTGGCAGATTTGTACTTTCCGCTTTTATCGAATCCAACCTCCATTGTAGATAAAAGTTCAAATACTTAAATATACTTCGCTAATTTAAATTCACAAAATCCACAATATACCTAATTAAAGATGTTTCAACATTTTGTTGTTGTTTACAATGAAAACTTGTTTCTGCTATATACCCTAAGAAAATTACGTTTTTTTTTAAACAATAATTTATAACAGCGTTTTTTTTGTTTGTTAAATTTTCAAATGTTAAGAATCCTACAAAATTTCCATCAGGAAGTAGGTAAATACTTATATAACAATAAATGACACATCCATTATGTTCTTTGTGTGATTTATTTATTATTCTTGAAGAGCTCCTGTGAATTAACCAAAACAAAAAATAAAATATATATTAATATTTAGCCTCTTTTTTCAGGAATTGGTTAAATATCGATTTTTTTGATGACTAATGTTTTGGTAGATTTTGATTCTACTTAAAATTACTAAAATGATACTATAAATATATCAGTTACACACAAAAAGCTGTTGTTATGAATTATTTCCAAATTTCCATTTTTTTCCATACTAGTGAAAATAAAATGCTTGGGCTAATACTGACGTCACTCACGAGAAAAAAGTGGTGGTCCGCGGTTTCGTTCACGTAGGTACGTGACATACCTACAGATAATAAAACAACGATCTTAATTTTCAAATTAAAAATTCAATGTATGATTCTTTAACAAAATAGTGTTATATTCCCTGTTCTTATAGTAAAAACTATATTAAAAAAAATACTTAGATATTTTAATTTTGATAGATGAAAATAACCTATATTAGCTAATGAATAACTAGGCCACACTTTTGATTTTTTTAAGTCTCAAAAAAGGAAGTTCGATAAACCCTCCCAGTATACCGCCCATGTTAATGAATAATGTCGCAGCAACACCATTGGCATATAGGTAATCCTTGCTAGTCACATCACCAATTAAGGTGGATTTTATCACTAACAACCATACGAACAATACCAATAAATGGCCTATTGTCTACACTAATACTATTTGTACAGTGTCATCGAATTAAGTGGAAGTGACGAGGAAGGAAGATCTAGACAGGAAAATCGTCAAGGCGGGCGCCAGTGTCAATTGAGAATATTCAGTGGTTTAGCAAATTGTCAACTGATATGGCTGGACATCTTTCTTGTCTCATCATCATATTCAGCCCGTTACCGCCCATTGCTGAGCAAAGGCCTCTCTTCGAGTAAGTACGCCACCCGTCCGTCCCTATCCCGAGCTAATCTTATCCAGAAGTGACCCGCGATCTTACTAATTTTTGGTCTCAGATTTACTAAATTATGTAGGAAAATTGAGGAAAACAACGTAGGTTCCTTCGAGATCATTGCTCGGTTTAAAGCAAAAGTACCTACATCAATGGTTTCGTACGCAGCGGCAACGCTTTTGAGACGTTAACTACCCTATTTCGATTAAGTGAAGGAGAAAGTCTCTGCGTCGAATCAGACCATAAAATTCAGAGATAAGATCAGATATGAGTATGAGTGGCAAGGCAATTGCTTCACCCTAATACGATAAGTTTATAACTTCCTGACCGTGTGGTTTTGTCAAGATGTCGAAGACGCATCCGTCGACGGATGCGTCTGGAAGGACATTATCGTCACAGCATAATTCTGATTTCGAAATACAGAGACATTAAAGTGGCTTGTCCGCTTCTGTCAAATATAGCAGATTATATGCCAATGGTGTTTCTCCGAAGTAATTATTTGTTCTGCTGACTTCGTCGGTTCAGTTGATTGTTAGACAGTTTGGTTCCACGTGATCGGTATCAATCAATATGTATTTGTTTAAACTTGACGCATTACAAGTTGTATATAAAAAAGTCAACCAACCACCATTCAACCTTTAGGTCAAACAGGAAATATTAATCGTTGCTGCGGGATATGAGTACCTATGTACACAGATATAGGTGAAACGGACAAATTACATATATTCGCAAGTTATAATTGTTGAAAATGACGTTTTACTTTTGATTAGACCATTAACACATTTGATTCGTCGAAATCTCATGGCTGATGATCGCGTTAGTCACGAGAAGGATCTGAAGTCTTATCCAAGCTAACTTATCTTTTCTGCCTGACAATGCTTCAAACAATATGAGCAAAACTACATATGGGTGTAACTTTTATTTGTCTGAAGTTGCTATACTCCTTTTTAAAACCGTGTTTTTATCTATCAGCTTTCTTGAATTGTAATATACCGTTTGTACGTTTAATATATCGTTCCTCAAAGACATTGTTGGGCGGGTCACATTGCACATAGAACCGATGGCAGTTGGGGTGGAAAGGTTCTTGAGTGGCCACCACGTAGGTACTGGAATACGCATCGTGGGTAGACCCTCGAGGTGGCCTGACGACTTGGTAAAGATCGCGGGAGTCCGCTGGATGCGGGTGGCACAGGACCGGTCACTTTGGCACTCTTTGAGATAGGTCAGTGCAGCAATGGACGTCTTTCGACTGATATGATGATGATGATGATGACGATGATGACGATGATATTGCTCGATACAATTTCTTACCACCGTAAGCTATACTCACTCCACGCTTTGTTTGGCTAGTTTGGACGAGTTGAGAGTTGATATTCCTCCGTCAAAACCATAGATATATTTAAGACCCAACGATTACCGGTTTTTCTATTCTTTATCTACATTTGCACGAGAGTTTTTATGAAGATAATCAATATTTTTTTTTTATGATTTATTCAAACATGGTCCAAAAAAGCTCCGTTTTCGATATTAGTATGTTGTTTATGCGCTTTTATATTATGAAATCTACACATAACTGTTCCTTATTGACGTCTCTAACAACCCACGAGAGATTTTTTTTAGATTTACCTCATTTTCACAAAAGCTACGTCCAAAAAACTGTGTTATTGACCTGAAATGGCCAAAGTTTGGTGCCACATATCCCGAAAACTGTGAGTTTTGAAGGAAATATGGAATACTATTTCGGTAAATCTCGTTGTTGTTATTACGATAAGCCATAAAAAACACGAAAAAGCCGACAGTTACAGATCGAACTTCATTGAGAGCTAGGAGCTCCTTAACCCGATGGGGTTAAGGGGCTCCTAGCTCCCAATGACCTTCGATCTAGTGAGATGAACCACCGTGTTGACGTGTGTTTGTTTGTCCGCAGTGGCACAAACAGCAGAATGCGGTGTGCGTCCAGCACGCGTTCAAACACTACGGGTCCAACAAGCGACCCAACCACGTACTAAGCAACCTGAACATGACCGTCGCCAAGGGGACCATGTGAGTATACTAAACTGTTTACAATTTGAACTAAGTGCGAATCGAGAGTTTGCCACTCACCGACCAGTCTATCGAGAAAATATAAATCATTTGATATTTACCGTTAGCTTTTCGGTGAAGGAAAACATCGTGGGGAAACCTGCACACACCTGAGAAGAAGTTCCAAAATGTATTTCAAATTCCCAAGCGTATTTTCTCAAATCAATCAGAACAGAGCGTTCACCACCTCGCCTGAGTTTCCAGTGTACCAACATAGAAGTAATGATCAACTACCAATGAGAATAAATAATCTAACGGAAACAGTGTACAAGTTAGCCAACCTAAATCTCAATAAAAGTTGCCACACTAATGAATCGATAAAAGAAGTAAAAATACAGTGTTGCTTGTTATTATAATCGAACGATTTCTGGTAGCAGCCAAGTGATGCCGCCATTTCAATTCGACATATATATCATTTGATATTTACCGTTAGCTTTTCGGTGAAGGAAAACATCGTGGGGAAACCTGCACACACCTGAGAAGAAGTTCCAAAATGTATTTCAAATTCCCAAGCGTATTTTCCGTGGCGTGGGTGCTACTGACCATTCCCTCGTTAATAAGAGTTGCCCTGTGCCCAGCAGTGGGACGTATTTAGGCTGGTGAATGTACAATAAAGAGTTTTACTACTATCCTGCTCTTGATCATGTTGCTACATTTCCATGTATTCGATGCACAGGTTCTTAAGTAAACTGCACAAGTTCGAAGAGTAATGTGTCCGAAAGCATAATCTATATTCCTCACAATGAAGGATAAAGCCAATGCCATCTTAAGAGGTGGTTCGACGGCGTGATATTTTAAGAAACTTATGTACTCGTAACAACCTTTCATATATATTGTTTTCAGTATATTTGATTAAATCGTTTGCGTCGCGCTAAAGGAAAATAGCTTTCTTGTGAAATTTCGGTGAAATGTCTCTTTGGACAGGCCTGGCCGGCTTGCTTGCTTTGCTGGAAAAAACATCGACAAATTGACGAAAGTTAGAAATATAAATATTAAGAAACTAAGTCATGTACAATAGCACACTCTGTTAGAACAGTTATCGTGTTCTTACAATTGTTGACGTTGTCTTAGTGTTATATTTTTATTTTCTTTGTTTTTGATGATCGTGATAAAAAAACGTGTATGCCAATCTGTAGTGTAATTTATATAATGTAATAAATAATATAATCTAATATCATGCAAGACGAATATCGCCTGCTTGAGAGAGGAGTTGAGACAGAGTTGAGGGTTGTCTCCAAAAAAGGAGCCCACTCACTCATTTCAAAATCTTAAAATGTCTACGGTTTTCCAACTAAGACAAATGGTTCTACATCTCCACGAACCACGAACCTCCTTCCGGCGATTACTTCGTTTCTTAAACGTTTCTAGCTACACCCATAACTCGGGTGCGTCAGAGAACAAACCTCAAATTTCATGCATATTCAACAGTAGATCAAGCTACGTTGACTTCCCATTCTGACTCATAGGTCAAACCATAACGCCAGGGCGTTCACTTGAATTCTAGACTTATCCAAATATAGGATTCAGCAAACCCTCAAGGCGGCTCGCAAAACAAAAGAATCGTTAACCTTTGAAGTATTTAAACAGCCCATTGTACACACGTTACGCGAATTTAGCCCTTATTTGATCAATGATAAGGACCACGCTTCCTTGAGGTCTGATATGGTGTGTGTGTGACGTTCTGCTGCGCTGTGCAAATTTGTCGCCGAGACGTTTCGACGATAGTTTGGCGGAACAAACAATAGCTTTATCCTCGTAGCGTTATTCCCGGTTGTGCCATAAAGGAGCACTAGGTCTGCTATGGCATCTAATCCCAGATTTGGCATAGGCACTAGTTTCACGAAAGCGACTGCCATCTGACCTTCCAACCCAGAGAGAAAACTACAACTTATTGGGATTAGACCGGTTTCCTCGCGATGTTTTCCTTGACCGTTTTGATTGATCAAATGTGACATAAAATAAAATAACAGTGGCAGAACTTTTGTTTAGCAATGAAAGTTCTAGTTATCACACGATAAGTGACAGGATAGAGCGTCCGTCACTGGCTGACACCGTTCGATAGAACGAGACGACGCTCCTTATCTTGTCACTTATCGCGTGATAAAAGTGGACGATATAAAAAGACCGCTACTTGTGGCAGGCTTTAGGTCGTATAAATTGTCTTTGATTGTCCAAAGAATGTAGCGTATGGAAACTTACATTCATCTCGAAGAATCCAGCTATAGGATTGGTCACGGTGTTATCGTTAATTGAATCATTAATTAAATTAACTATTTGAATGAATTCAGCAGTTTTTGATAACCCGTTACCAAAGTTAATTAAGTAAATTGACGACCGCTTTAGCCTAGTTGGTAGTGACCCTGCCTATACGAAGCTAGAGGTCCTGGGTTCGAATCCCGGTAAGGGCATTTATTTGTGTGATGAGCACGAATATTTGTTCCTGAGTCATGGATGTTTTCTATGCATTTAAGTATGCATTTATCTATCTATATAAGTATGTTTATCGTCGTCTAGCACCCATAGCACAAGCTTTGATTAGTTTGGGGCTAGGTCGATTTGTGTAAGATTGTCCGCAAATATTTATTTATTTATTTATTTTAAAGTTATCCATATTGCGTCGCTTTTACCATATTTTGTGTAGGTATACAATATTTATATTTATATTTTATTATTTTTTGTGTTGTGTATGTGTGTAAAATACTTTAATGTACACAATATATTGGTATAAATACAAACAAAATAGGTAAAGTGAATACAAAAGGCAGGTAGGTAAGGTAGATTTATTTACCCCGTCATTTTGTGACCCTTCAATTGTTTATTATTACCTATTATTATTCTGGTAGTGGCTTCCGGGCTGTGAGAGCCCTTATATCACTGCGAGTCTGCGACCATGACTGTGTAGATCTATTGTGATTTGTGATCGCCGCTTGGTCAAGTTCTGTCCAAATCCTTCAATTTCGTATAGCTGTCTCCTTCATTTGATTATTCTTGCGTCTATTTCAACTTGCGGTGCGACACAACGTAAATAAATGTAATTCCTCGCACAGAAAAGCATCTTAGACTCTGAAACCAACATAAATGCTCATCGTACAAATATTTGCCCTTACCGGAACCTTCAGCTTCGTAGACAGCGTCACTACGGGCTTGCCTAACCGGTCCTCGGTTTTGTATTTTGTTACATAGTTAGTTTGGTCGGTGAACAGTACACAGACAAAAACATAGAGCAAATATTGATTAAAGTATCGACAAGAAACCACAAAAATTACTCATTCAAATGTAACGACCATATTTATACGAATATCGTTATTCGAACACATCTATCAATTTGAACATTTGGTTTTTCTGGTAAGAACTTAACCTTTCTTGTTCTGAGAAATATCACGCTTGAGAGATGAGTAATTGTTTGTGATTGTTACTAAGTATTTCTGTTGAAATAACAGTTAAACGATATGATACATTTATTTATTTATATAGCCTTTTATTTTGAAACATTGGATAACAGTGGTTTATCTTAAAAATATTCTTATACTTATACTAACACATCTTATAATATATCTCTTATTTCAGTGTGCCTTTTGGCATAGGCCTCCCCCAGTGACTTCCACTGACTTCTGTCTTGCGCAACCCTTCTCCAGTTAGGACCCGCCGTTAGTTGTAAATCATCTTCCCATTTCAGGATAGGTCTCCCTCGACTTCTCTTTCCGTCTCTTGGGTACCATTCGGTTACTGCTTTGCTCAATTTCTCTTTAGGGTCTCGTAACATGTGGCCAACCCATCTCCACTTTTGTTGGTCCACTCTGTATAAAATGTCAGTAAGCTTTCTTTTTGATCGCAGAACCGTATTTTGGACTCTGTCTTGTCTTCGTACTCCCGTCATGCTCCTCTCCATTGCTCTTTGGCATATGGCTAACTTGGTTCTTAATTGTTTCGTTATGATATGTATATGATACATACGTATATGTACGTATATGGTACATAATAATGGAAAAATAAACCATCATCATCAGAAGCCCAGGGCGAGACACGAGCTTGTGCCCTCTGTATTGCTGTACCGGCAATAAAGAGGGCACAAGTTCAAGTTCTCTGTATCATATCGTTTAAAATTGTATCGTGGTAACTTCCACGTTAAATTGAAACGATACAACAAATATTTAAGTCTACGAGATTTGGAACTGGTCTTTTGACACATCGCGACACTTATATAACCTAAATTGGCACTGCTCATCGAAATAATAAAAAAAGTTTCAATAGCTTACGAGTTACAAAACAAATTTTAGCACTTATAAAATGATTGTAATATTTTTTTACAGCTTATTTGTATAGAAATTAGCATTGAAAACTCGGTATGCAAACCATTAAGTACTACGACTTTTTATTTTTATTTTGTGATACACTGCTTTAATCGATTGAAGTCTGTCAATTTAGAAATAAATCGATATGAATCAAATAATTGTGAATAAAGAAAGAAAGAAAGAAAAGGTTTATTTGGCACAATTTCAATATCAGTAATTACCAGAGGTCTCCGCACTAGGCTTCGCCTGTATCGCGGGGAACCAAATACAGGTTACATTTTAGAATTTAGTTACAAAATACAAAAGGAAGAACAAAACAAAACAAAACAAAGGAACTTAAAATTTAACATTGCAATTTTATATTATAAAGTACACTGACTTATGCTTCTTAAATTGCATTATCTAAAATAGCTTCTGTCTCCGCGTAATTTAGCGAAAGGAGAAGATTATTAATTAGTTTTTTTGCCTCATTTATAGTGCAACCCTTAAGGTTACAGTGTTTTAGAATAGCATTATAAGTGGATATCCTAATGTACTCTCCGAATCGCTTACCAAAAGTGGAAAGTACTCTAGGAACTGGTAGGGCAAATACGCGTTTTTTAAGTAGATTACTGTAGCACGATAAAGTTTTGGATAATTTATGAGTAACTAAAGAAATTTTGAGTAAGAACAATTGACGAACGGAAAGAACATGAGCTTCGGCATAGAGAGCTGTAGTTGGATGACGGAAGGTTTTTTTAAACATTACTTTGAGCACAGACCGTTGAGCCCTTTCAATTTCTAACATAGAGGTCTTTGCTGCACTGCCCCACGCTGTAATGCAGTAGCTGATTACTGATTGGCACAGCGCGTCGTAGACCATGATTAACAAGGATTTCTCTGCAGAGTGACGAAGTTTTTTGAATATTGATATTGATTTTCTGATTCTAGCTGAAAGTTTATGAATATGGAATTTGAAGTTAAGTTTTTCATCTACATGTAGACCAAGGTACTTGATGACATTTGTGCGTTGAATTGAATTACAGTTACAATTAGTGCCGTTTGGAAAAAAATTGCATGTGTGGATTTTTACTACAGGATTAGTTGGTGGTTTTGACGAGTCAGTCTTGTGGAAACATAGGAATTTAGTTTTGTTGTTATTGAGTGTTAAGAGATTCTTCTCAAACCAATGTGCTACAGTCCTCATACCTCTTTCTGCAGCATTTACTGTATTCTGCCAGTTTTTATCATTGAAAAGAATGACGGTGTCGTCAGCATAACATATAATTTCCGTGTTTTCAATTTGGAGATTAAAGATGTCATTCATATAGATAATGAACAAAGTCGGTCCAAGAATGCTTCGCTGTGGGACGCCAAAATTAATTTGCTCCGTACCACTTCTGAGTGAGCCTACTTTGACGAGTTGACTTCTTTCAGATAAATAGCTCTCGAACCAGGATAACGGCACACCACGAATGCCTAGATTTTGGAGCTTTCGGAGCAAGATCGGAAATGACACGGTATCAAAGGCTTTAGCTAGAATAGGAAAATAACAATGTATTATTTAATTACTGTCACGATAATACGAAAAAAACTCACATCAATCGAAACCGACATATTTAATTGTGCAAAATGTTGCGTTTGAAAATATGGCATTGATTTCTGCACGGCGCGCGAGCTCTTTAATTTTTTCTCGCACTATCAGTCTCTCTCTTTACTTACAGGACACTTGTGTTAGCAGACGACAGTGTATAGGCTCTCTATTTGATTACCTAAGAATAATTATTACACAGTAATCAATCGATTCCTTTTATTAGCCATCATCAATCGTAATCGGAATTTATTACAATCGATTTACTCTAGCCACATCACTCTTTACATCATATTGGAACTGTCAAAAGACCAGTCCCAAATCTCGTACACTGTAAAATAATTTGTTTCGTTAGGAAGTGAAAAAAGTATCTTTAATTAGTTTAAAATAACAATATGGACATTATCATAATATGAATTACAAATCAAGTCGGAATACAATGGTGTAAAGAATGATAAAATTAAAATACGTAAAAATAAATAAAAGTAATACTACGAGTACATCCCGCTCTGCGTCAAGCCCGAACCAAAGGTCCCCAAAATGCTAGCGGCATTGCCTCGCTGAACAGCAATGGAGACCTGTTGGACGAGCCACGACCCAGAGCGGGGGTCAAGGCCCCTGTCCCTTAATCGTCTGCCTAACTCCTTGCACAGCCCGAGAGCCTCACTGCCCCAGGGCCCAGCTGTCTCCACAGCAACCGGAACGAAATCATAAGTCGGTTCCAAGGCAGAGTACTTTGCGTGTTTGAGCTTGGCGGCATTTTCGGCCGCCGAACCAGCTGACTTAATTGTGTGCTTTAGATGGGACGCTGCAAAAGTGCTAACACAAGTTGCATCCCATAGGAGGCACCGCCCTCTCTGCCAGGGAACCAACGTCAACCCGTCTGGTCTTTTTCCGTCAGTCCGAGACAGACCCGGGGGCTCCAGGATGCACGGTACGTTGGCGGACACCATAGCCCGACGCACGATCTCATTGATAGAATGGTGTCTAGGGAACCGACCCGCACATCTTTTGCAGCTTAGCCCGTGGTGGCCATTCTCCTCCACCATTGTCCCACAAACGCATCGGTGCGCTTCGCATACCTTGCTCCCCAGCCTTAAAGCAACTGCTATCCTCAGGGAGTCGTTGTCGAGCAAAGTGCCGAGTTGAGGGGAAGGCAAGGCATGCAGCCACGCACCGGATTCGGGCTTTGTGAGAGCCTTGAGACGTGCTAGGTCAGTCCCCGAGGCATCACTCAACAAATGAGAAAACGTTTGCTGACATAGAATATCGTCCCATCCTCTTTGGACCGTTAAGCTATCCGGATGATCATTGGACGGACATAGTGTCGCCCACTTAGCCAGGGCCTCGGTTACGAATGGAACTCGAATGCTGCTGCCATCAAATGATAATATTCGAGCAACAAGATCCGACGAACCATGTGCCGACGCTAAAAAGGCTACCAGACCTATGTCCTGGACCCGACGCACGCCCAAGCCACCGTAACGAACTGGCAGAGCCGCCTGACACCATTGTTTGTCGTCTAAACTCACATTGAGTATTGACTCTAAACAAGATTTAATAGTGTCATCGAACGATTTCAAATCCGTGTCATAAAGCCAAGTTGGAGACGTCCGTAACATATACACCATGCGAGGCAGAGCAAAGCAGTTTCGCAGCAAGATAAGGGAAACATGTCCCGACAATTGTGTCAAATGTTCCTGTGCCGCCGAAAGTGCTTGTCTTTTGGCTTGAAGGGCCGAACTAACACCCTCGGTGAAAATTGGAGCACCCAGTAAATTGAAAGAATGTTCGTGTATTTGTCTAATGCCAGGTAAAAGTGACTCTATTTCTGCGAGAGAGTTGGTGTCTAAAAAACTGCAAGTATAAAACTCGCACTTAGACGGGTTTATTTCAAGACCAATTTTCTTCAAGGCAGGTATCAATGTTTTCAAGTCGTTTAAGACCACTTCTGGACTTCCTCCTATAGTGCCATCATCCAGATACCACACGTTAAGGGGCGCCTTTAATCCAGAAATAATCTTTTGGATGCCGAGACAAAACATCAAGGGCCCTAATGGGTCGCCCTGCTGGGCACCAACTTGCGACTGTATTAAACTGCCTGAGAAGAAAAGATTACTTGAGGAGGCGTAACATTGGTAAATGAAAGGGTAAAGAGAAGGAGTTTGCTCTAAGGTTTCGTTGAGAATAGTGTCCCTTTCTAGGCTATTGAAAGCGTTTTTGATATCGATTTTAACGATTATGGTATTGGATGATCTGCGATGTAAAGCAAAAGACCGGGTGGCATGTATTGCCGCCTCACAACCAAGTCTGGTACCGAAGCCCATTTGAATTGGTTGCAGATAGTCAGACATAGCTTCTCTAACAGATTGGCAACAGAGCTTAGCCGTAAGACGACGAAAAAAGCTGCCCACCGCAATTGGTCTAATACCACCATCTTTTTTAGATAAGGCACATAACGAAGCACCATATAGGAACGGTCTCACCTCCAAGTTTAGCATACCTCTCAGTAAAAAATTGCATAATTTTGTGAGTGATTCTAACAATCGGGGACCATTATTTCCTGCGGAGGGTGAAGTCAACTCTTTGAGATGCTGCGGTCGCAGACCATCTAGACCGGATGCAGACCCATTGTAGAAAGACGCAATTGCGTTGGCTACGTCCGAAGTTGTAACAGAAAGGAAAGGGCTTGTTAAACTCGGTTCAGGTGGTAAGATTATTGACCTCGATGGGCTGGGGTGTTTGTCTTTCAAAGCATGTAGTGTAGTTTCATTCACAGGAGCGAGAGTAGCGTCGGAAAGGAGCAAACGAACCGCTCCTCTTAAGTCTCCGTCGTGTACTTTGGCTTCGATGGAACGATATATCGAAGTTTGTTTTATTGGGGACTGTAAAATAGCGAAGTACAAATTAGAGTCATTGATATTATTTTTAACTTTAGTCGTCAACGATTTCTTTTCAGTCTTATCTGGTACCCTCAAGGCTGAAAAAGAGAAAGAGAGTAAAGTAAACCAATTTTCAACACTGTTTGAAAGCAAACAATCCTCAATAACCGTGCATAGCTTACCGGCAGCTAAACATCTGGCACCCTTGGGAATATGGGTCAAAACTCGAATGCTAGACTTTAAAGTTGGTAAGTCGTTTAGACTAACGTTCGCATGTTGCGTTTGGGAAGAAATGTCCGAAGTCCCAAGGAGCGCTGCTCGAGCGAGAGGAATATGATCTTGCCATATTTGGGTTGTTTGTGTGGTGTTTAAAGGTGTTGGAGCAGGTGGCTGCGTATGGTTAGCATGAACACGACTTATATGGATGTTCAGTCCCCTCTTTTTAAAATAACGAATCTGGGGGCAATAGGGGCATTGCACGGAGCTATCCAGAGGCAGAGACAGGGGAGGAGCCATATTTACTTGGTTTGAAGTGGATCCTATTATGTTGAAGAGTATGATTAAAACTAAACAAGAAAAACTTACAGTTGCAAATATAAAAATGTAGTATAAAAATACCGCAACAAAGTAGAGCATGTACAGTCCTTTACATTATTGTTTAGCCGCTGAGAAGAGCGTAGGCAAGGACGTAAAATATAAATACACAATGCACTAAATACTAATCACACTTAACTGATTATAAACAAATTAGAAAACACAACAAAGAATGACATCAGTGACACTGGAAACTGTCAAAAACCCGGGGCGCAGCCCCCCATACGCAAGCGATTTTCTTGTTTCTCGGGCGCGGATTGTTTTCGGACAGGACTCCGAGTGTGCGGAGGCCGTTGGCCGTGGCCGGCGATGTTTACATGTCCCGACAAAATCGTCGGATCGGTCTGGATGGGTCCTCAATGGGTCGGATCGATACGGGGATCAATGAAATATGTATTTCGCCGAGTTATAACAATTGAAATACTTTTTCTGCGAATCTTCGTGTATAATATTGTACACGAAAGTATTTAAAGTGAAATAGGTGCCTACATAATCACTTAATCCACTTAATTTTTGTCTGTTTAGGAATTAATAATAGATAATCTTTTCGAGTACCCATTGACCGGTAAGTGTTTACGTGAAAAAAGCATTGATTAATTACAAATATTATAGTATTTTTTGTTTGAGGTTCATATCGATACTTTTGGAGATATCGATTTTTGACACTTTCTCCATACAAGCCGTGCAACAGCCTGCGTCGCGACAAAGACGGAGATACACAAACGAAGTTCATTTTCATTTCCCGGTAGCTCAGGAAGTGAAATAACATAACTATTTTTTTCATACAATAGCCTGTCTATTATAATTATATGTAGGTAAGTAGTACTAGGATACTACCCGCACATAACGTTCCTTATTCAATTTTATATAAGTAGGTATTATGTTCTTCGAGTGTCGAGGTTCCACAAATAAGAGATGCCCAATGGGCAGCGGTGTGGACAGCTCTGGGAGTCGCGAGGTTCCTCTCTCTGTCACCCAACACCACCTGAGAGTATTATGTTGAAACAAAGATAATTTTGAGTGTTTATATGCAAAAATGGAACACGTGTCGCGGTCTGTAAACGACCTAGCATTTCATCCGATTTGCCTTCTCAATGAGGAAACCTGACCACATTTTACCACTCAGCACTAGCCTTCCTTCGCACACGCAAAAAATAACTTAGGTACAAGTTAATAAGACTCTTTTTTAAACAGAGATTGTTGATACTTTTGCAACTTTAGAATCAAGTTCGGACAATTGAAAAGCGGCTTTCAGATATTAGTATTAAGAGTCAGGTGGTCTGTTAATGTAATATGGTTCAGAATAGAACGTAAACTGCTCAGTTATATTTCGTAAGCGGAGTCGTCCCTGCGAGCACTGGTTTTAAGTAATGGCCATTTTAATTCGAAAAGGGCGTAAGTGCACTGTAATCGGTCTTGTATATACGCCGTTTCAAAGATTTTGAGTACCTACTGGGTTGCAATAGTTTGAATTAGAACTTGGATTTGAATAGATTGGTTAAAGCGTAGGTCAGTTATGATACTCGTAGTTATGCTGAATGTTAAGTAATCCGAGTAATAAGGTAGTGAAGTAATTGGTGTAAGGTTCGTAATAAAACTAATAAAATTATGTTTAGGTAAGCGATTATATATCATGGATTCAGAGAGTGGATTAGGTTAATGGAGATTTTTCTCTGAGTTTTGTCCGTCTCTGTTATGTACTTATTCCAGTTGTTCCGCAATTATTTATCTTTGGTCTTAGACTAAGTTTTTCTTGCATTATGGATATAGTAATAAAAAGGGTGGAGGCCTTTAGTTACCGGCGGTGTTGCGTGACAGAGAGAGGGGCCTCCTGACTATTCGCGTAGGTACAGCTTTATGTATCTGACGCTTGAATCCTACCTACTCCCAGACCCAGACCCAGAAATCTAGCGAGAGTCTCTTCAGATGTTGGTCAGGATACCGTTTTCCGAAATGACTATCGGGACAATAATCGTCGAGTCAACATCCCGCATGGCGGTTACCTCGTGAGCCTTGTTAGGTACTTGCTGGCTTTGTCTTCGGCCTTAAGGCCTCCACACACCGAACGCGGGTCGTGCGCGGCGCGGGTCGGGCGGTATCTCTATGTCTTTCGCACAGAAGCGCGGCGTCTCTATCGCACAGGAGCGCGGGCCCGCGCAACTGGGTGATAAGCCTTGTTCGGACTAGGCCAGTATTTTAGTGCGAGTCTATACCTTTGCTGCAAGTAGGTACGAGTAGCTTTTGTATGGATTCGCACTAAAATACTTAGTCTAGTCCGAACAAGGCTGTAGCGATAGTGAGAGAGATATTAAATGCGTTGGTACCTAAGTGAGAGAGATATGCCGACCCGCGCAGCGCCCGACCCCCGCGCAGCGCCCGACCCCCGCGCCGCTCATGACCCGCGTTCGGTGTGTGGAGGCCTTAAGGCCGAAGACAAAGCCAGCAAGTACCTAACAAGGCTCACGAGGTAACCGCCATGCGGGATGTTGACTCGACGATTATTGTCCCGATAGTCATTTCGGAAAACGGTATCCTGACCAACATCTGAAGAGACTCTCGCTAGATTTCTGGGTCTGGGTCTGGGAGTAGGTAGGATTCAAGCGTCAAACACGGTTCGTAAACATCGTTAAACAAGGTTCTCAACTTATTATTATGATTGTGATCATAAAGATGATGTAATGTTTCTTCCCCAGCTACGGTCTCCTCGGTGCATCGGGCTGCGGAAAGACCACGTTGCTTTCCTGCATCGTGGGGCGCCGCAAAATGAACAGCGGCGAGATTTGGGTGCTGGGCGGCAAACCCGGGACCAAAGGTAAGCAGAACCCAGCCATGCAGGCTGGGGACATGGGCTCAAGCCATAAAAATGTGTTCTTACCAAAATCTAACCTCAGTCAGACTCTCCCTAAAGAAGTTTTTCTGTAACCCTAGCCAGGCCATCATCATCAGCTGTAGTCCGTTCACTGCTGAACGCAGGCTTCCAGAAGTAGTGGATCCAGAGGGGCTACCACGAAGTGAAAACGAACTTCGTTCGAATATCTCCGTCTCTGTCGCTCGAACTAGCAAGTGCGACAAAGACGGAGATACACAAACGAAGTTCGTTTTCATTTCCCGGTAGCTCAGGTTGGGGCTAATGGGCCCAAGCCAATTAGAAATATGAGAGCCGGGTGGAATTGAACTGAAAGAAATAAAGATAAAACACGCAGGACACAAATTTTAAATAATAAAATAAACATGAACAGCACATAAAACATGAAAAAAGCGTGTCTCTGCCGTAGTGAACCGAACACTACCTCATCAGCATTATGCTGAGGTGCCACTGTCAGACACCTACAGCGGTGATTTTCAGCCTGCACCGTTGGTGACTCACGGAAACGTCATACAATTTAATATATAAAGTACTTAGTTACTTTACTAGTATACTATTGGGATAGGCGAGATAGAAATAACTAAAAATACCAAATGAGTTGTAATGTAGGCACCACCTACATGCAGCATCAATACAATAAAAATAACATTAGACATTAAAGGGGTTTGGGTAAAAATGTTGTAATTTTTTTAGATGAGCGGCCATACGTAAAAGTGGTAGATTATGATAGATCTACTCAAAACAAACATTATTTTGTTATTAAAGGTACTACCCTAAAATTCATCGGAGCCGAGATATTTGCAATATATATTGTCACATTGAAAAGTTATAAACAAAACTTCAAACTTAAATATCTCGGCTCCGGTATTTTTTATCGCGTTTAATTTTATATATCTATGCATTTTACGAGGCGTTTCCTCTAAATGATTATTAAAAAACATCCTTGGCCGCTGCACAAAATAAAAACGGCATTTTTTCTCATACCCAATGCCCTTTAATTCTAGCTTATTAAAGTAATACAACATCTTAATTAAATAAAAAAATAAAAATAACCCATTGGCATATTTTTCTTTGGGTCCTAGATACTAGTTTGAATCCAACCAGTTCGATTGGTTTCCCAGAGGCCAGATCCATCTACTTACTATTAAAAATATGTCAGCGTAATTACTCCCTTCCCCCCCCAGGCTCGGGCGTCCCAGGCAAGCGCGTCGGCTACATGCCGCAAGAGATCGCGCTGTACGGCGAGTTCACCATCCGCGAGACCATGATGTACTTCGGCTGGATCTTTGGCATGGAGACGCGCGAGATCGTGGAGCGGCTGCGCTTCCTGCTCGAGTTCCTCGACCTGCCCAGCGAGAACCGCATGGTCAAGAACCTTAGGTAAGCCGACTCTTTGAAATGAAATGAAATTATTTATTTTATTATTTATGGTATCAGTCCACCTTGGAGGCCTACCCACGCCGCGCCTTCCAGTACGTGGTCCGAGAACCTTTCCGCCCCAACGGCAATCGGCTCTACGTGCAATGTGCCCCGCCCACTGCCACTTAAGGTGGACTGATGACCTGGTAAAGGTTGCGGGAGTCCGCTGGATGCGGGTGGCGCAGGACCGGTCACTTTGGCACTCTTTGGGGGAGGCCTATGTCCAGCAGTGGATGTGTTTCGGCTGATATGATGAATCATGTTATACAAGAGGAATGTTGTAGTTTAGTAGCGAATACATGTATACATGTTTAGCCATATGTGGCATGCAAAAACTTTTGACCAGATTATAAAATAATAAATTAATTACCAATACATTAGTTAGGAAGTGAATGTCAATATAAAAAATACCTACTTACCTACTTACATGCCAATAATTTAAAAAGTCCTATATTGAATAAAATGCCTTTTCTTTTAGCCAGTGAAATAATTTAATTGAACTTTTAAATTGATTGATTGCCAATGCTTTATTATCATCTGGTAACTTATTATAAATGCGTATTTGCCATTTCGGCCATTGCAAAGCAGCTTCTCTGACATACTTCTGTTTTTACTCTTGGACAGTCTAATCTGTTTGGGTACCTAGTGTTAAAATGGCATACCTTGTCTTATCTTTGAACGGAGTACTTATGAGTTCGACTGAACATGCTCAATTATCTAATTGTTGAACATAATTATTGACGTTTGAGGTATCCGCTAAAGACATGCTAAAGACCAGAAAGAACCGATGGGCCAAATAGACAAATAGACGTTTGCATTGGCTTCTTTATTGTTAATATTACCAAAGTTAAGGCCTATTATGCCTTTTTTAGGTCGGATTCTAAATCCGCTTACATTTTTAAATCTGCAGGCTAATCGTCGGCCCTAAACAATTTCCCACAGGAAAGACAACATTTTCTTTGTGACTCTATGAGCCATACGTTTTGCTCTTACATCCAATGACGCGGTACCTCAATACGCTAGACCTATTAGACATTAGACTTCCCCTACTACATAGGGTATAGAGACGGGAACGCGCGTCGACGGCGCGTGATAAAAGCAGTCAGCATAGGCCCTTACTTTATCTGTAACTATACGTCTGTCAACATTTAGGTTGTAGCTATCCAAACAGACAAACAAACACGATACTTACATAGGAAAATAAACAAATCCTTAAACCCACATTACTCATAATGACCATACCATTACACCTATAATAGCTGAATAATGGTTGGTATCTCAGATCATAGAATGGCCTGAGGTTGGCATTATGCCAGTTCAAATTTGCATGTGCATATGGTTCCATATTTGTCTTTGCGCATTGTGCAGTCATTGCACAGAACATGTTATTTTTCTTTATGTTATGAGTAGGCAAATGAGTACAAGGCTTTAGTAGTGTTTGTCCATAGTCATAATTAGACATTCAATTTAAGATTGCAGGAGATTCTTAATTCAAAACACGGCGTGTATAAACAGATTTTCATCGAAAATATGTATCGTATTTTCGATGAAAATATCCCAGTACCTATAAAAGTTTTTTCTCTGTATTCATTTCTTCTTTGAAAAATAAAACAACTATCTTCCGCCCGCGACTTCGTCTGCGTGTACCCGGGATAAAAGCTATCCTATATTTTAATTCAGGCTATAAACTATCTTCGTGCAAAATTTAATGCCAATCGGTTGAGCCGTTTGAGCGTGATTGAGTAACAAAATCTTCATCTTCAAACTTTCGTATTTACATATAATATTAGTAGGATACTCGCAGAAGGCGTCATCAACGGCTAAATGAAAAAGCCAATTTGGTTTTGCCGAGACAACATTATAGAACATATGACACCGAGTAAAGTTTTTGATCGAATAAACATCAAAATCAGAAATATAGATGTAACATAACTTTTTAGCGTAAAGATGATAACATTCATAATTAAAGTACTACTTTATTTAACTTTATCATAACTTAACATATTTGCTTCAAGGTACAACTGTAAGTTATAGTTTGACGTAGTAGTAATTTTTAATCCAAAAAAATACAACGGATGCCTATTGTTATTAAGGCGCCGTAGGTTCAGCGAAGTTAAGTCAACACTGTTTTTGAAACAATATAATGCCTCTGTTTATAATAATCTGGTTTAAAAAAAATACGAATACTAATCTTGAGGCTTTTCTGCAGGGAAATCAGTGTTTAGAAACATGATTAAGCAATTTTCGCTCGATAGAAAAAAATCACGAACATAGGTCTAAAAGGGTCTAAAATACACTTAAAGTATTTGGTACAAATTATGAACAAAAGCTAAAAATATTCAAATGGCTTCTATAAATCGGCAATATCATGTTTGAGAGAATTCAGTGTTTACTTTTTTATTTATTTAAACGGCCAAACAATTAAAATTAAAAAACATGATTTCCGCGCTTCCGAGCACGCACTTCCATCTCGCTCACGCTTATGCTCCGTGAGAGGGAGAGAAGACCATGAACCTACGGCGCCTTAAATCTTTTTTAGATTTTTAGGTTGGTCAACTTTAAAGCAGCTCCCTAAATCGGTTTTTCGCCAGGTCCCAACCTACGCCTTAAGAACTAGGACGATATGAGTAAAATCATCCCCAAAAAAAACCGTATATACCTACCTATTCAGAAATGCTTCAACAAAATCGTTTTCAAATGCTCTTTACGTCGGCATATAAGTGGTTGTTGTTTGTAAGTCATTTCAAAGATCAATGTTGTATAAGGGTCACATTATCGTCACGAAGGTCTTCTCTGTTTCCTCATACGTGATGGGACCTTGGTGCGGATAAACAAACGGTGCTTAGTAAACATGTACCTATAATATATCACCCTGTGTTGTTTGGCGAAATGTCTCCTTGACTATGACTTTGACATCGCCGTGTGTAATTAAAGTGAGGTTATGTGCAAATTACAAGTCAATTTGTCGTTTATGGCCGACATAACGTTCGTCCCTATCGACATTTAGATGATATAAGAAACGGATGCTGTATGTAGGACATCTAGGACGCCACGCCATCGTGCTAGCTATAGATGAAATTATATATAAACAAAATGAAAATTCTACTGTCATGTGAAACGGGGTATACCCCAGTAGATTTTTCACGGACAGATTGGTCCACATTTCTTCAAACTTATGTCAAAATACGCAGAGGCATCTTTAGCCGATCCATGTAGCGTCCGTGTGCAATCTTTACGCACGCGTGTGCAATGCTTACGTACGTGTGCGCAGTGCTAGCGCGCGCGGTGAGTGGCGCTCGGCGCCCCCTAGGACCGCTGCGCCCGTGTGCAACGAACACCCTGCATAGGTAAAGCCGCCCCCGAATCTATGGGAGCGTTTGCGTTTTCATACACGCTTCTACACCTCACCACGGGGCCCAAGTCCTAACAAGAAAGGCCCTAAAGTCGAATGACCATATACTTTTAATATCAGCGCAGTTCATCAACATCATCATCTTCAGTCGAAAGACGTCCACTGCTGGACATATGCATCCCCCAACGACTGTCACAGTGACTGGTCCTGCGCCACCCGCCAAAAATATATTTATTTGGTGTTAAATAGAAAGTAGGTGCTATAGCAATGCGTCAATATGGATGCTACTCGGCTTGATATGCTAAAGGTGCTCAGGGCTCTCTTTTGACCATAGCCTGAGCGCCGCTGACCATATGACGTCACACGGCGAGGCAACACTTATATGTGAACGCCTGAAGGGGCACTACCTAATATCCAAATCCATCGTTCACTTTCATCTCACTACATCGAATTTTACACCACAATAGCTTAATCGCTGTGACGCAACTCGCAACTACGGGAGCGAAAGTAGTGTCGTAACTTGAGAGTTGAAATGTAACCGAGGTTGGCAGCTCGTTAATTGGACTATAATGAACATATGTTTAAAAATAACACTCATTCTTACACAGAATGCTTCATTCATTAGATACATTCATTCATTCGCTTTGTCATCAATCGGGGGTGATAGCTGAATTGTGAAAGCTGGCATGAATGGATCTACAATACAATAAGAATTATCATCGTTCACCAAAAAGATCTACTTGTCATTTAGCCGCTCACTTGATTTCGAATTTTAAAAAGGTGTCTTAAATTTAGTTTTTTTTTATCAGGCAAGCTTCTTAACCACGGTTGCCACAATCAGTTTAGGGGTGCGCGAAATTGGCAACTGTGTGGTTGCCACAAGCAAGTGAAGTAGTTAGAGAGCCAGGAGGTAATGATGCCACTATTTCCTCTGTGGGTGTGGTGTTGTGTTCCTGTTTATGTGCAAGGTCAGCAGAGCTGCTGAGGATATGTTGTGTTGAAAGCGAGGGACCCGCGTTCGTCTCCAGCTACCAACACAACGAATCCTCAAATCGATGGGTCGGCAACGCGCTAGCGACCAGCATAGGCTGCGGTGCGTTTTCCACCATCGTCATAGTAAAACAAAACAGGGGAATGTCACCATCACCACGCTCACATAGCCCCTCCACTGCCATAATATCACTAATATATTGCTCTTCAGTTCCGCTATTCTGTAACTTGTTGCTCACCTCAACGCTCACCCACAAATATATCTCGACACTGCGATTCGTAGTAACTAAGCGTAGCTAGAGATCTTGTTTCGTTAGCCTGCCCAGGCATTAAATTTTGTTTCTGGTGGTGACCGAAGATGCTCTGTGTTGATTGAATGCTGAAGACTTGTGTGCTTGCATTTTATTGACATGAATGGAATGGGAAATGTCAAGGCGAGGAACGGACTGTTGGGTACATCACATAACACAATGCACATTAAGCTAAAAGTTGGTGGCAAAGATATGGTCGATTAGGCCGGGTGTCTACTGTTTCACTATTAGAGGTACCCAGTGAAGCGTAGTTAAGCCTTATGATATAGATGACGTCTTGTATAAAACCCTGATTTTTTTGCCTGACTATGTTATAGCCGAAATGAAGGAATATGTTTTAGCAGTGTATATTTAAGTATTATGTAACACCGTAGCACCGTATAAATTAAGTATCAATCGACTGGTGACATAAATTAGGCTACCAAAAGTGACAGAAAAAAAACCGTAGTGTCGTTACGGTTTTTTAACTGTTTATCCATTTGTGTTTGTTGGACCAGTGAGTCGAACTGTGTCCCGCAAATCGATAATTCGATTACACGATTAATCAATTACATAAGCTCGGCCCAGGTGCAATCGGACAGCACGATTAAGAACCGATACACGAACGTAATAGATCCGAATTACAATGAAATTTGAATCCATTGTCTTGGTACGTGTCTCTGATATTCATTAATCTGTTTATACTTGCTCATGTATTTATTTTTGGCAGGTAAACGATCCTGTAACTAGGTACTCTGTGACAAAGCTACCTTAGATCAACCTCTTAATTGATGTTAGTCATCGGATTTTGACTAGTTTGCTAAGGATATTCATAGACTTTAGATCAGACCAATACTTTTACAGAAAGATTAGTGAGGCTTAAAACGCTTTCTACAAGAAATATTGCAAGAAATTACAAGCATACGACAAGTTTTATGGCAGGCTAGTGACAAAACCTTTCCGAGTCTCATATGAAATTCAATCTTATATCAATATCATAAAGACTGTGACGGGAAAAACATTTCTCACTTTATCTGAATGACGGTAGTAGGCGGGTGAGGACCAATTGTTTGTGGGGATTGTTGATGGGGGACAGGGCTGTATATTTATGAACCTCTTTTGTTTCCAGCGGCGGCCAACAGCGCCGAGTGTCATTCGCCGTGGCCCTCATGCACGATCCCGAGCTGCTCATCCTCGACGAGCCGACGGTCGGAGTGGACCCTCTGCTCCGACAGTCCATCTGGACTCATTTAGTGCGCATTACCAGCTCGGGAGACAAGACTGTGATCATCACCACGCATTACATCGAAGAGGCGCGTCAGGCCCACTGTGTAAGTAGACTAGCCTATCCTCGACGAGCCGCCGGTCGGAGTGGGCCCTCTACTCCGACAGTCCACCTGGACGCATCACCAGCTCGGGAGACAAGACTGTGATCATCACCACGCATTACATCGAGGAGGCGCGACAGGCCCACTGTGTAAGTAGACTAGATCCTCGCCGAGCCGACGGTTGGAGTGGACCCTCTCCTCCGACAATCCATCTGGACGCATCACCAGCTCGGGAGACAAGACAGTGATCATCACTTCATCACCTGCACGCATTACATCGAGGAGGCGTGATAGGAGCACTGTGTAAATAAACAATTGACTCTCTAACCATGCATGTATATGCTGTTTATGATATCTTCGATTATTCGACTTCGATATAGGGTCAAAATGGAGAGTAATTAAGTTAAAGGTAGTAAAAACACTAGTATTAACTAAATTAAAAATATGATAATAACCTTGGAAAACTAGTATGCTTTTAGCAAAATTGCGGAGGTGTAGTATTTCCCATGCTAATTAAGTTTCTGCATACGGTAATGTTCAGCATATGAGACAGTAAACATGTGAAGTTTATCGTATAATAAATTAAAGCAACAAATACATATACGGATAACTTCCTAGTTGACCTAGAGTAACTTTGCATTTTCTTGAAATACCTGTTATTTTAATTAATCTTAGAAGTATTGATCTACGTATTAAGTTAAATAAGCTTAGATTTGGAAGTTGCTGGATAACGCTTTAATGTACCTTCGTAGGTATTATTTTTCTTTAAAACTTTAATCCTGTTATCGACTATTGACGAACTTGTCTAGACATATCTACTAAAGTAATAAAGAAGTATAAAGCAGAATAAAGTACCGGGTTTTAAAAGTTGCTGTATACTGACCACTTTGAATATAATTACCACTTTTTATGGTATGACTTGTTAGTAAGTAGGTACCTGGATTCTGGAGGACCATTGTTGCAGATAGTTCCTCCAGAAAAAAAACAATAAAATCAAATCTGGTGAAATTCGGGTCGATCAATATTATTAAGTACCATAGCTTTGGAGTTAAGTTGACCTGAAAATGTTTCTGTAATCCGTTTCACATAAAGATTGATTTAGTGTAGATTTTTATTTAAACTTCATTACATTGTAAAAAGTTACAAATACCGAAGGGGAACTTTGTATGTACTAGTCGATCAGGATCAATCAGTCAGGCAACACAATACAAAACAATACAAATAACTTTATTTACCAAGGCTGCATAACAAACATGAGTTTTACAAATTAGTGTGGCAAATTATGATTGGTCTTAAATTATCAATGGTCCTGACACTAGGCCGAGCCTGTGTCGTCAGAACCGACAAGGTTATTGCAAAAGAAGTTGCGTTAGGATAGGACTTAAGACGACCCCTTTAGCCTAGTTGGTAGTGACCCTGCCTACGAAGCTAGAGGTCCTGGGTTCGCATTTATTTGTGTGATGAGCACGAATATTTGTTCTTGAGTCATGGATATTTTCTATGTATTTAAGTATGTATTTATCTATATAAGTATGTTTATCGTCGTCTAGCACCCGTAGTACAAGCGCTTGGCTTAGTTTGGGCCTAGGTCGATTTGTGTAAGATTGTCAGCAATTATTAATTATTTATTTGTAGTGCACGGTGCAGCAAAGAGATTTTTTTAAATTAAATTTTATATTCGTTGTGTTGGTATGATTTGATATTAGTTGGTCCCAGTTCCTCAGTGTCCTGATATTTATCATTTTGTTCCACAGATCGGTCTGATGCGCAGCGGACGCCTTTTAGCCGAGGAGTCTCCTCAGGCACTCCTGACGATGTACAACTGTATATCACTCGAGGATGTCTTCCTGAAGCTGTCGAGAAAGCAAGGTAACTTCGTCTTTTTTTCGTAGGATACAGACTTCTGGCACGAGTTGCTGCAAAGTCTTGTCGCAACTGCTGTCTCACTCATCTTCATCATCATATCAGCCGAAAGAGGTCCACTGCTGGACATAGGCCTCCTCCAAAGAGTGCGACAGTGACCGGTCCTGCGCCACCCGCATTTAACGGACTCCCGCGACCTTTACCAGGTCATCAGTCCAGCTTGTTGGGGGCCTACCCACGCTGTGCGTTCCGGTACTTACTGTCTCACTCGCACTGTGCAAACTGTGCGTATGTGTCTACGAAATATAATTGTATATATCTCCGCTCCTCTCTCGCTGACCCATATGTGGGTCAGCATTAAGTATGGATTTGCGAACAAAAAAAAAATTGTCCGGAGGGATAGGTAGGGTGACTGTAGTTTTTCGGTGAAGAAAACACCGTGAGGAAACCAGTCTAATTGGAAGGCCCAGGTTAGATGGCAGTCGCGTTCATTAAAATAGAGCCTAGGTAAGCCACATCTTGATGATGATGATTATGGTGATGGATGACGATGTTATCCCTCATTAGGGTCATAGGGTTAGCAGAAGAGTTCCTTATCTTACACGATTTTGCGCGACTTGTTCTAGCTCGTACCCGTGTGGTGTCGGGTTAGAATTTCACCACCCGATGTCTTTCTTCTTCCCGTGGGTGTCGTAAAAGTCGACTAAGGGACCAGGGTTGAAGTGTGTTGTGGGGGATGGGCTAGCAACCTATCACTGCAATATCACATTAAGTCGATCTTTTATACCCACATTCATGCTAAAAGTAACGCTGGAACATACGTTTCATGTGCTCTGCCCTACCCCTTTTGGGAATAAAGGCGTGAGCGTGAATGTCTGTATGTTCTAGCTCGTTCCAGCCGAGATTGGTTGGGATTAGTTAAATATTTGCGGACAATTTCAGACAAATCGACCTAGTCCCAAACTAAGCAAAGCTTGTCCTATGGGTACTAGGTGACGATAAACATACTTATATTGATACATGTAAACTTAAATACATATAAAACCATGCATGACTCAGGAACAAATGTTCATGCTCATCACACAAATAAATGCTCTTACTGGGATTCGAACCCAGGACCTCTAGCTTCGTAAACAGGGTCACTAGCAATACCAACTAGGCTACCTCGGTCGTCAGTCTAATGTTTCGCTAATGTTTAAATACAAGAGCTTAGACTTCTCGTCTTCCGGGATATAAATTCAGTCCAACCCGACATTTTAGACGTATTTCGCGTAGAATTTATTGACACATACTCGCTAATTTATTTCGTCATAGTTTAGCGTTCTACCTATTGTCTTTGTGCTAAATGTTATTTGCTGACGAATGGCGAATGTCCGCACACGGTTATTACGTTAGTGATGCAAGTTATTTAAAAATCGGACACGTGCGTGTCGCGCTCGCCCACCGAGGTTCCCGTACTTAATTATAAATGCAAAAGTGTGTCTGTCTGTAACCTCTTTACGCTTAAACCGCTGAACCGATTGAGATAATATTTGGTACGGAGTTTGAATCCCGGGGAAGGAAAAATCAGTCTTTTTCCGGGAAATCATCCCCTAAGACACTTGTCCCGCCGCCGGCTTCTTGCGAAATGAGGAGTGAAAGTGTGTATGGAACTACGCTATTAAACTAATTCCACGCAGACGGAGTCTCGGGCAGAAACTAGTCATATATAATTATATACGTAGGTCCACTACTTACTGTAGTGGAGAAGTTTTCCACGTTCTTGCATGACTAGAACATCATGGGAGAGTAACTATAGTAATCATTAATCATAGACAAGTAATAACTGCAATCTTATCTCATTCAATATGACCTCTGTTGGGTCTCTATAGTCTCCATATTTGTTTATAGAATTAACACGTTTCTTAACATTCTGCGGAGTGTAAATAATATTCGCGTACGTGACTATTTCGCAATGTATGATCTTTATCTCGATATAAATATCTATCAAATTAATGGTAAATTTCATAATAGCGTACCCTGTTTGACACGCGATCAAGGATTAAATTACGTCACTGAAATACGCTCCACCATATTAAAAAAAACGCATTATAACAAATAAATAAATATTAAAGGACGATCTCTAACACAAGTTTAACTAGCCCCGCCTCATATGAAATACAAAACAATGTTACAAAAGCAGAAACGAAACGTCCTTTTAAATCGTTTTTAGGGTTCCGTAGCCAAATGGCAAAAAACGGAACCCTTATGGATTCGTCATTCTGTCTGTCTGTCTGTCTGTCCGTCCGTATGTCACATGCATTTTACTCGAAAACTATAAGGTGTATTTAAATAAAATTTTGAGGATAGGTGTATTTTGTTAGCCGCTACATAGTTTTGTAATTAACTTACTAAATAAAAATTTGATAGGGGTGCACTCCATACATACCTACACGTAAAACTGAAAGTCAATTTTTTTTTTCATTGCAATACCACGTGTGGCACATCAATCGATAGGCCTTTCAAAATAAATGCGCTTAGTTACACTACGCATTGTGGTGCCAAGATATATTTGGGGGTGAGCGTTGAGGTGAGCTTAAAACAAGTTACAGAATAGGGGGGCTGGAGCTCATACTGAGGGGCTACCGCGAAACGAAAACGAATATCGTTCCTGTATATCCCTCTCTATCGCTCGAAATAGCAAGTGCGACAGAGACGGAGATACACGAACGAAGTTCCTTTTCATTTCGCGGTAGCCCCTCTGAGCGTAGGTACTGGCTCGTCCTAGGCCGAACCGATCTTCGTCGCCTTCCATAGGGTTTTTACTGTTTGTAGGGTAGCTCGTCCCCAGCCACAAGTGACACTTTGTCCAGACGTCATTGTTGTATGATAAAGTGTAAATTACAGCCAAGGTCGTAAAAAGAAATAATAAACAGCAGAGTGAGCAAATCGCGTGTCTACAATGCAAGGCTGTGAAGACGCGGAAGAAAACTGACTAGTTAGCGAATTCCATTTGAAGTAACAAGAAAATTACTATGGTTTGTGGAGAGTATTTTAGTGGTTAATGTCAAGATTTATGTACGAACGGAACGGAATGTTTCAGTTGTTTTCACTCGAAACGGATATAAACGGATTCTTGGTTTTATTATAATAAAGCAAGTTATACGATGTAGATCGTTCAAGTTACGAAAATGCACCCCAGTCCTGCCTACGCTATAAAGTGTGTTTCAGAACTCGCAAGCATGACTTTTTTATTTATTTTTTTTAATTTTGAAAATCCGAATCGAATAAAAATTTACCGTACGTAATTATTATGAACCTGCGATGTGTCGAGGAGGATAGCCGACAACACAAAGAAAAAAGTTTCTGTCAAAAATTAAATATTTAGTACAAGTAAGCTTTTATTGCAGACTGTAATTTTCTGTCTACCGTTGTCAATTACTCATCGTGAGACGATTCTAACGAGCCCAAACTCAACGGGGTTGCGTCGGTTAAGTAGGTACCTACTGAATTCTCATGGCCATCTTCTGTCTTCATCATCAGATCAGCTCGATGGTACCATAATATTGAATTGTCATCCAAACTATACCTTTACCCAATATTTCAGCTCAAATGCAAATTTGGACGTACAACTTACATAATTGCATACGAACAGTGCAAGTTAAATAAAAAAAACACTTGTGAAAAAAACACTATATATAAGTCCCGATCCTCGAGAGATCGGAAAGACTTGGTAGGTTCTCCTTAATTCGGTTTAACTTGGAGTTGCCCTATAAAAACTAAACAAAATGACGTGGAAAGGAATATGTCATAATAATTACCTTATACCTAAAACGATTTAGTATGTAATTTAGCCTTTGCATGTGAAGTGTGGACTAATGGAAGTAATGGATGATGATTGATGACAGCAATTGACACCTAACCTCAGACGTGATCTGAGCAAAAACTTAAACTAATTTACTGTAAGTGACACGTGTTAGTAGTACCTATCACCAACGGGATTAAGTATTTAAAACCACGTCCCTGTGTAAAAGACACGTTTATGTCTTCGGGAATCATGGTTAGATTATGGTTAGTAAGGGTTTTACGTTTCTAAATACAGACAATAACTTCATCTGGCAACTCGTCCATTCTCAGATTTGTGTTTGCGATCTAAATTGCCACGACTCAATTTAAAATGTTCATAAAGGGTTGTGGTAATTATAACCAGGAACATATCGTTGATATCGTACTACACGTATAATATACTACACGTAGTATTGTTATATGTATAGTACGATATGTTTACCAAATTTTTTAAGGATGTTTACAAAAGATACATGCCTGTCGCCACTGGGTTTGTAAAAATGGCATGTTTATGTTGATGGTACGAATCCCTGTTTATGTTACAGGAATGCTTGTTTATTAAGCAGTTGTTTACACATTGTAAGCTAGTATACACTTTAAATTTGTCGAAAAAAATATCAACATAATTCGTTTAAAACTAAGGACACTTTAATAAAACGATACAAATATGTTTGTATGCACTCCCAGGATTCAAATTAACGTGCACTTGAAACTTACTTAAAAAGCTATACTACTACGTAGTAACGATGTAAAAAAATCTTGTATTTAATTGATTAGATTATGATTGGTACGTAATTTCCATTTGCATCAATATTTAAATATTTTAAAAATAATTAACAGCCGTCCAAAATAGCCGTGTAACATGTATCTGCCTAACCGCTAAAAGTAGGCAGGTAGGTACCTACTACTTGCTACTACTTTATATTGTATGCGAATGCGGACAAATGCCAGCGTAACCATCGTTTCATTGAGAACGTCAAATTTACATAGAAATTCGCGAAGTGAAAGTAAATTCGGGCAAAGCGTAGTGAATAGATTTGTCACGCTGTATGAATTGCTGTATTACAAGCTGTTATACAACTACTTACATATAAAGAAAGGTCAGGTTGTATAGTGTATGACTACGAGCAATTAAGGAGCATTTAGATTGATTCGTTTCACGGTTAGATAGCATGTCAACCGCCCAATAATATGTTTTACAATAGTAATGTATATGAAATTATCTTAAATATTAAAATAGGAATGTCTAATTGTCTATTAATAATTCAGACAACATGTCAATGGTTATATGTTGTTAACAGACTTTATAAAAAAGGAGGAGGTTCTCAATTCGCTTGTTTTCTTTTTCAATGTCTGTTACCCTACCTCAAATCTCAGTCATTTATGAGCCGATTCGTACAATTTTTTTTGTTTGTAAGTATATAAGTACTTTCAAGGTTGGTCCCATTTCAAAAATCCAGTTGGATGGATTCATAAGGAATTGAGGGAACTCTTCAATTATATTAGGCACGCGTGTAGTGATTTGGGTATTTTCTATTATGACTCGTGTATTTCCACTCGGAAATCGTAAATTTGCTGATGAAGACCACAGATGACTTAAGGAATTCCTCAATTATGTACTTCACAGATTCTGTTAAGAATCCGTTTGAAATAGGAACTAATGAAGTGCCATTGGTGGGTGATCTTGGGGAATCGACGGAATTCCTCAAATATTATCGTCCCGCATACAGCGATTCGGTTTTTTTTCTCTAATAATCAATGCATTTGCTATCGGAAATCAGTTAATGTGATGAATTGGAATAAAAATGTGGAAATATTCTCGTGGCTTGGCGGAGACCTAAATTGAAGTCGGTTAAAACTTTGTTTTTAAAGTAAATTATTTATATTACACATCTCTAGACATTTGTAACTCCAAGAACTTCTGGTTATAGAAGGCCTGCTCGACTAACCTAGATTTAGTCTTTTTTTAAATGTGGAGTTATTTTGGGCTGCAACAATTGCACTCGGCAGATGGTTGTACACTTTTGGACCCATGATGTGCAAGTGCTTGCTTGACTTTGTAAGCTTGTGAGGCACGGTCGGAAGCCTGTTACAAGCACGGGTCGACCGCATCGCGTACCGGCGGGGAGCCGCGTCGAGAGGTTTGTTCTCTGCCTGCTCATGCGCGTATACTGCTGCCTGGAGAATCAGCAATGATAGTAGGGTTAATATGCCCCGAGCTCTAAAGTGCGGTCTCCTGACTCAGTCGGTGTATCGCGGACAATTGCACGCACGGCGCGTTTTTGAAGTCTGAAAACTCGCTCCCATTCCGCGGCCCCGGCCCAAAGTTCTGTTCCGTACTGTAAGTGAGCATGCACCGACGCAAAATATAGCATGTCCTCAACATTTCGCTGGGTAGTATTCGAGATTGCATACGTGGTCAATATGGGTCGCCCAACGGGGCTAGCGCAGCTGATGCCGCGCCGCGACGCGATTCGAAAAAGATCTACCGTCCTTTTTCTAATTTGTACGGTCGGAGTGAGACAGGAGACGCTAAGTCGCATGCGAAGCGACTGAGCAGCAAGTTGTACTAGACGTACAGGTCAGCCCTCTTTCTATCCCGGGAATCCCGGGAAGGTTGAACTTGTGACATCAATGTCCAGTCCATTTGTGCACACTTGCAGGGATTTCATTTGCCTTCCCGAGAGGTCGAAGTGTACAGAATGTGTTTTTTTGATGTTCAGGATGAGGCCATTCTTATTGAACCAGTCGGATAAGAGTGCTGCAGTGACATTTAACTGATGAATCAGTGCATCACGAGTAGGAGCGGAAAGATACATATCGTCGACATCGTCCGCATACATAAATGTTTCACCACTGTGTATGGCCTCCGGTAGATCGTTCAGCAGGAGCGAGAACAATATGTTGGACACGGAAGACCCCTGCGCTACTCCTATAACTCATATACGCGTCCTCCATCTGCCACGATCACCTGAAATCTGTCAGGCAACATTTCGATCATCAGTTTTAGAGGTCGATTATCAAAGCCGTTAGTGGTGCAGCTTGTTTTCTAAACCACCATGATCCGCTACGTCGAAGGCTTTGGACAGGTCACAGCACAACACTGCGACATGCTTTTTAGACTCTCGAGCCTCTAATATTCGGCGTATGACCTCCCGTGTCAGCGCTGTTGTCGACCGCCCTTTGCGATACGCATATTGTCGATCACAGAGTGCATCAGTCGATTCTAGGAAGTCCGTTATTCTGGCGCTGAGTCCATATTCAAAGGTTTATGCAAGAATAGGGATAATGGCTACTGGTCGGTACGCGTCAATATCGTCTCTCTTGCCTTTGCCCTTGAATAGTGGAGCAATTCGACTTTCCTTTAGGGCTTCCGTAAATACTTCTCCACGAATGCATTTGTTGTATATGTATGCAATGGCCAGGACAGGTGACATGTGTAAAAGTGAAATCGGAAATACTTTGATGAGCACAGCTGATTCTGGATTATGCTTGCAACAGGCTGCGCCAACTATCTTTAAATGTCTTACAATCATGGACCGTAATTGGCGCGGCGCTGCTCCATTCGACTTATAACAGAGTTCGCGAATGTCCAGTATTACATTGGCTCTTAGACAGTGTTATTATAAATGCCTGATATACCTTGACACACCTGAACTATGACTCGTCTCGTATTCCCCTTCTGGATTCTATAGGAAGTAACAATTTCTCATAAAATATATTTCATGTTTCCAGGTCAATCGAACCAGGTGGTGGAGCTGAACGTGTCAGGCGGAGGCCTGGGGCTGAACAAGATGTCGAAACGCGAGGAGGCTCCGTACGCCACCGACGATCCGCAGGCGAAGGGCCTTTACTTCTGCCAGAGCAAGGAGGTGCTCATTACGGAAGGCGTGCAGTCCAATGGTGATGTAAGTAACTTTGACTTCCCCTGCCCCATCGATTTCTTTTCGGTTCTATTCTAAAAGGAGTCCGGGGTCCGTAGTTGTACCTAATTTCAAGAATAGGCATGATGACAGTAATTGAACATCACTAAAATATGGTATTTTTTTAATAAAATTTTAATCATAGAATTCGAAAAATGCAGATTATTGTTTATTTTGATAAAATTAAACCGAAAAATACGGACGCCCGCCATGATATGTATAAACAAATACCCATAACGGCCATTACCACAGATTAAAGAGAAAACTTACGTACTGAACGAATAGTACGACAGGGATAGAACCATGTTATCTGACAGGTCTTCATATGTCATTGTCTCCGCTTTCTCGCTCGCACGGCGGCGCAAGACTTGGAGCATCTAGGTAGCAAAAAGGTTTGCGTTCTGTTTATACAAACGTGACGTCACTCGGGACGCCATGACACTGAAAAAGCGTTTTAGCGCCAATTTGAAATTTAAAAACTAAAATGCATTTTTTTCCTACTTAACTGTTATATTCTCTTGAAAAATCTTATAGGTTGTGCATAATAAATGTTTCTAAACATTATAGAACAGTTTTTCAAAATGTGTGATCATGCCTATTGGCGTAGGCTCTACCTCATCCGATGATACATAAAGTAAGTTATAATATGACTATCCGCGGACGTAGGGCCTTTACTTGTGCTTAGAGCAAGGAGGTGCTCATTACAGAGGACGCGCAGTCCAATGGCGGAACCTCCGTGTCATTATTTCAGTAAATTGGTTTGTGTATCAAACTGGCGCCACATTGATGTATAACATTTAGTTGTTTTAAATTACTGTTCCATATCTCAGTATATATCTCAAACTAACGTGACCATTATCTTGTTTTCAGCTACCAGGCAAACTGAACCAGCCCAGAGCACCACAATTCGACTTCTGCGAAGATCTTTTCAATGTAAGTTATCCAACCCTGCAATTCTGAGAAGATTTCAAATCAAATCATTTATGCACCGAGTACCAGTAAGTACAGTTTTTCATACTTAGTGACATAGGATTTTACTTACAAGATCATTAAAAGTTGATTACTCGAGTGAACATTAAACCGGTCCAACTCGTATGAGGAAGACAAACTGCTCTTGAACTTTGACACTTTTAATGGGATCATTGTCAAGATCACAGTAAAGGTAGGTTACATTTTAATATATACGCCTCTATATATTTCAAGCGCAATGAAAATTTAAAAATTCTCATATAGACTGCAATTTCAATTCAAAAGTTTAAAAAAGAACACCGTCTTTCGGTTGCCTTTTCATGTTTAAATTTAGATGAATTTTGGTATAAAGATCGTTCAAGACCCTGGGAAATACATAGGATAGTTGGTATCCCGGAAATAACCCTTTAAAATGGTAAAAATGGGAGTGGAAGTTTCTATGTGAATGCGATCATAGATACAGCGTCTGTGGCAAATCTAAACGCATATTTTCTTTTTGACTTTTTGAAGGTGTAGTATTAGTCCCTTACCACGATGAACGAGTATATGCGGATGACGTTGCAGACTAAATAAAGTGATTTATAATAATGCTATCAAGACTAGGGGGCCTCGTGGCTCAAAATTGGAAACGGAACGGATTGGAAGCCCCAAAACTCAACACGGAGACGCGGCAGACCTCGTCGGCGATGCCGGGATAGCTTGGACTCCTTTTAAAAGACTGGCCAGATATTTCCTAAGACCGCACTGAATGGTATAAGGGGGGAAGGCCTTTGCTCAGCAGTGGGACAAGTAACGGGCTTGATATAATAATAATAAAAAAAATATAATAATAATATCCCCACGCACGCCTTCCAAATGACCGGGGTTCACCCCGTGAATTTCAATCGGAGATAAAACTGGCAAGACTGCTCGACCAATAACGACTTGCATCTTGGCAACTGGTTGACCTGAGTTTGCCTGTTTAAGAGTTGAAAAACTAGTAGTGTACATTAAAAATTATGATATTAACTCTAATTTCAACCATTTCTTTCAGCTAACATCACGTGGCAAAATAAAGGCTCTCATCCAGAAGAACTTCCTCCGGATGTGGCGTAACATTGGCGTCATGCTGTTCATCTTCGTGCTGCCTGTGATGCAAGTCATCCTGTTCTGTCTCGCCATCGGTCGAGACCCTAGCGGGCTTAGACTGGTTAGTAACAATTTTATTAATCATCATTAATTTAAGAGTTAGCCTCTTGTTGGTGGAGCATTTTCCATTTCTCTCTGTCGTACACCAGCCCTTTGAGTTGCTGATACGACACGACACCAGCTTTTTCCTTTATTTGGTCCATATAAGTGCGTCGTGGTTTTCCCCTGCCTCTCCTTCCTTCTATCTTTCCTTCCATTATGGTATGAAAGAAGTTGTCGTGCCGTATCAGATGACCGATCACTTTCCCCCTTCTAGTGCTGATGGTGTTCACGATCGATCTCTTCTCTTTTACCCTTCTCAAAACGTCCTCATTTGTTACTCTCTCAGACCAGCTTATACCTTCCATCCGTCTCCAACATCACATTTCAAACGCTTCCAGTTTTTCTCGGTCCGTCCCTTTGTGTCATTAATATATCACTTGGTATCACCATTGTATGTGTCAATGTGTCATCAATGAACATCAGTATTGACATGTTCTGAAGTTTAAAATGCTTCTATTTTCTTCATAATAGGTATAACAACAACGTCATCGTCTAAAGCATCTCTGATATAACAGGCTTTATAGTTTTTACGAACACGTATTATCATCATCATGAGGTTCTATAATATCGGAATATCACTGCCATGCCATTGATAAAAGTCCCGTCAATATCGTTACTACTCGGTAGATCGAAGCATCATTTTTTGTATGGGAAAATTACAGTTGAGTTGTTCATTCGAAATACGTTATTTTATTACCCCTCTGGTCAACTTATAAGATTGTCCCTCTTTATTTAATCGTATGGCATACATTATTTGGCCTTTTAAAGTTTGTCATTCTTTAGTACCACCCAGGGGACACGTGCAGGGTTGTGGTAGGTAGCTCCTGCGGACGCGAGTGACAGTTGTCCTCCCTTTGTCAAGTGAGTGGGCAACTTGACTGTTAGAAGTTCTTAAGCCGCCCGAGGGCCTCTAACACGGCTCGACTACTGTCATATATAGCAACCGGGATCAACTGCTTAGCGTGCCTTCCAAAGCACGGAAGCGCTCATTTATAGCGCACAAACAGGCGGTCACCCATCCAAAGACTGACCGCTGCCATCTTTGCTTAACTTACGTTATCGTTTCCGAGTCGCAGGCGCCGTTAGAGTATATAGCGCTTCACATTTGCTTCGCAATTGTCCCCCTAACATGAAATGTAACTTTTCTCAAAAATTATTGGCAATGTTGACTTTATTGTTAAAAAAACAAGACGTGAAGTGCATAGTTTATGGTTAGTCAAAATTTAAAAAATAAAAAAATTTGCCGGCTTGATTGTGCTCGACTACAATGTTGCATACAAATTCCTTTACTTTGTCGTGGTACAAACTTTTTAAAAAGTTGAAACCGCCATATAAATAAAATACATAGGTTTTAAACAGCCAAAACGGAAGATCAGTAGCTGTGACTTATCGCGATTTTTTAGTTGTCTCAAATAACTTATGGCGTTTTTGGAAGAAAAATACACTTCCAATTAATTATTAAAAAAATTAAAAGGCGGCAATGCATAAAATATTTTGTTTTAACATACAGTGGTCAATTGTTAGACGGTAAATATAGAAAATTTACGTGTAAATGATTCCAGATTTAAAAGAAGCTGCAAGCTCAGTTATTGATTATTTGTTTAAGTTTAATTTGCAAAGCAAAAGACAGATATCGAAAGGCGTACGACAATTTCTTGAAGCGGCGAGAAGAAATGCATGCTTTATCATTTTCAGAAAGTACATTTTTGATTTCTTGCACAATTTTTGAGAAAAGCACGATATCGGTCTCAGCTGGAAGGGCATTTGCTGGCTTCGTATTAAATTAAACGGACTCCCAAGGTCGTCCGTTTAAAATGAATACTCGGCCAGCAATTGGCTACTACCCTTGGCTCGACAATAATGTACAATTTCGGACGTATAGGCCATCGTGAACTTGGACGTGGACGTGGTGGACGGCGTGTGCCCGTACAACGCGTCGTGCTCCATGAAGAACCTGTCGTGCCGCTACCTGGCGCACCTCCGCAACGCGTCCATCGTGAAGGAGTACTACGGCGCGCTGCCCGCCGCGCTGGCCGCCGTGCGGGGCGGCGAGGCGTGGGGCGCGCTCTACTTCAACGAGAACTACACCGACTCGCTCGTCGCCAGGCTGGCTTTGGGTAACTTCATTTATTTATCGTATCACTAATCAGCGGAGGTGCCGGGGGGTGAGCTATTTTTACGTCAATATAAAATGAAAATGCATTACAAAACGAGCTTAAATTCTAGTTGAAACTGTTTTCCCACTTAAGCGGTAAGCTGTGCAAAATATATTTATCACATTCCGTAGATTCTCGACGAGAGCCCCCCATTGCGTCATTTGAACAGCGGAACCACCCGAAAAATCTAGTTGGCCCAATTAAACGCTGTTGTCCACTAGAATCCCCTAGCCTGATCCTCCAGGGGAGAAGGTGATTAGGTAGGTTAGGTGAACTGCGACCCTCCAGCGTGCGAGCCGAGCGAGCGAAGCGATCGTGACGCGGTAGCGTCCGGCGAAGCGCTATAACTGAACATTATCATTTTTTCGTAATTGAATACAAAATAATTACCGCTAGGTTCCCCTGGGTGATCGGGGTCAGGTGATTGACGTGGATAACGTGAATTAAACAGAGAATTAATTTGAATATTTTTTGTTTACAGCGGACACAGCTGATGAAGAAACGATCGAATCCTCAGAAGTGCAAGTGTGGCTCGACATGTCCAACCAGCAGATCGGACTCATGCTCAACAGGGACATACAGTTCTCTTACCGGGACTTTGCCAAGGTAAAAGATTCTTATACTATACTTGCTTGATAGCAAATTAGCAATGGGGTTTGACTTGCGAAAATGGAAGTGTGCAAGTGACTTGACCAGTCTAAAAAGATGCCAATGGCTAACTTTTAAATTTCAAATTGAAGGGAACTTTAAGCGAAGTTCCTAACTGTCTACCAAATTAATTAGAACCTAATAATAAATCTAGTTCAAGGTAGTAGTAGTACCTGCAACCTAGATGTAACATAGTCATCAGTTTTTTTGCTGTGCCCTTACAGGGTCCATTTTGTTACTGTGTGCAATAAACATTATGAGTTTGAGTTTGGGAAAAGAGTATTGCTCCGCATATTTATATTTTTTGTCAGAATGGGCTGGCGCATCGTTAACTGATGATATCTCAATGTAATTTGAGATGTTCGCCCCATAAAGAAGCCTGGGATCTTTGAGATGTCGTTGAACCATCAGTCTCTGTAACAGAGGCGTCTCTAGCCCATGTAGCGCCCGTGTTCAAACATTACTCTAGCGTCCCCTAGTAAAACCGCCCGCTCGGTCAAAATGGAAGGTGGCGGGCGGCGCTCGGCGCCCCCTAGGACCGTTGCGCCCGTGTGCAACGCACACCCTGCACCATAGGTAAAGACGCCTCTGCTCATTAAAAGGGAGATGGTTCAAAAATTCGTTGACCGCTAGCAGATCGTTCCGGTAGTTAGTTCAACTGGTTAAGAGCGATTTGTCGCACGAGAAACACTTCGAACCGCAACAGGATTTAAACATTCTCTTCTCTAATTTTTCTCTAACCTCCCTCGTATTCCAGGACTTGCTGGCCACGTGCGACTACAACCCGAAGGTGGGCGACATCCCGATCGACTTCAAGGAGCCGATCTACGGCGACAACAACCCTTCGTTCACTGACTTCGTAGCTCCTGGTGTCATCCTTACGTGAGTGTTGCCTATTTACTCGTGGCGGTTGTGGAATGAGCTCCCTGCCGAGGTTCACCCGAGGGACTACAGTAGCCAATGGGGTTCTTCAAAAAAGAAGTGTATAAATTAGTAAATGTTCGGCAACGCCCATGGAGTTGCAAGCTTACATGATTTTTAATGCACCAAATATGGGGTACATTTGGTGCATTCCATCCATTTTCCATTTGGTCCCAAACTTCGGAGTTTTGTAAAAGTGACCTAGAAGACGTAAAATATTATTTCACGGTGTCAGCCAGTGGCGGACGCTCTATACTGTCACTTATCGCGTGATAAGGCCGACCATGATACGGGGTCTGGACACCAAAATCAAATATATTTGCCCCGAGTCATGTTTTCCCCAAACTAAAATGTCACCTCCAGATGTTAATCCGCCATGTTCCCTTCCAGAATCGTGTTCTTCCTCGCCGTGGCCCTCACGTCCTCGGCCCTGATCGTGGAGCGCATGGAAGGGCTGCTGGACCGGTCCTGGGTGGCCGGCGTGTCTCCCGGGGAGATCCTGTTCTCGCACGTGGTGACGCAGTTCGTGGTGATGGTGGGGCAGACGGCGCTGGTGCTCGTCTTCATGATCCTGGTCTTCGGGGTCAAGTGCAACGGGAACATCGCGTATGTGGTGATGCTGACGCTGCTGCAAGGTTGGTTTACAAGCTTTTAATTAACTTGCAATGTATGTTTTGCCGGATGGAATCTTGCAACCGAGTTTTAAATCAGATCTTCAACCGATTGAGCTGAAATTTTGGGTAAAAGTATAGTTTGGTTGACAATTCAATATTATTGAACCATCGACCCGATCTGATGTGATGATGGAGACAGATAGTGGCCGTGGGAATTCAGTATTTAACCGACGTAACCCTGTTGAGTTTGGGCTCGTTAGAATCGTCTCAATGAGATGTACAGAAAAGTACAGTAGGCAAGAATAGCTTCTATCAAGTGATATTTTTGTCAGGAACTTATTGTCCTTGAATTTGAAGCGGTTGTTGGAAGCTTTTTTCTGATATTCTCAGCTGCTTTGGAACTCAAGGTCTTGCTACCGCATTTTGTCGTCTAGTTTCCAAGGAAAATTTTGGGATAATCGCGATATCGACTTGATAACGACACAGGTTATTGGCAAGAGGTTGAACTCGTCATGTTTTGTTACATTGGAAACATGTACATAAGAAGTTGGACCCCTAGATATATCTTGTCACTTTCACCCGTTTGACAACATTGTCATGTGGACCTCATAAAAAGACTCAAAGTCGCCCAAAGGGCAATGGACAGGGCTATGCTTCCCAGCATTTCTCTGCGTGATCGCATCAGAAATGAAGCTATCCGCAGCAGAACCAAATTAACCGATATAGCCCTCCGAAACGCTAAACTTAAGTGGCAGTGGGCGGCGCACATTGCACGTAGAACCGATGGCCGTTAGGGCGGAAAGGTTCTCGAGTCCACATACCGGAAGGCGCGGCGTGGGTAGACCACCCACAAGGTGGACTAATGACCTGATAAAGGTCGCAGGAGTCCGCTGGATGCGGGTGGAGCATTGTGCCACTCTTTCAGGGAGGCCTCTATGTCCAGCAGTGGACGCCTTTCGGCTGATATGATGACTTTCACCCGTTTGACAACTCTCATCACTTTAAAGCGACACGGTACTAATTAGTGTTTATCCCCTTGTGATTTCATCCACTGCCATCGTATGACATATTAGTCAATGTGCATACCGTCATTTACCTTCGTTCATTTGTGTACGGTTCAAATTGACACATTTAACTTCCATCTTTAATTCCAGGTCTCTGCGGCATGTGCTTCGGCTTCGTCATCTCCGCCGCCTGCGAGCTCGAGCGGAACGCGATCCAACTAGCTCTTGGCTCGTTCTACCCCACCCTGCTCCTCTCCGGGGTCATCTGGCCCATCGAGGGCATGCCCTGGATCCTGCGTTACGTGTCCCTCTGTCTGCCTCTCACTCTAGCCACGACGTCCCTACGATCCATCCTTACTAGAGGCTGGCCACTCGCCGACCCTGAAGTCTACATGGGCTTCGTCGCGACCCTCATTTGGATAGCCATGTTCCTGGTCGTCACGTTAACGATATTGAGATTTAAGCGCGGCTAAGATGTTGTAGGCGGGACGGAAGGGGGATGCATTAGTGGGAATGGAGGTTCTTCATTTTTTAAACGGTCTCGAAGCAGTGCTGTATTAGCTTCTGATTAAATTCTTGGACGAGAACGGTTTTATCGTCACTTACTTCTAGCAATCGAAAGCCGCTGTCTGATGTCTGCCATTTAACTTCTTGTCATTTAAAAGTGAAATGCGATTTTTTTTCCAATAAATTCTGTTATGAAAACTATAGACTACCCAAAGTGTTCCCCTGGTGGGACATGGTAAATGGTCTTATGTTTTCTAAAACCTCTTCCAAAGTTTCATTTCGCCACTATTCTGCTTCTAAGGCCGAGTAATAAATTTAATTGTAATGTGCCTTTTGTCTGGGAGTTCCTCTAAGACTGCTAAATCTGTCCCCTGACTGATGTCCCTGGGTAACGCTCAATAGTCACAAAGGTGAAGGGAGTGTGGGTTGTCCGCCCTTTTCCGCCCTGGATGACCACATACAGACGTTTTACTTGATTAAACTGTCATATATTTAGGTTTCTCTGACATATTCCCATTTGACATTTTTAAAGAGTTCCGTGGTTTAAGCTTAGGTATAGTTTAGTTTTTCAAACGTTTGTATGGTGTCTTTAAGTTGGTTTTTCATCGGATATATAACGCATTTTTAAGACAATGCATGACAAATATAAACTATAATAGCCGGTTATTTTAATTCAAGTTATTTTGCGTTGTGTGTCCGATGGAAAAGCGTCTTTAATTTCTTCCTGAGCGGGTTCTATTTGCTCAATCCGAACAAACTGACTTAGTCGATAGCAAATGACTGTTAGTCAAATGTAAATATTAGTATTGTATTTATAATTTATCGATAAGTACGTAGGTACTGTAGGTTTTCGGGAATGTTAGCAATAATAGTTAGTCGCGCTTTGAGGGAATGGCTCCTTCAAACAATCCCCAAACAAATCCAGGTGAAAGAATGAATCGGGTTATAGTTGCCTGATCATAGTGCTTACATTCATTCGTTTATTAGCGATGGATAAGTACTTGGAATAATGGGCGATCGTGTAGAGGGGCCACTATGGGCTTTCTAAGGACTTTTGATGATACCTGATTTAAACGAGTTACCATAGCTTAAGATGGTGCCATAGACATTAGTGATTGTACCCCAAGGATCGAATTGGAACTATTTATTCTTGCTTTCTTATTACGCCGGCATGCGCCATCTTCCAAACAATAAAAACACAGTTTAAAAATGACATAGCTTTACAGTGTGAATTTTATTTGTAATCTTAGTTTTAGTTGTACAGTAAGTTAGCTTAACATTTTGTATTTGACTTGGAAGCTGACGTATCAATTGAAACATAAATGGATTAAAAAATAAATTTTGATGGTTGAGACGTCAGGGGCCATGTCACGGCAGGTTTTGACAGTTGTGTGGTGTTGCATGTGTAGAAAATTCTAGATTTTTTAAATTGTGAAACGGTTTTAGGTTAAGCGCTTGTTTTGTACCGGCTTCATGACTTGAGTAGAAGTGTTAAGTGGCAGACTGTGATTATTTTTGCTAACATTGACATTTTTGTAATGATTAATTATACAATTATACTGTACCAAATATACTGGTTGTTTATTTGTTCCTTTTCACATATCAATATATTATTTAAAGAAGAACAGTATACTTAAACAACGGAATAACCTATATCATCTTAACCTAAATAAGTATAACCCCATTTCTATTCGCATACTTAATATTAACATATTAATAATAAAAATAAAACCAAACTTCAAAACTCAAAATTATATTTATTCAAGTAGGCCCAGTAACAAGCACTTTGAAATCGTCTTCTCCATACAACCGTTATGCTGTGGCCTATTTAAACCTGAGCTATTACCACGAAAATTTACATATCTCCATCTCTATTGCACTTATCTGAGCTACAAAGATGAAGATATTCGATATTATAAAAGTTGTTGAACGTCGATATTTTCGTTGTTCCGCTGGTTTGTAGGCTTGTAGCGAAGAGTCAGCTTAGCGGCTAGACGCTGAAACTGTTGCAAGGGTACTCTAAGGTGGTTGTTTTAAAGATATCTCCTAATTCTTCCATCGGATTGATAGAGTAATAAAGAACAAACTCGCCGAATGTCCTGGAATGAAAAAAAACATATATGTAAAGTACAAGGAAAAGAGTTTGTTTTCCTTATATTCATAGTAATACTACAAAGAAAATTGGTGTAATACCTACGTACTAGTAGTACCTACTATGGATTGCATAAACCTTAAAAATCGTTAACGACTAAAAACACGTAGGTACAGTCAAGTGCTAAAATATGTATCTATCTAATACAGGGGTGAATTGTTCCGAATATGCACAACAATCTGTTTTTTTAGTTTACATGCAGAACTCAAATTCAAGGCTTTTGCTAGGTACTTAATTATTTAGTTTAAACTTACCCAAAAACACAGTTTTGAGAAAATCCATATCCTTCTTCAGTTTTATTTATTACGCAATGATAAATAGTATTACCACGACTTATAGATAACACGAGTTTGATGCTGGACGAAACAAATAACTCCCATCAGGTTTTTCCTTCAGAATCATCTCCGCTTGGGCGCGAGTGCAATTCGTTAAACAACCATCCATTTCATTGTAAACCATTGTATTTATTCTTAAGTTTTGCTTGGGCAACCTGTAGGTATGTAGATAAAGTAGTATTTTATATGAACACCACGTCAAACAAGGATAAAAAAGTATCGCACTGCTTCGACCACAGATAGACCTATGATTTCTATAGTTTTATAATCTGTGGCTTTTTTTTGTTGTGGTCATACTAAGGTGTTAGGCCATGGCTACCGCCAAACGAAAACGAACTTCGTTCGTGTATTTCCCTCTGTCGCTTGAACTAGCAAGTGCGGCAGAGAGGGAGATACACGAACGGCTACCTTACCGTTACCTTGTCACCTTGTTCATTGCATCACAATACAGATTAAGTTTTTACAAAACGCGATCAATTAAATTAGGTTGTTACTACGTCCAATGGAACGTATATGTAAAACGTCAAAATGCCCTATCTAGACCTTCACAGGTTACCATACATCAATTCGCGCCATAATCACAGTGGGATAGGCCTCCATACATAGATTTGGGTTCACTTCTTGTTGTGGACACTGCCAAAGTCAAGGGTTATTCTTATTCTTCGTGAGGGTTGGGACTGCACGACGTCGACGCTTTGGGCACTAATTCTCTCCAGGGCTATAATCAACGAACTCCGAAATTAGAAGTTCGGATATTTCTATCTCTATCGCACTTGTAATACTCGAGTGAACTTCGAGTTTCGTTTTTCGTGGTAGCGCCGCTGGCCAATCGGCTTTCGGCCATCCGGATAGACGTTTGCAAGTTTCCTTTGTAGATTTCCTTCACTGAATCGGTCCAATGGGCTGGTGATCTTCCACGGCTCGTTTTTCCTTCCAAGGGATATAGAAAACTAAATTTGGATGCCCTTTTAATTCGCATAAACAGTCTCCTCCTATATTAAACACACACTTTATACGCGTTATGTATGCGTAAGCACAGAAAAAAAAATTAGGACACAATCTTACACAAATCGACCTAGTCCCAAACTAAGCAAAGCTTGTACTATGGGTACTAGACGACGATAAACATACTTATATAGATAAATAAATACTTAAATACATAGAAAACATCCATGAATCAGGAACAAATATTCGTGCTCATCACACAAATAAATGCCCTTACCGGGATTCGAACCCAGGACCTCTTGCTTCGTAGGCAGGGTCACTACCAACTAGGCTAAAGCGGTCGTCAAAAGTTGACTTTTGTCTTTTTTGTTCCGTATTTTGACCCTTATGTTGCATTGCACTATAATATTGCCGGAGTCCGCTGGATGCGAGTGGCGCAGGGCCAGTCATTGTGGCACTCTGTGAGGGAGGCCTTTGTCCAGCAGTGGACGTCGTTCAGCTGATATGATGATGATGATGATGTTTAAGATGATGATTATAACATCACATTGATATCTAAGATTGGCAATTGGACTTCGGGAAGTTGGTATGACTTGCAAGATCTGAGTTAACCCTAAACTTTGCAAAGTATGTCAAAAATCTTGCGTTCTAGTCTCGTTTGCGCAGTATAAAGCGCAAAAAACCGCTTTAGAAAAAAATGCAAAAAGCTAACCAAAAAAATGTGTGCATTTTTAGATACTCTATCAATTTTAGGGTACAAAATTGCAAGTTAAATAAAACCTTGTGGGTGAGACGACCGTTCCAACCGCTTTCAGTTCCCTGTTCGCATTATTGTCAAATTTGCCCCTTTCCCCGTAAATTAGTAGGACTTTTTTAAATCGTGCCATGCCAGTTTGCCGGTACATTGATAATTGTCAATATATATTTGTTACTCAATCACGCCAAAACGGCTCAAGCGATTTGGATGAAATTTTGTACGAAGATAGTTTAAATTGTAGATTAAAATACAGGATAGTTTTTATCCCGGGTCCACGCAGAAGAAGTCACGTGCGGAAGCTAGTTAACAATAATCCTACTAATATTATATATGCGAAAGTTTTGATGTTTGTTACTGAATCACGCCTAAACGGCTCAAGCAATTTGGGTGAAATTTTCAACGAAGATAGTCCAATGTGTAGGATAGTTTTTATCCCGGATGTACGCAGGAAAAGTCGCAGGCGGAGGTTAGTTGACAATAAAGCGACGGCGATTGGAACGCTCGTAGAGTGACCCAAGTAATAAAAGGGATTAAAATTTATTGTGGAACAAAAACGTCACATGATCACAAGACGCAAGTTTAAAATATCCTTATTTCGTTAAAATCTCGCTTAAAGCCTTCTTCTTCTTCTGGCCCTTGTCAAACTTGCGTTTCTGAGGACAAAATAACAAACAATTATACTCCACATTAATATTTATCAGTTTCTCTCAAAACTTTAATTTTTGGTACATCTTTTTATACTACATCACTGCTCTTTGAGACGATTCTAACGAGCCCAAACTCATCGGGGTTACGTTTGTTAAGTACTGAATTCCCTCGAATCTCGATCAGCTCGATGGTACAAAAATATTGAATTGTCATCCAAACTATACTCAAGTCAAAATTTCAGCTCAATCGGTTTAAGATATCTGCTTCAAAATCCCAGCCGAACAAACATTTACATACATTGCATGTTAAATAAAATCTTTGTAATAAAAAGAGAAAAAGTCTCAGAGGTTGTAAGTTTGTATGGAGAAGTCACACTATTTATTTATTTGGAAATGTAATTAATCAACATAACAGCTTAACTATAGGCTTCATACTTTCGATTAGTATAACATATTTGTTTGTTCCATAGAGTACGAAGCAATGTTAAAAAAGTATTTTTTGATTTTTTCCAGTCTCTGGCCAGATTTTTTTTAGCCAACACATTCTCGAATTATTTTTCATTTACTAAAATCGATATTTAAATAATTTTCATCAGTTAAACGGATGGGTGAAGATAGTAGGCCTATATATTCGTATCTCCGACTAAAAGCACAAAGAAAAAATTGAAACTCGCAAGGGTTTCAAAAAGGCAGTGGCTTTTCGGTGAAAGAAATTAGCGTGTCCAAACCGGTTTATGTTTCCTCCTTATGTCCCAATATGGGCTAGTTTTCCCTCGGGGTTGGAACGTCAGATGGCAGACGCTTTCGTAAAACTAGTGCCGACGATGGCATCGGCACTAGTTTTACGAAAGCGACTGAATCTTGGGATTCAGTGGCAAAGCGGACCCCGGGCTCATTTAGGGTACCGGGTAAAACCCTAGGAGGATGAAGATCTGTTTATTTTTGGAACATTATATTATAAGTATCGCTTTTGCTCCGCGACCCTTTGGAGGACCTTAGCATGGGATGTTTTATTATCTGTGTATTTGTCCGTCCGTTCATCCGTATCTCAAAGGGCTTTATATTTTAACAAGTCTCCATGTTCAGAGAGTATGGTGGCAAGTTGCCAGGGTTGAGGATGCACAGTGAAAATTACAGTTGATATGCCCTGGATCATCTCCCCCCCCCCTCTCTCTCTCTCTCTCTCTCTTTCTCTCTCTCTCTCTCTCTATCTATCTCTCTCTCTCTCTCTCTCTATCTCTCTCTCTTGGGTATGAACCATGTACCAGTCTACAATATTTGAAATGTAAGTCTGATCAAATTGTTTACCTTTTTCTTCTCAGCGGTCACGCCGACAAACTCCTTCCTCACTTTCTTCTCCCTCGGCTGGTCGTCACGCGCCATTTTGTTCGGAGGCCCATCGCCACCCTCCTGAAAGCGTTACCGGTTACATAAACAAAAAGTGGGCGGGTGACCGCTGGATGCGGGCGCAGGACCGGTCATTATGGCACTCTTTGGGGGAGGCCCATGTCCAGTAGTGGACGTCTTTCGGCTGATATGATGATGGTGATGATAGTTGACTTATTGTAGAACTGCTTTCAAATTAAGTCTTATGTAATTACAATTGGGAGGCACACTAGAAGCTTAAGGCAGATGGCGCTGCAATCGACTGTACCTTGTTTACGTTTCGTGTCAAGTGTGTGGTTGCGATATTTTCAGTAATCCTTGCGATTAACAGCTTAAAATGTACTCGTTTACGACTGTACGTGTTCTTCAAGCTGTAATAACGCACATAATCGGGCTGTATCACTTGCCCTAAAGTTATTGATGCGCAATGCATTCTCCCAACGTTTTCTGCGAGATGGATCTTTGGGATATAAGTGACCTCTTCTATTTTTACAATTTGGCGCACTAAATTGAGAAAAATGCGAAATTTTAAAACTACTTGTAAAAAATGTATGCGATTTGACAGTTCTTATGTCAATTCTGGGTACAGATATCCTATTACCTGGCGTGATAAAATGTCAGTTTTCCTCCTAATTATTAAAATCTTTAAATGTTACATAGATAGGACAATGAAATTTATATGTCCCAAGAAACAGATTGAAACTACGTGTTCAATGTATCATGATATTCTTGGAAATGAGGAATTTTCTAAAATTAATGACATGATGATTACTTATGCCAAGGAACTTAAATATAACAAGTACAAGCCGAATGTTTCGATCGCAATACAAAACGTCTTTTGGCATTCGCAGGCTAACGGCGAGATATTTTAAGAAACTTGTGTAACAATCTTTCATAAATTGGCTTCCCATTTGCGCGAAATTCCCCCTTTCCTAGAATAAACTCGTATAAACTAGAATAATTTGAGAAATTCGTTTGTCACGTGATACTTTGCGAAAACGATTATTCTCAAATTATTCTAGTTTATACAAGTTTATTCTAACACATGGGGAGTTTCGCGCAAATGGGAAGTCAATTTATGAAAGATTGTTACATAAGTTTCTTAAAATATCACGCCGTTAGCCTGCGAATGTCAAATGATGTTTTGTATGGGGATCGAACCACCTTAGCCCCTAGATTTGCGAAAATTTCCTTTGATAAATAGATATAATTCTGAACTGTACTCTTATACTTCTAAAGACCCATTGGAGTTGCAAATTGAGACATATCAAACGAGTAAACCAAAGACGTGTCGCATTATTAAATGTATTCAGTCTTCAAACACTCACATATTCGACGTTTTGTCATGCGGTAACAAAAAGTCGAATGATATTAGCTGGCAAGAAAGGTTAAATCCAATTGATCAACACGAATTAACAGATGACTACAGGATGAACATCAGACCAGTTTAATATGAAATGATTCAATTTAATGTATTGACCAACAATGTATTGACCAATATATTACACCAACTTGACAATTGTCACCTGACACTGACAATTCGCCATGCATTGCTTGTTCTAGAAGTTAAGGTGGTCGCTAGGGTACTTGTGGATCCTGCAATGTACGTAGAATTGTCGTTGTCAGGTGACAATTGTCACGTTGGTGAAATAGGGGCCTGATATAGATTCCAATTATCAATAGCTATATAAGGACGAGCGGTTTGAAATTTGGAACTTTGTTTATAAACGTTGGCAAACAAGCAAAGAAAAATAGGCTTACTTCTAACATTAGCAAGAGACATAAGAAGGTTAAGAGGGAAGATCAGGGGACCGATTTTTGACTTTCAAGCGCTCGAAAATCAAATAAAAATAAATAGGTTTGTAGAGTCAAAATGACCGGCACTTACTTTCTACCAATAGAATTGAATTCGAGTGGTCAATCACACTCGTTTTTGAATTTTCTATACTTTACTTCAAAATAGTATTTAATATTTTTTATCAGTTTTCGAGTGAAAGAGTCGAGCGCTCGAAAGTCAAATATCCGTCCCCAGGCCCCTATTTCACCAACTTGACAATTGTCACTTGACACTGACAATTCGCCATACATTGCTTGTTCTAGAAGTTAAGGTGGTCGCTAGGGTACTTGGAGATCCAGCAATGTACGGAGATTGTCGTTGTCAGGTGACAATTGTCAAGGTGGTGAAATAGCAGGGGGCTGGAGCCTTGACTGGGTCATCGTATTTACCATTTTCATGCGTAACATCTTCAAATATTGGGGGAGGCCTATGTCCAGCAGTGGATGGTCTTTAGCCTGATATGATGATAGTGATGATGATGGTGAAATAGTGATGATGATTCGCTATGGTGGAAACTAGAATGCTCCATGAGGGGACAGAACTATTATATCATGAAAAAAAATCTCATTCGTCATACGATTTATATTTTTCTATGGAGTGATGTTTAGGTATTTTTTTATTAAAAAAAACCAGGAGCATTTCATTATTTTCAAAAACACAGATTTTACAATGAGCACCAATTAGCATAAAATAAAATAAAACTTATGTTTAAAAGTAGAACACATAAATTAAATAAACATCTTACCTGACTCTTTCTCTTATGTTCTAGTCTCCTATACGCCCCATCCTGTTTTGCCCCATCATTTTGTCTTCCAAAACTATTTCCACCCCTATTTTGGAAATTCCCTCCTTTACTTCCTTGGAAACCTCCTCTATTTCCTTGGAAACCTCCTCTATTTCCTTGGAAACCTCCTCTATTTCCTTGGAAATTGCTTGCACCCCTATTTCCCTGGAAGTTATTTCCAACTCGGTTCCCCTGGAATTTGTCGCCCTGGTTAAAGTTTCTTCCCGGGGCTTTGCCTGCTCCTTGGTTCCTTTGTCTGTCCCCTTGACTGACTTTGTTTTTTCCCTGGAAACCTCCTCTGAAATAATCGTACAGTCGCTATGAGTACGTTAGTTTCTCCCACACTATGCTTTACACTATTTATACACACGAAATCTGTACCAATATTAAAAAAGAGGACTCTATTGTCAATGTGATATTTATGAACGTACGAGTATATTAATACCCCTGACTGTACCAACTAGGCAATGCTGTATGTAAACTGTCTCCCCAAAATAGTAGACTGTGCCTCAAGAGGCCAAAATTCTATATTTATGACGAGGGCGGTATATTGAATCCAGAGTGAAGCGAAAGATCCTAAAATAAAATGTAAAATAGAACCTTGAACCTTGTGAACCTTTGTTTGCGTAACGAGGGATTCAGATTGTTTATCTATTTCTGTCGAGTACCACGTTTTGGCCACGAAGCTTGCCGAGTGGCCTACTTAAGGTATGAGACTTAAAAAGCTAATTATATTACTATTGTATACAATACTTTTTCTACGAGTCAACTGAACTAATTAACTTGGTATCTATTGAAAATCTAAGCCCTGCTGAAACGAAGTGCGGCCAACGGCTTTTTCTTTTTTGGTCTTTTACCTTTCTTCTGTATTCATGACGGCGCCCTATTGGTCAAATACATTTTATTTCAGTAAAGGCGCCACGTGATTGGTCCAATTTATTTTAGTTGGTTTGGAGTTAGGACCTCAATAGTAAAAAGTATGTGATTTTAGTTTGGTGTAAGAGTATGTGATTTTAGTTTGGTTGGTTGATTTTACGATTTTAGACAGCTGGATGATAAAATAATATTGTGTTATTGGCCGTAGAATTATAAGAACAGCTACAATTTTATTGAAATATAAATTAAACTATTCAATGGGTAATCTTATTATTGTATGTAATGTAATTACCATAATTAGTAATATAGCGAAATAATTATTGTGTAAAATTTATAATTTGCATGCCATAATCGGCTAAACATGTGAAACGAACAATCATAATCATAACTGTTCTAATGACCACCTACATATACTTACCATGTTTCAGCAAATAAATATATTCTACTCAATTTCTATTCTATTCTAAGAAGTCTTAACTCAAAAAAAGTCGACGAGTATAAAAAGAATGTAAAGGCCTGTTTCACTATCTCCAGTTAAAACATATCCGTCAGATAAATTTTGGCTGTCACTTTTCTTTTATATGACGGGAGAAAAGGATGGCAATAATTTTAACTGGCAGATAACGTCATCCGGCGATTGTGAAACAGCCCCTTAGAGAATTAATTTACCTATTACTCGTCCCCCGCTGCGCCTGTCGCTGCGTGACCTGAGTGCACCGTTTCACGCGCATGATTCTGTTCTTGATCGTAAGATCTTCGTCAGTCAGCGCGAGCGCAAGTTCCACGCCATCTCGGGACGTAAAGTTCACGTAGCCAAAACCTGGAGACAAAATTAATGTGTTTCATGAAAGACCTTAATTTTACAACTAAACTAGAACGATAATCATTTCATTTCTAGCTCATACTGTCCCTCTGTTGGGCAAGGATCTCTCTCTTTCTTCCACGATTCTCTATAGACTTGTAAACTTCTAGGCCAGTCCTCCCAAAAAACGTTGGGAACATCCCGTCATAACAAACATACTCGTACGTTCTACCATCGCGTAAAACTGAATACGATATACGGAAGGTAAGAAATCCGTTGAAGTCAAAATGCAGAGATTGATACAACCAGCGAACGAAAAAATCGTATAATAGTGGGTGTGCTATTGCTATCTGTTGTATGGGAACCTTGCACTTTTTGACTATGCGCTGAAACTTGGCACAGTTGATCCTTAGGTGGTCTTGAGTGGATTCAGACCGAGAGCCATCGAGAGCCACCCCGCATTTAGGGGGGGGAGGGGGGTGAAGTTCGACTCCGCCGCGCTTTATTTAAAGCCATTTTTTTCTGAAACTATACATACCAAGGCAAGTGTTATATCATTTTCGGATAAATAAAGGATGAGGAATCTATTTTACGAACCAAAATAATACATTTTGGAACAAAAAAAATAAAATAAAGGAGAAAAACATATACAGCGTAAATTATTTTTATTCAATATTACTAATTTTTTTTTAACTACTTAAGATACATAAAAACAAAAAATACGGCCATAAAGCCACATTAATTCGGTTTTAGAAAATATATTATTTTGTATATAAATATGTTAACAGACCGGAAATAAAAAAAATATGCGTGAGTCAGGGCGACCTCAATGCATGTGTCGTCCGTGAAGGAAATGAAGGTACAGTTTTAAAATACGATAGTTGTCAATTATATGTGATTAATTACTTTGGGTGTTTCGGTATTTAACATGAAATATTTTAAATGAAACTACGCCCTGTCAATTAATTATATATCATATTTATCACACGCTCCACTGCAAAGACACTGCAAGGAATCCTCATATATCAAAAACCCATCAAGCCGTTTGGACTGTAGCCCGTGAAATAGAATTTTCATGACCACAATCCACATATATACATACATTCATGTATACATACATACATGTATACTTACATTCATACATGTATTCACACACACTCGAAAAACATAACCGTCCTTCGAATCGACCAATCAGCACGGCTATCAGAAGACGGCGCGCGAGCTCTCTCGATTTTTCTCGTGGGATCTTTTGTGCATTTGCCTTCTCATTTCCACAAAGCGGATGATGCAGCTCAGCGGAAGCACCTTGAATTCCTTTGGTTGCGGATAGCCTTTACCAAAGTAATTCATTATTTGTTTGGCAAGGACATGACATTCACACAATAAGTGTTCCATAGTCTCATCCTCCTTGCCACACATTCTACAATCTAAACTATCCGATAGTCCCATCTTGGTCAAAAGATTCTTCCCCTCGTTCCTTCCCCGAAGTGACCTGTTAACACCCATATATGATTCTGAGGTGCTTCCTACTGGATATCCAGAGTTTCTTAGTCTTGCCGGAGTCCAGTCCTTCTATGAAGAGCTTAGAGTGCATGCCTTAAGCACGCCTCACTCCTCCGCTCGTGTTGGTGTTTGATTTTGGCGTAGGCTTTAAAGGCCGAACTTACAGTTCCCTGGGAGAGCACAAATGGTTCTGGACCTACAAAGACCCCCCTCTTGCAAGCTCATCCGCTCATTCGTTGCCGATGAAGCCCTCGTGCCCTGGTGTCCAAACTAGTTGCACCTTATTGTGCTTTCCAAGCTTGTTCAGTATCTGGACGCCATTATAGACTAGTCTAGAATTCACTTTCGGCGCCGTAAGCGCTTTAAGGGCCGCTTGACTGTCACTGAGTATATAGATAGTCTGCCCTCTGGTTTGCCTCCTGTGCACAGGCAATTATGGCGTATGTCTCCGCCTGGAACACGGTTGCCAAACTACCCATGCTTACACTAATGTATAGTCATTCGCATAAATGCCTGCTCCCGTACCGGATCCCATTTTTGATCCGTCCGTGTACCATATGCTGTCTACGATACCAGACCTCGGTGGTTCTAGGCCTTTGGCCCATTCAGCCCTGGATCATTGGAAAAGGCTAGGTATCAACATCTACGGCGAGTACACCACTCACCTGCGCTTTACTGACGATATAGTAGTCTTGGCTGAGACCATGGAGGAATTAAATACTATGCTCGATGACCTTAGTGAAGCTTCCGAGCGAGTTGGTTTGAGAATGAACATGGATAAGGCGAAGATCATGTTAAAAGCACATGTAGTACCAACCCCAGCAGACTGCTCTCTGTGCGTGTGTCCCAGACTCCTCTCTAACTTTAAAAAGAGTCAAATGGCGAATCCAACTCGGCTGGGCAGCGTTCTGGAAGCTACGGCACATATTTTCATCCAATATTCAGCAGTGTTTCAAGACGAGTCTTTGACCAGTGTGTGTGTTTTTGACCAGTGATGAAATATGGCACTGGAACGTGGTCGCTTACTATGGGAATCACAAGAAGGCTCAAAGTCACCCAAATGTCAAGGGAGAGGGTTATGCTGGGAGTTTATCTACGTGATCGCATCAGAAATGGGGCTACCGCAGCGGGAGCAAGGTAACCGCTCAAGATAGCCCTTCGAATCGCTAAACTTAAGTGGCAGTGAGCGGGGAAAATGGGACGTAGAGCGCCGATAGTCAGCAAAGCTTATGCATCACACGAACAAGAGTCAGTGCCGAACCATTTTCATAGCTAGAATCATTTCCATGGTACACTTGGTGACATCGATTTGTCGGTGTCAAAGGTAGATACGACAGGTAAACCACCCTAAAACATGCGAAACTAAGAACTTCGCATTTTACAATTAAAGGATTATTTATTTAAACCGACCATCATTCTCCTAGCGTTATTCCCGGTTGTGCCCCTAAAGGAGCCCAGGGTCCGCTTTGATACCTAATCCCAAGATTTGGCATAGGCACTAGTTTTACGAAAGCGATTGCCATCTGACCTTCCAACCCAGAGGGAAAACTAGACCTTATTGGGATTAGACCGGTTTTCTCGCGATGTTTTCCTTCACCGAAAAGCTAACGGTAAATATTCCGTACATAAGTTCCGAAAAACTCATTGGTACGAGCCGGGATTCGAACCCACGACCGACGCTTGACAGCCGCATGCCTGAACCACTAGGCTACCGTAGCTGTACCGTAGCTGTATTTATTTAAACCGACCGTTGAATAATAAAACACATGAGGGTTGCTACACTCGCTAAGTACCTACTGAGTGTGTAAATAGCTGACACGCGCCGATGGTGCTGCGTCGGCGTGGGATTTTGGTAGGCGGCGGCGGCGCGGCGCTCATATCTTGTGTAATTATGTATGCACTAGCTTTTGCCCGCGGCTTCGCCCGCGTAGTAAAAGTAATTTTCCAATAATTGTTGAATTGCTACGCCGCCTACTAACCTACTACTACTAACTTCCCCTACGAATAACCCTTCGTCATAACCCATTATGGTAAATTAATTTTTATTTAGGTACTATTATTTTTATGCCCGTGTGGTGGCGGGTTAGAATTTCACCACCCTCTTTCTTCCCATGTGTGTCGTAAAAGTCGATTAAGAGAGCAGGGTTGAAGTGTGTTGTGGGTGATGGGCTAACAACCTAAGCAATATCACTTTTTGTCGATCTTTTATACCCACATTTACGCTAAAAGTGGCGCTGGAACATAAAGTTCATGTGCTCTGCCTGCCCCTTTTGGGAATAAAGACGTGAATGTATGTATGTATGTACGTATTTCTGTTATTAAATTTACAGTCATGATTAATGAGAATCTGTCCTCTGGAATAAAAGCTACTTTATGTTCATGATAATGTTGAAATACCAAAATATCTCCACGAATGTCAAGTCAAATTTGTGGCCTGGACATTGCTATAGGCTAGTTTCCTAAGATTTTTTTTCCATGCTTTTCGAACCAGTATTTAACATAAATACCCAAAAATTTGTTTTAATTTAACGGCGCCCAAAATGCTTAACTTATAAAAAGTAAGCAGATCATCGTGCAGCACCTTGAATGTACTTATTACGGATGCAGGCACTTTCCCAATGTCTCCTACCCTCCCGTCCCGGCGCGCCGCCCGCACTCGCCTAGGTACCGATTGCTGACGATCGAGATGGCACCAAATACAAACTTTAAAACCTATAACCCTATATAACGCGGGTCTCGTTCCATACCTCAAAAGCAAAAATAGAACCCTTATTTATAGGATCACGTGTGGCTGTCTGTCAGTCCGTCTGTTACAACCGATTTGCTACGAAAAAAACTGGACCGATTGAATTGCAATTTGGCACAAATATTTTCATGAATTTTCATGTCCACAACATTACATTTCAAAATCTATGTGATTTTCGTTACTAACGTCCCATAAAACCGTAATAACAACGCCCATATTGATATTTAGACGCCACGTTGGAATGTAAAATCGTTGTTGTTTTCCTAATCAGCGACCCGATAAACCATAGAAACAATAGATGCCGATGTTGATTTTCAGATTTTGTCACCACATGTCTCCTTTTAGGGGTTGAATTCTCAAAAAACCGGAAAAACTTGTTTACTCATTTATCGTTAGTAATTATCCTGTGAATTCTCGAATAAAATTGTCTAACTAATCTTTTTTCTCCATACAAACTTTGGACCTCCTTTTTAACCCCTTTAGGTGTAATTATTTCTAAAACGCTGAAAGCACTTTATTTGTAAATGAATAAGTAATCTGTCCACAAAGTTTTAAGTACGTAGTAGCTAAAAATAAGTTTCCCTTATACAAAATTTGGACCCTCATTTAAACCCTTAGGGGTGGAATTTTATAAAACGCTGAAATTACTTTTTTTGTATCCTAATAAGTTATCTTCCTACAAAGTCTCAAGTCTCTAGTTCAATAAATAATGTTTCCCCCCCACAAACAATGCATACCTATTTAATCCCCTTAGGGGTGGAATTTTATAAAACGCTGAAGACGTTTTTTTTGTATCCTAATAAGTAATCTTCCTACAAAGTTTCAATTCTCTAGTTCAATAGGACCCCCTATTTGACCCCCTTTAGGGGTGTGGAATTTTCTAAAACGCTGAAAGAACTTTTTTTGTATCTTAATAAGTAATATCCCTACAAAGTTTCAAGTCTCTAGTACAAAAAATAATGTTCACCCATACAAACTTCGCACCCCTATTTAACACCCTTGGGACAGAATTTCCAAAAATCCCGTCTTATCCCTTGCCTACGTCATAAAAGGAAGGTCTGGTGTAAATTTCAAGTTTGTAGTCCCAGTAGTTTTGAATACAAACTTTGCACCCCTATTTAACCCCCTTAGGGGTGGAATTTTGTAAAACGCTGAAAGTGCTTTTTTTGTATCTTAATAAGTAATCTTCCTACAAAATTTTAAGACTCTAGTTCAAAAAATAATGCTTCCCCCATACAAACTTTGGACCCCCGTTTTACCCCCTTAAGGGGTGAGTTTTCAAAAATCCTTTCTTAGCGGATGCCTACATCATAGTGGCTATCAGCATGCCAAATTTCAGCCCGAGCGGTCTAGTAGTTTGGGCTGTGCGTTGATAGATCAGTCAGTCAATCAGTCAATCAGTCAGTCACCTTTGCGTTTTATATATATAGATGTATGTTTGTATGTGGATTGTGGACATGAAAATTCTATTTCACGGGCTACAGTCGAGACGGCTTGATGGTTTTTGATATATGAGGTGTCGTTGGATTCCTTGCAGTGTCTTTGCAGTGGAGCGTGTTATATATAAACTAATTGACAGGGCGTAGTTTCATTTAAAATATTTCATGTTAAATACCGAAACACCCAAAGTAATCACATATAATTGACAACTATCGTATTTTAAAACTCTACCTTCATTTCCTTCACGGACGACACATGCATTGAGGTCGCCCTGACTCACGCATATTTTTTTTATTTCTGGTCTGTTAACATATTTATATACAAAATAATATATTTTCTAAAACCGAATTAATGTGGCTTTATGGCCGTATTTTTTGTTTTTATGTAGTATATGTAGTTAAAAAAAAATTAGTAATATTGAATAAAAATAATTTACGCTGTATATGTTTTTCTCCTTTATTTTATTTTTTTTGTTCCAAAATGTATTATTTTGGTTCGTAAAATAGATTCCTCATCCTTTATTTATCCGAAAATGATATAACACTTGCCTTGGTGTGTATAGTTTCAGAAAAAAATGGCTTTAAATAAAGCGCGGCGGAGTCGAACTTCCCCCCCTCCCCCCCCCTAAATACGGGGTGGCTCTCGATGGCTCCCGGTCTGAATCCACTCAAGACCACCTAAGGATCAACTGTGCCAAGTTTCAGCGCATAGTCAAAAAGTGCAAGGTATCTTGCAATAGCACACCCACTATAAGTCTAAGTAGCGCCGCAGATGGCATATGGCCCCACAGAATGGGTGCTATTGCCATTATGCGGGGATGGGGGCTGGTGGCAAAACGATGCCAGGCAGGCGTTTACTTCGAATATGTTTTAGGCATGTGAGTTAGCTGGATTTGATCAGCCTGATGAAAGGTCTGCGACCTACCTTTCCCAGCATTAGTGTTCTTGTCCCTCACGATCCTCACGGACGCGATCTCCCCGCAAGCTTGGAACTTCTCCCTCAGCTCCTGGTCCTCGAGCGCGAACGGTATGTTCCCCACGAACACGGAGTGCCATGGGTCGTGTTGACAGCCACCTGACCCTGATCAGCCTGATGAAAGGTCTGCGACCTACCTTTCCCAGCATTAGTCTTCTTGTCCCTCACGATCCTCACGGACACGATCTCCCCGCAAGCTTGGAACTTCTCCCTCAGCCCCTGGTCCTCGAGCGCGAACGGTATGTTCCCCACGAACACGGAGTGGCGCGGGTCGTGTTCGGCGCCGGTGTCCCCGCTGCGGGTCACACGCAGGTTGTTGTTGTTGAGCACTGTGTTGTTCTCTACTAGGGCCTGCAAAATGAAAATTCATGTGAAGCTCACAAGACAGACAAGGTCGCCTGCATTGGCGACAAGATCAAGTCAATAATCATTACTTTTGAATAGTAATTTTAAAAAGACTTACCTGTTCAACACTCTCCGGGTCAGAGAACTTGACATAGACGTTGACGGTGCTCCTCTCCGGGTGGAGTTCCTGCTTGATGACCGCCAGCTTCGGGGTCACACTGGGGTCCTTCACGGGGACAGTCCGAATCCTGACAAACACAAAGGAGAAAATACGTTTACACTTGAGATTAATTCAGTTGGCCAAATTGCTTCAACTTAACAAACTTATGCTAACTAAAATCAGATTTTTCCTTATATTATATGTTTTTAACATAAGGAAAAAACAAATTTTCAAACTCACAACAAGGCTGTGAGTTTGTAAGTTTTTCTGTAGGAGGTAATCGGAAGTAAATGTGCAATTTGTACAGTTCTTTCACCAGTAAATCATGTGTGTATCCTGTGTGTCATGTTTTTTGTTGATTCCGATCCTTTCGAGGACCCATTCCTGAGATACAGCGAAGTTAACTTCTCAAGACACTAGTATCCTATTTCATACTATTTTGAAGATATACCAGTAATCATTTTCGTTAATTTACTCTCTCAGCATAGTGTAGAGGCTTAATCCGGCATTGCTACCTCAATAAGCAAGTCGACAACCTGATGTATTACAAAAAGTTTAAATACTCACCTAACACTTTCAATCTGTCCATAATGACTAAAAAGTTTCTTAATGTCCTTCTTACATTTCTTGCTAAATGGCACATTGCCCACAAACAATGTCCTTTTAATTTCTTCCTCTGTGTTAACTTCTCTTACTTTCTCTGTCTCATGGCTTTCTTCTTTCTTTTTCTTCTTTGGCGCTGGAGTTTCCTCTTCGTCTGAACTTGATTCTGCTTGTACAGAATTTTCAAGAACCTCTTTATTAGTTTCCTCCGTTTCTGACTCGATTTCATCATCTGATTCATGTTCGGAGTCTGAGTCTTTGTTGGTAATAGCATTTGGATTCACTTTCATTTTTTTAGTCTTTGCCGGCGGGCTTTCATCGTCACTTTCTTCTTGAATTTCAACTTGCTTCTTACGTTTCTTGTTTTTCTTTTTTTGATTTGTCGATTCTGTTTCACTATCACTATCATCATTTTGAAGTTCTTTAACCTGTTCCATTTCTACAGTTTGTGATTTATTCTTATTTTTCTTCTTTTTCTTTGCAGCTTTAACATTCTTGTTTACATCAACATTCATACTATCTTCTTGGGAGTCATTTTGTACATTTTTTGGAGCATCACCTTTTTGTTTTTTACTTTTCTTAGGTGTTCCCTGATTTGATTCTATACTTTCACTGACACTTTGACTAGCTTCTGTGACAGAGTTGCGTTTCTTTTTCTTCTTAGGCGTCAATTCGTTGGAAATAACATTATTTTCTACAGAGTCATTCAGATCACCAGTCATACCCTTTTTCTTCGGTGATGGTGATTCCACAGACTTACTATTCGAATCTTCAGGAGTTTTAGCTGCCTTCGATTTGTTTTTCGGGCTAACAGTAGCCTCTAATTCGCCCTTAAGGTGCTTTTTCACCTTGTCAGCTTTAGGACTGATAATGCTTGTATTACCTTCCATTTCGTTGGTAACATCCAAATCTGGGTTCTGGAATATTCTCTTAGGACTCTTCTTCACTATAGCCTTCTTTTTCTGTACTGAAGGTGAAAGAAATATAGATCTATCGTCAACCAGTTCACTTTTTGGTGTTACATTCGGTGAGGGCATATGCTTTGTAGGAGTTGACGCTCTTTTTGAGAGTTTAGGGCGGCTTGGAGTAACATTACCGGATATTAAGGCAGCCACATCGCCTACAACGTAATCCATCTTCACTGTGTACCATTAAATACAATGATGTATGTAATCATTTGAAACCTTCGCAAAACTTTTCTACCACATGGTTGTGCACCTTTTGACAGTTTTGAGTTTTGACAAACAGTCAAACACGTTTATTTGACAGCAGGTTTAATGTTGCCATTTCATTCTGATTTATTTCCCGGGTTGCATAATGCTACAGTTGATTCTGTTCAATTCTGTTGGTTGACTAGAATGAGATAGAAAGGTTCAAATGTTCCTTATAAATTGACAACATTTCAAATTTGCTAATTTATTCTAATTAGTAGCTCCGTGAGCTGAAGACCACGCCAGCCTGTCTTTTTTTCGCAGAGGTCCGCTTGCTACTTAGTGCCATGTATTCGCGTATGTATTATTTTCTTTGGAAAAGATTGAAATCAGACCTTCTAACAAAAAGAGGAAAACTAGACGTTTACGACAAGCATGTAATTTTCTTTTGATAGAAGATTTGATTTTTTTTGAAAAACCTACGGTAACCTAGTGGTTCAGGCATGCGGCTGTCAAGCGGCGGTCGTGGCTTCGAATCCCGGCTCGTACCAATGAGTTTTTCGGAACTTATGTACGGAATATTTACCGTTAGCTTTTCGGTGAAGGAAAACATCGTGAGGAAACCGGTCGAATCCCAATAAGGTCTAGTTTTCCCTCTGGGTTGGAAGGTCAGATGGCAGTCACTTTCGTAAAAACTAGTGCCTATGCCAAATCTTGGGATTAGGTTTCAAAGCGGACCCTGGGCTCCTTTAGGGGCACAACCGGGAATAACGCTAGGATAATGATGAATGATAAGAAGATTTGTAATTTTAAGTCCTATTTTATTCAACACAGCTACTGCTATCATCAGACAGATGATAAATACACCGATACAAACACAGTTACATACACACAGACACACATCTTAACTTATAAGACACATCAAATGCGTCGGGGTACCTACCTAAGTTAAAATAAAATTCATTAGTACCATAATGGCTATCAAAAGACAGCACGCGAGCTCTGTCAGTCTTTCTCGCACTATCCGTCTCTCTCTTACTAAAAAACTTAGAAAGAGAGGCATAGTGCGAGAAAAATCGAGTAAGCTGGCGCGCCGTCTTGTGATAACCGCGCACTAGAATCTGACCACTGAGTCGTCGTCGTGAAGAAAAAGGTGACAAAATTGAAAAAAACGTTAACTAGTAACACGTGAATTAGTTGCCATACAAAGAAATTCAAAGAATAAACTCGGTGGCCAGACTCTAGGATTCGACACCATCTTACTATAGTCCGCGAGGTAGCAACCGATTTTCGTGACCAATCGTGGTTAAAGCGACAGCGCGATACTTTGCTATGCACTTTTAAGCAAATTAACACCTGCCATAAAATGCATGGCAAAGTATCGCACCGTTTATAGTAGGAATATATTTTAACATTTTCGTGTGACCAACTGACGGGTTGTCCACCTCTGTACAGCCAGCTAACAATTTTTTTTCGTCATAATATTGGGTTAGCTATCATTTAATCATAAAATAAATCGGGGGTATATGACAAAAATTTGGTTTTTTTACGTGTTTGGGAAGCTGCTGTTCGTGACCCACCAACGGAGCTGCAGCTGACGTCCACGTGGCTTCATGATACAATAGTCTTAACCTTCTCACAGGAACACAAAGAAAAAAATGCTTCTAGCGCGCGGTCTACTAAGTTTGAAAGTCGTAAAACTGTATTTATATTAATATGTATTTATTATTTATAAAAAAAATATTTAGTGAATTTAAACCTAGAAAATAATAACTGATCAATGCAATTGAGAATCAACATTTTAGATTTTAAAATTACGGGTAAAGGTACCTACCCTAGCAACATTCTTGTAGAGTTGCCAGTATTTATTTATAGCTTATTATTATTTTCTGCTTCTGGTTTTTCGCACTATTACAATGTACAATTACAGACCCCAAAGGTAAAGTAAGTTGTAAAAACCAAAACAATAAGATTTATCATTATTTTATAACCTGAACATAACATTCGCTACTGTTGACATGAATTTGTCAATTCAATACAATACAATTTCAGTAACTGCGCATGGCAACATTTACTGTTTCGTTGAACGATGCGGTTAGGAGACGCTTTCTCGTCAATTATTCATTTTTGTTGATAATTACGCGCCTGTTTTTGGTGATATCAATTTCAGTGTTATAATATTTGTGTTTGTGGATTGTTTACAGTATAAAACGTAAGTATTTTGTTGTTTTTTTATTAATTTATTAGAAAAAACAATACTCGTACGCCATTGCCGCCGCCCGCCATTCCTTCAACTATGTTTTTATCCAATTATTTGCTAAAGTTAGCCGTTATTGTTTGAAGCGACTAGCTAAATCTCAACTAGTTTAATAAACTCGTGAAAAGGACAACAGCTAGTGTTATTTACACTTTCATACATCTGAATCTAGGTTAGGAATTCTACGAAATAAAGCATAAACATTTTTCTCATATTACACAAACTCACGACGCTAAAATTGCTTCGAAACGTGATACCTAAGCCAACCTTGTAGTTCTCTACTTCTCGAGCTTTTTATTTCAGCCTACGTACTGTTTCAAATCGACATAGGGGCATGGTGTGGCATGGTATTTTAAATTCGGTGTCAAGTCGATAGAACTAGGAAGTAATTATATTAGGTTCAGTGTTTTTTTTACGGTTTCTGTGGCCTTAAGATTCGCAAGCGGCGTTGCTGATACACATTTGTAATTTATATCTTGTAATAGGATTATTGCAGACTATTTTTTGCAGTTGAATTGCTTTGTCTTAGTTCCGCTTTTTCATTGAGCAAAAGATAGATAAGTATCTATTATAGCAACCTGTAATATTTAACTATAGAGTATCCATAAATAATGTTTTTTTACGGTAAGTAGGTATAAGCTTTTTTTTTTTTTTTTTTTTTTTTTTTTTTTTTTTTTTTTTTTTTTTTTTTAGTCTTTAAAGCCTACTAGATTTAAGTTGTCTCTAGATTCAATTTGGGTTGGCCAAACTATAGCCATACACTTTATGAATTAATTGGGTATTCATTTAGGTATAAATAACAAAAGGTGTTTATCAAATATACATATTTGCATGATACCAAAAGCGGGTGGTATTAAAAAAAAAGTGACATTTCCAACATCCTTAATGATAACCAAATTGTTTTAATTATTACAAAAATACAGCACCAATTTATCCCAATAATGAAAATTAAAAAATATAAATAAACCTATGTCTAAAATAAGCATTTCCCCGCAGTATCACGATACTAAGGTGTTTTGAGAGGGAGCTGCCAGCTATCTTAAAAAAAAAACTACTAAGGTTTTTAAAGACATGGACCAGATTGGTCACCGACAGGGAGAAATAGAGTCGACTGTGGGAGACCTTTTCCAGTAGTTTTAAGTATTTTATTGTAATTTTCTGAAAAGATGCTATAAATAAATAATTAAAAAAAGGTTTTTATATATCCATGAAACTAACTCTTCAATATTTAATGTTGTTAAATAATACCTTCACTCCGGTTAAAGATTTAACTGTTAAGCTATCAACCTGCTTGGAATTCAAGCCGCTATGAACATGGTAAAAAAGAGGAGAATTACACATTGAATTTTAAAATTAAGTCAGTCCTAATTTTAATTCCACTCTATGTATGCCCTAAAAGTTGCCGACTCAAATATCACACACTCCCCTTTCACATGGGGCATAAGTTTATATAAAACTACACAACTTAAGCCCTTCTCAGCTCAGAACAGCAGAGGACCTTATCACTTATCAGTCACAAGTACCTGTTTATGTGCTTAGTGATATAACTGGGTTTACTGTACAGTCAGCGTCACATAGTTAGTAGCAGCCAGAGTAGCCAAATATTTCGTAACACACCCTTATTCTTACAGTAATAAAGACGTGTACCGAAATATTTGGCTACCTTGGCTGCTACTAACTATCTGACGCTGACTGTACTATCATTGACAAACTCGAGGTGTGCTAAAGGGGTTATCATTGTGTGAATATGATGTTCAATTAAATCAATTATGTCATATTTTATGAAACAATCAGTGTGCCTGACTAGGGTATTCCCGGATTTATCCTTTACCCCATTCCCCACTTCTTTCTTACTAGGGGTGTATTGCACTTGTCTAATTTCTGTGTCCAATTTTTGATCCAATCTTTTATCAAATTTCGTAGTAGTTGTTCCTCATATATTTGATTAAATAATCTAATTTCTTTAGTCAAGTGCAAATTGGAAAAACATCTTGGGTTGAAGTGTGTTGTGGGCGATGGGCTAGCAACCTTTATAGGCTGCGAGCCCATCGTCCACAACACACATTTCGTCAATCTTTTTATACCCACATTTATGCTAAAAGTGGCACTGGAACATAAGTTTCATGTGCTCTGCCTACCCCTTTTGGGAATAAAGGCGTGAATTTGTGTATGTATGAATCATGATGGTTCACAACGCCATACCCAAATTCCCAACAAAACCATACAAACAAAATCTACACCACAATCCTCTTAAGTCCTATTATAAATAAACTTCGATTTTATGCTCCACGCTATAAAGTCTAAATTTGTGTACCCACTAGACAAATCCTTTGTTAAGTGACTGCACCATGCTTCACCGGTTTTCACGCATCAAGTGATAGAAGGGCCTTATGGCTGTACAATAAGGAACTTAAGCTGTGATAATAATTATATTGGGTTGGGTCAATGCGTTATTCATGTAACGTAACAGACAGATAATTGGGTTGGTCCCGGACCAATTCGATTGGCTATCGAAATCAGATTGTCTTGTTAAGAAGTAGACAACTTTAACATCAACATTATTGTTGATGTTAAAGGTCGCGGGAGTCTGCTGGGTGCTGCTGGCGCAGGCCTGGTCATTGTGGCACTTTCTGCAGGAGGCCTGTCTAGCAGTGGCCGTTTTTGGGCTGATTATGATGATGATGACGACTCTGTTACATTCGATGGTTAACTTAGCATGTTAAACTTTATTAGTTCAGACTTAAAGTCACCAAATCTTCATGTCATTCATACATCACTTTCAGCCAGTACTCCCGTCCCCATCCAGAGCTAATCTTATCCAGAAGTGACCCGCGATCTTTCTAATATCGTCCACCTATCGAGCTGGTGGACGGCCGACGCTCCTTTTACCTAAAAGTGGCCACCAATCTGACACCTTCTTGGTCCGCCTACCATCATTCTGCCCCATAATTCTTCTTCTCTTCTCTCATCTCTCATCTTAATGTAACTAAAACTATAGTTGGTGCATTCCTATTTGCGTCATGACAGAGCTGTCATTAGTACAATAAACGTCAAATTATACATAATTTGCACTGGGATGACAGCTGTCAAATAACGCAAATAGGAATAATTCTTCTTCTTTTTTTTAACATCAATGGCTCACCAATAGTCCGTAAGGCCACTCCCATTCCCAATACAACTACGTCTCATGACAACACGATAAAATGCATCGTAGTAGGTCGAGAAGGTTGTGCTGAGCAAGAATCAGAAGATTCTCGCACCCAATATTGGATCCGAAATTTTGAAAATTCTTCAGTTCCGGTCAAAATTTGTATGGGTATATTTACGTCATGTAAAAGTAGAGAGAGTAAACGTAAGTCTGTCAATCATGAAATGGCCGGAAGTACTTGGCAGACGGTGCCAAGGGTACAACTTTGGCACCGTTTGCCAAATACTTCCGGAGATGTAGGCGTATTGGGAGTGGGCTTACGGACTTCAACCCAGGTCTTTGTGTCCGAGACGATTTGTCGCCAATTGTCTCGATCTTGCGGCATTTCCCGCCAGTTCAGGCCCGAAGATCGCGCTTGGTTTGATTCGCCGAAGTAGTTCCAACGATTAGGACTTCTGACGGATCCGATAAAGATAATAAGAAAAATAAGTTTCAGATTTCTGTGAGATATATCTTGCTATCTTTGTCGTTTCGCTCCTGGCAGAGCGGTCGTGGTCAAGCCGAGGCGTCCACGTCGGTGGTAGAGGCGGACGCAGCTCTCTGCCAGGGTTCGAATTTATCAAGATAATTACGCTTCCTGATAATTATCACCAGTAAGAACCAATGACACTCGAGTTCGCTCAACTTTGCATAATCCGAACTTATTCTTCTTGTAAGAGGAATCCACAGGGCACGGCACGTCACGTTGATCCTTCGCGCGTTCGGATAGGCGCAAGTGCGGAAATACACGTTCGAATACTTCGATTACAGTTCACTTTCACGAGCGCGATTTTGTTATTATCAATCGATAATTATCCATCTGTTATCATCACGATAATTATCGTGATAATTATGAGTGATAACTATCCTTTCGAACCTTGCTTTCCGCACGATCTCCCGCCATCCTTCCCTGTTGGCGGACTGTCTGGCCACGTCTGGCGCAGTATCCATACTAATATTATAAGATAATGCGAAAGTGTGTCTGTCATCGCTTAACAGATTTAGATGAAATTTGGTATGGATATAGTTTGAGTCCCAGAGAATGACATAGGATAGTGTTTATCGCAGAAATCATAGGGGGTTAACATTTGTATGGAACTACTATATAAACGAGTTCTACGCGGACGGAGTCGCGGGCAGAAGCTAGTTGTGTTATATCTCTCATCTATTCGTTGGATCATTCGATGTTCCATAGTAAACAGCAGTTTTGGTTGACCTTGAGCATCAGATTAGCCCGTTTTTATGGCTTTGTGAGGCAAAGCCATAAGCGCAATACAAAATGCCTCTTATCTTGTCAACCATATTATAATCTTATCAGCTTAATAATTCAATTCTAATGCTTTTTTTTCTTATGTGTGATGCTGATGATGTGACACTGGCAGTAATGTGCCATCTGTTCATATGAGTTTGTTTATGTTTAAGATTATCTATACATAAAAGTCCCTAACCAAATTATGTCTTACTACCACTGAAATCTCCCGTCCTTACAGAAAAACTACAAAAATACCTATCACTCGCTCCGCGCGGGTCCGCCCGCCTATTCAAGAGAAACCAGGCGGAGTGACGGGATAAAATAGCCTGTCTCCAGAAAGTCCATTCTATACATTAGTGAAATAATTTTCGAAATCTGATGAAAGTTCCGGAGATTACCGCTACATACAAACATACACCCACAAACTTATTGTTTTTACAATGTTTGTATGGAAGTATGGTGTGGTATGGATCCCTGATGACCTGGTAAAGGTCGCGGGAGTCCGCTGTTATTGTGGCATATGTGGCACTCTTAGGGGGAGGCCTTTGTCCGGCAGTCGTCTTTCGACTGATATGATGATGATGATGGATCCCTGGGTATATTACGTAAAGCCCGTTTTCACGTCATACTAAAACTAGTATTTCACAGTGTTGGGCAAAACGTAATTGAATTACAAATTACTAATTGCAATTACAAAATGTAATTGCAATTACAAATTACAATTACATGGAAAAAGTAATTGAAGCCTCAATTACAAATTGCAATTACAAAATGTAATTTGTAATTTCAAGTACCAATTACATTTTGTAATTAAAATTGGTAATTAATTACTTTTTCAATTACAAATTACTTTTTTCTAACACAATGTTCGAGTATATTTTGGACTTGGAGATTTTTCATAAAAATATTTCCTCACATTTTAGTGTTTTTTTAATTCGGTCGTACAAAATGCTTAAAAATAATCACAAAATGTCATATAAAGTTGTCCCCAAAATCACTTCTTTCAACGATATACTTCAACTCGATGTGTTAGACGGCGCGGTGCTATCTAGGACTTAGAGAAATTTCTAACAATAATTTTATTTTAACGTTTTGCTGTTTTTTTTTCAATTGCGTCGTAAAGTATGCCTAAAAAGAATCATATTATGTCATATAAACTTTTTCCCAAAATAGCTCTTTTCAACGATGTACCTACTTAACTTCGATTTATCAAAGGACTTAGAGAAATTTCCATCAAAAATGTTTTTGTTAGTTTTCGGTTTTTATTTTTATTCCATTGATAGCAATGCTTAAAACAATCACAAGATATCATATAAAGTTTTCCCCTAAATCGCTCCTTTCAACGATATACTCGATGTGTTTTAGACGGCGGTGCAGGTGCTATCAAGGACTTAAGAGAAATTGCCATAAAAAAAAATTTTCTTACTTTTTGGTTTTCGTTCCGTTGAAACAATACTTAAGGAGAAGCGCAAAACGTCAAATAAACTTTTTACCTAAATCGCTATTTTCAAAGATATACTCAGTCACAATGTTAGAAGGAATCGATTCCAGGACTTGCGAAGAATTTACGAGCAAAAAAATATTTTTAATTTTATTATTGGTTTCCAGTTCAATCGTAAAACACACACAAAAATAAAGACAAAACGTCAAATAAACTTCTTTCTACGATGTATACTTACAGAGATATCGAAGTTTTAGTGAAAAGTAATTGAGCAGAAAGTTGCAATTACAAATTATATAACTAAGCAATCGGCATACCTAGTCAATTACAAATTTCTTTATCTTAATTTTTATTTTAAGTGCGCATCAAAAGAATCACAAAATTGTAAAATTATATTTTAAACAAATCTCTCTTTTCAGAAATATGCAATACCAACTCTTAAACTATCAACTGCCATCGGCAGTATCGGCACACGGTTTTTAGGACTTAGAAAATTTCTGTCAATAATTTTTTTTGACGTTTTGCTGTTTTTTTCAATTGCGTCTTAAAGTATGCCTAAAATAAAGTATATTACGTTTTATAAACTTTTTCCCAAAATGGCTCTTTTCGATGATATACTTAACTTCGATGGATCAGAAGCGAAATTCTCAAGGACAAGAGAAATTTCCATCAAAAATGTTTTTCATAGTTTATGGTTTTATTTTTATTCTATCGAAAAGCAATGCTTAATAAGCATCACAAAATGTCATATAAAGTTTTCCCCAAAATCGCTTCTTTCAACGATATACTCGATGTGTTACACGGCGGTGCTATCTAGGACTTAGTGAAATTACCATAAAAAATTTTTTCTTAGTTTTTGGTTTTTGTTTTTTTCTATCGAAAACAATGATTAAAAACAAGCACAAAACGTTACATAACTTTTTTCCCAAAATCGCTCTTTTCATCGTTATGCTCAACCACAATGGTAGAACGAATCTATTTAAGGACTTAGATAATTTTGGACGAAACAATATTTTTTTTTAGTTCACTATAAAAAACGCGCAAAAATAAGCACAAACTGTCAAGTAAACTTTTTTCTAACATGTGTCGTTAGAGAGATATCGAAGTTCCAGTTAAACGTAATTGAGCAAAAAGTAATTGCAATTACAAATTACATGTAATTGCAATTACCAATTACAAGTAATTTCAATTACATGTAATTTTAATTACATTCAATTGAATTAACGTAATTGAATTAATAATTGTGTAATTTGTAATTAAATTACAAAAAGTAATTAATTACGCCCAACACTGGTATTTCAGTAGGCACGTGTCAACAGATTTCCCCACTAAGGCCGAAACGCACTGACAGCGGCGACGGAGCAGCGGCGCGGCGCGGCGCGGAGCCGGTACCGACTGTAATGTTCGAACTAATACGGAAGGGTCCGCACAGAATACCGCGCCGCTCTGTGCGGATTCTTAGCTCGAACATTACAACCGGTAACGCCTCCGCACCGCGCCGCGCCGCCCCGCCGCCGCTGTCAGTGCGTTTCGGCCTTAAGGCCCGCAAGGGTCAACCAACAAGCGCTCATACATAATACATGACTCCATAGACTTGCAAATATCTGCACAATATTGGCAAACCACTCCGGAAAGGCTTAAATAAATGTTTTCTCAATGCCTTATAGAATGGGCAGGACTGTTTTCAGAAGTACTAGTTCTGTGTAAGGTTTCGTGTCATTCAATATTAGTCTTAAAGTCTTATGACGAAGATCTATTTTCGATTACAAAAAGGAAGCGTACGACCACTAATAATTTTAGCACTATCATATCTTGCTAGCATTTCGCACATTCTACATTCGACTTTAAGTTATCCGGATAAGGTCGTAATTCTAGCGTGTATGAAATTAGACGTCACTCTAGGTTCCCTTTGAAAGATGAATACGGTAATGGGTTGGTATTTACGATTCTAAAGTACATTTGCAGCGTGCACGTTTACTAGTAATATTTCCTTATTCTTTTACGTGTAGAGGGAATACTGTTACGACGATGCTCACGATACAAAAAGTTCTAATAAAACCGGCCGAGTGCGAGTCAGACTCTCGCACGGAGGGTTCCGTACCATTATCTATAAAAACGGCAAAAAAAAAACCCTCTTAAATATTAATTTTATTTTGTTTTTAGTATTAGTTGTTATAGCGGCAACAGAAATACATCGTCTGTGAAAATTTCAACTGTCTTGAGTTGTCTGCAAGTGTCTGTTCTTGAGATACAGCCTGGTGACAGACAGACGGACGGACAGACAGTGAAGTCTTAGTAATAGGGTCCCGTGTTTACCCTTTGGGTACGGAACCCTAAAAACTGTATCCCCACTGCGGAAACCAAAATACCAAAAACAAAGTTTTTTTTTCAATTTGTTCGTTGGAGAAAAGTTTCGAATAGATTAATACCTTTTTTCATCAAAATCGGTTCTGTATTTTAAACGCTATATTATATTCAGAAAATTAACTATATTTCCGAATCCATATCTAACAAAATTTAAATTGCCAGCAAAGTACAGCTAAGTAAATTGACACGGTATTGGACACGTACGTATAAATGACAGCTCTTCATACGTTTATTACGGCGTCATACACCTCGTCTATTGAAGGTTTTTGGTATTTGCCTTATTGGCACGCATAGCACGTACTGTCAATACAGCTCGTTTGAATGATATGATGATATGGCTAGCATGTTACCCCTCCCCTTATACAACCGTTCCATTGTTTTCGAAGTTATATGACAATCGACACCATGCTAGTATCTCGTGAAAACTTCCTGTGTAGTGGGAGCGTTACCTTGAGGAATCTAAGTAGGCTTGCTAATATTGGTGAAGGGACCAATATACCCTCTCGAAGCGGTTAGCTGCCGGATTGTAAACTTTATTGCAACGAATTAAGGTCTAATCTCTGTCAGTTATATGTATGCGTACGCGTAGGTACTATACTCGTACGATTATGAGACAAATCTGCGCATGCTTTGTCTAGATTGGCAATTAGATTGGATTAAACTGAAGTGGACTCGTATTCTGGATTGAAATTAGTCGGTCGTACAGTATGGTTTAGACTAGTATACTCGTATCTATACGATTAAAAAAGAGGTGGATATAATCGTTGAAATGTTCGTTTGGAGCTTCGTAAATTTGGATGTAGGGGGCAATCTCTAAAGTATGCAGTTACAGTATATTTATCCTGTAGCTCTGTTTGGGTTCTTTGTAATAGTCAGCTACTCTAATATAATACTCCATATGCTACCACAGATTAACTGATAATTATAATGACTTATCATTAAAAGAGTAGAGTAATAAAACTAATAAAAGACAAAGTAGAAGGAAGAATCTTGAATTAGGCTCAGAAGGCTTGTGTGTGTGCATATAACACATAAAATGGTTGCATTCCGACTTCCGATACATTCTTGTGGTTTTCTTATCTATATGGGACAACGACTCTTCGTTAAAGCTATTATGGACCTTACGTCATTGACATAAAACATGACATTGCATTCTGTAATGCAGGCAGTCAAATGGATAGACATAAAAAGTTACAGCCTGTCTCAATAATTACCTGACTACCCATGGGACGCAAATATATCTGACACGCCCTTCTAGCTCTAGAAATAGAGTTTCATTGGGCAGATTTTTTTGAGCACCGTTCTATGTATTATTGCGGGTCAATGTACCAGACCTTATGTAAGTGAAAATTACTAACTTACTCACAACCACACTACTGAGGACACATAGAAACCAACTACGCAAGATAGTTGGAATTATAACAGGACACAACACTCTGAACAAACATCTCTACAACATAGGTATCACGGACAACCCCATGTGCAGAGCGTGCATGGAGGCGGAGGAAACGACCAAACATATTCTACTGGACTGCAAGCAGGTAGAAGTATACAGGGAAAAGCACCTATAGGGTCCCCGGAAACACTCCGGGACGCAGTCAAAAACACAAAGGCACTCACGAACTTTCTGGAGGAGCTGGGGTGGTTAGAGCAGTGCTACCCCATTTCACGCAAAATAGGCACGGTGGATGTCGATTTGCGGAAAAAAAACCCAGTATACTAACTAACTAAAGTGAAAATTAAATATTTCCTTTAAGCAGGATTAGTGAACTGTTCATTAAGATTCATTGGTTGACTATATAGGATTACGCATTAAGATTATTAATTAATGAGCTCCATCATTAGACGTTTTTATTTCAGTCTCTAATGAAATGACGAAGGCCGGCAGTCAATTTGAACGAACTATAAAGTTTTGTTTTGAACTAACTACCGAAATAACTACAACTTAGGAAAACCCCCCGACATTTTCATTTCACAGTCCAATATCTCAACGGATGAACAGATTTTCATGAAACATGGCTAAGAACACTCGGGTTAAAATTATCTATGACACAAAAAAACCGCATTCAAATCGGTCCATCCGTTAGAGAGCTACGCTACCACAGACAGATACACAGACAGACACGTTAAACTTATAATAACACTCCTCTTTTGGCGTCGGGGTTTAAAAAAAGCATTGCATATTAACAGTTGAATATGTTACTTAAAGAGGAAATAGGAAGGAAAAATATTAACACTATGCTATCGGTAATAACAGAACGGTACCTCTGTCGTTTACGATTATTAATTTGTAGTGTGACTTGTTTTTTCTGTCGTACAGAAATGTTTGTAACATAAGTTAATTTGGATTTTTGCGATATCTCGCTCCGTTAAAGTTGTTTTTCTATCGGTTTTAGGAGTCCGATTTAAACCTGGTAGCGTAATTTTTTGTGATAGTTTTGCAGTTTAGATGTCTGATGAAATAAAGATCATGACAGGATTAGAAGCATTTATGTAAAATAGCTTAGTTTAAGTAGGTAGTTAAGTTAAAACATGACGTGTAAAAGAGCTAGCTTAAGCCTATTTACAAAATAGATACTTTATTTGATTTGATTTTGATTAAAAAAACATTTAAATTTTGCACTAGTTTCGGAAACGACGGTAATTTACCGATCCGTAATCTTTGTCCGGGAGTGTATTACCAAAAGGACAATGAACCGTAACCCCTCACTAGTTGAATAATAGATAGTTAGCTAATAAGAATAAAGACACATGTCATTGTATAATGAGTTTTATCATTACGCATGACATTGGTAAATTGGTATTCTGACAAGGCGACTTCATTTGTAATCTGTCTTAATCAACTATGCCTGTTTTTGTGGGTGGTCAAAAATAATTGGTCTACAAAATATTCATCACAGACATTCTTCTTAATGTAAACTAATATTATAAAAGGAAAAGTCTGTGAGATTATACGTTTATGAGTTTGTTTGTGGGGGGTAATCTCCGGAACCACTTATCCGATTTCAAGATCCTTTCACCTGTGTATTGACTGTGAGATTGACTTTCTAGGTGCACATAGGCTATATTTTCATGCATTTTTTTTTTCGGTCGAAGCGGCAAGGGCAGCTAGTATAAGAATAAGAATAAGTAAGTTATCCACATTATTCAAAGCGAAGATGTCCAATATCTTACTTTCTAAAATTATTCATTTAAATTTATTTACTGGTACCAAGACTTGTTCCTTTTACTTTATTTACGCAGAAAGTATTAGACTTACGAGGGGTGATCCAAAATTAGTGATAATTAATATGTAAAACAACTCAAGTGACCAAAAACTAAATTTATTTCTCGACGTAATCTCCAGATAAGCCTACACACTTAGACCATCTTTTTTGTAGACCGCGAATTCCATTTAAAAAAAAATCTTTTTCTTGACTGTCCAAAAACGCCTCCACAGCAGCCATGACCTCATTGTCATTCAAAAATTTCTTGCCTCTGAGGTGTTCCTTTAGCCGTGAAAACAGATAGAAGTCGCTGGGGGCTAGGTCTGGTGAATAAGGGGGGTGATCAATTGCAGCCATTGCAACTCTGGCCTTATGAGGAGGTGCGTTGTCCTGGTGGAACAACACAACGGACCGTAACTTACCCCGACGCTTCTCTTTGATAGCTTCCCGCAATCTCGTTATTTGTTCTGCGTAGTGTAAGCCCGTGATCGTGGCTCCCTTTTCCAAATAATCTATCATTATTACCCCTTCGGCATCCCAGAACACGGACGCCATAACTTTACCCGCTGAACTGGTGACCTTAAATTTGTTTGGGGTCGTAGAGGACGGTCGTTTCCAGGTCATAGACTGTTGCTTGGTCTCTGGATCGAAATGGTGAATCCAAGACTCATCCACGGTGACAAATCGTAGCAAAAAAGTTTCCGGGTCAGCTTGAAATTTTTCAAGATTAGCTTTTGACATCTGGTATCGAATTTCCTTTTGGTCGTCATTTAACATTCGTGGCACCCAACGAGCAAATACCTTGTTCATGTTCAAATCTTCGGTTAATATTCGTTGAATGCTGCCATACGAGATCCCTGTCATTTCATTTAAATACCTGATCGTCACTCTTCTGTCAATCAAAACTAAATCTTCAATTTTTTTAATGTTGTTGTCAGTACGGGCGGTGGACGGTCGGCCCTCGCGGTGCTCGTCTTTAGTTGATCTCCTACCCAAGTTAAATTCCTTGCACCAGCGTGCAACTGTGGAATACGGTGGTGCGGATTCCCCTAATGTTCCCGATAATTCAATATGTATATCTTTAGTACACATTTTTTTTAAACACAAGTATTTAATGACGGCTCTCACTTCATTTTTCTCCATTTTCATGTATTTTTTCCGAACAGTTATGAACAAAAGAAGATAACTCAATGACATATGCATATTTTTTAATAAATGTTTTTTTTTTAATTTACTGGCCAGTAACCGCTTTAAAAAATAAGACCTCCTTTTACCTTATTCAGCCACGGATAGTATTCGATTATCACTACTTTTGGATCACCCCTCGTAGTAACCTTCTTAAATATTAAATGTTTGTTCGTTGTTAGTTTGTTTAGAACAGGGGTTCCCAAACTTTATTTTCTCATAGACCACTTTCAAAAGTTAACTGGTTGTGGTCCCCTACACATTTCTACCATATTCCCAAAACTCTGCAAAAAATGTGAAGATTACCTAAGTGTAGAGACGCTCGCGATCTGTTGCAGACTTGCAGTCGACAAGTTTTGGAAGCGAATGTAATTTTAATAAAATGTCAGTTTAATTTATCAAGATTTTAATCGGGGAGCAGCGTAATAAAGCTGTCATCTATTTATCAGTCATCCAGGCTATAAAAATAACACAATAAATAATATCTGTTTTCGTTCTTTACTATAGAATCCAGATACATTTTCGTGGACCCCCACTTACGAATTGTCACCCCCATTTTTTTGTCAAGCCAACGTAGACCCCCGTCGAGTCTCCTGTGGACCCCTGGGGGTCCACCTGGACCACTTTGGGAACCCCTGGTTTAGAAAGTTAATTTCCATGTTAACGAATTCTTCAGCCTAATCGAAAGTAACAGGTTTTACGTCACACCTGGCCATGAAGCCAGTTTCACTGCACGCTGCGCGTACGGGAAAACTCGCATTGTGGCCAGGTGAAGACGTAAAATTTTGTACTTTAAATAGCATTATTCCTTTGCTATTTCGCTAATAAACGTGCCGGTATTAATACCTACTCACTCACTAATAGTGATGCCATTTGCGATTTTTTGCACCTTCCCTCTGCACGTTCAAACATGCAAATAATTACAGCAAACCACCCCCAATAATGTCAATATCTCGACGCGTGCTTTGCCTAATTCATCCAATTGTATAAGCCAGATAGCCAATTCTAGAAACCTAATAAACCAGTGGCTTTATATTGCACGTAGAACCGATTTCCGTTGCGGCGGAGAGGTTCTCGAATGGCAACCACGTACCGGCAGGCGCAGCGTGGATAGCCCCCCCACAAGGTGGACTGATGATCTGATAAAGGTCGCGGGAGTCCGTTGGATGCGGGTGGCGCAGGACCGGTCATTGTGGCACTCTTTGGGGGAGGCCTATGTCCAAAAGTCTTTCGGCTGATATGATGATGGCAGGGCAGATAACGTCGAGGAAGGATTTAGCAGTCAATCTTTGTATTTACGTGTGTTCCTCCGTAGTTTTTAAAATTCTAAACCCATTTTTGTATGAAAAAAACCTAAAATTCAGTTATTTCTCCGCAGGCGGGTTACGGATTTAAACTAAACAGTTCAGTACAGTGCTTGTTCTATTACCATTCCCCAAACAATTGAACCGTATCACTACCATAGCTCTCCCTAAAATTAAAGCCACTAATGAAAGAGCTATTGTTGAGAACAAAGTGCAGTGACCTGTGGCACTGGCCCAGCCGCGTCCACGCCGAATTTATAGAGTGGATGGCTTTATCATTGTTGATAACTTGATATAATAACTGTCTGTAGGTGTGTGTGATTGATTAGGATTACTATCTATAGTGATGTTGGTTACGGCTGTTATGAAATAGAAAACCATCAAAAAATTGACGTAGTATTCTGCAATTTATATCAGTGTCCTTACCTGAGCATCATGTGTGTTGTGTGATGTGCAATATTTAGTTTTTTTTTAATAATTTCGCTTCAGGCCTAGGATTGCCAATATGACATGATTTTGATTTCTGAATGACGGTATTAGACTAAGCGAAAATAAACACTGATATGGTGTATAATATTTTCATTGCATATAATTAAGTAATTCTTAGCATTGATATAAACCTAACACGTAGTGCCAAAAACACCTTCGACACAAACATAGCTAAACATAGTTAAACTTATAATTATAACGCCCCTATTTAATTTAAGGCGGGACTTTTAATAGACTTATTTAGACAAGTATAACTTTTTATCAATATCGTCAAAATAATATTAGATAATTACATCTCATCCCTATCGGCTTGTACAGAAAAAAACCTCACAATAAGCCGTGAGAAAAGATCGACTTGAGATAGAATAAAGAAAGCTTCACTACAACACGTCAAGACAGCCATCCATCTCTTGTTATGCTGACAGTAATCTCTTTTAACACCAAGCCATTGAAATAAAGAGCCCGGAATGTATAGCCAAGGCGGGCCTATTATTGGAATGAGAGTTATTTCAAATTCCCAAATTGCGTCTAAATAGACGCAATTTGGGAATTTGAAATAACTCTCTAAAATTAGTGAGTATTCGAGTGAAGATTTGGGATAAACAATTGAATGTCACGGACATAACGTTGTTCGAAATACTGAGAATATTTTCAAAACCTGAAAGCAAGGTATAAGTAGTAATAATAGATGTATCTAGACGTGGATTTGAAACCCGGGTCGTACAATCGGGTCGTAAAAGTGTAAAAATATGGGTGCATACAACTTACGCATAAATATGTCCCATCGCTCTTACGACAGCGGATCAAGGTTTTGTTACATATTTATGAGTTTATTAAACCGATACAAATTCTTGCACTTGACACAGTTTTTTTTTTTTTTTTTTGAGCCTGTTCGTTTGCCGAAGCCCGGAGGCTGTGTCGCCACTATGGGGCTACCCGACTGCCGAGACTTGACACAGTCTATAAACCAATACAGTCATTCGACGAAGCCGTCTAGACAGGGCCATCGTGCGGGGGGTGAGGGGCGAGCCCGAAATGCATACGTCGCCATTGTTAGTAGCTCGGGACATGACTTTCAGGGCTAACGCGTGTCTTGTTTTAAATGTTTTGATTTGTAAGTACACAATTAAAATGATGCATACGACATGTGCTGTACGACAATCTAGTAAATCTAAAAACCGAATATATTATAATACTTTTTTTTTTTAAACAAAAATTATTTATTTTCTAAAGTAGGTATATACAAGATGATAACTATAACATTAACTAAATTAAATTAAAGCTAAGTTAAATCTAAAAGAGGCCCTCGAGGCATGGTACCGAGGATGCTGGCGGCATTTCCTCGCTGAATTGCAATGCTGATGCGTTGCGCGAGAAAGCCGCCAGCTCTTCGGTCACCAGTTACGTCAACCAAACGTTTCGCGATTTCCGCAAATAGCTTTTGCGCACTGGGACCCCATGGACCGAGGGTCTCGACGCCCAAAAGGTACGAAGTTGTACTCTCTGCCGAGGCATCTATATTTAATGCGTTTCAGATTTTCGGCATTAGTAATAGTTAAGTAGTCAATCTGTAGGTGTAGATTAATATGAATTAATGAATAATCGGAAACTGGTTCAATAAGTAAAGTATTAAACACTGAATAAATTTTTATTTTATTTATATTGTTAACAAGCCCAATCCGGCTGCCCGTTCCCTCTCATAAGTGAGAGAGGAGGCCTGTGCCCAGTAGTGGCACTTATATAGGCTGATGATGTGTGTGTGTGTGTGTTAACAAGCTCTTATTCCCAAATAAAGTACAAGACTGCCGTCCAAAAAAAAATTACCAGCGTCACTCGGGACGATGTAAAAATTGTAACGATACCCCATATGTCCAAACTGTTGAGGCATTTAGAAGTTATGGCGGAACAAAGAAACATAGGTACATACATGCGTACATACATGTCCATGAAACCTAAAAACATTATCCTCCGTTTTGGGCTTGTGCGGTGTCGGCATTTACGCAAACATCAAAGGCGTCGATCCACTGTTACTCTTTACACTGTGCACTTGACTTCCAAAAACTCTTACGTTTTTGATTTTCCAAAAACTCTACGTACGTACGTACGGAATATCATTTGATATGTAACAGTAGATTTTCGTTGAAGGAAGACATTGTAAGGAAACCGGTCTAATCTAAGCAAGGTCTAGTTTTACTGTCTGCGTTGGAAGGTCAGATGGCAGGCGCTTTTGTAAAACACTCGTGTTAGGCACTACTCTGATTCGATCTAGCACTAGCCTGCGCTAAATCTTGGGACTAACTGCCAAGGCAGACTCCGCGCTCCTTTCAGGTACCACCGGGACACCGCTAGGCTAGGAGCTCCAATTTTATATTCTTTTGAATGCATTTGTTTTTGTTCACTTTCATCCCTTGGTTTTATATAAATTATGTTACCAGTTGTGTTTTATTTGGGCCGGTCACTTTTTTTACTGCCGTGGTTACAAAATACAAATTATTTATTCTGCAAATAGGCCACAAGGGCACTTTTACATGTCAAACGGTAATTTACAATAAAAATAATAATCTTACAATAAAAGAATAATAATCTAACTCAATTTTTTTTTTTGATCCAACTATTAAGTATTTAATAGGGTAGAATTCCAAACAAAAAGTTTTGTAGCAATCACAAACCCAACAATTGTTTTTATTGTTAGCTAATGTAAAGCCAGTTATCAATTTCTATTATGACTTATGACCGTTGTTTTATGAAACTTCTTAATTATATTCGTCCTTTTTAAGGTACATAATATAATGACAGAACTTGTTCGATCCATTTAGGTTAGGCATACTTGACGTTATTGGAGTTGACTTGACCGAAATGCTTCGAAGTATTCCAGTCCATTCTAAAAGCAAGTCTACCGCCCAAGGATCCCTTTTCAATGACATTTTTATAAAACGAAGGCCACATTAGACAACTCACAAACAACTATACAAATGAATCATCCCAAGTGCCTAGCCTCAAGAACTCTTAGACACACTCGGAGTCTCGAGGCGTCTCGGTTTCTAATAGGCCTAAGCCTACTTACAGCTCTCGAAAACCTGCCTTCCGTACTCCTTTCTATTTATACGTACACTTGTTCGTAATACTTATAGCCCTTGGCGATAATGTGCTTGTGGGGCTGTGGGTGGAGCAAGTCATGGACTGTGGCGAGGCGTCACCAAATTAAGTAATGGCCTAGTGCACAATCGTACCGAATTTGCCAATGACGTTGTTATTGTTGAGCTTTAATGCAAAGATCATATATTAAACCGCTCACTTGATTTTTCCGGATTATAAGATGTGAAGCCTAAATTGCTTAATTTCTTTTGAAGTCTAATCTCCGCTTGGCAACTACAGTTGCCACAATTGATTAAGGGGTGTCAGAAGTTGTCCATTCTACATTGCCCTGTAGAATTTATAGGGAACTCAATACTAAATCAATACACCACCTTGTTTAATGATTAGTTGAAAAGGAATCTAGTAAAAGTACAGGCGGTAATGGTGTTACCTTGGTCTTATAATAAAGTTATAAATCTATACTAATATTATTACGAAGAAAAGTCCGAGGTTGTAAGTTTGTTTGTACGTTATATAACGGAACTACTCATTCGATTTCAAAGATTCTTTCACCAGTGTTTAAAATGACATACGTCCATACTAATATTATAAATGCGAAAGTGTTTGTCTGCCACATCTTCAAGCTTAAGCCCCTGAACCGATTTAGATAAAATTTGGTATAGAGGTAGTTTGAGTCCGGGGGAATGAAATAGGATAGTTTTTATCCTGGAGATCATCCCCTAAAGAGGTGAAAGTGTGTATGGAGCTACGATATAAACAAGTTTTACGCGGACGGATTCGCGAGCAGCAGCTAGTATATCTATTTATTACAGCACGGTCGGAGCCGCGCGGGCACCTAGTTACAAATGAAATGTTCACGAAAAACGCTTACCTCCTCTATTTTACACCGCCAATACCACCATTAGTTTGTCAATGTGTGCGTGGGAGTTCATTCACCCGGCTCTAGCGCATGAAGCGTGGTACGTACTACACTAATTGTTTTTGTTTTAAGGAAAATGATCACTACATCATTTAAATGTCAAACAAACTAGACGAAGACGTTTGATCGTGGTAGGTAAAAAATGGGAGTGTCGGTTGACATTGAAAACCAAACAGTGCAAGAATGCATGCGATTGGTATGCGCTAAAGCTTAACTATACATCCACTTATTATTGATTAATCGTATAGTTGAGTCATTTACGTTGTGACAACAGAGCACCGTCAACTTGACAATATTTTTGTTATAAGAAAAATTATGACTACCCGTGTGTTGTAGGGTTAGAATTTCACCACCCCCTTTTTTCCCGTGGGTGTCGTAAAAGTCGACTAAGGGACCAAAGTTGAAGTGTATTGTGGGCGATGGGCTAGCAACCTATCACTGCAATATCACATTTTGTCGATATTTTATACCCACATTTATGCTAAAAGTGGCGCTTGAACATACGTTTCATGTGCTCTGCCTGACCCTTTTGGGAATAAAGGCGTGAATGTATGTATGTATGTATGACTACGTCATTTAAATATCAACCTAGACGACTTGTTAGAGGTTTTAGAGGATCTTGGTAGAAAAAAAGAATTTGGCAGTTTTGTTTGGGCTTCCATAATTGGCGTATGGGATCGTACCTTCGATCTGAATCTCTTAGTTTTCTTAGGTTTTTTGTAGCTTATTATGTTAACAACATCGGCTTTAAGCAATATAGTATCCCATATTTACTTCAAAGTTCATTGTTTTCGATATATTTGGCATCAAAGTTGAACAATTTTAGGCTAAAAAACCGGTTTCTGGCCATAACTTTTGTGTTAATTGGTTTAAAATCAAAACCCTAGACCAGTTTTTAGGGACGTCACAGACGAACCCAAATATGTCGATTTCGTATGTGTTAGATCTTTCATGTCAATAGAGATACAAAATAAGTGTTATTTTAGACAATGTTTAAAAAAAAATACAAAATTAAGTATTAATTTTTTTCAAAATGCGGTAGACCAAAATGGAGATAAAAGACTGCAGAACCGATAACCGTTTGATTTATACTTCTATCTGTAGTGCAAAAGCAGCAGATACGATTCAAAACTTGTCAAAAATCGATGGAAACCTCGGGTAGCCCCTTAAGTTAACATTGTAAAGAAAACGATGGATTAAGTCATACGATTGGTATGTGATAAAGCTTATCAATACAATTATCGAGATAATGCTGAGATAGGATAGTTTAAAAGATCTTAAAGTCCACATGAGGTTTTCCTTTTGTGTATCTACTCTCTGTTTGGGACAAAAAAATGTGTCTCCATTACTTTTGCTCTGGATTTACTTATCGCTGACGTTGACCTTGACCTAAACACATGTTATCTTACGCAGACATGCCACGGTGCATTGTTTATTCTCCTGCGTTAAAACCGTGCTGCGATAAATCTCGTGTTGTAAAGTAGGTATTACTTAATACATGCTATGTAAACTATACACTAATGCTGTCAAATATTGCGCGAGATTGCCGAGTGTTTCCACCACGTGGAACTATTAATCGACCATCTAGGAACCTCAAGTGGGTCTTTCGTGCATGGTGAAATAGTTAAGGTGCTTAATTGGACGAGCGAAGCGATTGCAGTGCTCTCTTTTGCAGCTTGGGCGAAAATTATTTCTCTACGGGTCGCGTTTCTCAACCGATTTTCGTGATTTTTTTTGAGTAGGTCTGGTGTGCGCTCTTTGGAATAGTCACTTGACAACGCGGAGCAAACAAGGGCTGTTTTTTAACCGACTTCAAAAAAAGGAGGTTCTCAATTCGGCTGTATTTTTTTATTATTTTTTTTTTTATTTTCAATGTTGGTTTGTATGTATTTGCTTCCAGGTGGGTCCCATTTTTTTCAAAATCCAGTTAAGTAGATGATGGGATCCATGAGGAATTGAGGGAACTCCTCAATTTTATTAGGCACGCGTATAGTAATTTTGGTATTTTCTATTATCACTTGTGTGTTTACATCCGGAAATCATAAATTTGGTGGCGAGGAATTGATGATGAAGACCACATGACTTATCAAATTCCTCAAATATTTACTGTTCTCGTAGGATTCCGTTTAAATTGGAACTAATGAAGTGCCATTAGTGATGATTTTGGGGAATCGACGGAAGTCCTCAAATATTATCGGCCCACATACAGCGATTCGGTTTTTTTCTATAGTAATCAACGCTCATGTGGTAAATTGTAAAAAAAATGTGGAAGTGTTCTCGTGGCTTAGCGGAGTACTAAATTGAAGTCTGTTAAAACACTTAAAACTTTGTTTTTAAAGTAAATTATTTATAATACATAGCAGATATTTTGGGCAAGCCGGTGGAAATCGGATGTATGGCGCTCCGCCACTGGTAGGTATGAACCTATCGGAACGCCATACATCCGAATACTTAGATTTTTTACTACTTAAATAGATTTTTTGTCGATTTGGCCTATCGAAATGAAAAGAAAATGTTCTAAAGAAGACAGGCTCGTTTTTTAATAACCCAACCCGTGAGAATTCTACGGCTTCCACACCTGGTATTAATTAGATACCGTTAGTTAGTTAATATGCATTTTATTACCCGACTGCCGAAGGAGAGAGAGAGAGATCGCATATGTATGTATGTATGTCTTATTTTTTGATACGCCGTGCAGCCTTTTTGACGGATTTCGACATATGAGGTGTTTACTAAAATAAACGTCCAAGTGCTCCACGCTGTTCTAGTATATGGCACGGGCACTATGTCAAAGCAATATGGGCTTAATTTTAACTAAGACGATTTGTCTTCATTCGAATTTAAGTCACTTTGATATAGAGTGTCCATGCAATATACTAGTACAGCGTCGAACACTCGGACGTTAAACCTTACACGTTTAACATCTCAAATGTTATAGCAACTTTAGAAACCAGTCTTCACACACGAAAACCTCGGCAATTTCAAATGCAAGGGCACGAACTCCAGATATCCCCTGCGGAGCAATAGGCATGGAGACAGGCTGGTGGTTGAGAAACAAAGACTTGCGAAGTCAGCTAAGTCGGTCTATAGCCTAGGACCACCAATTTATAACCGATTGCCAGATACCGTCAGAAATGCAGCTTCCAGCGCAGGTTTCAAATCAAGACTGAAAAAGTGGCTTCTGGACAACATGTTTTATAATTATGACGAATTTTACAGCATGCCACTGACAATTTGAAAATAAAGAATTATGTTATAAATAATTGATTACGATAATGATAATAATAAATATATGTAGAAAATTGTATGATGTATTAGCCTAATGTACACGTATGATACAAATGACCTGTAACAATTGTTACTAATAAAGAATTTCATTTCATTTCATTTCCAGTCAAAATCCCGCTTGGCAGAGGAATGCTGCTTGTTGTTGATGAATTATTTAGTAACGGGTTGCATAATGTATTACTGATTAGCAACCGAATTAGGTCAAATGTAAAACAGGTCTCGCTAGACAAATATAGGCGGTGAAATAACGTTATTAGTAGTATTACCTGCTAGACGACGTTGTAAGCCACCGTTTTGCCCCTTATTCTGTAACTTGTTTTAAGCTCACTTCAACGCTCAACAACAAATATATCTTGACACCGCAATACGTAGTAAAACTAAGCGTAGGTAGAGGTCTAGTTTGGTGGCGGGTGACCGGCGGAGTGAGCCGCATTAGCGCGTAGCGAATACCAGCCGAGATTTGTATAGCCTTACAATCTAAAGCTATCAAAATGTTTGTTCTGTAAGCAGGCGCAAAGGCCTCTGTTACAAATGACGTAATAAGAATAGATTTTTAGTTACGTAGGGGTCAAAAGTGGATCCAAATGGTTCGTGTAACACACGGCCGCTGCGCTGCGTCGCCAGTTCTCTTCTTTCAAGGACCCGCCCACCCCTTCCCAGAAAAAAGCCTTTGAACGGGTTAGTCGTTCGTTTAGTAGCCATAATCACTTGCTGTCCTTTATTGATTGAAAACTCATTCATTTAACTTAGCCGTATGAAGCGTTTTTTAAGCGCTTTTTAAAGGGTTGAAGCGCTTCCTCGTGTTGAATACCCATTCATTGTGCTTTAAAAGCCAAATGAATGGGTATTGAGGAGCATCGGCTTTGCTAAGCAAACCCTTTCAAACACCCTTTGAAGGGGATACCGTATTGGAGCGCTTTAATAGACAAATGAATGGGTTTTGAGGAGCATCGGCTTTAGTAAGCAAATCATTACGAAAAATCCTTTTAAAAACCCTCGAAGGGGATACCGGGCGGGTCCCTGTCTTATTTTGAACTTGGCTTGAGAGGTTACCGCGGCAAAAAAATCACGTTATTGTATTAACCACCCCCCCCCCCCCCTTAAATATTTAATTTATTCTGTTTTTTTAGTATTTGTTGTTATAGCGGCAACAGAAACACTTCTACTGTGAATATATAATTTCAAGTGTCTAACTATCACATGAGATACAGCCTGGTGACAGACGGACACACAGATAGACGGACGGACAGAGGAGTAAGAGGGTCCCGTTTTACCCGTTGGGTACGGAACCCTAAAAACCGTCTAAAATCGATTGTATCACCAATCACGTTTGTACATGACAGCGAGACACCATAAAAAATATATGTATGTTCCATATGGTGAGTTACATAACTTAAGTCCCTAGTTAGATGACCAATCCTTGAGCTTTATTGTAAATATATACGGTTACTAATGGTCAGAGTAGCGTTACAAAAAACCGAAAACCTACAGCACAAATATAAAAAAAAACTAAGTCTCTATTCTGTCACTGATTGCCATGGTTATGTCTCCTTGGTCACTTAAAAATCATAAAATCCAACTAATTTCGTGTCATTTAAGACCCCTTTCTTCAAGAGCCATCTTATAAGCTTGTTAGATGTCCATTTAACAATTTTTCTAAGAAACTCTGTCAAGTCTCTTGGCAACAAGAAATAGTTGATTGACCCAAATTGATTTCTCGTTGCTCACAGGTAAGATATGAGTCAAATGGTGACACGCAATCGGACGGGCGGGGATGAGAAAGAGAAGGTACCTTATCACAATCCGGCATTAACTAATGTACCTGCACTAACCAAGGATCATTATTCGTATCATTGTGGTAGAAACTCATCTTTCCATGGAACTAAAACCCATAACCTCACCAAAGTTAGACAGTCGGCTAGTTCACATATTAATTGCTCTTCTTCTAAAATAAGTGCTGTGCTTTATGACTGAATCACTCTAAAGCAAAAAAAGGTACACCCTCTGGTAGCAATTCTGCAAAAAGTGTACCGTTTTAAATGCTCGTGAGTGTTTCAGATTGTGATGCAGTGCACGAATTCAGACTGTTCGAGCCCAAGCCTTACTCATGTTGATATTCTGGTATGTAGTAAAATCACCAATCAATCAATCAATCAGTCGGTATGTGGTCCCCGTGTGGTGTCCCTTTCTTCGCGTGGGTTTTGTGGGTTGTTTGGGAATAAAGGCGTGAATCTGTCTGTATATAGTATCATCATCCTTAGGCCCATGTTGTGATTGTTGATTTGGTAATGGGGAAAATTGTGTTGTATTGTCTCACAAAATGCAGTGTCTAAAAATGTGATTGGGCGTATCGTATACATACATATATTAGGTTGATAATCATTAGCAATAAATACGTAAACTATTATACTACTTATTTTCTTTTTTCCCTTAAGGTCTCTAAATAGAGGTTTTCTTTTGAACTATAAAGTTTAAATCAAAATCAAATAGTTAACAATGATAAACTCTTGAGCGTTTGATGTCTTATACAATACTCTAAACAAGCAATTGTTGTATTGTATTGAAACGTTGTGTTCATATGATAGTGACATAGTGCTTTCCAAATGTATGTAGATAAAGCTGTGACAGTAACATTCAAACTTGTCTCTACTGCTCTTACTCTATCTGTGCTTTTCTATGCATTTCATGCTATATCAGCTGTCATACTTGAAAATGTACAAAAATACTGAAGGTGGGTTGCACCGACTTGCTATTACAGACTGATCAATATTCAATATGGCGTCGGCAATCATTCCATAGAAACTAGACAAACTTTCCATACATTCCGATTTTTAACGAACACCGCTTACGACTACAGACGGTTTGGTGCAACCCATCCTAATAAACCAGAGTAAAGCTAAAAATCTATAAACTAATTTCATTTCTCAGGGAACAGACAGTCCGGTGAAAGACATGAAAAAGAAAATGGCCGCCAACGCTGAAAAGGAGAAAAACGCCGCGGAAATAACTCCCAGCAAATCTGACAAACCCGCAGAAAAACCAGCAGACAAACCCGCAGACAAAGCTACAGATAAATCTGCAGATAAATTGAAAGTGGACAAACCGGCTGATAAACAAAAGGAAAAGGCCCCTGAGAAGCCTGGAGAGAAGAGTAAAGCTGCTGAGAAGCCCGCTGAGAAGAGCAAAGCTGCTGAGAAGCCCGCTGAGAAGAGTAAAGCTGCTGAGAAGCCCGCTGAGAAGAGTAAAGCTGCTGAGAAGCCCGCTGAAAAGAGCAAAGCTGCTGAGAAGCCTGCTGAAAAGAGCAAAGCTGCTGAGAAGCCCGCCGAGAAGAAAGATGGACCGAGTGAGAAGAAGAAGGAAGAGAATGGCAAAGGAGAGAGCAGTGGGAAGGTAAGTGATTAGTCAAATATCGAAAGTGTACTTTAGCCATACCTACTAGGCAAATAGATGAATGGTGCTACCATGTCACCATGTATGTTTTCGTAGGGTGTTCATTAGTCTTTCACACATCACGAATAACGATTTTTAAATAATTGGCCAGATGCTGCTCGAGATCGTGATGCCTAGAAACGGGGGGGAGGGTTTTGCCCAGCATTGGGAAACCATAAGCTCCTAATAATAATAATTACAAGTAACCCGAGACTGAATATTACTATTATCACTAACCTGAAACTAACAAACGAGGATGACTGGCCAACTTTTAGGTCGAGCTGTCTTCCCTCTTAAAAGCAAGGTCAGATGGCAGTCGCTTTCGTAAAACTAGTGGCCACTGCAAATCTTGTAATTAGATGCCGAATCGGACCCCTAGGAGGTGTGATTACATGTATATACTCATCTATTGCAGACAGAGAAGCCCGGCAAAGCCAAACAGAACGGCAGCAGTAACGGCATGAACGGCACGGCGCACGGCTCAGACTCGGAGCTCCTGGCAGACGAGGGTGACGAGACAGAGTTGTTCCCCGAGCTGGCGTACGACGATTCTGACGTGGAGTGGGAGCCCGGCCAGGAGTCGCGCAGCCTCACCAGGCGGAGCCAGGTACCCCGGCCTTGTATATATATAAAGCCTGCTCCAAATTACGGGCCATCATGGCGGGTTAGGCTCGTAAATCACACTTTCCCGAAATGTGCACTTTCTGTAAAGGTGCGTCTTTTTAGAATGATCATTTTCCCGGAAAGTATAGTCTCTGAAAGTGCACTTCCCGATATGTATACTTTATGAATAGGTGCACTTTCCAAGAATGTGCACTTTCGCAGAAGGTAATTCCCGGAAAGTACACTTTAGGTAGGGGTGTCCCTGTTTATAGTATTAGTACTAAGGGTTTCTATGACATAGTGCAAATGCAAACAGACGGACAGACAAACGGAGGGACAGACGGACGGACAGACGGACAGAAAGACGTGATACGTGCGTGCGTGTGTGTGAAGAAAGTGTCTAAATAATAAATGTGCACCTTTTGAGAAAGTGCCCTAAATGGGAAAGTGCTAGATATGCATGCATGTATGCACCTTGTGTTGGTGTGCGTGCGGCTTCCGCACACACGCCAGTAATAAACTGACTATCGTACAAGACGCGTGTGTTTCCTTACGGACCTACCTATACCCTTACCGAATAGATATCTACCAATTGGCGACGACGGAAAAGAACTCACAGAAGCATCATGAGTATCTACGTTGGTACCCTGGGAACTTTTGATTACAAAAATCAAGACTGGAAGATTTTTTCTGGAAGATTGTCGATGTTCATAACCTTGAATGACATTGCAACAAACAAAAGAAGTGCCGTGTTGCTAACTAGTTTATCGGAGGATACATATCGGTTGGTGATTAACTTGCTTCATCCGAAGGAAATAGGAACGGCTACGTACGATGAGATTGTTTTAGTACTCGACAAGCACTTTACATTGTACATTTTGGGAAAGCGTGCGTTTTGTTAAAGTGCTCTGTTTGAAAAAGTGCAAGTCGGGAAAGTGTCCAATTGGGAAAGTACATTTTGCGGAAAGTGCACCTTTGCAGAAAGTGCACATTTCGGGAGAGTGTGTTTTACGAGCTTAACCCATCATGCAACTATGCGTTAAAGGAAGACATATTTATCTCTCGTTCTACCGCATATCCGCGTCCTGTATGATGGGCCGTGATGTCCCATTGTGTGGAGCAGGCTTCAGGTTGCTAGTTGCTTGGTGTGCGGGGTGCGAGCGTTATTCATTATCTAGCGGTTATATTTGTATGTCCCCGTGTGGTGTCGGGTTAGAATTTGACCACCCCCTTTCTTTCCGTGGGTGTCGTAAAAGTAGACTACGGGAGAAGGGCCGACGTGGGCGATGGGCTAGCAACCTATCACTGCGATATCACTTTTTGTCGATCTCTTATACCCACAATTATGCTAAAAGTGGCACTGGGACCTAACCTACCCCTTTTGGGAATAAAGGCGTGAGTATGTATGTTATTTGGATGAACCAGCTTGATTCTGTCGCTAGTTGCCATGGTACCGGCTCCTGGGTCACTTTTTAAACTGAAATTTTACTGGTTAAAATGCACGACATGTAACTTTTTTTATGGCCCATCTTCTAATCATGTCCATCTATAGTGTGGGAAAAGTAATGAAGAAGGCATATGCCTTAAATTAAAGTTATAATTGCTTGGGAAGGGAGGGTGAAGAAAGAATTTAATCATCTACAGGGCCTGAGATAATAATTTTCACTTTTGCACTTTATCCCCTTTGACAAGGCGAAAAATGACTTCGTCTCTTTGAGTCGACTGTACTTTTTAACAGCGGGAGCATTCCGTTGACATATTGACGGAATCTTAAAGTTTATTCATTCTTACGTGTCAACAGGGCATTTCTCAAAAAAAATGCCACTATTATGAATTATTTAACTATTTCCACTAAGAATCAGACGCTCTTTCAACACAAAAAGCTGTCCCAATGATTTTTTTCCTATAGTGTTACCATTTACCTTATACTTATTTACCTTTCAATATATGGTGGTACACTAGAATTATTTGGGGTTTCATTTGCCTCATACAAATTAAGTAGTTATTTCTAAATCGGTAGACGTGGGTAACAGTATTCTGAAAATTGCTTTATTTGTATGACATTAAAGTTGAAAATTAAATGAAGGCAAACTATCTGTCAGTGGTTAACTACTACAGAAGACCACAGCCATAATAGCACTGCTGCCTATTCCGTAGGTATTGTAGTGTTGTGTTCCTGATGGTGAGTAAGGTTCCCAGAGCTCCATCCTTAAAGGCCGGCAACGCACTCACAACACCTCCGGTGTTGCAGGTGTCCATGGGCGGCGGTAATCGCTTACCATCAGGTGATCCGACTGCTCGTTTGCAACCTATAACATAAAAAAAACTAATAGTAATCTTACTGTAACACAATAGGAAAGTTCATAAATGTATGGACATTTTTGACACTTTTCTATTGGGATGGAAAGCCATTGTGATTTTGAGTAGAAATTACATCAAAGTTACAGAAAATCTCGGAAAAAATGTGGTGGCATCATGTAAACCGACACTTCTCGAATTATCACTTCTCTGTGATTATACAATAATAAATTAAAATTTAAAATAATTAATTAAAAATGCGGTTGCGAAAGTCCGCTGGATGCGGGTGGCGCAGGACCGGTCACTTTGGCACTCTTTGGGGGAGGCCTATGTCCAGCAGTGGACGTCTTTCGGCTGATATGATGATGATGAAATAAAAAATCGAAGTAACGAGCGAATGCCTACGAAGCAAGAGATAAGGAAGAGGTAAGACACGTAAGGATGAATAGACTTTATATACAGTTCCATTCACTGTCGATGGCGCCTAGAATAGATGTAATTAGTCATTAACTCATTAGTGTCATTACTCGATGTACTCGTACAGTCCATGCTCGTATAACCACTAACTCCCAACTGGTACTAACGTGTGTATGTCGGTGAAGGTGAAAGCGACCCGCACGCCCGAGACTCCGCGCCCGGCGTCCGACAAGGCGGAAGGGGACGATGTAAGTCTCATCTGCTGCGTGCATCTTATTATATACCCCAGGAATATTACGCGTTTTTTCAAACATTAATTTATAATTTATAACAGCGTTTTTTTTGTTTGTTTAATTTTCAAATGTTATTCTAAGATGCCTTATCCAAGAATCCACCAAAATTTCCATCGGGAAGTAAATATATAAAAATAAATGACACATCCACTATGTTTTTGTGTGATTTATTTATTATTCTTGAAGAGCTCCTGTAAATTAACCGAAACAAAAATTAAAATATCTATTAATATTTTTCGTCTTTTTTCAGGAATTGGTTAAATATCGATTTTTTTATAATTAATATTTTGGTGGATTTCGGGTCTACGTAATTACTCAAATGATAATATATCAGTTACACACAAAAATGCTGCTGTTATGAATTATTTCCAAATTCCCATTTTTTTCCATACTAATGAAAATAAAAGTGCTTGGGCTAATAGGTCAAGGGGACAGGGTACCTTATGTTTGTTAGCGTTTATGCCATGATTCAAAATCAAAATATTTATTCAGCAAATAAATTACGCTCTTAAATTATATGAGGGAGAAAGAATATAATGGCAAAATAAACCATTTTCGTCTGTTGCCCCCGACAGAACTCGAACCTGCGATCCCTCTGTTGCCGGTAGAGTGCTTTAACCACTGAGCTACGAGGTGGTGACTGAAATCGCGTGTCTTTCAACTATATTCCCGCTATGAACAGCGACCTCTCTGTATTCTTTCGAGAGGCTCACAGACTTTAGGATTGTTGACGAATTTGAATATGGATTCATTTTGGAGAAACCAAAACTCAAGTTAATCATAGGGTTTTATGAGAGCGCTTCCTTCTCTTTTCCGCAAAACCAACCTCAGTATAAAATTATTCCCAATTACTATAGCGTTTACACTCACGTCATTCATCCGACCTATTCAGTCAGTGACAGATATTTCTTCGTCATCAACATCTCCAAACAATTTCTACAATATTTTCCTACTTTTCTCTTTATTCGCATATTCTCGTGAATACCCATAAGGTCATAGCTTTCCACGTGCACCTAAACACACAAGCTCATAAAAGATTTAAATACATTAACGATTCACTAATATTCACCATTGTCAACTTGACACACTTTTAATGTGCAGTTTTCTGTTTTTGATTACTCAAGTGGCATTCAAGGATATTGTTAACATAATATTTAACTATGAATATGCAATTAACGTCTGCAACGCAAAATGAATTTCGTATGAATTGAAGTTAATCAAGCATCTTTAAAAGACTTGTTTGAACTTACGAATGCATCTTTAATAATAAGGGCAAATTAGAACTAATTTGGCGTAGACACTTTAGAAAACATTCGTAGATTCAGATTTGCGAAGGTCTTGCAAGTAAAAAAGACATATACACATAAAAGTAATAAGTTTAGTGCTCCATATTGCGATTAAAAGTAAATTCACAAAAGTTGATAGGAAAAGTATGAATGAAACGAATTATATCTATGTTTACAATCATTCGATCCTTTTACGTTAGCTTTCGTGAATTCATCCACTTCGTTGACTCATACTAAGTTTATAATAATGATTGCATCATATCGAGATTTCGCTATTCTAAGTTAACAATCTGCATGGAACCCGGTTATTGGTACAAACACTACACAAAAACACATCGAAACTGTAAGGGAAAATCTTTACAAAAAATACGCTAGCAGAAAAACTACTTTATAATCGGAGCACAAAGTCGTTTTTAGCTTGCAAAATATACGAGTACCTAATTAGTAATTACCTAGTAATATATCTAACAACCTTTTTTTAACATAACATCTCTAATCAGTTCTATAATTCCAGTCAAAGGTTCTGAAGCTTAGCCAGGAACCGGCGAAAGATGCCCCAAAATCGGACAAGAAGTCGGACGCCAAGAAGGACGCTCGGCAGGATGGCGTGCAGGACGCTCCTAAAGCGGACTCTAAGAAAGATGTCAAGGAGTCCCCTAAGAAGGATGACAAGAATGAGAAGTCGGAGAAAGTGGAGATTGAAGTTCTTGTGGAAATTGAGAATAGCGGAGGTGAGATATAAAGAAAGAAAGAAAGAAAGAAAGAAAGAAAGAAGATATTTATTAAGTATACAAAAGACACAGAGACTAAGCGAGTAGACATACATTACAATTGACACATATTGTGTTTGTCTTCTCGCCAGTGAATTGGTCGCAATACCCGGTCAGGGCGTATTTAATAAATAAATAAATATTAAGGGACAATCTTACACAGATCAACCTAGTCCCAAACTAAGCAAAGCTTGTACTATGGGTACTAGACGACGATGAACATACTTATATAGATAAATAAATACTTAAATACATAAAAAACATCCATGACTCAGATATTTAGACTTTAGGACTATAAAAAAAACCGGTCAAGTGCAATCGGACTCGCCCACCGAGGGTTCCATAGCAAATTACAGATGTATAGTTTCAGATTTTTCCCTTGTAGTAAAAAACGATATACTTGCCAAATTTCATAGTTCTAGGTCAAGTTCATGTTCTAGTCCAGCAGTGGATGTCTTTCGTCTAATATGATGATGATGATGATGATGATCTAAGATTTAGTCAAAAGTATGCACAATTCAATGAAGATGGCTATGTTGGGAGTTTCTCTGCGTGATCGCATCAGAAATGAGGTTATCCGCAGCAGAACCAAGGTAACCGACATAGCCCTCCGGATCGCTAAACTTAAGTAGCATTGGGCAGGGCACATAGCACGTAGAACCGATGGCCGTTGGGGCGGAAAGGTTCTCGAGTGGCGACCGCCTACGGGTAGGCACAGCGCGGGCAGACCACCCACAAGGTAAAAAAAAAAATTACCTGGTAAAGGTTGCTGGAGTTCGCTGGATGCGGGTGGCGCAGGACCGGTAACTTTGGCACTCTTTGGGGGAGACCTGTGTCCAGCAGTGGACGTCTTTCGGCTGATGATGATGCACAATTCACTGGTCGCTATATATATATTTTTTTAAGGACCAACCCTGTTTTATCTATTCAAAACTTTGTTATGAATAAACAATTAACAATGTGTCGTTTTCCAGAGCCGTCCGAGGAGTCCCGCAAGCCGGACACGAACTTCTCCAAGTCGCGCGTCAAGGTGTCCCCGTACCGCCGCAGCCTGCGCCTCGCCGACCAGACCACCAGCTCCATGGCCGCCAACTATACCGGTACTTTCTATAAATCAATAATACTAGATTGTACAACAAGTCAGAAATCAGAATCAGTGGCGGAGTCAGAATCAGTGGCGGTTACTCCACCGACAAGAGCCTAGCTCTTAAATAGATGATGATGATGATGATGCACCATTTTACGCGAGACGTTTATATCCTACAAATATTATAAATGCGAAAGTTTAGATGTTTGGATGTTTGTTACTCAATCACGCTTAAAAAGCTGAACCGATTTGAATGAAATTTTACACGAGTCGAATATAGTTAATAGCCTGGATTAAAATATAGGATAGTTTTTATCCCGGGTCCACGCAGACGAAGTCGCGGGCGGAAGCGAGTATAGATATAAAGTAGAGTGTAAAATGGGTTTTATGGACGAATTGTACACTCTACTTTTCACTTCGATTGCGAGGAAGACTAAGTTTATTTCATGAAGTTTTTTTGTGTACTTTGGCTGCTGGTATCCTTGCCTTGGTCTTAGAATACTAACGAAACATAAATAAGTTTCTGTCAAAAATTTCATGTTTGGTACAAGCTTTATTGCCGACTGTACTTTTCCGTATAACTTCATAAACTAGGTACTCATTGTGACGATTCTAACGAACCCAAACTCTGAAATTTTTGCCAGAAACTTGTTTCAGAAACGCTGGTAGAATTTTGACATGACTTGTGCCATTACGGCCTACTTGCAGAATAAAAATGAAATAAGTGATATTTAATTTTTTTTTCCAGGCAACAACACAACTATGGAAATGGACATAACAGAGAGCTCCTCCTTCATGGACGAGACCATGGACGACAGCTACCTGAGCGGGCTGCGCAGCATCAAGGGGCGTCGTAGCTATAAGCCTCTTAAGGAGATGGCGCTGCGCAGCACTACCGCGAACAGAAGCGTTCGCTCCGTCACCAGCACTATAGGTAACCATCTCTACTCTAGTGCCTCTCCATTACTGTAGGTAGTAATTGTCTGTTTGTGACCAATCGGATCAGTCTTATCTTCGGCCCTTCTAGTCTATGCAGCCAATAGCTATAGTGGTCTCATCAAGCTATAAGCAGGTCAAAGAGATGGCGCTGCGCAGCACTACCGCGAACAGGAGCGTTCGCTCTGTCACCAGCACTATAGGTAACCATCTCTACATCAGAGTGCCTCTCCATTACTGTAGAAAGCAATTGGCTGTCTTTGACCAATCGGATCAGTCTTATTTATGGCCCAGTGTATAGGTAGCATTGTAGTCTATGCAGCCAATAGCTCTATAGTGGTCTCATCAAGATATAAGCCTCTCAAAGAGATGGCGCTGCGCAGCACTACCGCGAGCAGGAGCGTTCGCTCCGTCACCAGCACAATAGGTAACCATCTCTACTCTAGTGCCTCTCCATTACCAAAGGTACTAATAGGGAACATGCAGCTATAATATTTACCATTATTTTGTGGCCAAAATGTTGAAAAGAATATAAGAAAATAGCTACTGAAACGTTTCTACTTTAGTTTATGCTAAGATTTGAAGCAATGTGAAACGGAACGTGTTTAAATCAAAAGTCAAAACTTAGGCAGCTCTATGACATCAGGGACGAACCACGGACAAACAATTATGGCGAGGGACACACGTGAGTGACGTCACAGCGAACTGTATATCCGTTTAGGCGCGAAAGCTTAAATTGTCAGTTTGCAACAGGAACTTTTGACTATAAATCAAAGTATTTAGTTTTTTGAATACTTTCATGGTCTATTCTACATGCGATTCTTTCAAATGAAAGCAAAATTGAAAATATTGCATCTTCCCTAGTGTCTGTCTGTGACCTATCGATTCTTACTTACAGCCCTAATCCCTGTCTGTAGGTAGCATTGTGGTCTATGCAGCTGATAGGTATAATGCTCTCAGCAAGGGTCGTAACTGCAAGGCTGCGCAACACTACTGCGAATAGGAGCGTCCCTTCCGTCACTAGCACTGTAGGTAACTATCTCTACTCTAGTGCCTCTCCATTACTGTAGGAAGCAATTGTCTGTCAGTTGCCAATCGAATCAGTCTTATTTACGGCACTGTATATAGGTAGCATTCTAGTCTATGCAGCCGATAGCTATAGTGGTTTCATCAAGCTACTATAAGCCGCTCAAAGAGATGGCGCTGCACAGCACTACCGCGAACAGGAGCGTTCGCTCCGTCGCCAGCACTAAAGGTAACCATCTCTACTTCAGAGAGCCTCTCTATTACAAAAGGTTGGCAGTAGCAGGGAATCGCTCATAGCCTAGCGGCGCCTGCGTGTCGGAAACGATAACGCAGGTTAAGCAAAGATGGCAGCAGTCAGCCTTTCCTGATGTTTGAGTGGTTAATATAAATGAGCGCTTTCGTGCTTTGGAAGGCACGCTAAGCAGTTGATCCCGGCTGCTGTCTATGACGGCATCGTTAAGCCGAGTCAGAGGCCTTCGGGCGATTTAAGAACGTCTAACAGTCGAGTTGCCCACTCACTTGACAAAGACGCACCTCGACTCTCTCGCGTCCGCCGGAGCTACCACAACCCTGCACGTGTCTCCTGGGTGGTACTAAAGAGTGACAAACTTTAAAGGCCAAAGTAATGTATGCCACACGATTAAATGAATAGTTATCTAGCCTTTTTTTTTCAGTATCCGAGCAGTCCTCTCGGCCGACCGCGCCCGTGGTGGGCCGCAAGCGGAAGCCGGAACCGGAAGACAACATCTCCATCGCCAGCGAGGCGGAGGAGATGCCAGTCGCAGGGAAACGGCAGAGACTCCTGGAGCGGCTCGCGCGGCCCTTCCGCAGGAGCTCGCTCATGCCCGCCAGGAGGAACGCTGAGGTAAGCGGACACTTGAACCGGAAGACAACATCTCCATCGCCAGCGAGGCGGAGGAGATGCCAGTCGCAGGGAAACGGCAGAGACTCCTGGAGCGGCTCGCGCGGCCCTTCCGCAGGAGCTCGCTCATGCCCGCCAGGAGGAACGCTGAGGTAAGCGGACACTTGAACCGGAAGACAACATCTCCATCGCCAGCGAGGCGGAGGAGATGCCAGTCGCAGGGAAACGGCAGAGACTCCTGGAGCGGCTCGCGCGGCCCTTCCGCAGGAGCTCGCTCATGCCCGCCAGGAGGAACGCTGAGGTAAGCGGACACTTGAACCGGAAGACAACATCTCCATCGCCAGCGAGGCGGAGGAGATGCCAGTCGCAGGGAAACGGCAGAGACTCCTGGAGCGGCTCGCGCGGCCCTTCCGCAGGAGCTCGCTCATGCCCGCCAGGAGGAACGCTGAGGTAAGCGGACACTTGAACCGGAAGACAACATCTCCATCGCCAGCGAGGCGGAGGAGATGCCAGTCGCAGGGAAACGGCAGAGACTCCTGGAGCGGCTCGCGCGGCCCTTCCGCAGGAGCTCGCTCATGCCCGCCAGGAGGAACGCTGAGGTAAGCGGACACTTGAACCGGAAGACAACATCTCCATCGCCAGCGAGGCGGAGGAGATGCCAGTCGCAGGGAAACGGCAGAGACTCCTGGAGCGGCTCGCGCGGCCCTTCCGCAGGAGCTCGCTCATGCCCGCCAGGAGGAACGCTGAGGTAAGCGGACACTTGAACCGGAAGACAACATCTCCATCGCCAGCGAGGCGGAGGAGATGCCAGTCGCAGGGAAACGGCAGAGACTCCTGGAGCGGCTCGCGCGGCCCTTCCGCAGGAGCTCGCTCATGCCCGCCAGGAGGAACGCTGAGGTAAGCGGACACTTGAACCGGAAGACAACATCTCCATCGCCAGCGAGGCGGAGGAGATGCCAGTCGCAGGGAAACGGCAGAGACTCCTGGAGCGGCTCGCGCGGCCCTTCCGCAGGAGCTCGCTCATGCCCGCCAGGAGGAACGCTGAGGTAAGCGGACACTTGAACCGGAAGACAACATCTCCATCGCCAGCGAGGCGGAGGAGATGCCAGTCGCAGGGAAACGGCAGAGACTCCTGGAGCGGCTCGCGCGGCCCTTCCGCAGGAGCTCGCTCATGCCCGCCAGGAGGAACGCTGAGGTAAGCGGACACTTGAACCGGAAGACAACATCTCCATCGCCAGCGAGGCGGAGGAGATGCCAGTCGCAGGGAAACGGCAGAGACTCCTGGAGCGGCTCGCGCGGCCCTTCCGCAGGAGCTCGCTCATGCCCGCCAGGAGGAACGCTGAGGTAAGCGGACACTTGAACCGGAAGACAACATCTCCATCGCCAGCGAGGCGGAGGAGATGCCAGTCGCAGGGAAACGGCAGAGACTCCTGGAGCGGCTCGCGCGGCCCTTCCGCAGGAGCTCGCTCATGCCCGCCAGGAGGAACGCTGAGGTAAGCGGACACTTGAACCGGAAGACAACATCTCCATCGCCAGCGAGGCGGAGGAGATGCCAGTCGCAGGGAAACGGCAGAGACTCCTGGAGCGGCTCGCGCGGCCCTTCCGCAGGAGCTCGCTCATGCCCGCCAGGAGGAACGCTGAGGTAAGCGGACACTTGAACCGGAAGACAACATCTCCATCGCCAGCGAGGCGGAGGAGATGCCAGTCGCAGGGAAACGGCAGAGACTCCTGGAGCGGCTCGCGCGGCCCTTCCGCAGGAGCTCGCTCATGCCCGCCAGGAGGAACGCTGAGGTAAGCGGACACTTGAACCGGAAGACAACATCTCCATCGCCAGCGAGGCGGAGGAGATGCCAGTCGCAGGGAAACGGCAGAGACTCCTGGAGCGGCTCGCGCGGCCCTTCCGCAGGAGCTCGCTCATGCCCGCCAGGAGGAACGCTGAGGTAAGCGGACACTTGAACCGGAAGACAACATCTCCATCGCCAGCGAGGCGGAGGAGATGCCAGTCGCAGGGAAACGGCAGAGACTCCTGGAGCGGCTCGCGCGGCCCTTCCGCAGGAGCTCGCTCATGCCCGCCAGGAGGAACGCTGAGGTAAGCGGACACTTGAACCGGAAGACAACATCTCCATCGCCAGCGAGGCGGAGGAGATGCCAGTCGCAGGGAAACGGCAGAGACTCCTGGAGCGGCTCGCGCGGCCCTTCCGCAGGAGCTCGCTCATGCCCGCCAGGAGGAACGCTGAGGTAAGCGGACACTTGAACCGGAAGACAACATCTCCATCGCCAGCGAGGCGGAGGAGATGCCAGTCGCAGGGAAACGGCAGAGACTCCTGGAGCGGCTCGCGCGGCCCTTCCGCAGGAGCTCGCTCATGCCCGCCAGGAGGAACGCTGAGGTAAGCGGACACTTGAACCGGAAGACAACATCTCCATCGCCAGCGAGGCGGAGGAGATGCCAGTCGCAGGGAAACGGCAGAGACTCCTGGAGCGGCTCGCGCGGCCCTTCCGCAGGAGCTCGCTCATGCCCGCCAGGAGGAACGCTGAGGTAAGCGGACACTTGAACCGGAAGACAACATCTCCATCGCCAGCGAGGCGGAGGAGATGCCAGTCGCAGGGAAACGGCAGAGACTCCTGGAGCGGCTCGCGCGGCCCTTCCGCAGGAGCTCGCTCATGCCCGCCAGGAGGAACGCTGAGGTAAGCGGACACTTGAACCGGAAGACAACATCTCCATCGCCAGCGAGGCGGAGGAGATGCCAGTCGCAGGGAAACGGCAGAGACTCCTGGAGCGGCTCGCGCGGCCCTTCCGCAGGAGCTCGCTCATGCCCGCCAGGAGGAACGCTGAGGTAAGCGGACACTTGAACCGGAAGACAACATCTCCATCGCCAGCGAGGCGGAGGAGATGCCAGTCGCAGGGAAACGGCAGAGACTCCTGGAGCGGCTCGCGCGGCCCTTCCGCAGGAGCTCGCTCATGCCCGCCAGGAGGAACGCTGAGGTAAGCGGACACTTGAACCGGAAGACAACATCTCCATCGCCAGCGAGGCGGAGGAGATGCCAGTCGCAGGGAAACGGCAGAGACTCCTGGAGCGGCTCGCGCGGCCCTTCCGCAGGAGCTCGCTCATGCCCGCCAGGAGGAACGCTGAGGTAAGCGGACACTTGAACCGGAAGACAACATCTCCATCGCCAGCGAGGCGGAGGAGATGCCAGTCGCAGGGAAACGGCAGAGACTCCTGGAGCGGCTCGCGCGGCCCTTCCGCAGGAGCTCGCTCATGCCCGCCAGGAGGAACGCTGAGGTAAGCGGACACTTGAACCGGAAGACAACATCTCCATCGCCAGCGAGGCGGAGGAGATGCCAGTCGCAGGGAAACGGCAGAGACTCCTGGAGCGGCTCGCGCGGCCCTTCCGCAGGAGCTCGCTCATGCCCGCCAGGAGGAACGCTGAGGTAAGCGGACACTTGAACCGGAAGACAACATCTCCATCGCCAGCGAGGCGGAGGAGATGCCAGTCGCAGGGAAACGGCAGAGACTCCTGGAGCGGCTCGCGCGGCCCTTCCGCAGGAGCTCGCTCATGCCCGCCAGGAGGAACGCTGAGGTAAGCGGACACTTGAACCGGAAGACAACATCTCCATCGCCAGCGAGGCGGAGGAGATGCCAGTCGCAGGGAAACGGCAGAGACTCCTGGAGCGGCTCGCGCGGCCCTTCCGCAGGAGCTCGCTCATGCCCGCCAGGAGGAACGCTGAGGTAAGCGGACACTTGAACCGGAAGACAACATCTCCATCGCCAGCGAGGCGGAGGAGATGCCAGTCGCAGGGAAACGGCAGAGACTCCTGGAGCGGCTCGCGCGGCCCTTCCGCAGGAGCTCGCTCATGCCCGCCAGGAGGAACGCTGAGGTAAGCGGACACTTGAACCGGAAGACAACATCTCCATCGCCAGCGAGGCGGAGGAGATGCCAGTCGCAGGGAAACGGCAGAGACTCCTGGAGCGGCTCGCGCGGCCCTTCCGCAGGAGCTCGCTCATGCCCGCCAGGAGGAACGCTGAGGTAAGCGGACACTTGAACCGGAAGACAACATCTCCATCGCCAGCGAGGCGGAGGAGATGCCAGTCGCAGGGAAACGGCAGAGACTCCTGGAGCGGCTCGCGCGGCCCTTCCGCAGGAGCTCGCTCATGCCCGCCAGGAGGAACGCTGAGGTAAGCGGACACTTGAACCGGAAGACAACATCTCCATCGCCAGCGAGGCGGAGGAGATGCCAGTCGCAGGGAAACGGCAGAGACTCCTGGAGCGGCTCGCGCGGCCCTTCCGCAGGAGCTCGCTCATGCCCGCCAGGAGGAACGCTGAGGTAAGCGGACACTTGAACCGGAAGACAACATCTCCATCGCCAGCGAGGCGGAGGAGATGCCAGTCGCAGGGAAACGGCAGAGACTCCTGGAGCGGCTCGCGCGGCCCTTCCGCAGGAGCTCGCTCATGCCCGCCAGGAGGAACGCTGAGGTAAGCGGACACTTGAACCGGAAGACAACATCTCCATCGCCAGCGAGGCGGAGGAGATGCCAGTCGCAGGGAAACGGCAGAGACTCCTGGAGCGGCTCGCGCGGCCCTTCCGCAGGAGCTCGCTCATGCCCGCCAGGAGGAACGCTGAGGTAAGCGGACACTTGAACCGGAAGACAACATCTCCATCGCCAGCGAGGCGGAGGAGATGCCAGTCGCAGGGAAACGGCAGAGACTCCTGGAGCGGCTCGCGCGGCCCTTCCGCAGGAGCTCGCTCATGCCCGCCAGGAGGAACGCTGAGGTAAGCGGACACTTGAACCGGAAGACAACATCTCCATCGCCAGCGAGGCGGAGGAGATGCCAGTCGCAGGGAAACGGCAGAGACTCCTGGAGCGGCTCGCGCGGCCCTTCCGCAGGAGCTCGCTCATGCCCGCCAGGAGGAACGCTGAGGTAAGCGGACACTTGAACCGGAAGACAACATCTCCATCGCCAGCGAGGCGGAGGAGATGCCAGTCGCAGGGAAACGGCAGAGACTCCTGGAGCGGCTCGCGCGGCCCTTCCGCAGGAGCTCGCTCATGCCCGCCAGGAGGAACGCTGAGGTAAGCGGACACTTGAACCGGAAGACAACATCTCCATCGCCAGCGAGGCGGAGGAGATGCCAGTCGCAGGGAAACGGCAGAGACTCCTGGAGCGGCTCGCGCGGCCCTTCCGCAGGAGCTCGCTCATGCCCGCCAGGAGGAACGCTGAGGTAAGCGGACACTTGAACCGGAAGACAACATCTCCATCGCCAGCGAGGCGGAGGAGATGCCAGTCGCAGGGAAACGGCAGAGACTCCTGGAGCGGCTCGCGCGGCCCTTCCGCAGGAGCTCGCTCATGCCCGCCAGGAGGAACGCTGAGGTAAGCGGACACTTGAACCGGAAGACAACATCTCCATCGCCAGCGAGGCGGAGGAGATGCCAGTCGCAGGGAAACGGCAGAGACTCCTGGAGCGGCTCGCGCGGCCCTTCCGCAGGAGCTCGCTCATGCCCGCCAGGAGGAACGCTGAGGTAAGCGGACACTTGAACCGGAAGACAACATCTCCATCGCCAGCGAGGCGGAGGAGATGCCAGTCGCAGGGAAACGGCAGAGACTCCTGGAGCGGCTCGCGCGGCCCTTCCGCAGGAGCTCGCTCATGCCCGCCAGGAGGAACGCTGAGGTAAGCGGACACTTGAACCGGAAGACAACATCTCCATCGCCAGCGAGGCGGAGGAGATGCCAGTCGCAGGGAAACGGCAGAGACTCCTGGAGCGGCTCGCGCGGCCCTTCCGCAGGAGCTCGCTCATGCCCGCCAGGAGGAACGCTGAGGTAAGCGGACACTTGAACCGGAAGACAACATCTCCATCGCCAGCGAGGCGGAGGAGATGCCAGTCGCAGGGAAACGGCAGAGACTCCTGGAGCGGCTCGCGCGGCCCTTCCGCAGGAGCTCGCTCATGCCCGCCAGGAGGAACGCTGAGGTAAGCGGACACTTGAACCGGAAGACAACATCTCCATCGCCAGCGAGGCGGAGGAGATGCCAGTCGCAGGGAAACGGCAGAGACTCCTGGAGCGGCTCGCGCGGCCCTTCCGCAGGAGCTCGCTCATGCCCGCCAGGAGGAACGCTGAGGTAAGCGGACACTTGAACCGGAAGACAACATCTCCATCGCCCGCGAGGCGGAGGAGATGCCAGTCGCAGGGAAACGGCAGAGACTCCTGGAGCGGCTCGCGCGGCCCTTCCGCAGGAGCTCGCTCATGCCCGCCAGGAGGAACGCTGAGGTAAGCGGACACTTGAACCGGAAGACAACATCTCCATCGCCCGCGAGGCGGAGGAGATGCCAGTCGCAGGGAAACGGCAGAGACTCCTGGAGCGGCTCGCGCGGCCCTTCCGCAGGAGCTCGCTCATGCCCGCCAGGAGGAACGCTGAGGTAAGCGGACACTTGAACCGGAAGACAACATCTCCATCGCCAGCGAGGCGGAGGAGATGCCAGTCGCAGGGAAACGGCAGAGACTCCTGGAGCGGCTCGCGCGGCCCTTCCGCAGGAGCTCGCTCATGCCCGCCAGGAGGAACGCTGAGGTAAGCGGACACTTGAACCGGAAGACAACATCTCCATCGCCAGCGAGGCGGAGGAGATGCCAGTCGCAGGGAAACGGCAGAGACTCCTGGAGCGGCTCGCGCGGCCCTTCCGCAGGAGCTCGCTCATGCCCGCCAGGAGGAACGCTGAGGTAAGCGGACACTTGAACCGGAAGACAACATCTCCATCGCCCGCGAGGCGGAGGAGATGCCAGTCGCAGGGAAACGGCAGAGACTCCTGGAGCGGCTCGCGCGGCCCTTCCGCAGGAGCTCGCTCATGCCCGCCAGGAGGAACGCTGAGGTAAGCGGACACTTGAACCGGAAGACAACATCTCCATCGCCCGCGAGGCGGAGGAGATGCCAGTCGCAGGGAAACGGCAGAGACTCCTGGAGCGGCTCGCGCGGCCCTTCCGCAGGAGCTCGCTCATGCCCGCCAGGAGGAACGCTGAGGTAAGCAGACACTTTTTTATACAACGACGGTGGCAAACAAGCGTACGGCCCGCCTGATGGTAAGCGGACACCGCTGCCTATAGACACATGCCACTCCAAAAGAGGAACATGGGTTTTGCCGACCCTTGATATGTTTGAGGATATCGCCGTGTTGACAGCTGAAGGAACAAGTTCCCTCGCTCCCAACACGACGCATCCTCGGGAGCTCTGGCGACCTTGCTCGCCTCCAGGAACACAACACTACTTCAGAGCAAATAGTGTTATAGAAATAGAAATAGAAAACGTTTATTCGTGACACATACAAAACTATAACAATAGTGAACACAGAAACAAAAACAACAGGTATGCCACGAAAAGGCCCCGACTCAGCATGGTGCAGGCCTGTTGGCCAGCGCTGGTCTTCCGTATGGCTGTGGTCTTCTGCCAGGCGGGAGGTACTTCCCCAGTTGGGCTGCTCCAAATTCGTTATTGATGATTGCTATCGTTATTACCATCATCAACATCTTGACACGCCAAAAGATGGCCCCTGTCGGACAGCGTCCAGAAAACCGCAGAACGGTTTGTAGACTGCATCTGGTACACTGCTGAAGATTTCGTAGCCAATACCGCGGTTTTTCCGCTTTGTGCATTAAAGTGGCTGCGAGCAGCGCGCTCTTGCAGGCTCCAGACACCTAAAGTGTTACGGAACAGTGCCAAAAGATTTTTTTACAAGCTTTATATTAACTTGCCCTGTTAGTATGGGACAAATCTTGCAAGTTAAATTTGACCCACTTCCCGGTGACCGATTAGTTTGGATGACAGTTCAATATTATGGTACCATCGCGCTGATCTGATGATGGATACAGAAGGTGGCCATGGGAATTCAGTACATAATCGAAGTAGTCCCGTTGAGTTTGGGCTCGTTAGAATCGTCTCAATGAGTAGTTGATGATGGTATACAGAAAAGTACATCCGGCAATAAAAGCTTGTACCAAAAATGACATTTTTAATACAGTTGCTCAAAAAGTGGTACTTTTTGTGGCTGCGTAGCGTACGAGAAGCTCAATTTCTCGAACTAGTGCTTTTTACTTTTTAGTTCCAAACTATACTTTCGAAACGCAGTAATTTTATATTAGATTTTTTACCAGATGGCGCTGATTCCAATAGTATGTTGTCACTGTCAGTGTCATTTGTAAAGTATGGGTTCGTTCAAAAATAACTTCGAAGCAAGCATATTTTATCGCAATGATATATTAATTTATTATTTTTCGCGATTGTATTAAAAAACGTCGTTTACAACACGTGTGAAATGTCTTTTACCACTCGTACCGAGTCTTGCCACTCGCTTTCAGCTCGTGGCAAGATACCTCGGTACTAGTGGTAAAAAGACATTCATTTCACACTAGTTGTAAAATGTACTATTTTGACAGAAACTTGTTTCATATAGATTTTTTAAAGTTTGTGTGACTTTTTCACGAATGGAACAGGAAAATGAGTAACTATAAAAAAAACTATAGCCAGTTCATCGTTTAACATGGCATTGGTTTATGTGGCATTTGAATGCGTATATTCATCCGATTTCACTTGCTCATAAATGTAAATAGACTTGTCGCAAAAAAAGAATTTCTACTTTTTGGTTTTTATTTTTTATTTCCATTACTGTAGTATTTAAGCTGATGATCTTCCTAAGATATAAATAAATCCTACTATAATATTATAAATGCGAAAGTTTGGATGCTTAGATGTTTGTTACTCACTCACGTTTAACCGATTTAGATGAAATTTTGCACGGAGATAGTGTATAGCCTGGATTATCATATAAAATAGTTTTTATCCCGGGACCACGCAAAAAAAAAGTCGCGGGCGGAAGTTATTGTAGACAAGCTTGAAGAATAGAATAGGATAGAATGTTTATTTGCAAGAATACTTATTTCTAGTTACAGGGTGTTCTTGTGAGTAGTGGTACAGTATTCTATCGTAATTATCGACATGCAAATATTGTAATAAATCGTAGTGCGCGCATGCAATTACTCATTTAAAATTTAATCTAAATACCTTCCACAAATTTTCTTTTTCTTTTTTAAAAATGTCCATGCTGTTTATTTTTTTCGGTAAACTCCTTAACGCTATAAAAACAACTATCTAATAAATAGTTTTAATTTTACTTTACGGTTCACCATTTATTTATTACTCACAAAGAACAAAACAATACCATCAAGATCCACAGCGCAGGTTTCGTCATTCCACAGATAAAGCATCCACCACAGGTTTCGTCACTAAAATATAGATACAACACATAATCCGCAACACGCATCGTCAACTAAACCTATAATACATATACACCCACAAAACCTACTAATAAATAGGAATTTTAAATTTCTCCTAAAATCTGTTGATGTCATTACTTTAATATGATCAGGTAAACTAATATATGAAACTATGCACATATTATAAGATTTTTTCTTATAAAATGCTGATCGACATCGAGGCTGATGTAATAGATTTCAATGTATGAACTTCCGATCTCATCTATACATATAAATGCCTATGCCCATGAGTGAGTCAGTCTCACTCATCAACGCACAGCCGAAACTACTGGGACTAGAAACTTGAAATTTACACCAAGACTTCCTTTTATGACGTAGGCAAGGGATAAGACGGGATTTTTGGAAATTCCATTCCTAAGGGGGTTAAATGGGGGTGCAAATTTTGTATGGGGAATCATTATAACTAGAGACTTGAAACTTTGTAGAAAGATTACTTATTAAGATACAAAAAAGTAATTTCTGCGTTTAAGGAAATTCCACCCTTAAGAGGGTTAAATATGGGTGCAAAGTTTGTATGGAGGGAACTTTATTTTTTGAACTAGAAACTTGAAACTTTGTAGAAACATTACTTATTAAAATACAAAAAAAACTGCGTTTTAGATAATTCTACCCCTAACGGGGTTAAATGGAGGTGCAATGTTTGTATGGGGGAAACATTATTTTTTGAACTAGAGACTTGAAACTTTGTAGAAAGTTAACTTATGAAAATACAAAAAGAAGTAATTTCAGCGTTTAAGAAAATTCTATCTCAATGGGGGTTAAAAAAGGTTGAAGGTTTTGTACGGGGAACACTGGATTTTTTAAAGAGATATACTCTTCATAAACCTGTCTCCATTTCTCGATTTCCAGTGCTGAGTTTAAGGTTGTTTAACAGCCTTACGATATTTAACTTTTTTTTAAATCTCACTCATATAACTGAAGCTACTCATAACTAAGATCCCCGTTTTCTGGCTCCAAATCCATGCGTCGCTTTATATCTTGCAGAGTCATTTTTGCCAAAGATTAAAATTAGATTAAAGCATCAGTAGGTAACTGACGCGGATTAAAAACTTAAAATGTTCACATTTCAGTACAGGCAAATTATTATAATTGATGTTTAATGTAATTGTATTATTATATTAATTAAATTGAATGTAAGATGTTTTTTAAATTGTTATTATGTTTAAATTGTTATTATATGTCCAATTATTTACGTCCATTAATGCATCTTTTATATTATTTTCATATGAATCATTACCGCCACCCTTTACTAACAATGTTGTGTCTGCAAACAGTATACACATTACACACACACACACACACATACACATTTGTGAGAGGTTGCTAGAGGATCATTGATGTATACCAAAAATAGTAGAGGTCCAAGGGTACTGCCTTGGGGAACTCCAGACTTAATCACGCGGAAATCAGACCGATATTTCCTTTTTACGAAACTTTTACACACTTTTTCTATTTTCACTATTTCAGTACACTGTTTCCTATCTGTCAAATAACTCTTAATCCAAACTATTGCTTGATTATGGGATTAGGGGACCAATCCCATAACATTCAAGCTTTGAGACTAGTTTTGGATGGGATATCCTTCTTTCTAGAGTAATAATAATGACGAAGTCGCGGATGGAAGCTAGCAAATAAATAAAAACCGTTCCTCAGATCGTGGGCATCAACACGGACCTGCCGCTGACGGCGCCCGTGGGCTCCGCGGCCAGCTTCGACCCGGAGACGCTGAAGCCGGCCGCGGAGCCCGCGCCGCCGCCGCCGCCGCCGCTCGCGCCTGCGCCCGACGACTCCAAGCGGTGCCTCATTATGTAAACACACGGACGGACCCGGGAACTGGTGGTTCGCGACTTTCCACTTCGGGCAAGCTGTCAGTCGAAGCGCGGTTTCATAGTGATGCTTTGGTGAATGGGGTTGGCCGGGCGAAGGTATTTGCAGATGGCGCCATCATAGGATGAACCGTCTAGTCAAACATTTGACAGTTGCCAACCCCTTTGGTTAAGAACCTTAAGAGCTGGTTCCCCCTGTTGGATGTCGGTCCGGATTTTAATCGGTCGTTCCAGTGGCGGAACGTTTTATATGAAGCTGTTCACACTTGTCGGACATCAATTTGTATGAGGCGCCGACTGCCGATTGAAAAATGGGCCCGACTGTCGACAAGTGGGAACCGGGGATAACACTTTCGCAACCGGACTAAAAATTGATCAATACACCAGAAACCGACCGAACTCGCGTGCAGGTTCATACTACTGCCCGCCTAGCGGGCTCAGCCGGCATCTGAGCAAACATTGCGAGTGCCTACCAGGCGGGTTCTTGGTTGCGAGCGTGTTAAGCCAAGGAGACTTTCCGTGGTAACTGCTAAAGAAACTCCTCTAATAAACATTTTGTCCTAGACCTGTGACTTAGGCACGTTTCGAATCGGAAAATTATTCGAATAATATTATGCTGAATGTCCACCAGAGCTTTGCCAAGATGTGTTATCTTATCATATACTCTACTGACAGCAAGATGTAGTGTTTAGGCACATTACAAGTTGCATCAATAATCGTAAGGTTCGTTAAAATCTGAATGCTACTAAGAAATCCACGTAATAAATGGCACGACAGGCGACATGTTTCCAATTCTTCGGGAGATGTCGCCTGTCATGACATTTAAATACGTGGATTTATTAGTAGTATTTTAGACATGTCATGAAAACTTAAATTTGAAAATCTGTATGACTGAAAAGTTTGACATCACAGCAAGACAGCTACCGGCGACATTTGACGTTGAAGTCTGTAGTCGTAGGTTGGGGCAACCGGCTTTAAGGATACCCTTGACCCTATGGTCCCTTACCATCAGTAGACACAAACATTTGCTATAAGAACAAAAAGTCGCCATGACAGTGCCAACGGCTGACAATCTTCGTGAACGTAGTCTGAATGTGCATTTACCAGTTCTTTGGTCCAAAATAGATGGCGTTGCTTTGGGCACTTCCAAATAGAGGTTAGAAACCTTAATATGTTATAAATACATGATATTTTCGAATAATTATGTTTAGTTCTTAGATACTGAATTTTGTTTTGTACTGTCCTTTTGCAATAATTGATTTGTGTATGTACTTGAAATCGTTGTTTTGTTATGTATTCCCAGAGCTCGCCAGTATATAATGAAGTAAATCTATAATTCACTTGTAAATAGTTCAAATCTAGAATAGATCACGAATAGTATGTGAAACGATGAGATATTAGTGTATCTATATGAGCATCCTTGGCATATTGATGAAAACTCCCGTCTCAGGGCGTATATGTAGATAGTCTAACTCATATTTACGAGTCGATGTATGTGTGCGTGCGCTCGTAATTATACAGGTTTGATGTGTGTGGCAGTGACCTATAAATCCTATAATACTCAGGACAAGCCATGGTAATAGAAATACCACGTCCGAGCGAGATGGTAGCATATAAATCTCAATAAGTGTGACAGAAAGCGAAATATCATTCGTTATCCTTATCCATAGTTCCACTTTTCTTTGTTTGCCGCAACTGATGTACTGCCAGTACAGCCATTTTAAGACCAGAAGGCGTAGCATAGTTGCCATTTTATCGATCGGCAGCCCCCTTATCACTTATCGCGTGATAAGGCCGACCATGATACGGGGTCAGGAGCCTTTCCGTCTCTTGTGGCAAAAAGTCAAAGTCAAAAAAGTCAAAAGTGTTTTATTTGTGAAACATAGGTGATGGCTGCATAAATACAGAGATGTTACAATTTCTCGTGTTACACTATGCTTTGCCAATTGGCGTACAAAAACATTCATGTAATAATAATTAGTCAGAAATAATTATAAACAATTTAGGTCATCATTTAGATACTCGAGAACTGAATAATAACACTTATTCGTAAGCAGGGCTATTAATTTACGTCTCAGAAGTGGTATTGGCAATAGTTTAAATTCAATTGGTAATTGGTTATGAATCCTTATCGCAACACGTATAGCTTGTCCAGAGTATTATAGGTCCATGTTCATGGACACGGTAGTCGTCGTTACAGACACGCACGCACACAGCGGCAGTTATAAGCGCACGCACTAATACAGCTGCGCGCAAGGATGGGTCGAACTGTCTTTAACTCTGTTTTTTTCCGGCTCAATGCATTTACGTGATTTCTGAGTCGCCCAAGCTCTTGTATAAAAGCTTATTCAGCCTTTATAGTGCCTATATTGGAGTTATAACGGTTGTATAGACTCTAATACGAGTTATTTGCTGGTCATTCGACCCTGAAGGTTGCTCCAGTAGATATCTAGTGTCCGCAATTTGTGTGTTATTAAATAAACACAATATTGAGCAATACATTGAATTATCAATGAATTTGTTCGATCAATCATTATTATGTGAAAGACAAAGAAATTATGAAAATATTTAGCATATTTGTTGGTAGATTGAAATTAGGTGAAATATATTGCTTAGTATTTTTGGCAATATAGGATTATAATCGGTGTGTTACCTCTGAATTGGGAAATAATAGACTTTGACGGGCCTGATTTGAACTTTATTGCCAAAGAATGCCTTGAAAATACGTAGTTATTGCTAAGAGAATATGCATTTCATATGACATATTGTTATGCTCGATTATAATGATTGAAGCCTCATCAGAATATATACCTTAGTGCGTTCTTGTAAAGTTTATAATTGCGATTAGCACGGAATAGCGGCTTCCTGTATGAAATCCGAAAGGCTTTTGTGTTTGCCGATTTTCTCGTGACAAAGGAAAGATCACAAGAAAAATACTTACTGTCAGAAGGGCGACAAATGCTTAGCAGATATCATCTCTGGCCCCCCAGAAATTATAACCCGGCAAAATTTAGGAGAATATTGTTTTTTTCTTGATAAATTTGATTCTTACTACCCGGTCACGAAATCTGCACTTCGCCGCGTGATGTCTTTGGCGCTCTGGGTAGGGTGTGAAGCGCATAGCGAGGTAAGAGGGGAAGGTGCACTGATATTCTGACCGGTTAGTATAATTATAATTACTGTACGTATTGTGGTGTACCTCAGGCCTGTCTAAAGATTATTCCCCAATGCAGACATGGCGTGTACCCAGTACACAAGACGAAAATGTTTTTACTCTATGACTTTCAGGACGTGCTATGAATCGAACACTATAGGAAACATCATCTCTTTCTTTCTGCCCTTTTAAGATAGGGATAGCTAATATCCTCTATTTCATTTAGATGTAGTTTCCCAAGATTATTGACACAGATTCATCAGGTATCGTATCATTGTATTTTCTCTAGGAAATTCTACATTGTCATATTATATAGTCACGAAAAACAATTACATATGGGCTCGCCTTTTGTTCTTAAATGATTCAATTATATTTTATTAGTCATTTACGTCATAACATTTGTTCTAACCATTAAGTATTGTTTCTTGTACTAGCTAACTTGTAGGAAATCCATAAAATCAATGTGTCATAGCATTGATTTTCCTAATGCATTTACATTTTAAGATACTAATCCCACCAATACAAAACTGCCATCATGAATCCTCATCAGTTGTTAAATTTCAACTGCTAGACATACCGCGTTAGTCATTCAACTTAAGGAACCTCAGCTAACTAAAATGTGTGTTGTCCCTGAAGTCAACGGATAGAGACAAACGAATTTTAACGGCATTTTAGCTAATAAAGGTTTGCTGAACGTTCATGAAAAAGAGTCCATAAGCTCACCAAGTCGAATCTTGTTGAATATGATCTGGGGCTCAAAGTCTGAACTCGCTACGCAGTGGAGAATAGAATGGAATCGCCGAGCGTACCAACCGTAACAGTTGGTACAGCATCATAAATATGCATACACATTTCAACTTTATCTCTAAGGAATAAGGTTCTAGAACCACCTAGAATGAATACCTGTTTATGGTGCTGACTGTACGTCGCTTTCGTACATTTGGAGAATTTATTACGTCAGTAACGCTTTCCGTTTTGAGTCCTAGCTTTTAATAATTGCCATAAATCACCTTAACAATTAAATAAGTCATATATTTTATATTTGTCTATATATTTGGTTCATAGCACGTCCATATTTAGATAAGCTGTCATTGTATATAGTATATTTAGATTTCCATACACGCATAGTTTGGAAAGTGAATACTTTAATCACTTGTATGTAAATGGTGTACATTAAGTGTTTATTTTCCTCCCTAAGCGTGGTGACCATAATGAACAATACACTAACTTGTAAAAAATGTGATTCGAATCCGATAAAAACTCCTATTTCTGTCTATTATGCCGTTGACTTTGTAAAACAGTTGTATTTGTTTGTCGTATTATTTATTATGGTCATGCCACAGTTTTATCAGTTAACATTGAATAGTTCCCGTAACAAATCGTGTTCGGAATCATTTATTTTTGTGCATTTTTACAATAAAGTATAGAAATTATTGTGACTTTTCATTTTATTCAATGCTGTCGGCAGCAGAAGTAGCCGCCCAATATAACACGCTCAAAATGATCTACACAGATATAGATCCTCATTCTCTTGACGAGAGTGTACTTGGATACTTAACTGCTGACTTAATAGTTTTACCCTAAATCGCTCAGGTACGGTCAGCGTTTTTTATTCCGTGGAATTCTGACGTTTAATGGTCTTGCCAGACAAAAAAAATCTCCTTTGACTTGTGGTGAGAAAAGGAAAAAAGAAATCAAAAACCTTGTTTTTTTTTCTGTACTGTAATTTTCAATTGTAACGTTTTTTTTATTTGCCAAAACAGACCTTTTGATTGCGTAATTTAAGTGAAATAAATTATGAAATATTTTTGCGAGCTAAAAGAAATTTAAGGCTGGTATCATTTTTATAATTATCACATATTGCAAACCATCGGTTCAAAATTATATTTTTTTGCACTAAATTTATGAAAATGATGAGAGCAGTGACCAGTGACAGTAGTACATGTTAAAGCGACAGTTCAGAGTGCTCTGAATGAAGGACTTAGTACATTAACTGATGTTTTATTATTTTATTTATTTCTAATATTTTAATATTCTAATACCTTCCCAACGTAACGTAGTTTATCTCCCACTCCAAACTGGCAAGAAGTTGCGGATTAATACGACAATTGGTTCAGAACACCAAAATTATGAGATCAGATTACTCGGTTAAAAAAATAATGTACTAGTATTACATTCGTAAAAATGTTGCCAACTCCTGAAAAGTAAAATTATGGCAGCTGTCAGAATTCCACGGAATTAAAAATCATGGTTTAGTTAGTAGCAGCCAAGGTAGACAAATATTTCGGTACACGTCTTTATTACTGTAAGAATAAGGGTGTGTTACGAAATATTTGGCTACTCTGGCTGCTACTGTCTATATGACGCTGACTGTACCGTGCTCGGTTCCAAAACACTTTTTCAAATTACCATGAGTAATGAGGTATATTTTTAGAGAGATAGGGTAAATCGGCAATAACTGGCCCCCCTCATACTAAAAATTAACTCTGTCTTGCTACAAACAGAATTCAATTTAGTATAACGCGGCCGGTTATTAAAGGGTGGCCAGTAATTAGCACTCAACACTAAAAATGAATTCTATTATAGGTGAATAGAGTTCATTTTTAATATGAGGTGGCCAGTTATTGGCGATTTACCCTGGTTACCGTTGGCAACCAGGCATAAAACATACATTATCAAGGACATGACGAACGTAGCGTAACCATGGGCAAGCGTCGTTAAGCTACGGTGCCTGCCCACCATCAGGCAGCGCCGTATGCTTGATCACCGTCATAATAAAAAAACAATTGCAACTCACTGTACCGCACTAATATCAATAAATAACATGTCGATATGGTGCAAAATATTTTAATATCAAATGTTTTTTTTCGAATACGCAAATGTATTTTACAATGACAAATAACTTATCGTTAATGTATGTTTAACGTCAAGTGTGAACGCCATGCTTGGATGCCGCAGGAGGCTAAATATTGGTACTCTGTGTTTTCTTTCGACGACCGGTTAGCCTAGTGGGTAGTGACGCTGCCTACGAAGCTAAAGGTCCTGGGTTCGAATCCCGGTAAGGGCAAATATTTGTGTGATGAGCATGAATATTTGTTTCAGAGTCTTGGATATTTTCTACGTATTTAAGTATTTATATCTATTATATATATCGTCGTCTAGTACCTATAACACAAGCCTTATTGAGCTTACTATGGGACTAGCTCGATTTGTGTAAGATTGTCCCCCTTATATTTATTTATATTATATTTGTTCAAACGGTCAACATGAGACTTGCGTCTCGCAATAAAAATAATGCATATCACGATGGTGGCAAATAAGCATACATCACGCCTGACGGTAAGCAGACATCGTAGCGTTCAATTAACTCTATAGAAGTCACTAGCGCGTTGCCGACCCTCTATAAGTGGTCTACGTACAACGAACCGAGCTGTGGACCTTCTCTAGAATTGCAGCCGTCCAGAGGCTACGGTAATAACTTACCATCATGCCTGACGTCGTTACGCTTGTTTGTCACCGACGTTGTTTAACCCTTTCTGTCGGGGAAAACGGGACTGTTTTGAAGTAAAAGGAAATGCCGTCAGCATCAATAATAGCAAGCAGCCAAAGTAGCCATATAGGTACATCGTAACACTTCCGTACTCCTATGGATAGTAATAAATTTATTTATTCGTCATCATCATATCAGCTGAAAGACGTCCACTGCTGGACATAGGCCTAAAGAGTGCCAAAGTGCCGATCCCGCGCCACCCGCATCCAGCGGACTCCCGCAACCTTTACCAGGTCATCAGTCCACCTTGTCGGGGGCCTTCCGGCCATCGGCCATCGGTCCTACGTGCTATGTGCCCCGCCCACTGCGACTTAAGTTTAGCGATCGGGAGGCCTATATCGGTTACCTTGGTTCTGCTGCGGATAGCCTCATTTCCGAGCGATCACGCAGAGAAACTCCCAACATGGCCCTCTCCATTGCCCTTTGGGTGACTTTGAGCCTTCTTATGAGGCCCATAGTAAGCGACCATGTTTCAGTGCCATATATCATCACTGGCAACTTATTTATTGTTATTTTATATTTGTTAAAAGACAACAAAAGTGGTCCAATCGGGGTTAGTTAAGTAGTCTTAGCCTACGTTAGTATATAATTGATAATGTGGATTTGGTTGTCTGGCTGAGTTTCCACATCAGAGGACAATCTGCCTTATTGGCTATGATAGTATGCAGAATTAAAAGAGGAAGACGCCTCGATATATTTGGCTGGATTTGTACCTACATATACTTATAACATGTTTTTGGGAAAGTGGTAAGTATAAAAGATAACCTGCAAAGCTTTTTAGGAATCCTTCGGAACCCTAAAACAATTGAATGTTTATCCTCAACGGATTATTCCACGGACACCCACGCCGGTATAACCAGTTCCAACGTTAATTACATCACGGCACCCGACGAAACTATCTCTCAATATTGACCGCGCTGCAAGACCACATATATATTTGTCGTGTTAGCGAGAAATATATGGTATAAGGCTTTTTTTGACGTGATAACGTCAAAAAATCTTTACAGTACATATGGTGCTGCTTTCCCGCACTACTTCGTGCGGAAAAGAGCACTTTCCGTGCATATGTCGAAACTTTAAAGAGCCATATGTACAGTAAAACGTTGTACGATACACGTGCGAATAGGTGATTTTCCTATTTTCGGCACTTGTATCGTAATAGTACATTACGTACCTAGGACGGTGAATTCGTGAATGGCACCTCACCTCACCTTCGGTTCGGGCCACAAACACCTGCGATCTGGGGCTTTACGAATTACTGCCCGTGGTGAGTACATAATTTTACGTCTTCACCTGGCCACAATGCGTGTTTTACCGTACACGCAGCGTGCAGTAAAACTCGCATTATGACCAGGTGTGACGTAAATGGGTCATTGTCAGATTTAGGTTCGCATCTTTTCGGTGGACATTGCCAAAGTTAAGGGCTATAAAGGCTAATTTTTGGTTGAACTCTGAACCGTATAAACGGCGTCGCCTCTTCTATAATTCCAAGCGATGCAAACATACTTTTTATATATAAACATAAGCCCTTAACTATTGCCCACTGAAAAGACGATTTTTGATTTACTGACTGACAATGACCCAAATAACTATATTGTACATGATTGTACGTACGCCCGTTCCGAACTATCAATGCACAGCCCAAACCGCTGGTTCTAGAGATTCCAAAACAAAAGGGTGAAATGGGGGTCCAAAGTTTGTATGGGGTCACCAACCAATTTTTTTACAGTCCGTGGTGTATACTGTGTGACATTAACAAAACGTGACGTAAACATTCTTGGAAATAAACCTCTCCTTCGGTAGTCGCGTAAAAAGGATTCGTCCACCGTTGGTTTTAATTTTGTTTTAGTCAGATAAAATGTGTTTCATGCTCATCAGTCATCGCACTCAACTTGACTGACTCAAAACACAATAACTTCACCAAAATCGTTTCGTTACGTTTCATTGCTAAATCCTGCAGGCGTAACACGGTTGCCATTTTATCACTTATCGTTGTGGATAAGATATCCGTCACTCTCGCACTCGCATACTTGTCAGAACGTGACGGATGTCTTATCCACAGCGATAATAAGTGATAAAATGGCAACCGTGTTACGTCTTCTGAACCCGTATCATGGTCGGCCTTATCACACGATAAGTGACAAGATAGAGCGTCCGTCTCGTTCTATCGAACGGTGACAGCCAGTGACGGACGCGTATTGCGTGATACGGCCGACCATGATACGGGGTCGAGCGGTAGGGGAGATAGGGGAGCATTGGGCACTTTTTTACTTAAATCGTAATAAAAATGTATTTTTTTAACAAAATCAACTTTTTATTTCTTAAATTAGTAGCACATAATATATATTTGGCTTCAGTTATTACGAAGAACACTTATACAACTATAATCATTCTCAAAATTGCAAGAGATTTTCTAAACACTGTCAAAAGTGCCCAAACCTCCCAATGGTTGGGTGGTTTGGGCACCTCACTGGGAGGTTTAGGCACTGTATCAAATATGCGTCTTAATGGTAAATTTTGAGAATATTTAATAATATAACTATAAAAACTTGCAATAAAATCGACAAATAATCAAATGTTTTAAACTATTAATACTCAAATAAAAACAAATTACAAGATTTAGTAATCAATCCTCAGTATACTTGCTAATTATAAATTTATATAATAATTAGTAACACTAATAATAATAAAACATCAAAGTATTTAATATTCTTCATTTTCAATATTTATTCGGAATTAAAATCCGTCAAAATAATTTTATTTTAACAGAACCTATTTTTTACACCGATTGCCGAAACAAACATTAGTGGCAGGGGAGCATTGGGCATGCCCAAACCTCCCTTCAAAATTAGTGCTCACTGCTCCCCACCCCCTCATTTCACTAATAAATTCGAATATGTTTCTTGTAGTCTAATTTTTTACTTTTATTTATAATTCAATATTAGCTTTCGAAAACACGTTACTAGATATCAATACAGAGACTTTCGCCTTTTCGCAGATCACGTTGTTATTTCCTTCGAAATCACATCAAAATATTTACTTTTGCACGCACGAAACGGTTGACGGCATGTGACATTGACAACTAAACAGAATGGCAGATGACATTAGCCTGAGTGGTGTTCCCTGTTACTAAGCTAAACTACCACAGTATACAAAATATGTATCTCCTACACGATCCGACTTACAAGGTGGTGCCCGAACCTCCCGACTGCCCAATGCTCCCCTACCTCCCCTATAGTCCGCTTGTTAAACCTAGTCCACAGACCGCACGTGTAGAAGGTTTGACAAAAGGCTTTAAATAGAGTTAATTTCACCTCTTTACTAGCACGTGCGAATTAACGGGCCAACATATATGTTACAGCGGACGCACAGCTTAGGTAACACTAGACTCCTTTGTAACATTACGATGCTTTTAATCCGAAACGTACATTTTTTGGTGCGAAAACGCGAGCACGAGATATTTTTTTATTGTTTATTTTCCGCCCGTCAGTAAAGACATACAGATAAATTTATATATAATCTGTGGCTATAGTCCGACCGTTTAACTCAGTCCTCCCCCGCGCCGTGCCGGCGAGGACTGAGTGAAGCGGTCGGACTATACACGGTGCCCGTGACCATTGCGAGAGAGTTAAACATCATATCCCTGATTATATTTTAAGTTTAAAATGTCAATGATCGTTTCCTAAATTCGGCTCGGTTGTTGAGATATTTCCATTTTCCTGTAAAAATGTTGTAATTAAATCTCCAGTATGAAACACCTTTATGATTGTGACGTTGCGAGACTTAACCAACTAATAACTTGACTGTAAAATTCAAATCCAGTTCTGTCACTATGAGTGTTTAGCATGACATTGTTTACGTGTCAAATATCAACAGAAATATTGGCGTATTATTTTTAATAAATAAAAATGAAGAAGTAATTCAAAATCTAAAGTCAATCTAAACATATCCAATTCAAATAAACCAGAAGACATGTTGCTAAGAATAGTGATAGTTTTTTTTTGCAAATGATTTTGTGGAATAAAATACCTAAATACCGAGTCTAACATACAATCGTAGTTTGGTGCCGTGCCACTTGGCCGGTAGTTTTCTACTTTATTTTCTAGCATCAAAATCTAGTTTCTGACCTAGATATGGCGAATCCCTTTGTATATGTATGCAAAGATTCATTCTAGCAAGTCGTTTTAAAATGAGAACCGAACTACGTTTGTATGGAGAGTCCAGCGACCCCTTTAGGATGTCTGAAAGTCAGGGGATAAGCTTCTACAGCCACCAAGCTCCGTAAACGACCATGACCTGCCCGCCTCACGTCACGTCGTGTCGTAGTCGTGTCGTCGTATATAACGCGCCGACTGGCTTCATTACGAGTCGAGTTTACCTCGGCAGTCGACGCCAAGCCGTCGTTGCAACCAGATGTAAGTAAACCCTTTTATTTATGCTTGCCTTTCCCGCGATTTCGTTCGTGAGCTTCCAAACTGGTCCGAATTTTATTCCGTTACGGGATGGGAGGTCCTGGGTTCGAATCCAGGTAAGGCATTTATTTGTGTGATGAGCGTGAATATGTGTTCTTGAGTCATGGATGTTTCTATGTATTTAAGTATTTATTTATCTATATAAGTACCTATGTTTATCTTCGTCTAGTACCCATAGTAGGTACAACCTTTGCTTAATTTGGGACTAGGTCGATTTGTGTAAGATCATGTAAGTTTGTCCCCTAATATTTATATACTTATTTTATACTATACCATTATTAAGTCCTCAACCCGCACTGGAGCAGCGTGGGACCTGGGATATCCCATTCTCTGTAAAAAAGTAACTACCCAACTGTAGACGTCAAAATCAAAAGTTTTTAAAAGTACAAAACTAATTTTATTCTACTGTCATGTTAAACTTACTTTTAGTGGATTCAACCTTTTTCCAGTGAATTAAATTATGATTCATGAGTGTTCAATTATTCAGCGTTCTAAGGTGCGTCAGTACGTATAGTCATAGTCGAAAATAATTGGATGCCTACATACTTATAACTAATGATAACTTGGCCGTCCCATCCTTCACCCACGTAGGGGAATGTTGTCATACACAGGTAATGTCAATGTAAACAAAAACAAAAATAACATTTGTAAACAAAAATTAAAAAAAAATAAAACATGATCAAAAATCCATATTTGAAATCGCAATGCGCTACCGAGCACGCCCTTGATCGGTTAAGACCCCATTTAAAAAAAACTATGTATTTCATGAAAAAAACATTTTTGTTTTACAGAGACTGGCTGAAATCTTATTTGCTACACCCTGTATAATTGAATTAAGAAAAACGGCTCAAAGTTATTGATACAATTGACAGATGGAACAAAAGATTATGGAGTAGAAAACAGCATTTAAATTTTTTGGTCGTTTTGTCGGTCGATATACATTCTCCAACACCAGTGTCGATCAAATTGTCTACACATACTTAATGGACTTGGTATCAACTACAATACGTTTTTAGACTTTTTAGTAATAACTCCGTTATACGCGATCGTGCACAAACAGTTCAAATAAGGCTGTGAACCCCTTTTTGTGCAGAAGATTGTTATTGAGATAACCAGTTTTACACACACAGAACAGGGGACCGATTTTTGACTTTCGAGCGCTCGAAAATCAAATAAAAGTAAATAGGTTAGTAGTGTCAAAATGGCAGGCACTTACTTTCTGCCAATAGAATTAAATACGAGTAGTCAATACCACTCGTTTTTAAATTTTCTATCGCTATTTCAAAATAGCATTTCATCAAAACTGTTAGTTAATAATAAAACAAAAGATAAAAATAAAAATAATTATAGAAATTTGTTCAGAATTTGTAATATTCTACCGGTGAGCCTTAAGCATAAATATTTATTAGTATTAAATAATCATGGCAGTCGTGAGCACACCAAATTACAATTACACCATAACGATGTCTGTGCTGATACCAGGTCGATGTCGGCGGGCAAGTTTGTTGTGCCGAGGGTCTCTAATTATTACGGTGATAGGTGTCTCCGCAAATAATGTTAAGCAAATAAACACATTTCATTTCCGTAAACGCATACCCTATACACTCAACAGCCTGCCCTCTGACATCAGGCAGGAAGCCAATAAAGCTAATCTTGGTAAAAAGCTGCATAGTTACCTTGTTAAACGTATTTAATAATTATTGTACCTATAGACGTAGATATTGTAAATAATAGAAATAGAAGAGAGTAGAGACTGCTCGATCCCACAGTCAAACTGTGCAAACGGTTTTGTGGGACTCTGTATTTGTTTGTGCTGTATATCTTTTTCTTAATAAATAAATAAATAAACAAATAAATGAGACTGAATCTATGGATACAATACAAATAAATAAATAAATAATAAAACATTTTGTCAGTTTTCGAGTGAAAGAGTCGAGCGCTCGAAAGTCAAAAATCGGTCCCCAGAACACTCTTCTGGCCCCGTATCATGGTCGGCCGTATCACGCGATAAGTGACAAGATAGAGCGTCCGTCACTGGCTGTCACCGTTCGATAGAACGAGACGGACGCTCTATCTTGTCACTTATCGTGTGATAAGGCCGAACATGATACGGGGTTTGGAGTTACAAGCGTCCATAGGCTACTGTCTCATTTACCATTTGGTACCATATATACCTTTTATTCTCACGAAGCGAGTCACGCTTCCTCACGCGCACTGCTAAAGAATGGAATTCGCTCCCGTCATCTGTATTCCCTGACCATTAGGTATGATCTAGGTATTTTAAAGGCATATTTTTTATTGAATTGTCATAGACCATAGTATACATCTACTATAAACCTGCTTACAAAATTTCACAAGAATCCGTTGACAAATGCGACCTGTATAGGAGAACAGCCGGACAGCAGGACTTCCGGACATACGAAAGAATTTTAGTCCAAGCTAAAAGAAGCTTGTTTTTTTTAATTTAAAACTCGTTTGGAAAATGTATCAATTGTGTGACATGTATATTTTTTTACCTGTTATTGTGGACAATAAAGTGCTTAGGTACATACATACCTACATACATACATACAACTTCGTTCGTTACGCTTGCTAGTTCAATAAAAACTTTAAAAAAAAGCACGTCACAGGTCAGTGAAAAAAAAAAGTCTCAAAAAAAGTCGTCGGTCGTCTTCAAAAAGTGTTCTCTAAGAATTTATTTTGAATAAATGATTTTGACTTTGACTTTAGTATTAAGTAGGTATGCTACTTCACCGCCGTCGCGTTGCGATATTAAATTAAAAAAAAACACTAGATAGCAAATAAGTACCTAAATATTCAAAGCAGGTAAACACGTTAGTTTTTACGGTGTTAGTATGGACGGTCATTGCCATAAGACTCAACCAGAATCAAATGGCGTCTGACCGGTATATATTTGCATGGCATTATGGAAGTTCAAGAAACTGATTACAAAACCTGATCTTTTACGAACATCGTTATGGTCAAAAAAGGCGAGTAATATTCAGTATTTTTCTTCTTCTTTTAAAAAAATGTTTCCGTTTGAGTTAGGCCTGCCACACACTGGCGCGGCCTGTGGTCGGGGGACAATAGTAAATTTGCCAGCGGCGGAGAAGTTTACCATTTTCCGCCGCGGCCAGGCTGCGCCAGTGTGATGCAGGCTTCAAGATGATTTGGCCAATGTCAAATTTGCTTATAAAGCGACGTTGTTCGGTAGTTTGGCCAGCCCCCCTATTCTGTAACTTGTTTTACGCTCACCTCGACGCTCACCCACAAATATAACTTGACACCGCGATGCGTAGTAACTAAGCGTAGGTAGAGGTCTAGTTTCGTGGCAAGTGAGCGGCATTAGCGCGTACCTTCAGTAAGACCTTCAGTATTCCTGTGAGTTTATTTATCCCATCGACATATTGAAGACTGTTAAGTAGGTCGTTAGTATTTCAATAATAAATTGAGTGCAATTTAATTATTACTCCACAAGATTCGCACCCATATCGGGTCCTCACACAGATACCCTTGTTGAAATTATCACATTCCATACATTCGCTCGAAGTTTTTTTTATATTTGGGGACAATCATTATCAAACGATCTAGTTCACATCAACGCTCCTTCATTGTTTCTTATTGCCCATCACTCCCCCCACGCCCCAGACATACATCACAGACTAACAGACCCCAACTACAGACATACTAATCCCAGACACAAAGCCCGTCCCAAACTAATCAAATCAGTAAATGTACTATGGGTACTAGACGACGATAAATATACCTAATATAGATAACTAAATACTATCCTTACATATTCGTTCTCATCACACAAATATTTGCCGTTACCGACATTCGAACCCAGGACCTTCAGCTTCGTGGGCAGGGCAACTAGACAAAACCGGTCGTCTAAACTTGTAGTTTTTACATTAGCTAGCTGTTATTTGTTTCACGATTTAGTGGTCCCATGAGAAAATTGGTTCAGTATGACCATCGTCGCTTCTTGCCATGACCTGATCATGACCCCAGTCACAAGGTGTATGTATACTGTGCATCCAGTATAAGTACAGTATATGTATACTGGCTGCGTATGGGGCAGGTTGCAGAGCCTGTTACCAAAACTGGTCGGTTCATTGCTCTCTCCGGCGCGTTAAGTATTATGTAAATGCGATTATAACTTCACTATGTAACGTCATCATAATATTATAGCATCGCGGGCTAGTGAATGTTTAGATGTTAGGTTTCATTTACGACCCGTTCAGCCTAGTGGGTACCCTGCCTATACGAAGGTGACGGTCTTGGGTTAGAATCGCAGCAGTAAACGCAAATATAATTCTTTATTGGCGCACCATGGTATTACAGTTGTTACATAAATTATAGTGTCACATGGACCCGGACAGGGTATTGCAAATGGTCCTTAAAAACAAATAAGGTGACAATCTTACACAAATCGACCTAGTCCCAAACTTAGTAAAGCTTGTACTATGGGAACTAGACGACGATGAACATTAAACGTACATAGATAAATAAATACTTAAATACAAGAAAGTATCCATGACTCAGGGACAAATGTTCGTGCTGATCACACAAGTAAATGGCCTTACCGGGAATCCTGCTTCGTAGGCAGGGTCATTACCAACCTTGCTAAAGCGGTCGTCATATAAGTAACTTTACTACTCTTTAGGAGATTCTATCTCTATGAGTCTTGGATGTTTAAAAATGATTAATGTTGGAAAACCATTTTAAAACTGCATAAATATGCCTAAAATGTTTGTTCTTTTTGTCATATACCAAAGTATCTGTAAAGTTAGTATACTTACGAGAAAGAGCTTACCTTAGGTACATCTGACCAGCGATTTAACTATAAAAAGATATTAAACACTACCTATATTTGCATTTATAATACTCATATAAGTAAGGACCTAATATATCCCCAGTTACATTGGTCCAATACATAACACTTTAAATATGTATTCGTAACAATAAAGGAGATCAATCGGTGTCAACTATAAGGTATTAAGGTGTCAGACATAGGGACGTTTACCTCACATAAATATGGAATCAATGAAATACATTTTTTATAGATTAAAAAAACCTATTGCGATAATAAGTTTAATCGTCACGCGATGTTGCCAGTCAAAAAACACAACAAAAATAAAGTCAACGTCAATGTCTTTTTGACTTGGACTTGTAATTATTTACATTATCTAGCAAATATATAAACAAGCTAAGAAAGCCTACTTGATTTAACACCAGCAATTATTGAAGTATTTATTATGTTTCGTATAAATTATTTTCGTTTAATACGTAATTTATATGGATATTTCTGAGGGTAGGTAAAACTCTGAGGAAGGTCGTGCATGTTTTTGGTGAGATTTTTGTGAAAGTGTGATTCTGGGGTTTGGCCATTTATTGTGTTCATCAATGCGTTACAAAAGAGACAAATGTCTATTTACAGTGTGTATTGAACTCAGGTGCAATAGAAATGTAATGTAATGTAATGGGCGTATAGAATAAGAGTGGAAAAATTCAATAAATAAGTATACTTAGTTCCTTATTGGGGTAGTCTAGGTAAGTGCAATCATTTTACAAATTAATCTATAAAGGACGTATACGTTTGGTATCGCAATTTCTGAAGGTATGATTCCGCGGGCGACGTCAGATTATTTTACCGCAGGCAAGCAAATCAAAGGCATCTATCATTTTACCGCAGGCAAGCAAATCAAAGGCATCTATCATTTTACCGCAGGCAAGCAAATCAAAGGCATCTATCATTTTACCGCAGGCAAGCAAATCAAAGGCATCTATCATTTTACCGCAGGCAAGCAAATCAAAGGCATCTATCATTTTACCGCAGGCAAGCAAATCAAAGGCATCTATCATTTTACCGCAGGCAAGCAAATCAAAGGCATCTATCATTTTACCGCAGGCAAGCAAATCAAAGGCATCTATCATTTTACCGCAGGCAAGCAAATCAAAGGCATCTATCATTTTAGATGTCGCTTGCTCTCTCGCTCTCGATACTTAAATTCTATTAATAAATTCCCTCAAAAATCCGCATCCTCACACATTTTACCATCACCTTATCCCAAAAGTAATTTCACACTCTTATGTTTTTATATTTATTGTTACTCATTGTTGTTTCCCGGGAGATTCCCAGTTAAAATGAGGATCCTTGGGAACATATATGCTATGGGTTCGAATCCCGGTAGGTAAGGGCAAATATGCGTATCTTTATGTCTGAGTCTTGGATGTTTTCTATGTATAAGTATTTATATCTATGAAAGATTATATCGTCATCTCGAGGTACCCCTAAAATATACGGTTCATTGAGTTTACTTCGATTTGTGTAAGCTTTTGTCCCATAATATAAACTTTAAAAGGCCAAAATAATGTAGGTACTTATGCCATACGATTACATAAATAATATGCATTTATTTATGTCCGAAATTCTGGCAAAGGTTGAGTACCATATATAGGTAGTACTTACTCACTGAATCCTTTTGTAATCGTTTTTTTCTTGGACTTGGTCCAAGTTCGTAACGTAAGTACCTATATAAGTTGTTGATATATATCGAATCAAAGAACCTTCGATAATGCATTACCTACGAATATCCTTTGTTGTCATACGATCATGTTACCCTTGTCCCACTCACTCGTATACATATAGCGCTCGACACATTATCCTTCCTTAACACGATACACATTAAACTGGTTAAACTTGAACTTAGTTAGGACACTGAAGGTCCCGTTTTTAGAGTTCCGTAGTCATCTAGGAACCCTTATAGTTTCGCCATGTCCATCAGTCCGTCTGCGACTTAACTCAGCGACCCTTTACTACTAGAAGGGCTGTTATTCACTACGCGCTAAAACGACTCACCCCGCCGTTCACCCGTTACGAAACTAGACCTCTACTAGGCATCGCGGTGTCAAGATATATTTGTGGGTGAGCGTTGAGGTGAGCTTAATCGTACATTACGTAACTACGGCGGTGTATTCGTGAATGCCCCAGACCGCCGGTGTATAAATATTCGCTCTTGGGGCTTTACAAATTACCGACCGTGTTGAGTACAAAATTTTACGTCTTCACCTGGCCACAATGCGAGTTTTCCCGTACGCGCACCGTGCAGTAAAACTCGCATTATGGCCAGGTGTGACGTAAAACAAGTTACAGAATAGGGGGGCTGAAGTTCGGCAATTAATTTCTCGATAAACCCACGGTGTTGGGTATCATTGGATAACTTGTTTAATATTATTTTTGATATTAAAAACGATTGATCAACTCAGGGCCAAAGATGCAGAATAGATAATAAAATCAATCGGGGGAAAATTTCAAGTTTTTTTACGTGTTTGAGAGAGAGGTTGCTGGTCAACCCACCGACGGAGCCAGTACTTACGTCCACGGGGCTTTATGTTATGATACAACAGTCTGAACCGACTCACAAGTTATCGCACGGGGGAGATTGGTCACGAAAATTCAAATTGTTTATTTCGTGTAACTAATGAATGACACACTTAAAATGAAACCAACTAAAATAAAACACAGACTACAACATTACCACTGAATGACATTGAATGACACTGTAGCATAATCGCATAGACAGGATTGTCGGGAATCAATCTCAGAGGGCCTACCGCGAAACGAAAACGAACTTCGAGCGATAGAGAGGGAGATACACGACGTTTTCGTTTCGCGGTAGGCCCTCTGATTCTGGTATTGAGACTGCTCCGCACCTGGCCCCGGATCATGGTCGGCCTTATCACACGATAAGTGACAAGATAGAGCGTCCGTCACTGGCGGACACCGTTCGATAGAACGAGACAGACGCACTATCTTGTCACTTATCGCGTGATAAGGCTGACCATGATCCGGGGCCAGGGATGCGGCGCGACTGCGCATAGTAGCATAAAAACAATTAACCCGCGCCTCCGCAAACATCCCTGATGCGCTACAGAAACGAGGCAGTCCCACTATAACCCGGGACGCGTTATTGTACTGGACTCGAAGGGCCCTGTAGGCCCGTTTGCTAGCTCGCGGGCTAGAACCTGGCTGGACTTCTTACGAAAACGGCAGATTATCAATAATCTTTGTCACGGTTTCGCAGCGGGCGGGAAACCTTTACGTGCCTTTACTTTAGTCGGATACGAGTCAACCCACGTAAAATGAGCTCTGGCGGCCATAAATTTTATATGGAACCCGGAGCTCTTTTTAAATGTGTCGAGGGATCCCTATCCCTCCCCGTATTGGCTCCCGTGAGCCAAATTGTAAATTAAACGTACTGACATCCTCGAAAAAATTTTAAGAATCGGTTCATAAATAACGGAGTTCTGAGGTAACAAACATTTTAAAAAATACTACCGAATTGTGATCATCCTCCTTTTTTATGAAGTCGGTCAATAAAGGAGAATGATGTCGACTAATGCACCGACGTCTAATCCACCGACAAGAGCCAAGCTCTTAAACTATGACTACCCGCATACATAGGTACTTATTGGTGACCTTGACATCATAGAGGCCCCATAACTTTTACATTCTATGTTTTCTACCTAAATTGCCTATAAACCCCACCTAATCATACCTTCTGATTGTAATATTATGTAAATGTATCCAGTTTATAGCCCACATCTCGTGGCTTATATAATAGTGTAGGTATTTACATAAGTATATTGACATAGTTACTTATGTATCCGTTAAATTACCGGCCGTGACATCGCGACGGTTGACCGAGGATGGAAAAACTTTTGTGTAATAAAATAAGTATTATAATAATGTTGTCTGCATTTAGGCGTGTGTTATGTTTTATGGTGCATTTTTCGAGTCATCTATGCGTATTTTATACGGGGTTTGATTAAAGATGAATGTGACATTAGAATAATAGGTTGTCCTTACGACTTTTGACCGTTGAAACAGTAAATTTCTAACCTAACCTGGTTAGGTTAGAACTGCGACCCTAGCAGAAAACTTAGTATGCTATGTTAAATTAGTTTCTAACATAGGTACCCTTACTTTATCTTAGAATAGAGATGTCATTTATGAAAACTGCTAAGGCTCCCAACCTTCCAGTTGAGGAGATTAGATTAGATTTGCATTCAATAATAATAACGGCTTAATATTAAAGTGGGACAGGGACAGAATATAATTGTGATACCAGAAAATACAGACTGCTCTCAAGTCAGTAATTTCAACCCTGTCTACTGTACATAGCATAGTAGGGAAAAAACGGTTGGGCGATCTGCCACATGGTTTCTTTCATAACCTTTACTAATAAAATGTGCGCGGGTCGTGCGCGGCGCGGGTCGGTATATTTCTCTCACTTACCAACGCATTTAATATCTCTCTCACTATCTCTATCACACAGTTGCGCGGTCCCGCCGCGGGCCCGCGCTACTGAGCGATAGAGACGCCGCGCTACTGCGCGAAATAGATAGAGATACCGCCCGACCCGCGCCGCGCACGACCCGCGTGCGGTGTGTGTACTCCACACACTGCACGCGGGTCGTGCGGGAATCCCGATCTCCACACTGTGGAGGCCTTAAATGTTTCTTCCCTTGCAGCCACAATGCTCCGGCTGGGCTGTCTCCTGTCGGTGCTGCAGCTAGCGCTGGGCGCCGACTACCTCCTGCCCGGCGACGTGGCACCCTTCCACTACGACCTGTCACTACTGTACGACGTGGACCCCGCCACCAATTACAGTTTCTTCGGCAACGTTGACATACTGGTGAGTCCTCACGATTATACACACTGAAGCTCTCTCGATTATTCTAGAATGTTAACACTTTCGCAAGCGGACAAAAAATGGAAACATTCAACAGAAACCGACAGAATTCGCTAGGTGTGTAAGTGTAAGTTCATACTGCCGTCTAGCGGGTCCAGCCGGCATCTAAGCAAACGTTACGAGTGCCCGTTAAGCTTTTTTCTAGGTAGCGAACGAACGTGTTAAGGCACAACGGGTTCAAATCCTCGCATGCATGTCAGTTCTTGAAACCTAAGGGGACATCAAAATCCCACTGATACAGCTCCCTCTGTCGTTCTAGAATGCTAGGTAGGTACACAATGAGTTCAAACCCTCGTACAAAGGTCTCTCCGTGAAGTCCGAACACCAGAAGAATCTTGCGTACTGGTAAGAGTGTGCGAGTAGGCCCCTTCTTTGACTATCATATGAGGAACTTTTTTGCTTCTGGTTATACCTTTCCGCCATCCGGCTTGCATTCTATTCTACTGGCCCTTTTATTTAGAGATGACGATTATATACGGGCGAAGTCACTAGAGGCGTTGTCCCTCGCGTACACACGCTGCTTAGATCATCTTTTAAGATCTATAAGGCCTTATGATGATAATGATGTTAGGGACCCATTTCACGAAGTTACAAGAGTAAACTGGCAACACTTTCATAAAAAAACTAGTCGCTATTGGTCACCTCGTGTTGCGTGAAATGGGCCACAGGTATCTTTGTACTTATATGCTATAGATAGCTAGTCTAGCTAAGTGTTTGATGATTGGGCAGACTTGAAAAACCTGTCGCTCTTGTATCAACCGATTTCTGATAGGACGGGTATTTGTCTGTTTATACAATACCCGTCCTAATAGTCTGATCAGACTATAGAAAGGAACAATCGAATGAGTATACCGGTCTGAGATCTATAACTTTCACGATTGTCGACTAGCTACCACTAGCTCATTATTTTCAAACATTACCTACTTACAATGTCTAGACTAAAAAACAAACGACGTGTGACCAATGAGAACGCCTTTGTATCATATATAAACACTGTATAACATAGATACCTAACTCAGGTGCTAAAAACTTAGCACTAAGTCGGCCTTGGGCACACAATGACCGTTTTTGCCTGAGTTTCTCTTTGACAATGTGATCGAGGTGTATGTAGGTTGCTTTCCAGTCCTTTGTGAGACTAAGGTCAAAGGATTAGAAACTTTATTGAATTTATCAAATTCTGAATATATGTAAAATGTACCTACAACCATGGTATGTTGACGTCTTCCTTACGTTAGGGGGCCTTTAAACTGGTCGTTACAGCTTAACTATCGTACTCTCGTGTCTCATTTTTGTTAAAGGGAGAAACAAGATGACACGAGCTCTCCGCATGCACATCATCGAAAAACTTAAAAAAAGAAACTTTACTTACAAATGAATACCTCACTAGCACGGATTACCCGTTTTCCCGTAGGAATAAAGCATTTTCCCGCGGTAAAAAGTAGCCTATGTCACTCAGGGTGAATGTAGCTTTCCAATGGTGAAAGACTTTTTAAAATCGGAACAGTAGTTTTTGAGTTTATTCATTACAAACATACACACACAAAAATACAAATCTTTCCTCTTTGTAATAGTAAGTATAGATATAGAATGTATAGATTGCATATAGTTATTATAGACACATTCGTTTCCGTTTCTTCGTTGATCTAGAATGGCAAAGGCAAACATTGCGCTGGTTTTACTTATTTATTTTTAGGGTATAACAATGCTCATGTATATGCGATTCAAAAATAGTCCAAAAAAGCAATTCCGATACAGTTGAATAGCACCTTCGTCTTCATCATCTATGAACTGAATGAAAAAGCTTTTATAGATCTCTCGAATGACGATAGTGGAACTAGGCTTACAACATTAAAGGAACGCGGCATTGTATTGACTTTGTCCATTTGGCATCGTTTGAGCAAGGTTCTCTTATTAATGTGCGCACCGCGTTCCATAATAAGGAAAGCCTCTGCATGATAGCCTTCGCCTTCAACTTAGGCAAGAAAACTTGGACGGTAAATTAGCTTAGGCAGCCACTAGCCACTTATAACATTTTCCTGTTTATCTCTATTTTTACTTGTCTACTAGTCCTCTATAGTCTATGCCATATATGCAGAAAGGGTTTAAATATAATTGAGGAGACAATTTTAAATTACACAATATTTAGTCCGAATGCTCAACACCATGCCTAATTACACACTAAGACACTTATTGTTCAGCTCTATTGTTTTGATATATGATTGAAAGTGTCATGTATTAGGCCCGTGACAGGCACTGGGATGATGTTTACCTTACGTACAATAAAACGACGTTGAAGTAAAGTGAAAACCCATAAGTAAATATGACAAATCGTAGCAATTACACGCCCAGTCAACTCAACTAATTGCTGACTAATTAGGTAATTTATTCTAAAAGACCCTCAGGCATTTCTTACTTGTGGACAAAGCGAACATGCTATGTTTGCAACAAGGTTTAAAAATTATTAAAAACTAATTTAAAAAAATATTATTCTCTATTAAGTAGGTACCATGCATTGTTAATTAAGATAACTGTCTTCTAAGTAACTGTTTTTAAATTTAGAACAGGTCGCTTTATGATTGATATGCACTTGCAGCATGCACTAACTGCACTGATGGTAATTGTGAATAATCATAGCATTTTTTTGTCACATAAGCATCAAGATGGGAGGCAGCTCTGTAGCCAGCAAGATAGCTTTCATCGTCACGTTTTACAGCGAAAATTTATTATAACGTCACGTAAAACATAACGATAAATCGTGTCACGCTACTTGTAGATTGTAGGCCTAACTAGGCCTGTTGTCATATTTTATGGCTGTTTTCGCTTACGCCAGCACTTTGGCTATAATCGATACAAATTTTATAAACGTCACGTCTTTTCGCAAATCTACCAAACCTATACGACATTTCGTAGGGAGATACCTAGTTTGGGTCCAGGAAAAGTATATGCTGTATATTTCAAAGATACTAACGCGGATAGTAATATTACCTTATTTCTGATGTTTCGGCGCAAGTTGCATCAGCCATGGTCTCTATGTGGTGATATCTTTACGTTCAAGTAATATTGGCAAGTACCTGACGGTCCAGACAACATGTTTTCCTAATACTTAGATGAGTAGGACACGGCATACGACTGACTAGAATACATAAGTAGTTGTAACAAAAGCATGACAAAGTGCGATTTGCTTCGTTGTGCGGTTTACAACCAACGAGACGAGACGAGACAAGAACTAACCGTGACGGTTTTTTTTTTAGTTTTTATTCATACCAACATACGAAACTTGCGGGAACACTGGTAAAATATCAAGCTACCACCTAAATTATTTTCTTTCTTTCTCTAAACTATTAAAAGCGCTATTTTAATAATTGCTTTTTATTAATATAAAAGGACGCTGTTTGACCAAAAAATACTGTGATGTCACTAGTGTGTATTTCCTTTCAATTTCATACGTTTCATAAAAAGTGGTGATTTGACTTTCAGTCAAAACTGTATAATAATACAGTATTATGTAGTGTATGTGTATTATCAAGAAAGGTGTCAAGAATGCGTCTCTGATATTTATTTTATAGTATTTAATTCGTATCGCTATTTGCCAAGCATAGCACCGTAGAATTTATTTGATTATTGATTTATATTCCGTTATTGTGACAACCAAGAGATTAGCAAATTATAAAGACTGCCACTATCTATACAATGTTGGATTAAAAAAAAGAAAAAAAATTGGGGACAATCTGACACAAATCGACCTAGTCCCAAACTAAGCAAAGCTTGTACTATGGATTCCTGTAAAAGAATAAGTCGGCTGTAACTACAATAGTTTTACTACACTACAGGAAAGTCTTTGTATCATTCATACCGTAGACCGGTTTGCCTAGTGGGTAGTGACGCTGCCTACAAAGCTGAAGGTCCTGGGTTCGAATCCCGGTAAGGACAAATATTTCTGTGATGAGCATGAATATTTGTTTCTGAGTCTTGGATGTTTTCTATGTATTTTAGTATTTATATCTATTAAATATATCGTCGTCTAGTACCCGTAACACAAGCCTTATTGAGCTTACTATAGGGCTAGTGCGATTTGTGTAAGATTGTCCCCTAATATTTATTAATTAATTTATTATTTATTCATATGGCAAATAGAGCTCTGCTTAACACAATAGCACCTGATAACTGTTGATACCTTTTCCCTGCATACCATCTATCTTGGACACAGTGAACAATAAAATATTCTATTCTATTCTATAGCGTCATCTATCAACTCCATGAAAACGTACCCAGTGTAGACTTTATTCCTAACAGTAATAAATACTAGTTGGATCCCAGTCAGATCCACGATAGATAGTAATTCTAACGAATCCTCAAATGAATAAAGCGTTGACAACGCGCTTGAGCGTCCATATAACTGTGTGTGCTTGCCAATCAGATCAATCGTATGCTTATTTGCTGAGTATAATGGATTGGATCAATATCGTAAACGATGCAAGCAAAAGTTAAGCAACCTATAGTTATGCAAGTCGGATACTAAGAAATTAACTGCCTAATGCAAGGAAGTGGGTCGCGAACGAAAGTCACAATGCGGGCTTCAATGTTCAATGTTCTGCCATGGATGAATAAGTCTAGAGGGTCGCCAATAATTATCTATACACATATAACAATGGGAGTAATTAATAGTACACTCTTATTGAGACACTCGTTACAATATACGTATGCAAAAAATGCCTAAGAACGCAGGTATTTGACACCCGAGCCGAAAGCAGGACGATAAATATGCTATCCGGCCGTAATTATTACAGCCCGTGGCGTTTACAACATTTTATGTCTCTCCTCGAAAAGCGAGCCACGATTTAGGAACACTTTATTATGACAGATATCAATGTCAGTGACTGTTAAATATCAATGTACAATGTCATTAAATTAATAAGATACTGGTACCCAAAGTGTGCTTGTATAAATATATACCTAAATAAACATACCTACACGTAAAAGTAGCTTTGCAATATGTATAAATGGTGATGGAAGATGTATTCGATTGAAAAATAATAATAATGTTGTGGTGCGTGGTGAATAGTTAAACTGTAAAGTGGTACCTATTTAAGAGGTTAACACATAAATTTACACAATAGGCGATTCTTGTTGAAATCGTTTTGTACCTACCCGTTTATTGAAGGTCTTGGTTAGGGAAAACGTTAAAATACCTATGTACTTACCACATAACAACAATACTTATTATTGTATTTACACTTAGCTGCCTACTACCTACCTTGTTATACCGGTTTTTTTTGTACCCACTACCATAATTAAATTCCATGAAATGTATCAAGGAATATCTCTGTGAAACCTACCATTGTCAGTATGACGTTCCAGACCGTGTAACTAACCAATTCAACCATATGACTTACTTAACCAACCTTAACTGTGAGATTGATCGGAAATACACAGAATATTTCATATATTTTTCAACACAGTGTGGTACTTAGATCTGATGGAATTTAATAATGAAATATGGCATAGCTACGAAGTGGAGGTCAAAATCTCAGTCAAAAATAATGAAAAGTAGTTTCATTTGTAGAAATTATACTTAATAGAGAGAGTATAGTATTTCTATGAAAAACTTCTACTCGATCTATTTTTTTTCTATCTGTATATGGCGGTTACCATTGTGTAACATACAACGTTTCAGGTTATTCCAACATGCCGTTAAAAAAGGAGAACCAAACTACTCTAAGCTCGCTCGGGACTCTAAACAAGGAACTCAAATAGCGTAAAATGTGTAATTAAATTTTACAATTCACTCGGCACGACCGGTAATTATGAAAGTGAATGACGTCCGATTGACCGAAAATCTGTTTAAAGCTTCAATCGATATACGTAAGATCGATGCCCTACTTATTCGGTCTAGCTAGAAAACTATGGATCGTTTTACCTACCTTCGTACCTGCCCAGTATAAATAAAAGTCGGTTGTTTCCGACATTTTTTGTATCGGTCATAAGAGTAGCAAATTATACATTTGTTATTTTTCGTTCTCTCCAAAACCACAACTGATAGTACCTAGTAGCTATCATAAATTGTCTTAGATTGCTCTCTATTAAACAGGGTGGTCTTCTGACAGTTCTGACTTTCTTACAGCATTTCGCGATTCGTGCTAGGCAGGTTTCATGTAATAAACAGTCATTGAGCACTACATTTGAGAGGCATTTAACTGTACAATCTCAATCTACCTTAGAAGTAACCAAACAAATTGAATCAAACTTGAAGCAGTTCGCTGTCAGAGCTGCTTTGTCGAAGGTGGAAATCGCCATAATCATCGCGAAACTAGGAGCTGCGGTGCGGTAGCGGATTGCCTTCAAAGAATACTAAATCCAACTTTTTCTTTCCCAGCTACAAGCCAAAGAGAATACCTCAAAAATCGTTCTCCACGCTAAAGGATTCGACATCGCCGAGGACCAAGTCACTTTAACCAGCAATGGGGACTCTTTTGACGTCAAGAAAATCCGACTAAATGACACTTACGACCTGCTGACCTTGGACTTGGGTCAGCCTTTGGAGGTCGGAAGGAATTATACCCTGACAATGCCTTATTCTGGAAACCTAAGGAATTCCTTGGACGGAGCTTATATCAGCACATATGTCAATAAGAAGACAGGCAAGAATGAGTAAGTATCTAAGTCTTCTACAGCATATCAAGATGCGACAAATATCATATGGCTAGCTTGTCCAGCTTACCAAAGCGGTTATCGTAGCCTATAGACGCCTGCGCCTGCAGGGGCCTCGCATATCCAAGTTACTGATCCTTCGCCAATCTACTCGTATACACTCACGTGATGAAGAATCTGATACTGAATTCCCTCTGGAAAATCTCGGGATCAGCTTATTGTTAGAAATTATACTGTTCAAAATAGGAGAGGGATTCCCTCGTCGATCGTTTTCATTAAATGTTGTCATGGAAGGCAAGCGAGGAAGGGCAAGACAAGGATAGGCATATGAAACAAATTAAGGAAAAATTACCAGTCACGTCGTCGGTATAAGGAAATTAAAGAGGCGGGCCGAGATAGAGTCGGATAGAGATATACAGGGTGAATTTTTAATGAGCGTCCATATTTTTTGTAGGCATTCGGTATCACTAATAGACTCCAGTTTTGAAAAAAAAACTGGTTGGTATATTTTAAATTATAAATTTTCTATCCCAAAAGAATTATCCGTACAGCGGGTTACACGGGATTCCGTGCCGTGCGCAAACCTTACAAGGTACTCGCTGAGGTGCCCGCGCGGTAAGGTTTTTTTGGGATAACTTTAAGCAGCAATTACTAATAATTTTAGTACTGAATGATATGAAACAAAAGAACACTTATTTTATAATTTTTGCAAAAGAATCTTATACATTTAGACACTCATTAAAATTTCACCCTGCACTGCATATAGGTACCAAATTTGTTTCTTAAATTTACGAGAACAGATTTTCGTATAAATAGTTGAATTCATTGTGTTCTAACCAGGCATTTTCCACAGACACCTGGTCGCCACCCAGTTCGAGTCCATCTCCGCGAGGAAGGCGTTCCCCTGCTTCGACGAGCCGATGTACAAAGCCTCATTCCGGGTGGTCATTGGCCACCACCGGAACTACTCCGCCATTGCCAACATGCCGGTCGAGAGCTCTGCAGATACCAAGTAAGATTACTCAAGTTAACACTTTCGCAACCGGACTCAAAATGGAACAATACACCAGAAACCGACAGAACTCGCTAGGCGTGTAGATTCATACTACTGCCCACCTAGCGGGCTGAGCCGGCGTCTGAGCAAACATTAAGAGTGCCTACCAGAATCAAAAAGATATCGAATATATAGCATAAAGATAAAGCAGGAAGAAATAAAAATTGTTACCTAATCGAAGAACATCTTCTGAAAAAACATTGTGTTGTAAAAGAATAATGATTCACACCCCGCACGTTTTAATACGCTCATCATCATGCATAATAGCTGTACTAATTAACCATTCCATTCATTATATGTATGCCTTGACTTTTTGGGAATAAAGGAGTAGGCGGAGTTAGAATTACTAGATGGTAAATAATGTTTTTTTTCCAGTGCATTGGAGTCTCACTGGGCGTGGTCAACGATCACCGATAAATTCAAGTAAGCGTCACTCCTATTGCTGTAATGTTACTACTCAAATTTCATATGTCATTTACACTTCAAGCAGTCTTTATCATATCTTCTGACCCACTGGCATCCCATCCCAACCATTGTTGAGCCCTTTGAAGTTTAACACTTTCGCAAACGGACTAAAAATTGATCAATTCACCAGAAACCTACAGAATTCGCTAGGCGTGTAAGTTCATACAACTGCCTGCCTAGCGGGCTCTGCCGGCATCTGAGCAAGCATTAAAAGTGCCCGCTAGGCGGGTTCTTGGTTGCGAATCTTGCGTTCTGGTTCTTCAGATGCATTGATGATTTACTATACCTAATACCTTTATGCCTATGCCAAACGGCACACTGAAATAAGGGATATATTATAAGATGTGTTAGTATAAGTATAAGAAGAATTTTAAGATAAACCACTGTTATTCAATGTTTCAGAATAAAAGGCTATATAAATAAAATACCTTTATGGCGGGGTGAACCTGTCTACACCCCCGCCTACGTAGGTACAGAAAGTATAGGAGTGCCTCCGATCCGATGAGTTTCTTTGTTGTTGGCTCCCCCGAGCACAATATCCTGGCTGCACCCACTACTTTCAGAGTACAGATTTTTCTTTCGGAGAACAAAGGAAAACATCGTGCTAAAACCTTAACATTTGTCCAGGAAACCGCAAAAGCAGTTCGTATGGGACCACTTCAGCAACTCCGTCCCGATGTCGACGTATCTAGTAGCGTGGGTGGTCTCCAAGTTCGAGCACGTGGTCGGCCCCGCCGAGCTGTCCAAGACCAAGTTCAAGATATGGGCGAGGGGGGATGCTATCGACCAGGTGAGCCTATAGCTCTAAACCTTTTGCACAATTTATCTGCACATCACAGCTATCTCTGTAAATAATTATTCTGGATATTCTTTCCTCAAAAATCCACAGCGACCAGTGTAAGTTGTACACGATAACTAAATCTCCAACTGTTTTAAACCTTCAAGTCACTATTCACTTGCTTATAAATTCCTTGGGTTCTCTGTCATCAGCACGTCTATCATGAGACGGCCGCGACATACTCTACATTTTTTTCGCACTAGATCTCTTGTTCTAATAAGAGCGAGACGGATAGTGCTAGAAAAATCGAGAGAGCAATCGCGCCTTCGCGTGATAGACGTGCTGGTCTTGGCTAAATTGATATGTTTACTCTGAGTTACGTACTTTCTAACATAGAACAGTTCATTGAATGTTTCAAAACTAATGAAATTTTCTCGCCACACAAAAAACATGATACCGAATCCCTTTAAAAACAATGCTTCTTCCAGGCTGAATACGCATCAAGAGTCGGCCCCAAGGTCCTCTCCCACTTCGAGTCATGGTTCGGCGTGCCCTTCCCACTACCGAAGCAGGATATGGTGGCCATCCCGGACTTCGCAGCCGGTGCCATGGAGAACTGGGGCCTCATCACCTACAGGGAGACTGCGCTGCTGTATGACAAGGAACAGTCGTCGTTCTTGAACAAGGAGAGGGTTGCTGAGGTAAGTGCAATAACAGAAGACATAGTTCACCTTTCTATCAAGAGACATCAGAAGAAAACAGAGGTTTTTTTGTCTTTGTCATTATAATCGAAGACTAGAGGGAATGGCCTAACTATGTTCTCTGGCTATAACTATGTTTCAGTCTCACCTCCTTTAGTGGCACATTAAGTATGTAATCTTAATTTAGTGGAGAATTAAGTGAACTTCTCTTCATTGCTAAAGATTCTGTCCGCCTTGAAACGTCGTTGATAATTCGTCCACTTGTAGTTTCCATTCTATCATACTATCCTTATAGAAACTGTGAGGCCTATAGGAAGACAGTAACCTATTTAAACTACCAGACACAATAGGTACATTTTCAGCCCGGAAAATAGCCTTAGGTACTGAGTATCGGTGACTTTTATACGCCACCTAACAAGCCAAAAAATAGTTCAGTAGTCGGGTAGACCGATAGTGGCGCCTACCCACAGGCCAGCCAGGACCCGCAGCGAAAGCCCCTCAGGCTGCTGCAAATGAACCGAGGTAAAAAAAAGGCAAAGTATAGACTGACGACCACATCGTCTTCAGTCTTCCCTTTCAGATCAGGGTATCATTATCATTCTTATTTTCAGGTAATAGCCCACGAGCTTGCCCATCAATGGTTCGGCAACCTGGTCACCATGAAGTGGTGGTCGGACTTGTGGCTGAACGAGGGTTTCGCGACGTTCGTGGCTTCCATCGGAGTGGCGGCGGTCGAGCCTGACTGGAAGGCCGAGCAGGGCTACGCAGTCGACAACTTGATGTCTGTGCTCAGCCTAGATGCCCTGGAGTCTAGCCACCCTGTGAGTACTACGCCTCATTATAATCTTATAACTGGCACATAAAAAAGTAACAAGACATCATCAGTAGTACAACAAACTGTTTCACTGATCTGCCATCGTCTTCCATGGAGCCGATCTGTATTATGGTTCTGTTGGTTCAATTATTAAATACTTGTGTAAATTCGGTGACAACGTAATATTATGGCACCATCAAGCTGATCTGATGATAGCAGTAGAAGCAGGCCATAACAACTCCTAAGCTTACACAAGATAACGGAACGTCGTGTTTGCGCTCAATGTAATCTTTTCAAGGGGACTGCTACCAATAAAAGTTTGTGCCAAAATTTTGATTATTATCAATAAAACTGTATCATTCTCGAACTAAAAGTTACGCTTTGGCGGCGTTGATAAGAAGCCAGTTCCATAAAGACGCGATTATTGACATCGAGAAATAGGGACTTCTTGCATTTATTCCGTCGATCTTACTGCATCAATATAAATACTCTGTATCAGAGTTTATAGCTGATGAATGATATGTTGATAGTATTTTTATATCTGAATTGTTCATTTGGATTATATAAGATTACTTAATAGGGAAACATTGTATTGACATTTGAAGTTATTGCATCGACATTTGAACAGATTGTTTTGTCATTTGAATTTACTATAACTGACATTGACATTAGGATTTTTTTTATTGTATTATTATTATGTTTACTGTAATATTCTGCACAATTTCTTTATTATGAATAAATGAAATGAAATGTTCCAGGTGTCCGTGCCCATCGACGACCCAAAACGCATCGCGGAGATATTCGACGAGATTTCCTACCGCAAGGGATCCACGCTGATCCGCATGATGACCATGTTCCTCGGGGAGGAGGTGTTCAGGAAGGCTATCAACAAGTCAGTACCTAATTTAAGAACTTTTTATACGAGCGAATTTCATCATCATCATCATCATCATCATATCAGCCGAAAGACGTCCACTGCTGGACATAGGCCTCCCTCAAAGAGTGCCCAGTGGCGCGCCACCCGCATCCATCGGACTCCCGCAACCTTTACCAGGTCATCAGTCCACCTTGTGGGGGGTTTACCCACGCGGCGTGCCCTTCCGGTGCGTTATCGCCACTCGAGAACCTTTCCGCCCCAACGGCCATGGTTCTACGTGCTATGTGCCCCGCCCACTGCCACTTAAGTTTAGCGATTCGCGGAGGGCTATTTCGGTTACCTTGGTTCTGCTGCGGATAGCCTCATTTCTAATGCGATCATTCAGAGAACTTCCCAACTTGAACCTCTCCATTGCCCTTTGGGTGACTTTGAGCCTTCTAATGGCGCCCATAGTAAGCGACCTTGTTTCAGTGCCATATGTCATCACGCGTATTTCACTTGATGGTAAATTGTTTTCGTAGCGTAGGACACTTGCAACTCTGATACACTAATAAAATCAAAGCTTAAACTCTAAACCTTAACCTTCAACTTGAAATGAATTGGTTCCACAGCTACCTCGTAAAGTACTCCTACCACAATGCCGAGCAAGACGACCTGTGGGCAGAGCTGACAGCTGTCAACCAACAATCCGGCGGACTGACTCGCAACGTCACCGTTAAGACTATCATGGACACTTGGACTAAGCAGACCGGATATCCGCTAATCACTGTTAATAGGGACTACAGTGACAACACGCTCTCTATCACGCAGGTTTGACTCAAGTTACTGACGCTCTAGCACAGCTTTCTGCAAAGTCAATATTATGTGTCAAATAAAATTCCACTTGGCCAGATTCGTGTGCAACGACACTTCATAGTTATCACCATTCTTTCAGCTTTTTTCCCGGCTAAAGGAGTCCGAGGTCCGCTTTGGTAACTAATCCCAAGATTTGGCGTAGGCTCTAGTTTTACGAAAGCGACTTCCATCTGACCTTATAAACCCAGAAGAAAACGAGACCTTATGGCAGAATAGATAATAGTACAAGACTACACACATTATTGTAGTTATCAGAGGCGTCTTTACCTATGGTGCACGTTGCACACGGGCGCTGCACCACTAGGGGGCGCCGAGCGCCGCCCGCTACCATTCTATTTTGACCGCGCGCTTACTAGGGGGCGCTAGAGTAATGTATGCACACGGGAGCTACATGGGCTAGAGACGCCTATGGTAGTTATCAGCGCATACATTGTACGCCACATTACTCACCAAAAAATTTCTCATACAGAAACGCTACCTAGCCGTGGGCAACAAGGTTATGTCCACCACCCCGGAACCCTCCTGGTGGGTGCCCCTGAACGTGCTCTGTCAGAAGGAAGTGGGTCAGAAACCGGAGCCGGTAGAATGGCTAGCTGCTGACGAAGGCCTGCTGACAGCTCACCGGTACAAACACGGGTCCACTCCTAGTGAATGGGTGCTGTTTAACGCCGAGATGATTGGTGAGTGGTCCTACATAATCTACTCCTTATCATTGAAATGCTACCGCATACCTAGCATAGACAGTGAAAGGCAGCTAGAGACATTAAGATAAATATTGAAAATTTGAATGTACTCCCTATGTTGAGACAAAGCAAAAGTTTTCTTCAATGCTTAATTTTTTTGAGTGGTTAAATCGTAGTTCCACATATAATAATGCATAAAAAAATTCGCAGCACACAAATCCTCTCATTCGTAAAACTTAACAAACAAGCTATAAAATAACATGTGTTTTGTGCCTTCCTCGCAAACAAGTCACAAATAAACTTGAAAGAATGTTAACAGCATTGGGGGTAGACTGGGTTGGGTGGACTTCTATGATACATGGAATAAATGTTTGCCAATTACATAACAGTTCTGAATAGCATGTATGTAACATATGTGTAACACGCGCATTTCTTCCCCAGCCCCATACCGCGTCAATTACGACGCTAAGAACTGGCAACTCCTCGCCCAGACTGTGAACAGCGACGACTACTCGAGCATTCCAGTGCTCAGTCGAGTGCAGCTGCTGAGTGACTCGCTCGAGCTCGCCTGGACCAACGTACTGGAATACGACCATGCACTGAAGTAAGTCTGACCCACCAGTTTTGAAGCTAATTAGAACAGTTCCGGTAGAATCACCAAATCATCGCGAGGAAACCGGTCTAATCCCAATAAGGTCTAGTTTTCCCTCTGGGTTGGAAGGTCAGATGGCAGTCGCTTTCGTAAAACTAGTGCCTATGCCAAATCTTGGGATTAGGTTAGGTGTAAAAGCGGTCTCTGGGCCCCTTAAGGGCACTACCGAGAATAATACTAGGGGGATGATGGAGAATAGTTCCGGTAGAGTTAAATAGATGATATGTAATTCTTTACACCATAGAATATGAGCTACAGCTAGTAAAATTTTAGGTTAAGAATCGCTTTGGTAGAAGTAGTAGGCTAACAAGCATAATTGTTCGTAAAAGTCTTATCTAATATAAAAGACAAAATATTTCTCGATGATATAATATGAATGGACGAAACTGATGCGAGCTCCTTACAAACTACCCAAACACGTTCGAACAAAACGGCTGCCTGGCATCGTGTTGACAACCCGCCCCCACCCCGCATCATGGCAATGGCACCCATTCTGTGGGGTCATTTTGCGCCGCTACTCAGACTTCTATGGTTTTTTCATTCGCTGGATAAATGCATTCTTCTGGCAATGTGTCTTGATGTTGAATAAGTATTTAAGAATAATTATAAGATGTTGCTATCTTTTCACTCGGCTCCGCAACAGTAATGAATCAATCCATCTCCCTTGAATCTTCACAACTACTAGATGGATTATAATGATCTATATGAGTCCATCAATTCGTAAGAACCTGTATAAGAGTGTTTTTTTTATGTTTAACTTCACTTGTTTCCATCTTTACAGCATGGTCAAATACCTGAACCGCGAAACCGACTACCTGCCTCTCTCGACCGGGCTCCGCGGACTCGCCAAGATCGAGAACGTGATCAAGCGGACCCCAGAGTTCGGGGCCTACCAGAAGTTCATGCGAGGCCTAGTGGCTGCGGCATACATGAGAGCTGGCGGGCTGTCCAAGAAGACCATTGTTGATGCGGACCAGCTTAACAGCGTTAAGATGCAGGTCAGTTGATGACGTTAATTGACATTTCTTGGCTGCGATAGTGATCACTGATCAGCGAGGGCGCAAGCCTGGAGGGCTAGGGTTCATATTAGATAGATTTTTGGGGGATGACAGGGTTCTTTGGTAATTCTATTTACTCAAAACTCCACAGCAGCCACCATCTGTGCTCCCATGCGAAGTACCTCAGGATCTTATAGAATACCCCATATCCTCTCTTTTGCTCAATGACGTATAGTTTCATAACGCTTGCTTTCTCCAGGTGATGACCAGCTCCTGGGCATGTCGGATGAAGGTCCCCGGTTGCGAGGAGAACGCCATCGAGCTGTTCCAGCGCTGGATGCTGTCGGACACGCCTGATGAAGACAACCCGTGGGTCTTATGATGACGACCGCTTTAGCCTAGTTGGTAGTGACCCTGCCTACGAAGCAAGAGGGGTTGTCTATTGTTTGCCCGACATTCACATACTATAATAATCATTTGCCCGAACTTCGCTTGCCCGAATTTCATTTGCCCGAATGTTTCGTTTACCATAATAGTTAATTGACATACTCTTGTTTACCCGAATATTGGATGTCATAATGATACGAATGCCATACGTATTGTTTTCCAGATTATTGTTTGCAATAATATTATTTAATAGAATATTTAAACGCCATACTAAACATGCATTCGGATTCATCTTTGTTAATTTGTTAGTTTTCCGCTATTTTATAAAAAAAAATAACCTCGAAGACGAAAGCGGGAGCTAAGCTCCCGCTTCCGTCTTCTAACCTATCCGCGATCCGAGTCGGTTTTGCCAGTGCCACTAAGCCCCTGTTCCCTACTGCCTATGATACACCAATATCTTGGCATTGGGTAATCTCAGAGAAAAGTTTATTTTTACTTAGTGGCAAAACCGACCCGGATCGTAGATAGGTTCGAGGTATATTTTTTTTCAATTTAGACATTGCAGTACGTACCCACATTATTACATATGAATATTATGGATGTTGAGATGGATGGCAAATGACATTATGGCATGTGATCGTTATGGATTACAAAGATTATGGAAAATGAGATTATTGATATTGATATTATGGAAAACAAAGATTCTGGCATATAATTAATATGGTAAACAATGAGTATGGCATACAAAATTATAGAAAACAACTTTATGGCAGTTGAATATTATGGCAGATAAAATTCGGGCAAATGAAATTCTGGCAAGCAAGAGTATACCAGCAAGAGGTCCTGGGTTCGAATCCCGGTAAGGGCATTTATTTGTGTGATGAGCACGAATATTTGTTTCTAAGTCATGGATGTTTTCTATGTATTTAAGTATTTATTTATCTATATAAGTATGTTTATCGTCGACTAGTACCCATAGTACAAGCTTTGCTTAGTTTGGGACCAGGTCGATTTGTGTAAGATTGTCCCCTAATATTTATTTATTATTTTATTTTTATTTATGATTTGCTAACTTTTTCCACGTAGTTGCACCAACTTTTATGTAAAGTTTTGACGAACTCCTGTGGGATGCCTTATTTTAGTTTAAAGTAACTTCAGTTTTATAATGTTTTATGTTATTTTAATTCACGTTTTTTTTTCGTCTTCCTGTAAATTGAGCTAGAGTATTTTATATTGTAATTTCATAGTATGAAATTTAACCTGATCTAATCTTTTGACAGGATCCCACTAGACCTGCGCCGCACGGTGTACTGCGTGGCCGTGTCCCGCGGCAGCGTGGTGGAGTGGCGGTTCCTGCTCGAGCGCAAGCGGCGCGCCAACGTCGCCGGCATCACGGACGACATCCTGGCCGCGCTGTCGTGCACCAGGGAGATCTGGATACTGAACATGTGAGTCTCCTCTCTCTCTACATCATGTACTGCGTGGCCGTGTCCCGCGGCAGCGTGGTGGAGTGGCGGTTCCTGCTCGAGCGCAAGCGGCGCGCCAACGTCGCCGGCATCACGGACGACATCCTGGCCGCGCTGTCGTGCACCAGGGAGATCTGGATACTGAACATGTGAGTCTCCTCTCTCTCTACATCATGTACTGCGTGGCCGTGTCCCGCGGCAGCGTGGTGGAGTGGCGGTTCCTGCTCGAGCGCAAGCGGCGCGCCAACGTCGCCGGCATCACGGACGACATCCTGGCCGCGCTGTCGTGCACCAGGGAGATCTGGATACTGAACATGTGAGTCTCCTCTCTCTCTACATCATGTACTGCGTGGCCGTGTCCCGCGGCAGCGTGGTGGAGTGGCGGTTCCTGCTCGAGCGCAAGCGGCGCGCCAACGTCGCCGGCATCACGGACGACATCCTGGCCGCGCTGTCGTGCACCAGGGAGATCTGGATACTGAACATGTGAGTCTCCTCTCTCTCTACATCATGTACTGCGTGGCCGTGTCCCGCGGCAGCGTGGTGGAGTGGCGGTTCCTGCTCGAGCGCAAGCGGCGCGCCAACGTCGCCGGCATCACGGACGACATCCTGGCCGCGCTGTCGTGCACCAGGGAGATCTGGATACTGAACATGTGAGTCTCCTCTCTCTCTACATCATGTACTGCGTGGCCGTGTCCCGCGGCAGCGTGGTGGAATGGCGGTTCCTGCTCGAGCGCAAGCGGCGCGCCAACGTCGCCGGCATCACGGACGACATCCTGGCCGCGCTGTCGTGCACCAGGGAGATCTGGATACTGAACATGTGAGTCTCCTCTCTCTCTACATCATGTACTGCGTGGCCGTGTCCCGCGGCAGCGTGGTGGAGTGGCGGTTCCTGCTCGAGCGCAAGCGGCGCGCCAACGTCGCCGGCATCACGGACGACATCCTGGCCGCGCTGTCGTGCACCAGGGAGATCTGGATACTGAACATGTGAGTCTCCTCTCTCTCTACATCATGTACTGCGTGGCCGTGTCCCGCGGCAGCGTGGTGGAGTGGCGGTTCCTGCTCGAGCGCAAGCGGCGCGCCAACGTCGCCGGCATCACGGACGACATCCTGGCCGCGCTGTCGTGCACCAGGGAGATCTGGATACTGAACATGTGAGTCTCCTCTCTCTCTACATCATGTACTGCGTGGCCGTGTCCCGCGGCAGCGTGGTGGAGTGGCGGTTCCTGCTCGAGCGCAAGCGGCGCGCCAACGTCGCCGGCATCACGGACGACATCCTGGCCGCGCTGTCGTGCACCAGGGAGATCTGGATACTGAACATGTGAGTCTCCTCTCTCTCTACATCATGTACTGCGTGGCCGTGTCCCGCGGCAGCGTGGTGGAGTGGCGGTTCCTGCTCGAGCGCAAGCGGCGCGCCAACGTCGCCGGCATCACGGACGACATCCTGGCCGCGCTGTCGTGCACCAGGGAGATCTGTATACTGAACATGTGAGTCTCCTCTCTCTCTACATCATGTACTGCGTGGCCGTGTCCCGCGGCAGCGTGGTGGAGTGGCGGTTCCTGCTCGAGCGCAAGCGGCGCGCCAACGTCGCCGGCATCACGGACGACATCCTGGCCGCGCTGTCGTGCACCAGGGAGATCTGGATACTGAACATGTGAGTCTCCTCTCTCTCTACATCATGTACTGCGTGGCCGTGTCCCGCGGCAGCGTGGTGGAGTGGCGGTTCCTGCTCGAGCGCAAGCGGCGCGCCAACGTCGCCGGCATCACGGACGACATCCTGGCCGCGCTGTCGTGCACCAGGGAGATCTGGATACTGAACATGTGAGTCTCCTCTCTCTCTACATCATGTACTGCGTGGCCGTGTCCCGCGGCAGCGTGGTGGAGTGGCGGTTCCTGCTCGAGCGCAAGCGGCGCGCCAACGTCGCCGGCATCACGGACGACATCCTGGCCGCGCTGTCGTGCACCAGGGAGATCTGGATACTGAACATGTGAGTCTCCTCTCTCTCTACATCATGTACTGCGTGGCCGTGTCCCGCGGCAGCGTGGTGGAGTGGCGGTTCCTGCTCGAGCGCAAGCGGCGCGCCAACGTCGCCGGCATCACGGACGACATCCTGGCCGCGCTGTCGTGCACCAGGGAGATCTGGATACTGAACATGTGAGTCTCCTCTCTCTCTACATCATGTACTGCGTGGCCGTGTCCCGCGGCAGCGTGGTGGAGTGGCGGTTCCTGCTCGAGCGCAAGCGGCGCGCCAACGTCGCCGGCATCACGGACGACATCCTGGCCGCGCTGTCGTGCACCAGGGAGATCTGGATACTGAACATGTGAGTCTCCTCTCTCTCTACATCATGTACTGCGTGGCCGTGTCCCGCGGCAGCGTGGTGGAGTGGCGGTTCCTGCTCGAGCGCAAGCGGCGCGCCAACGTCGCCGGTATCACGGACGACATCCTGGCCGCGCTGTCGTGCACCAGGGAGATCTGGATACTGAACATGTGAGTCTCCTCTCTCTCTACATCATGTACTGCGTGGCCGTGTCCCGCGGCAGCGTGGTGGAGTGGCGGTTCCTGCTCGAGCGCAAGCGGCGCGCCAACGTCGCCGGCATCACGGACGACATCCTGGCCGCGCTGTCGTGCACCAGGGAGATCTGGATACTGAACATGTGAGTCTCCTCTCTCTCTACATCATGTACTGCGTGGCCGTGTCCCGCGGCAGCGTGGTGGAGTGGCGGTTCCTGCTCGAGCGCAAGCGGCGCGCCAACGTCGCCGGCATCACGGACGACATCCTGGCCGCGCTGTCGTGCACCAGGGAGATCTGTATACTGAACATGTGAGTCTCCTCTCTCTCTACATCATGTACTGCGTGGCCGTGTCCCGCGGCAGCGTGGTGGAGTGGCGGTTCCTGCTCGAGCGCAAGCGGCGCGCCAACGTCGCCGGCATCACGGACGACATCCTAGCCGCGCTGTCGTGCACCAGGGAGATCTGGATACTGAACATGTGAGTCTCCTCTCTCTCTACATCATGTACTGCGTGGCCGTGTCCCGCGGCAGCGTGGTGGAGTGGCGGTTCCTGCTCGAGCGCAAGCGGCGCGCCAACGTCGCCGGCATCACGGACGACATCCTGGCCGCGCTGTCGTGCACCAGGGAGATCTGGATACTGAACATGTGAGTCTCCTCTCTCTCTACATCATGTACTGCGTGGCCGTGTCCCGCGGCAGCGTGGTGGAGTGGCGGTTCCTGCTCGAGCGCAAGCGGCGCGCCAACGTCGCCGGCATCACGGACGACATCCTAGCCGCGCTGTCGTGCACCAGGGAGATCTGGATACTGAACATGTGAGTCTCCTCTCTCTCTACATCATGTACTGCGTGGCCGTGTCCCGCGGCAGCGTGGTGGAGTGGCGGTTCCTGCTCGAGCGCAAGCGGCGCGCCAACGTCGCCGGCATCACGGACGACATCCTGGCCGCGCTGTCGTGCACCAGGGAGATCTGGATACTGAACATGTGAGTCTCCTCTCTCTCTACATCATGTACTGCGTGGCCGTGTCCCGCGGCAGCGTGGTGGAGTGGCGGTTCCTGCTCGAGCGCAAGCGGCGCGCCAACGTCGCCGGCATCACGGACGACATCCTAGCCGCGCTGTCGTGCACCAGGGAGATCTGGATACTGAACATGTGAGTCTCCTCTCTCTCTACATCATGTACTGCGTGGCCGTGTCCCGCGGCAGCGTGGTGGAGTGGCGGTTCCTGCTCGAGCGCAAGCGGCGCGCCAACGTCGCCGGCATCACGGACGACATCCTGGCCGCGCTGTCGTGCACCAGGGAGATCTGGATACTGAACATGTGAGTCTCCTCTCTCTCTACATCATGTACTGCGTGGCCGTGTCCCGCGGCAGCGTGGTGGAGTGGCGGTTCCTGCTCGAGCGCAAGCGGCGCGCCAACGTCGCCGGCATCACGGACGACATCCTAGCCGCGCTGTCGTGCACCAGGGAGATCTGGATACTGAACATGTGAGTCTCCTCTCTCTCTACATCATGTACTGCGTGGCCGTGTCCCGCGGCAGCGTGGTGGAGTGGCGGTTCCTGCTCGAGCGCAAGCGGCGCGCCAACGTCGCCGGCATCACGGACGACATCCTGGCCGCGCTGTCGTGCACCAGGGAGATCTGGATACTGAACATGTGAGTCTCCTCTCTCTCTACATCTGCATCATGACTGATGATCGTGGTCGGTGATTTTCGCGGACGAATATGCTTTCTCCTAAACTTATAGAATTTTGGAGACAGGTATATACCGCTCCAAGCTTTTGAGGGATCATGCTAAATGGGGGAATGAATCATTTGTTATAGCGAGATAAACGAAAGAAGTAATGAGTTCCAGTTATCTTATTTTTATAGTAATTTGGTACCTAGGTATATCATGAATTTCCCCATTATGTTACACCTTATCAAAGGACAGAGCAAACATACAGATGATACACGTTAGTCTCCCTGAATCTCAATCAACCAGTCAGTACGCAAATTTGTATAGTTTATTTGGAATTTGGCAGGTATTTGGAGTGGGCAATCACGGACGATTCCGACGTGCGGCGTCAGGACGCCATCAGCGTTATCAGCTCAGTCACTCGCTCCACCGTCGGCTTCTACGTGGCCAGGGAGTTCATCTACAACCGCATCGCTGACATCGCTCGCAGGTTGGTACTCATCATCATTATCATCAACTTCAGCAAGCACGAAGATCGAGCACGATGTGACGAAGATCAAACAGATGATAGCTGTTTGATCTTCGTCACACTGTAGGCTTCTACAGTCGCCAGTTAGTACTCGTTATCATCATTATCATCAACATCTGCTATCATTACTTCGGTCTTCGTACTGTAGGCTTCTATGTGGTTAGGGAGTTCATCTATAACCGCGTCGCTGACATCGGTCGCAGGTTACTCATCATCATTATCGTCAACTTCAGCAATCAGCTATCATCAGTTTGATCTTCGTTACACTGTAGGCTTCTATGTGATTGGGGAATTTATTTCGATCGCATCGTGCATCGTTGAAATCAGTCGCCAATATTACTCGTTATCATCATTATCATTAACATCTGCCATCATTACTTCGGTCTTAGTTATACTGTAGGCTTACGAGTATATGTGGCTAGGGAATTCATCTACAATTGCATCGCTGAAATCAGTCACTGGTTAGTACCTACTCGTTATCATTATCATCAACATCTGCCATCATTACTTCGGTCTTCAAGACACTGAAGGCTTCTATGTGGTTAGGGAATTTATTTACAATTACATCATCGTTGACATCAGTCGCACGACCCGTAAAACCCGTTTTAATATAGCTATAGTAATTTAAAAGTAGTACTCGTACTTTCCCATACATTAAATAAATATATATATCACCTTATCTATGCTACAAATACCGATATAGCCCTCCGAATCGCTAAACTAAGTGGCAGTGGGTGGGGCACATTGCACGTAGAACTGATGGCCGTTGGGGCGGAAAGGTTCTCGTGTGGCGACCAAGTACCGGAAGGCGCAGCGTGGGTAGGCCCCCCACAATGTGGACTGATGACCTGGTAAAGGTCGCGGGAGTCCGCTGGATGCGGGTGGCGCAGGACCGGTCATTGTGACACTTTGGGGGAGGGCTATGTCCAGCAGTGGACGGCTTTCGGCTGATTTGATGATGATGATGATGCTACAAATATAATTTATGAATATCGTTTGAGCAAGAAGGTTCAAATTGTAATGGCCATCTACATACAAGATTTGGTATACTAAGTTGAACATGGTTCCACAGGTTCACCGGCTCAGAGACGAGGATCGGGAGGATCATCAAGACCCTGCTGGAGCAGTTCACGACAGATAAGCAGTTGGAAGAGGTCAGTTTTTATACTAGTTTCCCCCGCGGCATTACGCACGAGCTCAGGGCAGGCGGAGACGCGGGATATGTCTGCATCTAGGGATGCGATATGTATCCCTAGATGTATGTACATCCTGAGGGTCCCATTTTTTTATTCTAAGTGGGTGGCAAATTTGTGTGCAGTTTACTTGGTGGTCAGCAGGCAGCGTTTGGATGCTCTTAAAGTATCGGAATCGCATTGTGGACAACTTAGTGATGTTAGGGTTCGTTGTTTTGACAGCTATCAATACCACGCATCGTTGGAAGCACAGTCCACAGTGTTCGACATAACTAACGATTACTAACGATAGGGCCGGCCTTAACCATGTAGCGCCATACACCTCGTAGCGCAGCGTCATACACCTCGTAGCGTAGCGCCATACACCGTGTACGGTAGCGCCATACACCTAGTAGCGTCATATACCTCGTAGCGTAGCACCATACAGCTTTTATAGTAGCGCCATACACCTCGTAGAGTAGCGTCATACACCTCGTAGCGTAACGCCATACACCTCGTAGCGTAGCGCCATACTCATCGTAGCGTAGCGCCATACTCCTTGTAGCGTAGCGCCATACACCTTGTAGCGTAGCGCCATACACCTCGTAGCGCAGCGCCATTACACCTCGGCGCTCCGGGCGACCACCCCGGCCGCCCCACTGTAAAGCCGGCCCTGACCAACGATTTGAAGCATCCAAACCTATGTAATTAGTCAATTCAATGCTCAATTGTTCCTTTCAGTTCCAAACCTGGGCCGAACAGAACAGCAAATATCTGGAAGGTGCCAAGTTAGCTGTGAAACAAGCCATCGAAAAGGCCCGCGTCAACATCGACTGGGTCAAGAAGAACAAAAACAACGTCATTGAGTTGATGCGCAAGAATTCCGCGTAAGCTATTTGGAGGTTATGTTGCCACTATGACGAACTGACTCGACGTTTAATGTAGTTTCGTGTAGTTGGCTGATTTAGTTCCATTTGATTTTCTACTAGAATCTGACCAGTGGTTCGTTTTACGAAGCAAGACTTACAAAACTTAGATTTATAAAGGGAAACCCAAAAAAAACCGTAGAGTAGGTACTTATTAAATTATTCAGAAAATTTTAAAACTAGTTTGAACGCCATTTTCCGCTAAACGAGAATTTGGACGTTTTATGTATATCCTGAAAAAATTAAAAGTTCCTTCAACGGAACATGGTTTGCTGAATTAAAATTCGTTAGAAATATACTTTCGGACTAATGAATCTTCGGAATTATGTAGAACCCCTTATTTATAGAATTGTAACTTGAAGCTTCGTGGAACGTTAAACTGAGCGGGACTTGGGGCTTTCATTACAAGTTACAAGTCTAATCAGGCAACAGTAGCCAAAAGACCGTAGCAATAATATACGAGTATTTCGAAAATTTCCCAGCATATTGTTAGCAGACGTTACTGCTACAATGTTAATTTAATATTTAAAATATGCGGCCTGTTGTATTTATTAAGATTAGTAGATAATCATATGGTATAAACCATCATAGTTTACTTATACAATGTGTGCAGTAGTTGAATGCAAAAGAGACAACCCAAAATAAGGCATTCATCCGTAGCTACTCTTATAAGTCCGTCTCTGCGTAAAATTTGTTCACAGAGATTTTGGAGTTTTATTAGAATAAATAAGGTGGTAACTTACCATTACTTGACCATAATAGTATTCAAATCTAATTTGGTAATAATTGATGTTCTCTTATTTATTCTAATAACTAGTAATGAATAAAACCAGTGAACGTAGTTTAGAATACACGATTTGAGTGCTATCAAATGGTGCGACAAACGTATAATCTGTCGGCATCAAATAGTTAAGAGCGGCAAGCTCGTATTGGGATAGCAATCAACTCGTGTATGAAAGTTTGTTCTTTACAGTTGATTAAGTGAAATGTGACTAATAAGTGCTTTTAGAAATATTGTATTTAAGACTAGTATTGTGCCTAGCAGATATGACGGTATAGGTGTATTTTGGTACATAATTGTAGTTTGATCCAATTTCACGAAGCTACAAGCTACAATTTTAAAAGTTTGATCCGGCATACTGTCCAAAGGGCCAGTTGTAATTGCCCTGAGTGTAACCAATTTCGATTTTTAAAATTGTAACTTGTAGCTTCTTTAAATGGCCACTGTAGTGTTAAAAAATGTGTATAGCCTTCGCGCTTCAAGCAGGCGAGTACCGAGTGAAACGCGAGGACTATAACTATGTTGCTTTTAGGTAACTGGGGCCGTAGACAAGGTTACAATCGACAAGCGCTAACGCCAATAGAAAACTAATAAAATGTATGGGAATGACAGATGCCGACGAAACACTTTTCGTTGACACCTGTCATTCCCATACATTTTATTAGTTTTCTATTGGCGTTAGCGCTTGTCGATTGTAACCTTGTCTACGGCCCCTGGTACATAATACTTAGATCAAAGCGTAGATAGTTACTTAAACGAATGTAGTCACAGAGTTGAGCGAATTAGCAAATAAATACTGAATACATTTTTTTTTGTATTCTATCAGCGACCATAATGGAATGGAGAAGCGACGTCGATCCGAGATTCCCATGTTTATTAATTTAATTTATAGAATCCACAATATATCAATAACATATTGGTAGAATAAAATACAGTGATATCAAGAAACAAGTTACAATTTTATAATTCTAAATACTGTGTCAAGTGGCCAAGAACGACTGACCATTTACCCTGTCTAAATAGGCAGGTAAGATTTGTAAAATTGAAAACGTAGGCTACTACGTGAAGCAGGCTAGTATAATGGAATGAAAGTCCATGTTACTTAGTGTTATTTACCTAATTAGGACTAAGGATTTTTCTGACCTTATTTATTTTTTAATAATAAGGATTTTCATGCACATCCCTTGTATATCATACTTTGTAAACGAATTGTGAAAGAGAATCAACCGTCCATAGTAAAGTATTTTCTCTATCTGTATCTGTATAGTAAAACAAAGACTCAAAGTGAATTGCGTCTGTTTTTTGTAAGGATTCACAAATTGCATCATGATAATTGCCCTTTTTTGTACCTAAGGAGTTTCTAGAATGTCATATTGTACCTACCTACTTAAGTCTCTTAACCCTTAACACATTGAATACATGAGCTTTTTTGGTATCGAGTTTTTTCGTTACAAAAAAAATGCTGTTAGCTTAATACCTCAAATGGGTTGATTGACACAAATTTATAACTTGTGTCTCGCCAATCGTAGCAGTGGCAAGTAGTTTGTTATTAACTTATCTGCACCTATAAAGGATCTAAATAAAAAAGAGATTTTTTGACATTGTAGGAAAGATTTGACTGCAAGAGTTTTTATTGTGATTCAGAGAGAAATTGTTACCGGTTATATTTTTTTGTAATAAATTATGTCTCTATTGCTTTTTATAATGAACTGTCTGTATTTCTTTGTCGTCCCACGTTTTTATTTATTATTTTTGTATAAATGCAAAACACATTTTTTTATTATTGTACTTTCTTAGTCTTATTATGAACGTCCGTCCAGTATTGTAAAGCACTTGTTAAAAAGACAAATATAAATAAAATTTAATTATTTGTTATTTTTTTTACTCCTTCTGCTGCAAGAAGGATAACGGTGAGTGTGTTTTACCTTTTTGTTTAAATGCAGTTTTTCTTGATTAGGTATAGGTACAGAATTATTCAGCAGACAGGTGATCACTTTTCCGCCTCAATAATAATTGATCGCCATTTCAATGTAATAGTAGATATTTATGGACGAACAAACACGCTTCTTCTTTTAATTTTATTTCAAGAAAAAAAATACTTAAAACTCAAGTTATGGTCAGCCTATAACTTTTGACAGGTGTTGTGTGAGGAATGACCTACTTAACGCCCTGCGGTGTATGGTGACCAAACTGTGTGAAAAAATTGGGTCCATCTTGATTTAAAGAATATAAAAATTGAAACGAGGCTGGACTAGAAACTTTGATTACATTAATGGGCATTTTCATATAATTCTGTACCCAATTAGCGTGACCCGTCGAACAAAAATTGCCTCAGTGTTCGTTTTGTGACAAGTAAGTTTGTATGAAACTTTTTCTTTTGAATTTATAAATTGAATTGAAATTGAATTGAAAAATTGCTAATTGCTATGTATAACACAACACTATGCTGGTCCTATAAACAGATAATTTGAAATTTCAATGAGGCACACACGTTTTAGACACCCCGCCCGTCTCCCCGCATAATGGCAATGGCACCCATTCTGTGGGGCCATTTTGCGGCGCTACTCAGACTTGTATGATTCTTCTATTTTTCCGTTCGCTGTGTAACATTACATTATAATAATAATAAAGGTCAAGTCACGTATTAATTGTCACTTCGTTATAGATACGGCCGTACGGCCGCGGGTAAAGCAATCCTGAAGAAGAACCCCATACTGGCACTGACATTTGATACGTGAGTTTAACCGTTGTTATTAAATTAACTTAAACGCTACGGTAGTGTCAAGCGGCGGTCATGGGTTCCCGGCTCGTACTAAAGAGGTTTCCGGAATTTATTATGTGCGCAATAGTTACCGTTAGCTTTTCGGTAAAGGAAAACATCCTGAGTAGAAATGTGCCGACTATGGGTTTGGCCGACTAGCTGACTAGTCGGCCGTCTGGAAGGCCGACTAGTCGGCTAGGCTGATCGTGGACTTCGGCTAAGTTCGGGTGTAATCGGTCGCTTTGCCGTCGCGCTGTCTGCTCGTGACAGGTTTCGTACATTTTGCCGGTTTCGTACATGTTTCATTTCGTGAGCAAAATAAAATGTGATTCAACTATCGACTAAGGCAATTGATTTGTATAATTTCGAAAAGGAAAGCGTGTCGTTTTCCTGTGATCCATAAAGTGCCGACTAATCGGCACATTTTGCCGACTAGGCGCCGACTAAAAAATGAGGCGGGGTAGTCTGCTTTCCCGACTAGTCGGTACATCTCTAATCCTGAGGAAACCGGTCTAATTTCAAGAGGGCCTGGAAGGTCAGATAGCAGTCGCTTTCGTAAAACTAGTGCCTATTCCAAATCCTGGGGATGAGATGTCAAAGCGGACCCCGGGCTCCTTTAAGGCAAAACCAGAAATAGCTCTAGGAGGGTGATGGTTAGTTTACATTAACAAGTCTTACGGTTGAGATAATTAAATATGGCCGGCTTTTTATAAAACTGTCATGGGAATGTGAATCTTCCACCTTGGAAAGTAGAGTTGCTTTTTAAATGGAGTACTTTGATGCAATAGGGGTGTAGACGCTAAATAAAATAAATAATTTTGTCTTTTTTCCCGAAAAAGGATTAAAAATGTAGTCAAATGGAGAAAAAAACGCAAGAGGTTAAATAATCACGAAGTTGTAAGTGTCCAAAGTTGTAAGAAGCGGTATGCTCTGTCCCTTTTTCACAAAACGCAACTTCATATGAAACGATGATGACATTCGCAGCTTGTGACGTCATTAAGGCGCCGCCATCGACGCGGCCAGCCGCACGCGCGGCTCGCTATGCGGCATCCTCGCATATTGTGACGTCACACACTGTTTGCGTTTCCTCTCTCTAACAAGCAATATGAAAACGGTTGTAGCTTCGTAATTCTTTGAGATATCTGAATGGGATTTTTGTCACTGGGCATATTTTTTTGTCTTCTTTCTTTTGGTGTAATAATAATTTTCGAGTCTACAACCCTGTTTTTTACCTCGCCCTAATCGCTTAATACCTCTTTTCAGGGATGAATGCTTATTAGAGTGGTGGAAGAACTTCCTAAGAAACGACAGCGGCGCCGCCCAGGTTTTGATACGGACTGTAATCATGTGTATTGCTGTAATTTTGATCCTATGACGTGTGAAATAAGAACTAGATTCCAATGTGTCAATTGAGTTCCAACTAACACGTTCGCAACCAAGAACCCGCCTGGTAGGCTCGTAATGATAGCTCACATGCCGGCTCGACCCGCTAGGCGGGTAGTAGTATGAACCTACACGCCTAGCGAGTTCTGTCGGTTTCTGGTGTATTGTTCCATTGCTAAGTGAGAGCAGAGCGCGATCACGACTGACAGAACCAAGGCGTGACTCGTCCAGGTCACGCAATCGTTTTAGTAACAAAGAACGCAATGTTGCTGAAAAATTTGGCATCAGTCGTGATGGCGAACAGCGGCAGCATAGGGCAAGCAGCCATAATTTCTCTGCCGAAGATGTAGCAAAAATAGTAAATTCTATTAAGAACAACACATCATCTCATCCACCCGCTTGCACCACTCTAAACAAAACTGTAGATCATAAGAATATACTTCCAAATTTTGATCCTTCCTCAAAGAATCAAAGAATTGTCGTTTGGCTAAAAAAGGTAAACGAGTGTGCAGCTGTGTACGGATGGGATGATAAAACTACGATTCATTTTGCAATGCAGAAACTCCAAGGTTTGGCCAAAGTGTGGTATGAAAGTTTAGACACTATATTATTTTCGTGGGCTGAATGGCAAGAAAAGCTTATCAATGCTTTCCCATGTGAAGAAAATTATGGCCAAATCTTGGAGGAGATGCTAAAAAGAAAGAGCAAATTTAACGAACCAATAGAAGTGTATTACTATGAAAAATTGGCTCTTTTACATCAGTGTGGCTTAAGTGGTAAAAAAGCCGTCGATTGTATAATTCATGGTATTACCGACAGAACCACGAAATCAAGCGCTGTGGCCGTGCGATGTTCTAGTCCAGATCAGTTATTGCAATTCTTAATCAGTAATAAAGATTCTAATAATCAAGATCGAGTTAATGTCATGAAAAACAAACATTGGACTGTAGCGATTAGCTAAGCTAAAAGGGCGTTAACCTAACTAAGCCTTTATGGGAGAAATTTGCTGTTGTTCACGTTAATCCCCTAGCCTGAACCCCCAGGGGAATAAACGGTTAGGTTGTTAGGTGATCTGCGAGCCGAGCGAGCGAAGCGAGCGTGACGCGGCAGCGTCTGGCGGAGCGCAATAACCGAACATTATGGAACTCGTTTATATCGCAGCTCCATACAAACTAGGGAATGATTTCGGGGATAAAAACTATCCTATGTCACTCTCCATCCCTTCAACTATCTCAACTTAAAAAATCACGTCAACTCGTCGCTCCGTTCTGCCGTGAAAGACGGACAAACAAACAAACACACACATACACTTTCCCATTTACAATATTAGTATGGATTTGCCGATAATTCCCCTGGGTGATCAAGGTCAGGTGATTAACGTGGATAACGTGCTAAATTTTGCCCTAATGTTTCACTGGATCTAACGCATTCCTCTTCAAAACGGGGTTTCTTCAAATATCATCAAATATATGTCATAAGGTTAGGTTAGGTGTGGTTTGCAAAAGTCCTACAAAGTCTACTATTTTAGACAAAAATAGATTAGGACTAATGAAACATTAGTTCAAATGAAGCATTTAGGGCTAAAGTAGTTAGTTTTAACAAGGGAGAACCTTGTATGGAATACAAACATGCGTGTATGCAGGTGATTGCGCGTCTTATGCCGCGTGTACCGCGTCGCACAACGCTGCGCTTTCTCATAAATGATACCTTGATATTTTGACATATCCGGGTGACCAACAAATTCTTGGCCAGTAGTTAGCCTGGTTAATCGGTAGTAGTTAAAAAATTCCGTTGTGACACAAAAAATAACCATAGAATTTTATGGCTAATTTTTGTTTCACAACGGAACTTTTTAACTACTACCGATTAATAATGGCCAAGAATTTGGTCCTCACCCATCCACCATTTTCACCGAAACTGGAATACGGGAAAAGTTTTTATTCGTATCGTATTTATGTAAATAAAATACTTTTTATCAATACATCATTTATTTCAATAAAAGTTCAAAAATACTCTCAACTCGAAAACAATAATACTTCGTCTTCTTACAAAAATGGCACCAAAGGTAACTCGTGTTTTTAAAATGTCGACAAATTTGGAAATATTTCTCTATCTACTGGTATTTGGGTCAATCAACTATTTCTTGTTCGTCCGGTTAGCCAGGCGACAAAATTAGTTTCTTAGAAAAAAAAAGACTTCTAATATTCCAAGAATGGGTCTAACATGACAAGAATACCAGACATTTGTTGAATTAAGCACAGAAAGTGACCCAGGAGACGGGAACCATGGCAACTAGGGACAGAAAAAAGTTGATTCACCCATTTATTAATCAACTATATGACACAATCTTATTTGTCTGTATGTCCTTATGTCCTAAACAGAGCTCTTAAAACATTATTAGTAACAAGTTCCTAGGATGCACTTAAATAAAGAGACCTATATTTGTCTTATCAACCCCTAAAATCAATAGAGTCGGCAAACTACTCTGGTATCGTAGGCATCCATAGGCTACAGCGACTTCTTACCGTCATGGTTAAAAAAAGGGTTTTAGGTACAAAAGTCACATATCACAAACTTTGACTTGTGCCTTTATTCCTTTACTCACTTGAGATTATATCAGTTGGGCGAATTTCATCATTATAGTCATTATAGCTTTATAGCCCATTCAAAAAGGAACTCTATCGTCCAATGGAGAAGATTGTAATTCCAATGACAGTCTTATAAAAAGTCTGCCACATAAAATTATCCCAACCACACTAACAAAGCTTTAGTCCTACTGTAACATTACATTTAAAACGTAACTATACTTATAAATAACGTATACTTAACAATAACATCTAATTCATATAATAGAGTATTCAGATCAATATCACTTATGAATAGTTAAGTCTCATTTTATCGCAATTGTTAGGAAATATTTTTATAAAACCCCGACAGTCATTTTATTTTTCACTGTTGCTATTCAGAAAAGCCGTTGTTGACCTCAAATGACGGGTTTCACTTTTCTTTTTAGGGGTGAAAAGCAGTATGTGCCTCTCGGTAGCGAAAAAAATCCCACCTTGGGCGTAAAGACTTGAATCCCTCGTTATGCTCAAGATTCAATTAGAATCCCTCGCTACGCGCAATATTCTATCGTTCGCTTTTAGGATTTAATATACCGACCTCGCTGTAAATATTCAATTTTGCTCACTTGCGGCACAATTTACTACTTTCGAACGAATGCTCTACGCTATAGGAATACCGAGTTTACGTGTGTGAGTGAGCGAGAGGCACTGATATCGAGATCATATTGTTGGTTGTGAAATTGAGAACGTTATTTTTTTTACTATGACGGCGACAAACAAATGTTCGGCCGTACATAGACAGAACCACCGCAGCCCATGGAAGCTTGCGATTCCAGAAGAACTAGCTGTTCATACCTCACTCTCAACAACACATGCCCGGAAGCATCATATAGCATCATAGTATATTTCTATAAAGAAAGTATATGAACAAAAATGTTGAATCAAATAAGTAATTTGACGGATAGAATTATTGTCGGGGCCGACGATTTCTATGGTTGGTCTATTTCAGAAAAATATGTGAGACTTGAATATTTCTAGTAAATAGTAAATAATTATTATAAATAGTAAAATATGTAACAATAAAATTGTCGTTCATAGTCATTACAATTTAATATTTTAGCCTATATACTATCCTACTTTTAAAATAATAAAAGTAGATATAAAATGCAAGCTAAATTGAGCCTTATGGCGAAGCGTTAGCGTACAGAATGTTTTAAAAAGCCCTCGTACGGCCAAATGCGTAAAATTTATCAAAAATGTCTTTATAGTCCAAAATATTTAATACTAATACAAAAATGTCATGTCTTGTGAAATTGGAATAAATATTTATTCAAATGGCAACATTTTTATTAATTGGCAGTATTTCCATGAAAGCTAGCGTGAATTGAATGGATCAAATAAATGATAATGTTTCTTGGTCAGTCAACTATTTCTTGTTATTCTTCTGTCCCGTAAGCCAGGAGACAACATGACAGTTTCTTAGAAAAAGAGTTCTTAGAAAATGGACTTGTACAAAATATCAACAAACCCTACATTTGGTGAATTTACACCCTTTATCATGATTTTAACCGTTTGAACGCCAAGAACCCCTTTTATGATTACCGCTTTCAAAGCAACCTTTAATCTTTCAAATAAGGTTTGTTTTTGCTCCCTAGTGACGTGATGTTGGCGTAACAATGTTTGGATGTTATAATTGGCGACGAAAAGGGTAAAAAGTAATGTCAGAAAAAGTTGATTCACCCATCTGTCAATATATGTGTTATGTAACATGTATAACAAATTAAACGTGAATTAATAAAATAAAAAATACATATACGGGTTTGTGTTTATAAAATAGTTGTATCTACAAGTTGATATGAATAAAGGCGTGAATGTATGTATGTATGTATGATATGACAACATGCTCTCGCAATGATAACAACTCATTTAGTTCCTTCATTCCACAGTAGCTTCCATGAATTCACTATTCCTACCAACAGTATATATAAAAAGCAAATATGTATATACATATTTTAGTATAAATCTAGATGTCATAGTTGAGATTGTGACGAATACATGACAAATCAATGTACTTACAGATATGTACTAATAATTGACAATCTGTCACCGGAAGACTATAGTCTAGGAGGTTACTCGGCGACACTTTGCAGCTACACAAACGCGATTACAGCCAGTATTATCACGATACCTCATATCACAATACGTAAACATGCGTATTGACGTTACTGAAGCAATACCATCCTCCCCCAAAGAGTGCCAATGACCGGTCCTGCGCCCGCATCCAGCGGACTCCCGCGACCTTTCCCAGGTCATTAGTCCACCTTGTCGGGTCTACCCACGCTGTGCTAAACATTTTTTTTAATATCGCGATAATATTGCTATCAAGATCTTGCAATAATGTATAATTGTATTTGTATGGCCTATTATCGCGATACAGTCCCGCGTTGGTGACCACTGCAAAAAGTCGTGTGTTACCGTTTTTAGGACGGTTAGCATCAACTTTCACGGAACGGTAAACAAGATGGCGTAGACAGCTGTCATCCCATAGACAACTGTCAAACTTCACATGAAACAGGGTTTTAATGGACGTAACTTACGATTACCAGCGTTGATACAACCAGCCCTTAGTTTAATTACTAGGTCGAGCACTTGAATACCTGAAACAGAAAATATGCATATTAGGAAGGGCCAAACGAAATCCTAACAAGTTTTGTTTCCTAAACTATTTCTGTTAACACTACGATAATACTATTACCCCTGCTGCTCTAACACTTCTACCATGGCCTCCCAACTCGAACAACGTATAATTATTACTAAACAGTACTCATAGATGGCGACACAGGTACCGAGCGAAACATTTGAACCAGTAATCGTAAAGTTAAAATGATTTTTACACCTTAATAAAGTCAACATACCTTAATTATATCACAAACATCATTCCGTGCATAAAATAAAGGTACATTTTATAAGTTTAGTAAATGCAATAAAATTGATACTAATTCCATGTAAGTCGTACTAAAACGTGTGAGCTTTCAAGCTTGCTACGTATTGGGTACTGTCACTAGATGGCGTCATCACGGCTCGCGAAAGTTCTATGGAATCACAGGCTCCAAGCGTTTGGTTATGTATATTTTTATGTGATGTGTAATATTGTCTCGAAAATACTACTTTTATATCAAAAAAATCAAAAATAGTCTATTTGTTACCCAGGAAGCCAATGCCATCTGGTGATCTCAATGTATTACTAAAACTATTAAGGCTGACAGCGTCATAGCCGTGGTAGCTCGGATACGGCATCTACTGGTGGAGCTACGGGACTAAAATTGTATACAGAATTGCCTACATTAGGACGGTACGCTTTTGCTCTATGAGATTGGGTATCTGTACTTGTTTTCTTTGATCTGTGCTTCTACTGTGACTGTTGCTGTTGAGAACTGCCCTTTTACAAACTTTATATTAACTTGACCTGTTCATATGTATGTAAGGTAAGTTGTCCGTCAAAATTTGCAATCTATTTTTCAGTTACTTGCCGTTATCCGATTGAGCTGAAATTTAGGATATTTGTATACTTTGGATGACTATTCAATATTTTGGTACCACCGAGCTGATCTGATGGTGGAGACAGAAAGTGGCCATGGGAATTCAGTATTTAACCGCCGTTGAGTTTGGGCTCGTTAAAATCGTCTCAATGAGAAGTTGATGACGGTATACTGAGAAGAACAGTCGGCAATAAAAGCTTGTAACAAAAATGTTGTTTTTGACAGATACTCATTTTAGCAAAAACACGGCGCGAACACGTTCCATTGTATGACGAGGGTCATTTCCAAACGAATATAATACAATGTGTGACAAGGTAGCCAAACAATATATTTACCGCGAGAGCGGTAATATTGAATCTTGAGTGGAAGATGCTACAAAAAACAGAATTTAGAGCGTAACGAGGATTTCAAGTGAGGCACATACTGCTTTATTAAGGGCAAAAACGGGACCCTATTACTAAGACTCTGCTGTCCGTCCGTCGGTCTGTCTGTCCGTCTGTCACCACCGTAATAGTTAGACAGTTGACATTTTCACAGATTATGTATTTCTGTTGTCGCTATAACAACGAATACTGAAAAACAAAATAATTGAAGGGGAGATAAAAATACAAAAAAATCCCTGGGCTTAGTAGTAAACTATGAACTCACTCGTCACGCCTGCTCCCCGAGCCCGACTAGGCTGGGCCGGTGCACGCTCCTGCGTTTCCTGAGCGTGCCCAGGATCGAGAGCATCTCCTTCACCGCCTCGGGCTGCTCCTGCCTGGGCTTCTTCTCGAGGAAGCTCTGCTCGCGCCGGCGCAGGGTGAAGTTGCCGCCTTTTATTTGGTCCACTATTGAGTCTATGGCTGGTCCTCCTGGAAAATATAGAGATATACAGTTTTTTACAAATTTAATTTAACTTGCCCTGTTAGTATGTATGTTAGTATGGGACAAATCTTGCAAGTTAAATTTGCCCACTTCCCGGTGACCGATTGAGCTGAAATTTTGGGTATAAGTATAGTTTGGATGACAATTCAATATTATGGTACCATTGAGCTGATTTGATGATGGAGACAGAAGGTGGCTATGGGAATTCAGTACTTAATCGACGTAACCCCGTTGAGTTTGGGTTCGTTAGAATCGTCTCAACGAGTAGTTGATGATGGTATACAGAAAGATACAAAGAACAAAAGCTTGTACCAAAAATGAAATTTTTGACAGAAACTTGTTTAAAGAATAACAGCAGTTGAAATTTGCATGTGAGAAAATATTTTGATAGATTAAAACATGTCATACCTCCATTCTGCTTGCTCTTCCTCAACGTCCCCTGCTTGTTTGCCAGCATGTTCGCCATGTCACTGCCCTCGGTCGGCGAGAACACCGCCGGCGGGGGCGGGGGCGGGGGCGGGGGTGGGGGCGGGGCCATGGGCGGGAGCGGGGGCGGGGGCGGGGGCGGGAGAGTTGGGGGAGGCGGGGGTGAGAACACCGGCGCCGGGGTGGCGGGGGGAGCCGGGGGAGGGGGAGGGGGAGGTACAGATGGCGCTGAAACTACAAAATATTACATTACTACAGAGGCCGAGAAGTAAGGGGTTGCCGGCCGAGTACATATTGACGGCCGAACGTAGCGCGTTTATGATTATTTCACGCCGAGGTATGTATAGGGCTTTTCTCAAATATGCATTGAAATATTAAAACAAATTTAAAGTTTTTTAATGGCTGAACGAGTGAGTGAAAGTGAATTAAATTAAGTACTCTATAATAATAATAAACACTCTCAACGCGCCTGCAATGTGAGTATAAGGGTTTACCCTTGTTTTACCGACAAACGTTCGTCGACTGAATGTCGAATGCTGAATTTTTAATTTCATCGAAAGCATTTTTTTCCAGAGAATACAGTTCTCAGGATTTTACAATGTACCTAATGGGTTCAACACAATTACCTTTTACTTATAACCAAAAACTTAACGATTTCTGAAAACAAAAAGTTCTATAGCCATAATTAGTACGGCAGAGGGCGCATCAGAGATGTACCGTTCCCACATTTTACGGCCCCACGCAGCGAGCGTTTAATAACAGTATAATAATAAAACAAACTATATTCTTGTGAATTCAAATTGACACTTACCAGGCACCTCTTCCCTCTTTTCATCTTTCTTCTCCGTTCCACTTTCAAAGTAGCTGATCCTAGACATTAAAGTCCCTCTCTTCTGCGGCGATCTCCTCTCCTCAGCCAACCTCCGTTCTTCCAATCTTCTCTCTTCCGCCAACTTGCGTTCTTCTGTCAACTTCCTTTCTGCTAACTCTGCCCGTTCTATAGCGTTACGCGCGTCTTCTTCTGCCAGTTTAATCTTCTCCTCCCACAGGAGTATGTCCGTGTCTTCATGTTTTTCTGCCAGCTTTAACTGAGAAAAAAAACAACTGTTGATACGATGCTTCAATATATTCAACTGGGTTTTGCCCAGGACTTCGTTCAAGTTGGCTTCGTTTTGTTGGACTTATACTGGGATAAAAAGTATCATATATGCCAATCAAGGCGATACTCTTTCTATACTAAAATTCATCTTAATCCATTCAGCCGTGTTTGCAAGATTTAATAGGTAACAAAAAGGTATTTATAATATTATAGAAGGATTACTTTTTGAAGTACCTTTTAAATCAATAGAATTTACCCTAATTTTCACCAAGTTACTGGAAAAATAGGGTTCAGATATTTTATTCAATAAAATATGAACAAAGTAATACATCTTTTAATGTGTCATAAAAGGGCTATATTTCTATGAAATACAATCGGAACGAGGATATACGACGATAAGGAAACCATGAACTGCAGCGGAAAACCAGTTAATTATAAAAATAACTTACATTTAATTTTCACACATGCATGCCTTTATTCCCAAAAGGGGTAGGCAGAGCACATGAAACGTAGGTTCGAGTGCCACAAAAATACATACAATACTGTACGGCAATCTGACTGACATGACACGTTTTTCAGTGGAACAATGTAATTTTATCCTCATCCAAATACAATAGTCACAATAGATATCGATGAGTGGACTTCGTGAAACGGACCACAAAAGAAATACCTAAATTTATTTTTTTTACTTTCGAGTATCGACGCGTTTCAATGTAAATTTGTTAACTAGTTAACTGTTTAACTTCAATTAATTGTACCTAATATTTAATTTGTAATAAGGTAATTGTATGTTTAAAAAAATATTTAATAATTACAATGTATTTCTATTTCTTTCGACTTATAATGTACAATACAATACAAATGCACATTTCACACAAACAAAGCAGTTAGAATATACTTGATCCATTATAAATAAATGAGTATGAGTATGTGTATACGGTACGTGACCACGTACCGGAAGGCGCAACGTGGGTAGGCCCCACAAGGTAGACTGATGACCTGGTAAAGGTCGCGGGAGTCCGTTGGATGCGGGTGGCGCAGGACCAGTCATTGTGGCACTCTTTGGGGGAGGCCTATGTTCAGCAGTGGATGTCTTTCGTATGATGATGATGATGTATACACGTAATAGTCAGAAGGATAGATTATTACACTTTGGTGCCGTGACCAGGATTCTTCAATATGTTGCCTTAGATCACTAACATTGGTAAGCTGGAGCTAGTGCGGCTTACTTTATCTATAAGAACTGTTGTATTTAGGTGATTTTCTTAAGATAAGCAAACCGGTGAGAAACAAGTTTTTATACCAGGATCTGAAGCATATAATGGAAGTATTTATCCTACTATTGTTATAAATGCGAAAGTTTGGATGTTATGATGTTTGTTATGTTACGCTTAAACGGCTCAACCGATTGTAATTAAATTTAGCAAGACAGTTTATAAACTGGATAAAAATATGGGATATTTTTTATCCCGGGTCGGAGAAGACGAATTCGCGGGCGGAAGCCAGTAATATTATGATTGCGTAAGTTTGGTTATTTGGACATTTAGATGTTTGTTACCCAATCACGCTTAAACGGTTCAACCGATTTGGATGAAATTTTGCACGAAGACAGTTTATAGCATTGATTAAAATATAGGATAGTTTTTATCCCGGGTCCACGCAAATAAAGTCGCGGGAGGAAGCTATTGTAGACATTCATGAATGGTATTTCCTTCTTTATTTTAGAGTAATAATAATATCATATAGAGTCAACGATATTCACCTGTAACTCCTCGACCTGGTCGCGATGCCTGTTGGCCTGCAGCTCCAGCGCGTCCTTGAGGCTGTCCACCTCCCCGAGCAGCAGGTGGAGTCGCTCGTCCAGCTCCAGCTCGCCGAGCAGCAGGGTGCTCTGGTGCGTCAGCACTTTGACACGCTTTTTGGCGTCGCGGGCTTGCGATTTGTAACTGGAATTGACAACATTTCATGTTTTTAAGTGGTCCATTATATAATTTAGTTCGATAGAAAATGAAATCTTAAGGTGTTTTTTTTTTCTCCCTAAATGTTTATTTTCATCCAAATATATCAAAATTAAAAGTAGTGAATTCCAATAGGTCGTAAGTAAAATATGACGTCATTATTATGTCTTATGTCCACATCTTTCACTAACAGACGTAGGAATGACGTCACGCACGGGGTAGACCGCGTTTTACAAATATTAGTGATTTTCTCGGAAACGAGTAAGAATAAAAATGGGAAAACCACTTTATTACGTTCAAATAAGATAATTACCGAAATGGTTTTCATCATCATTCAGAGACAATTTCAATATGGCGGTTTGTTTACATAGATAGCAAAGTCCATTGACGACGACTTTAGGCGCTTTCCTCTGTATATGGAGTTCCGCATGTTACTTGCTGCGAGCGTATCGCTACGAAACCTTAGGCAATGAATGTGTTAAAACCACATACCTGCGCAAGAAGCTGTATACTTATGTGCATCGAAACCTGTGCCCTGACGTTCTTGCTGAGATCGGAGACTGTCTGTTTCAGCTGTTCCCCATGATAATGACAACTTTTTAGCACTGAATGCTACAGTACTCACGTCTCCGCCATCTCCCGGTCCTTGTCGGCGTGGTCCTTGAGCGCGGAGACTTCTTCCATCAGCAGCTTGGACACCCTGTGGTGGCGCTCGATCTGGCCCTTCAGCTCTTCCAACTCCTTGGCTTGAGCTGCTGCCCTCTCTTTCTCGGCATCTAGCTCCTGGAAAAGGAAGTTTTATAAGTATAGTTATTTGGTACAAGCTTTAATTGCCAACTGTAGGTACTCTCCATCAACTACTCATTGGGACGATTCTAGCGAGCCCAATTTCAACGGGGTTACGCCGGCTAAGGGGATGCCTTGATTCGAGTCGAACACGCCCCCTAGACAAAAACACGCTTATGCCTTTCGCGCACGAGAAAAAGACATGTAACACTCTTCGGGAAAGGCTTTTTTGGTCAATTTTCGATAAATACCTAGCTTAGAGAAGTTTTATTTAAATTTCATTATGAGAGATTTTAGATAATATAAAATACTATAATATGAACTAGATTGTGTCGTAAAATAATGTATTGTTTGATTGTGTTTTTTTTCTATCGAGGTTGAGAACACTCGGCGCCAATCATGTATCGATTAAACCAGATAAACAATCATATAGTCAAGAATCTCTCTCTAATCTATTGTTTCTTAATCTAATCAGAACGGCGTTTCAAAGCACGCGATAAATTCCAATGCACCGCCTTAAGTACTGAATTCCCATGGCCACCTTCTGTCTCCATCATCAGATCAGCTGGATGATACAGTCAGCATCATAAACATGTATACACTTTTGGTGGTCCCAGGACTTTATCTCTAAGCGATAAGGTCCTAGAACAACTTAAAGTGTACACATATTTATGATGCTGACTGTACCATAATATTGAATTGTCATCCAAACTATACCTTTACCCAAAATTTCAGCTCAATCGGTCACCGGGAAGTGGGTTAAATTTTATAAATTTAGTTTAATTAAAATTAACCAGTTTTCAATTATTTTTTCCGCTTGCGGTGGAAAGGGCTGGGTGTTGGTGCTCGGAGGTCAAAACCTTTGTTAGGGAAGTGCAACTCCAAAGGAGTAGGTAACATGGGCGTTGCCGACCCTTGATATGTTTAAGGATTCGCCGTGTTGACAGCTGAAGGAACAAGTTCCCTCGCTCTCAACACAACGCATCCTCGGGAGCTCTGGCGACCTTGCTCACCTCCAGGAACACAACACTACTACAGAGCAAGTAGTAGTGTTATTATGGCTGTGGTCTTCTGCAAGGCGGAGGTACCTCCCCAGTTGGGCTGCTCCAAATTCGAGCGGGATGACATTTCACTGTGCCCTACCCCACTTAAGTAAGTGGACTACTTTTTATGGTAAGTGGACGAATCCATGCGGATAACGAGTGTTAAGGGGATGCCTTGATTTGAACACGCCCCCTAGACAGAGACACGCTGATGCCTTCCGCGCACGAGGAAAAGAGACGTAACACTCTTCGGGAATGGCTTTTTTGGACTTTCGATAAATACTTAACTTAGTGAAGTTTTATTTAAATTTCATTAAGTGAGATTTTAGATGAGATGAAATACTATAGTATTAACTTGATTGTGTCGTAAAATCTTGTATCGTTTTAGTAGGCTGAGTAAAAAAAGGAAAATACAGACCCAACTTTGCCATTTCTTTCTGTCGAGGAATTTTTAAGCTAAAATCAGGTAAACAATCATAATATAAAGTCAAGAATCATAAATCTGAAAATCAGACCTTAATTGTTTCTCAATCTAGTCAGAACGGCATTTCCAATGCACCGCCTTAAATAAAGCACAATGCACCTGCGCAAGAGTCGCCGTAGACTCGTGCGCCTCGAACTCCTGTAGCCGAGCGGCGCTCAGCTCCGCTTGCAGCAAGGCCACTTGCTTGCTGAGATCTGAGACGGTCTGCTTCAGGAATTCCACCTCCTCATTGCTGGAATCTGAAGCTGGAAACAGTAATATTATAAAGTACTAGCTTCTGCCCGCGACTCCGTCCGCGTGGAACTCGTTTATATCGCAGCTCCATACAAACTTTCACCCCCTTAGGAGATGATTTCGGGGATAAAAACTATCCTATGTCCTTCCCCGGGACTCAAACTATCTCTATATCAAATTTCATCTGAATCAGTTCAGCGGTTTAAGCGTGCAGAGGTAACAGACAGAGAGACAGACAGACAGACACACTTTCGAATTATCATATCATATATTTCGCATATTAGTATGAATTATGGAAGTATGGATATTATCATCATCATCATCATATCAGCCGAAAGACGTCCACTGCTGGTCATAGATCTCCCCCAAAGAGTGCCACAATGACCGGTCCTGCGCCACCCGCATCCAGCGGACTCCCGCAACCTTTACCAGGCCATCAGTCCACCTTGTGTGCTGGCCTATCCACGCCGCGCCTTCCCGTACGTGGTATATTAAGTACTGGTGGTATTAAAGTATAGGAGAACTTTATTTGGGTCACTCAAATTTTCCTAGTTGTTGTTCTGTCTCAGTAAGCCACGAGACAATATAAGCCACGAGATATTAGTTTCTTAGAAAGATGTTTAGGGACGTAATTGGGACAAGATGCCCCATCATAAATGGGTTCACCAGTCCCAAAACCCTGTAAAACGGATTGAAATCCTATAAAATCATACCTTTAAACAGTTTTCGTTGATACACCTAACTCACTCATATTTGGAGCAACCCAACTGGGGAAGTACCACCTTTTAAATAAATAAATAAATATTTGCGGACAATCTTACACAAATCGACCTAGCCCCAAACTAAGCAAAGCTTGTACTATGGGTGCTAGACGACGATAAACATACTTATATAGATAAATACATACTTAAATAGATAGAAAACATCCATGACTCAGGAACAAATATTCGTGCTCATCACACAAATAAATGCCCGTACCGGGATTCGAACCCAGGACCTCCAGCTTCGTAGGCAGGGTCACTACCAACTAAGCTAAAGCGGTCGTCAAGTAACAATATGTATTCATACAATATGTATTCATGTCACTTGATGATACCATTGTTAATGAATTTTGTTAGCTCTGCCATGTAAAAACTTGCAGAAGAAATATTTGAATACAGAAGACCGTATGTGGTATTCTGTTCATGGTGAAATTCGCCTGTGTTGAATGTGAAGGGCCTTTTAGGTTTTGCTATCAACACAGTGACTTAATCCAATAAAGGATCGGGAACGGCGCAAATGACTCAGATTCATAGAATTACATATGTCTTCTTATGTAGGGTACGATGTCCGTTCACTGTCAGGCAGATCCCCTTTCAACTAATGTTTCAACTAATTATTGTGAATTTATCAGCTTGCAATTTCTAAAATTTATAAAAAAATAATAAATGTAAATATCTTCAAAATTGCTTTCGGGGGGTTAGATATGAGGCTATTACATATCATTTTAGGTATATTTTACAAATAATGATTCAACCGTATTATATCTGGAGGAGCCCAAACTTGGCATGTTTTGAAAATGATTTTTATTTTAATTTAAAACAAGTTCACATCACGTCACATCACATCATCAGCCTATATACGTCCCACTGCTGGGCACAGGCCTCCTCTCATGTAGGAGAGGGAACGGGCAGTAGTCCCCACGCTGGCCCAGTGCGGATTGGGGACTTCACATACACCTTCGTATTTCTTCGCAGATGTATTCAGGTTTCCTCACGATGTTTTTCCTTCACCGTAAAGCTAACGGTAAATATGAAATCATATTCCGTACATAAGTTCCGAAAAACTCATTGGTACGAGCCGGGATTCGAACCCACGACCGCCGTTTGACAGCCGCATGCCTGAACCACTGGGCTAACGTAGCGTTAAAACAAGTTACTGGTATATAATGATGTGATATATTTTTAGAATCAGCTTAGTAAGCCCTTTCATTAGATACGACACACGATAGGTTTCAGAACAAAAATTATTTTGTTCCCATACTAAAAAAAGATGACGTTATAACTCCTCTCCTTATTTGTTTTTTTTTCGTGCTACGGGTCAAATTGATTCGTATGGCCTAAAGATCATGCTTAACGGTCGAGTTGGAGTCAGTGAAGTCGACCTCAGCGTGCGCCGCCAGCGCATGCAGTATGGCCGCGCTGCGCCGCTTCAGTTGCTTGTTCTGCTTGTACCATTCACCAGCTTGCTGCATCCCCCTGTAATATGCTGGCTCACCCTGTATGCTACATCATGCTTAATGCTTACCGGTCGAGTTGGAATCAGTGAAGTCGACCTCAGCGTGCGCCGGCAGCGCATGCAGTATGGCCGCGCTGCGCCGCTTCAGTTGCTTGTTCTGCTTGTACCATTCACCAGCTTGCTGCATCCCCCTGTAATATGCTGGCTCACCCTGTATGCTACATCATGCTTAATGCTTACCGGTCGAGTTGGAATCAGTGAAGTCGACCTCAGCGTGCGCCGGCAGCGCATGCAGTATGGCCGCGCTGCGCCGCTTCAGTTGCTTGTTCTGCTTGTACCATTCACCAGCTTGCTGCATCCCCCTGTAATATGCTGGCTCACCCTGTATGCTACATCATGCTTAATGCTTACCGGTCGAGTTGGAATCAGTGAAGTCGACCTCAGCGTGCGCCGGCAGCGCATGCAGTATGGCCGCGCTGCGCCGCTTCAGTTGCTTGTTCTGCTTGTACCATTCACCAGCTTGCTGCATCCCCCTGTAATATGCTGGCTCACCCTGTATGCTACATCATGCTTAATGCTTACCGGTCGAGTTGGAATCAGTGAAGTCGACCTCAGCGTGCGCCGCCAGCGCATGCAGTATGGCCGCGCTGCGCCGCTTCAGTTGCTTGTTCTGCTTGTACCATTCACCAGCTTGCTGCATCCCCCTGTAATATGCTGGCTCACCCTGTATGCTACATCATGCTTAATGCTTACCGGTCGAGTTGGAATCAGTGAAGTCGACCTCAGCGTGCGCCGGCAGCGCATGCAGTATGGCCGCGCTGCGCCGCTTCAGTTGCTTGTTCTGCTTGTACCATTCACCAGCTTGCTGCATCCCCCTGTAATATGCTGGCTCACCCTGTATGCTACATCATGCTTAATGCTTACCGGTCGAGTTGGAATCAGTGAAGTCGACCTCAGCGTGCGCCGGCAGCGCATGCAGTATGGCCGCGCTGCGCCGCTTCAGTTGCTTGTTCTGCTTGTACCATTCACCAGCTTGCTGCATCCCCCTGTAATATGCTGGCTCACCCTGTATGCTACATCATGCTTAATGCTTACCGGTCGAGTTGGAATCAGTGAAGTCGACCTCAGCGTGCGCCGCCAGCGCATGCAGTATGGCCGCGCTGCGCCGCTTCAGTTGCTTGTTCTGCTTGTACCATTCACCAGCTTGCTGCATCCCCCTGTAATATGCTGGCTCACCCTGTATGCTACATCATGCTTAATGCTTACCGGTCGAGTTGGAATCAGTGAAGTCGACCTCAGCGTGCGCCGGCAGCGCATGCAGTATGGCCGCGCTGCGCCGCTTCAGTTGCTTGTTCTGCTTGTACCATTCACCAGCTTGCTGCATCCCCCTGTAATATGCTGGCTCACCCTGTATGCTACATCATGCTTAATGCTTACCGGTCGAGTTGGAATCAGTGAAGTCGACCTCAGCGTGCGCCGGCAGCGCATGCAGTATGGCCGCGCTGCGCCGCTTCAGTTGCTTGTTCTGCTTGTACCATTCACCAGCTTGCTGCATCCCCCTGTAATATGCTGGCTCACCCTGTATGCTACATCATGCTTAATGCTTACCGGTCGAGTTGGAATCAGTGAAGTCGACCTCAGCGTGCGCCGGCAGCGCATGCAGTATGGCCGCGCTGCGCCGCTTCAGTTGCTTGTTCTGCTTGTACCATTCACCAGCTTGCTGCATCCCCCTGTAATATGCTGGCTCACCCTGTATGCTACATCATGCTTAATGCTTACCGGTCGAGTTGGAATCAGTGAAGTCGACCTCAGCGTGCGCCGCCAGCGCATGCAGTATGGCCGCGCTGCGCCGCTTCAGTTGCTTGTTCTGCTTGTACCATTCACCAGCTTGCTGCATCCCCCTGTAATATGCTGGCTCACCCTGTATGCTACATCATGCTTAATGCTTACCGGTCGAGTTGGAATCAGTGAAGTCGACCTCAGCGTGCGCCGGCAGCGCATGCAGTATGGCCGCGCTGCGCCGCTTCAGTTGCTTGTTCTGCTTGTACCATTCACCAGCTTGCTGCATCCCCCTGTAATATGCTGGCTCACCCTGTATGCTACATCATGCTTAATGCTTACCGGTCGAGTTGGAATCAGTGAAGTCGACCTCAGCGTGCGCCGGCAGCGCATGCAGTATGGCCGCGCTGCGCCGCTTCAGTTGCTTGTTCTGCTTGTACCATTCACCAGCTTGCTGCATCCCCCTGTAATATGCTGGCTCACCCTGTATGCTACATCATGCTTAATGCTTACCGGTCGAGTTGGAATCAGTGAAGTCGACCTCAGCGTGCGCCGGCAGCGCATGCAGTATGGCCGCGCTGCGCCGCTTCAGTTGCTTGTTCTGCTTGTACCATTCACCAGCTTGCTGCATCCCCCTGTAATATGCTGGCTCACCCTGTATGCTACATCATGCTTAATGCTTACCGGTCGAGTTGGAATCAGTGAAGTCGACCTCAGCGTGCGCCGCCAGCGCATGCAGTATGGCCGCGCTGCGCCGCTTCAGTTGCTTGTTCTGCTTGTACCATTCACCAGCTTGCTGCATCCCCCTGTAATATGCTGGCTCACCCTGTATGCTACATCATGCTTAATGCTTACCGGTCGAGTTGGAATCAGTGAAGTCGACCTCAGCGTGCGCCGGCAGCGCATGCAGTATGGCCGCGCTGCGCCGCTTCAGTTGCTTGTTCTGCTTGTACCATTCACCAGCTTGCTGCATCCCCCTGTAATATGCTGGCTCACCCTGTATGCTACATCATGCTTAATGCTTACCGGTCGAGTTGGAATCAGTGAAGTCGACCTCAGCGTGCGCCGGCAGCGCATGCAGTATGGCCGCGCTGCGCCGCTTCAGTTGCTTGTTCTGCTTGTACCATTCACCAGCTTGCTGCATCACCCTGTACAAGAAATTAATCTTTTAAAATAAAAAAAATGTTAAAGGTCTTCATTGACTTAGCCTTGATTTATTTGAAGCACTTATAGGCTTTAGGTTTTTCGGTGAATATCGTGAGGAAACCGTTCTAATTTCAACAAGGACTAGTTTTCCTTATGATTTGGAAGGCCAGATAACAATCAGTCTAGACCCAACATCAAATCTTGGGATTAGGGCCAAAGCGGACTCCGGGCTTCGGTAGTATAAAATCGGGATAAATGCTAGGAGGCTGATGAATTGATGATGAAGCGTTTATAGGTCTAGATAGGTCTAGGTAGGTGGACAATCAACGTCAGTAGTGGTCGGTCACTGAAATGACTATGAAAGAAGCCAGGTGCCCAAGCCTAAATCAATTATTGGTTCTGGTATCCAAGTAGTACAGGAAAAATATTTTGCAGGCTAAATGCGTAAATCAATAAAAAACAACAATATTTATCCAGGCACTAGAAATGAGGATCTGCCAAGTGCTACTAAAATTTAGGGGTTCTACCCCCATCGGGTGGCTGGCCACAGCCAGGGGGGAAATAAAAAAAACGCATTTTACAAACTAGGCGAGTATTTTTTTGCGCTGCACCGAATGTACCCATACTTGTAAGATAAATATTTCGCGAAATATGAAGGGTTTTTGTTGAAAAGAGAGAGAACTGTTTCTCAAGATGTGGATATGATGGTTATCCTGATTGCTCTCAGTAATTCTGAGAAACCTGTATTGTTACCATTCATTAGTACAGTCGAGGACAAAGAGATGTAGGTATACACTTTTGGACCTAATCGAATGCGGTCGCCTACAATTTGTATAATTTGTTTGTTAGGTCCAAAAGTGTATACATCTCTTTGTCCTCGACTGTACAATATAAAAGTAGTAGTAGTCAATAATCAATGCAATTAATCAATTAATTTTTCAATACAGGTTTTGTGTCTAGCTAATGCTAGACACAAAACTATGATTGCGGGTTCGATCCCGGCTCGTAACATATGCAATAAGAGTGATAAGGAATAGCAAACAAGGACAGAGGTCAAATTATTTGACCTCATTTGACTCAAATAGCGCCTCAGCTGCAAAATTTAGACATTACGACTATGAAACACTATTAAAAACTACAAAAATAAAATAATGGCCACTATGTCAAACAATACTGGTAAAAACGGGATAACAGTGTCTAGATCCAAGGTCCTACAGTTATGTTGCCTAGATTTATTCCTAGTCTGCCCCGACTCAATTGATCCGATTAATACTTACATCTTGAATAGCTAATGTAAATCCAAAATTAACCAAAATCACATCACAAAGTTCACAAACACGCGCGCTCCCGCCAATTAAGACGCCATGTTGTTTTTATTTTTTTAATTCCCGAGGCACAGGTGCTATTAGCCCAGCCAGATCGAAAACTGCGAATCCTACGAAAGTGAAATCCACTTGGAAATTATAATTGTAAGCATAATCTATAATGTTGTGTCATATGGCTTTCTAGATTCCGTTGATATATGAATCGGGAACGATATTTGCATTTTAATCGAGTTTGTAAGTAAATTAAGGTTTTGCGAACTTTAATGGTACATGGCTTTTGACTAGGCTTTTTGTTAATATTAGCACATGAGGTAATTTGAATTACACAGAATACTCGTAGTTTAATGGATCAGCCGATGGTATCAAATAGTATTTTTCACAATCGTGTTATAATAGAGAGCTTTTTAGTCAAGTACCGTGTTTAGGCCACGAAGCTTGCGTAAGGTACGAGATTAAAAAGCTTGATTATGACAGTATTGTGAACAATACTTTTTGTACGAGTTCATTAAAATTAATAATTTAAATCATTAATACGAAAACTAAATATCGCTTCGTAAGTACTATATTGTCTAGTTCTAATATCCGACTTCTTTTACACAAGATAATCCATAGATAATCACACCACCGGCGTCCGTAATGTTGCAGTACTGTGCTGTGATTGGCCAATCACAAGGCGTAGTTTATTTTTATTTTTTTCATGCCCTGGATACAGCAGCCAGTTTAAGTAGATTTTTGACAGACGACGCGACGCTGCATCGTACCGAAACGCCATAGATTGGCAATTTTGTATCGGATCAAGGACACATATTATTGAAATACGAAGTTCTATTTTCAAATTTTTTACCCGACTGCGCGACGCAAAGGAGGGTAATGTGTTTATCAGCCTATATATGTATGTATGTATTTATGTATGTATGTATGTTTGTTCCTATGTGGCACTCCAGAGACCAAACGCGTGAACCGATTTTGATAATTCTTACGTCAATCGAACCGTCTTACTCTTGCGTGTGTCACTAAAGACATGACAGTAATCAAAATTCAATATGACGACAATCAGACGCCAAAATTGAAAAAAAAAACAAAAAAAAGTGAACGAAATATGTCGAGTGGGGTATCACTGAATAGGTATTTAAAAATCAGTTATAGGTTTCTTTTACAGTTTTTCATTTAGAGTGACCATTTAAATTCTATAACGTTATAAAGTTATAGTAATTCTGTTCAGTATTAATACTGCTCTGCGCGACGCAAAGGAGGGCCAATGTGACTATGTGACTAATTCAATTTGATTAGAATAGGTACCTAAGAAAAATTTTATAAGCTTCGTGAAGTAATATAAGAATTAAATAAGAAAAAGTAAACGCGGTACTTGGTTGAAAAAGCTGTCATTATTTATATCACGGTTGTATAAAATTCTATTGACAAACCCAGAGTGCTTCTGCTTCAAATAGTTTTAACGACCTAAAGCGTCACTGACAGCTTACGGTGAGATATTACTTCATTTGGAATAAATAAATAAATAAGAGATAAACACATTACCCTCCTTTGCGTCCCGCAGTCTGGTAATTAATACCTACTTATTTTACTTTCAACGTTTCCGAACACATCATCATATCAGCCGAAAGACGTCCACTGCTGGACATAGGCCTCCCCCAAAGAGTGCCAAAGTGACCGATCCAGCGCCACCCGCATCCAGCGGACTCCCGCAACCTTTACCAGGTCATCAGTCCACCTTGTCGGGGGCCTACCCACGCTGCGCCTTCCGGTACGTGGTCGCCACTCGAGAACCTTTCCGCCCCAACGGCCATCGGTTCTACGTGCTATGTGCCCCGCCCACTGCCTTTTGCCAAGTTTAGCGATCCGGAGGGCTATATCGGTTACCTTGGTTCTGCTGCGGATAGTCTCATTTCTGATGCGATCACGCAGAGAAACTCCCAACATGGCCCTCTCCATTGCCCTTTGGGTGACTTTGAGCCTTCTTATGAGGCCCATAGTAAGCGACCACGTTTCAGTGCCATATGTCATCACTGGCAACACACACTGGTCAAAGACTTTCGTCTTGAGACACTGTGGAATATTGGACGAAAAGATTTGCCGTAGCTTCCCGAACGCTGCCCAGCCGAGTCGGATTCGACGATCGACCTCTTTCTCGAAGTTGGACCTACCTAACTGGATCGTCTGTCCTTGGTATACATAATCGTCTACAACTTCGAGCGTAAAGTGTCCGATTGTAATCGGAGTTGGTACTACATGGGCATTTGACATGATCTTCGTCTTATCCATGTTCATTCTTAGACCAACTCGCTTGGATGCTTTTCTGAGGTCATCGAGCATCGTACTTAAGTCCTCCATGGTCTCAGCCAAGATTACTATATCGTCAGCAAACCGAAGGTGAGTGATGTACTCGCCGTTGATGCTGATGCCTAGCCTTCTCCAGGCCAGAGTCTTGAAAACGTCCTCCAGTGCAGCGGTGAACAGTTTTGGAGAAATAACATCTTCTTGCCTGACTCCCCGCTGCAGCGGAATAGGTTTCGAGTTCTGGTCCTGAAGTCGGACTGACATAGTGGCGTTCTCGTACAAACACTTCAGCACTTCGATATAGCGATAGTCAACTTGGCACCGTTGGAGATACTGTAGTATAGCCCAGGTTTCAATCGAATCGAAGGCTTTTTCGTAGTCCACAAACGCTAAGCAGAGAGGTAGGTTATACTCTTCGGTCTTCTGTATAACCTGACGAAGCGTGTGGATGTGGTCTACGGTACTAAAGCCTCTTCGGACGACGGCTTGTTCGGGAGGCTGGAAGTCATCTAGCCTGCATGCGAGACGATTTGTAATGACCCTCGAAAACAGCTTATAGACATGGCTCAGAAGTGAGATGGGTCTGTAGTTCTTCAGCAGAGTGTTGTCACCCTTTTTGAAGAACAGCACCACCACCCCTCTGTTCCATGCCTATGGAGTTCTCCCATCCAGTAAGACGGAATCGAACAACTTCTGAAGGGCCTTAAGGACCGGTTTTCCACCCGCCTTCAGAAGTTCGGCTGTTATTCCGTCTTCACCGGGTACGTTGTTGTTCTTGAGCTGTTTAAGAGCCATTACAATCTCGTACCGGCTGATGTCCGAGATGTCGTCGGTAAAGTGTCGGGTTAGTCTAGCTCTACGGTCTTCCGCCTGACTAACTTCGGGTCTGCGCGTTGATGTGTATAGCTGTCCGTAAAAGCGCTCTATCTCACCCAGAATCTCAGGTTTAGAGGAAATGATTCTACCATCTTCAGTTTTTAACTTCGCGAGCTGGCTCTGCTCTATAGACAGATCTCTCGAGAATACTTTAGAGCCCTTATTGCGCTGGATGGCCTCTTCTATACGATTTGTATTGAGTTGGCGCAGATCGCGGGTAAGGGACTTGGAGATCTGTTTATTGAGCTGCCGGTATAATTTGTGCTATTCATTTGGGGGGTATGTGCCATAATCGCCACGCTTGGCATGCGGGTTGGCGATTGCAGTATTTCCACCGCACTCCAGGGATGCTGCTGCCCATCCTCCGGTGGTCTTGGTCGTAGTTTTAGGACATACTCGGGTCCGTTTCCGAACACATATAAATACCTTACACATATAATTCAACGTTTCCGAACACATAAATACCTTACCTGCCTACCCTACCTACTTGCGAAGCGCGTGGAGCCGGAGAGTGTTGAGGGGCCGAGCCGGGGAGTGGGGGCGGGCTTCTTTATACAGCGAGCGACCCAAACGGGCAGACACGTGAGGGCAGACGACGTTGTTGGTTGTGTCGATTCTTTGAATTTTTCGGACTAATATATATGTCGCAGTGAAATGGTCAAAACAGAGATTTGAACAAATCCCTAAGGGATATGATCAAATCACGCAGGATGTTAAAATGGAGAATCCATTTTATCATTTACCTGATACAAATCAGTCATTTGATCAAATCTCTGAATCTGTTTAGTGAAATGACGAAATCTGACAAAAAAGGCAACTCGTTTTTTCATTTCACTAGATTTGTTTAGTGATTTGATAAATCCCTGAAACGCGTCAGTGAATTGACGAAACTAACTCGCAGATATTGGCTCCTAAATCATTAGTCATTTAAACGGTTCTGGGACTTAGGCTCGGATGGCGGATAGGTAAGAAGATGGTAGCGGGAGCTCTGCTCCCGCCACCCTCTTCGTGGTTATTTTTTTTATAAAAGAGCGGAAAAATCTTTATCGCGTTAGTTTCGTCAACTCACTGACGCGTTTCAGGGATTTTATCAAATCACTAAACAAGTCTAGTGAAATGAAAAAACGAGTTGCCTTTTTTGTCCGATTTCGTCATTTCACTAAACAGATTCAGAGATTTGATCAAATTACTGATTTGTATTAGGTAAATGATAAAATGAATTGGCCATTTTAACATCCTGCGTGATTTGATCATATCCCTTAGAGATTTGATCAAATCTCTGTTTTGACCATTTCCCTGCAACATATAGATACTAATGCTTAAGCTCGGATCAGAATTGTGAATTAACGATTCGTTTTATTGTTTTGTTCATACTTACTTAAACAGTTTATGTATTCTAAGTTGGTATTAGCTACTAACAGATTTTTTTTGGGTTTACTATTAATAATAAAAGTTGTTTGGTAATAAGTAGGTACCTAGCTTGTTAGGTAATTATAATTATACCTACCTACATACGTAGAAATTTAACTACGTATAGGTAATACTAATTGAAGTAGGAACCTGTAATATCAGTTAGGGACTATTACCTTCCGTCTATTTTTTTATTTGCTATTGTAAAACACATACCTTTACCTATTGCAGATAGGTATAAGTAGATAGGTAGAAGTAGAAGCTACGGTAGCCCAGTGGTTCAGGCATTCGGCTGTCAAACGGCGGTCGTGGGTTCGAATCCCGGCTCGTACCAATGAGTTTTTCGGAACTTATGTACGGAATATGATTTCATATTTACCGTTAGCTTTTCGGTGAAGGAAAAACATCGTGAGGAAACCTGCATACATCTGCGAAGAAATTCAAAGGTGTATGTGAAGTCCCCAATCCGCACTGGGCCAGCGTGGGGACTACTGCCCGTTCCCTCTCATACATGAGAGGAGGCCTGTGCCCAGCAGTGGGACGTATATAGGCTGATGATGTGTGATGTGATAAGTAGATCAGTTAGGTAGGTACACTAGGTACAAGTTATTAAACACCGCGTCGACGGATAATTTAATGTAGGTACTTACCTGATATCTAGTTGGCGAGATAGGTAGTTAGCAGGTATATTTCTAATAAGTATTGTTTTGTTTTCGTTCATCTGCTTTGATACTTTCACATCACATCATCACATCGTCAGCCTATATACGTCCCACTGCTGGGCACAGGCCTCCTCTCACGTATGAGAGGGAACGGGCAGTAGTCCCCACGCTGGCCCAGTGCGGATTGGGGACTTCACATACACCTTTGAATTTCTTCGCAGATGTATGCAGGTTTCCTCACGATGTTTTTCCTTCACCGAAAAGCTAACGGTAAATATGAAATCATATTCCGTACATAAGTTCCGAAAAACTCATTGGTACGAGCCGGGCTTCGAACCCACGACCGCCATTTGACCCCCGCATGCCTGAACCACTGGGCTACCGTAGCTTTGATACTTTATGTTTAGGAATTTAGGTAAAGTTTGTGTTCGTACCTCTTTGTTGTAAGTAGGTAGAATTGTATAAAGTTACTTGGCGTATAGTTTGGTACATTCGATTCGTAGAAAGTAGCAACTTAATAATTAGGTACTCAACTTACTTAAGTAGGTAGGTAGCTATATCGGTTAGTTAGTGACTGATAAGTAGGTATTTACCATCCATCTTCTTTGTTAGGTATTGTAAAAGAGATACTAAGTACAGATACATACCAATAATATATTTGATTTAGTAGCTACTAATAAATAGGTACCTCGGCGGTTTTTTTAATGTAATATTTGGCGAGGTTACTTATAAATACTTACCTAATACCATATGATTATTAATAGGTAAGTATTGAAATCCTGCATCTACTTTGCTAGTGGGTGTTTGAATACCTACATAGTTATCTAGGTGCGGTGTGAGTTTGTATTTATTGGTTGTAAGAACTTATATAATAATACTAACTAAAAAGTGTTAAATAAAAATAAAAAATTTAGAAAATAAAAAAACCCGACTGCAAAAAAGCTATCTTTAGAAAAAAAAAACTGAAAAGAAAAAAACAAGTTCAGTAGTCGAGAACATTGAATAAGTTTCATGATTAACATTTCGTATGTCAATTTGGACCTTAGAGTTTAAAAATAATGTCGAAATCGCTTGTGACGGATCCGGAACGAGGCATACGAATCGTTATGACACAGATAAAACAAACTATACCATTCTTATACGAAACAGCAACTTCATCAGTCGGGACCCATTAAAAGTCTAGGCTACGGCACTAATGGGTCCCGACTGTTGAAGTTGCTGTTTTATCTGTGTCATAACGATTCGTATGCCTCGTTCCGGATCCGTCACAAGCGATTTCGACATTATTTTTAAACTCTAAGGTCCAAATTGACATACGAAATGTTAATCATGAAACTGATTCAATGTTCTCGACTACTGAACTTGTTTTTTTCTTTTCAGTTTTTTTTTCGATTGTCTAGTGTATCGAAAAAGTTATTTCGGTTGTTTCGGAACTAACATAGACTATTCAATGACGAAAAGAGTGACGTTGCAGTATTCTCTATGAAATCTTAATACACAGATTTTAATAGACGAGTACAAAAATAATATTTATTTATTACAGCAAAAAAACTATGGGAGGTATTTTATTCGTAAGTAGCTGCTACGCTTACTATATTGCGAGAGATAAAATATAGACTATATCAATTCGAAAGTCCATGGTTGAGTAGTTCCGGGATTATCCTCCACATACAAACATACCTACAACCTTACAGATTTTTTTTGTTTGAAATAAATAAAATAAATATATATAACCATTTAATTAAATTGGTTCATTAACTCCTTTACGGAGGAAAGTAGACAGATCAATAGTGAAAACATCAAACCTGTTTCGGCAAGGTGTAAGGCTGTTAGAAATTTGGCGAATGTCAAGCATAGGTTTATATCATGCACTAGTCTTCTAGTTTCTCTAGGGAATTTAAGAAGTATACTTTGACGACCGGTTAGCCTAGTGGGTAGTGACGCTGCCTACGAAGCTGAAGGTCCTGGGTTCGAATCCCGGTAAGGGCAAATATTTGTGTGATGAGCATGAATATTTGTTTCTGAGTCATGGATGTTTTCTATGTATTTAAGTATTTCTATCTATTATATATATCGTCGTCTAGTACCCATAACACAAGCCTTATTGAGCTTACTATGGGACTAGCTCGATTTGTGTAAGATTGACCCCTTATATTTATATTTATATACTAAAATTATATGTTATATTTTGACTAAAAAGGAACAAAATTATTCATTGTGCTAACAAAAATAATGCTTTTTTAGACTTTCAGAATTGTCAATAGCAAACATATCCCTTATCAAACGCATGGATAGCGTGAATTACTTACCCCTCTCTCTGTATAATACAGCCTGATAGATAGAGACAAGGTCAATTTCTTTCTCTTTTTGATGTCTAGAGACATACTGTTTTTTTCATAATACAACGACGGTGGCAAACAAGCGTACGGCCCGCCTGATGGTAAGCGGACACCGCAACCTATAGACGCATGCAACTCCAAAGGAGTAACTTGGGCGTTGCCGACCCTTGATATGTTTGAGGATTCGCCGTGTTGACAGCTGAAGGAACAAATTCCCTCGCTCTCAACACAACGCATCCTCGGGAGCTCTGGCGACCTTGCACTGACCGTGAATGATATTATTCGTCTCTTTGTAAGAGTCAGATAACGAAATAATTTTGTCCTACGCTGACAAGCCTATATTCGGCCTCAGTACCAGATACTGACACTTCAAGACATTCATGTTGGGTTGCACCAAACCGTCTGTAATCGTAAGCGGTGTTCGTTGAAATATGAAGCACATAGTCTAGCGGAGCCTGCGACTCGGTAAACGATAACGCAGGTTAAGCAAAGATGGCAGCGGTCAGTCTTTGGATGGGTGACCACCTGATGTTTGAGTGTGTTAACATAAATGAGCGCTTCCGTGCTTTGGAAGGCACGCTAAGCAATTGATCCCGGCTGCTGTCTATGACAGGTAGTCGTTAAGCCGAGTTAGAGGCCTTCGGGCGGCTTAAGAACTTCTAACATTCGAGTTAATATAAATATATATTTGGGGACATTCTTACACAAATCGACCCAGTCCCAAACTAAGCAAAGCCTGTACTATGGATACTAGACGACGATATACATACTTATATGGATAAATAAATACTTATATACATAGAAAACATCCATGAATCAGGAAAAAACATTCTTGTTCCATCACACAAATAAATGCCCTTACCAGGATTGGAACCCGGGACCTCCGGCAGGGTCACTACCAAATATTAGGCTACAGAGGTCGTCACGTCAGTTGCCCACTCACTTGACAAAGGGGGAAAAACGGTTACTCGCGTCCGCAGCAGCTACCACAACCATGGGCGTGTCTCCTGGGTGGTACTAAAGAGTGACAAACTTTAAAAGGCCGAAATAATGTATGCCATAATGTATGGAAAATTAGACAAGCTTCTATGGATTGATAGTCGCCGGCGCCATATACTGTAACGTTGATCGTAATATTGCCAACTCACTTCTGCATAAGCTGGTCGTCCACCTCCCGCTGGTTCTGCAGCTGCTGGTACTCCTTAAAAAGCTTCTCGGACACGTCTCGCAGCGCCAGCAGCTCCCGCTCGCGCTCCGCGAGCGAGCCCGCCAGGCGGGTCCTCTCGTCCGAGACGAGGTTGAAGCGCCGCTGCAGGTCGTCATGCTCGCGTCTGGCTGCGGAATAAAAAGATTATTAAGGGGATGCCTTGATTTGAGCCCACCACGCCCCCTTGACAGAGACGCTTATGCCTTCCGCGCACGAGAAAAAAGAGATGCAACACTCTTCGGTAATGGCTTTTTTGGACTTTGATAAATACCTAACTTAGTGAAGTTTTATTTATATTTTGTTAAGTGAGATTTTAGATGAGATAAAACACTATAGTTTCAGCTTGATTGTGTCGTAAAATAATGTATTGTTTGAGTAGGCCGAGTAAAAAAGGGAAAAAAAAGATCCGAGTTTGGTTTTTTTTTCTATCGGAGAAACTTTAGACAATCATAATCTATCGATTAAATCAGATAAATAATCATATATCTGAAAATCAGACCTTATTGTTTCTTAATCTAGTCAGAACGGCGTTTCAAACCACGCGATAATTTCCAATGCACCCCTTTAAGGGGCTACCCGAGGTTTCCATCGATATTTGACAAGTTTTGAATCGTATCTCCTACTTTTGCACTACAGATATAAGTATAAATCAAACGGTTATCGGTTCTTCAATCTTTTATCTCCATTTTGGTCTACCGGATTTTGAAACAAATGAATACTTAATTTCGTATGATTTTTTTAAACATTCTCTAAAATATCACTTATTTTGTATCTCTATTGACGTGAAAGATCTATTTGTTATTGTTGGTTTATGGGCCTTTTGTTTGCCGCTTCGACCAGCAGGTGATCTATTGTGGCAGCCCTTTTGTTATTAGATTTCACCGTTAAGACCCGTTGCCTCTAGGAAATTCCAGATTCTTTGGGCGGTGATATGTTGTACCTCTTCTGGGTGCACGACGTGTCGCCCTAGGTAGATACTTCTTTTTTGCATGAGTGTTCCGCAGGAGCAGAGAATGTGCGCTGCTGTTTCCTCTGTCTCCTGACAGAACCTGCAAGTTGCATCCTGTTTCATACCCATCTGAAACAGGTGTTTGTTTAGTTTGCAGTGACCTGTCAGGATTCTCGTCACTGCGCAGGTTTTGTGCCTTTTGAGTTGTAATAGCTCTTTAGACAGTTTATCATCAAACCCTTTGATTAAGGCTTTAGCCTGTTTTTGTCCTTTGGTGAACTTCCACAGCTTTATTGCCTCTGATTGTTCAGTATTGTTTAGAAGAGAATATGCTTTCCGTTTTGTGATACCACAGAACGGTTCTGGGCCGACCAGGGTTGTGTCTGCGCCCTTCCTTGCAAGTTCATCAGCTTTTTCGTTTCCTACTATGTCGGAATGTCCTGGTACCCATCTAAGTATGACTTTGTTGGTATTGGCCAGGGCATTTAAATTGTTTTTACAGTTCTGGACTAGTTTCGAGTAGGATTCTAGGGATTCTAGTGCCAGCAGAACAGCTTGGCTGTCCGAATTGATGTAGATGTGTTGGTTTCTTAGGTTTCTTTCCAGATTGATCTCCACGCATTTATTTATTGCGAAGAGTTCAGCCTGATAGATTGAGGCCTCTTTCCCCATGCTGACGCTAGCTTTGAGCTTTGGCCTCTCACCGTAGATACCGCATCCAACATCGTCACCTTTTTTTGATCCATCTGTATACCAAATGTGGCTTCCCTCCTTGAAGTCCATTTGGTCGTTTATCCATTTGTCTCTCGGAGGTATTTCCACTGTATACAGTTTGGTGAATTTGCATTCCACGTAAGTGTCGTCAGTGGGCATGTTTAGTTTTTTGTTATCAAAAACAAGGGCCTCAAGTTTGATAAGCGCTTGCGAGCGCCATTTTGGCCTTGTTAGTGCGCATATCCTATAGATGCACTGCTTCGCCTCCTTTTGCACTTGCAGGTGGAGTGGCGTTAGATTGAGCAGTGCATCCAAGGCTGCCCCCGGTGTTGAGCATAAAGCTCCTGTTGCTGTTAAGCAGGCTGTACGCTGTAGACTGCTTAACTTTGTGATGGCTGTCTTTTGGTTGGTTTTGTTACACCAGACTGCAGAGGCGTATGTAATTACAGGCCTCACTACCGCTGTGTAAAGCCACATAGCAATTTTGGGCCTTATACCCCATCTTGCTCCTGCCATTCGACAGCAAGTCCACATGGCCATTTTTGCCTTTTGTATTATGTTATTCAAATGAGCGTTCCAAGTTAGCCTTTGGTCAAAAGTAACTCCTAGGTACTTGACCTCATTTGAGTATGTTATTTCCTGTCCATTCAGTTTTAGCTTGGCGAGCTTGTCTAGTTTCCTTTTCTTTGTGAAGGGCACTAGTACTGTTTTGCTCGCATTGATGGACAGGTCATTTTCTTTGCACCATTTATTTATGGTGTTGAGCGCTCCTTGCATTAGGTTGGAGATTGTGTGGAGGCACGGACCTCTGATTATGACTACAAGGTCGTCGGCATATCCTTGCGTGTCATAGTCTAGGTCCTTCATAGTTGCTAGGAGTTGGTCCACTGCTAGGGTCCACAGTAGTGGGGATAGTACGCCTCCTTGTGGACATCCTCTTGTGGTGAAGAATTTATGCTCAAAGATCTAACATACGACATCTACATATTTGGGTTCGTCTGTGACGTCCCTAAAAACTGCTCCGGGTTTTTCATTTTAAACCAATTAAAACAAAAGTTATGGCCAGAAACCGGTTTTTTGGCCTAAAATTGTTCAATTTTGATGCCAAATATCTCGAAAACAATGAACTTTGAAGTAAATATGGGATACTAAGTATATTGCTTAAAACCGTTGTTGTTAACATAACAAGCTACAAAAAACCTAAGAAAACTAAGAGATTCAGATCGAAGGTACGATCCCATACGCCAATTATGGGAGCCCCTTAAGGTCTGGCAAACAAAAGTTGAACCCACTAAACTCAATTACGCGGCAACACTAAACGTCATGCGCATACATTTAGATCAACGGTGTTGCAAGATTTTAGTAATTTCTTTAGAAGAAGAGCGTCTTTCGACAACTTGTTATTAAGACACGTTTATTCACAGGCTATGTGTCCAATGGGGCCATGGACATATAATACTCTGGACAGGCTATACATGATGCCACTGCCACGAGGGAAGGAAAGGCTCTTAAGCAGCTAAATTAACACTTTCGCGACCGGACTAAAATGGAACAATACACCTGAAACCGACAGAGCTCGCTAGGCGTGTAGGTTCACACTACTTACTGCCCGCCTAGCGGGCTGAGCCGGCATCTGAGCTAACATTAAGAGTGCCTACCACGCGGGTTCTTGGTTGCGAAAGCCTTCAGCTATTTTAAGACCAGTTCTTAACGGTCTTAAAATGGCTGAAGGCTTACCATAAACCACCTACTTATTTTGGACGGGTAATGGTATATTTGCCACACCTTCATAATAAATTATCATCATCATCCTCTTAGCGTTATTCCCGGTAATGGCCCTAAAGGAGCCCGGGGTCCGCTTTGACACCTAATCACAAGATTTGGCATAGGCGCCAGTTTTACGGAAGCGACTGCCATCTGACCTTCCAACCCAGAAGGAAAACTAGACCTTATTGGGATTAGACCGGTTTCCTCACGATGTTTTCCTTCACCGAAAAGCTAACGGTAAATAGTCCGTACATAAGTTCCGAAACACTCATTGGTACGAGCCGGAATTCGAACCCACGACCGCCTCTTGACAGCCGCATGCCTGAGGCTAGGCTAGGCTACCGTAGTATCTTATAATAAATTAGTTGTGACACTTGTGACAAATGAAAAAAGTGGAACGAATGACAAAAAAATAATATTTAAAGAAAGAAAGGAGAAAGAAAACATTTATTCGTGGACAAAACAATGGGTATAAAAAACAAAACACAGTAACGTAAAAGTAGCAGGGTTCACGAAAAGGCCCCGCGCCTAGAAGGAACCTAGAAGGCCAGCGCTGGTCTTTCGTCGGAACCTTTACATGAGTTACCTACTGGAAGGCAACACAAAACAAATACCTACGCTAAACATATTTTAAGGAAGTATATTAAAGTCATAGGTATCTTAAGTAAAAATAAGCAGTAATGTAAGTGCGATAGAGATAGAGATATCCGAACATCGACATTCGAAGTTCGTGGTTATAGCTCAGAGTGGCACGGCAGATTGCAGCGTGTGAACGCGTCGCCAAACTGTGTGTCAGTGTCACTGTCACTGTCAACTTGACAGACCGAACGCAACTTTTATTTCGGATAGTGAATACAGGGTGTCCCAGAATTTGACGTCAAGCCGTAAACGGATAATAGACTAAGTCATAACAGTTATCATAAAAATACAAAAAAAAAACCAACTCATGTTCTTTAAAAATTATGGTCACTTTAAAAATTCACAAAAAAATCCACACCCTGTAATGGTTCTTTAACTCTTGTTACTACAAATTGCATAGTTTATTTATTTTTTATTATTATTATGTAATCTTGAATAATGCTTCTGTAGATTTTTGCATAAAATTTAAAGCTAACTGCTCCTACTTGGAAGAAAATTACACTTTTTCAAAACCCAATTATTTAAATTTACTGTTTCGCCCAACTTTAACTGACTGTACTGAAAAAAAAATGTACTACGCTAGTTTGGCAAGTAACGTAAAAAAGTGGCGCGTTCAATAAGGATTCCAAAATTGTATTACACTTGCTAGATTACCTTTTAATTAATTGGTATTTTTTTTTTGTAAATAACCCCAGTTTTTCACAAAATGTCCATACTTCCTTAAAATGACTTTAGCTTACCTAAATCTTTACTCAACGCCGTTTCTTAGTTTGATAGAGACGGGAAGAGTCATTTTACAAAGTGTGAGCGAGACAGAGAGTGACGCCACTTTTATCGGATAGATACAAAATTACCGATGAGTGCGAGTGAGACATGGGATGTTCCACCTTGATATCTTTATTTGGATTTTCTTCAAAATACTTTACCAGATTTATTAGAAGACGTGCCACTGAACATTTACAGAGTAATGTGGTTCCAGCAAGATGGCTGCCCAGCGCACTATGCTCGTTTAGTAAGAGAACATCTTGATGAAGAATACCCGCTCAGGTGGATAGGGCGCGCTGGGACAGTCTTGTGGCCCGTTCGCCTGATTTAAATCCCCTAGATTTTTTTTACTGGGGAGCGGTTAAAGAGAAAGTGTACTCAAAAACAATTGAGAATTTAGCTGAGCTGCGTGAAAGAATAACGGACGCGGTTGAATTTGTAAATAGGAGAAGATTTGCCCGGAAAATAGCCCGATCTTTTTTAAGAAGATGTCGTGCGTGCATTGCCGTTGCAGGTAGGCAGTTTAAACATTTATTGTAAAAATAATAATTCATATCTGATAAATGGTTTTTTATAAAAAAAAATTGTAATGAGATAACTGGTCCTAAATTAAAGTAAAAAGATTGAGTCAATAACCTTGCTGTTAAATTACGTGGAAATTTGATTTCTTATCTCGCTCACACTTCGTAAAATGACTCTTCCCATCTCTATCAAACTATGAAACGGCGTTGAGCAAAGATTTAGGTAAGCTAAAGTCATTTTAAGGAAGTATGGACATTTTGTGAAAAACTGGGGTTATTTACAAAAAAAAAAAAACCAATTAATTAAAAGGTAATCTAGCAAGTGTAATACAATTTTGGAATCCTTATTGAACGCGCCACTTTTTTACGTTACTTGCCAAACTAGCGTAGTACATTTTTTTTCAGTACAGTCAGTTAAAGTTGGGCGAAACAGTAAATTTAAATAATTGGGTTTTGAAAAAGTGTAATTTTCTGCCAAGTAGGAGCAGTTAGCTTTAAATTTTAGGCAAAAATCTACAGAAGCATTATTCAAGATTACATATCAATAATAAAAAATAAATAAACTATGCAATTTGTAGTAACAAGAGTTAAAGAACCATTACAGGGTGTGGATTTTTTAGTGAATTTTTAAAGTGACTATAATTTTTAAAGAACATGAGTTGGTTTTTTTTTTGTATTTTTATGATAACTGTTATGACTTGGTCTATCATCCGTTTACGACTTGACGTCAAATTCTGGGACACCCTGTATACGTAAATACAGAGACGGAAAACAAGTTAAAAATACATTTGTGATACAGGAAGAAAACTAAAAACGAATACAGTATGGTGCATTATTTATTTCCCTTTCCGTCACACTTATCGAGATTTGTATGCTACCATCTCGCTCGCACGTGGTATTATTATTAACTACCTTTTTATCAATAGTTGCAGCATGCTTAGTATTACGTAAACAATTACCGGTTACACTAAAGGTCACCCGGCGCCCGAACCGCACCGCCTCGCCTCGAAACTGTACTAACTACGGAGTTGGTGTAGTGAGCGCATGCCCGTACAAATCCATATAAAGAATACTAACCGCTCGAGGCGATGCAGTGCGGGTCGGGTGCCAGGTGGCTCTAATGAGCTGTGGGGGCCTACCCTATAAAAATTAAAGATTCCAACGAATTCACAACCTCTTCCTTTTTTTAAGTCGGTTAAAAATAATAAAAAGTACCTACCTGCAATACGCTTTAATATAAATTTCCGAAACGACATCCTCACATTATAATTCAAAGCCACAATTATACACACACACATGCACCCACAACCTCATGATACTGGTCACTAACTGTACAACGAAAACACCCATTTAATATAACAGTCATTGTATAACCGTAATATCAATACAACATCGTAGGAATTTAATTATTCTTCCTCCTAGGGCTAAATCATCATCATCATCATATCAGCCGAAAGACGTCCACTGCTGGACATAGGCCTCCCCCAAAGAGTGCCAAAGTGACCAATCCCGCGCCACCCACATCCAGCGGACTCCCGCAACCTTTACCAGGTCATCAGTCCACCTTGTCGGGGGCCTACCCACGCTGCGCCTTCCGGTACGTGGTCGCCACTCGAGAACCTTTCCGCCCCAACAGCCATCGGTTCTACGTGCTATGTGCCCCGCCCACTGCCACTTAAGTTTAGCGATCCGGAGGGCTATATCGGTTACCTTGGTTCTGCTGCGGATAGTCTCATTTCTGATGCGATCACGCAGAGAAACTCCCAACATGGCCCTCTCCATTGCCCTTTGGAGTTTGGGTGACTTTGAGCCTTCTTATGAGGCCCTTAGTAAGCGACCACGTTTCAGTGCCATATGTCATCACTGGCAACACACACTGTTCAAAGACTTTCGTCTTGAGACACTGCGGAATATTGGACGAAAAGATTTGCCGTAGCTTCCCGAAAGTTGCCCAGCCGAGTCGGATTCGACGATTGACCTCTTTCTCGAAGTTGGACCTACCTAACTGGATCGTCTGTCCTAGGTATACATAATCGTCTACAACTTCGAGCGTAAAGTGTCCGATTGTGATGGGAGTTGGTACTACATGGGCATTTGACATGATCTTCGTCTTATCCATGTTCATTCTTAGACCAACTCGCTCGGATGCTTTACTGAGGTCATCGAGCATGGTACTTAAGTCCTCCATGGTCTCAGCCAAGATTACTATATCGTCAGCAAACCGAAGATGAGTGATGTACTCGCCGTTGATGCTGATGCCTAGCCTTCTCCAGGCCAGAGTCTTGAAAACGTCCTCCAGTGCAGCGGTGAACAGTTTTGGAGAAATAACATCTCCTTGCCTGACTCCCCGCTGCAGCGGAATAGGTTTCGAGTTCTGGTCCTGGAGTCGGACTGACATAGTGGCGTTCTCGTACAAACACTTCAGCACTTCGATATAGCGATAGTTAACTTGGCACCGTTGGAGAGACTGTAGTACAGCCCAGGTTTCATTCGAATCGAAGGCTTTTTCGTAGTCCACAAACGCTAAGCAGAGAGGCAGGTTATACTCTTCGGTCTTCTGTATAACTTGACGAAGCGTGTGGATTTGGTCTACGGTACTAAAGCCTCTTCGGAAACCGGCTTGTTCGGAAGTCATCTAGCCTGCGTGCGAGACGATTTGTAATGACCCTCGAAAACAGCTTATAGACATGGCTCAGAAGTGAGATGGGTCTGTAGTTCTTCAGCAGAGTGTTGTCACCCTTTTTGAAGAACAGCACCACCACCCCTCTGTTCCATGTCTTTGGAGTTCTCCCTTCCAGTAAGACGGAATCGAACAACTTCTGAAGGGCCGTAAGGACCGGTTTTCCACCCGCCTTCAAAAGTTCGGCTGTTATTCCGTCTTCACCGGGTGCTTTGTTGTTCTTGAGCTGTTTAAGAGCCATTACAATCTAGTACAGGCTGATGTCCGGGATGTCGTCGGTATAGTGTCGGGTTAGTCTAGCTCTAGGGTCTTCCGCCTGACTAACTTCGGGTCTGCGCGTTGATGTGTATAGCTGTCCGTAAAAGCGCTCTATCTCACCCAGAATCTCAGGTTTAGAGGAAACGATTCTACCATCTTCAGTTTTTAACTTCGCGAGCTGGCTCTGCCCTATAGACAGATCTCTCAAGAATACTTTAGAGCCCTTATTGCGCTGGATGGCCTCTTCTATACGATTTGTATTGAATTGGCGCAGTTCGCGGGTAAGGGACTTGGAGATCTGTTTATTGAGCTGCCGGTATAAGGTCGCATCGGCTGAAGACTGTAGAATCACTTCACTCCTTTCCTTCATGAGCTTCTGAGTGGAGCTAGATAGCCTTTTAATTCCGTTGGTGCCCTGGGCCTTGGAGAACTAAATAGCGAAATAAGAAGGGCTTAATAGCGATACCTAATCACAATTCTCCTAGCGTTATTCCCGGCTGCGCCTGTGACATGTGATTACGTCTTATGTCACCAAGATGTTGTAAAATTTAAATTCGTAATAATATAACGATGTGCAATCAATTATATTATGTTGCTACTCCGTAAAACCATGTAAAACGGAACGTATACAGTGTGTGGCCTGTAACAGGGGCAAATATTTAAAAGGACGCTTCTTTAGAGCATCTGTAGTAACCCCTTGTGTCCAATTTTTTTTTTCCATCCGGAGCAATGTTTATCTAAAGTTATGACCTTCAAGTAATGTACCTATCTTGGCACCACGAGATCATAGCACAGCAGTCAATGCACATTTTAAGGTAACATCATGTGCTGAGTCATAATAGTTTTTGCATTTTTGTTTTAAATAGTACATTACGTAACTAGGGCGGCGAATTCGTGAATGCCCCAGATCGCAGGTGTTTGTGGCCCGACCCGAAGGTGAAGGCCATAAATATGCGCTCTGTGGCTACCGCCCGTAGTGAGTACAAAATTTTACGTCTTCACCTGGCCACAATGCGAGATTTTTTAGTATGTTTGTTATCCTTTTAGTTTTTAAAATAAAAAAAACTACTTGTGTCACCCCAAAAGGATAAAAAATACACGTGGACTTACATGAAAAAAAAAAGAAAAAAAAAAGACTTATTTTAAATTAAAATTACCTGGAAATAAGTGCTCAAAAGTCTACCGTTTAATTTTTTGCCCCTGTTTCAGGCCACATCCTGTATGTGAAACGTCATTGTGTGCGATACGCTGGACAGCCCTTGCTAGACCTCTACAGGAGGTTACCATAGACAAACGTAGTTTCGCGCCAAATTGACGGCCAAAGTGACACCTGTAACAGCTACGACAGGCCTGGCGTAACAGAGGTGTCACGTTCACTTTTTATGGTCTCGCGCAGAAAGTGTTTAATAATAATATAGCAAGGGACAATTGCTTTATGATCGATAGCCCACACAATAAACATATCTAAGAACCCGCGACTCAGCATCCCTATTACCTCACTCGCACTCTGCAAATTAGAAAGAGGAGGTAGAACTTCTCGTCGTCGAGTCGTTCGATTTGCTAGCCTCAACAATGACAGTCAAATCGTCATAGACTGATCGCATTCAGTGAGAAATCCCAGAATTACGTTCCGATGACTAGACTCAATACAATAGGCTTGGTTTTTATACGATACTGTCTTGACAATGACATACTGTCAAAATGACTACTGGATGCTCAGGAAATCCCCATTATTTCCTATAGAATGAGTTCCTATTTTGTCAATTTCCTACTTCATCAGCACGGCTATCACGCGACGGCGCACGAGCTCTCTCGATTTTTCTCGCACTATCCGTCTCTCTCTTATTAGAACAAGAGTATCAGGTCAAGTCATCAGTCATCAGCACTTCTATCATAGGACGGCCGCGACATACTCTCGATTTTTCTCGCACTATACCTCTTGTTCTAAGTGTTCTAATAAAAGAGACACGGACAGTGCGAGAATAATCGAGAGAGCTCGCGCGCCGTCACGTGATAGCCGTGCAGTCTTTTCTACGTCACGGCAACCTGCTGACTTAAATTATTTCTATGACGTCAACTATGTTTTTCACTACATCAGCACGGCTATCCCAAGACGGCGGGCGAGCTCTCTCGATTTTTCTCGCACTATACCTCTCTTTCTAAGTGACACGGACAGTGCGAGAATAATCGAGAGCTCACGCGCCGTCTTGTGATAGCCGTGCTGTGGCTTTGGTTACTTTTCTGGTTGACTTGTTTCTATATCTAAGTTTCAGTCCCAGATAACTTCTCTCCATTCCTCTCTGAAATACTTTCAGTTAAGTTGTCCATACTTATTTAAGGTACGAGCGGGAAAATGGTAGGAGGATGTTTTTTTTGTGGTAAGCAAATATGGGGCAAGCTGCGTCACCCCACAAAAGAACAGGAAAAATAAAGCTAAAAGCGTAGAAAAAAGGCTGGAACTAAAATTAATATAATTTAATTTATTTAAATTTTTAGCCTCTGATGCCTCCTGATTGTAACAGTTTTTTTTAATATTTTGTCCGCGAGGAACTGTTTTATATTGTAGCTCCATACAAAATTTCACCTCCTGGCTAGGGGATGATTTCCGGAATTTAAATCTCCATACCAAATTTCATCTCAACTTGTTCAGCGAATAAAGTGTGAAGAGGTATTTTTTATAGTACAATGTTAATCTGGTTTGTTGGTTGCCTAGGCATGAGCCGCCTAGCACTCTGCATTCCAGTCTGTCCCTTGCAACACTGCATGGATATATACTATATTAGGCTTCATTTAAAAAAAATTGCATCAGAGAAGAGCAGTCTTCACATTCACTGCCAACAATTTCCTACGCTTGTAGGGTCCAGTTAATTTACGGTCCCAAAATCCAAGTCCACTTATCTTTCTTTCTCACTTTTTGCCTGGGTTATTATTATTATTTCTGGTAGTGGCTTCCGGACCATGAGAGCCCTGCGACCATCGCTGATCTATTGTGATCGCCACATACTTCTTGGTCAAGTCCTGCAAACTTAAAGAATTGCAGGATACTATTGAACTCAAGAAATTTGATCTCCTCAGGGCACATGATATGTTTTCCCAGAAAGGAGTTACGACTGCGCATGAGGCAGGGGCACTCGGTTAGGATGTGTGTAGGCGTCTCCTCCGCATCAAGGCATTTTGCCTGGGTCAAAATGAGACAGAGATATAGAGAACAATAATATCATGGAAGAACTGTGTGTAGAGGCAAGCACCTAATACAATCAATCTAAGTTCAATCAAAAGTTGATTTCGAGATGTAAAACCCTGAGTATAAACTTAGCTATACGAGGGGTTTAGTGATTACATGCAGTGACCTAGACACCAACTAGCACCAGTGGGGTAAGGCTGTTAACCTGTTGTATGCCGATGTAAAAAAACACAATCAAATCATGACCTTGAATTTTAAGTTGTTCGAACCGTAGGAACAAACCAGACAAAAGGTTAAAGCTGTTATAGGTAAAAAAGTACAAAAATATGTATCAATTTAATCTTCTCATGTATATGTAACGAAACATACAAACTTACCATGCTACAATCTCACTGACAGTTCCATTTTGCAATATTTGTATAGATAAGTCATTTCAGAAATCAGTGGTCAATTAATAACACAAGCATGGTATAGAAATTAAAAATAGCAAGCAATCTAGTTCCCTTATAGGTACCTATACTTATTGGCATGTCATTTGCATTTTTGTTATTATGAATCACACAAATGTTCAATTTGAGGAAACATTGAGAAATAATAGCTGACAAACATATTTGTGGAACTATAAGTTACACATTTAAATATATAGAATCACTTTCGACAGTTGAAGTTTAAGTGCCAATGTAAGTGATAAATCTTGGCCAACAAGTTACCTTGGTGTTCAAAAGTAGGTCAAAAGGAGCTTTAAACGAAATAAAACTCTTTTAAATCGATAAATAAGAGAAGCAGGCTCGATAAGGAACTAGTGATTGCATTTAAACGACCATACAAAGGTAAACGTGATAAAAATAACATTACCTTGTTCGACAACTCGAGGTTAAACATAATATCGAAGACGAAATCTAAAGACCACACGTATTATATTATGTTAGGTAACTTGTAATTTATGTTACTTAAATCTGTTTGATTATGTTAATCAATGTTACTTTGGCAGTAAAAGTAAAGAACAGCAATCGCAAGAACAACTTATTTTACATTCTCTTTGTTGTCAAACAAAACAAATACTTTGACTTGTTTTGACATTTGATTTCAATGGCCGATTGGCCAATTTGTAATAAAAAAAAAACAAATAGAGATGCCCTGTTTATAAAAAGTATATAAATTTATCGATCTTTAAAAATAAAAACAAATTATAGTTTTTCGTTGGAACAAACAAGTTGTTTCTTGTTAGTTGTTATGCTTGAAAGGTTTGCTAATGATCCATTGTTATGTAGTGCGCAGTTTGTAGAATAACAGGTATAAGTCAGATCAATAAATATAAAGAAAATCCATAACTATCTAATAGCTACAAGTCACCAAAGTTGTGTGCAAATTAAGTAATTCATAAAATATGACTCGCTCCAAGTATGGCTGTAAAACTTTAAGAATACGTAATACATATGCAACAGGTTATCATCTGATTCACTGTCATAATCCGACAAATACGCGAATAGGATTTCCACTCATGTTTTCTTTTTGCAAACCTGTCAAAACCGAGCATGCGCAGTGGTGATTTTAATACAAAAAATATTTAAACAAAACATACCTTTTTCGGACTTGAGTAGACTGGATTTGTGTTTTCTTTCGGCTTCTTCATATCTGTTTTTCCACTTTTCAACGTAAGTCGAAGCGACGATGTTCGCTTCCTTGGTGTGGTGCGCGTCGGGCGGCGTCATCCTGGCCGCTGTCGCGCGCGGGATCCTCGTGGCCGCGCCGCCCCCCGGACAGAGCGAGACAGAACTCCGCAACGCACACGGGCTGTTGCTCGCGATCGCAAATACATTATCACCGTTCCTTTTAATCATTTTTGCATTCGATTTTTACCGCGAACAAACGCTCGCCTCGCATTACGTATGCACTCACGTGGTCCGATCAACAGGCTGGTGGATCACACTAAACTAATTGGCGAAATTCTTTGTTCTCGTTGAAGAAAACACCGCGATTACACGTTGATGGTACAGTCGGTCTGTAATCAGAGAAATTGTAGGAGCGTAGAACGGCGTTGAGTGTCAGAGTGCAACTAAAGTTAACTTGTGCTTGTGATATGATAATGAAACATCGTCTTTGTGAGTCACACCGGGGCTTATGTTCATTGTTTACGTTAGACGCTTGCCTCATACCTATCATACCTATGTGGTGTTCGAGCCTTCGTAGTCTCGTCATAGAATTTAGTAGAAATTAATCATGCATGGGCACGATAGGTGCTGATTGTGTTATCAAGTTATCATACCACCTTTACCACTTACGTTTATCAGTTATTATGCAACTGGAATTCTATTAATACTCAGTTTAAAGCTAATGTAATCATCGATTCGTCGAAAATTTGGTCTATTTACACAATATACCTATCAACTCAAGATTTCATGTTGATGTTTTTTGTTAGTAGAAATGGTGTTTAAACATGTTTTCCTTTTTGTTTATAAATGTCGCTAGTGATAGATAACGTAGTAGTTTTTTTATATTACAGTAGTTTGGAATTAGCTAATACTAGTAGGTGTTATGGTATAATAAATGTTAGAACGTGTTAAACACGTAAAGCATTGATCTTAGTGAATTACTACCAAGTTAAATAAGATGCCCTTGCAAAATTAAATAATAAGTAATACATTTTGCTGTGTTATAAGATACCTATTTTTTCTAGGTATTAAGGTACCTATAAATAAACGATTTATCTAATGGAACTAGCTGATTTTTCACAGTTCAGAAATTTTATTATTATTAGCAATATAACTAACAATACCTCAGTAACTATAGCCAACACACAATCACAATTTATACACAGCACAAAGAATGGCCACAAACAATATAAAACAGCGAACACTAAAAAACAAAACACTGCTGTCAAAGTCCGCACCAAAAATGCACTGAAAGCATTTGGTCCAAGTATGGCTGACGGGAATTCTAAATTTAAACTATTTCCAATGAACGACACCCAACGACTGGCCTATAACGACAAGGCGAACCGTGTGGGACGTCGCAACTTGTAAAGTGATTTAATTGCTCAGACATGACAATACCGGACTTAATTAGACCTTTGAGAGCAAAACGACCGATATGCTTAGCTAAGGTCGATAAACTGTTTTGTAACGATATGAAAAGCGCAATTAATCGTGAGGGACTAAACGGCCCACTGCACAGCATATGGCATTCATTGGTAAGAGTATCTGGGCCATTCCCACGCAGAGCCAGTGGACATCACTTGTAGTACTTAGAGAAGTACTCATGCTAGACGTTGAGCTTTGTTCAAATAGAGCACTATAGCGTAATTCTAACTTCCTGAGACATCAGCTAAAGCCTAAAGAATACGAAATTATCAATAGATAATTTGCACAACAAACTTATTTCGTTATCCTTTCAAATTCAAGTTCCCAAGGTATTCGCTATTGAGAAGCACACAATCAAACAAAAAAGTCAAGCATCAGAAACAGCCAAGCAAGCCGTATACAAAAACTTGGTCGGGTCTTACAAAACTTTTCCATATTTAGAAATTGGTGTCAGTACGGGTTGTGCGGAGTCTGCAAGTAGCCAAGGCAATCCGATTACGACCTTACAATGGCAACGTATCTCATTAAGCTTGCTTCAACCCTGGTAAAGGTTTTCAAACTGGTCAGTGAACTACTTTAATGTCAGTGGGATAAAATATAAACGAGGAACTGAGGACAATGAGTAGAAGTTTCATAGTGAATCAAATAACGATCGATCTATATCAGACGATAAATGGTTTTTTTTATTAGGTAAAGCGTAGTATAAGCACCGTCACACTCTTAGATGGATCTGAAACGAGTAGTGCAGAGCAAGGAAAGTTTCAGAGTCACACCAATAATCGAAATTCCAAATAAAAACGGCTTAGATGGTAGCAACGTCTAGCGGCGGGAAGAAGACCATGCGGTAAAATTAGCCATGAAACTCTTTTTCTTATTTTTTTTCAACCCTACGCTTCTCAATGCTGAGATTACTGAGTAAAGGTCTTTGCCTTTTTAGTCCATTCTATGCGGTCTTGTATTTTCCTCATCCAATCTTTCCCAGGCACTCGTATCAAACCGTCCTTCTATCTCGCGGGCTGATGATGATTAGCTTTCAAACTACCTGTAATTGAACCACGTGCCCGTCGAAGATCACCAGCCACCGACGCTTGAAAAAGACCTCAAACCAGCTCAAATTCACCTAAACACCGCACGAAATCGTGCCCAGGGAAAGATGCGGATGACGAGGGCCGACCCCAACTAAATGAAACTACCGGCCTAAAAGAAAGAAAGAAGAACATAATATACCTGAAATGTATTTCAAAGATTATTTACTCACCTACATAATTTCATATAAATTATAACCAGATAAATATAATTTTACACCAATTAACAGACATGCAGTACGGAATACCGTTAAAAAAACGAAAATAAAGTCTTACACACACGTGCGATCGTTAATCGCTCATTCAGAGTCCTTTGACGTATTATTTTTATGAGCGAATAACAAAATTAAATAAGGTCGGCACATTCACCCCTGCAACCTATTTATGTTCCTGTTATCCTGGTGCTGAACGACGTTAACATGCGTGGGATTACGTAGACAAGAATGGCTGTTACTTTTTACAAAAAATATGAACTTATGACGTTTTTTTAATATTTATCACTATCATAAAAATGTTTCTTGGTGCCCAAGTGTCAAATATCTCACACACACAGCCGTTTAAAATGTATCAGTAAGTTTAACAATGTTGTGACAAATTATAATTTGCGGAATTTTAATAACACTTAAAACAACATCACATTCAGTCAAAATATAATAAATACCGGTTTCCTTAATAAACTATTAAATAAAATAATAGTCAATAAAACGTTACTAAATTTTTTCGTTTAATTCCAGCTACCTAGTGGTTTAGTTTGGTACTTTAGCTCAATTAAATACACGCTCATATAACTAGAGGTTCCACATAAACGAATACATTTTGCCCCTATATTGTAACCAATGATTTTGCCGATCCATTTTATTGAACCACATGATTTCACAAAAAAAATTGCGTTCATGAATATTGTTATAATCTAAAAAAAGGAATGACAAAGGGAGAAACAAATATTTGAAGAAGAAACACAGGATTTAATAGAATTTACCGAATACTTACTAAGCCAGAACAGCTCTACATAAATTTGTCATTCTATCCTTGCGTGGGAGTTAGTCTACAGTAGAGACAGTTTATTGCTACAGTTTTTATTATCCCGTTTACGTAGGTGTAGGTGTAGCAAATGAAGCGACAAGATACAATCGCCCAAGCGCCTAACATCAGTCTTAACTGAATTGTGACTCTAGTTTGTCTTTGGAATCTGTTGCCGATAATTGAACGAAATCTAGAAATGTCTAATAGAAATAAAAAGAGGAAAATTAAGGAAATTGCTTAAAAATTAGAAGCTAGGTAAGGTAAAACAAACAATAAATAAATAAAAAGTTTTCAGCTACTGTCAAAGCTTAACAAAATGACAATGCACTTTGATGCCTCTCAGGTCACAGGTAGTCAAAGATAACGAATACCTTCTTACGATATCAGCTTGTAGTTTTTTTGCAGTTTGGGACGCATGAATGAAACGAACTTTATATAGCCTTCAAATGGAATTTTCATGATAAAATGCAGTGCTTAGAGCAGCTAATAAATTGAAAGACTTTTCAAGGTGCAAGGCCACCTATTATTTCCCGGCTGGCAGGTTCAGCCGATTGAGTTTACCTCGACGACAGACAGCACACGGACAATGGGGTTACAAGCCTATTGTAACGGGCTTATGGTAGACTTATTTTACTGAGAAACCAAATGCAATATGTGCTTACTTTTTATGGTAAGTACATAAATACTAGTTTACAACGAATTTTTCTGCTTACCTACAAATATCGGAAGAGACACCTAACAACAAACCATGGTTTGTTATTCCGTGGAAAGAGATTACCTATTTTTGACAATATATTGTATGTGCGTCTGAGAAGGAGAAGAGCTTTACTGAGTGTGCAAAGAGAAGAAATATGTAGAGTTTCACCATGCCTACCTTAGATCGTTCGGATAATAGTTTTGAAATTTAATTTGTTTAGAACTAATCGAACGAGATAAAACAAATGAAAACTCGTTCTTTACTATATAATATATATTAATTGGACCTCGTTTTATTTGTATAGGAACCTAAGACTCAGGAGATTATACATTATTTCTGAAATTCGATTGTCTGAACTCGGTGCTCGTCGGATTGCATATTTTCATCACAAGTTCTAGAACTATACAATAAAATGCGAATGCATATACGCTAGGGAAGGGAAATACGCCAGTTTTGACCTCGACGAGTGCAGTACGCACCGCTCCCCACCATTATTATTCAATAAATCACTGATTTATAACTGTACGTTTACGTTATATAACGCATAACGGTTGTAAGCCGCACGCAGAATAATAAAAGCGTGCCCAATTTTGACCCAGCACAGTTAAAGAGTTGATTAATATGGTTGTATGATAAGCGTAATGGATATACTTTCTTTTCGCTGGAGTAATTAATATTGTACCTGAGAAATGACATTGATAGATGCGGATAGCTTGTTTGGCAACTATGGGAGTGACTGTACCGCTTGTTTATATAATTGCTCAGTGAGAGCCAACAGCACTCCTTGCGAATTCTCAACACAATTAGCGATATTTCAAAACATAAGGCTCATAACATGAAAGTGTAACTTAATATATTCTGACTGTCATTGTCCTACAAAGTTATATAGGGACATCCGCGTTTCTGAATTTTATTCGTAATTCGAGACGTGTTTTAAAATATTTAAATACCTAAACATAAATATTTTGTTCATTTTCTGAAATACTACTGATTTTTTACTGTAATATTTATTTACTTAACCGCAATCAGCTTGCGATTATGAATTTGGTAGAAATGCTCACCAGCCAACCGACATCCTTCACCAGCTGTTTGCATATAAGGTTTCAGTCTGATATCACTGCAACTTTAATAAGTGACGCGGCTTAGTTTAAAACTCTTGCTTCTTCGTATAAAATCACATGGAGTGGTGGATGTTAGCGACACAATTAACGGCAAATACAAGTTTGTGGGATCATAATTTAATGTGATCATTACGTAACGGTAATTCATCCGGTAGATTACATTACACACCAAATAAAACTAAACGAATATGGTGCGCTACTTGTAATACAAGAGAAAGTCAAAATGTGTATTGAGTGAATTGAATGAAATTCATTGACTCCAGTCAACCAATCTACTTTTAACTGCAGGACACGCACAAAGCGTAGATTTATACCTATATACTAGCTTTTTTTATTGTTATATGTATCATATCATAAGTATATATTATTTTCATACAACTGTACTATGATACAACAAGATGACAAGTACACGAATGACGAGTACATTTCTAAAGAACTCGGACTGGATTCTGTGAATATTGTTTAAAATAACACATTTGTACCTGTTCCATAGGTACTTGTTCCAACGGCAGTTCTTAGACCAGTCAAACCATGACTAAAACAATGAAGATTTAGCTTCATGTGACGCATTATTTTTCTGTAAATACTTTACAATTTGTTTACAGGAAACATTATAAATTTAAACTTAGAATGCAACACAGTTTGATACAAATGTTTTTTTTCCACCTGAATGTTAATCCTTTATTTGTCTAAACGTTCTTACCGAAATATTAAATTAATGAGTAATTCATGAACACGTCTCTGTATTTTTCACAACTAGGCTTGAACTGTATTTTAATTTTAATTTTGACGAATAAATGTTTTCATAGATGGAGTTTGCTGTAGAGGATTTAGCAGGCAGAGAAGGAAGTTTTCAAAAAACTAAAAAGTCCCGTTCCGTCTATTGTGCTTAAACATAAGGCACATCATGAATCGTAAAATTACCTGATTGTTTGAAATGTTTCCATTGAATTTAGTGTTAAAATAACGGAAATTACAACAATAGTCCAACCACAAAAACAGTTGAAGTAAACGTCAGAAGATGAGTCAGTTAGGGCGAAGTATTGATAACGACGTTTATCAATATGCGGTGAAGTAAAATTAGGTCTCCATCAAATTAGAATGCAGTCAGCGCGTCGCGTCACACCGATAACATTTATCTATAAACACATTTACATCGGTTAAAAGTATCTGTACTTTAAGCAACTAACAAATAAGTCAACTATCCCATATTTTTTGTAATACAAGTATATAATAAATGCAATCAAACAAACATTTAGTTAATGTTATAGTTATCATCTTGTATATACTTTAGAAAATAAATATTTATAGTGATTAAATGTACTTATGTGTCATCAAACAAATACAATGTTGTGAAATTGAAATAGTTGAATACCTACTATGTGTTAAAAAAAATATTGTATTAACGTGTTATAATCGAATCGTATGTCGGCTTCATCGAATAAAAACGAACTGCATTTTATTTTTTGAATTTCAACGTCTTATTAATTACTAAGACTCGTGACGGAATTTTTGCAATCTGCTGATAGAGGTATTTAACTAATAATTAGTTCATTATAACAAAAACAAAACCGGGAAACAAAACACTTGACGGTCAAATTAATAAAAACAACTAACACCTAATTGTTTTTACGAACTACAAAATTGTGTGACTGGTACCATCTGAGTCATTGGAAATAGCGGAGAAAGAGTGCCTTACTATTTAAAAAATAAAGATGTATGATTTCGAATTAGGTAGTGTGTATTTGAATTTTATCGATATACTATCGACCTTTTAAAAGTTTTAAAGGTCACGCCTCTAGTATTTGTATTATTGACACTGACACCACAGACTAATAAGAGATATACTAACGTATATTGACACTATTTGACACTAGATTAGAAGAGGGCCGAAACCGTAAGATATAAAATTTGTACACGATAAGCGTATCCTTTTAAAGTAAATTTTAATATTAACCACTTATAGTTCAAATAATAATTAAATCATCAACAAGTTATCTAAAAATTCTATGAGAAAATAAAATAAAATAGAAATGTGATGAAGTGTTACTACCACTGCCATCTAGCGTCAAAGTTAATTACTTTTTGAAGGTCCACGGTGCAAGCTCGGTATCCACTTTAGCATTCAATTAAAACTTTTATAGATGGCGTTACCAGTATCAAACATTGTATTCTTAGCGGAATCGGCAATCGGATTTATATTTATAAAAGGTATTATTTACTTTCACTATCTATGTATGCAAAACGTCTTTCAAAATTTGCAAACCATTTTTCAGGTAGTTGCCGGTATCCGATTGAGATTTGGCACACACACTTATGTTTATATTAATTATGGCATTCTAGCGAGCTGATCTGATGATGGAGAAGCATAGCGGCTCCTAAACAAAAGCCGTTGCGTTTGGGCTGCGAATAGCTAGGTACCGACAGACTCTACAGGTCACATTTCTCAAACAATTCTCGTGAAAATTTGTGTGCATTTTATTGCTGATTTTTATTTCGAAATTTAAGAACAATAATAAACCATTTGTTTCATGCATCTAATAAGCAACAAATAAAAGAAGCGGGTTGTGCCGGGGATAGGTACAACCTTTAATTAAGTTTAAGTGGATACTTCTTTGTTGGCTATGGAACCCTAATAAAAAAACCGGCCAAGTGCGAGTCTGACTCGCGTACCGAGGGTTCCGTACTGAGCAATCTGTACTTAAAAAATCGTAAATAAGTAAAGCGACCTCTGTCGGCACCTAGTTTGTTTATCATTTATAATTCGTTGTAATAACAATAACTGCCCCTGTCCTAAATTGTATCCCATGGATCTGCGATTGATTTCAATCTAAAGGGAAAATCTACTTAGAGGAGCATTTTCAATTTTTCAATGAATTGCTATATGCAAAGTGTTTTGATTATTTCAAGGAATCTGCTATTATTGTGTACTCGTAAAGTATATATATTTGCTACACATATACGAGTAGTTTAAAAACTTGAACCAAAATATTGGATAAGTGGAATGGGCCTCCGTCAAAGAAAGATTAAATATTAAATATACACATTGGATAAATATCTTGGAAAGTGGAATACCACCCTATAGGACCGTTTTACACCTGGGCCGGGCTGTTATTCGCTACGCGCTAATGCGGCTCACCCCGCCGGTCACCCGTCACGAAACTAGACATCTACCTATACGGTTATAGTTACTACGCATCGCGGTGTCAAGATATAATTTTATTGTGGGTGAGCGTTGAGGCACAGTCTATAAACCAATACAGTCATTCGACGAAGCCGTCTAGACAGGGCAATCGTGCGGGGGTGAGAGGCGAGGGGCGGGTGGAACGAGCCCGAGCTGCATACGTCGCCATTGTTAGTAGCTCGGGTCATGACTTTCAGGGCTAACGCGTGTCTTGTTTTAAATGTTTTGATTTGTACACAATTAAAATGGTGCGTACGAAATGTGCTGTACGACGATCTAGTAAATCTAAAAACGGAAAATATTTGTCAGTCGCCCATTTATAATATGTGTATTGTATATATTAGTAATAGTTAAGAAGCCAATCTGTAGATTAATATGAATTAATGAGAGCACGGAAACTGGTAAAATACAAAACTACCGTGCAAAAAAAATACCAGCGTTACTCGGGACGATGTAAAAAATGTAACGATACCTACCCCATATGTCCAAACTGTTGAGGCATTTAGAAGTTAGGGCGGGACAAAGAAACGTACATACTTACATAGGTACATACATGCGTACATCGTACATACATGTCCATGAAACCTAAACACATTATCCTCCTTTTTGGGCAGTTGTGTAAAATCTGTGACAACCCTAGGTAAGTACGGTGGTCTTGTGCGGTGTCGGCATTTACGCAAACATCAAAGGCGTCGGTCCACTGCGGTTGAGGTGAGCTTAAACCAGGCGCCTTCCCCCACCCGTCACGCCTAATGAAACTAGACCTCTAACTACGCTGTTACTACGAATTGCGGTGTCAAGATACATCTGTGGGTGACCGTTGAGGTGAGCTTAAAACAAGTTACAGAATGGCGGGGCTGCCCTACTATTCTGTAACTTGTTTTGACACTGTCACTGCCAGGAACCCGCTTGGTGGGCGCCCACGCCGTAGTCGCTTTTCGCTGCATACGAGGAAAACCACGGGATCGGCTACGAGCTTAGCGTGTGGTCTGATTTTCAGATATATAAATCTTGACTATATGATTGTTTATCTGATTTGAAAAAAGTCCAAAGTTGAGTCTGTATTTTCCTTTTTTTACTCAGCCTACTCAAACGATATCGCATTTATACAAATAGCCTTTCCCGAAGAGTGTTACATCTCTTTCCATCATCTTGTGCGCGGAAGGCATAAGCGTGCCTCTGTCTAGAGGGCGAGTGTGACTCAAATCAAGGCATCCCCTTAAGATCACTTCAACGCTCATCCACAAATATATATTGAAAAAGTATATCCTCATGGTAGAAAAGATACGAAATAAGTTTTCCAGGTATCTGTACTGGAAACTGTGTGATGTGCGGGTTTAGCCCGACACACATATCCCTCAGCCTGAAGGGCTATCGAGGGTTTCCTAGTCAACTCAGTCGTCAAGGAGCCTAGCAGGAGCAGGGGTGCGAATGAGAACAGCGGTTGAATTAATGGTTAACACTGGGTCTTGTCGCCCTTTTATTAAATAAATAACACTTATGCTCTACCCGGGGCTCTATGTACTAACGGTACGGGGCACGGTTGCCGGACAGATACGATTCGGGGCGGTAAGAGGCGGGAACGGCAGGTGAGTGATACTCCGGCAGTGCACTCGGTATCCAAGCGGCCTGGTAGTATCACGGACTCGGGTTCGTTATCACGGCAGTGCACTCGGTAACCAAGCGGCCTGAGACAACGGGAATCCTATCAACTCACTCCTCCGGCAACACTCGGGAACCAAGCGGCCTGGTAGGGGTGAGGGGAGCGGAGGACTTCGGCAACACTCGGGAGCCAAGCGGCCTGAAAGTCGGGATGCCACGGCAACACTCGGTAACCAAGCGGCCTGAGGCGGGGAGGTAGGGAGGGCGAGGGGGAGAGAGTTGAGCACACGGCGAGCCGCTAGCTAAACTCTGCCCGTCTGGCGGTCGCGCAGGCGCTTATATGCGGTCGGCGGGGCGGCGGTGTGGTGGGGCGCGTCGTGGTGCGGTGGGGCGCGTCGTGGTGTGGTGGGGCGCGTCGTGGTGCGGTGGGGCGCGTCGTGGTGCGGTGGGGCGCGTCGTGGTGTGGTGGGGCGCGTCGTGGTGCGGTGGGGCGCGTCGTGGTGTGGTGGGGCGCGTCGTGGTGCGGTGGGGCGCGTCGTGGTGCGGTGGGGCGCGTCGTGGTGTGGTGGGGCGCGTCGTGGTGCGGTGGGGCGCGTCGTGGTGTGGTGGGGCGCGTCGTGGTGCGGTGGGGCGCGTCGTGGTGTGGTGGGGCGCGTCGTGGTGCGGTGGGGCGCGTCGTGGTGCGGTGGGGCGCGTCGTGGTGTGGTGGGGCGCGTCGTGGTGCGGTGGGGCGCGTCGTGGTGTGGTGGGGCGCGTCGTGGTGCGGTGGGGCGCGTCGTGGTGCGGTGGGGCGCGTCGTGGTGTGGTGGGGCGCGTCGTGGTGCGGTGGGGCGCGTCGTGGTGTGGTGGGGCGCGTCGTGGTGTGGTGGGGCGCGTCGTGGTGTGGTGGGGCGCGTCGTGGTGCGGTGGGGCGCGTCGTGGTGTGGTGGGGCGCGTCGTGGTGTGGTGGGGCGCGTCGTGGTGCGGTGGGGCGCGTCGTGGTGCGGTGGGGCGCGTCGTGGTGTGGTGGGGCGCGTCGTGGTGCGGTGGGGCGCGTCGTGGTGCGGTGGGGCGCGTCGTGGTGCGGTGGGGCGCGTCGTGGTGTGGTGGGGCGCGTCGTGGTGTGGTGGGGCGCGTCGTGGTGCGGTGGGGCGCGTCGTGGTGTGGTGGGGCGCGTCGTGGTGTGGTGGGGCGCGTCGTGGTGCGGTGGGGCGCGTCGTGGTGCGGTGGGGCGCGTCGTGGTGTGGTGGGGCGCGTCGTGGTGTGTTGCTCTCCCCGCTCGTCTGTCCCCCGGGCCGGCGCCGTCTAGTCGCGGCGGCGGCTGTGGCGTTTTCCATGACGTCACACTTCCTCCCTCGTTTCGGAGATTTTTACCTATAGGGGAAAAATCACCGTTAGTCCTGTGGTAATGGCATTAGTGGTAGGTCTGGCTGTTTCCCTTGCTGGACTATTAATTTATCTATTTACTCATTTATTTATTTTTATCTTTATTTGATGCCCCGTTCCTCTTTTACTCTTAGTGTTAGTGTTCGGGATGGGGGGTGTCATTAACCTATCGGTTTCGCTATGTCGGATCCCTATGTTTGTCCCTGTTGCCTATGTTTGTCATAAAAAAAAAACAATAACAACCGTAGTAGCCCGTGTAATAAAAAATAAATATTTAAAAACAAAACGAATTAAAAAGACGTAACGTAACTTATTACTAGTGTTTGAAATTATAAAAAAAAAAAAAATGATTCATGGGATTTCTCCCGGCTTCGGCGCTGCCCTCTCTTTCGTCGTAGTATATTTACGTAGCCTAACTAGGCCCTGGCTTCTCCCCCTGTTCCTTCTCCTTCCTTTTCTGTGCACCTTTTTCTTCCTTCCCTCCGTGTCCGCTGATGTGGAGGTGCCGGGATGTGGTTGTGTGCCACCGGATGCTTTGCCTGGTGCTGGGGTGTGCTCCTCCAGGAATGAGGCATACTCCTCGCGCATCCGACAACTCTAAGAGGTGTCCATTCCTGTACCATTGGCCATATCTGTAGTCCCGGCGGGATTTTATTTTCGTAAGTTGAGTTAGCTTTTTTTTCCCCGCTCTGCTGCATTTCCAACCTTATTGCTACCATGTTACGGTATCGTTCTGCCCCGTCGTCGTCTCGCCTGTGAGTCGGTTGCGCCGTGTCCAGTTTGTTTACATTTGCATTATTTTCCCTTACCACGCGAATGTGCGCCTTATCTGGTGCGGACGCACGGTGTACTTTTATTCGCAGCCTCGTTCGCCCACCTGGACTGCAGTCGGCATTGCTTATCGGACGTTGTTTTGGTGCCTACTTTACTTTAACTTGCCGGTTTGGTTGTTATTTTAATTTTTATATGCTTTTAAATCCTTAACGTGCGCGGTTATAATTTTGCTGTTGCCGTTGGGGTCTTTTAATGTGTATATGACTGGTGACGTTCTCCCCTGAACTTTATACGGCCCTATGAACTTAGGGGCCAACTTTGCGCATATGTTTTTCTCTGCGTTTGATAGTACATAATTTCGTTTTAGTACCAAATCTCCTACGGCGGGCTCCCAATATCTCCTTTTTTTGTCGTAGTAGTACTTCTGCGCGGCTGAAGCCTGATCTTGACTTTGTTTAACGGTGTCGTATACGTCTTTTAGCACCCCTTTCCCTCTTACTTGGGGGGTGGGGAATGAGTTCCGGTCGTTTGGACCCCGTAGTTCCCTACCGTATAGCAGGAATGCCGGTGTGTACTTCGTTGACTCTTGTACGGATGTATTTAGCGCAAAGTTGAATTCACTTAGGTATTTATCCCATTGTTTATGTTGTTCACCGATAAAAGTGGATATCATTACTTCCAAAGATCGGTTCTGTCTTTCTGTGGGGTTGCAATGAGGCGTATACGGCGGTGTTCGTCTGTGTTCTGTTCCATATTTCTTTAAAATGTCTCTGAACTGTTTTGAAGTGTACTGTACCCCGTTGTCTGATAAAAGCGCCTGCGGCGCACCGTGCCGCAACGCTACGCATTGCTCGAAGGCCCTCGCTACCGTATTCGCTGTCGCGTTGCGTAGTGCTTGAATTTCGGTCCACTTCGTGAATTTGTCATGGAATACTGCTATCCATTTGTAACCTTTTGATGACCTTGGCAAAGGGCCTATCAAGTCGGTTGTCACTATTTCCCACGGCGCGGATGCGTTATTTATGTGCATCGTCCCGGTTTGTTTCTGCTGCGAAGGTTTATACTTTTGACAGGCGTCGCATTTATTGACGTACGCTATTATATCGGTTTGCATTCCCGGCCAATAGCTTCTTTGTGATACTCTTTTTACGGTTTTTGCTATCCCACAGTGTCTGGCGCTCGGTGTGTCGTGATTCTGCCTTATTATGCTTTCTCTTTCATGTGTCGGTATGCACCTTTTCCACTGTGAATCCGGGTCCGTGTATTTATCCTGGTTGTCTTTGGGATGTCTTTTATACAAACTCCCGTCCTTAATGCGGTAGTGGCCCGAGTTTTCGGTCCCCTTGTTGACTTGTTCCCACTTGTTTTCATACCAGTCTTGTTTGACGGCCGCGCATACCGGGTTCCTTGACAATTCGTCCGCTACCTGGTTTTGTTTCCCGCTTCGGTATGTGATGTTAAATTGGTATTGTTGTAGTTCAAGGGCCCACCTGGCTAGCCTTCCGGATGGGTTCCTTAGTGCATTTAGCCACTTTAGCGCCTGGTGGTCGGTTATGACTGTGAAATGGTAACCTTCGAGGAACGCTCTCATTTTCCTGATTCCCCATACAACCGCTAGGCACTCGCGTTCTATCACTGAGTATCGCGTCTCGCATGACGTAAGCCTCCTACTGGCGTACATTATCACTCTCGGTAGCCCGTCTTGGACCTGTGTGAGAAACGCCCCCAAACCTACGTCGCTTGCGTCCGTTTGGAGTGTGAATTGTTTGGTGAAGTCCGCTCGGGCTAGTACGGGGTCGGTTGTTAATATTGCTTTTAACGTTTTCACTGCGTCTTCCTGTGCCTGCGTCCACACGAACTTTTCGTTTTTCTTTAGTAACTTTACTAGCGGTGCGGTTATGTCCGCGTATTTCGGTATAAATTTCCTGTACCAGGAGGTCATCCCTATTAGCCTTCGTAGCGCTTTAATATTTTTCGGTGATTCTAAGTTGTTTATAGCCTTAATTTTTGCTTCATTCATTTTTACCCCCTCTCTGGTAACCGTGTGACCTAGGTATTCTATCTCTGGCTTCGCGAATTCGCACTTGGCCGTGTTTATTCGTAGTCCCGCTTGCCTTATTCGCTGGAATATTACCTCTAGGTGGTCTAAGTGGTCTTCAAAGGTCGGGCTACACACTACGATGTCGTCAAGGTACACATACGCGTGTGGTTCTAATTCCGGTCCTATCACCCTGTCTAGTAGCCTCTGGAAGGTCGCTCCGCTCGAGTGTAATCCGAAGGGCATGACCTTGAAATGGTAGAGTCCCCTTCCTGGGACTGTGAACGCTGTGACGGGTCTACTCGATTTTTCTAACGGTATATTCCAATACCCGTTCTTCAAGTCGAGCTTCGAGAAGAATTTTGCTTGTTTTAACTTGTCTAATGTGTCGTCTATCTGTGGGAGGGGATATGCATCTTTCTCTGATGCCTCGTTTACTTTTCCGAAATCAATGCAGAACCTATATTGGCCGTTTTCCTTCTTGACAAGCACTACCGGCGAGCTGTATGGGCTATTCGATTTTTCAATCACTCCCTGTTCCAACATGTCTCTCACATGAGTGTCGATTATTTCTTGTTGTTTCAGATTACGCGGATAGTACTTCTGTTTTATCGGTTCATTATGTTTCAACTTGATCCTGTGTTCGACCCACGTGTTTCCTTTCGGGCTTTGTTCACATAGCTGAAACTGCCGTTTTAGCATGGCGTTGAGTGCCTGTTGTTGATCGGGTGTTATTACTTGCTCGCCAGTCGGTTGCTTGCTCGTGACGTCACCTGGGTCGCTCGGTATCCCTTCGCTCGCCTTTTTCTCCTCCTTTTCCTCGGATAACGTCTGTTTTCCCTGATCCTGGGTGTCTTGTTCTGCTCTACGTGTGTCGGTGTCCCCGGCCCACGTTATGGCCATCCCGGCTCTCCTGAGTACATCCATTCCGATAATTGTTGTCGCCGCCGCTGGGAGAACCCTTACCCAGTGTTTTATGGTGGCGCCTCTAACGTGCATGTCCACCAGTACGGTTGTGTCGACGGTCGTTCGGGTGCCGTCGGCTAATACGACGCCTCTCTCGACTCGTTTTTCCATAGCCCCTTGGGCTCTGCACGAGTTATATACATCTTTGTTTATGTACGTGTTCGTGGACCCTGTGTCTATCAGACAGACCCATTCTTTCCCTGATATTGTGACGGTCTCGTATAACCGGTTATCCTCCCTACCTTGGTCTCCGGCGGCTCCTAGAGATTCCCTTTTCCCCCTGCTCCCGCTCACGCAACAATTCCTGCTCAAGACTCCTCGCTTCCCGCACCCGCTGCAAAAGATTTGCCGCTGCGACCTGCATTCTCTTGCGTTATGGCCGGGTTTGCCGCATGACCAACAGCAGGTATCCCTGTCGTACCTCGGATGTATTTTTCCCGTCGGTCCGTTGTCAACTTTGAGCTTTCGAGTCTCCGGCTCTCGGGGCTGAAAGTTATTCTTGCTCGTATCCGCGTGCCTTGAGGTTGCTTGTTGGTGTCCCCAATATCCTTGGGGTCCACTCTGTTGCTGTGTCGGATATGTGCCTGAGGTCTGCGGTATATAGTACGGCCGGTCCGGGCTATATTGTTCTCTGACGGGGCGGCAATCCCCTCGTACTCAGCGGCTAGTCTTAGTAATCCGTTAAGGTCCTTATAGTCGTTTTTCTTGATGTATAATTTATATTCCTTCTGCATATTTTCATGTATTCGGTGTATCTTTTCTTTGTCGCTGAGGTTCCCGTACCTCCTCATAAGCGTTTGTAGATCTGTTACATAGTCTGTGAAGCTCTCTCTAAACTTTTGTTTCCTCGCCACTATTTTAACTATGAGGTCCTCCTCATAGTTATTCGGAAAATAGTAAAGTTTGAAGAGCTGCATGAATTCATCCCACGACTTCCAGGACCCGGCATTGTTCCTGTACCACAATAAGGCTTTCCCTTGTAGGATGTAGGACTTCGGCAACACTCGGGAGCCAAGCGGCCTGAAAGTCGGGATGCCACGGCAACACTCGGTAACCAAGCGGCCTGAGGCGGGGAGGTAGGGAGGGCGAGGGGGAGAGAGTTGAGCACACGGCGAGCCGCTAGCTAAACTCTGCCCGTCTGGCGGTCGCGCAGGCGCTTATATGCGGTCGGCGGGGCGGCGGTGTGGTGGGGCGCGTCGTGGTGCGGTGGGGCGCGTCGTGGTGCGGTGGGGCGCGTCGTGGTGTGGTGGGGCGCGTCGTGGTGCGGTGGGGCGCGTCGTGGTGTGGTGGGGCGCGTCGTGGTGCGGTGGGGCGCGTCGTGGTGCGGTGGGGCGCGTCGTGGTGCGGTGGGGCGCGTCGTGGTGCGGTGGGGCGCGTCGTGGTGCGGTGGGGCGCGTCGTGGTGCGGTGGGGCGCGTCGTGGTGTGGTGGGGCGCGTCGTGGTGTGGTGGGGCGCGTCGTGGTGCGGTGGGGCGCGTCGTGGTGCGGTGGGGCGCGTCGTGGTGTGGTGGGGCGCGTCGTGGTGTGGTGGGGCGCGTCGTGGTGCGGTGGGGCGCGTCGTGGTGTGGTGGGGCGCGTCGTGGTGCGGTGGGGCGCGTCGTGGTGCGGTGGGGCGCGTCGTGGTGCGGTGGGGCGCGTCGTGGTGCGGTGGGGCGCGTCGTGGTGTGGTGGGGCGCGTCGTGGTGTGGTGGGGCGCGTCGTGGTGCGGTGGGGCGCGTCGTGGTGTGGTGGGGCGCGTCGTGGTGTGGTGGGGCGCGTCGTGGTGCGGTGGGGCGCGTCGTGGTGCGGTGGGGCGCGTCGTGGTGCGGTGGGGCGCGTCGTGGTGTGGTGGGGCGCGTCGTGGTGTGGTGGGGCGCGTCGTGGTGTGGTGGGGCGCGTCGTGGTGTGGTGGGGCGCGTCGTGGTGCGGTGGGGCGCGTCGTGGTGCGGTGGGGCGCGTCGTGGTGTGGTGGGGCGCGTCGTGGTGTGGTGGGGCGCGTCGTGGTGTGGTGGGGCGCGTCGTGGTGCGGTGGGGCGCGTCGTGGTGCGGTGGGGCGCGTCGTGGTGTGGTGGGGCGCGTCGTGGTGTGGTGGGGCGCGTCGTGGTGCGGTGGGGCGCGTCGTGGTGTGGTGGGGCGCGTCGTGGTGTGGTGGGGCGCGTCGTGGTGTGGTGGGGCGCGTCGTGGTGCGGTGGGGCGCGTCGTGGTGTGGTGGGGCGCGTCGTGGTGTGGTGGGGCGCGTCGTGGTGCGGTGGGGCGCGTCGTGGTGTGGTGGGGCGCGTCGTGGTGTGGTGGGGCGCGTCGTGGTGTGGTGGGGCGCGTCGTGGTGCGGTGGGGCGCGTCGTGGTGTGGTGGGGCGCGTCGTGGTGTGGTGGGGCGCGTCGTGGTGTGGTGGGGCGCGTCGTGGTGCGGTGGGGCGCGTCGTGGTGCGGTGGGGCGCGTCGTGGTGCGGTGGGGCGCGTCGTGGTGTGGTGGGGCGCGTCGTGGTGTGGTGGGGCGCGTCGTGGTGTGGTGGGGCGCGTCGTGGTGTGGTGGGGCGCGTCGTGGTGTGGTGGGGCGCGTCGTGGTGCGGTGGGGCGCGTCGTGGTGCGGTGGGGGCGCGTCGTGGTGTGGTGGGGCGCGTCGTGGTGTGGTGGGGCGCGTCGTGGTGTGGTGGGGCGCGTCGTGGTGTGGTGGGGCGCGTCGTGGTGCGGTGGGGCGCGTCGTGGTGTGGTGGGGCGCGTCGTGGTGTGGTGGGGCGCGTCGTGGTGCGGTGGGGCGCGTCGTGGTGTGGTGGGGCGCGTCGTGGTGTGGTGGGGCGCGTCGTGGTGTGGTGGGGCGCGTCGTGGTGTGGTGGGGCGCGTCGTGGTGCGGTGGGGCGCGTCGTGGTGCGGTGGGGCGCGTCGTGGTGTGGTGGGGCGCGTCGTGGTGCGGTGGGGCGCGTCGTGGTGCGGTGGGGCGCGTCGTGGTGTGGTGGGGCGCGTCGTGGTGTGGTGGGGCGCGTCGTGGTGTGGTGGGGCGCGTCGTGGTGCGGTGGGGCGCGTCGTGGTGTGGTGGGGCGCGTCGTGGTGTGGTGGGGCGCGTCGTGGTGCGGTGGGGCGCGTCGTGGTGCGGTGGGGCGCGTCGTGGTGCGGTGGGGCGCGTCGTGGTGTGGTGGGGCGCGTCGTGGTGTGGTGGGGCGCGTCGTGGTGCGGTGGGGCGCGTCGTGGTGCGGTGGGGCGCGTCGTGGTGCGGTGGGGCGCGTCGTGGTGTGGTGGGGCGCGTCGTGGTGCGGTGGGGCGCGTCGTGGTGTGGTGGGGCGCGTCGTGGTGTGGTGGGGCGCGTCGTGGTGCGGTGGGGCGCGTCGTGGTGTGGTGGGGCGCGTCGTGGTGTGGTGGGGCGCGTCGTGGTGCGGTGGGGCGCGTCGTGGTGTGGTGGGGCGCGTCGTGGTGCGGTGGGGCGCGTCGTGGTGTGGTGGGGCGCGTCGTGGTGCGGTGGGGCGCGTCGTGGTGCGGTGGGGCGCGTCGTGGTGCGGTGGGGCGCGTCGTGGTGCGGTGGGGCGCGTCGTGGTGCGGTGGGGCGCGTCGTGGTGCGGTGGGGCGCGTCGTGGTGCGGTGGGGCGCGTCGTGGTGCGGTGGGGCGCGTCGTGGTGTGGTGGGGCGCGTCGTGGTGCGGTGGGGCGCGTCGTGGTGTGTTGCTCTCCCCGCTCGTCTGTCCCCCGGGCCGGCGCCGTCTAGTCGCGGCGGCGGCTGTGGCGTTTTCCATGACGTCACAACTGTATGGAGTTTACCCTTTCTACCCGTTGATGTATCCTACAGACTTCGTCATAGGCATGGTAGGCTACCATCTCAGACCAAGAAAATATACAGACGGAGCGTTACGAACAGTCTAGTGAAGCCAATCGGTTTTCAACCATAAGTTTGGCACACGCTAAACAAATTAAATCGCACAAAACTCGAAATAAATGATCTTGACAGCATTGCGACACGTGCTGAAGAGTTTTGTGCAATTTAATTTGTTTAGCGTGTGCCAAACTTATGGTTGAAAACCGATTGGCTTCACTTGACTGTTCGTAACGCTCCGTCTGTCTTTTTTTCTTGGTCTGAGGCTACAATAGATTGGAAACGCGTAGGGATATGTCACTAGCATGCTACCTAGTCCGAGTTCTACGGGGTGTTATCTGCAACCCGGGTATATTGCAGCAGTTGGGTACTGCTGGTGGAGCCGAGCGGCGGAACCAACTTGCTTCGTAAAGCGCCTCTCAGTCGCGCCGTACACACACTAAGGGTCAACATATGTTTTAACTGGAGATTGTGAAACAGATACAGACATCAGATAAATGTTGGCTTTCACTTTTCTTTTATATGACGGGAGAAAAGGATAGCAATAATTTTAACTGGCAGATAACTTTATCCGGCGGCCCTAGTTCCTGACCAAACTGATATATTTCTGTTAGAAACTTGGCGTCAGTGGTGTTGTTAGGTTATGGCTGGAGATAAATAAAATACGACGATAGATACGGATAATGAGTAGTTTATATTGACCACAATACAACAAGCCCAATCCTTATGATTGTGTTTATAATTAACGATTACGGAATAGAAACAGGAAAAAACGATGTTGCTCGGATGAGCGCCGGTATCAAAGAGAAAGAGAGTGACACATGTCAATAGACAATTAAAAAGGTTAATTACAGATCAACATGTGTTTAAGTAGATATGTAACGTTTGTGAAGACATGAATACTACTTGCTATCTTATTATCAACACTTCCCCTTAAGATAACAAGTGGTAGAAATAATAAAACTTTACATGCTCTATATCTCTACATATGCTATGCCTCTACATGCTTTATCAGTCTAAAGAAATAAAACAGTCTCTACATGCTCAATACATTAAACATTCAAACAAACAACTTATTTTAGACATAATTTATCAATAAAATGTTTGTGTTTTTCAGCACTTAGAGACTTGGTGAGTACATCAGCAATCATCTGTTCAGTTGGCATGTACTTAACAGTTAAAAAGCCTTTCTGTACCAAATCTTTGACGAAATGATAACGTAAATCTATATGTTTTGTGCGCTTATGGCAAAATTCTTTTGACTCTACAATTTTATGCGCACTTTGGTTATCATTATATAGAGTGATGACAAAGTCAGTATTTATAATCTCTGACAGAAAACTTTTTATAAAACAAAGATCTTTACAAACATCTCCTATCGAAAGATACTCGGCTTCGGCCGTGCTAAGGGCTATGCATCGCTGTTTACGCGATTCCCAATTTATAATGTTATTACCAAGCTTAACCACGAAACCTGTGTATGACTTACGATCGACAATATCGTTAGCCCAATCCGCGTCCGAGTATGCAGTTAAATCTAAATTACCAGACTTATAAAAATAAAGACAATAATTTAGTGTTCCCGCCAAATATCTCAGGACACGCTTAGCTGCTTGCCAATGTGACTTGTCATAAGCATGGTTAAATTGGCTAAGCTGGCTACATGCGTAAGAAATATCAGGCCGACTACATACACTTAAGTAACAGAGACTGCCTAAAAGCTCTCTATACCTATAAGTATTGTCATCTAGACACATCAGCCTTATGTAACTTACAATTAGTAGCCATAGGCGTAGAAGCCGGTTTACAATTTTGCATCCCAAACTTAATTAACAATCTTTTAATGTATTCCGACTGATCAAGCTTAATACAATGCTCAGTTCTGTTTCTACTGATATTTAAGCCTAAACAGCTGGTAAGTGTACCGAGATCATTAACATTAAAATGGCTTTGAAGCAAAGATAAAAGTTCTTTATTATCATTATTACTGAAAATATAGAAATCATCAAAGTAAAGTGCTAAAATATTCATTTCTTTACCATTTATTTTAGTGTAAACACATGGTTCACAGTCACTTTGCTTAAAACCATTTTTACACAACAAATCATGTACTTTTAAGTTCCATATTCTACTGGCCTGCTTAAGGCCATAAATTCCTTTTAATAAGAGACAAACTTTGCTTTGACTATTATCACAAAAACCTGGAGGCTGTTCCATATAAATAGTCTCTGTCAGCTCTCCATGTAAAAATGCAGTAGCAATATCAATGTGATACATATTTAAATCTAGCTCTGCTGCCAACGAGAATAAAATTCTTAAAGTACAGTGTCTGACAACTGGTGAAAAAGTATCATTATAGTCAACTCCTAAGACTTGTGTGAAGCCTCTGGCAACCAATCTAGCTTTATACTTATCGAATTTACCAGATACATCAAACTTTCGTTTGAACACCCATTTGCATTTTACTACATTTTCATCCTTAGGACGGTCGACCAACTTCCATACTTTGTTGGCTAGAAGTGAATTATATTCACTTTTCATAGCTTTCTGCCAATGCAAACAATCAGAGCCAGAGGTGGCTTCCTCATATGTTAAAGGATCCGCATGCAACCCAGCGCCATCTTGTGTCAGTAGAGAATAATCAAGATCATAATCTTCATACCTATTTGGCAACTTATTACGAGTGCTACGAGCAGGACGGCAGGAGGTGAAGTCAGCGGCGACTCGGAAGCAGCAACTTCCCCTGAACGTGTCACCCCCCACGACGGTGACGTCACACGCTCTGGCGTCGTTTGGACGACAGATGGCGGTAGTGGCGACTCGACGACGGGTGACGACACGGAGTCGTCGTGTTCACTGCCAGTGCAGTAGTGCTCATCTCCTGAAAACAAAGGCGATGGAATTACATTGTGTTCGGATGATAAACTTGTATTTTCTGGCCTCTGAAAACTTTGACTAGAATCAGTATCATTACAATTAATTTGACTAGAGTTAACTTCATTACTGGAAGTTGAATTCATATCATTATCTAAAAATTCAAAATAAATAAAATCATCATTCAAATTATTGTTAAAACTTAAATTCATGTCTTTGTTATAAAATTTGTTCTCAATGAATGCGACATTACGAGCAATAATTACCCTGCTAGGATTTGAGGGGTCTGCAAGCCTATATCCTTTTGAGGTTTCACTGTAGCCTACAAAGATATACATTTTACTTCTGGCATCCAATTTGGACCTTTTTACTTTAGGCAATAGGGCATATGCAATACATCCAAAAGTATGTAAGTGACGAAGGTCTGGTTTTGACCCCATCAACTTCTCTATTGGTGTATGGCCTGACAAGGCTGATGTAGGTGATCTATTCTTTAGGTAGACCGCTGTCATCAAAGCCTCAGCCCAATAACGCTTATCTAAACCAGATTGCAGTAACATGCATCTCACTTTGTCCATAATTGTACGATTGCATCGTTCCGATGCACCGTTCTGACTTGAAGAATATGGAACAGTAGTCTGACGAACAATCCCATGTTTACTAAGATAATTTGAAAATTCATGGCTGCAGTACTCCCCCCCACAATCACTGCGAAGGACTTTTCTTGGCAAACCCAACTGTTTTTCAATATGAGTTTTAAAATTAATAAAAGTTTTAATTACCTCATTTTTCCTCTTGAGTGGATAGGCATAGGTCATCCTTGAATAGTCGTCGGTGTATGTCACGACGAAACGACATCCTCCCCAACTTTCAACAGGCAGGGGTCCAAGCACATCAGAGTGTATTAGCTCCAACGCTTGACTGGCACGGTGTGTACTGGCCGAAGGAAATGGTTTAGCAGCCATTTTTCCCTCAAGGCAAGTTGCACAGTTCTTGAGGTCATCCACCTCTGAATCCTGAAAACAAACACCGCATGCCATACCATTTTTTAAAGCTATCATGCCGGACGTACCTAGATGGCCCAACTTCCTATGCCAGATCGACGCTGGCATCTCAGCCGGTTTAGCACTCCGTGCATCTTGCATGGGCAAGATACCAGAGGAATGCACCACATTTTTTGTTTGGGGAAACCTATATAAACCATTTTTGCAAGAGATTTTAAAAATTGGTTTGCCAGAAAATTTACATTTGTCTGTGAATTGACACTCGTTTTTAGTAAATACAACTTGGAAGCCCTGAGCAGCCAAACAACTTACCGATAAAAGGTTGGCAGAGAGATCTGGAACATACAACACATTCTCTAATCTTAGAATATAATTGTTTATATTAAGTTTGACAGCTCCGGTGCCAACACATTTCAGCTTTGCGTTGTTAGCTATAACGACATCACTTGTAACAGAAGTTAAAGAGTCAAAAACATCCTTCTGACATGACATGTGCTGGCTGCAGCCACTATCTAAAATCCAATCACTGCTTGTGGCCAGGAAAGCAGAGGCCAACATTCCCTGTGATGATCCTCTGTCTTGTTTCTTCTGACGTTTTAATTTAAAGCAGCGACTCTTGACGTGTCCATTTTTGCCACAGTATGAACACTGTTTAGTGGTAGCCGCGGCAGCAATAGCAGCAGGTTTTGACAAATATGCACTCTTGCTGATTGTGTTCGCCTTGCGCGACTCTTCTTGCAGCAAGCGTGTTCGCACTACCTCGCTTGTCAAAGTAGTTGTCATGCAGACAGTCTCCAAGTTGCTCACTAAAGTTTCATATTCCTGTGGGAGCCCCGACAACAGGATTTCAGCGACCTCACAGTCATCCACCATTTTGCCTATGTCCGCCAGCTGTTGCACAAGCATCATAGTGTTTTTAATGTACTCTGACATTGAGTTGAACGCGGTTTAGTTCAACGCGGTGCAACTTCCGCAGCAGCATAACCTTCCTTGCTAACCCAGAGTCTTCAAAAACTTTTGTTAAGTTATTCCACGCGTCCTTGCTTGTGTTAGCGTTTAAAACATATTGATGACAACAGGAACTCACTGCCAGGCAGATCCGGGCCAAAGCGCGCTCATCACGCGCGGGCTCCGTGTCCTCTCCTAAGACACATTTCCACAGTCCGTCTATTATCAATAAGTTCTTCATGTTGAACTTCCACGAAGTAAAGTTGTGGTGTCCACTTAAACGCTCGACGTGATAACCTCCAATTGATTGTGTAGACGGGGCGGCACACGGTTGAGGCAATGACGTCGGTCCCATTTGATCTGTTCGTCCGTTATCTTTATCACCTTCTCCAGCCATATTTCTGAATGCTTTCTTTAGCTTATTTAAACTTGCGTATCTGTGCACATAACCTGTTAGAAACTTGGCGTCAGTGGTGTTGTTAGGTTATGGCTGGAGATAAATAAAATACGACGATAGATACGGATAATGAGTAGTTTATATTGACCACAATACAACAAGCCCAATCCTTATGATTGTGTTTATAATTAACGATTACGGAATAGAAACAGGAAAAAACGATGTTGCTCGGATGAGCGCCGGTATCAAAGAGAAAGAGAGTGACACATGTCAATAGACAATTAAAAAGGTTAATTACAGATCAACATGTGTTTAAGTAGATATGTAACGTTTGTGAAGACATGAATACTACTTGCTATCTTATTATCAACAATTTCATTGTTCAATGTCCGAATTTGTTAAAGTGTGCCTGTGCAAGTATAATAATTAGTTTAAATCAATTTGATATTTAAGGCGCTATTGCATTAGGTCAACCTGTAATAATAGTTGCTATATTGAAATAATATAAAATAAAATAAATAAATAAAATATCTAGACGCCGATATTCGTACTAACTAAGCGCATGCGCAGGTCTAGTTGCGTTAGGCGTGACGGGTGAGGTGAAGCGCATGACCGTATAAAGAATAACTGCCGATGTAGGTACACCCCGACTTGCACTTAAGTTGCGAGTTTATTGTTTCGACGCTTGTCTGTGTGAGTGCGTCGCATCGCATTTGTTTTACTGCTTTGAGCTACAAATCTACTGTGTTGTAGTTTAGTTATAACTGCTTATAGCCTAGCCAGAGGGCGCCCCTAACGATCACTCAACATAATAGAATAGGGATTAGGAGCGATATCGGAGGGGGAGCTGCGTTTAGTCGCGTAACGTTTAGTTTAGGCGAGTAACTCGGTAGACTGAGAAACAGGCGGTCGTTGCAAGTTAGTTGTGTTCAAATTCGATGTAGACTAATTGTTTCGATGCGCGCGCAGATTGACGTACTGGAAATCTGATAGTAACTCGTCAACTACCTAAAATGATAATTAGCAACTCTACGACTCAAGATTTTAGTATTAGTTAGTTAACACTTAATTGCACAAAAAAGTACATAAGTAGCAGACGATACAATAAAAAAGACATGTGTACAAAGACAAAATTAATTAATTTAAGGGATATCTCTTCGTGCTAACCTTAGACACTTTCTACTGTAAGACTAACAGTTACCAATAGGACTGTAGACTCAAAAAATGTTATAACTCCAATAGAAAGAGGCAAAAAAATATGCCTAGTGAAGAAAGTCCTATTCAGATATCTCAAAAAAATACGAAGCTACGACCGTTTTAATATTGCTTGTTAGGGAGAGAAAACACGCAGGGATCGTGACGTCATAACACTCAAACGTCATGGTAAATGACAATCGTTTGAAATTTGCGGAAAGGGACAGACATATACCCACTCGTAAACCTTTGGACACTTTTGACTTTTTTCATTTGACAATTTTTTTAATCCTTTTTCGAGAAAATTAATTATAATTGGTTATAAGTTTTAGGTGCTAGCTAGTTCTAATTGGTACGATGTCATCACCCCGTGCTGCTTCATATTTGAAGTAGCTCAGGCTGAGGAATTACCTTTTTATAGAAGACCGCAGCCATAACATGTGGTAGCCTAAACGTGCTAAATGTGGCGAATCGCTAAACTTAAGTGGCAGTGGGCGGGGCACATAGCACGTAGAACCGCTGGCCGATGGGGCGGAAAGGTTCTCGGGTGGCGACCTCGTACAGGAAGGCGCGGCGTGGGTAGGCCCCCCCCACAAGGTGGACTGATGACCTGGTAAAGGTTGCTGGAGTCCGCTGGATGCGGGATTGTGTTACTAGTGTGAAACTCTAGACGAGGCGATGCTGCTGAAGAACATTAAGAAAGTCTAGCTATCAATACGTCGTCAAATCAATAAAGGGTCGGCAACGCGCTTGTGCCTCCTCTGGAGTTATAAGCGTGTAGGCTATGGTGTGTGCTTACCATTAGACATGCTGTGTACATTTTAGGCTCCGTCTTTGTATTAAAATACCTGCAAATACTACTACAGTAGCAAGAAAAATGTACTTGGATGTTATTCGCTACGCTCTCATGTACTTCACCCTCATCATCTAACAAAACTAGACCTATACCTACGCTTAGTTACTATGAATCCGGGCGTCAAGATTATATCCTCTACTTCAAACTCTTAGTAGGTAATCTTAGTCTGCCTCAATTTCGGCGATGCAAGCTGGGTTGTTATTCACTACGCACTAAAGCGGCTTACCCCGCCGATCACCCGTCACGAAACTAGATCTCTACCTACGCTTAGTTACTATGAATCCCGACATTCGAGGTATATTAGTAATCGAGCGTTTAGGTGAGCTTGAAACAAGCAAACAGCATAACGGGGCTGTTGTGGCAAGTTACGAAGCGAGTCCACTCTCCCATTGAAGTTGGCTAGCGAGTCCACTTGCCCGTTCGAGTTATAGAGCAATCTCAACGCTCCACTTTAGAATAACCGAGTTTCACCATGTATCAACTGCTTATCTGAAACAGCTTTGCTATACGAAGAATAACAACTACGAGCAGAAGCGATACTCTTCACGTTAAGGTGTGGAGCTACGGTAGCCTATTGGTTCAGGCATGCGGCTGTCAAGCGGCGGTCGTGGGTTTGAATCCCGGCTCGTACCAATGAGTTTTTCGGAACTTGCGTACGGAAACCGGTCTAATCCCAATAAGGTCTAGTTTTCCCTCTGGGCTGGAAGGTCGCTTTGTAAAACTAGTGCCTATGCCAAATCTTGGGATTAGGTGTCAAAGCGGTGCTCATTTAGGGGCACATGCTGAACGCACTGAAGCCCCCCTCGTGCCTCGCCTTCTTAAGCGACCCCCCTCCCCCCGCCATTAACCTTGCGATCCCCGAAGACCCTTTAGTGGCCTACACCGGCGGGGACCGTAGACCTATTCTTGGCCGAGCCTACACGGTTACCCCTAAACCCTAACGATTCCCTCCCGTTCAAGTCGTTCAACGCTACGCGCTACGGCGGCCAAGAAAACAGCTTGTACGAGAGTTACAATGAACCTTTCTTGATATTTTCCATTAAATGTCTACCCCAATTTTTTTAAATCTCCATACCTACAGTGAAATGTAAAGATAGATATAACGTATTACAGTAGTATATTATATGTATGTGTATACTTCTACCCGAAAAAACAAAAGGAAAATGAAACGAACACATTGTTTTGCCCCTTCCGCTCCGCCGTCGGTTAAAGAGTACCTACGATTCCCCACCAACGTTCCCCCACGTTATCCACGGAGCAGCGATAATATCGGAGATGATAAAATATACTTTCTCCTCTTTTGAGCCTAGATTCCAAACTCCAAATTGAAAAAAACACTATAACTTGCTATATTATATTCGGCAGAACTATATTATAAAATTAAGAGCATGCAAGTTTATGTCTCAAATTAGCTAGAAAAATGATTTTACGACTTTGGTTGACTCAAATACTCAGCGTGACTCTGTGCCGATGGGTTAAAGTTAAAACCTCTTTTGAAACATGCTGTCACTAAATTGGCTACTTCACCATAGCACTTCACTTATTTATTTAAACTGTACTGTTTGTCTACACTAGTGTTAAACAACGATGTTAACTGACAGTGGTACTTTTTTTAAACCACAACAGTGACGAAAACTATGCTGCCTGCCTGGTCAACCATCAGACACCACAGCCTAGGGACAATATTATCATTCTCCCAGCGTAGCGAGCCTGGGGTGCATTTTGGCAATACCAAGATTAATCTATATCTTGACAGTTAAATGCACAGAATAATCCACTTTGATAATTATCATATTTGACCTCGTAAATGTAGCTTTTTCGGTGGAATGGTCCACCGAAAAAGCTACATTTTACAGTAACTGTTTTTTAAGCAGAAACGTCCGCTAACGAAATTCCAAATTTCGATCATAGTGGAAAAAAAACGCCACGAGCGGGATTTGAACCCACAACCTCCGGAATCCGTCCATCGCTCTGCGGGAGCTATCGTGGGACCGCTAATGGCGACGAATCTTTCAATCCCTTCCACTATTGTATTTACACCTTAGAGAGGCTCGTAGCGACATCTACCGCGAAGTTATTACAACTTCTGAAACGGCACCAACGACGTCTCAAGTTACATTGAGAATCGTTAGTAACAATTTGCTACCCCATTTTTACTGTTACATTTATAACATTTAGGTTGTGTTAAGGGGTATAGTAGACAATCAGTGTTCAGCGTTAATTGTTTATACCAATGTCCTTAACAACACTCTACGCTGCACTGACAATCCTACAATCGATGTCGGATCATTACTAACTTTATATATTTTGTTAAAAAATGCTTACAAAAAAACAATAAAATGTTTGCAAGTTCTCTCCTATTTTCTTCACCCCGTGAACAGTTATCTTCAGAGGGCGGCGGCGATTATTTTAATGCGCGTCGAATTGTGCGGGATGGGGACTCATGACGTCACGGTCCTCAAAACGATGTTAATGTACGTATTTTAGCTATTACCGGTTAGTCTTTATTGAGTTCGCACCTATTTAAGTTTAAAAGTGTACTTTATTGGAAAATACTATAATCCTACTAATTTATAAATGCGGAAGTTCGGATGTTTAGATGTTTGGATATTTGTTACTCAATCCCACTCAAACGGCTCTACCGATTTGGATGAAATTTAGCACGAAGATAGTTTATAGCCTGGATTAAAATATAGGACAGTTTTCGTCCCGGGTCTACGCAGACGAAGTCGCGGGCGGAATCTACTAATCAATATTCAATTGTTCTTAAGAACATTTTTTTTCGAACCCCTAGTACCTACAGTCACCAGCAATAAGATCTGCCACAACATAGCACGCATAAATATCTGACACGACTCTATGCCTAATGCCATAAGGACGTGTCATATATTTTTGCCGGCTTTGTTTCGGCAGATATTAATGCCGGTGACTGTACATTCATCTTCCACTTCACAACACAACCCAGTTGTATTTCAATGATTTTAGCGCTCTCGCTCCCACTCATACTGAACTAACGTTGCTAGAATGAGCGCGCGAAACATATTCAAATGCGATAGGGATGTGAAAGAGTAAAGGATGTTTGTTACTTTTAGTATAATTTTGTGGAAATAAATTTCCTAAACGACTCAACTGATTGTGGTGAAATTTAGCACGAAGGATTGTTTAGCCTGGATTAAAATATAGGATAGTTTTTATCCCGGGTCCACGCAGACGAAGTCGCGGGCGGAAGCTAGTAAATCATATAAACTAATATTATAAAGTATAAACGTTGAGTTTATTGTGTAGGAAACGCGTATCCCTTTTTTCATCTGGGTATAGAATGAATTTTAAGGTAAAATTTCATTCAAATCGGTGGAGCCGTTTAAGCGTGATGGTAACAAATATCTAGACATCCATCCTTCCGCATTTATAATATTAATAAGACTAGATTCTGCCCGCGACTCTGTTCGCGTTGAGGCCGTTTGTATCGTAGCTTCACGCAAACTTTTACCCATCATTTCACCCCCTAGGGGATGATTTCCGAGATAAAAACTATCGACCAAATTCAATCTTAATCGATTCAGCGGTTTAATCATGAAGAAGTAACAGACAGACAGTTTGTCTGTGTGTAATTTGTTATGGAGGTAGACACACTTTCGTATTTATAATATTAGTATGGATTTATTCTATGTATAGGCCGCAAGGGCACTTTTACAAGTTAAAATGTATAATTGACGACCGCTTTAGCCTAGTTGGTAGTGACCCTGCCTACGAAGCAAGAGGTCCTGGGTTCGAATCCCGGTAAGGGCAAAAATTTGTGTGATGAGCATGAATATTTGTTTCCGAGTCATGGATATCTATGTATAAGTATTTATATCTATTATATATATCGTCGTCTAGTACCCATAACACAAGCCTTACTGAGCTTACTATGGGACTAGGTCGATTTGTGTAAGATTGTCCCCCTTATATAAAAATAATAATAATAATAACTCTCAATCATAATAACTACAACTTGGAAAAGTTGAAAAACCCCCGACATTTTCATTTCAAAGTCCAATGTCTCAAAAACGGGTAAACAGATTTTCATGAAACATGGCTAAGAACACTGGGGATATAATTATCTATGACACAAAAAAACCACTTTCAAATCGGTCCATCAGTTAGGGAGCTAAGCTACCAAAGACACACAGACACAGACAGGCATTTTAAACTTATAACACCCCTCTTTTTGCGTCGGGGGTTAAAAACTGATACCAAATGAAAATAAAACAAATAAATAAATGAACACAGCATCGCTTCCATGAAAATCGAAATTCGAAGTTCGTGTCATCTCAGTCACTCGAGCATCGTGCGATAGAGACGGCGATACTCTAACTTCGAAATTTTGATTTTTATGCTTGTAGCTCTGAGTGAGAAATCGATTTTTACAGTAACTTTAGAATGAGACCCCTTATAAATACTTTATGGGCTATGCCATAACTCAATAGTCCAATTTCCGACAAGAGCTTTAGTACCACATACATAGTTAAGTACTTTTAACTGCATAAGCCAACCATGGAGCCTATTCGACTGAACACACTGAATGGAACCCGGTTTGTTATTGATCGCACACTGGCTTCTTTCCACTTCAGAACGATTTTTTTTTAAACTACGACGGTGGCAAACTGGCATATGGTCTGCCTTGTGGTAAGCAGACGCCGTGGCCTGTGGACGCTTACGATCCCAGAAGAATCACAAGCGCGTTGCCGACCGTTTATTGATTTGAGGATTCGTTTTCGGTAGCCAATTGCTACGTGTGCTACGCTAATTTTATTTAACTTCAGCGAACGAAAAAACCGTAGAAGTCTAAGTAGCGCCGCTAAATGGCCCCACAGAATGGGTGCCATTGCCACGATGCGGGCTGGGGGCGGGGTGTCAAAACGATGCCAGGCAGCCGTTCAGTTCGCACATGCGCATACCAGGTCTCAGGCACGTGTTTGGATATAACTTTGTAAGGTCGCATTCTATAGTTTTTCATTCGCTACCAGAAAGCTTCTTATCTCGTAAGCACTTTTCCCTACAAAGCAGAAAAACCACAGGATGTGCGTTACGATTTTTTTGTCTCTGAATGCGTTAAACCATTCCAGGACGATGATTCACGTTGGATACATACCTCTACAAGTGATATCCGCTACAAAGCGGAAAAACGCTGCTACGCGGTACGGTGTAGCCCACGGAGCGTTGCGTGACGCCGAGTGGATTAGAGGCGAATACTTGCAAGGAACATGGTGGGCGCTATACTCATAGGCGCTTTCTTTTTAACCGACATGCAAAAAAGGAGGAGGTTCTCAATCCGGTTGTATTTTTTTCCATGTTTGTTACTTCAGAACTCCATCATTCGAGAGCCGATTCGATTTTTTTTGTATGTTCATATGGTTCCAGGTGGGTCCCATTTTTTTCAAAATTCAGTTAGACAATGGGATCCATGAGGAATCGAGGGAACTCCTCAATTTTATTAGGCATGCGTGTAGTAATTTTGGTATTTTCTATTATAACTCGTGTATTTACACCCGGAAATCATAAATTTGGTGGCGAGGAATTGATGATGAAGACCTCAGGTGACTTATCAAATTCCTCAATTGTGTACTTAAAAGTGCAAAAGTACGTCACAGGTTCTGATAAGATTCCGTTGAAATTGGAACCAATGAAGTGCCATTGGTGATGATCTTGGGGAAGCGGCGGAAGTCCTCAAATATTATCAGCCCACATACAGCGATTCGGTTTTTCAAACAGTCTCAATTCAGTTCAATAATTTCAACTCAGTTCAAAAGTGGTAAATTGTAACAAAAATGTGGAAATTCACTCGTGGCTTAGCGGAGTACTAAATTGAAGTCGGTTAAAACATTATTTTTAAAGTAAATTATACATACGGAGTTCCCCGTATCATCGGCTAGCGTAGCGTCACGAAATCTAGAAATTAGGGTTACAGTTACATCAGCAGATATAGAAAACAAGGTCACTATCATCAATACCCCGCTGACAAATCGAACGAACCTAACGACATTCACTAAAAGCTTCATACGCCATAATTATAATGAACACGACTATAATATAATACGTATTTAATACGTATTATGTAGGTACGCCTACGGTAGCGTAGCGGGCGGGGTCTACGACGCTGGGTTGCCAGCGTAGCGGCCGCGTGTCCTTTACGAAGGACAATAGTAAAATGAGAGACAGTTTTTTGTTTACTTATTGAAGACAAAAAGAGAATGTAGTTAATAGGGGTGTAACCAACAGCACAACGTAGGTATTTCGATTATTACAAAAATATTTTTTTTGAGTTAAAGTCATGGGATTTTAGATTAATTGGCTTTCTCGGAGAATATTAGATGTGTTTTTATTCCTTTTTCTCTATGTTTTAATGTCAAAAAAAACTTATTGTACAACTGATTGGTTTATTCTTATACTTTTATATCCTTACTCTAGTGGAGTCCTGTCCTATATATTTGATTGTTACTCATAACTGTTTCCTATTTCAATCTGTTTCGTGCTCTCGTTTCCATGGGCCGAGCCAACTATTAAGGACTGATCTAGTTATTTTTTAACAATTTTTCACTATAGCAATAAAACAAAAATCATGTTACAGTGTAAAGTCGCCGTCAATGGAATTGGGTAACTTTGTAAACAAATCGCCATAGTGAACGACAATTTCAATATGGCGGTTTGTTTACATAGTTAGCAAATTCTATTGACGAGCACTTCACCATGAACTAGGCCCAGGCACACATGTACCTGAGTCTATTCCGCCAGTCGTACCCCACTAAGCCTGCACACACTGGCGCGGCTTGCGGTGGCGGTCGATAGTAAATTTGTCAACCAATGACAAAGTTTACTATTGACCGCCACGGCAGGGCCGCCCCAGTCTGAAAGAGTTATTTATAAAATAAACGTACTAAATCAATTGTTACTGTTGCTTTACAATGAAAAGCTGCTGCCAAGGTTGACTGGAAGAGATTGCTTTATGGCATTACGTTCACCTTTTGTGTAATAAATACAAGTTTATTTATGCAATAAATAAATCAAATAAAATAAATATTGTTTTGTTTTTTCTTGTTGCGCTTGTAAGCTTTTATCTTTTCAATTTATTGGTTTGGCCTAATAGATACATTTTGAAAGATCATTGATGAAATGAAGAATTTATGCCATTAATATTTTGTTTTGATGTTGTGCAGTAGTTTCTGTGTTACCTCGTGAAATTAAGTAAGTAGTGTGCATTGCATGGTTGCATTAGGGATTAAACATACCTTTATAATTGTGTTGCTCGTAATATCAAAAATCAATATACAAGAGTATCTCTAAAAGTAGCTCCATGATATCATATCATATCCTTTCATCGCTGCTTATAACAGCATAATACCTGTATATGTAAAAAAAGCTGGAGACATAAACACCATCGAATATCGTGTAGGTAGTTAAAGAATCTACGTTCCACTCATTCACGTGTGTCAATTCGTCTTCCAACTATTAACGAAGAAAATTACCTTCAACATCAATAACGAAGCGTAGGCGACAACTTTGTCTCAAATTACCCTTTCATTAAACGCCCACTTTATAGTAAAGGTCATAGTTTACTATTTCCCTGAAAACGGGGAGAATTTTCCAAGCGCCCCGGTTTTGGCGGGGAAGAATCCAGTACCCGGTTTGCCGCCGAGCGGCTAGCGCGTTCCGCGCATCGCAATTGCAACACTAACAAAAAGGTTAAACCATGTTAATTGACCAAAAAATCACCTCATTCCGAAAAAAATAAGTGGCTGTTTGTGGTGCTTGGAAAAAAAAGGCGGCGATCAAGCGTCGATTGTTTTTGAATTTAAAATTCGAACGCTTAGCGTAACGTTTGGGGATTGATTTTTCCGTAGCGGTTTTGGAGACCAATGCGGCATAATGTTATGGTTTTTCGATTTTTCCGATAGTAGGAGGGTTCTGGTTTGCTGAGTAAAGCGTTTTTGATCAGTGTAGGATATTGGATGTTCGGTTTGCATTCATTTTGGATGTGAAATGTCGCGAATTCTTAGGTTACTTCGATGTACGTGCATTAAAAAATGAAAAAGATAATTAATAATAGAGATATAGGGATAGAGATAATAACTAAATAAATAAATATATATAATTGATAACGAACTACTTATAAATGCAAAAAATAAATACAAACTCCATTAAATCAAAATGGAACAATGTCGAATCGAAAATCACTGTAGTAAAAGACGTAGATAACAAACAAATAATACTTGGAATGAAATCAGAAATCACAATTGTCAATTAAATAGGTATTAATTCATGTTCGTGTTTCTGAAAACATCAATGTCTCACTTACAAAATCATCGTACGAATTTCGCGCTGAAATTTGCATAATAATTTATTTATTTGTCCTTTAGATTAATTTCATACATACCTACATTTATTCTTAATAAAAGGATATGAACGCCGATTTAAGATGTCCAAAATGGCGGCACTAAAGCGTTTCCTGTTACGTTGGCAACAAGACAGTTGCATTTACGAGAAAAACACCGAAAATTGTGGGAATGTCCTTTCAAAGGGACGTTATGAAGATTTTAATTATGGACGAATTATTCGATTGTGAAAATATACATTATAATTTGGACGGATGTGAAACAATTGTAAAATGTTCATATAGAATCTAGTGTGCATAATTCAATAACAATATTAATATTCTTTATTGCACCACAAATAACAAATATTTATATGATCATGTAGATCATGCAAAATAAATAATGGTAACAAAAACGTCTTATCGGTTTTTTATACATTTTTAAAACTGACATTGCCAAATATGACATTATCTATGAGTGGAAAAAGATGTGTTATCCAAGAATTGGCCAATGTCATGGCTTAAGATAAAAATATACCATAGGTACTCTAGCAGCAAAAAAAAAAGGTTAATTTAAAGTGTTTTTCTGATATTTATTTCGAGATCGGTCGAGAGGGTAGCCTTTACCCTTGACTGCCTAGATATTTTCTCGAAATCTTTACTTGATTTCTCGTTAGTATGCCCCATAAGAATCAAGACGGAGACTTTCTTTTTCACTCTGAAATATCAAAGTGGAAACTTTCTCGAACGTTAAAGTTATAATGAGGAACTGAGGTGAGTTTATACTCGCGCTCAAAGAACTTTCCGCTTTTGATATAGAGCCTTGAATGAAAGACGACAAAAGTATATATATTCACTAATATACTTTCATGAGGATACATAAATGACAAAGCCAAATCGTTCTTTTATTTTTATATTTGTGGAATTAGATTGAAATAACACTACAGTACAATCATCTAATTTTCATAGTAGGTATAGCGTGGATCAATAAAAAATATTTATTTGCTTAAAACTCAGATTAAAATGCAAATTATTTTTGCAACATCCGCTCAACAGCCATTAATACAAGATTGATGCAATGCATTCAAAACCATGAAAATACCGGGAAAGCTACATTTTTTAAAATTAAATTTATTGGTAGTTACAAACAATTTCCATTTTAAGTATCATCATAAATCTTACGATAAATCTCTTCTACCGAACTGTCTTCAGAAATATAAGTAAATAAATAGCAAAGAGTAGATCTGGTTAGCTGGTAGAGAAAGCCATCTGGCATTAAGCTCGCCATAATTGTAAATTTTTGTGTCTTGTGCAATAAATAAATCTAATAAACTAAGTAAATTTTTAACTATTTACTGTTAAGGGTGTCCATGTGAATTGCGTCTCTCTCACTCTTTATCCAAAATGTAAGATGCAAATACACATTGGACAAAGGTCTTGGACAAGTGGAATACTACCTTAAGGGGCTCCCATATGCCAATGACCTTCGATCGGAATCCCTTAGTTTTCTTAGGTTTTTTGTAGCTTATTATATGAACGACAACGGCTTTAAGCAATATAGTATCCCATATTTACTTCAAAGCTCATTATTTTCGAGATATTTGTCATCAAAGTTGAAAAATTTTAGGCCTAAAAACCGGTTTTCTGGCCATAACTTTTGTGTTAATTGGTTTAAAATGAAAACCCTAGACCAGTTTTTAGAGACGTCACAGACGAACCCAAATATGTAGATTTTGTATATGTTAGATCCTTCACGTCAATAGAGTTACGAAATAAGTGTTTTTTTAGACAATGTTTAAAAAAATCATACACAATTAAGTATTCATTTGTTTCAAAATCCGGTAGACCAAAACGGAGATAAAAGATTGAAGAACCGATAACCGTTTGACTTATACTTCTATCTGTAGTGCAAAAGTAGGAGATACGATTCAAAACTTGTCAAAAATCGATGAAAACCTCGGGTAGCCCCTTAAGCTACGATCGTAGTACTACGGCGTAGTCCGTAGCAGCTTAATCTTCATATGTAGCGAAAATCGCCCGTAGCACTTTGACGCATGTGTGTTGTGATTACCACTGAACCCCTAAAGAGTTAAGCAACCATTCATTATATATTTTACGTAAAATTGGGTATTTTTATTTATATAAGTGTGCACCCTACACAGTTTCAAGATTAAAGATCGTAGTAGCGTAGGATGCTTAAGAAGTGTTGACTTATTTACTCCCACTTGCAATAGGTGCTAAATATAGGATTCACTATATTTAGCATAGCAGTAAACCTATCTTTAGATCCATTCACGAACACTCATATTCCACGGAAATTGTTGTTGCTCTGCAGATTCGTGTAGGCGTTATACGATTTTGCTTTGCGTAGGTCGTTATTGCGTGGACTCGGGGTACTCTGACATTCAAGTTTGTATCAAAAGCGTGACGTAGTAATCGTATCGCATTCAGACAAAAATAACCGAATTGATACACATCTACATTTAAAAGTATTTCGGCAAACTATGGTTCTATTGGTAGTGTATGTACAACAAGCGTGCCTTTTATATGTTGACATAATGTATTAAAATCAGCTCAAAGCCAGCCTGTTGATTAACGGCATTTTTTTGTTATTTTGTCCTTTTTGTAGTACAATGGTCCCAAGTAACCTTCAACCTTATTTTCAGCAATAAAACAAATAGGAAAATCATAAGACTGACGGGTCGACAATAAATAGTATAAGTAAAACAATGAAGTTATTTACAAAATGCAAACAAGTGAAAGGCTACGGGTCATCAGACCGAAATATTACGTAATCGTAACGCTAACGTGAAAGTGTTAGTGCAACGCCGACACTGGCCGGCGACACACGCGTCAAAAAAAAAGTAAAAAAGTGACGTTCGGAAATTGAAAAAAAAAATAGTGCGGGGAAAAGCCGGTGCGGAAAGTGAAGGAGTTTCTGGCTGTATATCGTTATATTGCCTGCGCCGCCCGCCAGCCAATGGGGTGCCGCGGCCCGCCCCCGCGCGGGGTATGTCTGGCGGTTCTACTAGCTGTGTATGCCGGTAAGTAATATTGTTAAACAACTTATTGTTTTTCAGGGAATATTGGGCGAATACTACATGACCCAAAATGGAAATAATTATGGTAACTGTAAACTCTTACAGGGAATATCTCTTGTAATCTCATGTTTCTTCCAAATTATAGGGGTTTTAATTCTAGTTGGTAGGTATACCTTACTCAAGATTTGGCAATTAAAGGTAGGTAAACTATGATTTGATACGAGGGGTGACTTTGACCAAAACGGTTTTTTCCTAAATTATGGTTTTTAAATCCGCTGGATACAGTGTATATACTGGAATATATCTTGCTGTTTAAAATACTTGATTTCATCATTATCATCATCATCATATCAGTCGAAAGACTGCGCCACCCGCATCCAGCGGACTCCTGCAACCTTTACCAGGTCATCAGTCCACGCCGCGCCTTCCGATACGTGGTCGCCACTCGAGAACCTTTCCGCCCCAACGGCCATCGGTTCTACGTGCTATGTGCCCCGCCCACTGCCACTAAAATTCTTGATTTAATCTATCTAATTTCGTACTGTGCTGTTTATACTACATTCTTAATGATCAAAGTTGCCCCATTTTTTCCTCAAGTCCTCTACGGTACAGTCTGCATACGTATATCTGTATCCATGCTAGGTGATTCTAGGACTTCATTGCATAAAGCATATAAGGTCGTAAAATGAGAACCTGTTTATGATGTTGACTGTACATGGTAGGTAATTATGTCTATCGGACGACCGGCAAGTACGTAATACAAAACGGTCAACATATCAAGGTTTAATTTAAATCATGATCTTCTGTGTCCCTATAGTGGGAACCCTAAGCTTTAGGTACCCCTTGCGAACCTAGTTATTTTTTTAGCTCTGGTTTCTTAGGATAGAATGTCCGGCTCTTTCTAAGTGTTCTAATTAGAACGAGACGAATAGTATATCTCGGTGGCATATAACTGCACCGCTATCCTAGGAAACCAGAGCTTTAGGGCAAACTAAACAACTGAAGATTTCCAATTTTTTTTTTGTGTTTGGAATTCTGGAGCGCCTCCTCAAATTACTACGCATGGACGGCGGGAGACCTTACGCGAATTTTATTCTGATTTAAGACTAACGCGTAGATAAAATATCCAGATGATTTTACAAAGCCTTGTTTATTCTCAACTTTATCCCAAACGCCACTTGTTTATAATCTCAGCTTTTTTCAACATCGCCAAATATATCCTAATCGAAAACCGGAATCTAGGGTTGAACAACCTTATTATCACGTGAATCCAATTTAACGGTTCCTTACTGTTTATGTTTAATATTTCGTAGCTAGCTTTTTTTTACTTATCGAAATTAATAAATCTGGACTCACAAACATTTAAGGGACTATATTAATTTCAAATTAAAAGGCAGAATTCCTTCCGACGTTACTGCTCAAAATAAGTCGTTCTTCCAGTTTTATTAGTCAAACAAGGCTTTAATTGATTTATTTTAATTTTATGACTAATAAGGTAGCTCTTGCCCGCGACTTCGTCCGCGTGGAACTTCTTTATGTCACACCTCCATACAAACTTCCGCCCCCCATTCCACCCCCTCAGGGAACACTACCGGGATAAAAAGTATCCTATGTCTTTCCCCGGGATCCAAGTATCTCCTGAAAAGGTAACAGACAGATTGACTTTCACATTAATCGTATGGCATATATTATTTTGGCCTTTAAAGTTTAAAAATAAAAAACAAAAAAATAAAACTTTCACATTTATAATATGAGTAGGATATTATTAGGTTGGGTAGTTCGGATTAATTTTCAACCCCTGACACAAACGAGGGATGTTTTTAAACCCCGAAGAAAAAGAGAGGGGTGCTATAAGATTGCGGTTTGTTCTATAAGTTTACCGTGTGTATCTGTATGTCTGTATGTGGCATCGTATCTCCAAATCGTTGGTAGTGGCCCTGCCTACGAAGCAAGAGGTCCCAGGTTCGAATCCCGGTAAGGGCATTTATTTGTGTGATGAGCACGAATATTTTTTCCTGAGTCATGGATGTTTTCTAAGTAAGTATGTTTATCGTCGTCTACCCATAGTACCTACAAGCTTTGATTAGTTCGGGACTAGGGCGATATGGTGTGAGCCGTGTGAGATAGCCAAAAAAATAATGAAATGAAAAGTGCGGATTTTTGAATCGAAATTCTTCTCTGACGAGATGGTTCCGTCTTAGCTACGAGTACCTATGTTTTGGGGGATTTTTTTGTCTTTATTTATTTATGTTCGTAAATGGCTTAGCATCATGTCTAGCAGATAAGTAAGATTTTCTCAATGATAATCTCTACCGAACACTGTGTTTACGTTCTATATGTTACGCCACACCTGAGTAGAGTCAGAGGCCAACGAACATAATAGATAGGTACAACCGACAATCGCCTGATGCAAGACCAGCCCCCCTATTTTGTAACTTGTTCTAAGCTCACCTCAACGCTCACCCACAAATATATCTTGACACCGCGATGCGTAGTAACTAAGCGTAGGTAGAGGTCTAGTTTCGTGACGGGCGACCGGCGGGGTGATTAAAGCCCTGAGCACGTCAGCCCCGCTATTCTGTAACTCGTTTTAAGTTCACCTCAACGCTCACCCACCTATTATATCTTGACCTCGAGGTGGTAGTAACTAAGAGTTGGCAGAGGTCTAGTTTCGTTAGGCGTGACGGGCGAGGTGAGACGCATGAGTCAGCCCGTATGCTTTATCTGTGGAAATATGAAAGTCGGTGAATCAACAAAACTGTCGCTAGCTGCCATGTTTGTTTCCTATACGGCTATCACAGCTGTGTCGCGTCGAGATAGACTCCGTCTCTCTCTAATTGAAACGCTTAGAAAGATACGGATAGTTCATATCGCCGCGACACAATTTGCGGACCGTCCTATGTCCTATGATACCCGTGCTGGTTCACTTTTTGAAACTGTTTATGAATTTAAGGCCACCTAATGTAGGATTTTGTTAAAATGTTGAACCTCTTTTTAACCGACTTCAAAAAAAAGGAGGTTCTCAATTCGGTTGTACTTTTTTTTTTTTTTTTCAATGTTTGTTACCTCAGAACTCCGTCATTGATACACCGATTCAGAAAATTTTTTTTTTGTTTGTAAGTATATGCTTCCAGGTGGGTCCCATTTTTTCAAAAATTCAATTGGATGATGGGATCATGAGGAATTTAGGGAACTCCTCAATTTTATTAGGCGCGCGTGTAGTGATTTTAGTATTTTCTATTCTAACTCGTGTATTTACACCCGGAAATCATAAATTTACTTATGGAATTCCTCAATTATGTACTTAAAAGTACAAAAGTACACAGATCTTGATAAGATTCCATTGAAATAGGAACTAATGAAGTGTCAAAGGTGATGATCTTGGCGAATCGACGGAAGTCCTCAAATATTATCGGCCCACATACAGCGATTCGGTTTTTTTCTATAGTAATCAACGCATTTGCTATCGGAAATTAGTTTATGTGGTAAATTGTAAAAAAAAATAGGCAATGTTCTCGTGGCTTGGCGGAGTACTAAATTGAAGTCGGTTAAAACTTTGTTTTTAAAGTAAATTATTATAAAGGCCATCTTCTAAGTACATGTCAGCAACTCATAAAAAAATTATTGTCTCCTAACTAACGGTACATTATTAAAACTAGAAATAGTTGAGGGAATCAAATAGAAAGCTCCCAATAAACATCTGCAGCACAAATATGACTATCATCATCATCATCATATCAGCCGAAAGACGTCCACTGCTGGACATAGGCCTCCCCCAAAGAGTGCCAAAGTGACCGATCCCGCGCCACCCGCATCCAGCGGACTCCCGCAACCCTTACCAGGTCATCAGTCCACCTTGTCGGGGGCCTACCCACGCTGCGATGACTATCACTATCACTATAAGTACATTGTATTTATAAAACAAAGTCGCTTGCCACAGTCTGTCCCTACGTATCGTATGCTTAGATCTTTAAAACTACGCCACGGATGTTGATGCGGTCTTTTTAAATAGATAGTGAGATTCAAGAGGAAGGTTTATATATATAATATAGTATCAAATCCAATCAAATATATTTTTTGCAAAAATACAGTGGTAGGGTGTTCCAATTGGATAAGTTCTGTGTATTTTGCTTGCAAGCAACCGTGCAAGTATTATTAGTAAAATGAATTTAATTCACATGTCAACATTAAAATAAATAGGTAAAAATAATCATCGAAATAAAATTAAAAATAAATAAATACAGAAATTTAACATAAAACAGTTTATTTATTAAAATGATATTAAACTAATTATAATAAATTACAATTAGAAAAATGTATCAAAATTTTGCCCTTTAGGCAGGGTGCCCATCACACAGGCAGCATTCCCGCGCTGAATAGCAATCGCTATTCTTTGGGCGAGAAAGCTGCCTGCCCGAGGGTCACCCGTAGCCTCCCTTAACCGCTTACTGATCTCCTTGTGGAGCTTACGCGCGTTTCTTCCCCAAGGGCCGAGTGTCTCGACGCCAAATGCGACAAAATCGTATTGGGCGCCGAGACAGCTATACTTCCCGACCTTGGATCTCTCTCGGGCATCCGCCGCTGCCCCGGCTTGCTTGGACGTGCCCGGCAAGTAGGACGCTGCCAGCGTATCAGCACAGGTAGCGTCCCACACCAGTGCACGGCCCATCCGCCAGGGGATTCAAGACATCCCGTCCGGACGCTTGCCATCATCTCGTACAATGCGAGGCTCAAGAGCGCAGGGGACGCAGGCGCTGGCAAGCGCCCTTCTCAGGATGTCATTGAGCGCAGCGTGACGGGACAAGCGGCCGGCGCCCGAGGAGCACCTAAGTTAGGTGAGGGGTAGGCGTGAAGCCATTGCCCCGACTCTGGTCTGGCTGCTGCCAACAGCCTGGCTCGGTCCCGGCCAGACGAAGAGTCGATCAACGACTTTATGGTAGCGGCGGAAGCTAACGAGTCCCAAGCCCTTTGTAATTTTGGTCTTGATGGCAAAGTTGGGTTCGGTCCTGCTAGCCAGGCGTTCCTAGCATCAACCAAGCACGCGATCTCGCAGTTTGCAGTCGTTGAGACTTTAAGGATTTTACCTGCGAGATCTTGTGTGCTGTGAGTTGATGATAAGAAAGCCGGCAAAGCTACGCTCGAGATTTTTCGAGTTCCCAAACCGCCATATCTTATGGGTAGACATGCCTGAGTCCAAGCCTGTTCGCTGAATTTAACATTAAGAATTGATTCTAGTATGGACTTCACTAGGGTATCAGTAGAAAGGACTAGATTGGGAAATTTCCAAATAGGGCAACAACGGAGAAGGTACGTAAATTTAGGAAGGAGTAGGCAAAATTTTAGAATGAATAAGGCTGAGTGAGAGCTTATTTTGACTAAACGTTCAGAGTTATTTTGGAATTTTGAGATTGATTTAACTAAAACAGACGGAATAGCCTCGTCAAAAATGGGTGATCCAAGGAGGTACAGGCTGTCTTTAGTCAAAATTTTAAGGTTTGGAGCTATGTTTTTAAAACCTACTATAATTTGAGAAGCGACAAAAGGATCCGTTTTTTCGGAAATGTAAAGTTCACATTTATCGAAATTTAGTGTCAGTCCAATATCATCAAATTTTTGTATAATTTTGGATAAATCTGCCAGGACGGATTGAGACTTACCGCCAAAAGTGCCATCGTCTAGGTACCATACGTTTAGGTCGGAAGAAAGACTGTGGATGATTGGGTTGATGGCGAGACTAAACAGGGCTGGACCCAGGGGATCCCCCTGCTGGCAGCCTACGGCTGAAAGGATTTCGTTGTCTTTGTGAAGTAACTTGGATGGGGCATGGTAACATTGTAATAAAAAGTTAAATATTTCTGGTATATGGTTTCATGTCTCATTCAGCAAAGTGTCCCTATTAACAGCGTTAAAAGCGTTTCTAACGTCTATTTTCAATAGAACCTCACACAGGTCAGTTTGTACAAAGGTACGCACAGCGTGAACTGCGGCCTCGCAGCCGCCTCGAGTTCCAAAACCAACCTGTGTGGGCTCGAAAAGTTTTTGTAATTTAGAACGGGTGTGTCTTACGCAGATTTTGGCTGCAAGACGCCGAAAGGTAAAGCCAACAGCAATAGGGCGCACGCCAGCATCCTTCTTTGTGAGGGCAATCAAGTTAGCTCCATAAAGTATCGGCGTCACATCTTGGCATACATCATCCAGGAGCATAAGGTTTACCAGTTTTGTAATGCTTACTGTCAGCTGTTCACCGGCTACCCCAGAGCCGTAGCTGGTGAGGTCTAAAAGGTGTTGAGGGGTGATACCGTCTAAACCTGACGCCGACCCTTTGGGGAAGGATGCGAGGGCGGCCACTACGTCCTGCCCTGTAGCGTGGAGACACATCGAAGGATCTGATGGAGGGTCAACAAAGAAAGGGGTCAAAGGGCCTGGGGGATGCTTTGATTGTAACGCGGCAGCGGTTTCGGGAGTGTCGGGGGCGATGGTATCATTAGTGAAGAGGAGCCGTGCCGCCCCTTTAAGATCACCATCCTGCAATTTCTCTTCAACCTTTTTACACAAGTTATACGTTTTACCTCTAGTTTGTAAAGGCCGTGATAAAGACGGCAAAGCTGGTGCTAAAATATTATTCTTTATTTTCTTCGTGAGGGAAATATTTAAGTTGTTATCGTCAGGAACATGTAATATTTTGAAAGGCAGAGTTAACAAGTCATGCCACGATTGGAGGTTGTTGTTTAGTACACAATTGTTTATTGTAGCTGTTAGTACTTCGGCTACAGCGGACCTGGCACCACGCGGAATGCGTTTGACTAGAGGCGTCGAATGTTTTAGTTGGCCAAGAAGGGTTTGAAGAGGAATAGCAAGGTGGGGTGATGACGTAGATGAGCATATGTTATGGGTGAATACCCATGGGACACTTGAGATAGGAAGAGCGCGAACCTGATGGGTACGCGATTGATGAATGTGTAATCCTCGTGTTGATGTAAAAACTCTTTCGCATACTACACAACACTCCATTCTTCAAAATAGAAAATACAAAAAGAGGATTAATACAATCTACAACACGCATGCGAACATAAGTTGATTAACTAGAAAATAAACTACCTAAGAATATAATAAGAACTAAACAATTAAAAGAAATAAACAACGCTGAATCACCACACACTAGGCAGGAGTTCCTCGGCGATCCAATGTTTCTGATAATCAACTACTTAAGTACTTAGTAGAAAGTTTACGTATAAGCATTGTAAGTGTTTTTATTGACTTGCACTGCACTTTCAATATAATTTAACACGAATCGTTGATAAAATAAAATTTATTTATTTATTGTAAATATATTAATGAATTATACACAGCATTAGAGAATTAACCCGATACACTGTGAAACTAAACTAAAACAAGGTAACAATCAGTTAGGGACACCAGTCATTCTATTATACATCAGCTCACAGTACTTCAGGTACGCACAACACACAGCCATCCATCGCCATGCAAAAATATCACATTCTGGTGTTGAAGCCAGAAGCGCATTAAGCAGCGCATTAAGGGCGCGGAGAAGTGGAGAGTTCCTGTGTGACACGGTACGAGCTGCTGGCACAGCCAACAACACGCGCGTACGGGGTCTAAGAGTTATTCGAGGAACATCTGGAACGTGTAACCTTACTACATTTTGTACCAGTTCTAGGCAATCTGACTCTCCCCGCAGCACACGGCAAACATACCCGTGCGAAGCCGGGGCGGGTCGCTAGTATTTATATAATTTGCATTATGTTGCTGTAATATCTTTGTTACCATATTTCTAGTAATTATACGGGGGTAGCCTATTGATTATAAGATATAGGACTTTCATTCAAGAGGTAGGTCTGTCTTTCGTCCCCCATTTTAACTCCTTAAGAGAATCATCTCTTCCTTTTCATTCCAGATATCAATCTGGAATGAAAATTATCCTATATCCTTCCCAGACATACTGACTACGTCCATATCAAATTTCAGTCGCTGAAGCGTGAAAAGGTACTACCTATGTGAAGAAGCGTAGATAAACAGAGTTACTTTCGCATTCATAATAAGTATTAGTATCGGTTTGTGTGGCTAACCAAACCGAGCACAAAACGATACACCTTTCACAATAAGATCCAGGATATCGGCGTCTAACTCTAATCCAGGTATGAATCCTAAGTCCTAACAATTTAGCAAGGTGATCTAGTTATCGGAGCAGACTAATTTAAACTTATGCATCGAAGTGGGTCAGCTGCAAGGATTTCCACACGTCGTGCCGTGTGTAACCTTAGCTCGAAGGAAGTGGGTCAGTATTAAATACTAGCTTTTATCTATGACCTGTCATGTGAGTACAGTCTGCTTCAAACGTTTTCCATTCTAACATTGGTCGATTTTAAAGAGCTTTAGAATCCTATTAGTATGGATTCTAAGCTCTTTCATCATCATCATCATATCAGCCGAAATACGTCTACTGCTCGACATAGGCCTCCCCCCAATTATAGATCAATCACCAAGCTAAAATATTGTCTACGGAACGTTATTGTTTATACAACGTTCGAGCATACAATTAAGCGACGTAAAAACAGCGAATTCGGCCGTGTAGCCCTTAAGTAGATCCAACATAGTACCTAAAAACAAGATCGTATAACTATACTAAAATTAACACTAGCAGGGCACAAAAGCAATAATATAGGAAAGAAAACAAGGTTTGAGCCAAGTCGCCCCTTGAATCAAAGTAACCCAGTTTACGGTAACCCAAGATTTCTTCTTGAGAAGTGATTGTGATAAAACGATATCACAAAACAAAAGTGACACTTGAGACATCTCTCACGACCGGTGACACAATTCTGGGATCTAGTACAATACGCAATTAAGTTTCTCATAACAAATATGGCTGTTTCTTATTAGCAACTTTGAGTGGTGTCCATCGGCAAATGGTAGCAAATACTATTAAAGAAACCTACTTCGATGAAGCTACATGCATTCTTTATGAGTAAATATTAATTAACGTTTTGTGCGCAGTTAGTTTTATACGCTCTATAAGCGAACACAACTAATATTTGCCCGCGACTTCGTTCTCGTGAACTTCTAACTTCCATCCCCTATTACACTCATTTGAGAATTATGTTTGATCCAGACGCTTAAATATTCCCAAAGGGGGAGCGTGAAACTTATGTTCCAGCGCCACTTTTAGCATAAATGTGGGTATAAAAGATCTACAAAATGTGATATCGCGGTGGTAGCTTGCTAGCTCATCGACCTTAACTCACTTAAACCCTGTGCCTCTAGTGAACTCTCGACACCTACAAAAGCAAAGGGGTGGTGCTGTTCTAACCCACACGGGGGAGTCTGGGGCGTCTGGTTTCAGAGGGCGAAAAGTTCTATGCATTCGCAATCATTGAGAATGACAGTAAAATGTCCTCTCTACTGGGCCTTTAAGTATGTGGTGAGGTTAGTCACCGTGTCGGACGAAGGTCAGTAGGCAGGATGTGGTAGGTACCATCGATACACTCCTCATGAGCCTTACTGCGACGAAATAAAGTATATTTATGGTCAGCAGGATGTGGTACATCCCAACACCTGACATTGTGTTTACGGAGACCGAGGTCGTAATCTTTTGATTAGGTATTTGAAAAGTAGGTAGTTCCGTTGTGAGAGATTGGACAATAGCATAATTAAAAGTTGTAAAAAACATATACAGGTAAGTTTAAACTAAATAAAACTTAAACCTAAACAATTATAAGTAACTACTTAACTAATTTAGGTGCCTACTATGTCTAATATGTCTCCGTATGTCAGCGTTGCGAAATCCGTATTTTGGTGAAATTTCGCTTTTAAGCGTAAAATAGTATAAATTACGGTTTTCGTTATCCAACGCCGACTCATAATTTGCCTAAATGGGACTTAATCGCATATAATAAACTTATTTATATACCTCTCCAAAGTCCCCTTTCGTTCGGATGAGTCGCAACATCCATGGACACGGGAAAAAGAGTGCAATTCTTTAAAACGATTATATTCTTGTGAAGGCATCGTAGGTCTTCAACTCACTGATCACCTCAACAATCACCTCACCTCACGCCTCACCTCCCATGTGACAGTCAAGATGATCATACCCCTGCATTCCATTCTTTCGGACTTGTCAGGAAGCATTAAAAACCGGTCTATTCCCAATAAGGTTTAGTTTCCGTCTGGGTTGGAAGGTCAGATGGCTGTCGCTTTCGTGAAAACTAGCGTTATGCCAAATGTTGGGATTAGGGGTCAAAGCGGACACTGGGCTTCTATAGGGCAAAACCGGCTAACCAATAACGCTAAGAGGTCCTCTTCCTCATCAGTTCCTCACGACCTCTGTAGTTTAGTTGACAGTGACCCTGCCTACAAAGCCGGAGGTCCCAGGTTCGAATGCTGGTCGGGGAATTTATTTGTGTCATAGATATTTTCTATGTATTTAAGTATATATATATATATATATATATATATATATATATATATATATATATATATATATATAAGTATGTCTATCGTCGTCTAGTACCCATAGTACAAGCTTTGTTTATTTTGGGACAAGGTCCATTTGTGTAAGATAGTCCCCACATATTTATTTATTTCTTTTAATTTAGGTAAGTTCGGTAACCAGAGGAATCCATCTACAAATCAGTCTAGCAAGCACACCCAAGTTCCTTACATCGTCGTTTTCCATCAGTCGAGATTGCGGTCCAAACGATGCTTGTTTCGTGTTTATTCGTGTCCCTTACAATAAGTAAGCGTCGTTGGCGGTTTCCCACGTGCGATGCGATGTAATGGGGTCATTGCGCCGGTTAACGAACACTTCCATTAGTAAACTATGTAATGAACCACAAAATTTCACCAGATTCAGTTGAGACATGCGACCTGGCCCCGTATCATGGTCGGCCTTATCTCGCGATACGTGACAGGATAGAGCGTCCGTCTCGTTCCATCGAACGGTGTCAGCCAGTGACGGACGTTCTATATCTTGTCACTTCCGGCTCCGGGTCTGTAGAGGAGACCACCGACAGCGGGACAGATACGGGTCAAACGACTTAGGACTCAAGCTGGAGCATAGAGCTTCGCTGCGCTTCCTTATTCGACCTATACTCTGTTCGTTTAGGTATTTAAAAGAATGTTAACCAACAAAACCACGTGACTTGGTCATTCGACCAATAAGATAATACCATAGATACAAAAGGTTGCTATTCACAGCAATCTTATTGGCTGAATGACCAAGTCACGTGGTTTTGTTGGTTAACATTCTTTTAAATACCTAAACGAACAGAGTATAGAACTTCGGTCGCTTGTTCGATAATAAGTTTGGGTCTGTGATGTTATCCACCTAGTAGCGACGCGGCGGTGCCAGAGTGGTTCGATGGGGTTACGGAAATTCAGATGCAAACTTATGTGCCGTATTGTATGCGACATAAATTTGATTATGTTAGCTAGGTTGGTGTCGTCGTCCCTATTGCACAATGGACGCACGCTTCTAAGTTTTCTAATAAGAGAAACGTATAGTGCGAGAGAGCTCGAGAGGGCTTGCGCGCCGTCTTGTGACAGCCTTGCAGGTGATTGTCGAGACAACACTCAGTTGTTTAATCGTGATTCTTTTTAAGACCTTGGTTGGTATTCTTTACGTGCTCATGCGCACCCCACTCGTCACGCTTATAAAACTAGACCTCTACCTATACGCTTAGTTATTATACGAATCGTGCCGTCTTTTTTATGGGTGAGCGTTGTTGAGGTGAGCTTAAAACAAATTTACAGAATAGCAGAGCTGACACGTTTGATGGGATTGCTTTGTAGTTTCGCGTACTCTAAACTCGTAATGCGGTCACTGGGGTCAGTAAACAAGATCTTATATACCGTAAGATCACTCCCAATACCTACGTCTCATGACAACATGATAAAATGCATGGCAGCAGGTCGAGAAAGTTGTGCTGAGCAAGAAAAAAAAAATTGACCGACAGTTTGAAAATCCTTTACTTCCGGTCAAAATTTGTATGGGTAGGTATATTTACATGTGACAACAGTACGAGACATGTGGCATCATTTAGCCGTTTCATCGTAGAGAGAGTAAACCTATAGTCAGTCCTGAAATGGCTTGGCAAACGGATTTTTTTTTGGGAGTGGGCTTACGGTTTATTAGATCGAATCAGCAGAGGACACACGCATATATATACTTACTTAAACTGAAATTATTTCGTATTAAATTCTTAATTTTTATTGCCTTTAGTTTGACCCAGTGATGTTCCGTTTCTGGGAAGATTCTCGATTAGCGGGGGACAAAGTATTCCTCAATAATCATGCAAATTGAGAAGTTTAGGGAATACTTCCGGAAACGGCACATCTATACTTTGACCCTTATAATTTTGTATCAACTATGTGGATCCATAGAGTACTTTTTCAAATTTTCAAGAAACTGAAGGTCCTGGGTTCGAGTCACGGTAAGGGCAAATATTTGTGTGATGAGCATGAATATTTGTTTCTGAGTCTTGGATGCGTTCTATGTTTATAAGTACTTAGTTATTTATCTATTAAATATATTATCGTCTAGTTCTAGTACCCATAACATAAGCCTTATCGAGCGTACGATGGGACTAGTTCAATTCGTGTAAGATATTTTTCTCCTAATTCTTTAATTAAAAATTGATCACACGACTGTTTCGATGAGATTACGTACAGATTAAAAGATGTAAAATCCGGCAGCTAATTGAAACAAAAAACCGTTAAAGGCCATCCAAGCCGGATTCGTTAATCACTATAGTATATGTCTAGGTACGGTATGGTACAAGCCATAACATATCAGGCTTAGTGACATAGAGATAAGGATCAAATGCGCTTGGCACGTGTTCACCTTTTTTTCGTTGTGAAGATGAACAGTAGAGTAGAGACGAATACGAGTCCCTCACCACTAGAACTAGAAACACATGATATAAGGTAAAAATACCACAGGCACTCTATGTCAATGTGACATGGCTTAAATTCGAGTGAAGAAAAGTCCTCTTAGATCGAATTTAACCCACAGAGTGCCCATGCGATATACTAGTACCACGTCAAGCCCTCAGACGTTTACCTTGCCTACATAATATGCTAGAGATAACATCGGTATGTGGCATTACAAAACGTACTTATCGTTTTGTTTTTCCTCAAGCACACCTCAAAAATCATCTCTAAGGTCATATATATAGGGGGTAGTATCCGAAACTACTCTTCCGATTAAAAAAAAACTGTCACCAGTATATAGGATGGACATAGGTTATATGGTTTCGCCGGAAACCCAGCGCTGGCTCGTGAGCCAGCATAATGCTCGAGACCAGTTCCCGACAAGTTACATTTGTATGGAGCAGGTCGCCTCAGTCGGTCAACGCTCCTCACAAATGTAAAAAAATGCATTAAAAAAAATGTTCTAGTTTTTAGAAGACGATACTGTTATGCCCTTAAACGGGTCGACGCTTTTATGTTACACCTGGTTTACTATATGATAGAATATCAAACGAGCTTCGCAAGCGAAGTTCGATCGATATTATATGAGTAAGCTTCATTCGAAGATATAACACACATGTAGTCCTTTAATCTACCAGGCAACATTTCGCAAGTTTAAAGTACGCAGTAAAAACCATAGCTCAAACAGTTTTATCCCCACCTTTACCCCTACCCTACTTGGGGACTTCGGCTTGCCACCATTTCTCATTCTTTTTAGAGACAAAACTTTCCTATCGGGTATAGGGGCGGGCGGGAAGTTATATCTTCGAATGAAGCTTACTCATATAATATCGATCGAACTTCGCTTGCGAAGCTCGTTTGATCTTCTATTATATTTCGAAGCTTCATTCTTCAGATATAACACACATGTAGATGTTTAGAGTTGAAAGTTTTGCTGCCCTTTGTAATTGTAAAACATCATAATCATGAAATGCAATAATTATGTTTTGACAACAATCTTAGATACTCCCAATTATTAATCAAAGAGTACAATTGTAACTTCACATAATTATACCTATACAAAAGGCAGATTGATCTGGCACAATGACCTTCGTCGATTAATTGACGATGGTAGAAACGAGCCAAAGTTTTCGATGTTCTCGACCAGCCTGCTGCCTTCCGGATAGCATCTAAAGAAATGCCTGACCGGTGTGCAACTGACGTGGCGGCGTGGCGCGTGCTGTGAGCGCTGAACGCCGCCATGTCTTTACCGCTTTCGCCAAGCACTCGCTTAATGCACCCCGGCTAATGGATTGAGCAGATGCATTTTTATGGGGACTTTTGAAAGTCAACAAAATATATTGTGAGCTTTTTCAGTCCTAAAACATCATTATAACAGTCAACGGGCAAATATTTCTATTAGGTATCTTCAAAATATGGAAGGCACAAAATCGGTTGTAGACGACCTACACCTGAAGTTTTAACTATATCATCAATAATTACTTTAATACAATTTGGGCATGACTTAATATTATTCCACTTAATAAGTGAAAGTGTTTGTACCCTGTGGGCAGGACATATTGCTAACAAAATCGCCAGATTCTTTGGTCGTTTTTCCAATGAAATTTCTCTATTAGGGTACCATGTTGTTATATGATTTAATACTACTTGAGGATCCCAGGTATGGCTATATTTAGGAGTTACGGGCTTTAATTTGTAAACACCTTTCGGTAATCCTTTACTTTGGTCATCTGAGCTGATACTACTCCCCCGTAAGAGCGAGGGTGCTGACCTATGATTATTTAATGAGCCATACGACGATCCTTTATTAAATTCGTGCGTTAGAAATAAAATAACAGCAGAAATGAAGCCCTTATAGAAATTGAATACCTATATTATCTATGCTAAATTTCCACCACGACTTGTATTTAACACACGTTGTACTGTTGTAAAGTGTTTTGAAAGTGACGCTAACATGAGATTAGATACTTTTACTAATCTCAACAAAAGCGGAAACCACGGTTGGGATGGCCAATAGGGAAATACTACTATTCCTGTGGCGTTGTCATTTATAAACTTATGTAAACACTTTAGTACGAGTGCGAGTGGTGGAAACGCTTAAAAATATTTATTGTAAATACCAGATAATAGTGAATGTGACGACGGTAAGAGCGTCCGGGTCTGGCTTCCACGAAATATATATTTCTCATTTGGCAGAGGTACGAGAAGCAAAGAGGTCAATTTCGAGCACACCAAAGTGTTTACTTATTCTTTCAAAGGCTGCAATACTTAAATTTCATTAAATATCAGGATTTAGCCTTCTGGATTCTGTCTGCTTCTACATTATTCTTAGTGTTAATGTACGAATCGAATAACCATATGTCTCGTTCTTCACACCACTGCCAAATAGATCTAGGTAAGCTATTTAAGTGGGGAAACTGGATGCCTCCCATTCGATTAATATAGCTTATCGCGGTAGTGTTGTCGATGCGGAACAACAGAGCACAGTTTGATTTATTTCGCGCAAAACATTTTAATCCTAAGAGCGAGCAAGCTCTAAGTAATTAATATGGAATGCTAATTCTTGCTCTTCCCATGCTCCGTTTGCACACACTCCGTCACAAACTGTACCTCATCCTGATCGGGACGGATCTATAGATATTTCTGCATCGAATTTCGTGATTCCAAAATGACAAAACGTTACAAATAATATTATTAGTCCACCAAAATAAGTCAGGTAAAATTTTGCGAGGAAGTTTTACTTTTGATCATAGACATCGTATTCCTGAATAGCTCGGAATTTATATCTTTCTAACAACTTCGTGTTACAAGATCTTCTGTTAAGTTGAACTTCGTGTTAAGTTACAGATATGAATGCAATTTTTGAAGATTTTGGACTTAAAATAAACATTAATAAAACAAAAATGCTAGTAACCTCAAAAAGGCACTCAAATTATAGACCAATCACTTTAAATAACAGGACAATAGAGCAAGTCGACAAATTTAAATATCTGGGAAGCATAATCACTAATAACTCCAGATGTACACCAGACATTATCGCGAGGATAGCCATGGCGAAGCAGGCTTTCAATGCCAAGAAGAGCCTGCTCAAAGCCAGAATAGCAGGCCATATTCGGAAGAGGCTTATAAAAGTGTACATCTGGAGCATAGCGTTGTATGGAAGCGAAACGTGGACAATGACACAGCGTGACAGAGAACGATTGGAGGCCTTCGAAATGTGGTGCTGGAGGCGAATGGAGAGGATTAGTTGGAAGGATAAGAAGACGAATGAGGAGGTGCTTGAGAGAGTGAAAGAGAAAAGAACGTTGTTGAAGACCATTGAGAACAGGAGAGGCAGGATGTTGGGCCACTTGTTACGACACGATGATTTTATGAAAACCATAGTAGAAGGGAAGATAGAGGGAAAGAGGAAGAGAGGGAGACCAAGAAGATCTTTTATGGACCAAATAAAAGAAAAAGTAAACGGCGCGTCGTATCAAGAGGTCAAAACAATAGCTGAGAACAGAGAGGAATGGAAATTGCTCCACCGACAAGATTTTGAATCTTAAATATAATGAATGAACAACTTCGTGTACAACCAGCTGTATCTAGCTGTCGGGCATGCAGTGGTAAGAACTCTTAAAAAGTCCGCATACCCTGCATAAGAAGGGATATAGACATGATAATTGAATTGTAAACAAAACCTAAGAATTTACAGCATTGTTGGTAATTTTGGGATTGTATCGAGCTTTTGGTATAGTTTACCACAAATCGTAGGTACTCGAGAAACCGGAGAGTCTCCCTCGCATTATGTTTACATTCGTTAAGGTCCCTTCCAATACACAAAATGCCACCCCGGTATATAATAGAAGTTAGGCCTTGTTTTTAGGTAAGTTACGACTTCTTTCATAGTTTTGGTGAAGGTTCTAGGCGCCACGGAAAGTCCATAGACTAATAGGGAACAAAACTCGTAAGTAACATTGTTATGCTCGAATCTTGTCAATGGTAGCCATAAACCCGTTTTTAGGGATTAATTTAGAAGCAGTTCTAGTCTTCCATTTTAAAATGGGACTTAGTTACAAATTTATTGAGCCCTTTCAGATTCAGTATGAATCTATAGCCACCATTCGATTTAGGAGTCAGAAAATGTTTGATAGAAACTGATCATTAGTCTGTTGGCATCCAGTGATGCTTTCACTGAATGCCTAGGTTAATTAAGTTCTGTACAGCTAAGCTCGTTTCATCATGCTCTTGGCATGTGAAAGTATTTACAGGTTTGACAGATTGCGTAACATGTCCTAGAAAGGAATTGGAAAGCCATTCTGTATACAGTCTAATAAAGTACGATTATTCGTTACATTAAGCCAACACTTATAAAAAGCTTTAAGGCGACCGGCATGTACCTGCGTTACTGCCGCGGCGTCGCAAGTGGCTTGTTGTAGGCTGCTCGCGGCCGTATGATGGTCGACGCTGTCGGCCTACTTTTCAGTAGATTTGGAAGCTTTAATTTTCTCTGAGAGTTTGCTTCCAAAGAGAGTATCATCTCTCTCAACGTATTGTATGACTTAAGGAATACTTCGTCTAGTCCAGGAATGACTAGTTTTATCTAAAATCCGACTTCAATTAGATAGGATTTTTATCGTTAGTACCTATACCGACTCCCAATTGCTGTTGAGATGATTCGATTTTCTTGTCACGGCATCTTTGGATGTCTGTAACTGCCGCCGAAATTATGGCGTTTAAGGACGGCGCCCATAATAATATGCAATTTTCAGGTACTCTTATAAGAATTTATCTTTACTCTTTTTATCAATACCTTTGTGTAATATAGGTAGCCACCTTTGCGCTAAATTGGGATGAATTTTCTCCCCATATTTTGGAACATCATCAGTGGCGTCCCCTAGAGCGGTTAGTAACTCGGCATCTATTACAGGGGTCGTTTTGTCATCACAGGCCTCCACGGGAGGTGCATTTTCTTCATTTGAACGTGGGAGTGAAGTTTCCACTGCCTCATACACTTGTTCGTGGTTTATAAATTAAAATATAATATTTTGATTTTTCTAATTGAGGGTAGATATGAAATGCATTGTAAAACCACTCGTCAGGAATTTTAATGCATATATGTATCTAGTGCCCCGCATCGCGAACACGGGATATACTAATCTCGATTAATGGTTGTAGAAATTGCTATCGTGTTGACTCACGGCCAACCGCCAAGCACGAGATACCTTCGTGACGACTCTCGGTCGCCTCCCAGGTTTAGTTACAAGACGTGGGCTCACGGCCCGCGCGGTATTAAATGCATTTATTAGCGATTAATATTGTTAGAAATTGCTATCGTGTTGACTCACGGTCAACCTTCAAGCATGAGATACTTTCGTCACGACTCTCGGTCGCCCCCCAGGTTTAGTTACAAGGCATGGGCTTGCGATTAATATTGTTAGAAATTGCTATCGTGTTGACTCACGGTCAACCCCCAAGCATGAGATACCTTCGTGACGACTCTCGGTCGCCCCCCCAGGTTTAGAATTACCAGGCGTGGGCTCACGGCCCGCGCGGTATGAAATGCATTTCTTAGCGATTAATATTGCTAGAAATTGCTATCGTGTTGACTCACGGTCAACCCCCAAGCATGAGATACCTTCGTGACGACTCTCGGTCGCCCCCCAGGTTTAGAATTACCAGGCGTGGGCTCACGGCCCGCGCGGTATGAAATGCATTTCTTAGCGATTAATATTGTTAGAAATTGCTATCGTGTTGACTCACGGACAACCCCCAAGCATGAGATACCTTCGTGACGACTCTCGGTCGCCCCCCAGGTTTAGAATTACAAGGCGTGGGTTCACGGCCCGTTCGGTATTAAATGCATTTATTAGAGGCACCACAATGTAGAACTATTTATTGAAACTAATTGCACTTACCTGATTTATCTTCGGAACCTGATGAATCAGATAGCACAGCACTGTCATAACTCGTTTATAGTTTTTTCTTGCAATTTCCGTATATTAGCAGAATAATACTCTATTTTTTCCTGTGCACTGCGTTTAGGCATGATTAAATATTTTGAATTATTTTTTAATAGAATTAGTTCGTGCGTTCTTTGCCTCGCAAGAATAAAGAATGAGAAATGGTGGCAAGCCGAAGTCCCCAAGTAGGGTAGGGGTAAAGGTGGGGATAAAACTGTTTGAGCTATGGTTTTTACTGCGTACTTTAAACTTGCGAAATGTTGCCTGGTAGATTAAAGGACTACATGTGTGTTATATCTGAAGAATGAAGCTTCGAAATATAATTTAAGTTTTTGCATAGTTTTATATTAGTAAGCTTTATTTGTCACGTTTTTTTTTCATTTCTTCTGTGTTATTCACATATAAACGCATTGCAACATTGTGAAAAGAACACCGTAATGACGACATCTCTTACTCGCAGCCCCAAATATCGCGTCTAATATCCTAAGCGATAGGGGATGTTTTGATTGACATCCGCACCCTTGAGACTGGGGGTGAGTAGGGCTGTCTCTTGTTGATTCAAACTTTGGGATTTTATAAATTTCTGCCGCCCAGCAAAAAAAAGGTGGAATAAGAACTAGATGGATGAAGGAAGATTAACAAAGATAGTGTATTGAGGGAAACCGTGTACCTTAGTCAACGGGTTAATTAAAGCCTCTCACAGACTGGCGCGGCCTGGTCGCGGCGGAAAATACGCCGCCGCTGTCAAATTTTCTATTGTCCGCCACCGCAGGCCGCGCCAGTGTGTGGCAGGCTTTAAGGACGTTACCTGTCAAATTTATGTCATAAACAATTATTTTTATTTTTTATTTGGAGCAATTGCATCAAGATCAGCTCAAACCCTGCTCAAACCAATATTATGCAATTCATAAACTTAAATAATAGGGCATTTAACTAAATAACAAAGTCATAAATTGTATGAGAGTGAAATGACCTAAAAAAGGGGTGTCAAATAATCATCCAATAAAAATATTTGAGTTCTTACGTGAATATATTTCACATTATTTCATTTATTTCAGCTATTTCAGCATTTTTAATACAGTGGGGTGTGATATCCGGTGCAGCAATAACTCTGACGATTTATACCTTCATATTAGGGAAGGTGACCATAGACAAGTGTTTCGCGTCAAAATGCGAGTGAAATAGGCCTGGTTAGACCCAGACTTGGCTCTACAGTACGCACTTTAACACTGAACGTGTTAGGTCTGGGAGTCTTGGCAACAATGGCAACCACTTCCCATGAATTTGGTGGGAAAGTTATATAATTTTTGATTATAAATATACCTCCGACCAAATCTTATTTGTTTGCTAATCTCATTTGCGAACTGCTTTTTGTTGGAGGGGGTTGCTAAGGGTCTCGCAACTTTTGTAATAAACCCTGCATTGTGGACCAGGGACTATATTTGAGTAACGTATCGAAATTGAATTGGTTTGAATTTGCAGCTCTCAGTCGGCACGTGACCCCGTGCCGACTGAGAGGTCAGTTATTAATATAGGTACCGTAGTAGATATCGCTACAATGCCTCCCTAAGGCGTTGTAAGAAAGGAACCGATTGAGAGATTTAGTGGCCCGGTAGCGACGGGCCATGTATGCCTGTGGTCGCTGGTTCGAATCCGGCTTAGAGCATTTAAATGATTATTTTTTTCCTTTAATTTGTAATTTACAAATTGCGTTAGCAGTGTTGCTGCTTAATTAATACAAATTTAGTCTGTAGGTATATTGTACGGCCCAATATAATTCGCGTCCTCGTATCGCATGGGTTAAACTCATTAAAAAGAGGCAGAGATTAAGTGGAGGAAATAGAGGGAGATAGCTTAACGGTACAATAAATATAATTTAAAATATAGTAAATTGGAGATAAAAGAAATTCAAGACAAGAAATAGAAATAATCACACTGTTATAAGTGCCCAAGTTTAAAAGGGGTCTTAGTCTTGCCCTTTCCCGAAAAACGGAAAATCATATTTAACAAATGACATATACTATGACGCTAGAGGATCGTGACATCACAAACCTGTAGCGCTATCTCTCGATAACTTGCAACAATAACATGTTTTTACAAGCTTTTATTTAGTTACACCTCCCGGTGTCTGTAATGAAATCTTGCAAGCACTTCCCGATGACCGATTGAGCTGAAATGGGTTTGGGTAAATGTGTTGTCATATTTTTTAAATTAGCGGCCACTCGTTAAATTGGTATATTATGATAGATCTACTTGAAACAAACATATTTCGTTAAGAAATGTAATACTCTAAAATGCATCGGAGCCGAGATATTTGCAATACATATTTCCGCAGGTTATATTAAAAAGCTATAAACCAAACGAAAACATCTCGGCTCCGATATTGTTTAACGCGTTTATTTTTAAATATATATGCGTATTAAGAGGTCCTCTAAAAGATTTTTACACAAACATCCGTGGCCGCTGCAAAAAAAAAATGTCAATTTTTCTCATACAAGGTTACCCAATGCCCTTTGGGTAGAAGTATAGTTTGCATGACAATTCAATATTATGGTACCATCGAGCTGATCTGACGGTGGAGACAGAAGGTTGCCATGGGAATTCAGTACTTAAGCACCGACGTAACCCCGTTGAGTTTGGGCTCATTAGAATCGTCTTGATGTATACAGAAAAGTACAGTCGGCAATAAAAGCCTGTACTTACTAAAAATTTTATTCAGAATCTTATTTTCTTTTTATTAAACAGTGACCACCGGTGATTGACCCTAGTATCACCGGATGGTAAGCGACGGCAGACGATATTGGACCGTCATAGTGGCATAGGTTTTGGTCTTCTTTCTTTAGGTATAATAATAAAATTTGCCTAGTAACTAGGCACACCACAATTTCCCAAAATTCGGGTAATTCCCAATTCTAATTCAGCTAACGACTGCCGAGTCCCCCAGCCCTGGCTCACGTACGGTTAACGCAGTTTTGTCTCGTTTCGACACTCGTTTGCGCGGGGTCGGCAATTTGCTAAATTACGGGTGGCATAGCTTGATGTTTAGATGTATTGCAATGGTGTTAATGTAATATCATATCATTTATGTGTAATGATTGTATGTATCATTAAAAAGAATATTCATATTCATAATAATTAATAGGTATACCTATACTTCATATGACATCTTCCATCAGTTGGCCATCTCTATACAAATCTACACTTATATTCTAATATTATACAGATTTATTAAGAGTTTTTATCCATTTAAATCTATTCATGTAACTAGGTTAACATATATAGGCCTATTTAACATAATATGATAAAAGAAAAAAAAAAAGAACTTTAATAAACTAAAAAAAATACTATAACACAAACATGTCTCACGTTGACATGTTCTCGACTGGTTATTGTGAAAGTTTCAAAACTCAAATTATTTGTCACTTAAAATCCAAGTTATAACCACCATACTTAGAAACCATCTGTACTGATATTAAGTATTTATCCTTTTAGTATTTATAAGCCCTTTTGAGTTTAATCTATATATATAAATGCCTTTGTCCTGACTGACTCACTCATCAACGCACAGCCGAAACTACTGGGACTAGAAACTTGAAATTTACACCAGGACTTCCTTTTATGACGTAGGCAACCGATAAGACAGGATTTTCGGAAATTCCATCCCTAAGGGGGTTAAATGGGGGTGCAAAGTTTGTATGGGGGAAACTTTATATTATGAACTAGAGTCTTAAAACTTTGTAGAAAGATTACTTATTAAGATACAAAAAAAGTAATTTCAGCGTTTAAGAAAATTCCACCCCTAAGGGGGTTAAATAGGGGTGCAATGTTTGTATGGGGGAAACATTAATTTTTGAACTATGAACTTGAAACTTTGTAGAAAGATTACTCATTAAAATACTGTAAAAGTAATTTCTGCGTTTAAAAAAATTCCACCCCTAAGGGGGTTATTTGTTATTGTTGGTTTTTGGGCCTTTGTTTGCCGCTTCGACCAGCAGGTGATCTATTGTGGCAGCCCTTTTGTTATTAGATTTCACCGTTAAGACCCGTTGCCTCTAGGAAATTCCAGATTCTTTGGGCGGTGATATGTTGTACCTCTTCTGGGTACGGGGGTTAAATAGGGGTGCAATGTTTGTATGGGAAAAACACTGTTTTTTGAACTAGAGATTTGAAACGTTGTAGAAAGATTACTTATTAAGATACAAAAAAAGTGATTTCAGCGTTTAAGAAAATTCCACCCCTATGGGGGTTAAATAGGGGTGCAATGATTGTATGGGGGAAACATTAATTTGTGAACTATGAACTTGAAACTTAGTAGAAAGATTACTCATTAAAATACAGTAAAAGTAATTTTGGGCGTTTAAAAAAATTCTACCCCTAAGGGGGTTAAATAAGGGTGCAAAGTTTGTATGAGGGAAACTTTCCCTTTTGAAAGAGAAACTTGAAACTTTGTAGACAGATTACTTATTAAAATACAAAAAAGTACTTTCAGCGTTTTAGAAAATTCTACCCCTAAGGGGGTAAAATAGGGGTGCAATTTTTGTATGGGAAAAACGCTGTTTTTTGAACTAGAGACTTGAAACGTTGTAGAAAGATTAGTTATTAAGATACAAAAAAAGTAATTTCAGCGTTTAAGAAAATTCCACCCCTAAGGGGGTTAAATGGGGGTGTAAAGTTTGTATGGGGGAATCATATTTTTTTTAACTAGACTTGAAACTTTGTAGAAAGATCACTTATTAAGATACAAAAAAAGTAATATCAGCGTTTTAGAAAATTCCACCCGTAAGGAGGTTAAATAGGCGTTCAATGTTTGTCTTCAATTCTTATCTTTATCTTATCTTTATCTTTATCTTTATCAATGTTTGTATAGGGGAAACATTAATTTTTGAACTATGAACTTGAAACTTTGTAGAAAGATTACTCATTATAATACAAAAAATTGATTTCTGCTTTTAAGAAAATTCCACCCCTAAGGGGGTTAAATAGGGGAGCAATATTTGTATGTGGGAAACATTATTTTTTAAACTAGAGTTTTGTAACTTTAGGTTATTTTTATAACGTGGGCTAGGGACCATAAGGGATTTTTGGAAATACCTCCCCTATGGAGGTCAAAAAGGGGTGCAAAAATTTGTATGGGAGCATAATTTTTTTGAGCTAGAAACTTGAAACTTTGTAGAAACATTACTTATTAAAATACAAAAATGGTCATTCTGCGTTTTAGAAATTTCTACCCCTAAGGGCGTTAAATGGTGGTGCAATATTTGTATGGGGAAACATTATTTTGTAAACTGGAGACTTAAAAATTAGTAGAAAGATAACTTATAAAGATACAAAAAAAGCAATTTCAGCGTTTTAGAAAATTCCGCCCCTAACGGGTTTAAATGGGGGTGCAATGTTTGTATGGGGGAAACATTATTTTTTGAACTAGAGACTTGAAACTCTGTAGAAATATTACTAATTAGAATATAAAAAAAGTAATTTCAGCGTTTTAGAAAATTCTACTCCTAAGGGGGTTAAATGGGGGTGCAATGTTTGTATGGGGGAAACATTATTTTTTGAACTAGAGACTTGAAACTTTGTAAAAAGTAAACTTATTAAATTACAAAAATGTAATTTCAGCGGTTAAGAAAATTCTATCCCAGTGGGGGTTAAAAAAGGTTGAAGATTTTGTACAGGGAACACTATATTTTTTAAAGAAACGTACTCTTCATTAACCTGTCTCCATTTCTCGATTTCCAGTGCTGAGTTTGTTGTTGTTTTAACAGCCTTACGATATTTAACTTTTTTTTAAATCTCACTCATAATAACTAAGATCCCCATTTTCTAGCTCCAAATCCATGCGTCGCGTCGCTCTATATCTTGCAGAGTCATTTTTGCCAAAGATTAAAATTAGATTAAAGCATCAGGTAACTGACGGAATAAGACAGTATTAAGCATTCTGCAAACAATTCCCGTAATCTGATTGGAAAATCTTTAAAAATTCTTTAACAATCGCATATCAGTGTCTGCCACTGTTTGAAATGTAATATGTCTAGACTATTTTAACTGGGAATAAAAATCACTTGCCTATTTTATATCTTTGTCATCATCAAAAATCTACGCGGACGAAGTCGCGGGCGGCCGCTAGTCTTGTATAAGCCCTTCGAAATTGACTGCATTTAAACGTGTAGTGCATGTGTGAACGCAAGCACTAACACATTAAACTTTTCCCTTTACGACAAAAATTTAGCCAAAAATGCACTCGATTTGCGAATGGCTTTCGCTTCTTACCGCCCCTAAGCTAGATTAAGTTAAAATATTTAAGTCATTTTGTGATATGGCACTCAAAGTCTCTTATTCCACATATTGTAAACTTTATTTTTTGTATTTGACTGTTTGTTGCCTAAATAAATGAAAAATAAATAAACAATAATAATTCATTTAGCAATTCATATTATATGACAACAATCATAAAATATTTGGGGACACTACTTACTTTGGGTACCTACAAGAAGACGATATAAATACTAGGAAACATCCATGACTTATAATTTAATACATATTCACAAAAGATAAACAAATATTCATACTTATCATACAAATAATTGCCAGCTTCGTAGACAGGGTCACTAACGACTAGGCTAAAGTGGTAGTCATGGCACTTCATCGCACATAAATTGACCCATTCGGCACAAGTATCGCTACGTGCTCTACGCTGTCGCGCGTTGCAGCATCTTTCCGCATTGCAGCGGAAATCGCTCGTAAGGGCTTAACTCATGTGATGCCTTGAATGTATTTACAGCTGATTTGGAACATATGGCTGTAATGAATGCACCCAAATATATTGACAAACAAAACGCCGTGATTGTATAAGACCTAATTTCAATCAACTCTAAAAGTGTAGATAATTTTGACTTTAAAATTAAAACCAACACTTACCGTAGTGAAAATTCCCTTACATCCGAAATTTGACAGCGGTCATCCCAGTACAATTTCTGTCATCACATGGCATCATTGACGTTTATTGTCCCGGGATGACCGCTGTCAAATATCGCTGTTAAAAAAAACTAATTATAATAAGTAATTCTAATAATGCCTATTGCAAAGTAACTGATGTATCGTTGTGCATATGCCCATTCTCAAGAATGTGGCCATCAGCAATATTGCCGAGAACATTGTCTGAGACTGGCAATGCCACCGGTAAAAGACATATTTTCTTGATGTTTATCACGAAATATTCTGAGTTTTTGTCTTCCTAACTTTCCCTGACCCGTTTACAAAATATGATCAATTATTTAAATAAAACGTGGCAGCTGTCAGTCAGCTTTTTACACTACTATGGTGGAACCACGTATGCTCCTGCATGCTAAGTAGAAATTCTCCTCGCGTTCAATACCCGTAAGCTATGCTACCTATTCCAATGTCACGCGAAACGAAAGCAATGCATTCCCTTTCACGTTTCTATCGACCTTCCACATTCCGAGTGCCACAAAGGGTTATCGTGTCTTATTTCGCACGCAAGTGCTGAGTCAACAGGCAACCCATTTGAATGTGGAGATCACCTTGGCCTCATTCGGGTCATCCCTTATGCATCCCAATCGCATATTCTTTGATGTTTTCTATATATCGTTAAGATATTTGCGATGGGTTACCGCAATCCTGCAAGGTTATCGCAATCATTAAATTACACTTGCCAATGGTTTCGTTTTTCTGAATATTGTGTTCGGCAAAAAGCCGTTTTTCTCAAATTCCATGAAAGTTTCTAGACTATTATAAAACGAACGTTCAGTTTCGGTTCCGGCAAAAAAACATGTTTCGGTCGGACACTACAAAATATGAAGAAGTGCGGCCCGCGTCAATTTTGTTAGTCACTAGGTATATGTGGCGTTCCATGCCTAAAGGGTCCTTATAGCCGTTGCCATAAGGACCCTTTAGGCATGGCGCCATATGGCCCTTGGTTGCTAAAAGGTTTCCGACCCCCGCTTTAGAGTATTATTTTCTTTTGTACTTACATCGTCATATCACACCCATTTTGCCAGGGTATGCCCGAAAAGATAACGATTTCCACAAGCTACTGACCTGACACTCTATGATGCACTTAAAAAATACGCAATAATATACAACGTAGTAGATATGTAGGTAGGTATTAAACTTACCTACTCTGACCGAGATTTTTAATAATATCTCATTTATTTAGGATCTAGACAGTAAAATACTGGGTTATAAAAAAGGCATTTTAACCCTCTCTTTTACGAGTCGACCATGAGCAGTGGATGGTTAGTAGTAAAGTTTATAGCGGCCATTTTGAAATGGGAGCGTTTTATTTTACTTCGAGAGTTTACGCTAACCGCAGAAAAGTGAATGCATCCAATATTAAAATAGAAGGAATATTACATTAGTTTGGTACTCAAATACAGTACCTACTGAAAATTATCTAGCCTCAATACAAATACTCTTTATTGCACATTCCCATAAATACAGCAGATAACCAGAATAAGCAATTAGAAGGGTTGATACACCGCCGACATTTTCATTTCAAAGTTCAATATTTAAAACCGCCTTTACCGATTTTGTTGAAACGTAGCAAAGAACCGTCGATCACGTCAGCTTTCGGGGAAAACACCGCATTAATATCGGTCTATTCGTTTGGGAGCTACGATGCCACACACAGAGAAACATACACGTCAAACTTACAACACCCCTCTGTTTGCGTCGGGGGTTAAAAACAAAGGGTGCCACGGGTAACAACAGGCTAACTTATGGCTAAAAAGCCATCTCTTTCAAGAAAAGCTTTGTTTTTTAACTTTATTATATGGTTACCTTAACTCTATCGATCATCATTGCGAAATATCCCTATAACGGACATACTGTCATAGACTTCTAAATATTATGCTTATTCCGCTAAAGATCGTCCATTTATATTAGCTTGAAGGCCGAAACGCACTGACAGCGGTTGCGGAGTGGCGCGGCGCGGCGCGGAGGCGGTACCGGTTGTAATGTTCGAACTAATACGAAAGGGTCCGCACACAATACCGCGCCGCGCCGCGCCGCTCTGTGCGGATCGTTTCATATTAGCTCGAACATTACAACCGGTACCGCCTCCGCGCCGCACCGCGCCGCTCCGCCACCGCTGTCAGTGCGTTTCGGCCATTAATGAGATACACGATACACCTACCTGTGTATTTTTGCATGGAGTACTTACATAATCTTATTAGCGGCATAGCAAAAGACTATTCTAGCAACTTATCTTGAAATACCGTAAAGCATCACCTATTAAAAAAACCGCGTAGGTGGCAAACATGCTTACGGCCCGCATGATGGTAAGAGTTCACCGCAGCCTATGGAGGCTCCAGGGGTGTTACATGCGCGTTGCCAATTATTTCAAGATGTATACACTCCTTTCTGAACTTGAAGAACCCCATCCTGTCCGTCGGAACACCCTCCAAGCTCATTTTAGATTCCATTTGCGTTAATTAAGATCCCAAAATCCACTAATATATTACTGTAATGTTTCTTTTTCATAAAAGATACACTCATCAACATTTAATTCACTCCAACATCCCGAAAGCTCTAAAGCCCGCCTCTCAACTTAAACTTTATCAATCCTCTTCCTGTCCCCCGTTTTCGCAAATCGTATGCACCCCGGCCATCCGTCTTGAGTGCTGACGGTTGGGCACCCTACTGTTTTAGTCGATTATTGTACCGTTTGGCGTAACGCAATGATTGTTAGCTGGGAAATGAGGTCATAATTTATTACTTTAAATATACTTATATCGTAAAAACAGTGTGACTGTTTGTTTGTAAGCTTAGGACATAAGTACAAAATATAAATAACTATACTTACATCAAAATTACTAAATATTCGGATACATTTTTCATGGCTCTATATTTTAGTGTTTATCAGAAGCCAAATACATGATTGGTTATTTTTTTTTCTTTAGATAAATATCCAGTTTATTATCTATAGAGCTTGAGACAGAAGATACGTCGTACTCGTCCATACAAAAATGGAAAATGTTTATAGTGGCCTCGGCAGAGAGTACAACTTTGTACCTTTTGGCGTCGAGACCCTCGGTCCATGGGGTCCCAGTGCGCAAAAGTTATTTGCGGAAATCGCGAAACGTCTGGTTGACGTAACTGGTGACCGAAGAGCTGGCGGTTTTCTCGCGCAACGCATCAGCATTGCAATTCAGCGAGGAAATGCCGCCAGCATCCTCGGTGCAATGCCTCGAGGGCCTTTATTAGATTTAACTTAGCTTTAATTTAATTTAGTTAATGTTATAGTTATCATAACCCTGCCTAAAGGGCAAAATTTTGATACATTTTTCTAATTGTAATTTATTATAATTAGTTTAATTTCATTTTGTATATAGTAAATAAAGTTTTAACACCCGTTATCATCTTGTATATACTTTAGATGATTATTTAGTTACGTTATTGACATAATGAAAGAAAAGTTTTATAGGTTTTCCCTTTTTCAAAATTTGCAATAAAATCGTACTTATAGGCACCTCAATTTTTTTCCCTATGGAGAAATAACAGAGATCTCTCTATAATTTCTAAAAATGTCTTATAGTGTATTCCTAAATTCTTTCTTAAATTCTTGTGAAAGTTTACCGAAAGTTTCCTGAGAGTTCCGAGATGGATTTCATATTTTTGGAACCTTTCTGCCAGGCTCGGAACGGGCACGGACCGATGTACTGTGAATCGCCCTTTACTCGGTATTATGTTTGATCAGCCACCCCACCCTTATTGCTGTGTATGCAGCACGCACACACACACGTCATGGCATTGTTACGGAGGGGTTTTCGGCTTTGGCCTCACAGTTCTGTATTTCTGTTTCAAGTTAACCTGAGGCGGTTTTAACTTGGAAATATAGACTATAATTTTTTGCTTAAAGGGGAAAATGTCCAGCAGGGAAAAATAAATGTATGATTGGTACTTTTTGATGGTTTAATATGATGCTGTTTTGGCTAACAGATGATGAATAAGGAACGGTAGAATGTAGTCTGAACTGTTTTGCAATAGCGAATGTGTTGACGAATGACGCAGTGTGAAATCTGGACTCTCCGGGGTCTCTATACATATACCTACCATGACGGTGGAGAACAAGCATCGGGCACGATGGTAAGCTTGAAAACTTGTACCCTTTAATGATTTGAGGAATCATTGTGTCGACGGGTAGAGAACTGCAGGTCTCCCCCAACGCAGCAGATCTTGGTAAGCTTTACGAGTAAAGCAGTACAAAACACATCGTTATCAACAAATGGCCTTCAAGTCTATTGAAGCCGTCCGCTGTTCTTTCTACCAAGGCTCTTCCATACGCGCTAATGCGGCATACTCCGCCGGTAACCCCTCACGAAACTAGACCTCTGCCTACCCTTAGTTACTACGCATCGCAGTGTCAAGATATATTTGTGGATTTTGTGGGTGAGCGTTGAGGAGAGCTTAAAACAAGTTACAGAATAGGGGACCAGTAGGCATTTGAAAGTCTGTCGTTTTACTTTTCAGTACAAGTGCGGTGCAGGAAAAGTGAGTTCCTGACGATATGAGTGTGGACAATATGGCAGAGTGTGAATTTGGATAATTACGTTTCTGTACAGGGGGCCTAGACTAGGTTACAATCGACAAGCGCTAACGCCAATAGAAAACTAATAAAATGTATGGGAATGACAGATGTTAACGAAAAGTCTTTCGTCGGAATCTGTCATTCCTATACATTTTATTATTTTCTATTGGCGTTAGCGCTTGTCGATTGTAACCTTGTCTACGGCCCCTGGTACGTTTCAAGCGAAGTGCGTTTCTGGTCCTACCGCGATTATGGCTTAATAAGGATTTGGATATTTGCGTTTTTCTTCAGGTGCATTACGGGTGACGTGCATTCCTGTCCACATGGGAGCTGTCTAATAGCGATACTGGCCAAATTAGAAACTGGTTAGTTATGTTTCTGCCCAAATACTATTAAACCTATATAAGCAGTGTCAAAAATTACCTACGGCTACGGAGCTACGGTAGCCTAATCGTTCCGGCATGCGGCTGTCAAGCGGCGGTCGTGGGTTCGAATCCCGGCTCGTACCAATGAGTTTTTCGGAACTTATGTACGGAATATTTACCGTTAGCTTTTCGGTGAAGGAAAACATCGTGAGGAAACCGGCCTAATCCCCAATAAGGTCTAGTTTTCCCTCAGACGGTTTCGTAAAACTAGTGCCTTTGCCAAATCTTGGGATTAGGTGTCAAAGCGGACCCCGGGCTCCTTTAGGGGCATTATCGGGAATAACGCTAGGAGGAAGGATGAAGCAGTGTTAAAAAGGGAGACAACGTCTTCCATGGCTGTAAAAGTCAACGCGGGAGCGGCTTACACGGACCGCAAGCCTGGTAGTGAACTTGCCAGCTGGGAACATATGCAACGTTGATGCCGTATGGCTCCCACACAGCACAGAACACAGCGGCAATATAAGCAGCGGCAAACAACTGGCGGTCTTATAGCTAACGAGTGATCTCTTCCAGACTAGAGTTTAAATATTTAACTCTCATTGTTCCCTTTTCGTCTTTACACAGTATTCAAGTCACTAATCCGCTAATCTGCGCTACGCAGTGCTCTAAACTAAACGCTGGGGTACTGGCCGCAGGGGGCACCGATTTGGGAATAGAGTAAGTTATTTTACTAGGGGCGATTGAATGCAAAAGAGGGAGAAATAAATAATGGCGATTTATCTAAATACCTTGGACTTTTTGTAGGTACAACTTGCTTGCCAACCCACGCGGTCAGTACCTATCTAATCCATACTTAAGATTATGAATGTGAAAGTAATTCTGTCTGTCTACCTTTTCACGCCTTAACAATTGCACCGTTTTTGATGAAATTTGGTATTAGGAAAGTCCGAGATCCGCAAAAGGACATTTTTATTCCATAAATGGAAGGGAGATGGTCAGAGGTGTCTGCGCATGTAGCGCCTTGCGCATTATCCTATCGCCCTCTATGAGCTAGCCCCCCTCCCCCCTCAAGCATTCGCATTACAATGTACGATTCCCACCGAACGGGCCGGGCCGGGTCGCTTGGCGCCGCATCGTAGCGGATGCGCGAGCTCCCGGCAGTAGCCGACCGCGTTTTAATAGAGTGCAGTAGGCAAAAGCCGGACGGAGCCGGTTAGACGCGACGACAGCCGAGCGCAGCCGTCCACGTCCGCGACGAACCGACAAGCGGCAAGTCCATTCAAATATGAAATGTAACGTCTGTATTAAAGCATCAAATTCCTTTGGCAACTTGTGAAATGCGCTCAGGTGCGCTCCGGCCCGGCCAGTTCGATGAGAATCATACATTAAAGCGCTGTGGGAGCGAAAGTTTGGACTACTTAGTATACCGCCGGCATACTTATGCCGGCAAAAGCTAGTTAAATATATTAAATCACAATAAAATGATTAGATATTTCCGTTTCTAAATAATTACGCATTAAATTATAATCTTACAAAATGTTTGATGAAATATGTCTCCCTTTCATGTTTGTTATAAAGTCGTCAGCAAAACATCCCTCCGTTTAGGATATTAGATGAATAACGAGCGTTTAAGGGATGGGGCTGGCTCGGAAAGGGATGTTCGCTATTACGCCCTAGGGAAATTCCGGGCAGCGTTTTGACGCATTGAAATTATATTTGGAATGTGTTGGACCGATGACTTGGTGAAGGTCGCGGGAGTCCGTTGGATGCGGGTGGCGCTGGGCCGGTGCTCTTTGGGATAATTATGATGACGTGTGTGTTGGTATTAGTTTGCTGTTGTCTACGTTAATCCCCTAGCCTGATCCCCCAGGGGCAGCGGATTAACGGTTAGGTTTGTAGGTGAACTGCGACCCTACAGCGCGTGAGACGTAGCGAGCGTGACGCGGTAGCGTCCGGCCAAGCGGCATAACCGAACAGTATATATGAACTTCTAAACCAAAGGGAAAGTTAGACCTTGTTGGAATTAGATCGGTTCCGCACGATATTTTCCTTTACCGGAAAGCTACATCATCATCATACTCCTAGGGTTATTCCCGGTTGTGCCCCTAAAGGAGCCGCTACTGTTCAATGAGATGATATACAGGTGTGGTGTGTAATAGGAGCAATAATTTTAAAGCGTGACTCCGTAGAACTTGCAAGATTTTTTGTATTTAAAATGTAAAATAATATAATACTCAAGCATGCTGTTACTTTAAAAAAACTTTTTTTTCTCGTTTTTTTGTTTTTGTTCAACCACTTAGAACTGATTGCTGGCTGACTTCATAATCCACCGTTTCATTTTCTGCTCCTGTTACAGGCCACATCCTGTATATACCGTAGGTACCAACAGGTTTTTTTTTAACCCAGCCGTATGAGTCGGGCCCACGACCTCCAAATTGAGAGACGCGTGCCTTACCGCTCGTCTAGTGTTGTTCTAAGGTCGGTGTCAAACTTAAATTGTACTTTTAGTCACAAAATGGTGGCCCTTTAGAGAATAACGACTACATCATGATGCGTCTCCCTTGGGTTTTGTTGTGCTTTAGCTATTTATATTGATATAAATCGATGCATCGTAGGTATCTTAACACATTCAGTGCCGGGAACCCGACTAGCGGGTGCCTACGCCGTAGGCTATCTCCGCTACATTCAAGGAAAACAACGGGATCGGCTACGAGCGTAGCGCGTAGCGATACTTGGCAGTGGATTTCAGTTGAAAAACGGTTTTGCTTATATTAGCACATTCACTGTCAAGAATCGCTGTGGTTTTCCTGTGTAGCGATCGTGTGGCTCGTATGTAGCGGAAAGCAACTACGGCGTTGGCACCCGCTAGGTGGGTTCCCAGCAGTGAAAGTGTTAATTCGTTAAGGTGTTTAGTAAACTCTCTCCTACACTCTTTAGAAGAATGGGTTAAACTAGGTCAAAGTGAATGAAGCAAATAAATAAATAAATAAATATTAAGGGACAATCTTACACAAATCGAGCTAGCCCCATAGTAAGCTCAATAAGGCTTGTGTTACAGGTACTAGACGACGATATATATAATAGATATAAATACTTAAATACATAGAAAACATCCAAGACTCAGAAACAAATATTCATGCTCATCACACAAATATTTGCCCTTACCGGGATTCGAACCCAGGACCTTCAGCTTCGTAGGCAGCGTCACTACCCACTAGGCTATCCGGTCGTCGCAAATGAAGTTGTAAAGATCATAGCAAGTGGATAAACGTGATCTCTGCCTATCTGTTCAGGAAACAGGCAGCGTTATTGTATGAATTTAGAAATATAATAATTTATGAGAAATCGCTCTTTAGCGATGAGACCGCCTGTTGTCAGAGATAGACAACAGGCGGTCTTATCGCTAAAGATCGTCTTAAAGAAAGTCCTGCCTCTACTAACATAAATGAATATAATAAGCTCATTAACACTTTCACGGTGCCTACGCCGTAGCCACTTACCGCTACGTACGGGGATAACCACGGGCTACGAGCGAAGGTGAATGTGTTAAGCTACTACAGACTACGGCGTAGCGCTGCGAGCGTAGCTTAGCAGTGAATGAGTTAAGTACACATGGTTAGAATCTTGAGTTTTTTTCAGTTATATGACCTATAGGTTCAGCTTTTTACGTACTACGAGTTGATATATACAGGGTGGCAAGTAAAATGGGTCGGAAAAGAATCTTATACGACGTCCGCTGTCAAAGCAACCTTAGTCTTTAATAGAAGTTTTGTGTTTGCTCTCTTGTAACAATGATTTTGGATCGACAAGACATATTCAGGTACATATTCAGGTATTTATTTTTATGCCTATCCAGATTGGTCTGAAAAGGTTTGCCGAGCTCTTCTGCAATACATTCTTATTCGATTTAGAAAAAGTTACAACACAAATTTTACTAAGAGGTAAAATCTTGATGGGGATTTGAACTCTCAATATTATTTTAGGGGATTTTGACAGAAAACTACCTGTTTCATTTATCATGATTAATGTTTCATTAAGTCACTTATTCTCTGATACGGGTGTCTCAATAAGAGTTATTTCATTGTATTATTACGGTAATTCATAGTGCACTCTTACAAACCAGCTCTTAAAATATCATTAAAAATCCGGGTTTGTGCTACGTACGTGAGTAGGAATCGAACACCATTATGCAGGATCTATTTTCAACTCTGTCTGAAACTGGGAACTATTCCGAACTTTCATTAATTTTAGTGACAGTAGAAGTGAATTGATTGAGTTTGAGTCAAGGAATAAGGAATTGGACGCTGTCGATGCTGAATACTTAAAATTCACTTATTTCGCAGTAGAAGAAATCAATTCTTGAGATTATATCTGACCAATCTAGATTACAGTAGAAATGACATTCGTATTTCGTGATCTATCAGGGTTTCGATGCGAGACGTGTTAATTTGATTTCAATGTGTGTCTGGCTAAAGATTAAAATCAAATAAGTACGACTTGAATCGACCCCTAAAATAAAGTCAAGGTGTTCACGAACGGTTGAAAATTGGACCCGTACAATCCATGCCACTTAAAAGAAATGGCTCTTTTGCACCTTCTTTTTACATAGGTATTATGTCCTATCCAGCTGTCATCCATTTTTCCAAGTGTTAAGACTGAGTTGACGCTTTGTATAGGTACTGTATTAAGAGCCAGCCAGGACCATAAACTATTACAATGTAAAAGATTTCCTGTCTCATCAGGACATATAACAATAAAAATTAAGATATTTTCATGTAAGTATTACACAATACAAATTGCAGAATAAGATATTTATTGTCATAATATTAACTAAGGACACTAATTTATACTAAAAAAATAAATCCTAATACCTACTGAGTAAATAAAGATCCTATTCTATTCTATTCTAAAACAATACGCACACCCATCGAGTTCAGGCTCATTACAATCGCTCGGACCCGTCGTTGGTGTCCAAACTTATCTCAGATTGTTTCGAAAGTTGTTTCCTTTTATGCTCATAATTTTTTTTTTTTCCAGCGCCAGCATCAACAAGGCGAGCCGAGCCATACTACGGCCGGCCAATCGGCCGTCTCAACCAGTACGCCCACGGTATCCGCGGGCAAGTGTACGCGGTGGACGAAAACACCGTTTTCGTGCGCGGGTTCGCGTACGATGGCACGGGCCCGGACGCGTACTTCTGGGTTGGGGACACTCCGCAACCTTCGCCAGAAGGCGTGCCTATACCGTATCCAGAAGATTATACCACTAGGTGAGTCTCTTTACCTTCTGCTCCTCTAGTCAGTAGCGGCGTTAGGGTAGGGCGCGTTGGGGCGACCGCCCAGGGCGCCGGACATAAAGTGGCGCCCCTTTATGTCCTCTCGCTCATAAAGGGACGCCCTAGAAGCCTCGCCCAGGGCGCTGGTAGTGCTAAAACCGGCACTGCCTCTGGTATCTTTCCCTTACTCGCTTAGTCAATATTTCACTCACGCCTTAACTCTTACTTATTTTTCTTTTCGCTCATATATCTGCGTTGCCAATTGTCAGTTAAAACTGGCAATTTTACAAAAATATATATACATACATACATACATACATTCGTACGCCTTTATTCCCAAAAGGGGTAGGCAGAGCACATGAAACGTATGTTCCAGCGCCACTTTTAGCATAAATGTGGGTATAAAATATCGACAAAATGTGATATTGCAGTGATAGGTTGCTAGCCCATCGCCTACAACACACTTCAACCCTGGTCCCTTAGTCGACTTTTACGACACCCACGGGAAGAAAGGGGGTGGTGAAATTCTAACCCGACACACCACGGGAACAAAAATATATAGGTTTTTTTATATCATCATCCATATTTTTTTAATGTCTCCGCCAGCTCTGTTGAGAGCCCTCTGGTGACAGACAGTGAAACCAAATCTGGTAGAGTTTGTCATACGCATATATTTTGACCAATGCACAACAACAACACCAAACACAACAGTTACACAATTTTGTGTTGCGACGAATGGGGTTTTTCTAGTCACTAGACTAGACTAGACTCTGAGTGGGTTTATCTTGCGTTTGCCAAGTTTTATAAAGCTAATATAAAGCTCAAATCAGAAATACATACATGTACAAATGCACTACATACAGTAGTTATTTGTCGCCTGCCTAATTTTCGTTTCATAGTCACCATTAAATAATAAATCAAAGTCACAGCTCAGTTTTTTCAACATTGACGTTTGAAAATCGATTCCATCGCATGTTCAAAGTATCACGCTACCCGCATTTCAACACAAGTTTTTTAAGTTATCTAAAGTGGTGATTGATAGGAAATGCGCCAGTATTACGATGGTAGTAGAAGTTAGTTTCCCGTTTAATGTTTCGGAGAGACGATAGTGAAAATTATCTGCTACTGGTTGGAAATTTTCTTTTTAATTGACTGGCGATTAGTACAGGGATTTTCATTTCCTATGGGATTTATAATTCCGTACGAAATTAGTACATTACGTAACTAGGGCGGTGAATTCGTGAATGCCCCAGATCGCAGGTGTTTGTGGCCCGAACCGAAGGTGAGGGCCATAAATATGCGCTCTGGGGCTTTACGAATTACCGCCCGTGTTGAGTACAAAATTTTACGTCTTCACCTGGCCACAATGCGAATTTTTTCGTGCGCGCAGCGTGCAGTTAAACTCGCATTATGGCCAGGTGAGACGTAAAATATATTATTCATCCTTTCATTTATTCTCTGCAACCGTCGTAATTACAGGATGTTCTTAAAATCTAACCAGTAAGGTAAGATTTAGGTACAAACCTTTTCCTACCACGTGATGGAGCGTTGGAGTTGGAACTAGACATAATATGACTATTTTTTTTCCATTCGAACCAGTTTTTGAAGAGGAACAAATGTTTGTATGGGATGAATGACAATTAAAGACCATAAATACCCAAAAAATTGAGACAAAGATTAACGTCGCTGGCGGCAGCGCAAAACGCTTCATACTGATAGACAGTCATTATATTTTATACTTTATTACGATAATTTGATGGTTTACTATCCATTTAGCATCCCTAGTTTATCAATTTCAACATGAAGCACCAGGACTATTATAAATATACCTGTTACAATAACAGCACTGGTTTCCTAGATTATGATATACCTATATTTCACAATAACACATTCACTACCAAGACACGCTACGCGCTAGCTCTTAGCCGATCCCGTCGTTTTCCTCGTATGTAGCGGAAAGTGACTACGGCGTAGGCGCCCGCGACGCGGGTTCCTGGCAGTCTAAGTGTTAAAATCTTAGTAAAAAGCTAACATTGTGCTTAGATCGGTGACGATACAAAAGGCCATAAGCTTTCGTAAAGTACTTACTCATGATAAACTTGTTGGTATATTATATTAGAGAGTAGTAGTTTTGTTATCCAATGTCGATCATTCGTCGGTCCCGTCGGAAAATCAGCGCTGGCAGCAATGTCAATATAACATTATTCGTACTGGCAGTTAAGCTGTGACATTGACACCATTAGTCCAGAGGGCGGGAAAAAAGCGTTGATGTTAATTACAACATGATTTGTAAGGATTTAATAAGTATTTTACATATACAGGATAAATGCGATGAGATGAGAACAGTTTCGTTCAATGTTTCGTTACAATACTTCTGTCTCTCTTTTTAACTATGAGTTGTTAATAAGGATTCTTATTCTAGTTGCTACCATTGAATAAAAAGTTTATGTGGCGTAAAGTTCGAAATATAACACATTGTTGGCAAGACATAATGTCCTTCGAATGAAATTTTCTTCACACAGTCTAAAACACAATACCAACTCTCCCTATTCAAGCCATCGCCCCATAATCATGTTTATCTAATTACTCCGCCGGTCTCATTTGCGAATATAATGGGGGAGGACAATTAGCGTCTTCCTTGTTTATTTTGCGTCTCATTTTTTGGGTGATTATTCAACAAAATTTGGGGAAGAAGTCTGAAGGACTCTATTTGTCACGGCCTGATTATACCTACCACTTGTGCAGGGGTTGTGGTAGGGCTCCTGCGGACGCAAGTGTCAAGTGAGTGGGGCACTCGACTGCTAGAAGTTCTTAAGCCGCCCGAAGGCCTGCAACTCGGCTTAACGACTACTGTCATAGACAGCAGCCGGGATCAACTGCTTAGCGTGCCTTCTAAAGCACGGCACAGCAACCTTATACCTCTAATGATTCTAGGTGCAATTAACGGAGCACATTACAGAATTCAACAATGGATCTTGGGTTATTTGCTTTTTGGTGTTGTGTTCCTGGTGGTCAAACGGTGGTTTCGACGCGCTCCATAACGTACGGTAACGAACTCTTCTACTGGACCGACGGCGAAGAGATGCTCGCAGAAGAATACCACTTAAATAGGCAGCGACAACTATTTCCACAACTAATACCCCACAGCGTTCAACACTAATAAGATAGCGACCAGACAAGTGTTGGTGGCCTGCTGTCAGCCTATACCGGTGCCGGTGAATCCTCCGATTGGGGTGCACAGTGTGATGGAAATCAGGAGGGCCAAGGTTTCCTGGTTTCCGCCGCATTTGTTGGGGCATCAGGGTAGCGGGGCGTGGTGGATTGACCAGCAGCAGCCTCCCAAACACGTAAAAAAAGCAAATTAACGCCTGCTATAAAGCGCATGGCAAAGTATCGCGCCGTCATTTTATCAGCGCGTGTTTAATGTAGGAATATATTTTAAAATGTTCAGGTGTATGGCCGAACTACCTTAAGCTTATACTGATTATCCACCAGAGCTTTGCGAAGAAGCGGAGCGGTGTGTGAGAAAAAAAGTAGCTAACATTGCTAACCTTGCGCACGCATCTCTTCTGGTGGTTTTTTCCTAGCAAACCGCTACGCTACCTCTAGTGGATGCTCAGCCTAATGCACTCGAAACCGTGGGTAATAAAGTTTGTTTTGTTTCAGAGATCCACCGATATTGACGGCTCACACAAACACAGACATACTACTTCGGCTGCCGGGCGGCAAACGGCTGAGGGACATCAAGTGGCTGTCTGTCTGGTGCCGAAGATTTACTGTGAGTATTAGCTAACCACATACATACATAAATGTAGTAAATTACAGATGTAGTCTATAATTGTTTTCCATCGTATTTTCTCGGAAATATTCGCATTGTCATGCTACTTCAGTCAACCTCAGTTTTGTACCGAGACTGACTGAAACAGACACGTTCGTACGTTTCGGTGAAAATACGATGGAGATAGTACATTTCGATGCTAGTGGGGAAAGTATGTCATTACGTTACGAGCAGAGATGGGCAAAATTTATTCGAATGACGAATAACGATTGAGAATAACAGAATCATTCGCGAATGACGAATACATTTATCGAATGATTATTCTTATTCGAAATTAGGCAAATAAATTATTCGCGAATAAATTATTCCAGGAATGATTTATTCGCGAATAAAATACTCCAGGAATAATTTATTCGCGAATAATATTGTCGAATAATTAGCTAATAAAATAACTATCTTCGTGCCTCGTTACATATATTTACAAAAAAAAATATATCCAAATCAATTTCATATCTGTCTTTATAGATACTTTATAGATATATTTGGTGGGTTACCTTTGTTTTACCAAAAAAAATTTAGACAAATCATCACTTCCCAAAACATGTTTCGTAGAATTTCATTTGCCAAAATAATCGTTTGCCAAATTAACACTCGACAAATAATTCTTACGCAAACCTTATGTTTGGCATATTCATGTTTAGGCAATATCTCGTTTACCAACTGGTACTTTGACCAAATTTCATTCAGTCAAATATGTTAGTTGGCATAATATGTTTTAACCAAAACAAAAAAAGGCAAATGATTTGTATCGTCAATATTTAATTGATCATTTCTATTCCGTCGGTTAATCAGCAGAGGAACTCTTCAAAGACAAATCATTTGCATCTTTATTTCAATGGTGTATAAGATACACAATAAAATAAAAACTTTTTTTGTTATGTGGGTAGGGAAAATTTATTTGTGTAGAGGTCGCAATTCTAACCTAACCGCCAGCGTGTCGACGTCACCCCGCTTCGCGGGGTGCCTATTTCCGCTCTAAGCGACACAAGCTAAACCTAACCTAACCTACCAAATAATGCAATTGTTACGATTTTTTGTTTTTATACTGCTAGGAGGCTTCGATAAATTTGGTAAAACAACAGGATCCAGGAGGAAGGAGGTATCTCAGAAAAGTTCGAAAAACTTAACTGACGTGTCGGCGGTGTGTGTTACCACTACATTCAACAAAACATATTCAGCTTAAACAAATTATAATTTTAAAAATTATGGAAACGATGAACTGAACATTTGTGTAATGGATCATTTGTGGTATTTATTCGAATAAAATAACGAATGAATCATTTATTATTTGAAAATGCTACCGAATGATTTATTCGCGAATAAATCATTCGCGAATATTTTATTAACGAATGATTGTTTATTCGAATAATTATTTAAATAAAATATTATTCGAATAATGCCCAACTCTGGTTACGAGTACCGAGATATCGGGACGAGTAAAGAATTATATTTCCGCACGTGTATCGAACGCCGTTTTTGTATTACAGTTGCGAAAAAATAAGAAAAACAAGAAGGCATTGGAAACTTTTATCAAAGACTATCTATATAGTCCTTGCTTTTATATTATTAATTCTGTTACATCATTTAATTTGAAAATTGAATTTTATTTTTTATTGAAATAATAATGAATGGTACAATTTCTACAATTATTGAGTGGGAAAAATTAAAAGCACTAGTTCGCGAAAACCAACTTTCCGCACGCTAAACAGCTACGTAAAGTAGAACTTTTTGAGCAACTCATCAATCAGTAGGTGTAATATGTTTCGGTTGTGGAATGAGCGTCTGCCAAGGTATTCCCGAGGGAATCGCTAATATCGTGGTTATTCAAAGAATGTGGTGATGAAAAACCGTCAAAATACAATTTAATTGGTAGTTTAGAAGCGGCAGTGACATAATCCATAAAATTTTCAAGCAATGAAATTAATAGATTTCGTGGCGCTACGGTCGGACCTGGTGTTTTACTGTTTTGTAGAAGATAAGATAAGATAAAGATTTATTTGCAGAAAAAGGGTAAATAACAGGTCTTGGGTTAATTGGGGGAAATAGTCCAACCTTCTTCAGCTATTTCTTTACAGCATGCAAATAGTTATGTTATGTACACAGAGATGAACATTGAATATTACATATCTACATCTGGGTACACGAAGGTTATGGAAGAATCTAATATTTACATTTTACCTTATACTTGTTTCTCTAAATATACATGATAAGGTAAATTACGAGCAGTGCTCCCGCCCCCATCTAGCTGAGTCCTGGGCCCTAAAGTGTTACGCATGACATATTTTGTAACAAAACAATAATTATTTTTACTAAACGGGACTTCATCGCGTGTAATTAACTTGAGTTCGTCCCGCGACCAAGGATGTTGCGACACATCCGAAACGTCGGGAAGCCTGGAAGAGTTAAAGATATAAGTTAATTACACGCGATTAAGTCCCGTTTAGTAAAAATAATGTGAGAGAATCGTGAAAGTTCAAATAAATATACAGAAGGATTATTACGCAAATAATATAAAATACTAGCTTCTGCTCGCGACTCCGTCCGTGTGGAACTCGTTTATTACATTACATACAAACTTTCATCCCACCTCAGGGGGATTTTCCGAAATGCAAACGTATCCTGTCCTTCCCCTGGATTTAAACTATCTCCATAACAAATTTCATCTCAATCGGTTTAAACCTAAAAAGGTAACAGACAGACAGACACGTACACTTTTAATTAATAATACTGATTAAGACATCCATTTAATTATGTAACTAAATATTCATCATTCCGTTTTGCATCAAAATTCCCCACCCTAACAGTCATAAATACGCTGCTATTAAAGCATTATGTTCCCAGTTTTTGTCAATCGCGTCAAAATATCGATTAGAAGCCGGCCGGTTGTACGCACGCGCAGAATTTCCCGCCAAAACACGTTCATTCAATCGTTCATTATCATATCTGTGACTCATTAAATTGCCTTTGACGTGATAAGCTATGGGGACACAGGCGATTAGATTTAATTGTATATTATTTTTCTTATTAGTAATTATGAAATTATAAACGTGGAGTAGGTATGCAGATGTAAAAGGAGATGAATTCAAGCTACCTATAATGTCTAATTAAAACCGCTTTTGGCTTCATAAAAAAATACATATGGGTTCAATTCTGACCCTTAGGCAAGGGGGGGGGTACAAAAACCATTTTGAATATTGATAAAATACTGAATAGTAAGCTTATGATGATGAGGAGGTCTATCTTCAATTCCTCGCACAGGTCACTGAAACAAAAATACGCATTTTTTTTATCCGGCTGTCCAAGAAGTCCACTGTGCCAAACATATAGAAATAGAAATAGTAAAGTCTGGCGCCCAGTATCCTAAACGGGTTTGACGAATTTTAACAGAAGCAGGTACCTACATATAATATCTATGTATCAGATCCATCCGTGCCAGTGCTTCGTTTAATTATATACGTTATGCATATATTTGAGTTCGGGGTTTAAAACTGACCTTACATTCCAGGTAAACTTCGGTGACGTATTCATCCCGGCCGGGCTCGACCCTCCCCGCCCCCGCGTGCTCCCCGAACTGAAGCGACTCGCGCACGGGCTGCGCTCGGGCAACATCAGTGTGCTGGATGCCAAGACCTTCTACATCCCCAACCTGCATTATGATGGCGCTGGCCCGGATGCGTACTTCTGGGTCGGGAATGGCAGCGAGCCCAGTCCTTTTGGCACTAAGGTACGCCTACGGGCTCAAAAAAATAGATAGACAAACATCTTTCTAAACAAAAAAAGCTATCCCAGCATCTCCATCATCTCCAACTATGAATGTCGCTTAGCTTATTGGTATGTTTGGATCAAACTATAATCAGCTGTTCCATCTCTACTTTATTTATCCTAGTTGCTAAGTAGAGCGCACAACAATAGGGAAGATGCACTATAATGTTTACCACTATTTTGTGACCGCCACTGTCAAAAGTCAAAACTTAGGCAACTCTATGACATCTAGGGACGAACCACGGACAAACAATTATGGCGAGTGACACACGTGAGTGACGTCACAGTAACTGTAGATCCGTTTAGGCGCGAAAGTTTGTAACAGGAATTTTAGCTATAGGTAAATAACGTTTTTTTTTATTTAATACTTTCGTGACCCCATGCGATTATTTCAAATGGAAGCAAAATTTAAAATATTGCTCCTTCCCTATTGGGATTAACGGCCAAAGCACAAAGCGCTCGGTGAATATCCTTTCAAAAGGTCACCTGTCCAGGGAAACGTCTCAATAGAGAGCTTAAGATGCAATACTAACATTTCATTTATTCATCATCATATCTACCGAACAAAGTCCACGGCTGGATACAGTCCACCCCCAAAAAGAACCACAATTACCGATTTTGCGACACCCGCATCCAGCGGACTCCCGCGACTTTTACCAGGCCGTCAATCCACTTTGTGGGACTACCCACACTGCGCCATCCACTACTTATAGTTATATTTACATCCAAGATATCAGACAACCATTCAAAATGCCTCATCCCCAGGTGCCAAGCGAGAGCGGCTCCCTACACCCCCTCCGCGGCTACCAAGGCGAGGACATTGAGATCCAACTCCCAGGGAAACTCACCGCCTATGACATCGACTGGCTAGCTGTGTGGTGCGTCGAGTACAGACACAACTTCGGACACGTGTACATCCCTAAAGACCTGGACGTGCCACCAGCATTGGGGCAGACTAAGATTACCGTGAGTTTGGGGACAGGGTTTGTCAAGTTTCCTTAGAGAAAACACAAATGCGGGGTTGTTTGATTGTTCTTACCCCACTGTTACAAAAGGCCGCATTTTATGTGAAAGAACGAGCTAGTTGATAAATAAGTGCCAGGATGCTTATAGTTTGTTTGATCTTACCCGACCGCTAGAAAGCGTGAAAGTTTTATGAAAGAACGAGTTACAAGTTCCTTTAAATAGGTTCTATTACATTTTCGTTAGGAAAGCGCGACAGTCTAGCTTAAACGTTTAAAACCATGAATCGTCGAGGTCTAGCTCCCAGGCAAGGCACGTGTACATCTGTAAAGACCTGGACGTGCCGCAGGCGTTGGGGCAGACTAAGATTACCGTGAGTTTGGGAGGATCACCAAGTTTTCTTAGCGAAAACACGTGTGCAACAACAACTGCCGGGTTGTTTGTTAGTTTGGTCTTACCCCACCTTTAGAAAAACGCCAAAGTTATGGGAAAGAACGAGTTAGTTGCTGAAAAGAATGAGTGCCTGATTGTTCGTTTGTTTGATCTTACACCGCTGCTAGAAAAACTTGAAAGTTTTATAAAAGAACGAGTTTTACGAGTTTCTGTAAGTAGATTCTATATTTTGTTTAGAAAGGCGCTATAGTTGTATTCTTTGAGAGTCGTGGCCTAAAACGGATTTAAATAATGAATCGTCGAGACCAGCTCTCCCAGGGAAACTTAGAGCCTTCGCCATCGACTAGCGTCGAGTACAGACACAACTTCGGAGTACATCGCTAAAGACCTGGCCCCGTATCCTGCATGGTCGGCCTTATCACGCGATAAGTGACAAGATAGAGCATCAGCCTCGTTCTATCGAACGGTGTCAGCCAGTGACGGACGCTCTATCTTGTCACTTATCGCGTGATAAGGCTCACCATGATACGGGGTGTGGCCGTACCATCTGCGTTGGGACAGGCTAAGATTACTGTGAGTTTGGGACATGGGTTGTCAAGTTTTCGTAGCGAAATACATGAGTGCCAAAGTGCTTATTCAAAAAAAAAGGTTTGTTATGTTATTAAAGTCCGTACTTATCGTAAGTCAATATATACTGGTGTCAGATAGTCCCGCTTTATGGCCAAACTCACAGATGAGTCATGCTTCTACGTGCGATTTCCGCTACAGAGCGGAAAAACGCTGCTTCGCGCTATACCACCACCATAAAGATGTACCTACGGGACAATCTCGTACACTCTTGAGATGATAGTTGATTAAGATAACACTGCAGTTTTCCACCGAAATTATGATTTATTGATAACGAATTGAAATGATACAATATGTAGGTTTAATGAGAATACACTCCGCGGCGGTCGGACATGTACTGACTTAAAGGAATTAAATATATGCTACGTGAAGTAAAATGCTGACGGGCGGAATGCACACCTTTGTACAGACCGTACAGGCGTAGCACACGTAGCATTGCGTAATCTCGAATGGGTTAACCATATCGTTAGTAAAGTGAGGAAGTGGTGTGAAAGGTTGAACAGTTCCTAGTTTTATAAGTTAGATAGATCATGTAGGTATACTTGAAGCCGTATAGATTCCAAAAAAATAACCTTAAATTCTATATACGGCGTCAAGTATAGGTTCAGGTAGGATAGTTCAGTTCTTGGGAGGTATATGACGGGATGTTAATGTTAGGTGAGGAGCATCGAATAATTTGTTAGCCGATCGAATACGCAATATCGACATAACTTCGGACTTCAATGTTCCTAAATATCAATGGGGCTACCGCGAAACGAAAACAAACTTCGTTCGTGCATCTCTCTTTCGCACTTGCTAATGCGAGCGACAGAGAGGGAGATACATGAACGAAGTTCATTAACGTTTCGCGGTAGGCCCTCGGGTTGCATCGCCGGCATTGAGGGAGACTAAGATTACCTACTAGGAGTTTGAAGAAGTGGATAGAAAATTCGCTCAAAGTAAATTTTCGTAATGATAGTACTTAGTGAATAGTTATTTCGTGGTTTCATTTGTACAGATAATAACACCTACCTACCTACCTAGTGACCTATTGAGACTAATTTCCAAGAACGTCATCAGCGAGAAGAAATATTGGGTTTAAAAAATACTGAATCAGTACAGAAGAAGTTATAAGTTACAGTTAAAAAAAATTAAACAATTTAAACTTCTCCAAATCGTTGGGTTTCGAGACAATTGAAACTATTGATGCAATTTCAAAGTGGAAAGTTCTAGCGAGCGAATAAATGAATGAATCTAATGTGTGTGCGTAAGTGCGTATGTGCACGATTGACGTCTACGAAAACTAAAAATTGTGTGCTAATTTGTTTTTATTGCAATTTGTATAACATGCTGCTGGGATGTTAACTTTCTGCTAAATACTAACCTTTTTACAGGGCTGCCATGGACTAATAATATATTTTAAATCTACTCAAACTATATTTTCAGGGGAAAAGGAAAAAGAAGCCTAATCGCCGGCCTACCGTTAAGCCACAACAATTAGTTATCAAAAAACAACCTTATGTCAAGCCGATACAATACACTTTTGATTGGTTTAGTGGTTTTTAAAATAGTTTTTTTTATTAAAGTAAAGAACCGAAATACTTAACTCAAAATATAATTATTTATAAATCCCAGCATTATAAAAACAAATCAATCAAAGGTTTATTGTATTTTAACTTACACTATTAATTATAATCTGAATTAAACTGTTTGACAAAACGCGGCAAGACCTTATGAACGAAAATTGCCAACTTACAAGACTGAATTCTACCAAAATCTTCTAAATCTACCATGTTGTAACTAATTAAATGTTTATTTTTCGTTATTTGCTTGTTTCTCTATGCTTACCTTGGATCTGCATTTGTTCATTTTAACAGCCTGCTTGGTGGTATAACCCTGTAAGTATAATTCTTTGATTTTAACACAAGTCCATATTTAAACGATTTATACACTCATTTCAGTTTAAAATAAGTTCCCTCGAGGTTTAGAAATGTTCCCACACTGATGACAATTAGTTTTAACTGAAATTTGTATATACTAACATACTCATTGGGGATAAATAATAAATTCTCATATTAATTTAAACTTTCACGATTCTCGCACATAATTTTTACTAAACGGGATTTAATCACGTTTAATTAAATCATTTTTTGACCTCCCTGAGGTTTCCCGACGTTTTGGATGTGACGCAAAATCACGGACAAAATTACATGGGAATGATACACGAGTTAGTCCCGTTTAGTAAAATTAAATTAGCATTTCTTCGATACTAACTGTAATAACAACTTGTTTCGCCGTAACGGAATGTGTATGTAATGGTAACATTGGTAAATAAGCTTTTAGGCTTGCCTTAGTTATAAAAAATATAATAACTCTTCAAAAAATATTTCAGACAAGTTCAACGACCTCACAAACTCCTGCTAGCGCTAGTAACAACTGCAAAGAGATTTTAGACAAAAGGTTGCAGGTCAAATGGGAACTACAGGTAACTCAAAATTTCATATTTTTGAACATGACTAACATAGAATCAAACTAACGTGCATGAAAAACTAAGACCCTTTACAATATGTTCGTGCATGAAAAGACGTCTGTTTAAGTTTAAGATTTTGTTTTAACATTTCCCATCATGAGAATAATTAGATGATATCTTTCCACATCCAAGCAATTGGTCTGCTGTGAAACTACAAGGTAACATATAATCGTATATGCATAATTTCAGCAGTTACATATAATATACTGATGTTCTCAGTGATACGCAAAGAGAACTAAATTTAAGCATTTAAGAAACTACACATACGATTGAAATTGTTATTTTAACTTGCATTAGGTTTTGTTCTATAGAAACAATATTATTATAAGATTTATAAGTCAAGAACGTATGTAATAAAATGATAAACTGGACTTTCCAGAAGGCTATGTTTTATTATGTGGCTCCGCTTGCGTTGTTTGTTAAACGAAGGCAAGGCAGCGGGGATACGAAATACCTAAATTGCAAAATCTAGTTCTCATCTCGTAAACTGCAGTGGGTACATGCCGTACAAGCGGTACATGTAACTTAAGTACGCTACTTTTTACTGCCATTAACTTGAATTGGCCGTATTCCCTACTCACTTGTACAGAAATCTGTTTTGTGACTCTAGTACATTAAGGCCCCGTAGGTTCAGCGAAGTTGAGCGAACGGAGTTTTTGAAACAATATAATGCGTCTGTTTATAATAATATGGTTACAAAAAAATACGAATAGTAATCTTGAGGCTTTTCTGCAGGGAAATCAGTGTTTAGAAACATGATTAAGCAATTTTCGCTCGATAGAAAAAAATCACGAACATAGGTCTAAAAGGGTCTAAAATACACTTAAAATAAGTCTTACAATTTATGCACAAAAGCTAAAAATATTAAAATGGCTTCTAAAAATCGGCAATATCATGTTTGAGGGAAATCAGTGTTTACTTTTTTATTTATTTAAACGCAAAAAAATAATAATTAAAAAACATGATTTCCGCGCTTCCGAGCACGCACTTCCATCTCGCTCACGCTTAAGCTCAGTGAGAGGGAGAGAAGACCATGAACCTACGGCGCCTTAACACATTCCGTCGGTGAGATTGCCGAATCCGTTATGTGCATGATTTACGTCAAAGAAAATAATGCTCTAGTAATTACACATATGGTACTATGTAAAACGACCCTTTAAAAACAAATAGTATTTCTTTTCCAGAACTGACTGATTACATTCCCAACCAAAGCATTAATTAAGGACATGTTAACCATGTCTACCTTTTTTATGTGTCAAAAAGAAACGCCATTCTATAAGAAATACTCCCACGGGATCAAAATCATTTCCAAACCCTAATGCTGTAATTATTTCCAGGTCAACTATATACAAATAACACTCTCGGCGCGACTGAGACGGGAACAGTACATGGCCTTCGGGATCTCGGGTGCTGAAGGGCGAGCCGCCATGTTGAACGCTGATGTCGTGGTCGCTTATTGGGACAGCAGGTAAGCATGGACAAATACCAAGTAATAGTATACTTATTACTCACCTGGGCGGTAAAACATGGGAGGTCACAGGTCGCAGATATTTGATGCTCAAGATGAAGACGAGGGCTTTTTTATCATCGCCCTGGAAGTTGGATTTTCCGCACGCATAGCGGACGGTAATTACCAGTTTATGGCCAGGTGTAACGGAAAATACTCTTGTTTGCACTCTTCTTATACAAATACAGTACATACAGGAACCAAAGATTTGACAAAGACCAAAGAAAACAGATTCAGCAGATATATCTAGGAACCGAAGAATTTATAAGTTTTATAGCCAAAGAAGTGTCTTCCAGACACTAATTACTAATTGAACCATAATTGATGACGACAGAGATTTCTTTGGTCCCAAGAAGGCTCTATGTTTAGATCCTGCTTGAAATTATAAGCCACGCGTCCATCGTAAATTGTTTTAGGCAGATGTGTTCTTACATTTATTATAATATTCCGACGTAATTAGCAAAGTGTATTTTCGTTTCCAGGTCCAATCAACCTAGGGTAGCTGACTACACGATCACCCACTTGGCTCAGTGCGACGGAGAGAGAGGAGTGTGCCCAGATGCAAGACTAGGAGGCAGTAACGACGTTGTCGTCGGTAATTTCAACCTTTAGGGCATTTTGTTATTTATACGACGAAGTACTGGCCAACAAGCATCGCTGCCTGGTGCTAAGCAGACACCGTAGCCTATAGACGTTTGCAACTCCAGAACAATCATAAGCACATTGCCGACCCTTCATTGATTTGAGGATTCGTTGTGTTGACAGCTAGGGACAAATGCTGGTCCCTCGCCCTAAATACAGCGCATCCTCGGAATCTCTGTTGACTTTCTGGCTGCATTTGAAGAGAATAGAATAGAATAGTAGTTTATTGCCACACAACATACCAGATACAGAAACAAAACATACAAACATACTAAACAGAACAAGACAGTAATATCTTGCTCACTGTAAGGCATAGTAGCACCATCCAGTTATTTCAATTGTTGGTATTGCCAGATTTTTCTCACCATCACATCATCGTTTCACGGCTATGCGACATGAAGGGACTCAATCAGTCGTCGATGAAACTTCAGACTTCAGATATCGTTATGTTATAAAGCTTATTTAAAAAAAAACAGAAATATTTCGATATCTCTACTCCAAATAAAAAAAAACATTCCACTCTTCATAAATTCTCTGCTTACAGTGTCAGGTCAACAGAAGAACGGCGTAACCACCATCACTTACCGCCGCCCCTTGGCAGCTAAGGAACCCAAGAAAGACAAAGAGATCCTCACGTCTCGGTCACAGTCGGTGATCGCGGCGTTCGGGCCGCTCAACTCGCGGTACGAAGCCAACGCACACTCCTTCATGGATACTACGAGGAGTGACGTTCAGCTTGACTTCGGGGCTCAGGTAATTTTAGAAGTATACTATTTTTATAGTCTATTTAATCGTATGGCATACATTATTTTGGCCTTTAACACATTCGCTACCAAGAATCACTACGCGCTACGCTCGTAGCCGATCCTGTGGTTTTCCTCGTAGTGGTTTTCCTCGTAGCAGAAAGCGACTACGGCGTAGGCAGCCGCTAGGTGGGTTCTTGGTTGCGAAAGCGAGTTTGTCACTCTTTAGTACCACCCAGGGGACACGTGCAGGGTTGTGGTAGGTAGCTCCTGCGGACGCGAGTGACAGTTGTCCCCCCTTTGTCAAGTGAGTGGGCAACTCGACTGTTAGAAGTTCTTAAGCCGCCCGAAGGCCTCTAACTCGGCTTAACGACTACTGTCATAGACAGCAGCCGGGATCAACTGCTTTGCGTGCCTTTCAAAGCACGGAAGTGCTCATTTATAGTCACCCACCCAAAGACTGAGCGCTGCCATCTTTGCTTAACCTGCTTTATCGTATCCGACTCGCAGGCGCCGCTAGGCTATGAGCGCTACATTTTTATAGTAAAACCTCTCGATCTCTGGAGAAATTGATAGATGTCATCATGGACTTGCGAATCCCGATCGAATAAGAAACATTGGGAAGCTAATTCAGCTCCAGTTTCCTAAAAGAAAAGCGGCGATCGTTTCCTTGAGTCCATCGTTAGACAGTTCTAACATTGAGCTCAAAACTGCAGAAGGACTAAGACGGACACAGATAGTTAAAATGAATATTCAACAGAACGACAACACGTGCCTCGGCCTAGCCGAGCTGGAGTCGGGCGGGCCGGCGCCGTGGCCGGCGCGCGTCATCGCCGGCGTCACCAACTTCACCGCGCGCATCGGGCCCGCCGGCGGCCGCCGCGGCTACACTCCCATCACTGGTATGTTTACTTCACGTCACCGTCAAACCATAAGGCCAGCTAGCACCCTATTTCTTACAAATTAATACTTACCCCACTTTTACTATACAGAGAAAGATTTAGTTTGACAAACTAAAACAATGTTGCCAGAATCAATTAGAAAATCTACCAAACTTACAATTGCTATGAGATGAGACCGAAACTTAGCTGTAGTCCACGTTAATCCCCTAGCCTGATCCCCCAGGGGAAAATACGGTTAGATTGTTAGGTGAATTGCGACCCTACAGCACGCGAGCCGAGCGAGCGAAGCGAGCGTGACGCGGCAGCGTCCGGCGAAGCGCCATAACCGAACATTTTTTTTTTTTCTAAGTAGTTGAATATAAAATAACTACCGCTAATTTCCCTGGGTGATCGGGGTCAGGTTATTAACGTGGACAACGTGGAAACGTGTAGTAGTGATGTCGAGAATTTTTTTCTGTATTCATAAGCTGCTTACTTGATTTAACTGCAACTGATGAATTTTGACTAATCACAATGACATTTTCGAGAAACTTTTTGAAAATGTATTAATTTTACAGGACAGTGCTATTCATAATGTATATAAATATATGTATTTATATTTATACAAGCATACGAAGAATTTGGTGTGATGTATGGTATCGAATGAGATTTGTTGATTGTTATTTACTTCTATTTTTTCTTTCTTACATGCAGACAATGACATAAGTAAAGGATTTTTACCGTATGGTAACTATACTAACCCTTTTTATCCTACATCTCCAGTAATATAAATCCTATTCTTTCTCTTATTTTATTCTAAGTTGCATAACTCTAAGATGTGCATAACGAGGCTGAATAAGAAGTTGACATTACAACCCAATCACATCATTATATAAAAAAGGTGTAACATTCAATTGATACAACTATACAGAAATATACGTAGACGGCTCATACCTGAAACCAAAATACTGCTGACTTCAATATATATAGGCGTTACTAGACTATGATTCCAACAATGACTAACAAAGCCAACTACATACTCGTATGACCAGAATTTTAGTTTCAGGCATATTATGACCCTACTAGGAGATGAGCCTACGATACAAGCTAGCTGTAAAGGTTACCTTAATTTTTTTTATAAGCTACTTAACCCTCTTTCATTGAATTAAATCTAAAAATAATTTTATAATTTTTATGTTTTTACTTACTTTTCCGCATTAACTCTCTACTCTCCTAAAGTCGCCATCAATAGAATTTGCTAACTATGTAAACAAACCACCATAGTGAAAGACAATTTCAACATGGCAGTTTGTTTACATAGTTAGATTAGTTAGCAAATTCTATAGACGGCCACTTTAGAACGTCATATTTAAAAAGTATTTTTGTTACCTCAGGGCACCCATCTTGGGGTATCGCGTGGTATATCAACGACCAGCTGATCCCAGAGCTATATGTGGAGCGCGGCAAAACATACACCTTCACCGTGGAGGGTGGCGAGGACCAGACTAACCCAGCCAAGTACGTATAATTTATATGTTGTAAGATAAAGCATGTTTTAAAGCTGATAAATCGTGAAAATCAAAACTTACGAAGTGATATGCGCGTTTAAGCTGGGTAAGTTGAATCGATCATACTTTGCAAGCCGGAAGCGTTAAATTAAATATGGCGCCAGTAGCTGTCAATCTGTACCAGGAGCTAAACGTCGAAACACATTTTAACAGTTTATCTACCATGTGTTAATGCTAGCGTTGGTAGGTAAGCAAAATAATTAGATATAACATACAAAAGTAATATAATTTTACAAATTAATACTTACCGTACCTTACTTTACTATACAGAGAAAGATTTGGTTTGACAAACTACAACAATGTTGCCAGAATCAATAAGAAAATCTACCAAACTAACAAAATATACTATGAGCCTAACAGATTATTCGCAGAAATATTGCAACGCAATTTCGTGTTTTTGTTTTTTAAAACTTTGTCGTAACTATTGAACCTAGGCTCGCAGTTGGTATGTACATAATGTAATATAATGTATAATGTACATAAACATATCTGTATCACTTTTTACTATATTTTTATATTCACTTTATGATAATTGTGCTTTATTTTTACGAATCATATTTATTACTTTGACGTTTTGGACGTGCTGCAATATTTTTGATACAAGACTATATTCAATATCTAATTTGTACCTAGATTCCACCCATTCTACATCAGCGACTCATCCGAAGGCGGTTACGGCCAGAAAAAGCCAGAAGACCAGAACAAGCAAAGAGTGTTCGCAGGAGTTGCGCGGGACAATGAGGGCTACGCGTACCCTACTGCTAGTAAGTTGATAAAGGGTCATTCTTGAGAAATGCATTATTCGTCTCATTCCCGTGGCGTTTTTTATATTAAGATTTTTTTACTAAGTAACAATAAAATCCAATTAAATATTTAATAATAAACATATTTATCGAATGGGCATCACTTTGGGTCAATTAGGTTCGAAAATATACCAATTCAAAGTTCAGCTGTCAGGGGAATGAGAAAAAATGTCAGGGGAATCATAAAAAGTACAAGGGAATCAGAGAAATGACAGGGGGAATCATAAAAACTATAAGGGAATCATAAAATTGACGAGGGAATGATAATCTTTGGTATTTTATACCCGTTCCGAAACTCGAGATGCACCATCGTAAAGCAAGACGAATTTATATGATAAAATATTTATTTTCAAGAAAACTTCAGAAATTTATCATTACCCCGTTCAAAAAACCGGGGGATGAGAATCAGGGGAATCAGAAACCGAGGGAATCAGAGCCAGGGGAATAAGAAAAAGTACGTTTTTTTGTCGATTATGCCGAAACTATTATTAATATACGAGTAACTATTAAATCAAAACACGCATTCATTCATGTGTTATTCTCTACACTAAACATTGTATGCCAATTGCAGGAAATAGATTTTATATGAAAATACAGAGTAATCATAGTCATAGTGAACCAAAGTCTAGATATCTACCTTCATTGCTCAGAGCTCCAGCGACCGACGCGTCCTCTCTCCGCGGCGTTGCTAGCGCTAACTGACAAGGGTGAGGCACGGCAGAGATTGCGAGTCACAAGACATTGCAGTAGGGATGTGCGTGTTGTTTAGTCAGGCATCAGGGGAATCACAGGTTAGCTCTGGACAAACCTTTGATATAGATTCCTATAAAAACTGTGATAAATAGGGGAACCATATTTTTTTTCTCAAATCATCAACTTATATTCTAGCGATTTACCTCGATACAATATTTGATTTCAATCCATAACTAGTGCTTTTTAGAGTAGATTGTTTACAAAATGGGTGATGGACGCACCAGGGGAATCATGTTTTAGGTGTTTGATATTTTTTTATGGCAGATTCTACTTACCTTAAAACAAAAAATAATCCTGCCCCAGTTAGATTAAGTGTTGAACTACTAGAAAAAAATGTGTCATGTTAATTATTTTATTTTTTCGGGTACTTTTTCCCTCTGGACGCTGAAAATTGACCCACTCAAGAATCACCCTAAATCATATTAGGGCATCGTAGTGTTACGCTGGGATCGGACCCTAAGTGATGGCGTTTTGGCACTGGTTTTTGTGTAAGCGACTGCCTTTGGATTTTCTAACAAAAAGGGGAAACTAAATATTGATTACGCTAGTAAAATTGATTACGCTCCTAAATCATGAAATTGCTTCGTAGATTTACAAAAGGTTTTAAATAAAAGATAGATAATAGAAGTACCGAAAAAAACGTACTGGGAACAAGAAAATCAGTTGATCAGCTAGTGTTGTTTTTTTGGTTTTGTTTTTTTTTTGTGGGGTCAATTATTTAAAAAATGTATTACACATTCCAGTCGGCCGTTACTGCGAGTGGACGCACAAGACGACTGATCAGTCAGCCTTGTCAGACACGTTCGAGGTGTATATGCAGACACTTCAGCTAGAGTGCAACAACGGCGAGCCCGGCACGCTCAACTGGACCGTGGCTGAGGAGACGCCGGACCTCGTTTACTATCAGGTATACACTCCAAAGGATCATGGGCCATCTTGGGATTAGGTGTCAAAGTGGTTCAGGGCACTACTGGGAAAACGCTAGGAGGATCATGACTCCAGTAGACCATGGACTGTGGCATCCCGTTAAATATATCGTGGTCTATATTATAACCTTCATACGCCTTACTGAGTTTTATATGGAGCTAGTTCGATATGGGTAAGATTGAATTGTCTTCTAATATTTATATTATGTCTGAAGCCTGTAGGGGTTTACCGAGGGTTTTCCACTATGTGATACAATCCTATTGCCATATTATCAGTATTTTTGTTTCGATGTCTGTTTTCATTTAAAATTGGATTTTTGATGACCATTACTTAATTTTATTATTGTTTTCTATTCTTATACACTGTGAAGATTTTTTTGCGAATCCATGGTATTTCAATTTTATAAAAAGATGTAAATTTTCAAAATAAAATAATCTAATCTAATCTAATCAATCAGATGGCACTATATCGTAAAGCATCTGACACGGGTGTAATTCCACAGTAAAAAGTTCGTGACTTCTTATCCTTATTTGACCTACCTTTAGTTATCACTTATCAGTGTTAATTTATATTCAATTCAAATTCAAATTCAAATTCAAATTATTTATTCTGCAAATAGGCCACAAGGGCACTTTTACATGTCAAACGGTAATTTACAATAAAAATAATAATCTTACAATAAAAGAATAATAATCTTACACAATAATAATTTAAAATTTGCACATTAAGGACTGATATAACAACACACTAAATGCCACAAAGTTAATGAAAACAAAACAAAATATGACCATTACATTCGATTAGGATAAGGTCTGTGCATTAACAGAAAGTTAATGATATTAATTCAGTATTCCAGAGATGTATAAGGTCTCTGAGCGTCCAAGTACAATTAATAATTATTCAATGTTCGTAGAGATGTATACGGTCTCTAAGCGTCCAAACAAAACAATAAAAAAAGGAATATTAATGTAATATTGTCAGTGATGTACATGGTCAATAACAATAAAACGTGTCAAGATCGGAATGATGTCTCTCGTCAATACAATAATAATAAAATAACACTAGTATTTAAGAAGTTAGGTACTATGCCCTTGCAAGCATGAACAGTCCGGACTCCACAAACAGCACCCGATCACGAGTATGACGCATATCTCAGCCATCGCCTCCCTCAACCATATGTTAGGGAAGGTGGCGACCCGATCAACGACGCCACCGTAAGCAAAGCCCTTTAAGCGAGCATGACATATTCAAGCCACCGGACAGTGTTAAGAACAAAGATTAATAAGCGACTTGCTCGGCGAGAAACAGCATTACGTGCTCTTAGCTCTTAGTTCTCTATATATTAGCGTTGTTAATAAGTCTCATTACTGCCCTCCTAAATGCTCGGTGGTGCTATCATAGAATGTCTCATCAGTGCCATAGAGAAAAAGGGCCTTTTAGGTTACAATGGTATATTATATACTTACACCGTTGATTTATTACAGGGGATTTTCAGTACCAATTTCAAATTACTGCTCTGTTTCAGTGCTATACACACAACAACCTGGGCTGGAAGATTCACGTAATGGATCCAGGGCAACCCATCCCGCTCCCTGGAGACCAGAGGGCTAATCTTAACTCCGTTGCCGTACCCCTTCCGACGTTTACATCAATAGTTAGCATCTTAACGTCTCTTTACATCATAACATCGAGATAAGAATGCATTGAACAATTAGCGAGCTCTGCTAAATAGAGTTTATGGAGCGGCATTATTGTTGACTACATTAGTTGAAATGGAATATAAAACGCGTTATGGAATTCTAATACATAAAATTCAAACGTTGTTTTAAATGTTAACATTTCAGTCTCAATTGAACAAGTTGTGCCGTTTCACATACTTCGTGGAGATGTGATATAATTGTTGGAATATAAATATATAAGCAGTAGCAGAGTTCGCACGAATTTATGTACAGGTGTTTTTTAAATTGGAAAAATAATGTCAATCAGCATTAAATCAATTTCATATCAAATACATTCTATAAAGGGCATATTGTGCGTCTATCTTTACGATTTAGCTTGAAATTATAGATGAGAGTCTATCGTTTACTATATATAAATATCATAGAATTAATGATTATAATTATAACATTGTGTTACATTTTACGGAATTGAGAAAGATTACGGCTTGTTGAGAATGAGACATACCTAATTGTAAGTGAAAGAAACGTCACAATAGAAACAATGACAATAAAAATCGGCTAAATGTATTTATAAAAGTAAGTAGGAAAGTTAAGATTATTTTAGGTGCATGCCTCGTGCTTGACAATATTGGTATTTTTAAAAATTTTGTATATCAATTATACTTTATTACTGTTAAGTATCTACTATTGTTAGTATTAAATTTATCGATGAGACAATAAAAGGGCTCTAAACCAATTACTATCTAATAATACTTATATATATAAAGTGCAGCGATTGGATTTTGTGTAAATTATATTTTAACAATCCAAGAAAAGTATTTGATATTCCAAGAAAAAAATGCATTTACATCATTGTATGCTGTTTCAGCGCAGTTAGAAACAATGAGATTGATACTTTAACAACCATTAAATTATTTTATGCATAAAGTACGTAAAAAATGTCCTAGTGGTCAGATTTATCTACTGCAGTCATGCTAAATTATAGTAGTTTTCGTATATCAGAATTGACTCTACAATTAAATAAACAAATAAAATTAAAAGTGTAGCTATACTCGCTAAATTATAAACTTTTAGCGCGAAGTTATGAATGTCTGGATATTCTGACTGTACTGATATTGAAATATGACAATAATGCTCGTCTTCTATATTGATTAAGATGTAATGTTTTTATAAAACTTGGTGTTGGTGACGTACTGTTCCAATTACCGCATTAACGTAATACTCGAAAGTAAATACCTGTCGTAAAGATTTTATAATTATGAGAATAACCCTTGCGCGTTGCATTTGCTGAGAAGTGAATAAAATACGAGACGATAAAAAATTGTTAAATCTAGTGTTTACGTAAATCGTTTCTTAATTATTAAGATACATAATGTTTTATGAATGACAATAGTACGAGTAGGTACCTACATACTTAAAAATGCAAATAATTATTAATCGATTGTTGCTTTGTAAAACTGAATTTTACTGGATGGCCTTCGACCACGTTATGAAGTGTTTTCTACAAATAATGCATCATTATTAGGTCGTCCAAAATAGATCATAACCAGAGTTAAGAAGAACCTAGCTTAGCTTTAGGAAATTTTCAAGTTACCATGATGTGGATTGTTTTCACCTAAGAGGTAATCATTATAGTAGGTACTTTATTACTTCATATGTATTAAACTTTTGATGTACTGAATGTTACTCTGACAATAAATTTGAAATCGTCTGAAAAATATCTAAGAATAATAATATTGAAGTTTATGTTGTGTGTTTACGAATACTATTTTAGATAATTGTTTTCAGATATCAACTTTTACCTATTAGATATGCCTATTGTAAGGTAATATATAGACAATAAATACTAGAAAGTAATTTTAAATCATTTTACACTTCGTAGTTGTAGATGTTGGAGCACAAATTTCTGTTAACTGTAAGATTTTTTATAGTAAGTAGTTAATTAAATTTGTAACAAAAAAACAAAAATAAAACGTTTCAATTATTGTCAAAGGCCTGTGCTTTATATTATGAAGAGTTTGTGCCTCTGACGCAGAAGTAGGGTATATCTTTAAAGTTACTAACAGCAAAACGGTGCTTAGTTTTTGTTTTTTTATCTCAAAGTTATTGTAATTTATGTATGCTTGAACTGTTAATGATCTGGAAACATTAGATTCGGATGATACTGTAGCTCATTACTTTATTGTATAGAATTTGTTGGAATTATCGTATATATTGACATGATATTTACTGCTTGAACACAGAGGTTCGTGATTTTTTACTGTTCCCTTTGGAAATGATACAAATCAATTACAATGATATTTTACACTGATTGCAATATAAAATGAATCTTGACAATAAATAAATGTGTGTTTACATTGAACTTATACATAAGTGATATTGAACTTTTTAAAAGACTTTGTTAATGGGTGGATTAGATACATTTATACTATAAAAATGCCAGAAGAATAATAAAAAAATGTAAAACTAACATCACAAAAACGTACAAAAATTGCTACCGGCTTTTCACGTATAATGCACAAATCATTTTAAGATAATAAGTTAGAAATTGATTATACGAAGAAAAGAAAGTTATTTCATAATTTTACACAACTTGAAAAATCAACTTGTCAGGTCACTGGACAAAATTCGCACTTGAAATGCTTCGCTTATTTTCGTACAAAATAAAATCGGAATTTGTGAGGGCTGACTAAATTTCAGAATTTTATGGACTTCTACTAACAATTTTGCGTACAAAGCACAAAACCGGCTTGCATAATCTAAAATGCTAATCTTTTATGTTTAGCATTTTTGTGTTTTTATACAAAGTCAATTAGTTTGGAATGTTTCTTTATAATTATAGACGAATGCGTTTTTGTTCGTAAAAACCGAATACACTATAGGTATCTTTTAACTTCTATTCATATAATTTAAGGAAATTGACATATTTTTTATTAAAACCACTGGGGTGATAAATCATAATAGGTAGTATCATGACAATTTGTTTATCCTTATCTAATATAAAGACGAGTCTTAAAAATCGAGATTTGATAATCTAGATTTTTCCCACTTAATTGGGGTGGGGACTAAGTTTACTAAGCCGTTGAGAACTCTTGTGAAAAAATTATATTGTTTTTGAATTTCCGTCACCTTGAGTACCTACACCAACTGGGAATAGGTTCATAATCGCAAAAATTAACTATATATTTACAGTTTCAGAAGTCAGAACTTATTCTGGTATACTTAATGCTACATTTACACGTTTGCGGTGGCTTACATAAAAGACATATAAATAAAAGGCGACCGACCGTCGCCAGCTCGCGAGCGACACTTAAGTAACGCGCGCCAACGTGTAAATACGTCGCAAGCGCTTTCCTTAGCTTCTTTTGATCTGTGTTCAAAAACCGACACTAGTCCGGATCGGGCCAAGCTCACGCAAGCCAAGCACCCCCGTTTACACACTTGCGCTTGTGGATGTTAAAAAACATATTATCTGTTAAAATCTCCGTATATTTTCCTGATATCTCTTCTAGACAAGCTACTTGACATGGTGATCCCTTGTTTTACAAACAGAAATTTCATAGAATTTTGTTTCGCAGAAAATGTTTCACATAATATATAGTTCTTGTATTTTTAGTTCGAATATTATTCTTTCAACTTCCATTTACTTGAACGAAACATTATTTCTCTTAAGTACAATTCAATGTTTTAAATATCAGACCTATCAAACAGTACAATTATCCCAGGTATATTTTTGTTTCGCAAGTCAGGCATTTCATATAAATTCGTTTCACAGAAAGTACTTTTAGTATAATATTTGGTTCTTGTATTTTTATTTCAGATATTGTTGTTCACCGCCTCTTTACTTGAATGAAACATATTTCTCAGACACACGATTGAATTAATTTTAAAAACTAACTTGATCAGTTATAAACTTTATCAATTAAGAAGTAGAATTATGTTCTAATTAACATTGTCATTAATACAATCATTTCCAGTTTTTAATCAGTTTTGGCCTCATTTTTTTCATTATAATGAAAACGATTTCTACCTATTCTACTCTAAGGCAGGTCCGTGTAGGTATGACGACGAGCGAAGCGAGGAGGAGTGTTAGGTTGAACCGCGACCTTACAGCGTGCTAGCCGAGCGAGCGAAGTGATCGTGCCGCGGCAGTGGCTGGCGAAGCGCCAGAACCGACAGTTTTCAATAATACTATAATTACTTACTCCAATTTATGCAATGTAACATGATTCTACACAAAACTTAGCTTAAAAAAAGCGATGGTGCGTTAAACAGAATTCATAGTAGTTAAAAACTGTACTGTACCACTCAATAAAATGTTTTACTTATTAATTGCGTTAATATGAATAATAAACGGATAAATATTGTAATATGATTTGAAATTCTATAATATGAATATCGCAATATAAAATTTTCTTTTTAAGAAAGAACTGAAATTAAATTTTCTACATAGTTACTATTCTGCGAATTGATGATTCGATGAAACTATTTTATATAGATATTATTTTCTTGGCAATAAGTTTTGCAGAAACTGAATAATATAAGTTCAAAATATGTGATTTGAAATTCTGTGAACAGAAATATCGAAGTAATGAATTTTCTTTGCAACAAAAATCTATGGTTAAAAATTCTACAGAACAAGTAGTCAGCGAAATGACTATTCTATGAAATAATAATATGAGAATCAATTGATGTGAAACGAAATTCTATAAAAATGTAGTCTATGAAATAACGTACAACCACTTGACATACGTAAACAAACCCTGCTTCTTAAAGGATACCGCTAGGTTTTACATCGCAGTGAAAGAGGTTTCTCCTCATCAGTGGAGGCTTGCCAAGCCAACGCACGCGTGTAAATGCAGCATAAGGACGAACCATGGTCAAGCAAATATGCTGAGTGACACACATGAGACGTTACAGGAACTGTAGATTCGTTTAGGAGCGAAAGCTTAAATTGCCAGTTTGTAAAAGGATTATTTGAGTATAAATCATAGTATTTTAATTTTTAGTACTGTCTTGGTCTATTCTACATGCAATTCTTTCAAATGATAAAATGCATCCTTAGATTATTTCTTTGAGAGTATCAAAATATATGGCATAAACGCCAATATATTTTTATTGCGTTAACTTAGGATAATGTTTTTTTCATGGCAAACGGACAACAAAGTGATCATATAAGAATACCTTTTTCCTTTTGACGTACACAACCCTAAAAATAGGTATAAACGTTCTGTGTTTCCGAACTAATACTGTATTACCAAATTATATTTTTTCACAGCAAAAGTTAGCATTATTACTCGTACCTCACCGCTGATCGTTGGGATGAAGGAACCCACAGAATATAAATTACTTGTTTCCTTCTCTTCTTAGTTAAATATTCCTATTACTGGCCTTGAGATTATATATAATACGATTGTTAGTTTCACTGGGTAAACACGACTCATTAGTTTGAGTTTTCATACAATTATAACACACCTATGTATAAAACATTCAGGTTTTTTTTTTGCACCCTAGTATTACTGTTTTAAATATCTCTTAGATTTATTGTTAATATTTGTCTTAGTTTTAGACATTGTGTATATTATAACTTATTAAAATATTATTTGAACTACCTATCTATGTTGTGATGTTATATGACACACGTTACTCCTCTAGTTAAAATCCACCCTACTTTACCTACGAGTAAATAATACTTGCCGAAAACAGATAAATGGAGCCTTTACCTACGCTGCAACAGTACCATTTTACAAATACTTGTAACAAAAGCAGAAGTCTTTCTAATAAAAAGAATTGAAAAGAGGCTTCCAAGTTACAAACTTTTGTAAAAGTAGTAATTCTGATTTCTGAGTCTGTAGATTATTTTCACCGAATGAGAAACAATGCGAAGCGCGTAGGTATTCGTTTATTTTGAAAATTGTACATAGGTTATTATTTTTTAATAAACTGTACTGTTTGGCTATTCATTGCTGTTAGTTGTGTAATTTATAATAACTTTGACAATAAACACTTTTTCCTAAACTATATCTGTATTATTATTTTTTGTAATATTATGGTCGTAAATTCCTTGCATACCCTTGGAAAACTGTGGGTAACTACCCAACAATTATTGTGAAAAGTCATGTAGCCTACTCTCTTGAAAAGGCACCTACGATGGTAATAAAGGGGGTCTATATTGGAGTCAATAGTGTTTTTTGTCCTTTGTTTTGTATTTCATACTGCTGTCTGCCATAACGATTATTTGTCCTAACGTCGTTAGCCCTATTTATGATTCGCCTAAATAATACATTCTGCAGGTCTATCATGCGACGGCCGCAAAATTTTCTCGATTTTTCGCGCACTATATCTCTTGTTCTAAGTGTTCTTATAAGAGAGGGACCGATAGTGCGAGAAAAAATCGTCAGAGCTCGCGCGCCGTCGTATGATAGCCTTGCTGGTCGAAAAGTTATTGTCCTACTGTTTTATTCTCTAATATTATTTGGCATAATAACTAAGCATTCTAAAGCTCATTTGTCTTATGGATAGTATGACCAAACACTCCTAGCATCGATCGTCGTCGTACCTAACGGAATCCTGCCTTCCGATTAACCTATTTCGCTTTGCCATAGGTATACCACTCAATAGTCGTAAACGATCGGACAATCGATATTATGACAAATAAATTTAGTACCTACTCTTAATCCTAGGACTAGGACGAGAAATAAATAATTATAGGACTAACATGTTTTAGTACAAATCATTGTTATGGAACATGATTGTTATTACTATGGAATGTTATGATAAAGTCTAACAGGTCAAAACTGTTATGGCGAGTGACTTTAGGACATTCATTAGTAGAGGGTCACCCTAATACAGGGCCTAGCTAGAGTCTGGCAAGCGAACATTAAACCCACTAGACAATGTACGCCATGACGTTTTGTGTTGTCACGTAATTTGCATTGCATTTGCAAACATTTTAATTGATTTTGGTTTTTGAGGATACGAAAAATAAATAAATAAATCATAAATGTGTATTTAGAAAACAGAGCGACACCATTCATGTGACAGTGACAAAAATCTACCAATATAGTAGAAAATTTGTAGCGCGTCGCGCAGGTGAAACATTGCGGTCACTGACTCATGTTTCGTTTCTTTAGTTCCGCTTTTCTTATTTTAAACTTCATAATGTGTTTTTGTTTTTATTAAAATTAGACAAATGCACTCACAAATCGTTTGCGGTAGTGAACCGTGGTGTTTTTTAAAAGTGTGAAACCTGCAGGATACAGTTGCACCTGCTGTGTTTTTTTTATTACGGACTTGGACATTCATAACAAAGCCCTACTATGGCCGAAAAAGTAAGTATAATTGTGTTTATAGATTTATATAAATAGCAAACCTCTTTCGTAATTCTTTTATGGAACTGGCCGAAAATTCCCACGGTTTCTCAAACAGTTGAAAAATGATTAACACCTGCTCTGTGAAGTGAAATGTGAAGTCTCAATGATTTTGGCTCATAGAATGAAATTGTAAGTGTTTCATAAAATGGATAAATAAATGGTATAAATATAGTTTTGACGTTCAAAATCAACGTGTGTCATGTTATGAAATCATGGGAATATATCAGGTTAGGTGTCAGGTTAGCAAATAATTTAACTCTATTGTGAAACATTAGGAACTAGGTACATAGTTTAAGAATGGTATGAATGGAGACTTTACGTCTCTTATCATACATATCTTTTAAGACTTATACATCTATTGGTCAATGTGTGCCTATGTTATGCTGAGAAAATTTTACTGTGTATGTATTTTTCATGCTGGTTCATTGTTGCTTTTATGAAAAGAAATTAACTTGATGGTTTCTTCTAGTGCTATACAAACTTATAAACTTGCAAAGCTACCGTCTCACAGAGTTCGAGATATTAGTATAGACAATGTTGATTTCCTGAAGCGCTACTCAGCGGGTGATGGAGTCATATTACTCAAAAAAAATATGATACCCCTAATTTCATAAGATTCTGTGCAATATTTCATTTTGGTACAAGCTTTTATTTCCGACTGTATGTTTCTGTATACCATCCTCAACTAGTCATTGAGACAATTCTAAGAAACCCAAACTCAATGGGGCTGTCGGTTACGTATTTAATTCCCATGGCCGCCTTCTGTCTCCATTATCAAATCAGCTTGATGGTACCATAATATTGAATTGTCTTCCAAAGTATACCTTTACCCAAAATTTCACTTCTGTGTCACAACCAAACATCCCGAGGAAACCGGTCTATTTTCAATAAGGTCTAGTTTTCTGGGTTGGAAGGTGAGATGGCAGTCACTTTCGCAAAACTAGTGCCTATGCCAAATCTTTGGATTAGGTCTCAAAGTCGACCGGGGCTCTTAAGGGCACAATCAGGAATAATGCTAGAAGGATGGGGATGGTGAAATATAAATCAATGAGTCAAATTGGAACTGTTACAGTTTTTTATGTTGAAATGTGACTCATTGTCATGGCTTAATGTTATGAAAATAACCAGCAAACTTAAGTAGCTAAAAATATGCCTAGTGACGAAAATCCCATTGAGATATCATAAGAATTACAAAGCTGCAACCGTTTTAAGATTGCTTGTTAGAGAGAGAAAACACAAATAGTGTGCGGCGCCGAACACGACGGGGCGCGGCACGTTGCTGTCTATTAGTGACGTCACAATCCACAAGCGTAATCATTACATATGAAGTTGTGTTTTGCGAAAAAGGGACAAAACATACTCCATCTCAACACTTTGGACACTAACTTCGTGATTATTTAACCTTTTGCATTGATATTTTCTCCATCCTGTTTTAGGTTTATATTTTTATACAAGATGATTTAAATACAGGTTAAATTTTATCCCGCACTTTTGCCTGCGTTCTGTTCAATATGTGTGAGAACAGCTAGTTTATAATAGTCACTTCCAGAAGATCCAAGAAAACCCGCTCCCCGAGCCGGTGGAGCCTGCGCCCCCCAAGCCGGACAAGCCGGAGCCGAAGCCCCGGACGTCGGCCCCGGCGCGGTTCTGCATGCCTTCCTTCACGAAGACCCCGCCGCAGGACCTGTACAGGCAGCTACTTCCGGCCATGCTGTTCCTGTTGACGTTTGTGACCGTCATGACTATGCTGCTCACTTACATGGACACATTTGGTAAGTATTCGTCAAGTGACATATCTTACTTATTCAGTCACTCTTTGGTACCCAGGGGACACGTGCAGGGTTGTCGTAGGTAGCTCCTGCGGGCGCGAGTAACAGTTGCCCCCCCTTTCTCAAGTGAGTGGGCACAGAGGCGTCTAGTCCCCGAGCCAGCGGAGCCTGCGCCCCCCAAACCGGAGCCGAAGCTCCAGACGCCGGCGCCGGCCCAGTTCTGCATGCCTTCCTTCACGAAGACTCCGCCGCGGGACCTGTACAGGCCGTAGTGTTGTTGGAGGTGAGCAAGGTCGCCAGAGCTCCCGAGGATGCTTTGTGTTGAGAGCGAGGGCGTTTGTTCCTGCAGCTGTCGACACGGCGAATCCTCAAACTTATCAACACGGTCGGCAACGCCCATGTTACTCCTTTGGAGTTGCATGCGTCTATAGGCTGCGGTGCCCGCTTACCATCAGGCGGGCCTTACGCTTGTTTGCCACCGCCGTTGTATAAAAAAAAGCATTCGCCAATACATATCTTACTTGCTTGACTGTAACCAAAGCGTAATTTTAGGAGACAATTTCTGCCCTACGAAGACATGATAATCATCATCATCATATCAGCCAAAAGGCGTCCACTGCTGGACATAGGCCTCCCCCAAAGAGGGCCAAAATGACCGTTCCTGCGCATCCAGCGGACTCCGGAGTAATGACAGATAAATAAATAAATAAATAATAAATATTAGGGGACAATCTTACACAAATCGCACTAGCCTCATAGTAAGCTCAATAAGGCTTGTGTTACGGGTACTAGACGAAGATATATATGTATAATAGATATAAATACTTAAATACATAGAAAACATCCATGACTCCGAAACAAATATGCTCATCACACAAATATTTGTCCTTACCGGGATTCGAACCCAGGACCTTCAGCTTCGTAGGCAGCGTCACTACCCACTAGACTAACCGGTCGTCAACAACAGATAGTTTGCCTTCATTTAATATTCAACTTTAAAGTTATACAAATTAAGTAGTTATTCCTAAATCGGTAGACGTGGGTAACAGTATTCTGAAAATTGCTTTATTTGTATGACATTAAAGTTGAAAATTAAATGAAGGCAAACTATCTGTCAGTGTTTAACTAACAGTAATCGTACTGTACCTGTTATGCCCTCGATCGGTTCACACCCCATTTTTGGTTTGTATATGTATTCATATGCCATCAGATCGATAAGGATTGGCAACGCGCTTGTGAGCCTCTGCGGGCGTATGATGCTTGCTATTTTATCACATTACTCTTTTTCTTTGTCTCTGGCTAATAAATCTAATAATAACTTTCCCCGCAGCGAGAGGCGCTCAGCAATTCCGTCAGAACATGAGCCGCGACTACGAGCTGAAGATACCCCAGGAGTCGGAGTCCCTGGTCTTGTACGTGCGGCAGCGGCACCTCGGGCCGCGCCCGATCAAGGAGGCGTCGACCCCGACCTATACTGAACAGGCTAAGGTGCTGGACAGGCTTCTAGGAGAAGTGGTGAGTCATTCCTGATTCTAGTTCACGTGGGTCGGTAATAGGTTCACGTGGGTCGGTGATAGGTTCACGTGGGTCGGTGATAGGTTCACGTGGGTCGGTAATAGGTTCACGTGTGTCGGTAATAGGTTCACGTGGGTCGGTAATAGGTTCACGTGGGTCGGTAATAGGTTCACGTGGGTAGGAGCGCTCAGCAGTTCCGTCAGAACATGAGCCGGGACTACGAGCTGACGATACCCCAGGAGTCGGAGTCCCTGGTCTTGTACATGCGGCAGCGGCACCTCGGGTCGCGCCCGATCAAGGAGGCGTCGACCCCGACCTATACTGAACAGGCTAAGAAGAGAAAGCTCTGTTAATAGCTCTGCTCACGTGGGTTGGTTGAAGTGAAGTATGTTCGAGGGAAATAATATAGACTTGAGTCGGGATATGAATGATCATTTATTTAGGTAAAACATGGCTTTATATACAGTGTCGCTGTGTGAGTGGACGCTTACATAGAGTTTAGGACCTACGATTAGATTCTTATCGCTAGTAGGTTTAGTTTAATGATTCTGATAGAACAGAAAAATGACAAAAAAATGTTGATTGATAGATTGACACAATATTAAACTTCTTCTGCTTATTTAAGAGCTAAGTTCTTGTCAGTGTAGATTAAAGTAGGCCCTCCATCTACTGCGATCCCAGGCAAACTCATTGACACCTCGATACGAACGAAATATTTATTTTATTAATTTAGATATTGACGTTTTCTTCTTCATAATGGGCTTCGAAGTGTCACGTTTCGGGCGCAGCGAGACGAGAGACCCGCAATAGCATTTCAAACACAATTTGTGGCACAGGATCACGTCGTTCAGCCATAAAAATTAAAGTTTGATTTCTTGGAGCTTGTTTAAAATGCTATTCATTGTATGTTTAAGAAAAGCCCTATACTTACCTCGGCGTGAAAAGGGGTTGCCAGCCTCATAACTATTCGACCTCGCTACGCTCGGCCGCCTATATGTACACGGTCGGCAACCCCTTACTTCCCGGCCTCTGTAGTAATGTACTCTTTCTTCCAGTACAACGGCACATTCGTCGAAATCTTCCCCGGAGGCCTCCGGGACCCGACCACCCTGTACCTGGAGCTCGCTCGCGGCTGGACCGGGCTCGCGGTCCGCGCGGCGCCGCGAGACTTCTTCCGGCTGCGCGGCGCGAGGGCCCTGCACGCGTGCCTCAGCCCCACCGACCATCCTATACAGGTAACGAATGCATGGGTCGGTGATAGGTTCACATGGGTCGGTAATACTCCGGGACCCGACCACCCTGTACCTGGACCGGGCTCGCGGTTCGCGCGGCGCTGCGAGACTTCTTCCGGCTGCGCGGCGCGAGGGCCCTGCACGCGTGCCTCAGCCCCACCGACCATCCTATACAGGTATCGAATGCATGGGTCGGTGATAGGTTCACATGGGTCGGTAATACTCCGGGACCCGACCACCCTGTACCTGGACCGGGCTCGCGGTTCGCGCGGCGCTGCGAGACTTCTTCCGGCTGCGCGGCGCGAGGGCCCTGCACGCGTGCCTCAGCCCCACCGACCATCCTATACAGGTAACGAATGCATGGGTCGGTGATAGGTTCACATGGGTCGGTAATACTCCGGGACCCGACCACCCTGTACCTGGACCGGGCTCGCGGTTCGCGCGGCGCTGCGAGACTTCTTCCGGCTGCGCGGCGCGAGGGCCCTGCACGCGTGCCTCAGCCCCACCGACCATCCTATACAGGTAACGAATGCATGGGTCGGTGATAGGTTCACATGGGTCGGTAATACTCCGGGACCCGACCACCCTGTACCTGGACCGGGCTCGCGGTTCGCGCGGCGCTGCGAGACTTCTTCCGGCTGCGCGGCGCGAGGGCCCTGCACGCGTGCCTCAGCCCCACCGACCATCCTATACAGGTAACGAATGCATGGGTCGGTGATAGGTTCACATGGGTCGGTAATACTCCGGGACCCGACCACCCTGTACCTGGACCGGGCTCGCGGTTCGCGCGGCGCTGCGAGACTTCTTCCGGCTGCGCGGCGCGAGGGCCCTGCACGCGTGCCTCAGCCCCACCGACCATCCTATACAGGTAATGGGTGCATGGGTCGGTGATAGGGTAATAGAAACAAGGTTTTAAAAGTTATTACGGTAGAGGAACTAATGAATTTGTAGTACCAAAAATATTTAATGAACATGATTGGCGAAGGGTGCCTTTCCACCAGAGATGTGCTATGCTTGCTATGCTATGTTTTCATACATTTGAAACTTAGCTGTAACTGGAGCTACGTTTCAAATGTATGAAAACATAGCATAGCATGGCATAGCACATCTCTGGTGGAAAGGCACCCTAAGGGAGGAATAAAATCGTACGAATCGGACTCACGCACGGAGGGTTCCGTACCATTATCTTTAAAAATGGCAATAAAATCGTGTTTGTTGGATAGGAGCCCCCTTAAATATTTAATTATTCGGTTTTTTGTTTTTGTTGTTGTAGCAAAATCTGTGAAAATGTCAACGGTCTTACTATCACGGTAAATGAGATACAGCCTAGTCACAGACAGATAGACGAACGGACAGCGGAGTCTTAATATTTAATAGGCTCCCGTTTTACCCTTTAGATGCGGAACTGTAATAAAACGGTGTTAAAAATCATTATGGCAGAAGACCAAATGAATTTATAGTATCAAAAACGTTGAATGAACATGATTAGCTAAGGGAGGAAAAAAAGGGTAGCGGAATTAAAAAGTAGATTAAAAAAGCGATTGTTAGACAAGTTACCCACCCTAGTCTTGGCTAATTAATTTAAAAGTTGTATTAATATATATTTGTAATTCTCGTATTTGCATGCTCCTCACAGCCTGCATTAGAATGTAGTTTATATAGCATATCAGTAGTAGTTATCTTTTAGCAATTAGTAACTATTGTTTGTTTCGAATGATCAATAATGTACACGATGATTCTTAATCCGTGATCAGGAGTCGAAAAATATTGATAAACAGCCAAAACGGATTTCAATGGATGAGGTCTCATGCAATTAAATCACCGTTTAGTTATAGTACATTGTTTAACGAGGGGCGTAAGTGGAATATTGCGAACAAGAGTCTATCAGAAGCCCGACGCCGAAGGCGGAGGGCTTTTGATAGACTCGAGTTTGCAATATTCTTACGCCCGTGTTATACACAATGTTTTTCATCACATTTGCGAGGTAACAAATAAATTTTAGATGAACTTAATACAAATCGTAATAAAAACTGCAACATGTCAGTCGTCCATTTTGTTGAATTTGACGTGAGGCGCGTATGGCAAAGACCCTTCGGTATACAGCCACAGTTTGAAAATATTTAAAAACATTTCAAATTATTTGTAATAAATACTAAACATTAAATTGCAGTTAAATTTAATATAAAGATATGTTTTATACGTATTAAAAGTTGGTTGTAGGTTGTAGCAAACCTTTGAAGATATGAAATACACCTTGGCTGATTGGAAACATCCTCAGTCCGAAGTGAAGTATGAGTGGGTTCTATATTTTAAAACTAAACTTAACAACCCGTGGGAGGTAAAACGGCTATAACTGCTCTGTACGCTCGCAAGTAATAACGCCATTGACGAGCAAGTGTGATGAAAATTAAATTTAATGATAATGTTAACAGTAATATCCACTGAATGTTTGGTCACCCTACATTTCTTGAAGTTAAGTAGATATGTCAAACGTACATACGTAATTTTTTTTGCAAACTACCGTTAGGGTGACAATGATTTTTAATTATAAAGTGATTCCTTATTCAGTTTTATTCAGAAAAAAAAGAACGTCTGTTTTAGATAACTTCGAGTTAATAGTGTTTGGTATCAATTACAGAATTAGAACAATTTACTCCTGATCACGAATTAAGAATCCTCGTGTATATAGGCGTATTCAATACAATCGTTTATTAATAAAATAGTTATAAAATTTTACATGTCAATTGCTTATATATTGTACTTAACTTGTGTATTCATAGCTTAGATAAATATTAGTGTAAACATTAATTGAGCGCAGTCTCGCCAACATACTGTTTTGACAGTTTAGCGGGTAATTTATATATAGATATGTATAATGCTATGTAGGTACTCTTTAGGAAAATAAATTAAAAATTAAGTTCATGCCGCACATTAGTGAACGTACGTCATATCAACCCCAATATTGTTTTGCTACATAGGAACATATGACTCTTGCTTAACCTATCCACTATTACGAGTACATTATAAACACTGCTAATGTCCTTTAAAATAATGAGCCTGAAGTAGATATTTTTTTTTTACTAAAACTACTTTATTTACAGGTGCCCTTCAACGAATCCGAACACGACAACTTCTTTAGGTAAGTGATATTAATAATATATACCTATCATTTCTTGTTGCATAGCATTGTTTTAGTCTATTTATTGATATATATAGTCGACTGGCCCTCCAAATCGCTAAACTTAAGTGGCAGTGGGCGGGGCACATTGCACGTAGAACCGATGGCCGTTGGGGCGGAAAGGTTAAGGCGAGTGGTGACCGCGTACTGGAAGGCGCGGTTTGGGTGGCCCCCACAAGCCGGACCGCTGGATGCGGCTGGCACAGGACCGGTCATTGTGGCACTCTTTGGGGGAGGCCTATGTCAAGCAGTGGACGTCTTTCGGCTGATATGATGATGATGATAGTTGACTAGCGTTTGCCCGCGGCTTCTTCCGCGCAGATCTCGTGTATCGCCTTAGAGGATAATTGCTCTTAAAGTATTTCAGGCGTAAACTTAAATATCGTTCCGCATACAAAGGAGAATACCCAAATAATGCCTGGAATGTGCAGTTACCCAATATTTAAAAAAATGCGTAATTGAATATGACTCAACAGGTTAAATAAGGCTGCTGAACTACGGAGTGATAAACACTAATCAATTAGTATATGACTAAAGCAACAAACATCTTGATTTTTTTACATAGATTCTAGTGTCATCAGTAGTTCTTATGCCACATTAGAACATTTAACATCTTTGCGGCATCTGTAGTTTTTATGTCAACATAACCTCTTTCACCAGTACTTAAAGAAGAATGTAAGAAAATCCCAAGGTTTGGAATATTTTATGAAGGAGTTTTTGTAACCTCAATTGTCTACCATATTTTAGGGCGGGTTGCACCGAGTTACGATTACAGACCGATCAACGTTAAATATGGCGCTGACAGCTGTCAGTCCATAGAAACTTGACAAACGTTCCATACATTCAGATTTTAACGAACACCGCTTACGATTACAGACGGTTTGGTGCAACTCACCCTTAATGTGTGATCGGGTCTTGCGCATATCAGACAGGCATTTCCTTGTATGGCCGATGGAGCTTTTCACACCTTTGAGGGATTTCTAGGATAATACTACTTATCATATATCCTTCCAAGGGTGTCAAACTATGTCCATGCCAAAATGCATCTAAATCGGTTCTCAGGTTTAAGTGTAAAAAGGTAACAGACAGACAGATAGAATTACTTTCGCATTTTGTCAAAGTTTCTGTCAAAAATTTCAGTTTTGATACAAGCTTTATACCGTCATCAATTACTCATTGAGACGATTCTAAGGAGCCCAATATGATGGAAAAAACCCTGCATCCTGAGCTAGGAACACTGTGTTACAGGACCCGGTGTCGTATGACAGGATTTGTGTTATTCTCAGGTCCCGGGTGCTGTGCCTGCCGCTGTACACGGTGCTGCTGGCCGCGGAGGCCACGGAGGCCCACTACGTGCTGCTAGGAGGCCCCGCGCACCTCCACCATGTGCCCTTCGACAAGGTCAAGTTGCAGGTAACTATGTGGAATTATATTTTTTCTCATTTTCGTACCCAAAGGGTGAAAAACGGGACCCTATTTCTAAGACTTCGGTGTCCGTCCGTCTGTCACCAGGCTGTATCTCATGAACCGTGATTAGCCAATTGAAATTTTCACAGATTTATGTTGCCGCTGTAACAACAAATACTGAAAAACAGAATAAAATCAATACCCATACAACAAACGTGATTTTTTTGCCTGTTTTCATAATTAATGGTACGGAATCCTTCGTGCGTGAGTCCGACTCGCACTTGGCCGGTTTTTTTAACATCTACCGACGTTTAGAAATAAAGTAGCTATATGGTCCCACACTAGGCTAGACATGTCCTGTGGAAGCCGAGACAAATACAGATTAACAGTCCATGCGGCTTAGAATAAAACCTAGACAAAACAAAAAGAAGAATAATAAATATTTGAACTATGAATTCATTAAATTATTCGGGGTGCTTGCAGGAGTGAGAGCGTGTGTATGTGATTCAATCATCACATACACATAATAATATTGTCAAACAGTCATCACATACTTTAGAAAACAATCTGCCTTTCAGGAACAACATTGTCAGTAAACTGTAAAATTTTGCATATCCGGCTGACACTGCCAAACTGAACTTTGACATATTAGGGTAAATCGCCAATAACTGGCCCCCTGATAATAAAAATGCTCCGTTCGTCCGTTCCCCCACATGCCCACATACAGAATTGAAATTAGTATTAAGTATCCAGTAATTGCAGGGTGGTCAGGAAGTAATTAACACCTTATAGGACACACACACATACATACATTAATTCATTCCCGCCTTTATCCCAAAAAGGGGTAGGCAGAGCACAAAAATCTTGTGTTCTAGTACCACTTTTAACGCAAATGGGGTATAAAAATCGACAAAATGTAATATCGCAGTGAAAGGTTGCTAGCCCTACGCCCACAACACACTTCAACCCTGTTACCCATACTAAAAATATATTCTATTATACAGTTCCTTTTTAGTATAAGGTGGCCAGGGCGAATATTCAGCGTTTTTTTCGTCATTGACGGAGGCAGCAACTACTATTAAAAGGGACGAGTATCAGAGTCTACTTTTGATGAAGATATTAGCCAACACCGGTACTGAATCTTTTTTTTATTAAAGGTTCTGCGATACGTTTTACCTCTGATGAAATAATCTTGAGACGACAATGACGTTTAAAACCGAGCGGTTCAAACGCTCGGAGAATCGCCCGCCAGTTATTGGCGATTTACCCTCTATGTCTCCTAAGCTCCTAAAATGACACAGGGTTATTATTATTTCCAGGTAATCGAATACCGCTCAGAAGACATCTCCGCCCGCAACCAAACGACCCGGTTCCTTTTATCCAAGAACTACACCGTGGCGGCCACGTTCGAGGACTCCGTCATGTACGCCCTCAACCGACCCTGAACGGACGAGACTGTCGAATCGCATCCCAGATATGACGCACAACGAAACAGGTACAGTGGCTGGAGATTATACAGGGTGTTACTTAAGTGGTGATACAAAATTTGAATGTATCCATGATTCTGAACAACTTTTACTATGGGACCAATTTTGTGTTATGCAAAGAAAACACCTGTTCGTACATTTTTGTCAGTCTAAATTGAAATGTTCAGAAATAGTTCGTCCCATAGTAAAGGTTGTTCGGAATCATGGATAGGATAGATTCACATTTTGCTATTTAGTATCACCAATAAAGTATACTCCAGCTAGCGAACGATAAAACCATAGGAGTCAAAATGGCCCCACAGAAAGGGTGCCATTACCATTGTGCGGGGATGGGGGCGGGGTGTCAAAACGATGACAGGCAGCCGGGCGCGTGTTTGGCTAGAAATTTGTAAGGAGCTCGCATTCTACGGCTTTTCGTTCGCTAGCGCAGCAGCAGCCGGCCAGACGCGGCGGCAGCCGAGCGCAGCCGTCCACGTCCGCGAGGAGCCGACCGGCCGCAAATCCATCCACGTCTGTATTAAAGCCCCAAATTCCTTTGGCAACTTGTATAATGCGCTCAGGCGCGCTCCGTACAGGCCCGGGTAAAAATAAATACATGTGTGGAAAGTTAAAGATGTGATTCGACGTAAAAAATATTTTGTGATTTTTAATGTAAGTATTAAACTAGAATGATTGCGGAATCATAGACAAATAACACTATGTCAAGTGCCTTAGGACTCGAATAGGATTTATACACATTTTGGTCAAATCTGTAACTTTACCGACTTGAAATGTTAGTTGTCAGATAAAGTTTCTAGCGTGCAGAAGTGACTCACTATTTCACACTAATTTACTCAATGTTGATATTAACACATTTATTCGTAAAACTTAAAATGGTTATGTTAATAAAAATAACGTCACTTTACAAGCACAACTGTCAAAGTGACAGATAAAGACGTACTACTAGTGATGTTGACTTGATAGTTAAATCAGATTTTTAAATAAATATAGATCAAAACAAGGATTATGTGTGGTCATACAAACTTTTACTGTAACTATTTTGCATTACCCAACAAACTTTATACTTACAAGCGTTTTTGACGTTTAATAAGTATCTGATTTGACTATTAGTCGAACACCATATTTAAATTTTCAACTGTACTACAGATTTGACTAAAATGTAAAACACATTTAAGTGACCTTTTTATGAACTTTATAGCTATTCAAATAAGGTTCATAATAAGTCGTTTGTTGGTATAAAGGCAGCTCATAAACACTGATTTAATATAACACGGGTTAAGTCACTTTTATTCATTGCACACTAATTTTAATTGAATCATTGAAAAGTATTGCGAATGTTGTTTGAAATGGCGGTCAAAGGTGAAATTCTTGGTAACTTGCCTTTAACTATAGTGCTTTACAGATAGCTTGGGTTCGGTGACACCTGTCAGTTAGCGGTCGTCACAATATGATTAAAATCTGGAATCGAAACAGAGGTTATAAAATGTACTGGGGTGACATCTGTCATTGTACCCAAACAATTTGTAAAACACTAACGAATGCTATGTTACAGGCATTAATATTTGAATGGATTAGGATAATAATTTGATCACTTCAGTCCTAAACACATACGACACTATATATGTATCACGGTAAAATGTAAAAAGTAAGAGTCTGACTGATACATTTTGGTACTTTGTCCATTCAAACATTATAGTAACTGTATAGAGACAATAATGATTGTAAGGTTGTGTCTGTCACCCTATTCCAATCGTGAAGTCAGAGTACGAATACGCACATCGGGCTGGGTAGAAATAGGTTTCTGTCAAAAAATGTCATTTGCATTAGCTACGCAAACGAAGACGTCAAAAGTCTTTATTGAAAGGGAATAAGAGCTTTTGACGTCTTCGATTGGTTAGTTACTTTTGACGCTGACTGTACAAGCTTTTATTGCCGACTGTACTTTTTTTGTAGCCATCAACTCATTGAAGGGATTATAACGAGCCCAAATTGACGGGATTATCTCGTGTAATTCGATGATATCTTACCATAATATTTCAATGTCGTACACAAGTGTACTAATTTACCTTCTTTAAGAGTCCGCAGTAAGCTCGATTCTCCATACAAACGTAGTTACGCTCTCATTTTAAAACTACGTGTTGGATTCTAACGAAACTTTGCATGTTCAATGAAATGAGGTATATCTATGTCTGAAATTAGTTTATGTAGCTTCATATACCATAATAAAAAAATACAGCGAATTTAAGTTTTTCATACAAAACTAGTTTTTGCTGTATTTAGTTTGTTTTATAAATTGGAACCATATAAACTAATTACAGACATAGATATACCTCATGTCATTGTATATGCAAAGTTTCGTCACAATCCAACACGTAGTTTTAAAATGAGAGCGTAACTACGTTTGTATGGGAAGGTGAAATTCGGCAGAGCTTACTGCGGCCTCTTAAATGAGGAGTTCGTATGTCCTTTGTCTCCATCAGACTAGCTTCATTGCACCACATTATTGTATTGTCATTTGACTTAGACAAACACAAAATTCCAAGTCCATTGGACTTCGGGAAGATGGTCAAATTTGACTTTAACTTGGCCAAAACAAACATACTTACCTATACATTGCAAGTCGACACGTTCACTGTCCCGATACAAAATGATCTGTCAATGTCACACATCCAAGTGGCTTCCCTGGAAGCTGTGGGTCCATTGTGTAAGCACGGACCCCTGAAAAACAAGTGCATGACCCATCATTGGGCACTCGGTCAGTGAACGTGTTAAATAAAAGCTTGTAAAATGAAATGTTCTAACCAAGGTTTAGATTGTGGTAATTTGGATCATATTCCAAAGTTTTAAAGTTTGTTTTGCTTTGAAAAGGGCTCAATAATAGCAGTTTGTTTGGCATACTAAATATGTGCCCCGAAGCGTCATTTCGTACTACTGTAAAGTAAATGCCATATAATATATTTGTCACAATCGCACAATAAGCCAGTTGTATGTGATGCTAGAATTTAGTAAATTTGAATTTTAAAAAAACCTAACGTTTTATCCTACATTTTGTGCCTTGGAAATATTTTTTAAGTATCACATATGACTGGTCAAAAATTTTCTTGAAATTCTTCGATCTGCAGATTCATAAAATCGATATGAGTATAAAAACTCTAGACTCAAAACCTTCATTTTAGACACGGCACCAGAGGAAAACTAGTAACTAATAAATTATAAAGATTTCCTGGCGAAAGACGTCCACTGCAGGACAAAGGCCTCCCCCAAAGAGTGCCACAATGACCTGCGCCGCCCGCATTCAATGCTCATAAAAACATTATATTCCCTGTCGATTTTCTGAATTTGATTAAGATTTAATTACATTTAAATAAATCATCGGCTTACCTTAGATAGGAAGTTAGCACTTGTACACAATTAAAATTTTTACACGCGTTTTAAGTCTCGCACCCTTTGGGCGAGGAGTATTTTTACACTAGCATAATTATGTTATTTTAATGTGTATTTAGTGACTATATACAGTAAAAATACCTTAATTCATGGGTCTATTACCTGGGCCTCAATTTTGTTCTGAAATTACTTTCTGGCATAACGATATTTATAATAACGGGGTTATCAAGGTATTTTTACTGTAGATAGTCGCATAGCATAAATTAATGAATGATCAGTATTCTTGTTCCATCCGAGGTGATTGTGTGGTTTTCATTCCACAATGAATCTCCACTGAATTCTTGTTTTAAGAATTATTTAATTTAATCCATGGTTGCTATTTTAATTATTTTAAAGGTATGTGTCATTCCAATTATGTCGATTCCTCTCTATTATTTAATTTTAAAAGACTGAGTATCGTATTTTGTCGACACGACGATCAATATTTTTTTACAATATTTATGTGGATACATGATTTATAATGATTAATGATAATTAATGAACTCAGTACGATTAAGTGATCACAATGACAATGAACGGTTTTATCGATTAAATTATAATTTTAGTTGAGTAGATAATTTTAAGATTTTTGTGTTAGGCTTAGTTTTATGCGCTCAATTTTTCTCAATAAATGGCTTTAATGAATGCTTACTTTTATTTTTACCTGGTAAATTAAACCATTTATGACTAGCACAGTTTAACCCTTAGGTGCATATGGTATCAATCACTTTGCTTACGGAATGGTTAATGAACAGTCAACTCTACATCACATTTGAGACTGTGTCTAGTTTGTCAAAATTCATAACTGACATTAATTTCATTACTACCTGTGTTACTTCAGTTGTATCATTTCTGATATTGTATGCATTTAAGGGTGAGTGCCCTTTTTTGATTACGTCTCCAAAGTCGCCCTATATGTCATGAGTTAAGGCAAGAAACCAGCGAACGAAAAAAACAGAAGTCTTGTGTGTTTAGGTACAAATGCTGGTAAGAACCATTTCACGATACAAACGCGCGACGGGAACCAGAGTCTAGCAATACATCAACTTCCATAGACACCATTATATACTGTATCGCGTTTATATCGCTGCAAAGAGCTGCCGTGTGTAACCGCTTTAAGGTTGAATAAATAGATTCACGCCTTTATTCTCGAAAGGGGTAGACAGAACACACGAAATGTATGTTCCAGTGCCACCTTTAGCATAAATGTGGGTAAAGAAGATCAACAAAATGTGAATGCCCACAGTGATAGGTTGATACGATAATGGAAAAGTTAATGAAGCGCCGCTGTCATGGGTATTATATTATTTATTAATGTATATTTAATATAATTGTCCTCAAATTTACAATAAACGACCATACCTTCCTCAATCGCTCCAACCAATGTGATGCTAATTACTCTAAAAATTCGTTACTTTTATAATAACCACTTTTAAATATACTCCATTGATTACATATACATAGGTACCGTTGATATTTGTGCGAATACAGTCAACGCTTAATAATACAGTGAACTAAAAAATATTAAAAAAGAGGACGAAACTCGAAATTGTATTTCATACTATTATATAATTAATAGTAATTGTAGTGCTAAAATAATTGTATATTTTGAGATGAGTCTCTGTAGTCGCAAAATAACAAATTATGCCACTTTACAGTAGATTTTTGACTATATTTAGGACACTATATAATTAAACATGACTGTAGCTGCGTAACATTGAAAATTAAACTAAAATAAAATATCTATATTAATAATCAACTAGAAATAATTTTTAATTGTAATTATTGCTTTAAAATATCCGTTCAATTGAAATAATTGGAAGAGCTATCGAAATTAATACAAATTATATACACTACAAAATACGTAAAAAATATTCAAATACATCTCTAAAGTCTTCTCCATACACTGATCTGACTGAATTATCTGCCAGTCAACTCTTTAACCAGTTAACTTTGAAAATGAAAGTTGTTCTGCCACATGACATATTTTCACGAAAAGGCGTAACTAATAAATAAAACGGCTGGTTTCAAGCTCTTTTAAATCGCAGAAAAATCTCTCTAAAACGAACTATGCACCAAAAATTACTAAAGCACAAGAGTACCCCACAACTGAGGAGCATGTTTTATTTTGATATCCTAGCAATAATTTCTTTACACGTATGATTTGTATCTTTACCTACTAATCTTGCGAAAGAGAATTATTGGTGGGACCACATTTTCCTTGACTGATTTAACAACCACTGAGTTGAGTTAGTCTACTACTTTCCAGATAATATTTCTTTATTTTAGCAATTCTGAGCTTTGGTCCCATTGGTGATTTCTATGCGGTCGACTCATTCTGCGGTGGCTCAGTTAAACCTTTCAATGTAAAAGCTATCTTATAACATGGCTGATAAGGAATATTTTTGTTGGTCTCGTGCAAACATGTCTAGTCGAGTTTTTCGAAAAATGAGATTTTAATCTCAAAATGTAGAGCTCTCAACGAAGCAATTACCTACACCTTCTGCTATAATTGTAAACATAAATATAAAACCACTTATTTGCACTTGAAAAGCATCTACTCGCGAAGATAGTATGGTTAATTGAATCATTCTAAACTTAAAAAATGTTGTCAAAGTGACTAGACATGTTCTTTCCGTGGACCCTTCAAATACGTTCTAACAAAAACTTAATAATGATTTTACTGCGACGCATAAATATTGTTTGAAAGTTTTAAAGAGACTGCACTAAATGTCTAAACTCTACAACTTGGCTATACACTTAACCACACTTAACCAAAATAAACGTATCTGGTTAAATACAAAACATAATAGAATATAACAATTTACAATACCATTAATGTAGCTGCCTAATACACAACTCATGTTAAAATACCTACATTTGGAATGAAAGTAAATGCATTTTTTCAGAATTGTGTAGTCAAAAAAGAAATTTAACTTTGGACAAATCTTACAAATAAGAAATCAAATGATTTCAGTCCAACCTCAGGTTAGTTATGCAATGTATTCAAGTTCATAACTTTGATAACAATTGTTCAAAGCTAATTCCATTTTTTTTTTACTTTATAGATAACCTAAGAACGTAGATGGCCAAAATAATAGATTTCGAACATAATTATAAACAAATTCTATCTAAATAAGTACATTGCAGTATAGATTTCACACCATTCGTTTACCATTTTATAATTTACAGTGATTTTACTCGATAAAGTGGTCTCTTAAAGCACAAATAAATTTGACAAACCTTTACGACGCAATTTCACCTAAGTCTTAGTATTTTATTATAGGGCAGGTATATATTTACTTATGCCTCTATATTTGAAATTCAAGTGCACCTATGGCGACATAGCACAGAATGGTTGCTTGACTTTAGAACACCAGATCAGATACTTTTCAATGAAACCATAGTATGTTAAAGTGGAAATGTACAATTTATTTGTGCCAAAGAGAACCAACGACAATACTTACGTTACTTACCGCTAAGTTTTGACACTACTAAGATTATCATCAGAAGCTGGTATAAAAATATTCTATAGTAACACCAAACAACTACTTGAAGCTACAACCTGCTTTTAAAGGTACTTTTTTACTAACGTTAACCTTTAACCTCGACATCCCAGATTTAGCACAACAGAGGAAAATATGCACAAGCTGAGCAATGTACATTGCACCGCGAATCTTTAGTAAAACGAAACAGAGGGGCTACCGCGAAATGAAAACGAACTTCGTTTGTGTATCTTCGTCTCTGTCGCACTTGCTAGTTCGAGCGATAGGAAGGGAGATACACGAACGAAGTTCATTTTCGTTTCGCGGTAGCCCCTCAGTGCACAGTCTAAGAGTAAAAATATGGAGTTGGGTGACAGATTTTTTTATATCGTTAGGACTGGGCCACGAATTATAGCGGTGCAAAATAGATGGGAGCGAGATGGGGCGTTCTGATCTCTCGCTCATACTTACGGCGCATCTTTGCCGCTCTCTTTGTGATGTTCTTCATATAATTCTCTTGATAGGTATATTTTAGAAACTATAGTCCCATATTTTTGATTATTGACTGTGTGAAAATCGCAGCAGGTCGAAAAAACATTCATTTTACTTAAGATACGTTATCAAGTTGCATCTTGAAAAACTGATACTAGCGTTTGTTTGACAACGGATTACAAGGCAATCTTATAAGTTCTTCCACTCTTTAAAGATTACTCATACAACACCGAGCCATTTGGGACACCATAGTCAACTTGAGATCTTGATATTAGTGCTTTATGGATGGCCTAGGTTTCGCATATACCAATCCGTATGTACCAATGTAAAAAACAAGTTGATTCAGCTCAGTAACGATAGACCAGGAAACCCAAAAGACCCAGTCGGATTTAGACCGCGCGCTTACTAGGGGGCGCTAGAGTAATGTTTGCACGCGGGCGCTACATGCATTGGTCCTAGTAAAAACAATATTTAGGGTATACTACTTCTAAATATCGAGGGTAACCAGCCAATGACCTAACAATTACACTGATAGTGTGGAACCTATGGGTACTAATAATATTCAAAAACCTGAACAACAATCTAAAACATTAACTTTTATGTCTAGTAAAAACAAACTCTCACGTTTTATTTGCGTTTTAATTGAGCTTTCTATTATGCCCATAATGTATATTTTATTTGTCTATCTAATATAACGCGGTGGTTGAGCTGTTCTTGAAAAACATGCAATTATTTTAAAAAAGTCGCACGTTAAAAATACAAAGACCCATCCCATTTAAAAATGTGTAATATAAGTTTATTGCAAACTTAACCAACCGACCAAACATGAGAGAAGTGTATACAATCTTGATGTTTCTTCTCAAAATAAATTATTTCAAAGCCCTTATTTCAGTTCTATAAATTCGGCTGTAAGAGGATACACTTAGAGATTAAAAGAATGCTATATTACGAGAACAATATCCGCTTTTTAGCGGAATAGCAAAGAAATATTGTTCTCGTAATATATCATGGACTTCCGCAAAGTAACGCCTGATTCAATAAAATAATTAAAAGAGTGCATTTCAAAATGGGCCATTGTATTATTAAACGTATTTCGTCTCAAAAAAATCACTTTTACACTTATTTTTTTTATCGTGTACTAATATGGCAGTAAACGCTATTATTAAACTAACATGCATCAATTTATTTATTATAGTCATCGATGTTTTATGGGCATGACCACTATAGGCGTCATTGGCGTTTTTATTAAATGTGCCACTTTCGTTCGTATTGCTGTCATGAAAGCGATAATTCTCAAGACACATTAGGTTCAAATAAAACATGAAATGTAAAATCTGAATATTTAGTATCAAGGGAAATACAAGGAATGTACAGCGTATGTATATAGCGTTTGTAGCAATAATACAGACATAATTACATTTTTTACACAAACTTGTAACATCGACCTTTGTTAAAGTCTAGCAACCCTACCAGATTCAATCTCACGGCAACACTGTCGGTCAAAATGTATGCGTATGACGTCATCATTACCATATCAGCCGAAAGACGTCCACAGATGGACAAAGGTCTCCCCCAAAGAGTGCCACAATGACCGGTTCTGCGCCACCCGCATCCAGCCGATTCCCGGGACCTTTGCCACGTCATCAGTCCACCTTGTGGGTATGACATTTAGTGTTGCCGCGTAATTTAATCTAGTGGGTTTGACTTGCGTTTGACTTGTTACTTATCAACAATTTTTAAGGTCGATATCGCATTTTTAAAACATTCATTCGTTACCATATTCAAACAAAGACACAACTAAAATACAAATATGTCGTTTCACTAAATAGGTACAGCAATTTACATGCAATGTTAATAACTTATGCCCCATTTACACGCGTCCCATTTTCATTACATTGCAGGTTACCGAAGTATAGCAAATTCAATCGATTTACCAAACCCCGCAATGTAGTGAAACTTGTATGGGCGTATGTAAATGGAGCTTCTAAGACAAGTCGATTTCAGCGATACCCTTAAGGCCTTTCAATTTATTCCGGTTGTTCCGATAAATTGCGTCGTTTGTAGTGTGCTTTACATATTGCACGTCCAACGAACGACTCCTTATGTACATGCATACATAATATCATCTGATATAGGCTGATATGCACCACTGTCGAACTATATGTACAATACTACCTTTTAATGCACCTAAAGTCAATTTTACGCGCGAATATTAACCAATCATAACGTAGCAATGCGCGAAACTTCTTTGAATAGAATAGTTTTCCTGTTAGAGACTTGTAGAAATTGTAACTTGTAGCTTCGTAAATCGGGCCACTGATGAGTGATGGTTAGAATAGACAGCATCACATGTTCTCTGCACGCCTCTCTTTCTAACAGATAGTCCCGGATTGTCTATTGCGCAAACGAATATGTACCTGTTTACGTAATTGTGTTTGAGTTTTTATGGTATGTGAAGTGCAGTTGGATCCACACACGCGGATTATTCCCAACCGTTACCACCAATTTGTTACCAGTGGTAAAAGCTGGGATTTTTCCCCATCTTTTACCACTAAAGTACTCGGTAGTAACTACTGGAAAAAACCCAGTAGTTACCATCCATTCCCACTGGTGGTAATAACCCTTAGAATATGTATTAAATACTCACTGTTTGATATCATATTTAGGTAATCTGTTCCTTCTGAACAGTCAAACTGTCACTTTTGATTCAATTACGGCATACGGCATAGCGCACTTTTATATCAAAATCGTTAAAATCATCAACATTCCAATTTTTAATATTAAGGATTTCCGAGCAATGAAAATATGGACAAGGCATGCAAAAAAAGTCATCAAATCTTTTAAGTAGATAATAAATTAAGTAGACGTAACGTATTTTTAAGTAGATTTTTAGGTAACGTAGTTTTTGGGACCGTAAACGAATGTTGCACTGAAAGACAGAAAAGTAATATTTTTTCCACGAATTTGAGCGTCCTAAACCACTCAAAGATCTAATTTCATTGCTCAAAATCAACCTAACCGTTCTGGCATACATCTGCCAGTACCCAATATCATTGTAAAAAGTTCTGGTTAAACTGAGCGCGGTTGGGCGCAAAGTTGTTATTTAAATTCATATTCATCGGCTGTTGGTATTGGAACGACATTGGCATCAATGGAGGTTTAGCAGGACTGTTGGGGCTCGACTTTAGTTGGTTGATAGTAGGCGCGGGGCCCGCTTTAGGGGACCTAGGGGCTAGTAGGTTGTCTACGTCTATGTTGATCGCGCCAGAAGTGTCGGCCCAGGTTGCCCCTAGCTTGGTTGATGGTTTGGGCTGGTTGTTCATGTTGGTTGACATCGGTTGGAGGAAGTCCGCTGGTGTTGGTTGGCTACCTGTTTAAGAGAGTTTGTTAAATAGGCTGTTTTTTGAGTGAAATTCTCAAAATTTATATCTTTTTGATATGTAATGGATTTTTACGTGTTAACAGCATATTTAAAATACACGTTTAAATAAAAAAAATGCACTATAAACCTGTATGGTAAATTATATCAGTAATATTGTCAATTTTAATTTAAGTAATGGAAATTATCGAAAATTATATGGGTTATTAACAAATAATCTATCTATGATTTTGATCAAATAAAAGAGAGAGTTAAGGTCGGCTCATATCAGAAAGCAAAGGAAATGGCAGACGACTTAACGACTATTGCTCCACCGACAATAGTGCTACTCTTAAGTTAAAGAAGAAATTTGATTTACCAGTGCAGCTTTATAATACCTTTTATTTATTAAATAAGGCTCAGTAATCAGTAAGAAATAAAAGCTAATAATAATCCAAAATACACGAGACTCCGCAAATAAATAGAATGCAAATGAGAAAATACACAATCAATTAAAAAATCTTTATTGAATAAAATGTCACGGTGGGTTTACATCTACCAATTAAAATTTTTAAGTAAAATTTTCATAACCAAATAAGAAAAGATTTATAAATTAAATCAAACAGTGTAACAATTTCACTTGTCACTTTAAACCTTTTAGAATGATCCAAATAAAGTACATTTGAGCGTTTTTTAAACGTTTGTACAAATTAAGGTATGTTTTATTGCCTATCCTTTTTATTTGTCAATTTTTTTCATCAATTTCTTATAAAATGTTTTGGGATTCTACATGAAAAGTATCTTAATTGTAATAACGTTCACATAAATTTAGGAAAAAATGGTAACAAAATAGGACAATTTGAAGTAAGTATGCCTTAATTTGTACAATCTTTTAAATAGATGCTCCTTTTAATTTCTAGACATCGACCCTGACATACATTTAAAACTACTGTTTATTTCATAAATAGGACTTATAAAAAGACAATCACATCGTCAAAGTCGCTGGAACACGAGACGAATTAAATCTAGTAAATTTACGTCCAAGTCACAACAAAGGCAGGTATGTGTTACGAAAACCTTTTAGCAGCCAAGGGTCACATAGTTAAGAAACGAAATTGACACGGGCCGCACTGTTAATAATTTGTGACTTTATCAGGCAAAAGGTGTATGTACATACTAAACAGTCAGGGAGGCTCGCGGGATGCTGTAGGTCGACGGGTGCAAGGGTGTGACGATAACGTGGACAATGAGGGGCTCGCGGGCCGCCTGTTGCCGACCGCTGCGTTACATTGAGATATTTATACTACGCTTCAACTCTTCACAGTAATCATGAACCAATCAATTTCACAATCACAAAAGGCTCATTGCAAGCTTTCTATGAACTTAAACTGTCTGTGAGTAGATATATCCACCAAAATTTGCAAACAATTACAGACATACATAGATATACCTCATGTCGTTGTATATGCAAAGTTTTGTCACTATCCAACACGTAGTTTTAAAATGAGAAGCAAACACCGTTTGTATGGGAAGGTGAAATTCGGCCGAGCTTAGGACTCTTAAACAAATCGATGAAACACACAGCTGTAGTCGCAGTTCATATTTGTTTGTAAATCCTACTAATATTATAAATGTGAAAGTTTAGATGTTTGTTACTCATTCAGGCTTGAACAGCTCAACCGATTTTGATGAAATTTTGCTCGAAGATAGTTTATATCCTAGATTAAAATATATAATAGTTTTTATTCCGGGTCCACGCAGACGAAGTCGCGGGCGGAAGCTAGTAGCGGAGACTATCGTTTATGATACCTACCTTTTTGCAATTAGGACATTTTACATAACTCTATTTAAAACTAGCCGCCACCAGTTCACAGAGTACGCGTCAAAATGACAACGTGTTTATTTATATTATTAGTTCGTTAACCCATGCTAAGATATGGATCCGTGCTAAGCAAATGTATTTTAAACATCTATGAAATTTTTGACTAGCCCGGCTTGACATCCGCATACTAGGGGTTGAACGTGAATTGGTGACTTCAGAGTTCAGACATTTACCAGGCCCCTATTTCACCAATTTGACAACGACAATTCTTCGTACATTGATGGTTCCACATGTAACCTAGCGACCACCTTAACTTCTAGAACAAACAATGTATGTCGATTGTCAGGTAACAATTGTCAAGTTGGTGAAGGTAGGGGCCAGGCCTATCCCACTGTCAATTTGGCGCGAAACGACGTTTGCCTATGGCAACCTCCTGTGGAGGTCTACCAAGGGCTTTACAGCTTATCGCACACGATGACGTTTCGTATATAAATTCCGTTTTACGTAGTAACAACATAATTTCATTGATTGCACACCGTTATACGTATTTCAATTTTACATCTTACTACAAAATTCCATTGCAAAATATGAAACAACCTGCAAAAACCTAACCTTTATTCAAGTATTTGTTTACTTAATTCTGACTTCCCGGCTATTGTATTATTTTATTATGATATCATATTATTATTGCCAAATGATCATTGCGATAGCAAACATATGAACTACAAATTCATCATTTTGCATGTTCAGTTATCTGGTACGTTAACAACCCTATCTCACTCTATGATTGTCTATTGCAAAAAAAATACAACTAACGTCACCACTTAGGCATTGGACCTACTGTATCTTTAGGTACTATTCGTTATTATGTGCATATAAACCCATTCGCTACCACTGACTTGAACACAAATTTGTCACAGAATCATACGAAGTCCATAAACGATAGACTTGAGACTTGCGTGGCGTGCAGCTGCCACCTTGCATTTTTTTTACTGCGGCGGCGAAAGGGTTATTGTTGAAGGTCTAGCCAGCCTCTCATGCTCACCACTTTTTCATTTCCTTATCTCATTACTTTTAAAATCACGACAATGTAAGTTCTTTCCATTTCTGGTCTGAAATTTAATTTCTTATGATTTTTTAATTACATTATTATTGTATTATAAAAGATATTCAATCAAAAAATACTAATTATTTAGCGATTCAGGTTTAACACTTTCGCCGCCAGGAACCCGGAAATAGGCATCAGGCGCAATTTGTAGTAGCGGGAAAACCACAGAATTGGTTACGGGCGTAGGCGTTACGAAAATGTTGGCAGTGAACGGACCTTTTATAAAAAAAAATGAATTGCACCAATCATACACGAAGCATATCGCGCTTAATAGAATCAAAGTTTCTATCTTAGTTTGTAATTAATCGAATCAGTTCAAATAATCCAAGTTATCCTACTTCTAATATTTATTCGGTACGGAACCCTAAAGAAGTTAAAAACATGATTTCCACAATAAAAAAACTAAAATCAAATAGCCTACTTCAGTCATTATCTCAAACATCTTGAATACACAACCGCATATTTTTTACAGCATAGCTTCTATTCTACATACATAGATTCACGCCTTTATCCCCAAAAGGGGCAGGCAGAGCACTTGAAACTTATGATCCAGTGCAACTTTAAGCATTTATGTGGGTATAAAATATCGATAAAATGTGATATCCCAATGATAGGTTGCTAGCCCATCGCCCACGACACACCCCAACCCTGTTCCCTTAGTACGACTCTGACGACACCCACGGGAAGAAAGGGGGTGGTGCTATTCTAACCCGACACCACACGGGGATCTATTCTATTCTACACATCTTAATTTTAGACTAATTCTCAAATGACTAAGGACATCGTTATAGATACGTGTATAATGCCACAAAATATGTTTCCCTTACAACTATGGTTAAGTTAGGCGAGTTCAATTCAACTTACAACTATCAGTAGGTGGCAACTTTGCCTGCGGGTTGCTGTAGCAACTAGTTTGTACAGCTTGGTCAACGGTAGAGCGGTGGAGGTAGTTAGTTAGGTCGAGAAAAAACATGTATTCACCAACATCCCTCATTTGGGCACAGGCCTCCTCTCGTTAAAGAGAGGGAATAAAATAAACATAAATTCGTAAGAATACAGTGCATTCATCCTTACTTGTCTTATTTGGTAAACAACATTCTAACCTCAAAATGCATGTTTTTAAGATAGAATAGCAATTTTGTGAGTATTAGATCATGCCGAGACGACTTTTCGGACATCACTTCACGATTTTTTTGTCTAGCATCGCTTTTTTTACGATAAAATAGCTGCTATAGTCTAAAAAGATATATTTTGAGGTTAGGATGTTGTTTACCAAATAAGACAAGTAAGGATGAATGCACTGTAAATATGACGATAATACAGGTGTAGACTCGATACGAGTATATTATTACTCCAAAAGAAACAAGGAAAAAAAATATGCCTAGTGACGAAAGTCCCATTCGATATTTCAAAGAATTACGAAGCTACAACAGTTTTAATATTGCTTGTTAGAGAGAGAAAATGCAAACAGTGTGTGACGTCACAATCCGCGAGGCTGCCGCAGAGCGATAAAATATTGGAACATTATATTTTATTTTTGAAATAGTTGGTACTTCTTTAAGATTATTAATTCGAGCTGAATTAGGAAACCCCGGGTCTTTAATTGGTGATGATCAGATTTATAATAATAACTGCCCATGCTTTTATTATAATTGGTGGATTTGGAAATTGGTGCCGGGCCGCGTCGACGGCGGCGTCGAACACGATGGGGCACGGCACGTTGCCGTCTATTAGTGACGTCACCAACTGCGAACGTCATCGTTCCATATGAAGTTGCGTTTTGCGAAAACATACCCCTTCTTAAAACTTTGTACACAACTTCGTGATTATTTAAACTCTTGCGTTGCTTTTTTCTCAATTTGACTACGTTTTTAATCTCTTTTCGAGAAAATACGAAAAAGTTGAGTATTTTATTTAGTGTCTACACCCCTATTAAATGGTTACATTTATTGAACTAGTGAGCGAAGCGAACGAAGCTTTCCGTTTGAGCTTGGTCTAAAATTATTTCGTATGTCGTCTGGCCGGCTGTTCTCCTCTACGGGTCGCATTACTCAACCGATTTTCGTGAAATTTAGTGAGCAGGTTCAACGATATAGCTCACTTAGCCACTAGTAATACCGGGTGGAAAGGCACGACGATCCCTTCCGCAAAAGGGGGATTGTTTAGACTGAGTACAGTATTTCCTCTAAAGAAACTAGGCTCATATTCATAACCGTTTTGAAGTTATAGGCAGTTAAGTTTTAATGCAAAATACTGCAAGTGACCACCCTCATTAGGGTCAGTAACATTTTAACAATTACACAAGAGTCAGTGACCTTTATCAATACGTATAAACGATAATTAGTACGTATAGTAATAGTAGGGTTGTCACAGAAGAACATTAATTAATTTTATTATTTTTAATAATTGATCGTAAAAAAAAATCTAAACATTACGAATCGATTTTCCATCACTTAAACTAACCCCCCTTTGCGGGAAGGATCGTCGTGCCTTTCCACCCGGTATAATATTCATAGTGGACGCCGGGCTCCTTTTGGATACAACCAGCAAAAGCGCTAGGATTGTATGTAAGACCATCGAGTTAGACCAGAATTAGAATGAATTACCGACAAAAAGTACACTTTTGGTACAAGCTTTTATAAATCACCAACTTTACTTTTCTGTATACCGTCATCAACTACTAATTGAGTCGATTCTAACGAGCCCAAACTCAACGGGATTACGTCGGTTAAGTACTGAATTCCCATGGCCACCTTCTGTCTCTATAATCAGTTCAGCTCGATGGTACCATAATATTGAATTGTCATCCAAACTATACTAAAACCCAAAATTTCAGATCAATCGGATGAAAATACCCGCTTCAAAATTGTTCCAGGTTTCCACTCAAACAGCCATACATTGCAAAGTCAATAAGTTTACGTCACACCTGGCCTTAATTTTACTGCACGCTGCGCGTACGGGAAAACTCGCATTGTGGCAAGGTGGAGACGTGTAAATTTTGTACTAACACGGGCGGTAATTCGTAAAGCCCCAGAGCGCATATTTATGGCCCTCACCTTCCGTTCTTGCCACAAACACCTGCGATCTGGGGCATTCACAAATTCACCGCCCTAGTTACGTAATGTACTATTCTAAAACTGCCATTTGAGTGAGAACTTCGAACAGCTGAATTGCCTTTAAAAATTCACTTGACAACACGTTATCCAGTTTATTTTTCCTACAGGTTGGATTGGAAGGTCAGTTAACAATTTGAAATAAGGTACAATTGAGAAATATAACAACATTATTTTAATTGTCATATCGTGGGATGAGATGTCAGGACCCCGAGCTCCTATAACATACAACCGGAAAAACGCTGGGAGGAATTGTCAAAAGGGCTTGATGCCTCTTGCTCTTATTCCGAGCTTCTTAACTAGAGTAAGACTGAAAGCCAACTTTGCTCGATCAATTATGCGAAATAGATCTTGGCGATACTTTTTGTTTTGTCTCGAAAACCTACCCTGAACGAATTCAACGACGGGCACTACGCGAGTACGATGCTGTCGTCATGTCATTTATCCAGAACACCTCGTGGTTGCAGAGCAGCTTCGAGCAGTGCCTGCACTTGTCCTCTACCGTCTCGGGCCAAGCCGTACACAAGTTCTAATCCTCGTCAAAATCCCCCAGATTATTCTCTAGAAGGGAAAGCACCTGGGCGGCGAATACCGCCGCCTCAGACTTGAGACCACCCATTTTGAACGTCAAATCCACGTTGGTAAGCAAATCTCCTAGCCAGGAGCGAAGTTCAAGCATGGATTTAAGGAATTCGCTTTGGAGTATAGATGTTGGTAAGGCGAGGATCACGCTAGCCAGCATTGCTATTACACATTGTTGGATTTTCGGGTCTGGCGTGTATCTTAGATAGAGGATCATTTGGACGACGTCCCAGCAATAGCTTGGGCATTTCGGGCAGTTTTTCGACGCTAGAACTATGTTGCCGATTACTGACAAGTATTTGAATAGGAGAATGTTGTCTATGTCTTGTTTTTGGTTTTGATGGCTCAGTTTTAACTGCCGGATGCCGAAACCACCTACTAGAGGATAGAAGAAACTGTCGGACACGGCTGCGAATTGGTTCTTTTTCGCCTTCGAGAAAGGATGCGGCCTTTTTGAGTGGAAATATCTGGTCTTTTGTATAAGCCTGCGGCGTATGATTTCTTCCGCTGTGACGTTTTCTTCTTGACTTACCACGTCAGGTTGGACCACTTTGGGTTCGCTTTGCGGTCTGACATCAGCAATCCTGTTAGCTGCCTCCGACAAGACATCTAGCATGAATATTTTCGTAGCTATGGAATATCTGCCTACGTCCGTATGGATCTCATTACAAATATGCTCAGCGCAGATTTTAGGCTGACTACATAGGATAGCAACTGCGGTGTTGAATTTGATGGCTTCAAAATCGTCTACATGGAATTTATCGTCCAAATGTATGAAGAGATCTAGCAATTCTTTGGCCAATTTCTGATCCTCGTTTTTGAGCTGCTTTGTGACTAGTTCTTCGGCTGCTTCTACTGCTGTCTCGAAGATATCTGCTTCCTTTGCCTCAGTAATAAGCTCTATTAGATCTCTAACGTACGCCGGTCTATTCTTATCAGCAATCGCTATATCATTAGACATATCATATGGCTGCAGATCATCATCTGAATCTAAATCCTCTGACAGTTTCTTGCTTTTGTCCAAAGCATCAAGTTTGACAGAGATAATCGTTTTGACTATCTCTTTAGTTTGCTCTGGGCTTTTGACGGCGCATGTCATTATAGTATTATTATGCACGCATCTATTTTCATCTTCAATGACTTTCATGGCTATAAGATCTAGAATCCCTTTCAAGTCTATGCATTTCAGTTTGAAATCTTTAGGTATTTTTCGGTTGGTGTCTATTATGCATTTGTGTGTTAGTTCTTTCAGATGATTGTGTATTTCAACACAAGGCCCACCCATTTCTACGTAATCAAAGCTTAGTTTTTGTGCTGATTTGTCTGTATCGTCGAGTTCTGATAACAGTTTCAATAATATTTCAATAGTAGCCATTCCAATACATCTGAATTCTTGCGACATTACATCCAGATGTTTGGACATGCCTTTATACAGAACCATTTTCAGCTCATTTACACACCAATTTTCTTTGCTTTCAGTGTGGATCACTACGCAATATTTGACTGCGAGAATCAGTAACTGTGAAATGTACATGTGATGTGTTTTATTAGACACATTCGAATGTTTAACATCCGACCATACGTGACTCAATTTTAAAACTAGTTCGGTCAAAACTTTGCTGTCTTTTGTGGTTGACAGATAGTATATCAAGTTTTCTGGTATAGTGGTGTCTTTGTAATCTTTTGGCTGAATGTATAGAGGTATTCTAAATGTTAGAATCTCCTTCCAGTCCTTGTTCTGATCGAAATTGTCTCCAAGCACATGCAAAATGGATTGTTCGGATTTTTTATAGTCTATAGCTGATCTATTTAGTAATGTTAGTGAGATAAAATCTATGGCCTGCCGATTTAAGTGGTATAACATTTTCTGTACGAGTTTCCGCCTGAGAAACATAGTGTCAGTTTCATTGATCGACCAAGCTATGAGCGTGTCCACAAATTTAAATACGGCATCAGAATTCCCACTCATATTGTAATTTATTACCACTTTTGACACCAAAAACGAGAGATACGAAATATCATACTGTATGTTCTGAGCATAACTGGACTCAGTCATAAAATCCATGCTCCTGATTATGTGGAAGATGAGATTATAAGAATAGTTCTCATGCGAGAAGTTTTTAGGTGTATTCTTCTCTAGCTTATTGGCGACTCTTTCAGGCAATGTTACCAGCAGTTGTACAAAGCTTTCCCATTCATTCCGGAGTGTATATTGCTCTGTTACGTCATCAAGTTTGACACTACTGCAATCTACAATAGCTGTAAACACTGCATCACATTTGACATACTCTGTCAAAATTGAAGCTAAACCCTTTAGAGCAACATCATCCGTTTCATTCTTCAGAAACCCGCATAACACTGCTAACGTTTCTTGACTAACCTCAAAGCTTTCTTCAACGGTGAACAGGGATTGCGCTTCATTCTTGAAATACGGCCAGGATGGTATCAGAACGCGTACTACACTGCTCAAACACTGCACAAACATTTCCAGAACCTCACTATTGATGATTTTTTCGTCGATTCTGCTCAACTTTTGCACAGTAATTGGTCCAGGTAGGGTCTTCAGAACTTCACTGACGATGGAGGCAAGTTTTTTCGCTTGGCTGTCGCTGGTGACTCTCTCTAAGCCGTGTAAGGCGTCAACGAGGGTTTTCAACTCTCTGCGGAGCTCGCGAGATTTCTCATTTTCTGCAAATGAAAAACACCTGAATGTGCCCAAAACTGTATTTACACTAGCAACACATATGTCACGTTTCATGCAGACGGGAGTCAAGTGTATTTTGAATGTAAAAATATATAAATAACACGTTAGGACAGTCGTAAGCATTAAGCAGTTTCCGAAAGTGCGAATTTTGAATAAATTTAACAGCCGTTTATTAATCCAATGTAGTTGAGTTATCGCAACAATATTTCTTTACATTGTGAATAATGAGTAAAAATATATTGTTTGATCTTATATCATTTGCGCCAGAAAAACATTTATGTAACTTATAATAATATATTACCGAGAGGCCTTCCAGAAGTAATTTCAACAGTGTTAAGGGTAAGTTGGTACTGAACAGTAAGCATTAACATTATTATATATCTTTTAAATCGTATGGTTCTGAAATACCTCTCTACATAGTATTGAAAGTTCATTCATTCCTAGCATTTTTAGAAGCTATACATTACGTAAGAGAAATTCTCATGGGAAGAGGGCTTCCCGTAATCTTAATTTTCGGGAACAGGAGGAACATTTTTTACGTTAGGGGGAAACGTAAAATTTTGTACTCACAACGGGCGGTAAAAATGAAATCCACCTTTCGCATATTTAACATCTTTACTTTCGGCTAAGGCATCAAATGCTTCGATCTCAGACCTCTTGTTTTACCGCCCTAGATGAACGATGTACAGTTTCATGTCTACACGGCCCTTGTTGGAACTAATGAACCATCAAACCAACTCACCAGGCTGTAATGGCTGTGTTGGCTGCAGAGTGGCCCCAGAGAGCTGAGTGGACAGGGAGTCCAGGTCGGTGAAGCCTCCCATTGGAGCCATGGGTGGAGGCGCCAGGTCGCTCAGTAGGTCTAGGTTGGAGGTCGGTGCTGCTACTGGGACTGGAGCTGGGGCTGGAGCTAAAAAGAGACAGAAAATCATTATTTAAGTTCATCCATCATCATCATATCAGTTAAAAGACGTCCACTGCTGGACATGCTACCCCCAAAGTGCCAAAGTGACCGGTCCTGCGCCACCTGCATCCAGCGGAAAAAATGGGCCTACCCACACTGCGCCTTCCGGTACGTGGTCGCAACTCGAGAACCTTTCCGCGCGAACGGCCATCAGTTCTACGTGCTATGTGCCCCTGCCACTAAGTTTAGCGATTGGAGAGCTATATCGGTTACCTTGGTTCTGCTGCGGATAGGCTCATTTCTGATGCGATCGCGCAGAGAAACGCCCAGCATAGCCCTCTCCATTGCCCTTTGGGTGACTTTGAGCCTTCTTATGAGGCCCATAGTAAGCGACCACGTTTCCGTTTTAATGCGAGAACTATGTTTTTACGGAGAGATGAGCGCGCTGAGGGCTCAAAGGTAGAACGTAACATGCGAAGTCGTAATAAACGGAATATACTGCAGTTAGTTACCTTGATTGTTGTTGACGGGAGCAGGAGCCGGGGCCGGGGCTCCGGTGAAGGCGCTGCTGAAGTCGGCGAAGCCCTCGTTGGCGACAGGCTCGGGGGCGCCGAAGGCGTTCGAAAACTCGCCGAATTCGGTGCTCGCGGCGGCTAATTTTGGATACTCGGCTCTGGAATGGGATAATTAATATGATAATCTATATTAGGGATGCCGCCTTGCCGGATGCGACTTTTTAAACATCCGAGGATGCGGATATTTGAGGCAAAACACCCAAAAACATAAACACGAAACTTCTTTAGGGTAAATAAATAAAACAAAACTCCAAAAAATCAAACTTTAATTTTCATGGCTGAACGCCGTGATCCTGTGCCACAAAAGACCATCTTGCAGGCCTAGGCCTCCAATTTTGTATAAAATGCCTTGCAGGGCTCATAGCTGATCTTGTTTTGATATACCACCTTATGTTATGTACCTATGAAAGCAGTAAATTACTGATTACTGAAATGCCATTACGGATCTCGCGTCTCGCTGCGCCCGAAACGTGACACTTCGAAGCCCATTATGAACAACACAGCGTCAATATTTCATTGCATGTTTGAGAAAAAGCTTGTAAAAAGGGGTTTTCTGGTCCTTGAGTAGTATCGTAGTACTCTATGTATCTAAAGTATGCTTTATATGTGTATGTTTATTAATAATGTAATCGTGTATGTTTACTAGCTTACGGCCCACCTGATGGTAAGTGGTTACCGCAGCCTATGGACATTTGCAACCTTAGGTGTGTTAAATGCGCGTTGCCGACCCTTTATGATGTATATTTATACACTCCTTTGTATGTTGTAAGTTAGTGTTAGTGTACTTCCAATTTTGCCACCGACCTATTTATATATATTTTTTCAAATTTCTCTGCAACCTAAAGGTTGTCTTGAAGACAACTAGTCTGTTGTTAACCTCTATTTTTAACCCCCAACGCCAAAAAGGGGTGTTATTATAAGTTTAACTTGTCTGTCTGTGTATCTGCCTGTGGTAGCGTAGCTCCCTAACGGATGGACCGATTCGAATGCGGTTTTTTGTGCCATAGATAATTTTATCCCGAGTGTTCTTAGCCATGTTTCATGAAAATCTGTTCATCCGTTTTTGAGATATTGGACTTTGAAATGTAAAAAGTCGGGGGTTTTTCAACTTTTCCAAGTTGTAGTTATTGAGTTGTTATGTCTGTTTGATTAATGTTTGGAGGTGTGCAATAAGGAGTATTAGTATAGTATAGTATTGTAGTAGGAGGCTACCTGGGGTCGAAGTCGTCCTCGAGTAGTCCCCCGAGGGCGGGCGCGACACAAGTCTTGAACAAGTCGTCGAGTAGCTCGTGCGACTGGTTAGTCGCGGCGACTGCCGGAGTCGGGGCCGACTTGCCGTAGCGAGCGGCTGCGCCTGTAAGAGAAACAATATACACGGTGACATTTTAATTAGTGTCCAAATTCAAGTATAACATTCTTCAGTATATCTGTATATATATATACAGGCTGTACGTACCAAAAATGGGGTGTGAACCGATCAAGGGCATAAGAAAATAACTATGATACCCGTTTTAACTTTTCTTAATGTTTGTGCCACGACAAATAACGGGCTTTTTATACTCGTCGCCCTTAATGTTTGAGTTAAGACTCCGTGCACCAAAACTAAAATCACATACCTACTTTTTACTATGGAGGTCCCAACTCAACATTTTACCACTGTGTAGACAACTAAAATAAATTCGACCAATAACGTGGCGCCTTTACTGAACTAAAATGTATTCGACCAATATGACGCCGTCATCAAAAAGTCAATATTAAACGACATATCAACGCACAAAAAAAGAAAAAGCCGTTGGCTGCACTTCGTTTCAACAGGGCTTAGATTTTCAACAGATACCAAGTTTGTTTAATTAGTTCAGTTGATTAGAAAAAGTATTGTATACTAGTTATATAATTAGCTTTTTAGCAAGCTTCCAAGGCCTAAACGTGGTACTCAACTGAAAAAGCATACATTATATAACGATTGCATAAAATACTATTGTATGCTGCTGCATACAAAGCCCAGCATTGTTGTCGAGCAAAATCGAGCCGGCAAGGTTCACGTCCTGATATTTTACCAATAAAGTCAACTTTGCCGGTCATTTTTGAGAAAAAGTTATTTACTGGTTGGTTACAATGGCTTTTATAGAAAGAAAAGTGCTTGAATCAATGTTCGTGCTAGTATTACTAAGCTTGTCCTTAGCGACTGAAGGTGAATGAACATACCTAAGTCGATCTTCTTGCTCGGAGTACTGGTCTTAGTCTTGGCGGGGCTCTTGAGGCTGATGTTGAGGGTGTTGGAGCTGCTAAGGGCGGTGCTGATGACTTCGTCTCGTTCGCGCTCGCTTGAGCCCAGGACGGAGCGAGGCGAGTGAGGCGGTGGACTGCCAGCGCCGTCGTCACGGTATATGTTCTCTCTGGACACGAAATACGATGTTCATTATTAATGGCGCGCGAGCTGTCTCGCGGCGCGATAGACTACCCGTCTCTTTCTAAGTGTTCTTAGTGGAAAGAGACAGCGCGCCGTCTTGTGCTAGCCGTGCAGGAACCCAGGACAGTTTAATCCTGCATTTGGAACAAACTTTCGAACCGCATGAGGCGGCGGCTGGCACCGGATCCAAAAATAACTAATTACAGGCTGAAAAACCCACTGAAACTTGAACGGTGAATAAAAATTCAGACTATGTGCCGGCAAGGCACATTCTATTGTAGCGATAACATATTCTTAAATAGCAGTAATAAATCAGTATTATTTTTATTTTAATAATGTATAAATAGTTTTACAAATTCAAATTCACAATTAAATAATAACAATAAAAATACTAATTACAGCACAGCCGAAGCTTAGTCACACAGGCCCGGGCGAGTTGGTCCGGGCGCGAAGGTGCCCACCACCACCACACTCGCAGCGTCACCACGTTGGATGGCGACGGATAACCTTTGCGCCAGGAAGCAAGCCGCGCGACCATCGGACCCTCTTTCCTTTATCCTGCTTCCCACTTCCATAATGAAGGACATCGCCTCTGATTCCCAATCTTAAATACGTACATACTCCTAGCGTTATTCCCACCAATGTGTTGGACGCACTGTACTAATGTGTTGGACGCACTCTACCAATGCGTAGGACGCACTCTATCTATGTGTTGGACACACTCTACCAATATGTTGGATGCACTTTAACAATGTTTTGGTCGCTCTCTACAAATGCGTAGGACGCACTCTACCGCTGTGTTGGACTTACTCTACCAACGTGTTGTACGCACTCTACCAATGTGTTGGACGCACTCTACCAATGTGTTGGTCGCTCTCTACCAATGTGTTGGATGCACTCTACCAATGCGCAGGACGCATTCTACCAAGTGTTGGAAGCACTCTACCTATGTGTTGGACGTACTCTACCAATATGTTGGACGCACTCTACCAATGTGTATGTGAATGTGTAAGTGGCGCTTACTTGGCGGGTTTCCGTGCGCTGACATGGCTGGGCCCGTGGGTGTAGTCTCCGTCAGAATCGTCCGCTCGATCGTAGTCGTCCTCCTCATGCCTTTCTTTCGGTTCATCTAAAACAAAACAATAGTAGTTTATGCGACTGATCCATAATGAGAGGCCTTAAAATACTTGTGTGGTCTTCACACGAGTGTTTAAGGCCTAATTATGTACAGTTGCATACACTACTTTATCTACACACATATCATAAGTAGTCGTAAGTAACAGCAAAAAACCAACAAAAAAATGACAACAGCAATGGCAGCAATTCATCATGACAAATGGTTTTTTTTAATCATAGACAAGCGAATGAAGTCCCTATACTCATATCACTCGAGATTAAATGTCGTGCGGTTTGTATTAAAAAACGTACTCAATTAACGTTTCGTATCGGTAACTGTTTCAATATCTATGGATACTAGAATAGAGACCCAATTGAGTTTTGACAGCTGTTCCAAATTTAAACTCTTAGGCGACGACCGGTTAGCCTACAGTGTTCGAGATTTGGAACTGGTCTTTTGACACATCGCGACACCCATATAACGTAAATTGGCACTGCTCATCGAAATAATAAAAAAAGTTTCAATCGCTTCCGAGTTACAAAACAAAGTTCAATCTCCATGCACGCTCTTTTTAGCACTTATAAAATTATTGACATATTTTTTTACGGCTTATTTGTATAGAAATGAGCATTGAAAACTCGGTATGCAAACCATTAAGTCCTACGACTTTTTATTTTTAAATTTAGTGATATACTGCTTTAATCGTTTGGAGTCTGTCAATTTAGAAATAAATCGATATGAATCAAATAATTGTGAAAAGGAAAATAACAATGTATTATTTAATTACTGTTACGATAATATGAAATAAAATCACATCGATCGAAACCGACATATTTGATTGTGCAAAATGTTGCCTTTGAAAATATGGCATTGATTTCTGCACGGCGCGCGAGCTCTCTCAATTTTTCTCGCACTATCAGTCTCTCCCTTTACTTACAGGACACTTGTGTTAGCAGACGACAGTGTATAGGCTCTCTATTTGATTTCCTAAAAATAATTATTACACAGTAATCAATCGATTCCTTTTATTAGCCATTATCAATCGTAATCGGATATTATGACAATCGATTTACTCTAGCCACATCACTCTTTACATCATATTGGAACTGTCCAAAGACCAGTCCCAAATCTCGTACACTGTAGTGGGTAGTGACGCTGCCTACGAAGCTGAAGGTCCTGGGTTCGAATCCCGGTAAGGGCAAATATTTGTGTGATGAGCATGAATATTTGTTTCTGAGTTATGGATGTTTTCTACGTATTTAAGTATTTCTATCTATTATATATATCGTCGTCTAGTACCCATAACACAAGCCTTATTGAGGTTACTATGGGACTAGCTCGATTTGTGTAAGATTGTCCCCTTATATTTATTTATTTAGTTAAGTTGTCGGGAGGCCGCTGGTCTTGATTCAATACGCCGATGAGGAGGTATTATATTTATTTCAATTAATTAATTACAATTATTTTTATTGAACGCGAATTATAATGTGCGACGATCTACACACCAAGCGATACGGAGCTCAGGTGTAATATCGGAGTACTACTACTATCTTGAGTGCTAGTGGTGAACTGCCTTCCTCCTGGCGGGGTTGCGCCTTATATCCATCCTGATAGCGTGGGGACGCGTCGGGGGCGCGTGCTTGTGGGTCACGTAAGCCATCGGTGTTTCTGGAACTCGTCTGTCGCTGAGGTCATTTCTAGATAAGGGATGACGCCAGGATTTTTGGGAAACATCCATTAACAGTTGCCAAAAAGTGTTTTGTTTAGATTCTTTGAGCTTGATGTTATCTTGATGACTTTAAAACTTGGGAATGCGGATCGGTCGCTTATCTATGATGAGTGTGTCTGGATTCTTTAGGTTGGCGCTGTTATGACGTGGCGCCCGCAGTTGGGGTGGCATTCCTTAACTCCTCCCCCCTTAAGAGAGAACTAAGGGTATAACTTGTTATGCCCGTGTTCTCATTTCTGTTAGAGCGTTGGGTGCACTTATGATAGATGGCGCACCCAAAGAGGCACAGAAATATGCATATCGAGATGATGGTCCAAATGCTAGGTATCCATAAATGGTGCTGGATGTTAGATTTCATTGTTGTTTCGAGTGGTTTCAGGTAAGGGTGTACGTCTTCTTCTGTAGTTCGTTTCCCTTCTGTCTTCTGTTCCAAGTTCATTTTGATTTGTTGGACTTCTTCCTTGAACATCTCGCTGCTTTTGGTGATGACTTTAGTATATGAGTTGGCCATTTGTAGTTCACAACTGGGGTCTAAGTGTAGTTTATACGGTCCTTGGATAACTTCGTAAAATGTCTCGTCGCATGTGATTGTAACACGTTGAGGTTGTTTTGAATACAGCAGGAAGTTTCCATCATCTATTGTAGTTATTGCTTCTTCTTCTTCAAGTTTTGTCGTAAAACAGGTGTGATTGCTTTTCTTAAGTAGTGTTTGGTGAATGCAGTCGGGTGTTATCTTGGAGTCTTTCCACCAGATGTGTTTGCATATCATTATTTTCTCTCTAGGTTTGCATAGGTTTGCACTCGGGTAGGCATACCATGAGTTTTTAATTAGGATTGTGGGGTGTTGGTTTTCGAGAATGAGTCCATCGGGATTTGGGAATGGGATTAAATTGTATGCGTTACCACCTTTGACTTTTACTTCTGCAATTTTTGCTACAAAGTGAATGACATTTCTTACATTGTAAACTATTATGTGATCTATCTCTACGTTATCTGTCTCCTCAAAAATATCTCTACAAGCTATACCTGGTTTTGCTAAAGTTATACCTAAATCTAGGATATTAATGATATCTTCTATAAGTATGAAGTTAGTTAATATGTCTATACTTTCCTTATTATAAGAGTTCATACTATAAAGGATTTCAATATCTTTCTTTATGCTATTTAATCTAATTTCTATTTTTCCTATCGTTTCGTTTAAGTTCCACATCAGTATTCCTTGATTGCGGTGAAGGGTTTCAAGGTTATTATTAATTTCCTTCAAATCATTTGCATCGGGGTTTCCCGTTATAAATTTAACTACTGATCCAAGGGGATCAATGAGGCCTCGCTTGAATCGTGTATTTTGACCAAGATTCGGGTTCATTAAGCTACTTAATCTGCCGGTTAAATGTAAATAGAGATTATTCATATAACTGTCATCAGTTTTGGTTCTAGACGACATAATTTTGTTAAGAGAATCTAAAATTTCCGTTAGGTTACAACGTTTTGTTACATATTTATATCCTTCAATCTCTGCTATTGGGCCTATCTTTTCAAAATATATTCCGTTCGGATTTTCCAGCTTCTTTAGGTGGTAGGTTTGACTATCCTTGACCTGGAGGTACCTGTAACAGCAACAGGCCTCAATTTATTTGCTGCACGTCTTTTTCCTCTATTGTCTAAGTATATTTTGGGGGCTTTTACATCGCGAATATACGTTTTACGGCGCGTACAAAATACGTTTGCTTGTTTTTTTGTAGTTGGGAGTTTTTCTTGAGTTTCTAGTATTGGCGGTGGTAATTCGGTGTTTTTATTATACTCATCTGAACGTTTTATTTGTGCTTCTCGTTTAGTTTTATATATATGTTCGTAAACGATTTGTAAGTGTTCTCTATGTTTCTGTAGTAAAGAGTTGAGTAGCTGGGAGTCATGCAGAAAGTTGAAAAGAGGTTCTGTTTCTATATGTCCGAATAGTATTTCATGTGGTGTTAATTTGGTATCTGATTGGATCGAACTATTGTAAGCTATTATGGCAAGTTTCATTTTATCTTCGTGCGGTAGTTTATTTTTATATTGTTCACTCAGTAGCCTACAATGTTCTCTCAAGGTTGAATGAAAGCGTTCTACAATTCCGTGAGATGCTGGGTTGTACGGTGTGGTAAAATTGATTTTGATATGGTATAAGTTAACTAGTTCCTTTAATAACGCGAATTCTTTTCCTGCATCAGTTGTGATTTCTGCTGGGACACCATATTGTGCAAAATATGACAAAATTTTCGACATAACTGTTGAACTATTTTTGTCTTTTAATCTTTTAATTACTGCAAATCGGGAGAATCCGTCTACTATGGATAAGTAAAGTTTGCCTTCGATATCTACAACGTCACAAAAAATATGATTAAGTGGCTTTAAAGCTATGGGTGGCAATAACATCGGTGGGCGCGATGGATGTCTTTCGTATTTGCCTGCTTTACAAATTGTGCAATTATTTATGTACTCACGAATATCAGTCATTATGTTTTTCCACCAATATTTTCTACTAATGTGCATTACCGTTTCAGTTATACCCCTATGATTCGTTTTGCCTTCATGATAGTTTTTTATGATTGTTATTTTCTTTTCGCGGTCTGTTACAGTCTCCACGATTTCTTTACAACGTGTAATGCTTATTTTCGTATTATGTTCTTTAGTTAAGATTTTGACCATCTCTTCGTACAATTCTTCTACGTAAAAGAATCCGTAGTAACAAATACCGGGTTTCATGTATTCGCGCACGAATTTGCGAAGTGCTTCTGTTGGCCTTTTTGATGTATACAAGCTAACTTCCATAATCTCGTTTCCATCTTCTTGTCTTATCTCTACGCTATCTAACTTATTATGTAACTTAAAATAAATTTGATGCTTTTTCTTGTTGATAACATCCTCTACTATTGGAATGCCCGGGTGAATATTATCGTCTTGAGAGTGCTGAGTTTGCGTTTCCTCTCGACTGTTATTGGTACTATGTTCACCTGTCGTGCTACCATCTTGTGCTAAAATTGATACGTTATCATTAAAATTAATTTTTACACGCGATAAGGCATCAGCATTTGCATTAATAGAACCTTGCTTATATTTAATTTCAAAGTCGTATTCAGCTAGCCTTAATCTCCATCTAGTTAGTCTAGAATTAGGATCTTTTAATGTCATTAACCAAGTTAGAGGTTTATGATCAGTATATATAGAAAACTTACGGCCATATAAATAAGGTCTAAAGTATTTACAAGCCCAAACTATTGCAAGGAGTTCTTTTTCCGTTGTAGAGTACTTGGTTTCTGTGTCAGATAAAGTTCGAGATGCATATGCGATTGGTTTCTCGACGTTATCTTCTTTTTGTGATAGAACCGCACCTAGGGCAAAGTCGCTAGCATCTGTCGTTAAGATAAACGGCTGTTCGAAGTCGGGGTATTTCAAGATCGGTTCATTCGTTAATATTTCTTTCAGTTTTTGAACGGCATTCAAGTATTCTTTGTCGATGACTATTTTGGCTCTTTTTTTCAGACACTTTGTTAATGGTTTAGTAATTTTCGCATAATTATCAATGAAACGCCTGTAATATCCCGTGAGACCTAAAAACGAACGAATTTCCTTCTCCGTTTTTGGTACCGGATAGTTTATTATGTCTTGTACTTTACGTTGGTTGGGTGTTAGTCCGTTAGGTGTCAATTCATGACCTAAGTATTCTACGTGCTTTTTTAGGAATTCGGATTTATCGGGTTGAATTTTTAAGTTATGCTGTCGCAATCGTTCAAGCACTTTCTTCAGTTTTTGTATGTGTTCTTCTAATGAAGTTGAATAAATGACAATATCGTCTAGATATACGAGACATGTATTATATAAGAGGTCACGTAATATTAAGTCCATTAGTCGTTGGAATGTAGCCGGGGCGTTTTTCAATCCAAACGGCATGCGTAAAAATTCCCAATGACCATGGTTAGTTGAAAAGGCAGTTTTTTCAATGTCGTCTTCGTGCATTTCTATCTGATGGTACCCACTCGCGAGGTCTAGCGTAGTGAAGTATTGAGCTCTACCTAACTTGTCTAATATCTCCTCAATATTTGGTAATGGGTATTTATCTTCAATTGTTTTTGCATTTAATTGTCTATAGTCTACAACCATACGATATTTTACTTTACCGGATGCGTCAGGTTTTTTTGGGACTATATGTACAGGACAGCTCCAAGGTGAATTAGATTCGCGGATAATGCCGTTTTCGAGCAATTCGTTAACCTGCTTATCTATTTCCTCTTGTTGCTTTGGGGGTTTTCTATAGTTTCTAACGTAAAGTGGCGTATCGTCCGCTAAACGCAGTTTGTGTTTCACTGTGTGAGTGAAAGTAAGTGGTTCTTGTCCGGTATGAAAAACATCTTTAAATTCATGAACAAGTTTGGTTATTTTTGTTTTTTCTTCCTTGTTCATGTGATCTGTACGAATTGTCAATTTACTATCTTCGATTTTATTTAATTTTACCATTTCAATAACATCTGATACCGGTTTTATCTCGTTCGGTATCGGCTTCAAAAATCTATCAAAGTTATTTTTGAATTGTTGTTGTGTTGTACTCAGGTTAGTTACACCTAATTTATATTTGCCTTCTCTAACAGCTATTAATGCACAATTGACGTGGACGCTACTTGTACCAATTTCAGGCACGAAGTAATGACCGTCAGGTTTATTTGAAACACACGTTATCAGATTGTCCGAGAGAGGGTCGATTTTCAAGATCCTTTCAGGGTAATCTATGCTTATTGGAATTATTTTGTTCGGCAATATTAGTTCACTCTTATTCAAATTTATTAATGCCTTTAGTTTCTTAATTAAATCTGTGCCTATCATCCCCGCGTATTTAGGGTCGAAGTCATATAGCAAAAACTCATGCTTTCCTGCCTCGCCCAGCGGTTTCAGGTCCAAATTAATGGCTCCGCAGTGATTGCTCTGACTGTGGGCCGTTTTTATAGTGAATTCTTTTTGAATGATTTCCTTATAATTCCCATTATGTTTAACAATTAACGGGCTAATTAGACTTTTGGTACTACCTGTGTCCAATAAGAATCGTCCTCCCCATTCGTCTATCGTTATATAGGGTAGATGGTCCCTATCTAAATAATTTAATTTTACGTGAATTCGTTTTGCGGCCCTAGTTCTCGAAAAAACTCTTCATCGTTACATATTTTTTTCTCATAACTGTTTTCGCAGTTTTGTTCATGATCATAACCATAGTTTTGGTCACTCTCTATTTCAGTGTTATATACTTCTACCGATCGCGGCTTTTGTGGGCGATTATGTACAGGTCGCCTATTACTCACAGTTCTCATAGAAACATCAGAGTCTAAATGGTCGACTCGTTGAGGTTGGGGTTTCGGTGGGTACATCTGTCGCCATTGTTCCGGTGTTGGACGCGGTTGACTTGCCCAATGCGTTTGTTGCTGATTATTGAAGTTATTAAATTGGGGTCTCAGAGTGAACTGTGGCGTTTGTTGAATTTGGTGGTTTGGAAATCGGTTAAAACTAGATCTACTTATAGGGTTTTGATTATAATTTTTGTTAAAATTAGGTTTTGCATTAAATTTCAAAGATTTTTCTTGTTTTCTCGCAAAATAATCAGGGTGTACTTCTAATTCATTTTTCAATTGATTATACGCGGAATCGAACGAATTATGTTGTCCAGAACGAATTAATCTATCGGTAGCAATGTCTAAATGTTTGCAAAGTTGGTCAATGCACACGTTTTCAAGAATAGCCGTAGCTTGTGGTGATTCGGCTTTGTTTTTAGCTGCATAGAGTAATTCTTTGATTTTATCTGCGAATACCAAAGCGTTTTCATTGGGGAAACGCTTGATGCGCGTGATTTCAGAAATTATTTGTTCTAAGCTTCTATTATCGCCAAATTTTGTTCTTAATGAATTGATTATTTCTTCTACTGTGGTATTTGGCATGTGCGCGATGGCTTTAATGGCTTCACCGCGCAATTTACTTTTTAATATTATAGGGAAGAGGGCCCTAGCATCGGGGTCCGCTGCCCTAGCTAGAACAGTCACTTGATTTAAAAAGAAATCTAATGTATCCCTATCTCCTTCATAAGGGGGCAAATATTTTTCAATGGTTGCATGATTTAGTGCCATTTTTTTTTTTAAAAAAAAGCCTTTACGTTTCAAAAGAGAGACACAACACAAAAAAAAAAATTAAAAAAATGGTGGTAATGCGTACAAAAATGTTATAAGGAAATTAGGTATATGGGAAACTCACAGGGTAGCCGCCAGTGCGATGATCGTTGTTATCTTCATTTAGGCAGTGGGAGAATCTCTTCGGGGTTGAAACCCTCCAGCTCACGCCGACGATGAGTAGCCGCGGTTGCCGGGAGACTCGCCGTTCGCTGTCACCAGTTAAGTTGTCGGGAGGCCGCTGGTCTTGATTCAATACGCCGATGAGGAGGTATTATATTTATTTCAATTAATTAATTACAATTATTTTTATTGAACGCGAATTATAATGTGCGACGATCTACACACCAAGCGATACGGAGCTCAGGTGTAATATCGGAGTACTACTACTATCTTGAGTGCTAGTGGTGAACTGCCTTCCTCCTGGCGGGGTTGCGCCTTATATCCATCCTGATAGCGTGGGGACGCGTCGGGGGCGCGTGCTTGTGGGTCACGTAAGCCATCGGTGTTTCTGGAACTCGTCTGTCGCTGAGGTCATTTCTAGATAAGGGATGACGCCAGGATTTTTGGGAAACATCCATTAACAGTTGCCAAAAAGTGTTTTGTTTAGATTCTTTGAGCTTGATGTTATCTTGATGACTTTAAAACTTGGGAATGCGGATCGGTCGCTTATCTATGATGAGTGTGTCTGGATTCTTTAGGTTGGCGCTGTTATGACGTGGCGCCCGCAGTTGGGGTGGCATTCCTTAACTATTTAAAAAAACTCATAACGTACCAAAAATCTGTACTGTAATAACATTACAGTACAGATTTTACCTACTACCCACAGACAAGAAAGTTCTCATAGTAAAATTGGTTGTAGTAATGCTGGTCATTTCCTACGGTTTCTGAATGCATTTTAGAGCAATAATGATATGTGCGTAACTAGGGCGTTGAATTCGTTAGTGCCCCAGATCGCAGGTGTTTGTGGCCCGAGCCGAAGGTGAGGGCCATAAATATGCGCTCTGTGGCTTTACGAATTACCGCTCGTGTTAAGTACAAAATTTTACGTCTCCACCTTGCCACAATGCGAGTTTTCCCGTACGCGCAGCGTGCAGTAAAACTCGCATTATAGCCAGGTGTGAAGTATACATTCTTTATTGCTCACCAGACATAGCAAATAATAGAAAAACTGAGAAAGAAACTGCATCGGGCGGGAAGTTTTTTTAGGGTTCCGTAGTCAACAAGGAACTCTTATATTATTATTATTTATTTATTTATTTCAGTAAAGCACTTTACAATGACTTAAAACTAAATACAACGTCCCACAAAACTGTTTGCACAGTTTGACTGTGGGATCCATAGTTTCGCCATGGCCATCTGGCCGTCCGTCCGTCCGTCCGTTTTCGGCTTAGCTCAGTAACCATTATACTACAAGAAAACTGTAATTCGGCATGTGTATACAATAATCACATCGACAAAACAAAAGTATAAAAATTTGAAAGATTTTTTTTAGGGTATCTCCCCTATCCCTAAAGTGACCATGTAATTTTTGTCTCTTTAAACCGCGTGGGGTATCGTTGGATAGCTTGTTCAACAAAAATACTATGGGTTTCTTAAAACGATTTTTCAAAATAGCGATTCATTTAGATATTGGGCTTAAAAGCGCAAATTTTTGTTCGAGTCAAGCGCGTGCACTAGACTGCGCGTGGCCCGACACGCACTTGGCCGGTTTAGTACTAACTCACCCCAATTGCTGCCGCCACCGCCGCTGCGGTCGCTGTACTCGCCCCAGCCGCCCGCGCCCCCGCCCCCGCCCCCGCCCCCGCCCCCGCGCGCGCCCAGGGCTCCGGCCTCCGAAGACATACCTGCAAATATATCATTATTAGCAGAAGCCCAACACTCCGCTCCATCCGCGTGGAACTCGTTTATATCGCAGCTCCATACTAACTTTTACCCCCCCCCCCCCATTTCTGCCATTGGGTGTCGTAAAAGTCGACTAAGGGAGCAGGGTTGAAGTTAGTTGTGGGCGATGGGCTCCCAACCAAGACAAAACTGCATCACATTTTTTTTCGATCTGTTATACCCACATTTATGCTAAAAGTGGCTCTGGAACATAAGTTTCACGTGCTCTGCCTACCCTTTTTGGGAATAAAGGCGTGAATTTCCAAACCCTCGTTCGATATACATACTTCCGCGAAAAATACATCTTCGCCAATTCCAGAGAAAGAGACGACATTTTTGACATTTAACAAATTATTATTATCCTTTGACATTATGTTATTAATAATTAGTGCATACTCCTTGATTATATTTTTATGCCAAATAGCAAAACATAGTGAAACATACATTGTATAAAATCTATATTTATCATGTTTACAAATAAATAAATTTTAATTTTGATACAGACACAAGAGCTCAGCTCTTTTTTGGGATAAAAAACTAAGGATAAATGAGATGGTTCATGCCTATATATACCCTACGTGTACAAGTTACATATGAGTACACTTACCGATATATTTATCCTTGTTCTTCTTAGCCTTTTTTCTCTCCTCTCTCAGCTTATCATCATCTTGGATGAAGTCGATCAGTTCACGAACCTTGTGACGAACATTGATACCCTGCAAATATTTACAACCTATTGTATCTTATTCATAGTTGACATGATGACCTGGTAAAGGTCGCGGGAGTCCGCTGGACGCGGGCGCAGGACCGGCCATTGTAGCACTCTTTGGGGGAGGCCTATGTCCAGCAGTGGACGTCTTTCAGCTGATATGATGGTGACGATTCGACAGATAATTTTAGCTTTACATGTTACTTATGACCACAAAAATAACAAGACTGGAGTATGTGCGCGTGAAGGCCGGATTCAACCCGAGGGTCGGAAGGTTGGTAACGTGAATTTGAATTCCTATTTGGTGAGTTCCAACAGCTAGCATCTACTGAAGTTAGAAAGAATTTTGGCCGAAGAGAGACAGGTTCCGGCGTTTTCAGGGTCGGTTACCGTACACCACGAACGAAGTTGCTTAACATCGCAGTAATAGTGCTTTTTTATTTTTAACCACGACTCAAAGAGAGAGGTGTTATAAGTTGAACGTGTCTGTGTATCTGTCCGTGGTTCCGTAGCTCCCAAACGGATGGACCGATTTGAATGCGTTTTTTTGTGTCATAGATAATTTTCTCCCGAGTGTTCTTAGCCATGTTTCATGAAAATCTGTTCAGCCGTTTTTGAGATATTGGACTTTGAAATGAAAATGTCGGGGGTTTTTCAACTTTTCCAAATCGTAGTTATTGTATGTTAGTCTGTAAAGCATATGTAAATATGGGCATTTGAATTATTTAAAGTAACTGTCTGTCCTGTCTGTCTGTTACCATTCACGCTAAACCGATTTAGATGAAATTTGGGATGGAGATAGTTTCAAGCCCGAGGAAGGACATTATGGTAGTTTTTATCCCATAAATCATACCCTAAGGGAGTGAAGTGGGGGACGAAAGTTTGCATACAGAGCTACGATATGAAAGAGTTCTGTGAGGACGAAATCGCAGGCAAAAGCTAAGTACATAAAACATATACAAACTAAAAAAGAAGCACCATATTTACCTGGTCTTTCCCAACATCATCCACGAAGGTAAAGTTCTCGAGAGAACGCAGGTCGTATATGTGCTCCCGCGCCGATGTGACCACGCGTTCCGATCCATTCCGGACTAGGTAGCTCAGGAGAAGTAGGCACTGGAAATGTTAAACGATGGTTGGTTAATTGTATTCTAGATTTAGATGATCAAACAGATGTTTGTGTAGACGTTTAAAAATAATCTTTCACGATCTTAGAATCCTCTAATTGACAACATTTAATTTTTTTAAGTGGTTATTTGATTCAGTTCGATAGAAAATTAAATTTTAAGGTATACGTGTTTTTTCATTTCTCCCTTAATGTTTATTATCATTCAAAAATATCAAAATTAAAAGTAGTGAATTCCAAAAGGTCGTAAGTAAAATATGACGTCATTATTATGTCTCTATGGCACCTGTCCACATCTTTCACTAACAGACGTAGGAATGACGTCACGCACGGGGTATAGTATACCGCGTTTTACAGATTTTAGTGATTTTCTCCGAAACGATTTATGCATCTTTATACATATTGTGAAAAGTTGTCAATTCTTGTAAGCAAACTAAAAACTTACGTCTTTAAAGAAAAGGACACAAATTCTAAAGGCCGAAACGCACCGACAGCGGCAGCAGACCGCTCCGCCGCCGCTGTCGGTGCGTTTAGGGATTAACACTTTTGAAAAAAAAAACTTTTCTAACGTCTTCAGATGCGGGAGCGAGAGATGGAGGCGCGTCCTCTCGTTTCTACGGACAGCGTACCGCTGCCGCCGCCGCGCCGCTCGAAGTCTTGGCCGAACCCCAAAAACCTAACAGGGGGACAAACCTTCGCAGTACTTAACTTTGCAATTAGATTAGAGGCGAACATGTATAAGGAAGTTACCTTGTAAGTCCTTCGCCAGTGTGAGCGGTTGTCGTGCAGCATTCTCCGCCAGAGCATCGACATGACCTCAGGGAAGTGCTCGTAAGTTAAGGTGGCCAGGGCTAGCTGCAGCATCAGTCTCTTAGAAGTTACCTTGTAAGTCCTTCGCCAGTGCGAGCGGTTGTCGTGCAGCATTCTCCGCCAGAGCATCGACATGACCACAGGGAAGTGCTCGTAAGTTAAGGTGGCCAGGGCTAGCTGCAGCATCAGTCTCTCAGAAGTTACCTTGTAAGTCCTTCGCCAGTGCGAGCGGTTGTCGTGCAGCATTCTCCGCCAGAGCATCGACATGACCTCAGGGAAGTGCTCGTAAGTTAAGGTGGCCAGGGCTAGCTGCAGCATCAGTCTCTTAGAAGTTACCTTGTAAGTCCTTCGCCAGTGCGAGCGGTTGTCGTGCAGCATTCTCCGCCAGAGCATCGACATGACCTCAGGGAAGTGCTCGTAAGTGAAGGTGGCCAGGGCTAGCTGCAGCATCAGTCTCTTAGAAGTTACCTTGTATTAAGTCCTTCGCCAGTGCGAGCGGTTGTCGTGCAGCATTCTCCGCCAGAGCATCGACATGACCTCAGGGAAGTGCTCGTAAGTTAAGGTGGCCAGGGCTAGCTGCAGCATCAGTCTCTTAGAAGTTACCTTGTAAGTCCTTCGCCAGTGCGAGCGGTTGTCGTGCAGCATTCTCCGCCAGAGCATCGACATGACCTCAGGGAAGTGCTCGTAAGTGAAGGTGGCCAGGGCTAGCTGCAGCATCAGTCTCTTAGAAGTTACCTTGTATTAAGTCCTTCGCCAGTGCGAGCGGTTGTCGTGCAGCATTCTCCACCAGAGCATCGACATGACCTCAGGGAAGTGCTCGTAAGTTAAGGTGGCCAGGGCTAGCAGCAGCATCAGTCTCTTAGAAGTTACCTTGTAAGTCCTTCGCCAGTGCGAGCGGTTGTCGTGCAGCATTCTCCGCCAGAGCATCGACATGACCTCAGGGAAGTGCTCGTAAGTTAAGGTGGCAAGGGCTAGCTGCAGCATCAGTCTCTTAGAAGTTACCTTGTAAGTCCTTCGCCAGTGCGAGCGGTTGTCGTGCAGCATTCTCCGCCAGAGCATCGACATGACCTCAGGGAAGTGCTCGTAAGTTAAGGTGGCCAGGGCTAGCTCCTGAATCAGTCCCGTGGGTCCAACCGCCACTTTAGAAGCGAGCCTTGGACACTCTTAGAAGTTACCTTGTAAGTCCTTCGCCAGTGCGAGCGGTTGTCGTGCAGCATTCTCCGCCACAGCATCGACATGACCTCAGGGAAGTGCTCGTAAGTGAAGGTGGCCAGGGCTAGCTCCTGCATCTGCTGCCCCGTGGGCCCCCAGGCCTCGTCGGAGGTCGCTTCCCGCACCTTGCCCTCTACTTCTGTGTAGTTCATTACTACATTTGTACTGAAATTGGATAGAAGAGTCAATCAACTGGTTCTTGCTGTCCGTTACGACAGGAGTATCGGGATGTCAAGAAAAATGCTGAGAATAGAGAGGAATGGAAATTGCTCCATCAACAAGGGCCTAGGGTATTATGATTCAAAATCCTCAAGATGCCTATAGCAATCGTTTGAAGGACCTTACAATCGTAGCAATTTATGACAGCAACCGACAAAGCTACAGTTACAACAAATTGTACAGCTGTCTTATTCTAACTAGAGCTGCGTGCCTCGGTTGCAGTGATAAGTTTAGGTCTTTATATTACATCATATCCATAAGTTCATAAGTTCGCCTTTGTACTTTGATCTATTGTGTGATATGTATATTCTTTAACCTGTTATTGTGTGCAATAAAGTGCTTACATACATACATGTTAAAGTCTGATAAAAACTGTTACGGTTACACATAAAATATGTGTTTATTATCACAAAAATCAGTTCAGCATAATAAGGGGGCAACGAATTACATTAAAAATACATTTGGTCTAAATAACTAAACTACCTATTAAGTACTAAAAACATAAACCACCCGCATATTCTGTTAACCATTGATAACCATTGTAGTTGCCTAACCTTAAAATATATTACTGCATTTTTAACATTACTACACCCACATAATAAATTTAATATATTACGTACCTATGTACGTAATGCCCTATGGGCGGTGAATTCGTGAATGCCAATATGCTATCTGGGTCTTTACGAATTACCGCCCGTGGTGCGTACACAGTTTAATTATTTAGGGTACTCTTGGGTGTGAAGTGAGATTTGATGCTGCGCCCGTGGGCGGTAAATCTCACGTACCGCCCAGAGTGACGTAATAGTAAATTATTGCAGCGGCCGGGAAGTAGCCATTCGTGGATGAGTTGATTTTGTCGGATGAAGCGAAGCTGAATCCGACAATAGAGACGAATCCACGAATTGCCGTTCCCGCCAACGCAGATAAAGTGCTTTTCTCCAAAAATGTGAGGAAATCAAATATTTTCAATTATCTTAAAATAGCGAGTATGTCATTTCATTAACCTATCAAGTTCACTTATTTTTTTAAAGTATGTATACGGCACGACTCATAGTGCCAGTTTCAATTGGCATACAGTATACAACTTTTTAAACCATTAGAATCGGTCGCAATTTTGAATGTTTTATACAATTAAAATTACTAAAGATTAAACGGGATTGCAATGCATTTCAGTTCGTTGTAAGTTTTATTTCGATTGATATTTTTGATTTCTTCATTTAAAACTATTTGAGAAACATTTAAAAACGTCACTTCGATCACTTTAAAAAGTACGCGTCTTGTCAATGACCATTAAAAAAAGAAAACTTAAAGCAGGCTACAAACGGGCGTGATTTGTCACAGAACTTTCAATAGAAACAGATATAGACTATTAACCAGTCTAGCTATCGCAAGTTATTGTGACAAATTGCAAGGTCTTTAAACGTACGAGCACCTGGCTGTTTGTAGTGATTTGTCTTAGTCAAAGTATATAGTTAAAAGGTAAAAAAGTATACAGTAAAGGAATTTCATACACTTTCCTAGCCGCTAAAACTGTACAGTAATGACTTTAACTTTTTAAATCTGCGTTCTACAGTAACGAGGAACTTCACGTACTATGTTTGCTACAGTAAGGCGAACATTTCCGAGCATATTGGAGAAAAATATATTTTTATAATGTTCGAATTAAGACTTCGTACACCAAACTTAAATCATACACATACTTTTTACTATGGAGCTCCCAACTCAACATTTAATAACTGTTGAGACAACTAAAATTAAATTGACCAATCACGTGGCGCCTTTACTGAACTATAATGTATTTGACCAATAGGACGCCGTCATGAGAAAGTCAAAAGGTAAATAGACATCAACGCACAAAAAAGAAAAAGCCGTTGGTTGCACTTCGTTTTCAATAGATACCAAGTTTGTTTAATTAGTTCAGTTGACTCGTAGAAAAAAGTATTGTATACAATAGTTATATAATTAGCTTTTTAAATCTCGTACCTTAATTAGGCCACTCAGCTGATGTACTCGACTGAAAAAGCATACATTATATAACGATTGCATAAAATACTATTGTAGAGGCTCTGACAATATGCTCTGAATAAAGTTAATACTGAAATGTCCATTATATTTATGACTTTATCGTCAGTGGTTAATCTCTTCTAAAATTAAAACGAAGCGGAAACTGGTTTACATAAAAGCAATTACAATTCCAACAAAAAAATTAGGGTCAATGCGAAGCCAACGTGTCGAACTTCACTACAATACAATTCAGTTTAATGTAGAGGCCAATTTAAAATGGTCGCATTACCGTATCTTTTTTCAAATGCGTTAGCTGTATCATCCAGATCCGTTTGAGCTCTCGCGAAGAGTACTCTCGTTACATTTAAAGGTCATATAAATTTGGTGATTAAATGACCGTTGCAATTATATGTGTGGCCTTGAAATCCTTTCTCTGTTGCGTAATATTGACGCACTAGTGAATGTTTTTATCACGTTTTACTTATTATATCATGCGGGTGTAGTAATGTTAAAAATGCAGTAATGTCAACTGTGGACGCGGTATACAAGGCGTGCGTATAGCAACATCAGTGTGCAATATAATGACGCATATCGGGTCCTGATGAGGTTGCCACGGTACTGCAGTGCCTCTGGCATGGTCGGGGCGGCCAGAGTACCTGACTTCTTCGCGTTACTGAAGGCCAGGGTGGCCTGTTTCTGGGAGACTATTAGAACCTCGAAGAACGAGATTATTAGAACGACAAGTGACAACCCAGACAGTCATGTTTTTAGGCATTGGCTAGTGCACTACAACGAAACCAAAAATTATGTTTTTCTTTTTTAATGTTTTAATTTATTTTTATTATTTATTTTTGTGATATTTAACAACTTAACCTTATACACATTTTTTCACTGTTAGTTTTTAAGGCTTATATGGGAATTTTATGCCGGCATAAAACATTATTGATTTATTGATATTGCTTGAGTATCATGTCATTTTAGAAATTTAACTGGTTGTTTAAAATATAAGCAAACCATTTTTCAGCCACTTCCCCAAGTTGCCGTTGTTGGGCCAATGAACATTTTTTTATTACTGGTTGCCATCGTAACTCTGGGTCACAATTTAAACTATAATCGTATGGGGTGTAAACACGTGTTTTTGTTATATTGGCAAACCCATTTCATGGTGGGGCATCTCTTTGGCATGATGAGCGTCCAATTTATAGTATTATTTTCTAAGAATCTCTGCCACTGTTGTCTCCTGGCTTACCGGCATAGAATAACAAGGCAAAGTAGATTGACACCGGTATCAGATTGAGCTGATATTTGACACATAACGTACGTAAGTTTGTTGACGAACGTCGCAGTTGAATTTATTTAATCGTATGGCATACATTATTTTGGCCTTTAAAGTTAGTCACTCTTTAGTATTAGGTACCACCCAGGGGACACGTGCAGGGATGTGGTAGGTAGCTCCTGCGGACGCGAGTAACAGTTGTCCCCCCTTTGTCAAGTGAGTGGGCAACTCGAATGTTAGAAGTTCTTAAGCCGCCCGAAGGCCTCGTAATGTTTGTCCAGGTGCCGGTTCACCTAGTGAGTTCTGTCGGTTTCTGGTGTATTTTTCCATTCTTACTCCGGTTGCGAAAGTGTTAAAAGCGTCGAGAGCCGGAGCTCGAATTAGTATGGGAGGGCGACCAGTTTCAACCCCGTGGGAGGCAGCGGAGCGGTGTGTAAGGAAGAAGTCCTCATTTAAAGCCAAAACGCACTGACAGAGGTAGCGGAGCGGTGCGGAGGCGGTACCGGTTGTAATGTTCGAACTAATACGAAAGGGTCCGCACAGAATACCGCGCCGCTCTGTGCGGATCCTTTCATACTAGCTCGAACATTACAACCGGTACCGGCTCCGCACCGCTCCGCCACCGCTGTCAGTGCGTTTCCAGATTGCCTTGCTCGCGCATCGCTTCGCATTGGTAGATTACTCGTATTTCCTCCGCCGCCCGCTCCGCTACCTCACACAACTCTGTTGGATACTCGCCTTTAGTGGTCGTTAGGACCACGAATCATACCAACTAGTGGCTCTCTGACCTGCAGAAATCACAAGAATGTTGAGAGATGCGAGCTGTAGAGGAACAGCCCAACAGACGCCAAACATACGAAATAATTCTTGCCCAAACTGAAACGGAGAACATCGTTCGCCTCGCTCCCACATTCAATAAATCTCGATCTACGTGGATTAGTTTCTTCTTCTGTCTCCCTCTGACCATGTGACATCATAACACGAAAAAAGCACAACCAATTTCGAGAACGAACAATGACAGATAAGATACCAGTTTTTACCATTATCATTACTGTAATCTCTGGCAATTCATAATCAAGAACATTAATATGTTGTGTTGTTTGCGTGTTGAAATATCTATATTGGAGTTCTACCTCGGTAAACACACCATACAATACAAACGTAGTTTAGTTCTCATTTTAAAACGGCTTACTGGAATAATCGGACACTTTGTATTGACAACGGGATTCGCCACATTCGGTCAGAAACTAGGTTCTAAACTGTAATAGAAAAAAAAATGGTGATTATAGACTTCGTGTGTAAAGGTTTCTTTTAATCATTTTTTTTTTCTAGCGAACCATACCCATTGTGTACACGAAGTTTCAAAGACAAAGTATTTATTTGTATGACAGTTTGGTAAATATGTATCACTATGCCTTACCAGAATTTCATGCGATTATAGCATGTCGTTTTAAAATTAAAATGAAAATTAAACGTTTGTAAGGCGAGTTGAAGGCAATAGTACATTACTCACCTAAGGCGGTAAAACAAATAATAAGTATCTCGATCTGGAGCCCGTGGTGAGTACAAAATGTACGTCTTTCTAGCCAGGAAGTGCTAATTTCCGCATTGTCACTTATTGCCATGTGTGACGTATATTATTACGTGTAGGTATATTATGAAATTAGATTTTTGTCATATTGGTTTAAGTATGCTGAGTTCAGACGCATAGTTGGCTATTGTTGAGAACAACCATTTCTGTAATAAAATCTCTGCATCCATTACTACTGTCAATAATTTCTTAATTGTTTACTAAAAACTATAATATTAACTACACCCTTATTTAATCGCTTATCTATCTAAGCTAATCGGCGCAGGAGTAGCAGACTAGTCGCCAACTATAAATGTGGGCTTTCCCGACGAGTTGATATATCTATAATTATTTTATATGATGAAAATAAAATTTCTGTGATCATTATTTGTCGCATTTATGTAAATACTTGAAATATAAATCGTGAAGTAAATAATTGTACGTCATAAAACTCATTAAGTGCCGGATTTTTGGTATCTTTTGCCTACTAGTCGCGACCCTAATTGGGTAAGGACCAAGAATTTGGTTTGGCCAGTAGTTAGCCTGGTTAGTCGGTAGTTAGGCATACAAACTGAAGAAGTAAAAAAAGTTCCGTAGTCACACAAAAATTAACCATAGAATTATATGGTTAATTTTCGTGTCACAGCAGAGAACTTTCATTGAAAATTTAATTGAGCAAATTAAGTTGGCCAAGAATTTGGTCCTTACCCAAATGTGGCCGGATTGGATAAGTTACCAAGTCTTAAGAAATAAAACCAAGGTGCTGGACATTGTCACTAAAATTAGGAGGCTTAAATAGAAGGCCTCACTATTAGAAGCATGGACAAGTGGAGTTAAAAGGTAACCCAGTGGTGCTCAAGAGGCTGCAAAAGAAAGAGAGGCGGACAGTTCATAAGATGAGACAACAACATTAGGCCTGTTGCCGGTGTCACTGGGAGCAGAGATGACAGAGACCGACACAAATAGAGAAGCCCGGACGAGGCCTTTGCTAATTGGCAAGCGGACACCCAAAATAAATAAGAAAAACAATGAACTAAATAAGAAATACAACATTTGACTGTTACAAACAAAGCCTATAGTAAAAAATATAAAATAGATGTGAACCTAATCACCAACACTTGCTGTTTATTATTCAATACAAGTCAATGACATTAAATCATGTGGGTGTATGGAGAAAGTATATGCGACTGTCTTCATGTGCTTTTCTCATCCAAGTTGCACCCCTACTAAAACAATGTCATCCTCCTTTTATTTTGTCTTGGGCACCACTCTGTAATATCTTATGTCCATTTATCTTTTTTGTTTCGTATCATATGGCCTGCCCACTTCCATTTTAGTTTCTTGATACAGTATTTTACATCGGTGGTTTTTGTTTGCTTCCTTATTATTTTTAGATTTATTTTGTCTTTCAGTTTAATGTTGAGCATACTATGTTCTATGTTGTGTTGGCAGACTTCTAGTTTATGCATATTGTGTTTTGTAAGGCTCCACGTCTGGCACCCGTTAGTATACATACTTCTAGTTATATTAGTATAATAAAGAGGAAAAGTCTGCGACATTGTAATTCTTATCATGGGACTTAATAGCACATAATTGATTTGTTTATTTACCCCTCATAAGTTTCCTAACTTTTTGGATATGTCGCACCATCCTTAGTCACAGGTATTTAGTAAAAATATCTGCCAAAAACGTGTAAGTTTAAATTTAAGATTGTATGCTTGTTTGTATATCTGGTCTTCGGAACTACTTATCAGATTTCAAAAACTTGTTCTACATTACAGAGATTGCACTTCTTGATGGGTATATGTTATAATTTAAGGCTGCGGGTTTGCCTGCATTCATTGTAATATGTGGGCTGAGCAGTGCGGGCAGCTTGTTTAATTAGGATGAAGGTTTAATAATTTAAAATAAAAAGAAAACAAAATCAACATATTCGTATTACTTAGACTTACTTTAGGGCAATGTTTCAGTGCCATGTACATGGTAGAATTACTACCTAATCTTAGTAAAGATTTACCATGTTCTAAACATAAATGAGGTTCTGGGTTTTGAGTAAATATATAATATATAATAATCAACTTTATTCTACTGCTGTGTAGTTTTCAGAAGTGATCATTTATTAAATGTTAAAAGTATTCTGATTAATAACATCGTCTTTTAGTGACTGCCACAGCCAGTTCGTAACACGAAACCTGCTCTTTCAGCAGTAAGCCGATGAATGACATCACAGCGCAGTGATAACTGACAAACCGGTAGCCAATCAACTATTATTGCCAATATCCAGGCACGAGACCGATTTTATACAACAAATTAGCCTTCAAGAACACTTTTTGGCAAAACCAGTTGCACGGTAAAGGAGGCTTGAAATTACCAAGTTTGAAAGGTTTTATCAAACCACCACGGCTAAAACTAAGGTACATTAGAATCCTAATAAGCAAATGGGTTCATTAGACTACTATATTTGTCACACAGGTGGATAGAATTAGCATAAAAGCGAAATAAATCATAACAGCTTACACTTTATCCGCCAGCTCCCGCACTTTCCACATGCTTATAAAACGATCCATTTTGAGAATTTAACTGTTCAATAATGTTTTTAAATAAAAATCACTGTAACTATAATGTAAAACAACATAAAATTAACGAAAAATGCAAGCTGATGATTTGGCTGACATTCTCGCAAAATGGCGAGGGACTCAGTGTTGCCATTACAAAATAATATTTTCTACTAATTTCTCAATTTGGTTTGGTTGATTGACCCACAAAGTAAATAAGTCTTTTAATTGGTTGTCTAAATGAGTAAAACCACAAAGTAATTATAATAATATGTATTAAAACTCTCTAATAAACAACGATTATCACTTAGATTCAAATACAGTGCGAATTTATAAAGCCTACATCCACTAGCTGCACCTTAGCCATACTTAAAAATTTTGCTCCTTCCGTCCCAAATGCGTAATTTTACGCGTTAAAAAGTCCTCTGTTTTACTTCTAATGGGTTAAACCCATTAGAAGGTCATACATCATTTCTTCGCCAGTTGATCGCTTTGCGGTTGAGCACCATAATATTGCCAAAGCTCTATTGCTTTATTAGCTACTACTTCTTCACATTGCTCTGGAATCTGAAAAAATCATTTAACATTTATTTCGTACCTTAGGCTAAGTTAAACTAAGTAAAGATTACAATATCTCCCACGTTTATATATTTTTGTACATGGCAACTATAAAAATCCGTTTTTAATCTAATCACGGGCATTGGTATTAAAGCCATACAGCCACATCCATAGAGATATCAAAAAGAAATAACTAGGTTTATTACCTCCAAGACACAATTCAGCACTTCTTCCGAATTCTTGGCCTTTAATATATTTCTTCGTAAGGTTATCACCAGCAATACAGCCACAAAAGACAGTATTTTCGGCGCACCACTGCACACCTTATCCCATATCCTGTAAAAATACAAGCTGTTAACATTTCTTAAAATACCCAGTGATCTATATGCGGGACGGAACTAAACCCAAAAAGGTACGATTAGAAAAATAGTGCGTTAATCGTCATGCAATTTCAAGGTCAACCATTTTGAAACGGAGCTAATTATTAGTCTTGTTATGTTTGAAAAGCACTTAATGATCGAAATAAGCAACATATATTTGATGTCTCAAATAAACTTTCACCAATTTGTCCGTTAAAATAATAATGTTATATCATTATATGGAATGAGGTATAGAATGCGCATCCGTCGAATTTCGGATTGTAATAAGTTGGGCGGGGCGCGTATTCATAGCAACGTATTGACGTCCACGAGGCTTCATGATACAACATTCTTAACGTTCTCACAAGTTATCGCACGGGGGTTGATTGGTCACGAAAACCTGTTGCTAGCTCGCGGGCTAGGTACTGCTAAAACTTATCCGGAACGACTGTGAAAGTACGAAATGCTGCGAACAACTCTCTACACGGTCGGTCCGGACCAGACTCGGTCGGAGGTGCTTGTTTGCGACCGTCTAGCAGATGTTTTAGGGTGAGTTGCATCAAACCGTCTGTAATCGTAAGCGGTGTTCGTTAAAATCGGAATGTATGGAACGTTTGACAACTTTCTATGAACTGACAGCTGTCAGCGCCATATTTAACGTTGATCGGTCTGTAATCGTGTCGGTGCAACTCGCCCTTAGTTACTCATACTGGCGCCTATAAAGGGCCATTTAAAGGTGCACCAACTCGCATGCATTGCTATGCATGCAGCCCTTCTGGGCTTGATTGAATAGGGGTGTAGACACTAAATGAAATAATCAATAATGTCATATTTTCTCGAAAAAGGATTAAAAATGTAGTCAAATGGAGAAAGAATCAACGCAAATGGTTAAATAATCACGAATTTATAAGTGTCCAAAGTTCTAAGAAGGGGTATGATCTGTCCCTATTTTGCAAAATGCAACTTCATATGAAACGATGACGCTTGTAGATGGTGACGTCACTAATAGATGGCAACGTTACGCGCCCATCGTGCTCGGCGCCGCCGTCGACGCAGCCCCCCGGCCTCGCAGTTTATGGCGTCACACACTGTTTGCGTTTTCTCTCTCTAACAAGCAATCTTAAGAGGCCGCAGTAAGCTCGGCCGAATGTCACCTTCCCATACGAACGTAGTTACGCTCTCATTTTAAAACTACGTGTTGGATTGTGACGAAACTTTGCATATACAATGACATGAGGTATATCTATGTCTGTAATTAGTTTATATGGTTCCAATTTATAAAACAAAGTAAATACAGCAAAAACTAGTTTTGTATGAAAAACTTAAATTCGCTGTATTTTTTTTATTATGGTATCTTAAGCTACGTAAACTAATTTCAGACATAGATATACCTCATTTTATTGAACATGCAAAGATTCGTTACAATCCAACACGTAGTTTTAAAATGAAAGCGTAACTACGTTTGTATGGAGAATTGAGTTTACTGCGGACTCTTAAAACGGTTGTAGCTTCGTAATTCTTTGAGATATCTGTATGGGATTTTCGTCACTAAGGCATACTTTTATGCCTTCTTTATTTTGGAGTAATAATAAGTAATTGAGCCAGCAGCCCCGCAATGTAATGAAAATCGCACACGAGTTGTTGCACCATGTACATCGCCCTTTACTCTCGAGACCAGAGGTTAAAAAGTTTTTAAACAAAAACCGTATATAGGTTTACATTTAGTTACTCATAGTGATTCTTACTTTGCTAGAGAAGTGACGTCCAGCACACCCGCGAAGCAGCAGTTGAACCATTTAGTAAGAGGAAGTGCGTCCAACGCGTAGATTTCAGCAAGGTGGCTGGAAAAGGAAAAAAAGAATACTTTTTATAATACAACGACGGTGGCAAACAAGCGTACGGCCCGCCTGATGGTAAGCAGACACCGCAGCCTATAGACGCATGCAACTCCAAAGTAACATGAGCGTTGCCGACCCTTGAATATGTTTGAGGATTCACCGTGTTGACCGCTGAAGGAACAAATGCCCTCGCTATCAACGGAACGCATCCTCGGGAGCTCTGGAATACTACGAATATTGTGACACTTGGCAGACGTGGCACTAATTAATTTGTTCCTAACCTAACCTAAGGCAGTGGCACTAATTAATTTGTTCCTAACCTAACCTAAGGCAGGCGGTGGACACTCAGCGATTTACGTTCATCGCTACAAGTACATGCCGGTGCCCCAACGTTGGGGAACCGGCATGTACTTGTAGCGATGAACGTCGACGACGTCAGAGGGCCATAAATCTTAATGTTTTGGCTGAGAAAAAAGCGCCTTTTGTAAAGATCAAAGGAGTGTCCCTTCTGTACTTGTACTATTATCTATACTGTGCCTAAGGGCAAATATGAGAGGAAAAACAGCTATTTTTCGGGTAACAAAGTTGAATAAAGTCACCAGTTCAGTGTTGGGAATAAAGGCGTGAATGTATGTATGTATGTATGTATGTATGTAACAAAGTTGATATTAAAAACAGGATGATGGGGTATACAGATTATGTGATTTTACCCCAATTTGTCAGTACCCAATAGGTCGCATTTCCCAACCGATTCTCGTGAATGTTTGGGAGCAGGTTTGTTAATTATGTTGATTTGTTTGTCAAGTAAAAAAAACAAACCGGCCAAATGCGAGTCGGACTCGCGCACGAAGGCTTCCGTTCCGTACCATTATCTATAAAAACGGCATCACATTTGTTATATGGGAGTGCCCTTAAATATTTATTTTATTCTGTTTATTAGTATTTGTTGTTATAGCGGCAACAGAAATACATCATCTGTGAAAATTTCAACTAACTATCACGGTTCATGAGATACAACCTGGTGACAGACAGACGGCGGAGTCTTAGTAATAGGATCCCGTTTTACCCTTTGGGTACGGAACCCTAGAAAAGACAGGCTTATTTATTTATTTATCGTATGGCAAATCAGTATTTAGAACCGTGAGACCTTGAAGAGTTGCAAGCTTGGGAGCCTTGCAAGTTCTACAGAACCACTAATAAATCAGTTCTTCTTCTAAAATCTTATAATCACAGGGGTTAACGACAGGCGACATTGCACTAAGCGTGACACATCCATACTAATATTATAAATGGGAAAGTGTATGTGTGTGTTTGTTTGTCCGTCTTTCACGGCAAAACGCAGCGACGAATTGAGGTGTTTTTTTTAAGTGGAGATAGTTGAAGGGATGGAGAGTGACATAAGCTACTTCAATAAAATGGGGGGTGGAAGTTTGTATGGAGCTGCGATATAAACCAGTTCCACGCGGACGGAGTCGCGGGCAGAAGCTAGTTCATAATAAGGGACTAAGGACAGGTAGTAGCTTGGCGAGGTATAGCATGTAGGCACATGCATTGTAAGGAGTACATTGCACGTCATGAACGTCATGAGGCCATGACGTCCATTAGGTGCAATGTACTCCTTACTACTCTCCAAATAGTTTATTTAAATTGTTTATTTAGGCTTCAAATTTATTTAGCGGCGGTCGTGGGTTCGAATCCCGGCTCATACCAATGAGTTTTTCGGAACTTATGTACGGACCCCGGGCTCCTTTAGGGGCACTACACGAGAATAACGCTAGGAGGATGATTTAGGCTTCAAATAAGGTTATCGCTTAATAAGCGTTTTATTGGTAGGTAAAAAGCTGCTATTATTTTTTACTTTATACATACTCGTAATTTATCAAATAAGAACTGGCTGACGAAACCTGTGGTGGATGCTGTATCTGTGGACTGACCAAACCTGCGCTGTGGATCTTGATGGTATTGTAGTGGTTCAGTTTTATTCTTTTTTGTGTGCTTTTTTCCTGATTTAATAAATATTTTTTTACTAATAAGAAACTCACTTGAATAGCTCCGGGTCCTCTTTACCCAACATGCTCTGGAAGGCCTCCTTTAGCTTGGCGAGGTCCTTCTGCATGTGCCTCACGACGTCCGTGAGGCCCTTGCACAGCCAGTATACGTCCGCCTCCACAGAGTATAGCGAGGAGAGCGTCTCCGCGATTGGTACAAAAGTGTCTGAGGACTGCAAAAAAAAAAGACTTAGCAGGCAGAGGGGCTACCGCGAAGTGGAAACGAACTTCGTTCGAGTACCAGTGTTGCCGCAGAAACGGGTTGCCAGTAAAACGGAGCTTTCGCTGCCATTATTGCAACTAAGAAATAAATGTTAGTTTGGGAGATAATTTCGTTTAAAAAAATAGGCAATGTTGCACCTAGTAGGCAAAGTTGCAGCATTTGGGTATCTTCCTCTCTGTTGCTCCAACTAGCAAGTGGAACAGAGAGGGAGATACACGAACGAAATTCGTTTTCGCTTCGCGGTACGGCCTCAGGTATGTAAATGTGAACTAAATGCTTCAATAATGCGCGCGCGCAATGCAATGCTTGTCCATAAAACAGGAGAACACTGTTTAATCCCCGACGCAAGGAGAGGGGTGTTATAAGTTTAACGTGTCTGTGTATCTGTCTGTGGTATCGTAGCTGCCAAACGGATGAATCGATTTTCGTTTAGTTGTTTTTTTGTGTCGAAGATTATTTTATCCCGAGTGTTCTTAGCCATGCTTCATGAACAGCGGTTCAGCCATTTTTGAGATATTGAAAATGTTATTGGTTATGGTTTCACTGACTTAAATGTCGTCTTATTACTTATTAGCTTTATTTACTCATCATCATCGTCGTCGACTATTGGCGCCATTCCAGACAAAAACCTTTTTAGTCGAATGATTGATTAAAAGCATTTCTATATATGGTTGATGATATTGGAAGATCAAACATATACATATGTACTTTATTTAAAGTGTGCCTTAAAATTCACCTATTCTTCCACATTTTGGCAGCTAATAATTTGGTCAATATTTGAATAATATTGAGTTTTCAATGTATGACACATGACTTTTATCAATGTAAATAAGCTTGCGGCCGACTTACACAATAATTAGATTTTCGACTAACATACTCAACACACACTCGCAACATTTCCCCCGACGAGACGCGCCGGCGTCAATTCGTACATACATAGTAGAGGAATCACCAAAAACGTATGTGACATTAAAAAAAACACTGACACAGCTACAATAACGCCAAATATAAAATACCCAAAGGTTGCCTGGAAGAGATCGCTTTAAGAGTCCGCAGTAAGCTCGATTCTCCATACAAACGTAGTTACGCTCTCATTTTAAAACTACGTGTTGTATTGAAACGAAACTTTGCATGTACAATGACATGAGGTATATCCAGGTCTGTAATTAGTTTATGTAGCTTCAGATACCATAGTAAAAAAAATACAGTGAATTAAAAAAAAACATACTAAACTTGATTTTGCTGTATTTCGTTTGCTTTATAAACTGGAACCATATAAACTAATTACATCCATATGTATATGCAAAGTTTCGTCACAATCCAACACATAGTTTTAAAATGAGAACGAAACTCCGTTTGTATGGATATGTAGATCTACACTATCTACACTAATATCATAAAGAGGAAAAATTTGATTGTTTGTTTGTATTGAATAAGCTCCGAAACGACTGAACGTTTTGAAAAATTCTTTTACCATTAGAAGCCGACATTATCCCTGATGAACATGGGCTACTTTTTACCGCGGGAAAATGCTTAATTCCTACGGGAAAACGGGTAATCCGTGCGAATCCGGGCCGGGCACCTAGTTATTAATGAAAAATGAAAAAAAAAAATGAAAAAGTATTTATTGACTCCACCACAAAGTATACATTGTGCAGGTACATTAGTTTTCTTAAAGTAAATAAAATACAATAAGTGCATAACTTGTGCGGCGGAGACTGGTGCCCAAACTAGGTTGAACCTGTCTGTCAGGTCGCCAGGTCTCCAAACCTCAGATGTATATAGCAATGGAAGTAACTGCAGTCACTTATATTCTTTTTTTTTTCTTTTTTTTTTTTCTTTATAAAGCTAGGACAATGATGACTTACACAGCAATTCGTTTCAGGGAACACCAGCGGCCACAGCTCTTCGTTCTCCAGCAGCCACATCTGCAGGAGGATCTGGCAGCGAGGCCCGGACATGTCAGCCAGTTCCAACGTCTCCGCTGCGTACAGGAGGTCCTGGTACTGCTCGGTGCGTTGCTCGGACACGTAGCTGTGCGAGTCAGGGTATACGGGGAGGATGTCTGGAACGATAGAGAACTGATTTAGATGTAATCTAGGGAAAATTCTTGAGAAATGCTTTTATAGCATAATTTTCTTAGCGGACACAAGGGTCAAATAAACTCCAAAATTGTATCTTTTAAAATTTAATTAAAATAAAACATGCTGGTTGTAAGATCGGATTGCAAGTGGACTAGTGGAGGAAAGTAATTTTGACAGCCGTAGATTATTTTAGCGCCCGACGATATGTGTTAGCAACGTTGTGAAGGCGCGTAGCTTTGCTCGGCCGGAACAATCATAAAATAGTTCAAGTTTGATTTACGTCAAATTTTGAAAAAAGGAAAAACCCTTAAAACTAGTCTTTAATTGTGTCAATGATGTACAAAAAAAACATTGAGATCGGAAAATATAGAAGTGGAAAGACATTTCCTCTTTTTGTATGGACGAGTATGACTACATATGCGGCCACACAAAAGGAAGAATATGGGTATTCTTCCCTCTTAAATCTTTAAAACAGCAAACATAAGTTGAAGATATTTATTTATTTAACCTGTTTTGCACAAAAGAATATGGTACAAAAGGCGGACTAAATGCCAAAAGCGATCGCTACCGGTCAACCTTAAAACAAATAGTTTAAGTAATAGTTTATTGACCTCTGTAGCCCAGTTGGTAGTGACCCTGCCTATGAATCCGGAGGTCCCAGGTTCGAATCCTGGTAATGGTATTTATTTATGTGATGAGCATGAATATTTGTTCCCGAGTCATGGATGTTTTCTATGTATTTAGTTATCTATGTATATATCATCATCAGACTTGGAAAAAATGCTAACAACTCTAGATAGAGAAAGCCGACTAGTGGGATTGCAAATGAATGCTTCAAAAACAAAGATCATGACAAACAGCCACCAAAAACCAATAAGAGTATATGGAAAAGAAATAGATTATGTAGAGGAATATGTCTATCTGGGAAAACTTATTTCTTTTAAGGCCAACAATAATGAGGAAGAGGTTGAGAGAAGAATAAACACTGCATGGAGAAAGTACTGGACTCAAAAAGAAATTTTAAAAGGAGACTACAGCCTAAACATTAAAAAAATTGTAATGGACTCATGCATCCTGCCTACATTAACATACGCTTGCCAGACATGGGTGTACACTAACAAAACTAAAAACAAAATTATGAGCTGCCAACATGCTATGGAGCGAAGCATCTTGAAACTAAGGAAAATACAAAAAACAAGGAATGTAGACATAAGAAGGAAAACAAAACTAACTGATGCCCTCCAACATGCCTTAAAACTAAAGTGGAACTGGGCAGGACATGTTTCAAGGTACCAGGACGAGATGGACCAAGTCAACCACTGAATGGACTGGCCCACTGGGAAAGAGGAGTGTAGGACGACAAAGAAAGAGATGGGTGGACGACATAGTAGAGGTGGCTGGTAAAAACTGGATGGACAAAACTCATGATAGAGAAAAATGGAAGAAAATGGGGGAGGCTTTTACCCTAAATAGGGACCACAAAATAAAGGAAAGAAAAGAAAAATAATACACAAAGAATATGTAGAACTAACACAAAGTGGGAAACAAAGCTATAATAAATAATAATAATATCATCATCTAGTACCCATAGGACAAGCTTTGCTTATTTTGGGACTAGGGTGATTTTTGTAAGATCAACCCTGAATAATTATTTATATATTTATTTTTGTGAGTTTTGTTTTTTTTTTCGTTTCATAATGTGGGAATAATTTATGTTTATTGTTGTTACTACCATATAATATGACCCTCAGCCTGAGGTACTAATGATATAATAAAAAACTGTTTCTTTCTTAAATATATAAGACATAAAAGCTTATGATTGAGGATTTCAATCAGTACAGTAAAATTTGAAGGATTTTTGTTAAGTACCACATATAGCAGACATTCGTTTCTCGGTTCAGACAAATGTTTAAAATTCTTTGAATGCAGTTCTTATAGTTTTCAAATAAGCATGATCTCTTCTTTTAGTAAATTTCCTATCTACAGTATTTAAAGTGCTTCCCCTCCATGTGGCAAATGCGTGGGACACCCTGTATACAAACTCACCAACTTTACTTCTTTTCAAGATTATAGTATGGATTTCTAGGCTAGAACAAACATGTATAAGAAATGAACCAGCATAGTTAATGTCAGTACCTATTAAATATTAAGACATTTAGGCAGTTTTGTGGCAGATTGGCTTGTGTAATTTGCTGATCGGAATATACCATATACTTACTTATATCATAAGTTTAAGCGTTGTCACAGATGAAATTAATAATAATTTTAAAAAACTTGTATTATAATTTATAACAGACAAAAAATATGTACGATTTTTATTTTGCATATTTTTTGTTGCTTTATCCTATATCTACTGGTTCAATAGCTTAATATGGAATTCAAAAATAACAATAATAAATAAACGACGACTTTACAAACAAAGAAATGTACTAGTAATACGCCCAAATATGTTCGCCCTTATTATGGGCGTAAACTAAGAATGGGCTCTTCATATTGTTAGAATATCGTTAACTTACCAAGTAAGACCTTCCATACTAAATTCCTATAGGCAGCCGGCACCGTAAAACGTAAGCAAAACTGTTTTAATTTCTGCTTATCCCACGGCTTCTCCTTCATTAGTATTTCTAGAGATTTCTTCTCCTCTACGCCTCGACATCCAACCTTTTCGTAGTATGATGAACGGAAATTCCGCTCATCGGACATTTTCAATCTAATAACAGCGTCTTCAGGCATATTTTAATGAAAATTCATAGTGAGATCGGCACTGAACAAGGGATCGAACCCATAAAATAAACTGTCATTGTAAACATAACATCTGACATTGACGTTTATAGGGCGCTATTTCTACGTGTCATTTCGAAATTCATTTTTCCTTTGGTTACGAAATGACTGAAATCAGAAAAAAAACTAGCTAAGTACATAATTTAATTATTTTCTTTTAACCAATAATTTCACTTCTACACACTACACTTACATTAATTATTTTTATAACCGGGTATACTCTATACCTAGTCCGCAGAATACGTTCCGTTTTAGGAAATACGCGTTAAAAGTTGTATGGTACGACCTCGATGGATTCCTAAGCAACCTGTCTTTTACTGCGATTTTCAAATTTCGACCAAACAAAAGATAGCAATCGGTAACCTTGGAAATACATAAGCATTTAATGTTTGCTTAGGTATTACTGTCAAGGTGAACTAATAAATAATTTCTTTATTTCAGAAAACTGGTAAGTACTTGAGTCAAAATGGAAGAGCCGGGACAACCGGACAATGCACTGAGTGAAGACGCCTATAAAGAAAAAAAGAGAGAAGAATTACGCATATTTTTTAAGAATGCAAACCTGCCAAAGGATGTTATAGAAAATGCCATCGAAAACGAACTCACTAGTTTGAAAGAATTTAAAGACAGGCCATACATTGCAGCATCATACCCGGGTAAGGTAAGATCCGAATATGAAGTGATGACAGGCCAGCCATTTACAAACGTCGAAGATCATACGAGGCCACTGACGGGAGAACAAGCTCGAATGATCATAAATGACAACCCGATAATCGCGGAAAAGGCGCGCCAAATTCAAATTGTGACAAACTCAAATCAAGGTATGTCTGTCCCTTTAGAAGATATAAACTTAGCAAGTTTTAGCGATATGACTGCAGAATTGGCCGGAGCCTATGGTGATACAGAAAAATTAAATAAGATAAAATATCTCAATATGCAAGCTTTATGCCAGTCCGTAACAAATTACAGGGCTAAAATAGGTAAAAGCAATGTTGAAGTAGTTACTGAAAATGAAGAAGTTGAATCTGATATAGAGGATAAAGATTTTGAAGCTATAGAGAAAATGGTGAGTCAATTCACTGATAAATCTTACGAAACAAGGTTCCAAGAGACCAAAGACATGCTCAGCACAATGGCTGACAATTACGAAGATCCCAGTGTCAATTCTGATGAGAAGCAGAAATTTGAATTAATGTCTAACCCTGTTTTAAGAGAATCATCGAGCCTTCTCATTAGAGGAGAGTTTAGACGTACAGCTATGGAGGAAGTTCAGGAAAATTTTGCTATAAATGAGTCACTTAACATTTCAAACCCAGTGTCACCCGATTTAACTGCGGTAGTTGAGAGAGCAACAATAAAAACCGCGGAAGGTATTAAAACTGACATTGGGAACATATCTAACTTCATTTACAATGAAAAAGATTTACCGAAGACTTTCGAAACGAGGCTAAAAGACACCGAAACTGCATGTAAAAGCATTAATACAGTTTTAGACAAAAGTCCAATGTCCAGACAAGTCGATGAGGTGACTGAAAATAGTAGTGATGTAATTAAAACTGAGGACATTGTTACAAACGAAGAAAACAATAGTCCACAGATGCAAATAGCACAACGTTTTGATGAACGATTGGAACAGACGCTTGAAAGTGCTCTGGAAGACATATTGGAAGTAAGTAACAATGAAAATATAAACAATAACGAGATGGAGTACAATGAAATGAGACATCTCGCTCGAAATATTGTTGAAGGTGCTGAAAATCTAAGTACGTTAATTCGTGAAGATATAACAAATAAGCTAAATACTATGAATGAGTTACTCACTGATGTAAACGACGCATTAGATAAATCTAAAAAATCTACTATTGCTTATCAAAAACTTCAGGATGAAGGTGTCATTAAACCGAGGAAACTGCCTGAAGCTCCGCAAACTACTGAGGTAATAGATTTAACGAATGATTCAGATGAAGAAGGAAGTGAAATTAAGGAGGAAGAATCTAAAAGCAATGTAACAGATTCTGATATTGGTTCAATATTTAGCGCCATAGGACAGTTAAACTCTGAAATAAAAGGTCACGAGGAACGAATTAATAAAAGTAAGGAACGATATAACTTGAGGAGCAAAGAATGCAAAGATTTTATTACGGAAATGGACGAGGTAATGAAAAAGTCTCATAGCATTTTACATCCAACGCAGTCGTCACAAGCCTCGAATGTAGAAGTTAAAGAAGAAACTGAAGATGATCTAAGTGTACGTGACGGTAGTTGTCTTGAAAAGGAATGTATAAAAGATATTCAAGGGGGAACTGAAAAGACGCGTAAAGAATTATGGGACATCGACTTAGAACCTAAAGGTAAATTAAATGAAAGACTTGCTGAATGGAATCAGAAACATACGGAGCGAAACAAGAGAATCGACAGCCTTTTATACGATATAAAAGACAAAATGAAGGATAACAAGGAAGTCCTGCGACTGGCTAACAATTTGCTGAGAAGAGGTGAGCCTAAAAAGGATCAAGACGGCAACGTTATTGAAGTAGATTTGAAAGCACAGGGCGATCATGCTGATAAGAATGAAATAGCAAATGAGCCTCAAATAGATGATTCAGCAACCATCGGAGATGCTAAATGTAAGTTTTACAAATAAGTAAACAGTTTTATCATAACAGTTAGCTCAACGTAATACATATTATCTTCTATCCTTACTAATATTATAAAGATGAACATTCAGTGAACTTGTACGATTGAAATTAGGGAATCCTTAGAATTAGGTACTCATGCAATTTGTAAAGGTTTTTCACCGGTGTATCGTCTGGATGGACATATGCTATTATATCCCACGGCTCCACCTGTACGCCTAGCACAACTTGCTGCTCACTCGCTTCGCGCGCGACAGAGCGTCTCTTATCTCACTCGCACCGTGCAAATTAGAAACAGGAGGGTAGATCTTTCTCGACTCGCGTCGCGGCGCGGCGTCAGTTGTGCTAGTCCCAATGGGTGCACTGTAATATACGGGCGGAGCCACGCAGGCAGCTTGTATCTTAATACTGCTGTCTACGCTGTTTTCATATATATATCAGGAACAAATATAACATAACTTTTGTATTATCCCTGTAGCGGTTGAAGAAATCCGAGCAGAAAGAGCCAAGAAAGCAGGAGAGAGAAAGAAAGAACAAGAGGAAGAAAAAGAGAAAGAACGAAGGAAATTGATCAAGGAGAAACGAGATAGGGAGATCGAAGAGATAAACAGAGGGCCACAAATGACGAAGGAGTTTATCAAAAAACATTGCAAGGAGCACAAGCTGTATAGTACTCCGTACTTGAATGATATATTGTATTTGCATTTCAAGGTAAGCTGTAGCTGCCAAAACGTCTGGTTGATGTAACTCGTCACTAAAGAGCTAAAGCGGCTGACTCGCGCATGACTCGCGCAACGCATCAGCAATGCAATTCAGCGAGGAAATGCCGCAAGCATCAACGGTATATCAACGGTGCCTCAAGGGCCTTTTTAGGGTTCCGATTCAAAAAGGAGCCCTTATAGTTTCGCCATGTCCGTCTGCGGCTTAGCTCTTAGTGAACTTTACTACTAGAAAGCTGTAATTCGGTATATGTATATGTTGCAGGGAAATGGTCAAAACAGAGATTTGATCAAATCTCTAAGGGGTATGATCAAATCACGCAGGATGTTAAAATGACCAATCCATTTTATCATTTACCTAATACAAATCAGTAATTTGATCAAATCTCTGAATCTGTTTAGTGAAATGACGAAATCGGACAAAAAAGGCAACTCGTTTTTTCATTTCACTAGACTTGTTTAGTGATTTGATAAAATCCCTGAAAGGCGTCAGTGAGTTGACGAAACTAACGCTATAAAGATTTTTCCGCTCTTTTATAAAAAAAATAACCACGAAGACGGTGGCGGGAGCAGAGCACCCGCCACCATCTTCTAACCTATCCGCCATCCGAGTCTAAGTCCCAGAACCATTTAAATGACTAATGATTTAGGAGCCAATATCTGCGAGTTAGTTTCGTCAATTCACTGACGCGTTTCAGGGATTTATCAAATCACTAAACAAATCTAGTGAAATGAAAAAACGAGTTGCCTTTTTTGTCCGATTTCGTCATTTCACTAAACAGATTCAGAGATTTGATCAAATTACTGATTTCAATTAGGTAAATGATAAAAGGGATTCGCCATTTTAACATCCTGCGTGATTTGATCATATCATATCCCTTAGGGATTTGTTCAAATCTCTGTTTTGGCCATTTCACTGCGACATATATAAATCTATCACGTCGACAAAACAGTACAATAAAAATCTGTTTTTTTTTTATGCGCCTCTATATGTATTTTCGTAAAGAGGGGATGATTTTTTCTCTTTAAACTCATGGTGTGGGGTATCGTTGGAAACGCTGTTCAAAACCTTTTTTCAACTCGGTGTTTTGTTTGCGTGAAATTGGGCTTCACAGACCGCATTTTTGTTCGAGTCAACTGGTTTTAATTTAGTTTATGGTTTAATTGGTTGTTCGCCTGAGCTTCCGAGCGTGCGCTGTGATGAGAGTGAGGGATATGCAATTGTCTCTTGCTGTTAACAACGCTCCAACGTCCATGAGGAGGAGCTCTTTTATTATTATTTGTTTTTTTTCCATATCTTGGGACTATGGGGTCCCGGAATTTTGGGAGGCATGCGTGGGGCCGAGCCAACAGCGCAGAGGCCATTTAAAACCAAAATAATCTAAAGCGGAAAGGGATACACATGACAGGGGGCAGATACCATCTCCGAGCGCACAACATGATACATCTGGTGATGGTCTCCGCCAGGTGCAAAGACTATTGCAGTGCAACACTGTGCTGCGATGGAAATTAAGGTCGTGGGTTATTGGGTTGAATGATGGGTGGTCTGGAAAATGGGTTTTGGGAGGAGACTAGCGGACACATAGCTGCCGTGACAATTAGTCTCAAAACTGTGAAAGCCAGGCGGTGACACGCCAACTCGTGAAGTGGCCCACAAAAACGTCGCACGCACAGTGTGAAAATGGAGGTGACGGTGTCGGTTTACCATCAGGCAGACCCCCTATGCTTGTTTGCCAAGGTAACATAGACAACACCAGAAACATGCAGAGCAATTATTGGCGTTATTATGGCTGCGGTCTGCAAGGCACCCCGGTTAGGCTGCTCCAAATATGATCGAGATGAAATTCCGCTGTGGCCAGCTCTGTTCGAAATCTATTTGAAAGCTGTTACGTACTTAAATTGTAGACACCAGTCTGTTAAGATTTTCTCAAAGCATGCCTTGTCTGAATGGATTAAACTCCGTTGCCACATTATAGCTAAAATCTGATGATGTGATGTGATGTTTAATAACCTTCCTTCAGGGTTTCTCCAAGATTGAAAACCTTGAGGAATACACGGGTCTCAAGTGCATTTTTCTTGAAAACAACGGCATCCAACGTATCGAGGGTCTCGATAAACAATCTGAACTAAAATGCCTGTATCTCCACTACAACATTGTGAAGAAGATTGAGAATCTAGAAGGATGTCCAAAGTTGGACACTTTAAATTTGGATCACAATTTTGTCCCGAAGATTGAAAATTTGGACGCTGTACCAGATTTGCACACGCTGACTATTGCTCACAATATGCTAAGTTCTGTCAGTAAGTACCTATTACTTAATTTCATATACTCAACCATTTCGCCGTAAAGGCATAATACCAGAAGGTTATACAAAGTCTGAAGGTTGCTTTGACAACGGACGTAGTAACACCTATTGGAGTTCTTGGCACTGCGGGCACGACAACAAACGGCACTTTTAGGTGTTCTTGGCATTCAAAGGGTTCTATTCGATTATTACGTTCTTTTCGGCCTAAATTTTTGCTTTTTATCTGTCAACACGAGATCCCAAGTGAATAAAGGGTCGGCAACGCATTTGTGACTCCTCTGTTGCCGCAAGCTATGTAAAATATGTTTATTTGCGCTTATTATTTCCTTTACTAGGATTCCCGAAACCAAAATAGAACCAACATCAAATCAGGTTAGCTGGTAAATATGGAGGAATCATAGAGACTGAATCGTGGGTTTTCTGTGAAGGAAAACATCGTGAGGAAACCAATCTAATCCCAACAAGGTCTAATTTTCCCTCTTCGGATTGGAAGGTATGAGTCGCTTTCGTAAAAATGAATGCCTTCGCCAAATCTTGGGATTATGTGCCAAAGCGGGCCCGGGATCATTTAGGGAACTACGGGGAAAAGCGCCAGAAGGATGATGATAAGACTAAGGGCGGTTTGCACCAAGTTACGATTACAGACCGATCATCTTGAAATATGGCGCCGGCCGCTGACCGCTGTCATTGCATAGAAACTGCTTACGATTACAGAGGGTTTGATTCAACCCATCCTTAATTGTTCTGTACGCAGTCCGTTGGGCACAGAGTCCTACGTCACGCCACAATGATTCTATTCTAAATTTCTAACACATTCACTGCCATGAATTGCTACGCTCGTAGCCGATCCCGTGGTTTTCCTAGTAGCGGAAAGCGGTTACGACGTAGGCCCCCGCGGGTTCCTGGCAGCGAAAGCGCTAATGTAAGTTTATTATTCAAGGTGACTTGGAGCAGCTACAGCACTGCGGGAACCTGTCAGTCCTAGACCTCTCGTACAACCGGATTGAGGACCCCCTTATTGTGGACGTGCTCGAAGCTATGAAAGTTCTAAAAGGTTTCTTCAATTAAAGTATTACATTGGTTGCTAAGTTTACTCCACAAATGTATTCATACTTTTCTGACGTGTCGTCAAAGGATATCGGTCATAGATTTATTTATTTAATCTTTATTGCACAAAAGAACAACTTGCAACGCCCATAAGGCTAGAGCTCCTGAGGGTGCGCTATGTTGGGAGTTAACACAATTAATCCTCAAATCAATAAAGGGTGGGCTATGCGCTTGTGATTCGTCTGGACTCCTAACCCTCCGACACTACGGTGTTTGCTTTATGTTTGTATTATAGAGTCAAACCCCACTAAATTCTGGTCTGGCAGGATCATAAGAATACAGATTTTGAGGGTCATCATATAATTATCAGCCGAAAGACGTCCACTGCTGGATGACTGTTGACTGTTTTTGATTTTAAGCTTGCCGAGTATTTTATTTGCACTTTTCCCTAGTTCTCGTGCTAACTGGCAACCCAGTGATCCGGGCGATCCCCGCCTACCGGAAGACGTTAACCCTGCGACTGCTCGAGCTTCTGAACCTGGACAACCGGCCCGTGTTCCCCCGCGACCGCGCCTGCGCGGAGGCCTGGCAGCGGGGAGGGGTTGAGGAAGAGATCGCAGAGAGGAAACGGTATAGAACTCGTATCACGTGTTCAGTGAGACTACTGAGGATTGTTCCACGATGCTACAAGTTATAATTTTACAAGTCTAAGTAGCACCTCACTGATTGCCAGTTTTGCAAATTGGTAGCTTCGTGAACAGCTACCAAGCTGCTGTCAAGTCGAAACTTGACAAAGGAGCACCATCGGCGGCCAGCTCGGCTATTCACGAGACGGTGCGCGAGCTCTCTCAATTTTTCTCGCACTATCCATCTCTCTCATATTAGAACACTTAGAAAGAGAGGTAAAGTGCGAGAAATCGAGAGTATGTCGCGGCCGTGGTGATACACGTGCTGAACGCGCTGGAGCCCCACTCGCGCCTCGCCGCATTTGGCTCGTACTAGGATGGAAAAGCTGTTCGTCACCTTCCCTGGAGTTTTTAAGGGGGGCGCTTTGTTTCACCAATTTTTTTAAGTCCTATTATTGGAAGTCCGAAAATGTTCGTCATAAAATTTTACGCCATAATAATCGTTAGTCCTATTAATTCTTGATCCTAACGATCGTAAGTCATAACCATTCGAAGTCATAATGACAGTAATCATAAGTTTCACAGGTCCTAATTTTTATTTTCCTAATTTTTTTCGTCATAACACTCACTTGCCCGTTTTATTTCAATTCATAATGACACTAGTCATACATTTTTTAATCCTAAATTTGTTTTTCATAATATTTCTCATCATAAATGTTACTTGGCGTTATCGAAGTAAATAAACGTGTGGTTTTTTATCGCTAGGTACAAGACTAGGTCACAAGACTCCAGCTAGACGTCTCTACATTGAAACATCGACTCTACATTGACTCTACATCGACTCTACATATAGACTCTACATATCGACTCTACATTGACTCTACATCGACTCTACATGTAGACTCTACATCGACTCTACATATCGACTCTACATCGACTCTACATATTGACTCTACATCGACTCTACATTAACTCTACATAGACTCTACATTGACTCTACATATTCGCTCTACATCGACTCTACAGACTCTAGCCGCCTGTCTGTGCGGACGTAGCCTAAGGCAGGTCCGTGTAGGTACGACGACGAGCGAAGCGAGGAGGAGTGTTAGTTGTACTGCGACCCTACGCGCGCGAGCCGAGCGAGCGAAGCGAGCGTGCCGCGGCAGCGGCCGGCGAAGCGCCAGAACCGATTTTTTTTTTCAATGATTTACTTAGCCAAAGCTTTTATTCATCAGGAAAAACAAAATTAGGAGTTAAAGTATGTTCTTAGTTATGATATTAGGACTAACAAAATTATGATGTATGTCCGTTATGAAGAAAAATGTTATGATTAACAAAATTATGACTTCAAGCAAGTTCTTAGAAATGAAATTAGGAAGAAAAATTTTAGGACAACTGATCATTATGACTTCCAATGATAGTGACAGAAATTTAGGAACAAAAAAGTTAGGACGAAAGAAATTTGGACTAGCGATTATTATGACTACAATACGTTAGTACAAAAAAAATTAGGATCATGAATTTTATGGCAGCCAATATAGACCCGTTTTTAAGCGAGTGCCACAGCCCCCGCCAGAGACTCAGCGGCCCCCGATGACCCCCTTTAGTCGCCATCTACGACAGGCGGGGAAGACCGTAGACCTATACTTGTCCGAGCCTAGTACCTAACAAAAGAAGTGTCCAAGTTATTTCTGTTACAGCTGGATCGCGAAAGACCACGAGAAGACGATGCAGAGCGTGCGCTATCTAATACGCATGCGTGATGAAAAGAGGGCAGAGCGCGAACAGAAGGAAAAAGAAGAGAGGGAGAGGTTGGGACTGCCGCCTAAAGTAAGGTTTAAGATCATTTAATCTCATAAAGAATTGTACAATTCACTTACTTACTCGTACATGAGATAAACACATAATTAAAAACAAAAAATTGTTTTGAGCGCACAAAGATACTAAAATAATTAAGTAAAAAAGGGTACTTGTACATAACATAACATAATGATCGAGTGCCGCTCGCACTGCATGCAGCGAGCGATAATAACAGCAAAACAAGTGATGCACGGAATCATTACAACTAGATATGGCATGCGTACGCTGAGCGTAGTTCTCTCTTCACTGATTTTTGCGGTGCCCAACAGGGTCCACAATTAAGTTTTATTGTCACTTAATAACTAAAACTTAAGTTTACCTAAAACCCTGTAAACTAATATTGTGGAATGCAATAAATGATTGAGTATTGAGTATTGAGTATAGTTCGGATTGACTTAAGTAGTTTTTATTGTTTACGAGTCTATATAATTTCTCTAAGTATAATATTTATACTGTATAAATGCTGTATAAATATTTAATACTGTGATATTGCTATTAATGATTAGAGGGTAACGTTTTATTGTACTGTGTATTTTATCTTCATACTTATTAAGTTAATTTTTATAGTTTTAAATAGTTTTTATATATATATAAACACTACACATATACATATACTATATATATATATAGTATTTTATATATAATGTATATTTAATATTTATTTATAACATGTTTTTTAAGTAAAGATTTAAAGTGGGATATCGATTTTGTTTCTTTAATAATTTTCGGAAGTTTATTGAATAATTGAGCTCCTTCGTAGAGTAAGAGTAGAAAGTAATTTCTACTGCTCTTATTTATTTTAATTTACTAGCTTTTGACCGCGACTTCGCGTGGACTTGTTTATTTCCTATCTCGATACAAAGCCCCCCATTTCACCCCATTAGCTGATGTCTTCCAGGGTAAAAAGTATCCTATGTCCTTATCCTGGATTAAAACTATCTTCACACCAAATTTCATCTCAATCGGTTCAGTAGTTTAAGCGTGAAAAGGATGTTACCTTATCGTGACTTAATCCACGTTAGACTATTTTGTTTACTTGACAGAGTTCATCTTCTGTTCAGCAGTTTATCCTGCCTAACAAAAATTCAATCTGATATGTATAATATTATATGTTCCGTTCGATGTCCGGGATCCCTTCTTCTTGAGAGGGCGTCAGTGCCTACGACCGGAAGTAGCCGTTTGCGTCAAATGAGTCGCTCCACTCCATCGCTGTGACGTCACATCCGCCCCTGCTACCTGCGAACCCCAGAACCACCGCCCGCGCTCGCCGCCATGTTGGCTTTCTCATTGTTGCGTCGTCTGCCGTAGAGATCGGACGTTCCGTAGCTATTTTATAAATTGCGTAACGAGGAATTCTAAGCCTCGATTCTTTATATCCAGATAACTTTAAACTCGAGGGAGTCCTGAATAACTAAGAAAAGGGAACCGCGAGTGATAACTTTTATTATCGGACTACCCTCTTTTGTAAAATTTTTATTTTTTACTTCGTTGTTCGCGAGTGTTGTGGTTCGCATTATGAACAACGAGAGTCGCTCCGCTTCGGAGGAGGAGGAACGCGCTTCGTGATCATCTGTCTGCAGCCGACGGGCGCCGCGCGGGGGGAGACAGCCCGCGCCCCCGCAGGCAGTCCCGGCGCCCCGCGGCCGCGAGTCGAGCCTGCGTGGGCGAGCGCGGGACTCGAGCCACATTGTCGGGCCCAGAATGGAGGTTTGAATATCTTTCGAACCGTTCGGTGAGTCAGTTACATACCGTAAAACCGTATAACTTTGCCCGCTTTTTGGAAATTTTTGTATTTTTCACTAGTTTATTGTGTCATTTTATAAAACTTATTAGTAACATATACAATTTTGTGGGCCCTTTTTTACATACGTCCGGACTCTAGTTCAAAAACAAGCGTCTTTATTAGGGAAAATCGCAATCTAAGTGCCGGGCCAAAAAAATTAAAAAATTACGTCATTGCCCATTTTGTGGAAGTGTTTCTTGCTCTGGCATTTTCAAACTTATGCTTAGTGTAGTTAAGGACTATAATGCAGAAGAGTTATATTTTAGTTTCATCTGATAATATTTCCCTAAAGCACAATAGCTCTCACAACATTGAACTGGGCAAAGTCACAAACAGAAATCCTGCACTCTCCATACTAAAATCTCATAGTGCTAGGGTTGTCAGTTTTGATTTTACCCGACTACGCAAAGTTAATAGTTTAGCACAGTTTTTTCTCGTTACTGTAAACAATTTAAATTCTTGTACTGTAACAATTATTGTCATTAAGAAGATAAACGTAAAAAAATGACAATTAGCTTTAGAATCACTTTTTTCGCAGTTATCATTAAAAAATTAATAACAAACGACAATTTCATAGGTAAGCACCTAATAATTACTCTTGCAGTTAAGATAGACCCTACTCGGGTCGAAGCGGTCCGTACGATCAACCTGTCATACGAACATATGTAAAAACCAACTTGTTTAAAATAACTTTTGGGTGACAACCCTAAGGGTCCAATTTGGCCGGGCAAAGTCATATTTAGTAGCCGAAAATCTGCTTATGACATTGCCCATCGCCATAATTACAAAACTAATAAACATTCAGAGATAAGCTCCCACCCATGACGTTATTTAACTATATAATAATCACAGTCAAAAACACATACCTGTACGAGTTTCCGTTACCGAGATACAACTAAAGTTTTCGAGTACTATTTGGCCCGCAAAAAAACACGTCTGTACTCAAAGCTTGCTCACGCGCAACTGACGACAGGTACGGACCGGTCAGCCGGCTAGTGTTGTCCGCTTCATAGTTGGCTTTCAATCACAGATTATAAAAAAGTGTACATCTTCAGCTAGTGTTGGGATATTACGGTTTTTGTGAAATGTGACGGGGTGGGCAAAGCTATATCCGAACGGCAAAGTCCTAAGGTTTGACGGTAACAATATCCTAAGTGCCCCGCGTGCCGCCACGCCGGCGCCGGCCGCTGCGGTGGAGCAATCGTTATGATGTAAATTCGCCTCATGGCGCCACCCCCGTATCTGGTGTCGTCCGCCTCAATGGCGCTACCCCCGTATCTGGTGTCGTCCGCCTCAATGGCGCCACCCCCGTATCTGGTGTCGTCCGCCTCAATGGCGCCACCCCTCGTCTGGTGCCGTCCTCCACTGTGGAGCCACCTCCTACCATGGGCCGTCCGCCACGACGGCGACGCCGATCGCGATGGCGCTGCCCGCCGCTGGCTCTGTCCGCCACGGTAGAGCTGGGTCCAGGTGTACCAAAGGGTCCGCGGTAACGGAGGCGCGGGACTTTTGGGAAAAATTTGATGTGGCTGGTGTTATGATGGTCATGATTTTTACATAAAGAATACTTCATAGTAAGCATCTCTTACTTGAAAACTTTTAAGTTTAATTTAAAGTTTTTCCGCCGTTTTACAAAAACAAGAGCCACAGAAGTCTTCTAACCTATCCGCCATCCTAGTCAGTTCTACCTATCCGCCATCAGAGTCGGTTCTTGATACCGAAAGTCCCAGAACCGTTTAAACATGTCTAAATGACTAGCCTATGACCTTCTAAGTCCTGCGTACCCTTTACTACACCCCAACCCGGACCTGTCCGCCTCGTTGGTGCTGGTCGCCTCGTTGGTGCTGGCCGCCTTGGTGGCGTCGCCCGCCATGCTGGGACTGCCCACCTCGCTGGAGCGGTCCACTAGAGCGGCGCTGTCAGCCACGCCGCCGTTGATCGCCAGGGTGACACTCTCCGCCACGGTGACGTTGCCTGCCATGCTGACGCTGTCGGCTTCGCTGGCGCTGGCAACCACGGCGACGTTGCCCCACATGCTGGCGTTGTCTACCTCGCTGGCGATGACTACCATGCCGGAGCTATCTGCCATGCTGGCGCTGTCCGTCATGGCGGTGCTATCCACCCACGCTGGTACTATCTGCCACGCTGGTGCTGTCCGCCACGCTGGCGCTGTCCGCTATGCTGGAGCTGGAAGCCATGCTGGCGCTATCCGCCAAGCAGGTGCTGGCTGCCATGCTGGCGCCGGCCGTCATGCTGGCGCTTTCCGCCATGCTGGCGCTGGCCGCTATGCTGGCGCTGTCCACCATGCTGGTGCTGTCTGCCACGCTGGCGCTGTCCACCATGCCGGCGCTGTCTGCCATAGCGGTGCTATTCGCCCACGCTGGTACTATCCGCCACGCTGACGCTGTCTGCCACGCTGGCGCTGTCCACCATGCCGGCGCTGTCTGCCATGGCGGTGCTATTCGCCCACGCTGGTACTATCCGCCACGCTGACGCTGTCTGCCACGCTGGCACTGTCCGCCACACTGGCGCTGTCCGCCACGCTGGCGCTGTCTGCCACGCTGGCACTGTCCGCCACATTGGCGCTGTGCACCTCGCTGGCGCTGTCCACCACTCTGGTGCTATCTGTCACGGCGGTGCTGTGCGCTATGTCCGCGCTGTCCGCTACTCAGGCGCTGCCCGCCATGGCAGTCCTGTTCGCCATGATGGTAACGCCCGCCATCCGGAGTGGAAGACGGCCACGCTACAGCGGTACGGTAGAACTACTTACGTCTCCGGGCTTCACAGAGGTAATAATCGACGAGCAGCTACGCTTACCCGGCGTTCTGGCGCGAGCGAGCGACCCAGCAGTCGCAGAGTGCCGCGGTCCAACCTAACGTTTGTAATGAAGCCCGAAGTCCTCAATAATACCCGATTGGTCCAGTACGCCGCATGCTGGGACCCCCTGCGCTCCCTGACCTATTTGAATCAATCAAATCACACTGTTCGTTTTGTACGTTCGTCGCGTCACGGCACAACGTACCTTGCAGTCGGGTCACGCGAAACGATCACGGTCGTTAAAAAGTAAGTGGTAGGGGGTATCGGATGGGTCTCTGACCTATGAATATATATTTCTCAACCCCGTCAAACTGCTCTTGTGCCTGCGGAGAATGAGGGTATCGACAAGGTGGGCAAACGGATTTCACATCGTCTCCTAGCTCGCTTTCGCTCTCCCACTCAGGTTCTGCTCTATAAGGACAAACCTTTCGCAGAGGTCTAATAAACAAAAGTGGGATAAAACAACTTGCTAAGCGAGCCCGAGATTCCGCTCTTAAGGCGAACTCTTGAATCGGGTAAATGCCACTATTGAAACTGACTTCCGTGAATTTTAAGCGAACTGTCTTACCGAAACAGTTGCATATACTTGGAAACTTCGAATATCATCTTGGATTACGTTTCCTATTGTTCAAAAACCCCTTTTATACTGTACTGTCTATCGATTTCTCCAATGCTCAAGCTTTTACACTACCATATCCGTGTCCTTTGCCGATACAATCTCGACACAGAAAATCCTCTTCAAATAAGAGTTTCAAAGCTAACGTACTTCTACTAACTAGCCTAAAACTTGTAGTTATTAATTATTCGTGGCACTTTCAAAAGAAATTAATACTATTTACATTTCTTGTTGGAATCCCAGGGCTTTCTGTTAATTGTCTATATGGACGACATCCTTATTGCAAACCAATTGAAGTGATCTCTAATAAAACAAAGAAATCATTCGTAGAAGTTCATGTATTTGCCGTAGACATTCCAAAAAAAAATTAAGGCCCATAAGTCCATAAAGTCCAACTTCTTGATAGGACTCCTAATCTGTATTAACGCCTCCCGTTATATAATTTTATGTAATAAAAACGTTGTATACGTAAGCCCTTACCACTTGTCATGGAGGTTGAGTTCCTGGTGCCGAGGGAAAAGGTAAACTCTACGGCGCGATTTTATATGCCTGTGTCGCCTTGAACAGTCTCGTACTGGATGGCATCGTCTCAACTTTGCAAACTTTGCGCCGTGGGTCGTCTCTCCGACTACACCTGCGAGACTACGAAGAGCACTATGCACTCTCTCTCGTCTCCTGTCTGCTGTATAAGAGACTCTACCATAGTAGACCGGCATAACGAACCCGCATTTAACCGTAAGTGAGAAAGTCTTAACTTTATTGTAACGAATGTTGTGCTACAAATGGACGGAGGTAGCAGCATGTACGCCTATTCCTGCTGCAAACTGCTGGCCGGAAAGAACCGTCTACGGGAAACACTGGTCCCATATTACCTGCATGGTCGGCAACGCCCAGAAGCCAACGGGGAAGAAATCTTCGTCCGCTGATTATCGGTATATACGGTGTATACTGTATCCCGGCCATCGACTTTAAAGTTCAACTCGGACGGCATCCACTTTTGTGGCGATACATCTCGATCGACTCGCAAGTCTCGAGCGCCTACTGTCACGACGTGTTCAACAGCTATTGGAGTTAAGACATGACCTAAGCCACCTTCCAAACTTGTGCCTCGAGCTCCACATCACCTCTGCACCATGTTGGGTCTGTTTAACATTATGGCTTCCAAGTGGCGCAGTCTCTTCTACTGGCCAGACCTGAAGAGGCAAGTCGTAGCCGATGAAGGTTCACAATGTGCGGGAGTTCCTAGGTGACACGTCCGCCAGTCGGAGCGGAATATACTCCTCCGGGCGTCACGCTGCGCTGGCGCTCGACTATTATCGGTGCATATACGCCTGCAGCCTGCATGGATCCAATTGCCACTGTGTCACTCCAGGTACATGATTAACAGCCAGGTACCTCCTCCCATGCGCACTTATTAACCGACTTCAAAAAAAAGGAGGAGGTTCTCAATTCGGTTGTATTTTTTTTTTTTTTTTTTTCAATGTTTGTTACCTCAGAACTCCGTCATTGATGAACCGATTCGGAAAATTTTTTTGTTCGTATGTATATACTTCCAGGTGGGTCCCATTTTTTTCAAAATTCAGTTAGATGATGGGATCCATGAGGAATTGAAAGAAAGAAAGAAAGAAAGAAAATACATTTATTTAACGTCACAGCTTAGGCACACAATAAAAATAAAAATAAAGTAAACGGTGGGACTTAAATACGAGGACGTTAAACAGGATCCCCACTCAGCATAAAGCCACTGCAAGACACGTCAAGCAGAGGCGCTGATTTTCGGTGGGGACCTAACTTAAAACTATTATTAGTGACGGCACAAACGCCAACAACTGGTATTATAACTAAAGAAAGAAAACACAATAAATAAACCGAAACAATCAAAATAACAACATTAACAAAAATTAAAATAAAAAATATTTAATAAGAATATAACAGGATTACCTACGTGATTACTTAAGCCTATGAGGGCACGCAGAAGGTAACAAAAAAAAAGAAATTAATTATTATCAAATAAATGCTATGATTGGATTTGTATCCCCAAAAAATATGCATGACACTTCGTCTTAAATGTAGAAATTGTCCCTACGGCACGGATTGGTGGAGGAAGATCATTCCAGCACTTCGTGGCAGCGTAACGAAAACTACCACGAAATGCCGCTGACTGGTGCCCAGGACAAACTAGTTGAAGATACCTGGCTGATCTAACTTCCAAAGACCTTGCGTTATGCGCCCATGTCAGCTTATTGTAAAGGTACGAGGGCAACTGGCGGTTAACTACACCAAATAAAAGAGATGCTAAATGTAGTTTTTGGCGGAATGACATTTTCATAACGCGATTTTGATTTAGGTAAGGCGTCACATGAGCACGTCGGGGGATGTTGAAACAATACCGCATGCAAGCATTTTGTACTCTCTGGACCAACCTCTGCGTCCGTGCCAGGAGACACGGTCCGTATACTGTATCACAGTAGTTGAACCGCGAGAGTACAAGTGCATCGCATAACCTCACCCTAAGTTCCACACTGAGAAAATCACGTATTTTATAGAGTACCTTAAGTCTATAAAAGCAATTCCTAACGACATTGAGTACATGATTTTCGAAGTTAAGTTCTCCGTCCATTAGGAGGCCAAGATTCTTGGCCTCTTGAACGCGCTCCAACGACTCGCTTTCTAATCGCACTCGGGACTCCTCAATTTTATAAGGCACGCGTGTAGTGATTTTGGTATTTTCTCTTATAACTCGTGTATTTACATCCGAAATCATAAATTTGGTGGCGAGGAATTGATGATGAAGACCACAGATGACTTATCGAATTCCTCAATTATGTACTTAAAAGTGCAAAAGTACGTCACAGGTTCTGATAAGATTCCGTTGAAATAGGAACTAATGAAGTGCCATTGGTGATGATCTTGGGGAATCGATGGAAGTCCTCAAATATTATCGGCCCACATACAGCGATTCGGTTTTTTTCTATAGTAATCAACGCATTTGCTATCGGAAATCAGTTCATGTGGTAAATTGTAAAAAATAGGAAATGTGCTCGTGGCTTGGCGGAGTACTAAATTGAAGTCGGTTAAAACTTTGTTTTTAAAGTAAATTATTTCTGTCAAATATGTTCGCGTACTGCATTCAGTACTAATTATTATTCTTGTTCATAAATCTGCAATGACCATTATTGTGTGAGCTACTGTTGATCACTAGGATATCTTCGACCGCCTCGTTCAAGAATACCTTCAAATCAATGTTCCTGGAAGACCGCTCCCTTCCAAAACATTGATTAGGTTAGAATGTGTTAACTTTAGATAATTAAAGACCTAAACTCAACAATTTACTTCAATAACTTACATGACTGAAAAGAAAAATTAACGACATTCTAGCACCTTTTTGCCTACGCTTTTATTTGGCAACTTGAATCTTCTTTTGGACGTTTATATCGAATCTATTTAACCTATAATTATTAGTGCCCGTTAGAATCTACCTCCACTAAAGCAATCTAGTTTCCTTCTTTAGGGAAATTCCAATTTCTACTGGCGCGTATGCGCCCGCTTACTCGCCACCAGGAGATAACAAACAGATCTCAAGAAGGGATCCCGGACATCGAACGGAACATATAATATAAAATTTTACCTTCCAATAAAATTATTATTATATTTCCTGAAGATGTCCGGGATCCCAGTAATGGCTTCCTGGGGGCTACCAACGGCATTTCCTCCGCAACAATTTTTTTTTTTTTTTTTAATCTTGATTTTAGGAGCTTAGTCGTTAAACGAGAATGTCGCTCCATACGTCCGCTAGTGGAGATATAGCTATCTAATACACAATTTGTAGGCCTTATAAAATGATTTCGCTTGCGCTGACTCAGGATCAGCCAGCGCCGTATTACAATATCCGGTATGGTAGGTGGCGCGAAGGGGCTCCCCCCGTACACATTCCATCAAGATGTGATATACGTCCTCTATTACCCCGCAGTCAGCACAGTATGGGTTGGAAACTTTTCCCATAAGGAACTTAAATTTATTAGTGGGAACATGTCCAGAGCGGAGCCTCAACGCTATTACAACATCCTGTATCCCTCCGCAACAATGAGAAAGCCAACATGGCGGCGAGCGCGGGCGGTGGTTCTGGGGTTCGCAGGTAGCAGGGTTGGATGTGACGTCACAGCGATGGAGTGGAGCGACTCATTTGACGCAAACGGCTACTTCCGGTCGTAGGCACTGACGCCCTCTCAAGAAGAAGGGATCCCGGACATCTTCAGGAAATATAATAATAATTTTATTGGAAGGTAAAATTTTATATTACTTAGTAACAATAAATATACAAGCGACTCTATAATCTCAGTTATTTAATCAATCACACAACTAGGAAGAAGAAGACGAGAAAAAAGACTTGGAAAAGATTGGTCTAAAAGAAATCGAAGCGCAACCAACAGACTTAAAACCTGTAAAACCTGATGCTAAAGAGAAAGTTAAAGGTCTGGAAGCCATGTTGTCAGGGTCCGAAGCAGATGACTCCACTAGTGAAGACAGTGAGGATAGCGGTGATGAGGGTAAAAAAGATGGTAAAGTATTCAATCAAGTTTTGTCTTGCGTGACCGCCAATAATGCATATAATTACGATCCTGTTAGCTATGTGAAAAAAAGCATTTAATTAAGTCTACTACTTGCATTCGAAAAGCTTAGACACATAGGCAGAAGATGTGTGATTAATGCATGTCAGGCAAATTTGAAAAGTATAATTAAATCACTGGCTGAATTCGGCAGTGGATTTATCTGTCTGTGGTAGGGCCACGCGTGTAGATTGTGACGTCACTAATAGACGGCAACGTGCCGTTGTCCCATCGTGTTCGGCGCCGCCGTCGACGGGGCCTGCCGCGCGCACTACGTGCTCTGCGGTAGACCCGCATATTGTGACATTTGTGACGTCACACACTGTTTGCATTTTCTCTAATAAGCAATATTAAAATTGTAGCTTCGTAATTCTTTGAGATTTCTTCATATTTTTTGCCGTCTTTCTTTTGGAGCAATAATAATTTTCGAGTCTACACCCGTGTTGTAGCTCGGTTCATCTTCCCCTTACCAGATTTTGTTTACAGAACCAGTGACCTCTGACATCCAATGGTCCCCCTTCATGCGCGGGACCCGTTACATCCAGGAGATCAAGGATGAGCCACGGCCACCGCAGGTGTCGGAGCAACATCTCGACGATTACTGGTACGGGTATAGGGGAGACTTGAAAGTGAAGAGTGGACAAAGTCAGCAGTCCGGGTGAGTCTGTTCAGTCAGTTAACATGTGTAGGTATATACCAGTATTATATCTGCTATATCGAAACTAGCAAAAAGACGTCCTATCAGCACTAACATTACTTAGAGTCGTGCCAGATATTTGTGGGCGCTTTGTTGTAGCAGATAATACTGGTCACTGTACCCATACCGATCAAAATTCACTTAACAATATGATCGATCTATTTACTCGCTTTCAATATATTATTATTATTGCACCAGAATAAACTAGTTTCTCATATCTTTTAGGAGTTTTGTCGATGACTTTAAGAGTATTAACAATATGCTCTTCGGTCCGCAATCTAAAAAGCATCAAAAATCTGGTACGTTTTTAATATGTTATTTTATTTTCGTTCATTTATATTCATGTCATATTATTATAACATAATGCAATAATTACAGCGGGAAAGAATCAGGTTCAAATAGAAGAGATCACTGAGGACTTAAATGTAAAAGGAAACAAGGTTGAAAAGAAACCGTTAGTTGAAATAGTTGAATCATCAGAAGTTGTTGCTACTGAAGACAAAAAGAAATCTGTCGAGAGTACTAAATTAACGGGGATCGTAGAGGAGGACAACTTTATTATAGATCATGATAAAAAGGTAATAACAGAAAAAGCCAGTGAGGTTACTATTACTTCTAGTGACAGTGATGTCAATAAGGACTCGTTGAAGAAGATTTCTATAACAGAAATTAAGTCTAATCCTGAAACAGAGTTAAGCGGAGAAGTAACTGAGAGTGACACCGTCCAAAGTAACAATGATAATACAGTAGACGAGAAAGAAACAGCCGTTAAAACGGAAGAGAACTACGATGATAGTAAAACACAAGAAGAAAATAAATCCGACACTACGAAAAATGAAGAACCTGCAATAAATAAAAAAATGACACAAAGCATTGAAGACGGAAGACGCAGTGGTAAGTACTTGTTCGTATAGTCGGTAAGAAGATAATAACACATACATTGCAGATACGGTGAGTTACATTGTAACTGAGCTGAAGTACTAAGTAGTAGAAGGGAAAATAACGTAATAAACATTGTTTTTGTGACGTAGCGGCATGTTCCGGCGATGGCGTTTCTCTTATGGATTACATGCAAAGTGTAAACGCCAATAACGAGGAGGATGAAGGCCTTAAGCCCAGCGAAGAAGATTTGGAGATATTTGCTGAATTGGATCGCGAAATGGCGGAAAGAGATGCTAGAATAGCGCGCGGTGAACCTGCCGTGGATCCAATGGTAAATTACTAAATTAAAATTTATTTGCGAATTCACTCGGCCAATAAATGCGAAAAGAAACTTTCGAACTACAAGGGAAATGTGGGGTAGCCACCACTGACAACAACTGGGATTTCTAAAAAGAACAATCAAAGTAGATATGAGCATAATGTTTGATGCTCATATCGCTTTCACGGTTACAAAACTCAGCGTAATTTTAAGTATTTTATATTTACTTAATAAGTACCTAGTGGTTACACCGAAAATTTCTAAAACATTCAAATCCATTTAATTCAACATTTCAAGTTCTTTTTCGTCGGATAAATTCTTTCCTGCTTTTGAAGTGGTCGATTCATTACCTCCATTTTTATCTAACTTTTCTCCTACGTTTTCAAGAAACTGTATCTCAAGCAGCCAATGGACGACTTTTATCAACCAGAGAACCTTGAACCAGCACACAAGGTGACGAAGAAGGCAGCGTACACCACGTACAGACATGACAACGGTTTTGACAGGGTCGCCCTGAGCCAGCTAACTGGAGGGGAAAAGCCTGGTGAGAATTATCATCATCATCATTATCCTCCTAGCGTTTTCCCCGGTTGTATCCGAAAAGAACACGGGATGCGCTTTGACATCTCATCCCCGGATTTGGCGGAGCTAATAGTTATACGACAGTGATTGCTATCTGACCTAACCCAGAGGAAAAAAAATACTTTTTGAAATCAGACCAGGTTCCTCACGATGTTTTCCCCGAACCGACCGAAAACCACCATTTAAATATCAAATGATATTTCGTACATAGGTTTAAAAATCCCAGAGGTCCGAGCCTACGATAGTATTGGCGACTTCTTTGAATTCAAGCAATGATGTAATATAAAAAAAATGTAGATAGGTTTTAAGCGCTCCGAAAGTGGCACTCTAAAACTGAATCAATTGCACCAACTTACCACAGTTTCGCGTCGTCCATAGAAAGCTGCCACCAGATTTTTAAACACGGAATTTCGTATCTAGACAACGCATCTACCTTTTTTTAAGTTACATCATTGGATGTAAGTATACTATTATGATTCGTAATAAAGTCTGGTTAAAAAAAACCATTTCACTTGTACTATTGCAGATGAGTCAAAGATTAAACTGACCTACGTTCCGGGCGCCATACGGGTCCAGTACATGGACCAACGTCCTCTTGAAGTCGAGTGCGAAATTGGGGAAGAGAAAATTGACTCTGAACGTATGAATTTTTTTTTGTTAATGATCTATCAGATTGCTACGCTATGTACAAAACACGAACCAGTAGACTGATGGTTCGTTGATAGAATAATCTACCAAGTAGTTGTTTATTTATTTATTGCATTTATTATAGCTATATTTCTCAGTTTTTAAATTAAAAAAAATTAAGCAATTCTTGCATTTTAGAAATAAAATAACCATGTACAAAGAATTTTTCTATTAAGATTGTTTACCGCAAATATTTTGTTTTAGCTTCATCTTGTGACACTGACACAATAGATATACCGAGTGATAAGGATAGTATTACCACTGAGGACGAACAGAAACCAGAAAAATCCAAGCCAAAGGTGACTAAGTCAGCGACTAGGCCTAAAACTGCAAACACAGCTACCAAGCGTTATACAGTTGATAGACCAATTAAAGGCAAAAGTATTACTCCTAGACAGAGTGAAGATAAAACTAAAAAAGACGAAAAACCCAAATCTCGAAAATCTTTTTCGGTTGTTGAAAAGGAAACTGCTGCTCAGCCTAATTTCCCTAGAAGGCAGTCTATCGCAGCAGTAAATGTTAGTAAGCCAGTGGATTGTAAGAAACTTATTAAAAAAGAACATATTAAGAAAACTGAACCCGTTAAAAAGACTGAAAGAGCTAAATCAGCTACAGAGAGAATTCCAAGGATACGACCTGAAAATATAGGCAAAAATATACCTAAGCCTGCCAATAAATCTCAATTACCTATTAAAGAAGAAACTTTGAAAACATTAACCGACAAAGAAAAGGGCAAAGAGAAAGGCAACAAAACAGATATTATCAATCTTCCAGAAGTTGAAGTGAAGACAGTCGAAACCGAGCTTGTATTAAAAGAAGTAAACGCGGGAGATGAAATTAGCGCTGATCCAAGCGATTCAAATGTAAAGGACGATGAGACAGGACAAAGCGATGTTAAAGTGCCAACGGGTAAGGAGCTGATTTGATGTACATATTAATTTATAATTACTATTACAACTTATCTAAATAACAAAATTTACTTTACAACTATTACAACGACTCTGATTAGCAAGTATTCGATCTTCTTGCTAGGAGTACTGGTTGCTGTCCTGACCGGGCTCTTGAGCCTGATGTTGAGGGTATTGGAGCTGCTAGCAAATTAATATTATACTTTAGAGAATATTTATGAATTGCTTTTGTCCCGTAATCACTGAATCAGGGTGTAAAAATATTATTTTAATCGTTAAAAGCCGTCACCTGCGTAAAAAAAACTTTTATTTTCATAACACAGCTGTGCGCGCGGTGGTTGAAAATTACATAAACCCTCCCACCCTTCACCCTTGCGGGGAACTTTGTCATACACAAGCAATGCCAACAAAAACCAAGACTAATGTAAAAAAAAACAATTAAAACAAAAATTAAAAACATAAACAAATCTATATTTGGAATCGCAATGCGCTACTGAATATGCTTTTGATCGGTACACACCCCATTTTTTGTGCATCCTGTGTAAATATTACATAGATTCAAGCTTTTAATTAAGTATTAAACTCTTACAGATAATGTCATAACTACCACTGTATCTGAAGACATATCTGAATGTGATACACAGGAAAGTAACATAACAGAAGATACACATCAATCTGACGATAATCTTGTGCAAAATGTCAACCTTATTGAAGATATACCGGAAGCTGTAGAAAATCCTGCATTACTCGAAGTCAATCCTATTGATGATGCTGCTGGTGAAATTCCAATTGAAGATAATTTACCCACTGCATCAACTTCGTTTGATGGCATGTTGTTTTCGGACAGGGGTGAAGCTAAAAAATCTATCATTGAAACCATCAATTCTTATGAAGACGACAGGTTTCCTTCTCAAGGTTTGTTCTACTTACCAATTTATGTTCAAATATACTGTACTGCAACTAAAATGCGTGTCGACCCCGCGGCCGACCAAAGAAGCGATACCAGGATGTCGTGAAGGCTCGCTGATCGGATTTCCCGGTGCAACACGGAGTAAAGGACCCCAAACATTAAGTTAATATGGATGTGCTCCGAGATTCCGGGACCTACATTTGTTTCAGAGAACAATGATTCTGATTATATTACATAAAATACAATTCAATTACGGTTTCACGATTGATATAAAATGCCGTCTCATGTTTTTTGGCAGTTTTAACCGTGAGACCTAGAGAGACCCGTCGATCGGCTAGGAGATTGCATCGCCACGCAATCGCATTCTATCAACTTTCCTAACTACTATTAACTAGACATTATCTGATATTCTGGCGAAAATGACTGAGATCTCCTCGATAGCAAATACTGTAACCCGGATCCTGTAGCATATTTTTTATTTCTCAGGCATGATCTCTGACGTAACAGAGAACGCCCGGATCGAGCAATCCGTAGCGACCGAGATCCTAGACCGGACACTGCATTACGAGGAGCGAGCGATGTACCGACAGTATGACGTGCTCACGTGCCACGCGGGCAAGATTGACAATCAGACTAATTCACTGCTGGAGCACATGAAGGAAGAGATGCAGGATCATTCGGTGAGCCTTTTTACTTGTAGGACATTGAGGAATGACGTCTCTCGAATTTGAGGTGTAGAAGCATTAGGTACATACATCACAGGAAACACTGTTTACCAACATCTGAACACGAGATTTCTGAGCATCCTTGCATGTAGCATATGATGGAGACTGGCGAGACTGCATCATCATATCAGCCGAAAGACGTCCACTGCTGGACATAGGCCTCCCCCAAAGAGTGCCAAAGTGACCGATCCCGCGCCACCCGCATTCAGCGGACTCCCGCAACCTTTACCAGGTCATCAGTCCACCTTGTCGGGGGCCTACCCACGCTGCGCCTTCCGGTACGTGGTCGCCACTCGAGAACCTTTCCGCCCCAACGGCCATCGGTTCTACGTGCTGCGAGACTGCATACTTAAGATTAATTGGCAAAAAAATATGCCTAATGACGGAAGTCCTATTCAAATATCCCAAAAAATTACAAGGCTTTCTCTCTCTTCAAGCAAATGTTGCTTGAAGAGAGAGGAGACGCTAGCAGATCGTAACGTCACGATCCTCTAGCGTGTCAAGTAAATGACAATAGTGTCATATGAAAGTGCCTTTTGGGGAAAAGGGATAGGACATACCCCTCTCTTAAAACTTTGGACACTTTGTGATTATTTAACCTCTCGCGTTGCTTTCTCCATTTGACTCGATTCATCCTTTTTTCAAGAAAATACATTATTATTAATTATTTTTAACCCCCGACGCAAAAGAGGGTTGTAATAAGTTTAACGTGTCTGTCTGTGTATCTGTCTGTGGTATCGTAGCCATAACGGATATACCGATTTGAATGCAGTTTTGTTTAATGTCGTAGATCATTTTATCCCGAGTGTTCTTAGCTATGTTTTATGAAAATCTGTTCAGCCGCTTTTGAGATATTGGACTTTGAAATGAAAATGTCAGGGGTTTTTCAACTTTTCTAAGTTGTAGTTATATTTAGTGTCCACCCCTATTCATTTTAATCCGTTAAGCCGTTTTTGCTTGAATTAGTGTCAGCATCAAATATCCAAAGTTTTGCAAATTAGTAGATTTGATGTAAATTAATTTAATATTTGTAGAAAAAGTGATCACAATTGTTATCTTTGATCCTTTTGTCTTTTACTGCTAATATTCGTAGGATTAATGTAAAATTTTGTGTTTCCCAGCTGCCTGAAGTATCCCACATCCTTTCTGCCCACATGGACGCTGCTGAGCAAACTTGGCGGGCCGGGAACTTTGCTCCCTCCTTCGCCCAAGCCTCTCTCTCCGACGACGAAGCGGACGACAATGACAACACTCTCGAACCTAGCGACTCCTCTCTAGACCTCGAAGATACTATCACAGACGATAATATAGCTATTAAAGTCGCTTTAAACGCTATTACAGAACAAGATGATTCAGGGATTGGATTCAATGATTCCAATGTTGAATACAAGTCTTTTAATGATGACGAGCTAGGTGACGGTACGAACGAAGTCATTGATAAAACAAATAATGGTGAAGGAGCTTGTCAAGAAGATAAGGTTGATGATGGTAAAGAAACTGATGCAATCAGTTTCGCAAGCCTTGATACCAATCGACTAACCAGTGACAATGGTAGGGACCTGGATGTAACCAGTTATTTGTCTGGAGATGAGGAGATGTTCGAAGATTGTATGGATCTGACCGTGATGGAGGACTTTAAGCGGGTTGACGAGACGTTTACTTTGGAAATGAAGATAGCTTTGGGTATTGATAAGGCTTCGGAAAATTAGGATGACGGTTGCTATCGCTCGGTTGCGTCTCAGAAGCGGCCTATGCCGCTTCTGAGACGCGAGGAGTGCGGGGGCGCGACGGTAGTGGGTGCCGCGCGGGGAGCGGGCGACGGGGCTCCCGCTTCGCTTCCTTCCGTCTCAGTTAACCCTTCGGTTGCCAGTCTCCTCGAAGGAAAATGTTTCCTACACGCCAACATTGTCTATTAGAGGTACCTTAGTTGAAAGCATTAACGTGACTTTGACAGCGAATGGCATAATATGCACAGAGGCTCTAGTATACCTAAGTTTTGCCGAAACAAAACTTTACGATCGCGTTTGCGTTTCACCCTCAATTTGTATGAGATTTGACAGCTAAACGCGAACGCGGTCGTAAAGTTTTGTTTCGGTAAAACTTATACTAGAGCCTCTGGTCGTACTTGGCGCAATGCCACAACACGCAACAACTTAGGCGATCTTGGTGCCCAAAGGGTATAGCCAGACCTATAGTTACCTATTCTAAAGTTTAGGAAAAATGGGTCAATTTACACGCGCATATTATTAATTTATTCCGTTGCACAATCGTATAATTATAGATTCTATGTGACTTGGGGGAAAATGTTATTTTGTAACAATATCTATTTCATATTTATTGAGTTCACCTTTACCTAAGGTATATCTCTTTCTTTTCATTTGAATCTCGAACGTTATTTATTCATATTTGTAACCAATGTAAAACGGAACTTATTTAATATTTTGTTCAATCCTTTTCCCATTATTTGGGATGTAGGTATTTATAATTTATGTTATGCCAATGTAAGAAAAGTTTTGTTGGTACTTTCAGTTAATTATTTCCGAAATAAATTATGTGGTTCTTATTCAGGCGTTTTCTTTATTACTTACGGCCCGGCCCGGCCAAGACATTGCGCGAATTGCGACGCGGCAAGCGTATTACCTGTTCATTGCGCGGTCGACACGCGCAACGCACTGTGGTTAGTTGGGATTACGCGCAATGAATTAGAAAAACCGCTGCCGCCGCGCAATGTCGTGGCCGAGCCGTTAGTCGGCTTACAATGTGGTGTTTTTCCTAGTGGTAAGGGCTCTAGAACTTCGATGATGCGCCGTGTTGAGGGAGGGGATGCATTTGTCTTTGCTGTCAACAACAATTCTCAAGGAAAGGATCGGCAACGCGCTTGTTAGCAACGGCGGCATTCCTTTGAAGTTGCAGTAGCCCATAGCCCGCCGGACCACCTATATGTACCACTTATAGCACAAATGGTATCTATGTATCCCATAAGTACAATTACACAAACAATCGCATATAACGAATAATCATTTATTTCGCAATTGAACAGTTTCGTCGGGACCCTGCTGCGGGGCGTCAATTTCTGGATAGTTTGCCCTCCGGTCATCTGAAGCTACTTAAAGAACCTTATCTTCGTAGTACCTATTTGTGCAAGTGACGCCGGGTGTAATACTTGTTTTTTTTTTCCTGGTTGGTACTAGTGGGATAAATCAGTGTCATTTGTACCATCAATAGTACTGCCCAATGGTATAGGAAGCCCGGTGGCGTCCATAGGCATATACAAGTGAATTGTTATTTGTAGTGGCTTTATAGTAGTTGCAGTGGTTTTATCGCAGACAAAACAGCAAACGTAAAACCCAAAGAAACCGTAAGGCCTACGAGGGACTTTCAATAAAACGTGGCATTTAAAAAACTACAATATATATTTCGTTAAATAATCATTAAAATAGTTATTGCACCTATGTATAGTAATACCCAATAAACATGATATAAAAATAATTCATTCTCAACATTTATTCCAACTATTTGCATCAACAATATATAAAAACTAATTAGTGGTATAAAGAATACAGGGTAAAAGAAAATTAATCCGGTCATAGAACTGCTAATTTCATGACACCTTTTTTCCGCGACTATGGCACTGTATTACAAAAAACCTTTTTTTATATTAATACAGACTAACCAACTTATTCGTTGTAATAATGGTATGTATACACGAACAACATAATCATCAAGTTCCATATGTGGAACAACTTAAAAAACAATATGATAGGGTCAAATTACAGATTATTCGTATAATTATTGCGAGATACCACAAATAAGTTGGTAGTCCTGTAACCCTCGTTATTCACAAGTCTACACTTTAAACAAATACATGATACACAGACATACATATGAATCTACAGGGTAAAATATAAGTCGTAAACATAAGTTTTTGTTTCTAACGCAGTATTTTAAGGCAAATTTATTGCATTAACAATTAAACAAACAGTTAAACTTTATTGATAATAATTTTAAATGGCAAAAGCACCAACCTTATGGTCACCCTATTCAACAAGACAAGTGATAGATGAAAGTAGAAATTTAAGTCACCATGAGACTCAGTAATTTAAAACATTTTTTTAAATTAACAAAAAAAGTATATATTTGCCTGTTGTCACGTCCACATGAGGATTAACCCTATATAGTTCTCCTTAATAATCTAAATCTAGCGTAGATGTCGCAGAAATAATACCAAAACTGACGAGATACAATTCCAGATACTCTAAGCTACGTTTAAAAAGTGACTATTAGAGTAGGTTGGGTTTGTCTGAAAAGTCTACTGTTTATAATTATCTTCTTCATGAAACATCAGGTCGAAAGTCGTTAGGTTTAACAAGGGAGAACCTTAGATACCACCACACCACAATAAGGATGTTTAAAGAGTGTAGTATTATAATTTAATCTGTACAATAAGAGTGATTATACCCTGACAAATATAAATTGTAACACCGTACAATTGACACCATAAAAAGTCTAGAATAAATGATTTTTAGCAACATTTAAACAATAAATAAAATAACTAACCGCCTAAACTTACACTATTGCATTCAACCAATATGAAATAGAGGTAAACGATCGAAAAGTGTAATATCCTGAAAGTTGTGAGGGACATGTCAGGCCTGTTCTTTTTGCCACTTAGACTAAGCTAGGCTCTGACACACCTCCAGGTCACAATTTAACCGGACGCAGCTGACGTCAACGGACCAGTAGAATCCACCATCTCGATCCACCAGTGGATTTAATAGCACGCTAATTTCACTGTGATCCAACATTGGATCTTTACCTTTATTTCAATTTGATCGTAATCAGAATTATAGTAAAATTTACAGTTTTATTTTTGGCATATTTACACTTCCATGTACTTAGTTTTAATAATTGACTTCACATTTTTTCATATGTCATCTAATAAAGAATTAATGAACTAATTCATTGATATAAGATGGTCTTAACGTAAAAAGTTTAATAAATGTTAAAATGAATAGTTACATCATAGTCGTGATTTCTAGAAAATAAAATATATTATAATTAAGAATAATTAGCTAATGATAAGCTAAGTGAGTGAATTAAACTTAAATATATTTATATTTCATGATAAAAATGGCGTTACCTTCAAGGTAAATCCGAAGATTGTTTAACAAATAACAGTAATTAAAAATACTCCCGAAACAACACATAACTAGCAGTCACGACTGACAACTTTCGATAAAAAAACGCTTTTAAATCAGTTCTTCAGTTTGGCAGCTACGATACCACAGACAGACACAGAAACACATACACGTATTAAACGTATAACCCTCGTTAGCACCGGGGGATAAAAAACTAACATCCGCTTTTCGGTTAGGAGATCTCTACCACCAGGGGTCCATTACAAACATGATTGAATTGTAATACATTTTTCATTTATCGCGCGATTTCAGCAGGGCTAGCATAAATGACGGACGAACAGACATTCGATCCTCTCTTTCTAATTTGCATAGTTTGAGTAAGAAAAAGCAATCGGGTCTTTTTCTTTATTACCGACAATGAACCGACGCTTTTCCGTTTTTTTTTAGGTTTTTGAACTATCTGGTTTTGGTTTGCGATAAAAAAACAATGCATCTGTTTTTTTCAAAAGGACTAATTAAAGTTTCCTCTCCGGCCAACATGAATATAGTTTTTATTGTTTGTTTTTCAATACGTAATGTGAATTAGTGGACTCTTTCACAGGGATCACATTTTTGTTTACTACTCTAACAAAAACAAACGTATAAAAAAGAACGCTGGTTAGACAAAGTGACAGATTAAATCAATTATGTAATATAAAAAAGAGGTAGATAGATTATAAGCGCTACAAAAGTGGCACACTAAATCTAAGTCAATTGCACCGACTTGCCTCAACTTCGCGTCGTCAAACATTTTTATACACGGAATTTCGTATAGATAACGTATTAGATAACTCTTTTTTACATTACATAATTGGATTAAATAATATGGACGTTTATTCGAACATTATAAAGCCGTAAACATCAATACTCTAATGAGATGCCGTACTAGGAACAAGGACAGGTTATCGCAGGTAGAAAAGAAGAACGACCCAATGTTATGTCAATAAACCTTCAATCTAGGGCAAACTTTAGGTTCATTCAGCTGTCGTAGCTTGAAGGCTAAAGGGGTTTGGGTAAAAATGTTGTCATTTTTTAGATAAGCGGACATTCTTAAAAGTGGTAGATTATGATAGATCTACTCAAAACAAACTTATTTTGTTATGAAATGTAATAAACTAAAATGCCCGATGAATTTTATGAGATGATGATGCCGAGATATCTGCAATATTTATTTTCACAGATTATTATATTGAAAAATTATAAACAAAAGTTCAATCTTAAATATCTCGGCTCCGATATTGATTAACGCGTTTAATTTTATATATCTATGCGTATTAAGAGGTCCTCTATTCGATTATTAAACAAACATCCTTGGCCGCTGCAAATAATAAAAACGATTTTTTTCTCCTACTAGGTTACTCAATGCCCTTTGTTCCATATACGGAACACTAGTCTAATTAAAATTATAGAGACGGGAAATAAATAGCTTACTATTAAAATTGCTACAGCCCGATACGCCGCTATTTGACCCAGTGCCAGTAAACGTGGCGAGGGTCATAAATAGACTTGACGGGCTATATATTTCTTAATTTAAATTTAATTGTTTCCGGAAACCTTTACTTTCAAAGGCAAGTTTTGCTTTTTTCTATTCAGAACTAAAAATATGGTATCAGGAACTAATTGCTGAGCAACTATGTACAAAATATTATTTTAATATTGTGATGAGTAAAGTGTGATGTTTAGATATTATGTGATATAAACATATTTAACTTACAAATATACTTAAAATATAAGGGCGAATATCCACCAGAGATGTGCGAAGATCCTCCTAGCGTCTTCCCGGTTGTACGAAAGCGACTGCCATCTGACCTTCCAACCCAGAGGGAAAACCGCAGACATTGCTCTGATGTAGTGTAGGTACCAGTAAGACGTTTTTGCAAAAATTGCGGACCGCAATTTTTTTTTATTTGTCTAAATGAGCCCATAGACTTTATAAAAAACCATGGTGCCGCAAGCACGGTACTTTGTCATTCGCTCCCCCCCTTACCGCTAAACAATTTTGATTAAGTGTATAAAAAATGATCGCAAAAACTTTTAACAAAACCAAACTGTTTTATGCATGTGTAAGCAATTATTTGGAACTTTCGTAATTTTTCATCAAAATAAAAGTTTTCTATAGCTGTAGTATGAAGGGGACCACAAAACTGGTGGGCAACATCTGTTGATTGGATGTTTGGGATCTATTCAATATATTATAATATCAGAAGTCTGAATGCGGTCCGCAATTTTTGCAAGCGGAATTTCACTGAGAGCTTGGTCCCTGATATGTATTCTACTTTACCTGCCCTTAATCACCCGGCGTGGTGTTTCAAGTCAAATATCTCCATCAGCAGAGGTTCGATAGGATTGACGTCTAGGTATACGCCAGTGACCTCTTCAGCCAATTTGCGAAGTTCTAGAATCTTCTGTATTAGCTTCAGGAAGGTGGATTTCGCTTCGCAGCCCGGATATACGCTTTCTAGGTAGCGACGGAGTAGGTAGTAGTAGGAGTTCTGTAAATATAGAACGAAATAAGTTTAGAGAGGTAGGGTATAGCGGAATGCCATCTCGCTCATATTTGGAGCATCCCTGTCTACGTCCACTACTACGTCCACCTTACAGAACCATAATAACATCATTACTAGAGTGATGTGTTCTGGTGGGGTACGTGGAATAGGGAGCTGCATTTGTCTATACCTGTCAACACAGCGGACCCTTATTAGCCTATATCCAGCAGTGGAGGTCTTTCGGCTGATATGTTGATGATGTCCCCTAATATTTATTTAAATATTAGCTTCTGCCCGCGATTCCGTCCGCGTGGAACATCCGTCAGCGTTTATATCGCAGGTCCATACTCATTTTTCCCCCCCCATTTCACGTCAGCAGGGGATGATTTCGGGGATAAACTACCCTGTGTCACTCTCCATCCCTTCAACTATCTCCCCTTAAAAAATCACGTCAATTCGTCGCTCCGTTTTGCCGTGAAAGACGGACAAACAAACACACACTTTGCCATTTATAATATTAGTATAGTATGGATAGAAACTAGCCTGCTCCAGTTTGATGACGTCCTTGTGCACGACCTTGGCGCGGTCGGTGGTGAACAGCAGGATGGCCGACATGACGAGGATGATGTGCTCGTCCTGCCGCCAGCGCGCCTCGAACGAGCGGATGAAGGAGTCGTGCGAGCGGTAGATGTTGCCTTTAGCTAATTTTAGGACGTCAGTGCGTATGCAGCCGAATTGCTCTTGGGAATGGGGTACCTGGAAATATAAATATATTAAATAGACTCGAAAATTTTTATTACTCCGAATGAAAAAAGGGCAAAAAAATATGCCTAGTGACGAAAATCCCATTGAGATATCTTAAAGAATTACGAAGCTACAACCGTTTTAATATTGCTTGTTAGAGAGAAAACGCGAACAGTGTGTGACATTATAGGATGCTGCCGGGGGGCCGCGTCGAACACGACGGGGCGCGGCACGTTGCCGTCTATTAGTGACGTCACAATCTTCCAGCGTCATCGTTTCATATGAAGTTGCGTTTTGCGAAAAAGGGACAGAACATACCCCTTCTTAAAACTTCGATTATTTAACAATTGACTAAATTTTTAATCCTTTTTCGAGAAAATATGACATTATTGATTATTTTATTTAGTGTCTACACCCCTATTGGTGAAAGGTTAGCTGAGAAATCCTTAAGTTTGCCTTTGAACTATCATGTGAGACATGTATAGGCCTTAAACTGTATGTTTGTCCACTAATGCGACTTTCAGTGTTTTATGCACATACAATACAAGTATTTGAACAATGACTGCCATTCGTAACTTGGGTCAAAAAAAGCGTAATTTGGAGAAAAATTCTCAGATGTTTCATAATGTGGACTGACATTCCAAGGAGATCCTACAAAATGGTTTATTATTCGTCAAAATCAATAAGCGGTTATGGAAACGGATAAAGTTACCGGGGAATCAAAAGAATGAAAACAACTCACGTACAAAAATCGCTTAGAGAGAAAAAAGAGTAGTTATCAAAATAATTAAGCGTATCAATGAAAAGTTACCTTCCACTGATTGCCTTGACCGTCATAAGTCATGGTACTTCTAAGTATCATCATCTCTATGCAGCCTCCTTTCAAGAGCGCCACCTACAAAGAAATAACACACGATATAACTTTAATTAGATTTCTGCTTAACACAATAGCACAATGAAATAAAATGAAATGAAATAATGAAAATGAAATGAAAAAGCTCCTAATACATCGGCAGAACCTTAGTGCTATACGAATTGAATCACTATAGTGAGGCTAGCTACCCTACAGCGGGCTTATTATTTTATAGGAACGCAATATTGTATAGACAGTGGCATAGGCTTTATAATTTTCTATACTCTGTTCGTTTACACTATAAAATATTTATACTTATTTATGTAATAATATTACATCGCATTTTTAAGACATTGATGTCAATCTGTAATAATTAATACTATGGTGGTCAGACAAACCAATTACTGGTATAAACAATTGTACAATACAAAAACACCGAACGAACTCTCCAGCTGTACTCCCGGTTCACGAATTCGTCCGTGCAGTATATTGTATTTTATTGATGCATTAAGCTACGCAAGAAAAAAAAGCTACAGGCAGCACTTTATGCTTAAAATAAATTAGTTTTGTCTCTGCTGTAATAAGTTACTCTATTACGTTCCATGGTTCCATATTTGGCACAATGTTCAGTCAACCTTCCTACGCATCTGTGCACCTATAACGCGTCCGGCCAACTCTACTGTACCCCATGTAAAATAGTTTTTAAGAGTAAGTTTGGCCTAGCCAGCCACATCAGAGCTTAGAATAGGGCAAATCCGAAATTGCTAGGGACGTCATCGAAGTCGATGAGAACTATATACTCGCATATGGTCATTCAAAGCTATTTTTACAAGCTTTTATTTAGTTTCACCTGTCCCGTTGTCTGTCTGTCGGTCTGTCTGTAATCAAGTCTTGCAAGTTAAATTTGACCCACTTCCCGGTGACCGATTGAGCTGAAATTTTGGGTACAAGTATAGTTTGGATTACAATCCAATATTATGATAACCATCGAGCTGATCTGATGATGGAGACAGAAGGTGGCCATGGGAATTCAGTACTTAAACGACGTAGCGCCGTTGAGTTTGAGCTCGTTAGAATCGTCTCAATGAGTAGTTGATGATGGTATACAGAAAATTACAGTCGGCAATAAAAGCTTGAACCAGTAATGAAATTCTTGACTTGAAACTTTTAATTGGAAATTTCGTGAATCTACCTGGTCTTCCTCGCACATGTTCTTAAAAGCGTTGATCTTCTTCGCCATCTTGATGAACCGCCGTATTGCTATGGCGGTAAGGTTCACAATCGTGACTAGTCGCGGGTCGTGCATGCCGCTATCATCCTGGTAATAATATCAATGACATGATAATCTTCATCTACACTAATATACACTATCCATACTTAAAATACGGACGCCCGCCATGATATGTTAAACACCAATCAGAGCGCATGACGTCACACTTGTATAAACAAATACTCATAACGGCCATTACCACAGATTACAGAGAAAACTTACGTACTGAAGACGAAGTAAGACAGGGATAGAACCATGTTATCTGACAGGTCTTCATATGTCATTGTCTCCGCTTTCTCGCTCGCACGGCCGCGCAAGACTTGGAGCATCTAGGCAGCAAAAAGGTTTGCGTTCTGTTTATACAAACGTGACGTCACTCGGGTCGCCATGACACTGACAAGCGTTTTAGCGCAAATTTGAAATTTAAAAACTAAAATGCATTTTTTCCTACTTAACTGTTATATTCTCTTGAAAAATCTTATTCGTGTCATCATGCCTATTACCTTGAGATTCGAGGTGCAGTCGGCAGCGACGAGCTGCGATATATCGTCATCTATGGGCGCGTGTAGCGCCTTGTTGGCTACTATCAACTCATTCAGTTTCGCTCTCTCCACCTGGAATATACGATAATAGTACATTGTTTAACGAGGGTCGGAATATTGGAATATTGCGAACAAGAGTCTATCAGAAGTCTAGCAGAATGACTCGAGTTTGCAATATTCTTACGCCCGCGTAATGACATTTCATTGTATGTTTAAAACTGTATAAAAAAACTAATTTGTTTATTACATTTATATATCTGTTTAGTCGGCATTACCTATTTTCCCGGCCTGTATGTATTATTATAATAATGGTACACTACTACAGAGGCCGGGAGGCAAGGGGTTGCCGGCCGAGTAATTATAGACGGCCGAACGTAGCGAGGTCGGATAGTTATGATGGCAACCCCTTTTCACGCCGAGGTATGTATGGTGCTTTTCTCAAACATGCAATGAAATATTGACGATGTATTCTTCATAATGGGCTTCGAAGTGTCACGTTTGTGGCGCAGCGAGACGAGAGACCCGTAATGGCATTTCATACAAAATTGGAGGCCTAAGCCTGAAAGTTGGTATTTTTAGGGAAATATATATTATAATAAATGTATTATATTATTGATCTTATTATTGATTTTATTATTGATCGGTCACTTTGGCACTCTTTGGGGGAGGCCTATGTCCAGCAGTGGACGTCTTTCGGCTGATATGACGATGATATTATTAACCCTAATATTCTCGTCATAGCTACTTGGTAAGGTGTTCAGCTCGGCTTGGATTAACAAAAAAATCGTATAAATACCTCATTGAGTTCTCTAGAAGATCCACTGCAGCTTTTGACGGAGGAATACGCCTCAAACTCTAACTTAATCGCTTCACACAGTATTGACTCCATAGAGTTCGGCTCTATCCTGCAATTATTAAAAAAAGGGTTAGGTTTTGATCGCCATACATATATCCTTATCACTCGAAAACCATTCCGCACCAACGGCCATCGGTTCTACGCGCAATGTGCCCCGCCCATTGCCACTTGGGTAAGACCATGTACCGGAAGGCGCGGCGTGGGTAGGCCCCCCAATAAAGTAGACTGATGTAAGATAAAGTAAAGGTCGCGGGAGTCCGCTGAATGCGGGTGGCGCAGGACCGGTCACTTTGGCACTCTTTGGGGGAAGCCTTTGTCCAGCAGTGGACGTTCTTGGGCTGATATGATTATTTTACCGTCATCCTTAACGCTAGGAGGCGTTTTTCCCGCTGCTAACGTTGCTGACTCTGCACTGGAGCCCGGGGTCCTCTTTGACACCTATTCCCAAGATTTGGCATAGGCACTATTTTTACGAAAGCGACTGCCATCTGACCTTCCAATTGGGATTAGACCGGTTTCCTCACGATGTTTTCCTTCGCCGAAAAGCTAACGGTAAATATTCCGTACATCATTTTCGAACCCACGACCGCCGCTTGACAGCCGTAGGTATGCCTGAACAACTACGCTACCGCAACACTTGTACAGAGACACCTCGTTTGTGAAAAAAGTCATTGCACAAGCTTTCATTTTATTTGCATCATTTGTTTGAGTTAAATCTTGTAATTAGATTCCGTGTGTAATTAGATTCCTATCAATGATTAGTTGATGTCATTATGATTATACTATGTATTAATACGTAAGCACAATGTTGACACCCTAGCGACAAAGATGTCAATTAATAATTGAAGTGTGCAATAAAATATAATTGGAAATAAAAACTTATACACATGTAAGCGACATCAATTGAGCAATGAACTCATATGACGCTATATTTGTTTTAGTTTGTTACACAAATAGTACTAACATTTTTGCGAACGTAATCTCTCGTAAAATATTTAGGTCACTTGTCAATTTGCCGAGTAATATCTTATCTGTCGCGTAAATTTAACCTTCGCTACACATAAACTACAGTTTCTCAAATATAACCATTATACTCTCTCGATTATGGCCCCAAAATGAAAAACAACCTGCGATAACTTTGACGAAATAAAAAACCAAATACCTGTTATACGTTAAAAAGGCCGGGTTGCACTCCAGGAGTGCCGGCAGAAGTTAAAACTTGAATAATTGTAATATTGCAAAAAAACCCTCCCTTAGATATATTGGCACGAAGGGGAGGGAGGGGGTCCCTCCCCCTGCATGCCAATATATCTAATAACAACCTTATTAGTAGTACGCTATAGTTCAACTTAACTCAGCAAAATTTATGAAGGAGTCTATAAAATAAAATACCAATCTGTTTTTGCCATTGCCAAATATTTTTCAAAGCTTTATCTCTTTGGGAATAACGTCCAAATTCGAACTATTCGAATTTTCTCAATAGCAAAACGGAAAAGGACGCGTGGACAAAATTACAAAATTTATTTGCAGATTATGCAATTGCAAAAAGTGTGTAACGGCTTTATAAACAAAATGGAATTTACATTTACGGAAAATGTACTGAACATATACTGTTAACAATAAAGTACAAATTAGAACTACGAGGGCTGTTCCGAAAATTTTTAGTTAAACAAAAACTATAAGGAATATAATAAAACTTTAATTACAATTTTTCAAAGTATTCCCCTGCTACATTTATGCACTTATGCATTCGACTGAACCAACTTTCAAAACAGGAAAAAAACTGTTCTTGCGGAAGGTCAAAAAAAAGTCGCCTGAATTCGTCTACTGCTTCATCCGCCGTCGAAAATCGTCGCCCACGTAATGATTTTTTTAACGTGGGGAACAGAAAAAAATCACACGGAGCCAGGTCAGGGCTGTACGCAGGGTGTGGTAGCAGTTGCACTCCTGATTTGCTAAAAAAATCCATGGTTCTGGCAGCCGTTTGAGCCGGAGCATTTTCTTGATGAAAAATTATGCCCCGGGTTCCAGTACTTGGACGGCTGACGTTCAGCTCCTGGAAGGCCTGTGGCAAGCAAACTTCACTGTACCATTGGCTGGTAACTGTTTTATGATCTTCAAGTGGAATTACGGCTACCGGTCCACTACGTCGAAAAAAAACAGCAACCATTTTTTTGTTGACGCTTCGGCCGCGAACTACTTTAGTAGGTAAATCATCTTCTTCAAAGACCCATTGCGTGGATTGCTGTTTTGTAAATGGGTCGTATCCAAGATTCGTCGGATGTCACAATGTAGCTCACTTGTTGTGAATCGCCTTTATCGAATTTTTTTAGCATAAATTTGCACCAATCGACACGTCTATCTTTTTGCTCCTGTGTGAGAGAATGTGGTATCCATCGAGACGAAACCTTCCGAACTTGAAGGTGGTCATGCAAAATGGTAGAAACTGCCTGGGATCCAATCTTCAGTTCATCTTGAATCTCTCGGTGGGTAATGTTTCGAGATTCCTTGATTAGCCACTCCACCTTGATAACATTTTCTGGAGTGACTGCCGTTGGCGGTCGCCCCGGTCTAGGCTCATCTTTGACGTCGCTCCGCCCACGCTTAAATTCACGGAACCAGTAACTGACAGTGGCAAGAGATGGGGATAATGCCCCAAAAACACTAGTTAAATTTTCACGAGAATCCTTGTAAGTTAGCCCTCGTTTATAATCATAATATATCATAGCACGAAATGCTTCCCGCGTTAGCTCCATTTTTGCGAGCAAAAAGTGGCAGACATGTTTTTTTTCTGATTTCATGAAAAAATAACGGAATGTCACTGGCCAGTGACATTTACACGAAAAAGTTTGTAATGAAATTTGCCTTTGAGCTACAGTAAAATTATATCAATACGATTAATAGTACGCTGTTGACTAACTATTTTCGGAACAGCCCTCGTATGTGCCCCTAGACAAACCCCCGTTGATAATATTATACGCAGAGTATGAGTCCGCAGTGTCTCTAGACGAGAGTCTTTGACCAGTGTGTGTTACCAGTGGTGACATATGGCACTGAAGCGTGGTCCCTTACTATCGGCCTCATAAGTCATAAGCCCATAGGGCTATGTTGGGACTTGGGAGCTCTGCGTGATCGCATCAGAAATGAGGCTATCCGCATCAGAACCAAGGTACCCGATATAGCCCTCCGAATCGTTAAACTTAAGTGGCAGTGGGCAGGGCACATAGCACGTAGAACCGATGGTCGTTGAGGCGGAAAGGTTCTCGAGTGGCGACCACGTACCGGAAGGCACGGCGTGGATAGGCCAGGACACAAGGTGGACTGATGACCTGGTAAAGGTTGCGGGAGTCCGCTGGATGCGGGTGGCGCAGGACCGGTCATTGTGACATTCTATGGGGGAGGCCAGCAGTGGACGTCTTTCGGCTGATATGATGATGATGATGATGATGATGATGATGATGATGATGAGTATGAGTAGGTCGCGATAGCAACCGCTCCCGCTGCGTTGAGAGCCAGGGAGTGAGGGTGTATCTATCTATGTATCTTGCTGTCACAACGGATTTATGGCTGCAAGCAGTAAAAGATTTATATTCCATTTAATGATGATTTATGTTCCAAACGTCAGATACGACGCACTCACACGACACGCGTCCTAGTAAACATAATTATGTTGTGTCGTGTGAGTGCGTCGTATCTGCAATTGCAAGGGGTAGTCGGCTGTACATAAGTCCGCGTGCCGCCCATATGCCCGTATTAAAGCCCCGTACGTTCATGGTATTCTCTCCCTCTCGCTGAGCATCAGCGTGAGCGAGATGGAAGGGATCATCAGCGTGGGCGGATATCATGTATTTTAATTTTATATTTTTGGCCGTCTAAATAAATAAAAATGTTATCACTGAGTTCTTTCAAACATGATATTGCCGATTTTTAGAAGCTACTTTAATATTTTTAGCTTTTGTGCATGATTTATTACGAATATTTTAAATGTATTTAAGACCCTTTTATTAGAACTATGTTCGTGAGTTTTTTCTATCGAGCGAAAATTGCTTAATCATGTTCGGAATCAATGATCTTGTGCAGAAAAGCCTCAAGATTTTTTTGAAACCATATTATTATAAACAGACGCATTATATTGTTTCAAAAACTCTGTTCGCTTAACTTTGCGTTCTACGGCGCCTTAAGGCCGAGGCACACCTGCTTGAACGTCTACGCAGACGGTGTGTCATGTCGTATGAGGATTCATACATTACAACGCAGCGGTGTACGTGCTGCACACGCAGACGTGCTGCACACGCAGTCGGTGTGCCTCGGCCTTTAAAGTTTAGATAGGTCTTAAGCGACGCCAGTCGAGTTACCACTTTAGCTATGTTGCTGATGATTGCTGTCAACATGGCTTTTCCTAGTAGCCATAGTCTTGTTGATATCTTGGTTGCTAGACAATGGAAGTTCTTCACACATGTGTAACGGCCTTTTGATGAGACAAGAGCGCTTACCGTTCCACATCCTGCAGTATGTCCCTAGCCTTATTGATGTCAGGGTTGCTGGTGGATGGGAGCTCTTCACACATGTGTAGAGCCTTTGCTTCTCTGTTTAACGCGTCTCCATTCGTTAGTATTGATCTGAAATCACAGTATGACTTAATGCTTAAAACATCGGTGGCAAAAAGCTCTCTAGTCAAAACGAGGGAAGGAATGGAGCATTGTATTATGAATACAGAGGTGTCAGAATTTTCGAAAAAAAAGCAAAATTGAACTGTTTTCATGACATCGATAAATTCTTATCTTTAAAAAATGCAAACTAAATGACAAATTTGTATTCATGGTATAATTGTTACTTTTTCACGCATAAAGGCGAACGAATTCTGATGTAGCTTTTTAGTAATATAACTGGCCTACTAGCGACCCGCCCCGGCTTCGCACGGGTAGGTACAGTCAAGGGCAAAAATATGTATCGATATCATCCTCTCATAATTATTTATACCAAAACCTTAATCCGCTGGCATAAGAGTTATGGGACATATTTATGAGTAAGTTGTATGCACCCATATTTTTATACTTGACTAGTACATATAAAACTTCCTCTTGAAACACTATCTATGTAAAAAAAGCGCATCAAAATGCGTTGCGTAATTTTAAAGAGCTAAGCACCATAGGGGGTCAGCGGGAAGCGACTTTGTTTTATACGGTATACTCTTGCTTGCCAGAATTTCATTTGCCCGAATTTCATCTGCCATAGTATACAACTGCTATAATGTTGTTTTCTATAATTTTGTATGCCATACTCATTGTTTACCATAATAAATATATGCCAGAATCTTTGTTTTCCATAATATCAATATCAATAATCTCATTTTCCATAATCATTGTAATCCATAACTATCACATGCCATAATGTCATTTGCCATCCATCTCAACATCCATAATATTCTTATGTGATAAAGTGGGTACGTATTGCAGTGTCTAATATTTTTAAAAAATACCTCGAACCTATTCGCGATCCGAGTCGATTTTGCCACTAAGTAAAAATAAACTTTTCTCTGAGATTACCCAATGCCAAGATAGTGGTGTATCGTAGGCAGTAGGGAACAGGGGCTTAGTGGCAAAACCGACTCGGATCGCGGATAGGTTAGGAGACGGACGCGGGAGCTTTGCTCCCGCTTTCGTCTTCGAGGTTATTTTTTTTATAAAAGAGCGGAAAAACTAGCAAATTAACAAAGATGAATCCGAATCCATGTTTAGTATGGCGTTTAAATATTCTATTAAATAATATTATTGCAAACAATAATCTGGAAAACAATACGTATGGCATTCGTATCATTATGACATCCAATATTCGGGTAAACAAGAGTATGTCAATTAACAATTATGGTAAACGAAACATTCGGGCAAATGAAATTCGGGCAAGCGAAGTTCGGGCAAATGATTATTATAGTATATGAATGTCGGGCAAACAATAGACAACCGTTTTATACTAATGATACACCACAATAACATATCTATGGTAATAATTTATATGTGTATTGAAGACGCTAAGTATAGCAATATTCACTTTTTTTCGATCTATGCTTGTTTTGCGAGTCTAATATTTTGCATGTAAAAAGAAACAATTCCGTGTGGGTACAACAAAACAAAATATTCCATGAATAAATTGTACCTAATATACAGCAGAAATCAATAATTAGCTACTGGAGGAAAATTATTATATTTATTATAAAAACAAAGCTAAAACTAACGGACAATACTTTTCCTCTACATACATTATCCTTCGAGTTTCGACTAATTATTGCTAATATTATTAAATAATGACTGATTGCTGATACGGTAGCCTAGTGGTTCAGGCATGCGGCTGTCAAGCGCCGGTTCTCGGTTCAAATCACGGCTCGTACCAATGAGTTATTCGGAACACATGTACGGAATATTTACTGTTAGCTTTTCGGTGAAGGAAAACATCGTGAGGAAACCGGTCTAATCCCAATAAGGTCTAGTTTCCCCTCTGGGTTGGAAGGTCAGATGGCAGTCGCTTTCGTAAAACTAGTGCCTTTCCAAATTCTTGGGATTAGGTGTCAAAGCTGGGCTCCTTTAGGGGCATTACCGGGAATAACGCTAGGAGGATGATGATGACAGTAACTCACAAACCCACCGAACTTATATGGATGAAATGCTTTTGTACCTAGTTCTGGAGCAGGAAATAGCATTCTTAACACGGACATCAACCTCTAAGGTAAAACCCAGTTTAACGCGGCACATGTGCGGCACGCGGACTGATGTACCGCCGATTACCCCGACGTGCGCTTATGTTTATTGCAGCGGTGTGCGACTCTGCGAATACGTCGCATCGGGCGTTAGTTATTTTATTTAGGCTCGGCGCAGCATGGCAATTTTTTTTATCTACATCATAATATAATTATACCGTCTCACACACTCCATCCCTTTCCCTTGGCTAACTCATCTCAAAATGACGCATGAGGAATTTGGTCTAGATTTTCCATTTCCATTCCATTAGGTAATGAGAATTCCGTTCATTAGTTACGCATTGGAAAGCATGCAAGCACGCATGACAGCACATTGAATTAATTTAATCACTATATATGTTCGATTATTATATTTACATGGAAGTTGTGGGTTTAAACCGCAGTTTGTACCAATGGGTTTTTACAAAGACTTATGTCATCATCATCATGTCAGCCGAAAGACGTCCACTGCTGGACATAGGCCTCCCCTAAGTGCCAAAGTGACAGTTTCTGCGCCACCCGCATCCAGCGGACTTCCGTAACCTTTAACAGGTCACCAGTCCACCTTGTGGGCCTTACCCGCGCTGCGCCTTTCGGTACGTGGTCGCCTCTCGAGAACATTTCCGCCCCAACGGCCATCGGTTCTACGTGCAATGTGCCCCGCCCACTTATGTACTAAATATCATTTGATATTTAACAGTGGCTTTACAGTGGAGAATAAAACCGGTCTAATCTCAATAACGTCTAGTTTTAAGGATACATGTATACTACCTAGCCTGACAGGCGGGAGCCATCCAACACAAACAAAATTAAACACAAAATCGCAACATTTCAGCAATCCACGGAGAGAAGTATATTAAAGTTTTTTTTCAAGTTAAGATGAAAACATAAAAGCATAGGCGTGTGGCAAAACCTACTGATCTATTCAAAGGGATAAGTTCACCTTTGTACATGAATTGTTTCATTTTTTGTACCTACTGCATTCCACCAGTTAAAAGTATAATAAAGCTTAATACACACTTTTTACATAGGTACATACTTCAATAAGCACTATGCCTGAAGTGGAAATGGGCAGGCCATATCGCAATAAATTTGGACAAAAGATCGGCATTAGAAGTAGCAAACTGGTCACTGGTCAGGGCCTAGCAAAAGATGGAAAGGAACACGTTTGACCGATGACTTAAGTGAAGTTACCAGACCTAGCTGGATGCAGTTGGCCAAAGAGCGGGAAAAATGGCATGAGACGGAGGCTTTTAGCCAACTGAGGATTTAAGAAAATATATATTTATCAGGGTTCGAAAGGATAATTATCATTGATAATTATCATGATAACTGAAGTTACCAGACCTAGCTGGATGCAGTTGGCCAAAGAGTGAGAAAAATGTCATGAGATGGAGGCTTTTAGCCAACTGAGGATTTAAGAAAATATATATTTATCAGGGGTCGAAAGGATAATTATCATTGATAATTACCGTGATAGTAACAAATGGATTGTTATCGATTGATAATAACAAAATAGTTGCGCTCGTGAAAGTGAATTTCCGCACTTGCGTCTATCCGAACGCACGAAGTGTCAACGTGACGTGCCTCGCCATCGCCATGGGGATTCCCTTTACAAGAAGAATTCCGTTCGGATTATGCAAAGTTGAGAGAACTCGGTTCTTATACTGGTGATAATTATCCGATAATTATCTGATAATTAGAGTTGGGATGTTTGGTGGCATTGGGGTGAACAATGAGCAATGGAGTCGCTATATATTTATTTATTTATTTATTCATATTTATTTATTGATTGTATGAATGAATGAATAAATGTTTGATAAACCGAAAATGTATAATTAAATTTATTGGTTTCACACAAGTAACTTGATTCATAAATGGTATAACGCCAGCTAATATGGAACAAATTGCCATAGTATATGCTTTTCATAATCTTGACAACCGTCTAACATCAGAAGAAGATAATATGCAAGATTTTGAAACTTTATTTACTGTTGCAAGTTGTTCAAGCTCTTGAATACATATGTAAATATTTTAGCAAACAAGTAAGATTTATTTAAATGTTATATTATAAAATCATCATTGTAATTTTCAGTATTGTATTGCAGTTGTCTTCAAAAATTTATGTAAAATATGTAACTAGTAAAATATGAGATGCATCAACAAACCTAAATTGTATACTCTAATTACGTTCATACAATAAAACGCAAAGGTGATATATAGTGTTTGGATTTTCGGTGGCAAATTTCACACAGTGGATAATGGAGTCGTTTTTATAATTAACTTTTTAAGATTTGAATAAATAAATTATTCATTTACCGAATTGTATAATGCGGCAGGTACAAACATTATACTATCTCGACTGTTTAGGTGACATGTTTGTATGTATGTAATAAGTAAAAATAAATAAATTTATTAAACAATGTTTACCTACATACTTGTGTTATTAGTAGTCCTGTGTTATCGTGGTATAAGTAGGTTATGCTCGCAAGATAATTTATAAAGAGTATTATGCAAAATTAATCATTTAATCGTTATTCGTTTAATCAAAAAAATACTTAGCTCCATTTACCTTTTTGAAATTTGCCACTGAAACTCCGAACACTAGTTAGTGATATATTATTGGCAGGTATTTTAATATAGGATTATCGTTCAGTTATTCATTTATTGGAATAAATAAATATACAATGGTGACTCCACTGCATTAGTTGTGTTAAACCGCCACCAGAATCCTAACCCTCTCTCTCTGGTAATTATTGGATACTTATCGGATATTTATTGGTTATTTATCAAGATGCATAATTATCTTGATAATTTCGAACCCTGATATTTATATAAAAATTAAACTCAAGATTTAGAAAACACTAACAATATGGAATAAATACTTCTTAAATAAATAAATAAATAGAGCATTCACAAAAGTATTAAAACACTTTCGGGAAAGTGGTATATGAATCATACAACACTTCCCTGGTATTAAACTTACTTTCATGAGGCAGTCACAACCAAACAACCGTTAATGAAAACTATGATTATAATTTTATAGTCCTGGATTTATTAAATTCAATTATTTTCCAATAACACTCATGGGGATTTTCATCATTTTTAAATACCTTTGCAATAAAAACTCTGATCATAATAAATTATGACACAGCCATGTTGCAAAAAAAAACAAAACAAAAGCACAATGTTTTTAGCTATGGTTAGAAGTTTTGATCAACTTTTTCTGTTCCAGTAAGCAAGCAGATTTCTACAAAAATATAATAACCTGGGTTCCTTACAAGTTGCATGCTTCAGAGATAGGTATCCTACCATAAAATGAGTTTCAAGGCTCATTAAATGTTCAAAGTTTGCACCATATTGAACAAGTAAAATTATTCATAAGCATATAAGCATATTTAAAAACGTGACAAAAAATGTGGGTGTTATTATGTATAATTAGAAAGAGAGGAGAGCATATCTCGCCACAACAAAGCTTGAGGGCTGTCCTGTGATAGCTGTGTATCATCCTATGTACACCGACAAAAGGTTAAAGAGGCAACAAGGAGACAACTATGGCAATAAACCAAAATTTGTTGGCTCAGAAACATCTAAATACAAAATATACCATACCTTATACTATTCTGCTTGGGCTGCTCATACACATTACTCTCAATAGACATCATACTGTCACACATATTGTACGACTCCATCATCCTCTGTTCGTACTGCGATTTCTCATCCATTGGATACACCTTCATAGTATACGGGTGTTCCGCACTCTGTACAGGTACATATGAATTGTAGCCTGGAGGAGAACTTAACGAATCAACCTCATTACTTAACGGAGACTGTACGGTACTGTTGGGACTGCAAGTCGTACTATTAAGGACGTCATACTGTATCACAGATTCCTGGGTATGAGTAGTAAAGTTTCTAACGGAGTCATCTTCTCGCTTAAAGTTCTTCGAGCTCGTTATTTCTTCATCCGGATCCCGTTGACGTTTCTTAGCTCTGTTCTCTTCAATTTTTTTCCGCTTCTGCGCTTTGTCTTCGTCGGACATGATGAATTCTTTGACCATGCCGATGGCTAGGCATTTTTCTAAGCGGCATTTCTGGCAGAAGCGACGTGTAATCACGGTGATATCGCAGTTGTTTGAGAATGGGCATTTGAACTCCTTGCCAGTAAGAGCGTTGCGACGGAAAAACGCCTTGCAACTCTCGCAGGATATCGCATTGAAGTTGTACCCTAACGCCTTGTCGCCACATACTAAGCATATTTTTTGATGTGGCGCTAATTCTTTCCTGTGTTCATCGTCCACTTTTTTATCACTATCACTACTATCCATTTTGTATAAAAAAGCACTTCACTTCTACACTTATTGAGATAGTCATGCTAAACTAGCTAAAATTAGCTAGAAAACATACGATGCTTCGGTTGCCTTGTAACATTGTCATAACATACACATGTCTGAGACTTATGACGTGAAAGTAACTCGTTCGTTATCCAGGAATCGCGAATACTGTTGGTAAGGGTTGATAAGAAGATAATGTGAAATGTTTTGATAAAAATAATTACTTCAGTACATAGAATCGGATCGTATGAGACGTATGACTCGTTTTGAGTTAGCCTTGATGATAGTTCTATTATTTATCATAATCGGAGATGTAAAATCGATAAACTATATTAAACCTTGTCACGTTGTGATAAAACATATTTCTATTCGCCAGATCATGACTATACTTTGGTAAACAAAACTTCCATTCTGCCATAAACGCGATAAGAACTTGAACTGTCATGTCATTTTTTTTCTTGAATTCATTTTTTTTAAATTATCCGTCAGAACCAGCTAAGATCCGTAGGCCATACTGCCTTGTCAGATTCTCATCGCCATGATGGGCAGAATCATGTCTATTTAATTTTGAATTAATGATTTAATTCATGATAATGGAGTTAATATATAGGTACTTATTTTATTAAGTCTTGACTGAGGTTGCCAATTATACAGATTCATCCACACCACAGACTAATACAGACCCGAGGTATTAAGCAAGACGATGTTTCATATAGGTAGTTTTCTCTATCTCTTAATATGGTCAGCTGCGGTGAGTTAGAATGAGACGAATATTACGGTATTTTGAGGCTATTAACGAATTGTCTCCATCTACTGCCCACTGCGGCGGTCTGTAAGCGCTCCGTTTCACGTGCGCAATGTTAGGCTGCACGCGGATCTATTCATGCCCTACGTAGCGAATCACATGAAGCGGATTTCCACTAGGTACTTTGAAAAGGCGGCACTTAGTGGCAATCCGCTTATCAAAAGGGCGATTGACTATGTGTGCCTGGGCTGGACCCTTGCCAAGGGCAAGGACCTGTTCGAGCGACAGAGACGGATATATTCGAACAAAGTTCGTTTTCACTTCGCGGGAGCCCCTCTGGAGCAGAAGGCTGCAATTGATTACGACATAGAATTCCGCGCCCGGGAACGGCAGCGGAGGCGCCGCGGGGCGGTGCGCGCGGATGGGCTTACGGGCTTATCCCTTGACGACCTGAACATGGACGATGACGTGGTGGGTGAGTTTGCTCGCAACTTTACCCACCCACCTGACCATGACACTCTCCCTCTTTCTCTATCTTCGACTGTCCCTTCTTTTCATTATAGGCCTTCCTTGACGATTCGCTACTTCCATTTTCGTAGCGTCCGTCACTTTACTCGTCCTCCTTCCGGTTCTACTTCTACTTAATGTACTTTTTATGATAATTTCTATTATCTTTTATTCCTTTTTATTCTTCGCGAATTCGCGCTTTATTGTTAACATTTTTGTTTTACGACATGAATGTGGACAGACGTGGCGCGGCATTGTTTTTGCAACTTTTTATGCATGTTTTCTTGTATATTTCTGTCTAATTTTGCATGTGTGTGGTAAAAATGACTTATGACTTGTGTTCCTGTGTCCCCTAGATGGGGCAGAGGGCGTCCACAGTGCGCCGCCATCCCGTTCGGTCTTGAGCTTCGCTTCAATTCGCTCCAAGTCTTCCCTATGGTCTTCGCCTCTGCGATGATCGTCCGCCGCCAGGTCTGTTTAGGGCGGCCACGTTTACGCTTTCCTTGGGGATTCCAGTCCAGGGCTTGCCTCGGTATGTGATCAGGGTCCCTTCGGAGCGTGTGGCCGATCCAGTTCCACTGGCGGCGTTCGATCTGCTGGATCGGAGTCTCACCGCAGCGTTCCCACAGTTCTATGTTGGAGATTTTCTCGGGCCAGTAAACACCGAGAATACGGCGAAGACAGCGTTGATGACGACCTGGAGGTGGTGCGAGATGGCCTTTGCAACCTTCCACGTCTCACAAAGTGTGGTGAAAATAGGTAAACAATAATATAGGGACGTCAACATCAAGTCGACACTTATAGCATTGTAATTATTTTTTTATATACATCGACATTTTATCAGCGTGAATTTATTTATGTAGACGGGGCGTTTGGTAAGTTTGAGAGACAGAAACTGGAAATTACAGATGTCAGTGAGCTGGGGGTTTATTTCGCTACTTCTGTATACCAACCACGTTAACTTTGTTTATTCTTTATTTTAATAGATAACTGAAAAAATAGAGATTATTATTAAGTAAGTTGGTAAATACAACTTAATTTTAATATTCATTTAAAGTCCTAATCAAGTAGCTATCTAAACCTCACGTAGGTAGTTGTGTCGAAATAGGTACTTATACCTAGTTAAGTTAGGAGTTCATGGTTTTGGTTTTTAATGAGGTAAATCCGTTAGTGACATTTTGTATAGGATGGAGATACAATATATTTACGAATGTCGCAGATTACGAATATACAAACAGTAAATATATCGATATCGATAATTGTAAAAAAAATATTTCGCTTCACTAAATATCGAGCGACTAGACTCTCGCAAATTTTGATCTGGTCTGAAAATTTAAAGACTCCTTTCGCACGGTTAGTTTTCCTATTTCCCGTAGGAATGAAGTATTTTCTCGCGGTAAAAAGTAGCCTTTGTTCATCAGGGATAATGTCGGCTTCTAATGGTAAAATAATTTTAGAATAAGAATAATAATAACTTAATTGCTTTCATGTTGGCATACAGGTGGTCTTACAAAATTACCTTTATTTTTTAAATCTGTCCTGTGGTTTCGGAGCCAATTCAATACAAACACACTAGATAAATATAAATAATTAAATACATATTTCAGGATTTTAATGGGTTGGCTTTATGGGTTTTCACATTCACTTCTTTATAAATTACCTTAAAAAAAGGAATGAGATCTCACTAAAAACATTAGGTATACTTACATGTACACCTAATGTTTTTGATTGCCAAGACTCCGTATAGCTCATATACTTAGCGTGAAAAAGATATCAGAGATCTAATTAGCGCTAAGCTTCCTACTCCACACGGCTTAACTCTACCAGCCACGCTCTACAAATTGTATATCTTGGCTAAAAAGTATAGACCCGTCTCATCATAAATTCATACCGTATGCACGCGCGGGAGTCTACCTATGTTAGGCTAGATGTAAAATTTGTAGAGCGTGGCTGGTAGAGTTAAGCCGTGTGGAGTAGGCACTTGTTTTACGAAAGCGACTGCCATTTGTCCTTCCAACCCTGAGGGGAAACTAGGCCTACTTGGAATTTGACGGTTTCCTCACGATGTTTTCTTTTATAGAAAAGCTACTTTCGAGTAGATAAGTACCTATCAAATTATATTCCGGACAAAAGTTTTTTGAATAATCCATTGGTATTTAAGAGCCTTAATAGCTGGTATGGTTGTAGGTGTTTGGTGAGGTAGGGCACAGCGAAATGTCATCCCGCTCGAATGTGGAGCAGCCCAACTGGGGAAGTACCTCCGCCTTGCAGAAGACCACAGCTATAATAACACTACTGTTGTAGTAGTGTTGTGTTCCTGCACACGCAAGGTCGCCAGACCTCCCGAGGATGCGTTGTGATGAGAGCGAAGGCATTTGTTCCTTCAGCTGTCAAGACGGCGAATCCTCAAACATATCAAGGGTCGGCAACGCGCATGTTACTCCTTTGGAGTTGCATGTGTCTATAGGCCGCGGTGTCCGCTTACCATCAGGCGGGCCGTACGCTTGTTTGCCACCGTCGTTGTATAAGAAAATAGTATGGTTGTTTGCAACCGTGCTGAAAACATGCTTATTCTGAGACAATATTTACGTGACAATGTTCCAGCGTGGTTGCACGTCATAACACAATGGCATGCATTTACAGTCAGCAAATTGGTTATGTTATGATGGTCAGCAGATTTGCGTTGCAGTTAGTGTGGGTCATCGGTTAAATGCTCAAATAACTAAATATGTATAAAGTAATGGTAAAATAAAAAAACGCATCTTTGAAAGCTTTTATTATTTATTTTGCGCGTGCTTATAAATCCTGGTTGCCTTGAAAATCAGCGTTAACGATTTTCATGACAAATTATGCTGCCATTCTTCTATTAAAACTGCCAAATTGCTAAATATTTTTTCACGATGCATTTATTTTTAGTTATTACTTTCATTTGTTAAACGCACGGATACTTAAATAAGAGTTAAACGGGCCTTTTTCTTCAACATGTTAGTGGGAATATAGGGTATATCTACCTGACTAAGACATGTAAGTAGGTAGATAATCTAGTGGATAGCATTCTCATAAATTTCGGAATTTTACGATGTCCGCTCAGTATTTTGAAATGAAATAGGCGGAGCAACTCAATTTTAATTTGAAGTGCGTGTCCTAGAAAGGATGAAGTAACTATATATACTAACATTATTTAAAAAAAAAGTATGAAAGGGGTAATCTCCGTAACTAAGTATACTCATCCGATTTTTTTCATCCGTAGGTCTAATAGACCTTCAGCACAGCCTATCACAAGACGGCGCGCGAGCTCTCTCGATTTTTCCTTCATCTCTTTCTAATTTTTCTAATAAGAGAGACGGATAGTGCGTTCAACAGTGGACGTCTTTCAGCTAATATGATAATGATGATTATGATGACAAATACTCAGGCGGAGTCGCGCTCGCAGCAACGCCATAATTACTGAGAGCGGTGAATTCGCAAGCTTTCCAAACAATGTTGAATTAAGCAGATCTTTAAACAAACTTATTCATTCGGACGTATTTGCTCTGTTGTAATTAAGTCATGTCCCGTGTTGCGTCACATCCGCAATGCGCAACGCGGACAGTTTACATTTACACTAATATACGGCAAATAAACTGTTGTATACCGGGCGTTTTAGTAGGTCAGGTGGGGAGGAGAATAGGGAAGAAATTCTGATTAACTATGTAAAGTGTTTCTTTTTGCGAGATAATAGCTTTAGTACATTTGTAAAAACCGGCCTCGCGCACGGAGGGTTTCGCACCATTATCTATAAAAACGGCAATAAAATCACGTTTTTAAATTAAAGGAAAAAATAAAAAAATAATGCTGTCTGGCAAGTCTTCTGGTAGATATCGCTACACGCCTCTTTGTAAGAAGGAACTGACTGAAAGATTTAGTGGTTGAGACAGATTGTTCCGATAGCTCAGTTGGTTAATAGCGGAGTTCCATGGATGCCTGTGGTCACCGGTTCAAATCCGGCTCGGAAGATAACATTTTTCTGTTTTACATTTAATTTAAAAATTTATAATTTTCAAATTTTCAGCGTTACTGCTTAATACAAAATATAAAAAAAAACGTTTTTTGTGGGGAAGATTTTTTTTGTTATAGCGGCAATATACATCATCTGTGAAATTTTCAACTGTGTAACGGTTCATGAGATACAGTCTGGTGACAAAGGACAGCGGCGTCTTACTTAGTTAGAGTTCCGTTTTTACTACCCCTAAAAGTATTAAAGCCTCGGGATGAAATATAGTCTGTCAATCCAAAAAAGTAGAGTAGTTTCGGAGTTACCCCTCTAACTACATGCAACCTTCACATACTTAATACCTCTTTATACTTTAAAGAGTACCTATAGAGGTACATGAAACACCAAGGTTAACTCGGCGTTGTGCGTGAAAACTGGGAGAGTATTTTTTCCGGAAATGAAATTTGTTTGATTTACGACGCTGTAAACCTTCTGGATTGTACATATGTAATAGTGAGATATCTCATCGCAACCGTTAGTGCCGTTCACATACGTACCTACATACGTACCTACATATAAAAAGGTACGTATGTGTTTCAGTTTCCTAAACCACTTAAATTAGCGGCAATTATTTTTTCACACCTTTCATTCGGAAAAGTAAAATTTTGCTCCACGACGAGAGGGATGAAAACGCCACTTTTCTGTTCAAGCTACTTTTTTTTAATTTATGCGTTGGAATTGTAGCATTTACGCAATATGTGCCAATTGAACACAGATCTTAATAAAATAATTGATTGTAATTTCATCGTAACCGATTCAAAACGAACATATTTCAAGTTTTAACTTTAACAACGTTGTATGAAAATTACCAATATAAAAGTATCTTTAATTAGTTTAAAATAACAATATGGACATTATCATAATATGAATTACAAATCAAGTCGGAATACAATGGTGTAAAGAATGATAAAATTAAAATACGTAAAAATAAATAAAAGTAATACTACGAGTACATCCCGCTCTGCGTCAAGCCCGAACCAAAGGTCCCCAAAATGCTAGCGGCATTGCCTCGCTGAACAGCAATGGAGACCTGTTGGACGAGCCATGACCCGGAGCGGGGGTCAAGGCCCCTGTCCCTTAATCGTCTGCCTAACTCCTTGCACAGCCCGAGAGCCTCACTGCCCCAGGGCCCAGCTGTCTCCACAGCAACCGGAACGAAATCATAAGTCGGTTCCAAGGCAGAGTACTTTGCGTGTTTGAGCTTGGCGGCATTTTCGGCCGCCGAACCAGCTGACTTAATTGTGTGCTTTAGATGGGACGCTGCAAAAGTGCTAACACAAGTTGCATCCCATAGGAGGCACCGCCCTCTCTGCCAGGGAACCAACGTCAACCCGTCCGGTCTTTTTCCGTCAGTCCGAGACAGACCCGGGGGCTCCAGGATGCACGGTACGTTGGCGGACACCATAGCCCGACGCACGATCTCATTGATAGAATGGTGTCTAGGGAACCGACCCGCACATCTTTTGCAGCTTAGCCCGTGGTGGCCATTCTCCTCCACCATTGTCCCACAAACACATCGGTGCGCTTCGCATACCTTGCTCCCCAGCCTTAAAGCAACTGCTATCCTCAGGGAGTCGTTGTCGAGCAAAGTGCCGAGTTGAGGGGAAGGCAAGGCATGCAGCCACGCACCGGATTCGGGCTTTGTGAGAGCCTTGAGACGTGCTAGGTCAGTCCCCGAGGCATCACTCAACAAATGAGAAAACGTTTGCTGACATAGAATATCGTCCCATCCTCTTTGGACCGTTAAGCTATCCGGATGATCATTGGACGGACATAGTGTCGCCCACTTAGCCAGGGCCTCGGTTACGAATGGAACTCGAATGCTGCTGCCATCAAATGATAATATTCGAGCAACAAGATCCGACGAACCATGTGCCGACGCTAAAAAGGCTACCAGACCTATGTCCTGGACCCGACGCACGCCCAAGCCACCGTACCGAACTGGCAGACCCGCCTGACACCATTGTTTGTCGTCTAAACTCACATTGAGTATTGACTCTAAACAAGATTTAATAGTGTCATCGAACGATTTCAAATCCGTGTCATAAAGCCAAGTTGGAGACGTCCGTAACATATACACCATGCGAGGCAGAGCAAAGCAGTTTCGCAGCAAGATAAGGGAAACATGTCCCGACAATTGTGTCAAATGTTCCTGTGCCGCCGAAAGTGCTTGTCTTTTGGCTTGAAGGACCGAACTAACACCCTCGGTGAAAATTGGAGCACCCAGTAAATTGAAAGAATGTTCGTGTATTTGTCTAATGCCAGGTAAAAGTGACTCTATTTCTGCGAGAGAGTTGGTGTCTAAAAAACTGCAAGTATAAAACTCGCACTTAGACGGGTTTATTTCAAGACCAATTTTCTTCAAGGCAGGTATCAATGTTTTCAAGTCGTTTAAGACCACTTCTGGACTTCCTCCTATAGTGCCATCATCCAGATACCACACGTTAAGGGGCGCCTTTAATCCAGAAATAATCTTTTGGATGCCGAGACAAAACATCAAGGGCCCTAATGGGTCGCCCTGCTGGGCACCAACTTGCGACTGTATTAAACTGCCTGAGAAGAAAAGATTACTTGAGGAGGCGTAACATTGGTAAATGAAAGGGTAAAGAGAAGGAGTTTGCTCTAAGGTTTCGTTGAGAATAGTGTCCCTTTCTAGGCTATTGAAAGCGTTTTTGATATCGATTTTAACGATTATGGTATTGGATGATCTGCGATGTAAAGCAAAAGACCGGGTGGCATGTATTGCCGCCTCACAACCAAGTCTGGTACCGAAGCCCATTTGAATTGGTTGCAGATAGTCAGACATAGCTTCTCTAACAGATTGGCAACAGAGCTTAGCCGTAAGACGACGAAAAAAGCTGCCCACCGCAATTGGTCTAATACCACCATCTTTTTTAGATAAGGCACATAACGAAGCACCATATAGGAACGGTCTCACCTCCAAGTTTAGCATACCTCTCAGTAAAAAATTGCATAATTTTGTGAGTGATTCTAACAATCGGGGACCATTATTTCCTGCGGAGGGTGAAGTCAACTCTTTGAGATGCTGCGGTCGCAGACCATCTAGACCGGATGCAGACCCATTGTAGAAAGACGCAATTGCGTTGGCTACGTCCGAAGTTGTAACAGAAAGGAAAGGGCTTGTTAAACTCGGTTCAGGTGGTAAGATTATTGACCTCGATGGGCTGGGGTGTTTGTCTTTCAAAGCATGTAGTGTAGTTTCATTCACAGGAGCGAGAGTAGCGTCGGAAAGGAGCAAACGAACCGCTCCTCTTAAGTCTCCGTCGTGTACTTTGGCTTCGATGGAACGATATATCGAAGTTTGTTTTATTGGGGACTGTAAAATAGCGAAGTACAAATTAGAGTCATTGATATTATTTTTAACTTTAGTCGTCAACGATTTCTTTTCAGTCTTATCTGGTACCCTCAAGGCTGAAAAAGAGAAAGAGAGTAAAGTAAACCAATTTTCAACACTGTTCGAAAGCAAACAATCCTCAATAACCGTGCATAGCTTACCGGCAGCTAAACATCTGGCACCCTTGGGAATATGGGTCAAAACTCGAATGCTAGACTTTAAAGTTGGTAAGTCGTTTAGACTAACGTTCGCATGTTGCGTTTGGGAAGAAATGTCCGAAGTCCCAAGGAGCGCTGCTCGAGCTAGAGGAATATGATCTTGCCATATTTGGGTTGTTTGTGTGGTGTTTAAAGGTGTTGGAGCAGGTGGCTGCGTATGGTTAGCATGAACACGACTTATATGGATGTTCAGTCCCCTCTTTTTAAAATAACGAATCTGGGGGCAATAGGGGCATTGCACGGAGCTATCCAGAGGCAGAGACAGGGGAGGAGCCATATTTACTTGGTTTGAAGTGGATCCTATTATGTTGAAGAGTATGATTAAAACTAAACAAGAAAAACTTACAGTTGCAAATATAAAAATGTAGTATAAAAATACCGCAACAAAGTAGAGCATGTACAGTCCTTTACATTATTGTTTAGCCGCTGAGAAGAGCGTAGGCAAGGACGTAAAATATAAATACACAATGCACTAAATATTAATCACACTTAACTGATTATAAACAAATTAGAAAACACAACAAAGAATGACATCAGTGACACTGGAAACTGTCAAAAACCCGGGGCGCAGCCCCCCATACGCAAGCGATTTTCTTGTTTCTCGGGCGCGGATTGTTTTCGGACAGGACTCCGAGTGTGCGGAGGCCGTTGGCCGTGGCCGGCGATGTTTACATGTCCCGACAAAATCGTCGGATCGGTCTGGATGGGTCCTCAATGGGTCGGATCGATACGGGGATCAATGAAATATGTATTTCGCCGAGTTATAACAATTGAAATACTTTTTCTGCGAATCTTCGTGTATAATATTGTACACGAAAGTATTTAAAGTGAAATAGGTGCCTACATAATCACTTATTAATTGTGTATGTATATTATATGAAAATATATAGTAATATTTAAAAATTATTAATAAAAATTAAGAAAATCAGTTTAAACTTCTTAATTAATTTTAACGATATCTTTTTTCAATTTCTTCATAGCTGGTGTGAAAAATTGTATGTGTCACTAGGTAGCAAAATTATTTTTGTCTCGGGCGTAAACACTTGTATCCCTCACTACGCTCAGGATTCTATGTTAGAATCCCTCGCTACGTTCAGGATTCAATACAACGCCCTCGCCGTAAATATATTATAATGCTCCCTTGTGACACAAATAACTTTATATTCAACTACGAAAAAAATATAATGTTTGGTTATGGCGCTTCGCCGGACGCTACCGCGTCATGCTCGCATCGCTCGCTCGACTCGCGCGCTGTAGGGTCGCGCTGTAGATTCACCTAGCAACCTAACCGTTTTTTTTTCCCTCGGGGGATCAGGGGATTAACGTGGAGAACAGCTTATTTATCGCAACTCACACTTATTTGCTCAAATGTTAGCTGGAAGAAATCCCTCTCAGGGATAAGCTCGCCTTTTTACATGTATCTTCTGTTCCTGTAATAATTGTATTGTTGTGCTATGTTCCATGTACAATAAAGAATTTACATATATACATACATACGCAACTAACTATAGCGTTCAACGATGGAAACCCATGGCCGATCTTTATCTATCCCTCCGATTAAATTTTAGGGGTGAGTGTACACCATTTTAACATAATATAATATATGTACCAAGTATTGTTTTTTTAATAATAGCTGACACTTTACTTTACAACTGAAATCACGTGTTCGCATAATTTTTATTAGACACTATCATATTTACCAAATTATTGCAATCACCACGACATTTCCAACCACTTCCTTATTAAATACTCATAAAACATGCCCATCTCTTAATGTTGTTAGTGTGCTTACAATTTACGTACAGATAAGTCAGATTTACATTTAAGTTTAAGTTTTTAGGACGCTCATTGTTTCACAAAGTTTAGTTTTTAGTTAAAAATGGCCCGCTTCACGCGGTTAGTTTTAGCGCTGCAGTTATTTTCAATAAGTCGAGTAAATGGAGAAGCATTTAGTGTGAGGATATCTACTGAGAGCCATGTCAATGAGATTGACAGTCGATTTGTTAGTTTCACGATAGACCCGAAGTATCTGTTTACTAGCAGCGATGATTTAAGCAGGTGAGTGTTTTTGTAATAAATAATTAAGCCTACGCCAGTTACTTAACTCGTTTCCCATTTTTATGTATTGTTCAAAACCGGTGATAAGTAATCTGCCTAAATTGGAGAATAAATAATCTAATTGTGTCAATGGGCGTAGGGGTATCCATATTTATAATGTTATTTTTTAAATAACCATTTTAAAACAAATTGTTTTTAATCGCGTTACATTGTTCGATATTCGCTGGCTAAGAAACACTGGTTCTGTATCACTTTAATTTTTTCAACCTGTTGTGTTGGTATGAATATGTTGTTGTAGAGATTGTGTCGAGAACACAGCTAACTGTGCACTGCAATAAGGTTGGTTCTACATAAAGAAAGGATGGTCAGTTAACAGTATTGGCGTTTGTACTACATGTATATAGGTACCTAGGTAAGTATATATTTATTTCAATCTTCATTTATTTCGAAGCTTTCAGAATGCAAGCTCTGACAGAAAGGCAGAGAGTTGTAGGTATTCATAAATAATTAATTAGTATTAGCTTACTGAGTTGACAAAATATCTTAAATCTAGATACATTACATAAGTAATATTAGGTAAGTTTGCTTTCAAGTGGAAGCGTAAGCACCTGCATAAACAAGAATTCGACCAAAAATACTAAAATAGAAATAGAAAATAGAAATAGAAATAGAAATAATTTATTTCGCAGATAACGGTAAGTACAAGACATGACATGACATGAGTTATTAGACAATCAAACACATATACAAATTATACAGACATTATCCGTTGGGCTCCAAACTAGGCTGAGCCTGTATCTTGGGACCCACTGAGTCGGTTAACAAAATCACTTAAGCATCACACGTCACAAGACGCACGACATATATGATCGTAACAGAAAGGAAGGTTAAGTTATTAAAAATAATATGAGCGAAATATATCCACATTCCACATAATGTTAGTATGTATTGAATATGTACTAGTATATTATCTTTTTTATGGATATGTTTTTCATGTATGATTTAGATTTAGATAGACTTTTAGATTTATTTATTTCGAGATAAAAATTACAATATAGATTAGCATACTTGTCAAAATTATAACAATCCTTATCACGATCGCATCGTCAATAATAAGAAACAAAAATTAAATACTATTCAAAATATCAACTACAGAAAGTGGAAATAGTATCTCCGATTACGGATTGTCATTTAACAACTAGTGTATAATTAATTTCAAACAAAAATGAACTATGTCAATGTAGTGTTATGTTTTTTTTCTCTTCACGTGTACGTATTCGTAACAGTAATTATTTTATCATTTAGCCCAATGGTTAGCTGGTAGAGAATAAGCAAGCATGCTCGCCATTTGTACATTTGTGTATTTTTGCAAAACAGTTATAATAGGTAGATAAATATTAGGCACAAAAGTTTTAACATCAACAAAGAGTTGGAATCGGAGCTTGAATATGCACACTTATTTAAAATTTATTCGTCTAGCGATTTCGATATCATGGCATGAGTTATGCCGTTTGCTGCTGCGCGCTATGTGAATGGCATTCCGTATAGGTACGATATTGACTTGGCTTTGAGTTTATCGAACTTAAGGTTTGTCTTTAACTGTACTTAACTAAAGTTTATTTATATTGGCGACAGCCCAGCTATGCCTATAGGTTTTATCGTCACATTTTACAGCGAAAACGTATTGAAACGTCAAGTGGAACGTGACGATAAATCTATCATGCTAGGGCATCACCAGCCGTTACATTTTTTTCAACACAATTGCTCGTAATGTACCTCTTATTGTTTCGCTTTTAGGCTCATAATCCTGGATATTAAAAACGCGTGTTTTATAACATTACAACACTTGTGAGTTATGGTTATATCCCGAATCTTAAGTCACGTTGGCACATTGCAACAAGATATATGCATGAACACGGTGCATTCTTAAATTAACCGGGTTGTACAGAATGTACAGCTTTTTTTTAATTTTCGGCAAATGGATTCTTATTCGACTAAACAAATTAAATCCTTTTTGTTAATTAATTGACTATTTCTTTTTGTATATGATATGGAAACGTTTAATTTAGTAAAACTATTCACTTTTCATAACATTTAACATGAATTAAAATACAGATAAACATTTTAAAACGAAAATATAATTTTATTTTGTATTGGCTGTTGATTTCTGTGCCCACACTGCGCAAACTTCACGAAAAAAAAACTGTTGGGCGCCAATATAGGTTATTTATTTCACAAATATTTGTAAAATTTGTTTATGCTTGTTTGGTAATTATAAAAAATGCTGACTCGTGGTGACTAGAAAAGTGATAAATAGAATGGACGCCACTGGAAATTCTTGGCGATGTGCAATTGTGAGTAAAAACCTGTTGTCATCTTAATGATTTGCTTAATGTAAAGTAAATAATTTGGCTGGCCTATAACATTTTCATTTTATGAAAATGATTTTTTCCTCGCAAAATGTGTTGAAAAACGTCGTATGATACGCGTGAGCTTTGATAATTACATCCTCGGCTTCCTTATCACGCTCACCTGCGGTTCGCGTGAACAATTTCGCCTCTGATGTAATTATCAACATACCTCACTTGTATCACAATGTACTATTAAGTTAATTGTAGTTTCTATCTCCATCACGGGACAGGCAATGCGTTCTATAGGGGGTTAGCAATATTGTAATATGTAGATTAAATAGTATGTTCTGGGAAATAATGTATTTGTATTTTATTTGTACCTTTACCTACCGCGCTACGCTACCGTGAATGCGTGGTAAGCGCAAAAAGGGGTAGGCAGAGCACTACTCGACTTAATTTAAGTTTATTCTAGCAATTCTAGTTTTCAAGAAGGAGGCTATGTTATAGTGTAGTGATAGACATCTTTATAGTCAATAGCCCAAACTCGACCTTATTCCACATAGTCGACCTTTATCTTATCAGCCACATGGAGGAAGGGAGTGCTGCGATTCTAACCCGACACCACTGTTATCTGCTTTTAATACTAGAGGCTAATGAAAATCGACTAAAATAATAAAATTTATAAACTAATAAATTATATAGGTAATTATTGTACCTACCTGCTCACAAAATTTCACAAGAATCTGTTGAGAAATGCGACCTGTCGAGGAAAGTAGCCGGACAGCCGGGCATCCGTCATCAGAACATATGAAAGGATTTTGGCCAAAGTTGAAACGGAGAACCTCGTTGACTTAGCTCGCTCGTGCAACTATCTTTGTGTTAACACATTTTCTTTTGTTTTTAGTAAAGAGTCAACATGCATGGCTGCTTCACTAACCCCAGCATATCTTCGAATAGCCGGTCCATCAACCTCTCACATAACTTTCAACAATCGGAGTCTAACCATTGATCAAATAGACGCTCTTCCCGAACCAAACAAACAGAAAAGACACCTAAAAACAAAAGAACTCGATTATGATTCCGAAGAAAGCCATGAAGATATTCTCACTAAGCTAAGAAGGTCGAGTGAGAGGTTGCTGAAAAGACATAGAAGACATTTAGAGGTAAGTCAAGAAATAGAAACAGACACCGATGAAAGCACAGAAAAATCATTACCCAAACTAAAGAAGTCAAAGATTCATGATATGTTGATTAAGCGTAAAATTGCAGAATCGACTGACACGGATGAAGTAAGCGAAGATAAATTATTACCCAAACTAAAGTCAAAGATTCACGATGCATTGGCAAAGCGTACCACAGAATCAGATGATGATGAAAAACCAACGTCTTTAGAAAAAGAAGAGAGTCAAGAAAGCATTTTATCAAAACTTAACAAGCCACGACGACTCAGACTGCTGTCGAAATTAAAGAATCAGGATGACAGCGGAGAGCGCCCTAGACTCAGACGGTCGAAGGACCATTTAGAAGTGAGCCGAAAACAGTGGAAGAGGTTTACAAAATGGGCGAATGACACAGGGTTCAGTTTGGTATTTGCTGTGAATAATGGAGAGAAGACTGAAAGCGGTATGTGGGATCCTAACCCGGCCTTAAATATGCTGACTATTGCGGATAAGGACAAAGTTCAGGATATGTTCTGGCAGTTGGGTTATGGTGAGTACTTTTGATTACTAAGCTCCTTAAGTATTTGAATAGCTTGCTACAGCGTTGATGATTTGTCGAGACGTGCACTAGCCCTAAGTATCAGGTACATATAACCTTAACTTTATATCACACAAATTAGTAACTAATATTTTAAATTGAAATCTCCTGTAATACTGACATGTAAAGCTATACGCGACCTTAATGATATCCTCATTTACTATGTAACTATTTGATTGACTTTATTATATTTTATGAATAAATATCTTGTAATACAAATAATACAATTGGAGATCAGATATCCATTTCAATGTTTAAGCACAATTTAATAAACGTCATCGTTGTAGCCTAACTGAGGATTTTCGTGTCGTATTTCCGCAGAGACCACATGGATGGCTTTAAGAGGAGTTACACTTTGTGACTTTGTGTAGAGAATTAAGGTGATTACTGATTAAATATGACAGGTGATCTAAAGCTTGTCTCGCCGAAAGTCGTCGTGTGTTAACGCTGTAATAATCGTTTTATTGATTATTACAGTACGTTTTGCATGTTATTCCCTTAAAGGAAAGCCTTCTTCAGTTTCCATTTGGTTTTTCTTTACATTGAGAGTTAAAGTTATGAGGGAGTCTTAGCATGCACGATGAAACTTCTTCTTAGTTACAATTTCGTATTGTATTGATGCCTTTCCATTAAACTCACGTAACCCACAAGCTGTCGGCGAGTTCATGATATTAGGTAAGGTAAACATCCGAGTGCTCGACGCAGCACTAGTATAGTGGCATGGGCAATCTATATCAAAGCAATACTCTCTATCCACAGCCACACTCTATATCAAATAATCTTCATTCGAATTTAAACCTTGTCACTTTGACATAGAGTGCCCATGCCATATACTAGATTGTGGAGGAGGCGACTGCGTTAGGACCGAGACATCTGGCGTACTCGAAAGACGCCTCCACGAACAATGAAATTTAACTTAATTTACATACATATATAGTGTCAACTCTCTTAATTTTCCAGAATGCACTAACCAGACCCTCGAGGATTACCTGAACGACCTGCAGACCCTACGTATGATGGTGGACTCCTTCGGTGCTCGTCGCTGGAAGGTGGTCGGGGGAGACGTCTCCGGCTGTCTCGAGGCGGGGTCCAAGAGCGACTTCAAGGATTATGTGACGCTGTCAGCGGATAGTATGGACGCTGTGCTTCTTAATGGGTGAGATTTTTATATACTACGGTGGAAATCAAGCTTATAGCCCTCCGGATCGCTAAACTTAAGTGGCAGTGGGCGGGGCACATAGCACGTAGAACCGATGGCCGATGGGTTGGAAAGGTTCTCGAGTGGCGACCACGCACTGGAAGACGCAGCGTGGGTAGGCCCCCGACAAGGTGGACTCATGACCTGGTAAAGGTTGCGGGAGCCTGGTAAGGGATCGGTCACTTTGGCACTCTTTGGGGGAGGCCTATGTCCAGCAGTGGACGTCTTTCAGCTGATATGATGATGATGAATCAAGCTTAGCCTGATAGTAACCGGTCACCATAGCTTAAGAACGCTTGCAACTTCACGTCACATGCACGTTGCCGACGCTTACAAAGTTAAGTGGCAGTTTTGGCACCCAAGGGAACTATTCCGTGTAGGTACATGTTATGTTCGTTTACTTAATGGCGCTGGTACATATTTTATTGAGCGTAAAGGTTCCAAAGCTGTTGACAGCGTTCAAGCGTGGTATTAAGTGTTAGATGCCGATAGTCACTAAACTGTTTCAACCTGGGGCTCTAGTATAAGTTTTAACGAAACAAAACGTTACGACCGCGTTCGCGTTTAGCTGTCAAATCCCATACAAATTGAGGGTAAAACGCGAACGCAAAGTTTTGTTTCGGTAAAACTTATACAAGAGCCTCTGGTACAGTCAGCATCAAGTAGCTATGCAAATGAAGACGTCAAAAGTCTGTATTAGGCCTGCAACAGACCGGCGCGGCCTGCGGTGGCGGATACTAGTGATAGCGGCGGACAAGTATACTATTGTCCGCCGCGGCCAGGCCGCGCCAGTGTGTGGCAGACCTTAAAAGGGAATAAGAACTTTTGACGTCTTGGATTGCGTGATGTATATTGACGGACAGACCTAGCGGGTGACATATTTGTTTTTCTTATTGCTTGTTATTGTGTATTTTACTTTGTTGACATGTGTTAATTATGTTCTTTGTTTTTGACGATATAAATTATTATAGTTTTGCCTAAACGAAAAATCCTTTTGTTCCAGCAACTCTTCGTCCCATGAGCTGGCCCGCATGTCAGAATCCTCACGTCTCTCTCTGCTAAGGTCATTGAGCGTCAGCAGTGTACCCCTCTGGCTGACAGAGCTTCCTCTGCAACGCAGCGAACAGGTTAAATATCTTTTCATATGACATACATTCACGGTCATGTTATAGGGTAGGCTGAGTAGGTATAAATATTTAATTGAATTTTCAGTGCCGTTTATTTGTAGCGAGGGATTTAGGAAAGAGAGAGAGAAATATGTGATATTGCAGTGACAAGTTGTTATCGCCTCCAATCCGACCCTAAAGTTGACTATTAAGACGCTAAAGTGGCCCAATTCACGACGCTAAACGTTATAATTTTACAAGTCTAACCTGGCAACACCGTCAAAACAGCCAGTCGTTTTGATCAACCGTCTCAGGGATCGTCCTAATACAACGCGATTACGCGATTATCGGAAGTTCGCGCGAATTTAACTCGCGATCAAACATATTGGACTCGAATGGGTGTCCTAATCGACATCGCCAGTTCACGCGATTATCAATTAGGACACCCATTCGAGTCCAATATGTTTGATCGCGCGTTCGCGCGAGTTAAATTCGCGCGAACTTGCGATAATCGCGTAGTCGCCTTGTATTAGGACGATCCCTTAGTGGTGCCCGCTTAGAGTTCTTAGTCGTACATTACCAAGTTACATTCACTATATAATTGTTACCTGTAGGTTCGTTAGGTACGATTGAAGAATAATCAGCTGATGATGATAATGATGATGATGATGATATTTCCCCAATTAATAGCGGTGTTATTACAGGCGCGCGCGGCAGACTGGCTCACCAGCCTCGGCTACTCCGCCAAGAACGGATTTCACGTTCACTTCAGGGAACTACTCCACAACGAGCTACATGAACCCACCTTGGTGCGTACCCATAACCTGTTTGTGGTTGGTCCCAAACAGACAATCGATCCGCTACTTATTAGCACACTGGTTCAATTGGAAAAAGATGGGAGTTCCAATAGGGAAGATGCAGCTATAATGTTTATTATTTTTATTTTGACCAAAATGTTGAACGTAAAATAATAGCTACTGAAACGTTTTTACTTTAGTTTATACAAATGTCAAGCAATAATTACGATTTGGAGTAATGTGAATCAGTGTCTGGTGACGTCACTCCTGTCAAAAGTCAAAACTTATGCTAGGTTTACACGGGCTTAGTACTTGTCATTAGCGTAGGTGCTTAGGGACTTATATGCACAGTGACAAGTGGCAAGTAACCGTCTACACGTTGGTGTTAGAGAATGGTATTAGTTAGTAGGTAATCAACTAATCACTAATCAAATTGCACTTGTCATAAAATGTTTACACCACTCGACAAGTGACAAGTATTTTAGATATTTAGCTGCGGGTAGGTGCTTGTCGCTTAATAAATAGGACCGGCTTCTAATTACTTGCACTTGCAGTTGCACTAATACTAAGCACTTATACAACATGTTTACACACCTGTGACAAGTGTAAGTGACAAGCACTAAGCATTAGCTACTAAGCCCGTGTAAACCTAGCATTAGGCAACTCTATGACGTCACAGGAACTGTAGACCCGTTTAGGCGCGAAAGTTTAAATTGTCAGTTTGTAACAGGAATTTTTGACTATAAATTATAGTATTTTAATACTTTGGTGGCCTATTTCTACATGCGAGTCATTCAAATGAAAGCAAAATTGTACCGAAACGTTAATTCGACGATATAGGAGCCTTGGGACAGTGAGTAAAGAGTATGCAGACCCATATAGTATAAATCCACGGTCACTATCACAAGATGGACGATATCACGGTCCATCATATAAAGCAATGTCGAATTGCGTCTCTCGCAGACATTTTCACAACAGACATTATCAGAAGGTAGACTGTAGGGAAAGGATCATTTTAGAAATGATTACTATTGGAACAGCCGTTATGGGAATTAATAAAACATTACTTGATTTATGTAAATACATATAATATATTCAATATACTTATCGTCCTATAGTAAAACCAAGCCTTATTTAGCTTAACTAAGGGGCTAATTCGATTTGTATAAGATTGTCTCCTAATATTTATTTATTAAACTCCTAATTTCAGAGTTTCTACATGGCCCTGCTCTTTAAAAATCTAGTCGGCGAACGCGTATTGGACGTCACCATGGAACCGTCCGACGGGCAGGCGGCTTTATTCGCTCACTGTACATCGCTGCGGCACAAGTCCGTACCAGGAGCAGTCACTCTTTATGGAGTGAACATGGACAGCGAACCGGCGAGGTTCTCGGTGAAGCTGGCGAAGCGGGAGGAAGGTGGCGATATCATGCAGTTTATACTGGGGCATGATCATAGCGGGTAATGTTTCCTTCCTTGGTTGAATCGTTACGAGATAATCTTTATTGGATTTACAAGGCTTTGCCTGCATGAGGGTGTAGGAGCATTGTCAAATACATCGTAATACTGATTTTTATCTTCAAGAAATGTTACTTGCGGTGTATTGTAAATGCAACACGCGCTTTAGCGATTATACCTGATAAACAACGTGCTATTTGAAGCTAAGTAAGCGATAATAAATTCTTTGTTATTTGTATTTCCGATCATATGGTGCTTGTCGAAACGAAGTTCATACCTACATTTACTACCGGAGATTATATTAAATTTATACATACACGATCTGGTGCTGTATGGTGTAGTTAGAGATTTGTAGTTGGAAATAACTAAAAATACAAATAATGCAATTTGATGTAATGTCTGTTATATAGGTACTTACAAATGGATTTAGTCTTTTAAGAGTGCGCTTAGGTAGGTGTACAGCTAGTAGTTATCGTTCATAATTAGTTGAACAATTATGTAATTCTTTACGCTATCCGGATTTTCTTCTACCTTTGTTTTGTGTCTGTTTGTCATGAAAACATATCATACTTAGTTGAAATTGTTTTAATGATTCCAAACCTGTTCGTATTTTTACCTTGGTTCCTTTTGTTTTCAGCAACATCGTCGTAAACGGCCGCCCAATGTTCTACGAGGGAAACATCCGACCTGTCGTCAAACGGGTCCGTCCCTACAAGACCCTGCTCCTCAACTTACCACCCAAGACCTTCGGCTTCTGGGTCCTTGCCAACACCAAGGTCAACGCTTGCTACGATTACGAGGATAAGGACAACGCTCAAGACAACTCAACTCTAGTTGAAGCTAAATCAGTCACCGATAATATTGTCAGTAAAGAAACAGATCAAGAAGAAAATAAGATAACACTGTCAAATAAAACGGAGGACGTTAGCAAACAAAATACTGTAGATGACGGTAGTGAGGAAAAGGTTAGATCAAAGAGATCAGTTAACTTAGATGATTTTGGTTTTGACATCGAAATTACTGAATTTAATGATGTCAATAATGACGAAGCTTTGCGAAATAGAATCGACAGTATGAATAGAGGCTTGAGGGATGTACAAGGTTTAATGGAACTAAAAGATAATCTTATATCGAATAGAGTCAAGCGTGAAATGTCCGAGGAAGAATCGGACAGCAAAAAGAAGTTCAGGAGGCAGTTTTTGAAGAAATTTGAAGATAGGAAGTCGAAACAAGAACACAAATTATTAGGTTCAGGAATAATTGAGAAACTTATGAGCAATATTAATGGCATGAAAATTCCAAAACTAAATTTGACTAGGAGTTTAAAAGAACTCAAACACAGAAAGAAAGCAAAAACTAACATAAGCAAACTTTCGAAAAGGAATTCCAGAAATTACAGGAACAGGGAAGATTTCGATTTAGAGGAAATAAATGAAACCGAATCACAAACGAGAAGAAAAAGAAGTTTACTTGTTAATAATAAGAAGAAAGAAGACGATAAAACTGCAGAAAATGAAATAGAAATAGACGACAAAAAGCATTTTAAACTCGGAAAGTTTTTAAAGAAGCACAAAAACTTGCAAGATTATATCGACAGTTATGACGACAAATCAAGTGATGATGAAAACGATGAACAGAAATCCAGGAAAAATAATGACGCTATTGAAATAAATACTAAAATAACAGATGACGATGCAGAAATTAAAATAAGTGAGAATGCTGACCATGGCCTGTTGAAAACGGCTTTCGAAAACGTGTTGGCGTTATTGGAAGAACTGAATCACAATTTGAGTAAAATGTGGACAGCTTTATCGTTTTTGGAATAAAATGGAATCGTCACACAAAAAAAATACCAAAGGAAAGTCCAAGGAATTACGGGAGTTTAATCAATAAATTATTATATTAATCGTAAGTCTCAGTGTAATATTTTTTTGTACTTTTTATAAATAAACTTCACAGGATGTTCTTGATTGTATCATTTCACGTATACCATATTTGATGATCATATTTAGTTAAGTTGTGTTTCAAAGAAATGTTTATTATACAGTTTTTTTTAAGAATTGAAAGGTATCTATAAAAAAATATAAGTTATTTCTAATTATTATCCTGTTTATACCTTACGTTGTACACCTGACGATATTCTTGATCGACTGTCGCCTGATTTTAAGTATTTGTATGCTTTTCATTGAGTATGATCATAGAAAATAGTAGAGGAAAACAAAAACCTTAGAGTTTGACCTGTTACACAGATGTGCTGAAAATGGAATCCAGTAAAACATAGACGGTTGTGGATCTAGGATAGTTAGGTACTTTACTTTGCGAGATGAAACATGGACAAACGGATTTTTAATAAATCAATTTAAGACGGAAGAATAGTTTAGCAGCTCACGACTGACCATAGTTACTTTTTCGATGAAATATTTCCATTTCGGGAGAAAACGGTTTCCACTAACTAAATCTTAACAAATCACTTTGATTTCTATGTGGATCGCTTCAGCGTAATATATTCTAGGTTCAGCGTTTAAAAATACTTGCCTTGTTTAAAAAAAGGAAAAACCTGTAAACACCACTTATGTACAAATTAGTTAACTCTGTACTATGAAGTGACCACACAGACAAATTGTTCCAACAGTTACCGGGTCCACCTGTTAATTATTAAGTTTATATATTCTGGTTTTTCAATAAATAAATAAATAATAGTCTTTCACGTGTCAAAAACGTACAAAAAATCGTTGAGATTGGATAGTATTTAAGAGTGGAAAAACATTACGACGACTAAGTATGCAGTATTCCAAAGGTATTCTTCCCTCTTAACGACAAGATTATATAAATGTAAAATTTCTAAAAGTGTTCCAAACTCACAATCCATCTGAAAATGTGCAGGTTATAGCCCTTTTGGCTTACCGTCATACTACTACTATATACTATACTACTACTTATATATACCATTTTGTCATCAAGGAATTTTGTACACGAATGAAACAATAGATTGGTGGTACAATGTAGTTATTTATTATTTAACAACATGTTAGGTAGAACATTTTCAAACTCGCCCGCGGCCGCTGAAAATCCCTACCTCTAAACTTTATACATAACTAATATAGGGACCTCTGAAACGTAACAGCACGGGACACAAAAAGGCAGCGAAGCCTACTATACAGACTACGTGATCAGTGAAACTAAACCGTATCCCATTAACGATAGAGACGATTACCGATTGGCAGTTTGTACAGCCAATTGCAAAGGAAACCTAACTTATTTTCAACAACGCGGTTCCACAAAAGCTCAATCCAATTATTTACCTAAAAACATTTTCAACAATATTAACCCCTTTTTTCGTTTTTCATCCATAACTCTAAGTTAAATGTTATCGTGGATAAACTACTAACCGTCGTTATATAACAATACAACACGCCTGACCACACTCGGTGGTCGATCAAAGATTTTTTTTGTCTTTACATTTTTTTTTGTTACAGTAAACTTGCAATTTAACACTAGTTGTCACTAATATTAAAAACTAACCTTTAGTGATCTTGGCCAATAATAACTATTCTAAAACAATTAACGTGAACACAGGGAGATAATGGGACTAATTTTATCGTTACACGATAACAATAACCAGCAGGTAGCTGTGGCAGTTTGTTTGTCCCATGTCCCTGTGTCCAAAATATTGCACATTCAACTTGAAGACCTGAAACAAATTACAATATAGAGAACTAAACAATACAAGCGCAAAATGTGTGTGGCACTTTTACAATCAGTTCTTTGCGTTAAAATTCTCTCTATATTGCGAGTAACATCTCTGAACGAATAACGTATATATATATATCTATGATAAAGTAATATTGGCGTCAGTGCAAGCTCTTGTGTGTGTTCGATTGTGTCGTTGTCTCTATATTCATCTATTCCTATTTGTCTATGGTTTCCTGGTTAGCATTCTGACCCTCTAGCGTACTAGTTACCATCGACTAAAATGATCGTTTTCAAATGTCAATTCGACCAAAGTAGGATATAATACCACATTCCGAGATTAATCCAAACAATTACCCACCTTACCTCTTTAATCAGTGAATGTGACAACTACTTTATGACAAGATTATTTCACTCTTAAATCTCCCAAAGTGTTTCACACCTACCCACCATTGTACAAGTAATAAGTACGTATCATATAAGAATTGTTAGATGAACACTAAGTGTTAAAATAGTACGCTAGAGGGTGAATGAATGCTGCAGATTGATCACTCATTTGAAATGTCTTTCGTGTATTTTAAGAAAGACGCGTATTTCAAATGACTAACCAATCAAATCCTACATGTGTTCAAGAGGTGACACATTCGTAACATTCTTGATTGAGAGTCTGTTAAGATTTCATTAGATAGAAAACTACGAAGAAGAACACGCTATGGATATACCCAGTCCAAAGTAATCGATAACCATTTTAAAATAGTCTTTAAAACGTTGAAGTAAGGTCTTGGCTCGTCTATACAATGGGCAGGGTATACGAAACAGTGAAATGTTAGAAATGTGTCTATCCTGTGGCAGACCTACCTAGTCTAGTCCAACTATAATATGTTTATCAATAAATTGTTAACAAGGTTTGTATTAAATTGTATAAGTCTACCATTTCATAACTCCTCTAAGGATAGAACAACAGTGACAGTTTAACCCTACCAGGGCAAGGAACATTAATAAATTCAAGAAAACTATCACTTCAAGGACAGAATGAAGCCTTTGTAGGCCAAAAAGTCATATCTCCCACCTAAATGATCTAAAGAAAAATATATATAAATAGACAACAATAATTATTCATAGTAAATATATATTTTACCCTGAGTACGAAAGTCATAAGTCATAAGATCAATCAACTAGTTTATCAACTGATCGCTGAGAAAATCTATAGTTGGTCAAAATCCATGTGGGCCTTAAACATAGCTAAATGCGTGGAAAGGAATTCGTTTTCTTTATAAATAACGTACGATTATCACTAAACTACACATCTACCTTGTATAAACCTCTTTATAAATGCACTATATCTTTTTAATATAAAAGGAAAGAGTCGGTATTAGTATTCTGTGAGTGTGCAGGAATCGGTATGTTAGTATAGTCACTACGAGTTGAAAGACAGTGGGAAATATATTTTCGATGCCACGTTGTACAATGTAGGTACAAATAGTGTAGTATCTCCTCTAAATACGTACATATTTAACATGTTACCTCGCCGAAACCTTAGGCAATAACTTGGTACCTCGTATTGTACTGTAATAATGCAACAACCATTTGATATCACCCAAATTCCTTCACAATAGGCGCAGTTAAGCATATAATCTAATTACATGGTATAAACTATACATTGAACATCGAAAGCTTAACATACAGACACAAACAGCCGCAGCGTTAAATATAATAAGTAATACGTTTAATAAAAGATAAAACAAAAGACGAATTGAAGAGAAAACGACACTTAAACACACTTCAAGAGCTGAACACTTAACTATAGTAGTCGTCATGCAAGCCGCTACGACGACAAGGCGCAACCAGGCTTTGTAGACCTGGCTTCAGTTTTACATTAGTGACAGCAGCGACATAGTGTCAAGTATCTACGTACCAAAATAATCCTCCAGCTACCACTATTACTACCATAAACGGGAGTCAACAACGAAGAGCACAGGCTAAAGATGTACTACCTACTATTAGATCGAAGATAGACGTACAGACAAGGGAACTATATATATATATATATATATAGGTATATATATTCACGATAGCTTCTTGATATAGAAGTGGCAACTAACGTAGAGATGCAAGGACAGCTAGGACAGTGGTGAACGTTGGAAACATTGGTCGTGTCAAAATGATATCAAAATCGACAGGTCCGAATGAATCTTAATACTATTATTGTTTATTCCGAACTACAAACAACCTTTAACTATAATTGCCATGCACATACATAGAACTATCTGTTGTTATATGATAAACCTAGGCTAATCACACATACACCGTGAAATACAAAGTTATATCTTAGTAATATAAAGATAGAGAGATGTGATGTTTGAAGAGTGGACGGGAGCTTTCAGAAGCGATGCCCATCTGTGTCCGACGGGTGGCCTGTGTCGGAACAAGTTGCTACATGTCGGTATGTCGGTTCATGTTGCAAGAGCTATGGCTATGCGTGCTCGAAATTAGGTTCTATCGAAACAAGCTATGAAAATATACATATGTGTGCAGTAGAGTGCGAGAAAATATTGAATCTTATACATCAGAAAATAGAGTAGCATTCTCGATAAACAATCAGAAATTATTGTTGTATTTTAATATTTACATGTGTGTGTATATTGAATAGTTTTCTGATTTCGCAATAGATAATGAAGGTAGGTATAATTGACCAGAATACAGTATAGATTAGATTAAAGGAAACGCAGAAAGGAAAGGTAGAATGAAATTATAGTGTAGACCTAAGAAGCGTGATGCTATAGAACAGATGATCGCAGATGTTGATAGTCGAGTGGAAATACATGATGTGCTGATCGAATGCGAAGAAGATCACAGTCCTCTAGAAGACAGACCGGTCCTGATGCGTGATCGAAGTTCTGAAGAAGCTAACCAGAGAAGTGTCGCGCTCGGCGGTGCTGGCGCAGTGTTAGTTTATTATTTATATATCACAGCTTTTGACGATAACAAATCTTTTGCATTTGCAGCTTTATACGTGGAGATAATTGTCCGAACAACCGGCTCTGAATCCTACACGGTCATACTGACATTATAGTCGTCCCTGCTGTTAACTGTCGCACCAAAGGGCAAGATCGCTCGAAGAATTCGCTCTCACAACGTGTTTAACATTATTCCTAAGCATTAAAACATCGATAAAACATTAGATTCGACCGTCGCGTGCGTGAACAAAAACGCGAAGTGTAGGTCACTGATATCTACAACTTTACATTACTCTAAACGAACATTGATCTTACATTACAGGCATGCAGAACAAAATGGACAAGAGCGGCGCTCGAGCCGCGCGGTTCCTATTATAAATGTTCGATGTGGACATTAAGGCTAGGTCGATTACAGGTAATGTACACCTAAACTGAATACACTGACACAACACCGAGTTACACTGCATAAGCACGCATGCAAAAGATTTTGAGGCAAAAGTTGAAGTCGCGAAGGAGCGAGCGAACCGAACCGCGGCACGGCCGGTGGAATTTGGATGAAAACAAATATTCGTAAAGACCTAATACATTGTTATTTCAATGTAGCTGGCAGAGAAAGAGAGAAGTATCGTAAACACAGTCGAGTATTGAAACAACTACACGCGTGCTAAATCTTCCTATATTACATATTTCCCTCTTTAATAATAATACACCGTTGCGTCTAGTTGTATTTATATTATTTCCTCTTTACACTTAAATAACAATATATCACAAGCGTCAACATATAAAACTGGTATGTTTCACATTTCACACGAGCCGTCGCGGCGCGGAGCGTGCGCGCGCACGTGCGCACGGACACGCACGGAGCGCACGAGCACGCACGCACGGGCACGCACGGTCACGCACGGACACGCACAGGCGCCGCGACAATGACTTTTTGACCTTGCTGGAACGCGCTTAGTACATCGGTTGAATCGAGGGCTCACATTAACTTTTATGAATGTATAAAAATATTATTGCTCATTATCAAGCACCAACGCGCCTCTAGCCAACTACTTTCCGAAAAAATTTAGAATTCGAATCTCTCCTACGAATTTGAGCGCGAATGATATCCGAACGAAATCATCCTGGGCGGGGTGAGGTGTGTTCGGGTGAAACATCGTAACAGTGACCACAGCTACATCATGTATTCGGTTAATATAATAATAAGGGCGCCATTTTGTGACGGCCATTTTGGCGCGGGGCGCCGGCGCCGCGTGCTCACTGCATCACGCACTTACTCTCAATCTGCGACTTTAGTTCATTCACTTGCGTTTCGATAGTGTTTTTCAATTCTGAAACATTGTAAAGGTGAACATGAATTGTTTATTATAGAACACTAATAAAACATTCAACATTTCCATTAGTTTAAGAATATAGTTTTGCAGCCAATAAGACTGTTCAAGAAAGTCGGCTGTGTCAGGCCAATGATAAAAATGATGATGAAATTACATTATACTCCAGTATAAATTAGTCTAAAATTTATAGTTGGCTAGTAGAAGAGCTCGCAATGGATACACGTTAACTTATTATCCTTAATAATGAAACTCCTCAAACGTCTTTTTCAAATGCACATTGCATGCTTAATTAAGACACCGACTTTATGTCTGTTGCTTTATGCACGTACATAGGTTGTTAAGATAATAAAATGATGTTGATGATCGAAGTCAGATCTAAAGTTCACGAATTTGTTCTTCACAGAGTATTATCTTTATTACATCGTAAACTTGGGTACTCAATCTGAATAGGGAATAGGCTCCTCAAAGTCTTCCTACACACGGGTTCTTATCATCTCAAACTATGCGCGACGAGGTCAGACCCCGTCGAAGCCGCTCGGGCAGTTAGAACGTAATAAAAAGGAGTAGGATGCGTCCAGACCCCGTATCATGGTCGGCCTTATCACACGATAAGTGACAAGATAGGAGCGTCGTCTCGTTCTATCGAACGGTGTCAGCCAGTGACGGACACTCTATCTTGTCACTTATCGTGTGATAAGGCCGACCATGATACGGGGTCTGGACGCATCCTACTCCCTTTTATTACGTTCTAACTGCCCGAGCGGCTTCGCCCGCGTAATCAAAAGAACGCGGGCATACTCGCGGGATAAAATATAGCCCACACCCATTCAGAAAGATCATTCTACACGCTAGTGAAATAATTATCTGGGACTTAAACTATATTTATACCAAATTTCATCTAAATCGGTTCGGCGGTTTAAGCGTAAGAGGTTATATATGGGATAAATGAACATCCTGGTCACGGCACCAAAATGTAACATCACACTCACTAGTAAATTCATCCTGGTCTTCAAGCTCCGCCTCGGCCGCAAGCTCCTCGGGCGTTTTCTTCTTCCTCATGAGCGGGTTGTCGGGCTCCTGCTGCTGCTGTTCCACGACCTCCTCCTTCTTGGGGATTTTGTACTGGAAGGAGGAAAGAGGGAGTTTAGGTGAGAATCTTTTGAGTATGTGAACTGTGCTGAGACAAAAAACTAATTGCTATTTTGGGACTGTATCGAGTTGCTTTATGACTTGACATTTCAAGAACGATGAGAAGTAAAGGCAATTTGTTATTTAGTTTTGATTTGCGATAGGAGTTTTAAAACAAGCAAGGTATCAAAAAAGTGACAAGAATCTGTATAAATTACTTTGAAAGTATTATTATTAGAAATATTGGCTAAACTTCTTATGGTTTTTCAATATTCCTAATTGTACTTAATTCAATGAAGATTGTTAGAAAGGTATTTAGAAATCACTAACAACTTTTATATCAAACATTTGGCCATTTTTCATAATTGTTACGACACGAAGTAGAACTTTGATGTTCGTCGAAATCCCTCAATCTGAGCAAGAACGTAGAACATCGGAAAACACCAGATTAGTGTTCGGTTAATCATCCGTTACTCTTCATCATTGTGCACTTGTAAAAATAGTTACAATATGTTTAAAAGTAGTAATAAAATGTTAAAATATGCTCGTGCAGACTGTAAATTCTTTATCTTATGTTATTTTCAATATTTGATTGTGGATGAATAAGTGAATAATAAAAAATATATATATATTATAGTAGAGAACTGAGTAAAGACCCAGAAGGAAGCAAACATGAAATTAATATCGTATAGATATTATTAAAACTCGTTAGATGTTCGCAACAGACTGACTTTTATTTCAATAAGTGCAACGTTCATACATTCCATTGTTAGTACAAACTTACTCACTAGATGGCGTTAATAGTAGTTAAATAGAGGCAGGTAATTTTATTTTGATACAAAATATTCCTATTTACTAATACCCCCACTTATCAAAATAAGCTAAACACTATATATTATAAACTCATGATACCAAGCATGTTCATGAATTTATAATGCTTTACATGACACAAACCCTTTGTTAGCAGGTCAGCAGGCATTTCCCCAGTGGGAATATATTTAATCTTAATAATATTATCATTGATAACATCTCTGATGTAATGATAACGCACATCTATATGTTTTGACCTGTTATGACATTGTTGACTAGAAGCTAATTTCATGGCACTCTGATTATCACAATGTAAAGTAACAATATATAACTGACCAGTAATTTCATTTACTAAATTTCTTAAATAAACAGCCTCTCTGGAAGCTTCTGACATAGCCATGTATTCAGATTCAGTACTGGATAGACTGACAGACTTCTGTTTACGGCTTTGCCAGGAGATTGCAGATCCAGACAACATAAAACAAAATCCAGTATAGGATTTTCTATCCACGGCATCAGATGCCCAATCGCTATCAACAAACCCTTGCAAATTAATGTCATTATTTGTATACTTAAGACAATAATTCTTTGTACATTGTAGGTACCTCAAAATCCTTTTCGCATAATTATAGCAATTTACATTGTAACAGGCATTAAATTGGCTGAGGTAGCTCACAGCATATGCAATGTCTGGTCTTGTCAATACTGCCAGGTACATTAAACTGCCAATGAGTTTTTGATAAGGAACATTAGGTAAACATTCTGTAGATTTTTCTATATTCAATTTAGGTTCAATAGGAGTACTCTGAGGTTTACAATCAGACATCTGGAATTTCTCAACTAATTGTTCAATGTAACGTGTTTGATCAACAGTGATAACATTTTTATTTACATTAATCCTCATTCCCAGATACTGTCGGACAGGACCTAAATCCTTTAATTTGAACTCTGAAGCTAATACATTTTTTAATTTTTTAGTCTCATGATCATTATTTGAAAAAATTAAAAAATCATCTACATATAACCCAATAATTATTTTTGTATTACCTTTAGTTTTCGCAAACAAACATGGTTCATATTCACTATTGTTAAAGCCTAATTTACAAAGACAATCTTTTACTTTCTCATACCACGCTAGAGAAGACTGCTTTAAGCCGTAAATCGCCCGCTTTAATTTTAACACATTTCCCCCACTTTTGTTTGTAAAACCTTCAGGTATCGACATATATATATTTTCTTTTAATACACCATTTAGGAAAGCTGTGGTTACATCTAAATGCGTAATATTCAAGCAATTGAGAGCAAATAACAATCTCAAAGTAGAATGACGAATTACAGGTGCAAAGTACGAGTATAACCTACACCTGGCTTTTGCGTAAAGCCCTTGGCCACAAGCCTAGCCCGGTACCGCACATTATTGTCCACGTCAAACTTTTTCACAAACACCCAACGGCACTTCACTATAGACGCATCACTAGGGGTTTTGACAAGTTCCCACGCATCATTGTCCTCGAATGACTGCAACTCATCAGCCATTGCACGCCGCCACTGCTCCTGCTCAGGCCCTTCGAGAGCCTCTGAGACTGATATCTCCTCTGAAGATGGACCGGAACTGGATATGCACAAGTTGCTAAAACCATACCGCTCAGGCTGTTTCCTCAAGCGCTTTGTTTTAACACCTTCTGGCTCTGGAACTGGAACTGTTATGGTCTGCACCTCCTGCACCTGCACCTCGACCTCACCCGGTGAAGATTCATGAAGATTGTCTTCACCGTCTGTGTATACTGAAGAATCTGAAGAACTGTCATCATGTTGATCATTTTCCCCCACTGAATCACTGCTCCCCTTCTCCACGCTGACCGCTGGTGGCTCCATACTGTGCTGTGCTGTCTTCTCATCCGTTATCCATATAGCCTCTTCGCTGGTTGTGATATCCCCCGTCTTGCCTTCCATCACAATGACGTCTCTGCTTGTGATTATGGTATTCTTGGCAGGATCATACAATCTGTATCCCTTGACGTCCTCGCCATATCCAACTAATATGTGCTGAGTAGCTTTCTTATCCCACTTGAGACGCTTCTCTTTCGGAATATGTACCATCACATTACTTCCGAATAACCTTATGTGACTTAGGTTTGGTTTTGACCCATGCCACAGTTCATAAGGTGTCTTTTGTACTCCTGATACAATGGACCTGTTCTTTAAATAAACAGCTGTGTTGGCCGCTTCAGCCCAAAATCTCTTGCCCAACTTTGCATCGTACAATAGACATTTGCCCTTCTCAACTACTGTGCGATTAGCCCTCTCACAGACGCCGTTCTGTTCAGGCGTGTAACTATTCGTTTTCTGGTGAATAATACCGCATTGCTTTAAATAACTTTCAAATTCTTTACTACAGTACTCCAATCCGTTATCCGTGTGAAAGATCTTTATCTTCTTCCCTTGTTGGTTTTCTACCATATATTTAAATTCTTTAAATTTACTTAAAGCTTCTCTTTTCTGCTTGAGAAAATAGATAAAAGTCATCCGACTGTAATCATCCACGAACAGCATGAAATATCTACTGCGATTAAGAGAGTTCACCTCCATGGGGCCACACAAATCACTGTGTATCCGATGACATGTCTCCGTACTTCTTTCACCAACATGAGTGAATGGCAACCTCATCTGCTTTCCCTCACAACAAGTAGTACACTCTGCTTTAGTAATGTCAAATGAACCTTCATATGACAAGCCGTCTACTAAGCCATTTTTCATTTTGTTCATATCTTGACTATTGATGTGAGCTAGCCTTCTGTGCCATAAACTACCGGTAACTGCAGGAGCTGCCAACACATAACTCGGTGACTGCAGCCTCAACTTGTACACACCGTCAGTTAAATCAGCTGTCGCAACTAAAACATTACTTCTGTTATAAATATAACAATGTTTTTCTTCAAATACGACATTGTTGCCATTCCTGATAAGCTCACTCACTGATAACAAGTTTGTTGTCAAACTAGGTACGCATAGCACATTCTTGATAGTAATGTGACATTCCAAATCCGAAATGATGTCTACGTCTCCGGAACAATCAACTGACACCTTTGATTCATTAGCAACAACAATTTCTGGTAATCACGACGTTAAGTTTATGTTTTTCATCCAGTCCTTGTTTACAGTCATATGCGCACTCGCACCACTGTCGATGTACCATTCCGTCTTGTTAAACTTTCCGTTCATAAAAACAACGTTGAAAACACATTTGTTATTAGTAGTTTTCTTCAATAACGGGCACTGGTTACGATAATGATTGCCTTTGCATTTATAACAAACAACTTCTTTTGTTATTGCTTCTGTCACTGGTTTCTTGTTTGACGTAAATGAACCGCCATTTTTCTTCGGCTTGGTGTTGCCAGAGTAATATTTATTTCTCGCAACGAAAGCAGCGCCACTAGCTTCAGATTCATTCGAAACTTCCATGTCAAGCAATTTTGACTTAATGACATCGGCAGTTATCGGAATACCCGAATGTTCGATAGCCATTATCATCGGAGAATAACGGTCGGACAAACCTGCCAATAATAATGATCCCACCCATTCATCGGTTATTGTAAATCCTGTGCCATTTAACCGTTGAGCTGTTTCGACTATTTGTGTGACATAAGTAGCCATCGAGTCACAACTTTCCAATCTTATGGATATCAAATGTCGAAGCAAGGTTATTTTTCTAGAGAAACCGGAGTCGTCAAACATGGTCTTCAACTTAGTCCATAATGCCGCTGATGTTTCCGTGTTCCTGATATGCACGTACAATGCTGGGTCAATTGTTAGTATTAACTTTGCCTTCGCTTTTGCGTCTTCTGCTGGTTTAACTTCAAATCCGGCCGGAGGTTTGATGTATTTATCCGCCCCATCCAAGACCAGTAAGTTTTAGGCCGCAAAACACCACTCGTCGTAATTCTCCCTGCCTTTTAACTTCGGCACACTAGCGATGTAGTTCGAGTTCATGTTTCCGCGAATTAACAAGTACAATTTATCTATTTTAAACGTAAAATAACTGATAAATACGGGAGTAGCCCATAACCTATTAAAACTCGTTAGATGTTCGCAACAGACTGACTTTTATTTCAATAAGTGCAACGTTCTTACATTCCATTGTTAGTACAAACTTACTCACTAGATGGCGTTAGTAGTAGTTAAATAGAGGCAGGTAATTTTATTTTGATACAAAATATTCCTATTTACTAATAGATATCAAAGTTCTCGAGTACCTACATGTTATTGTTTTGTTTCTCCTTGTCACTGTTTCGTTAGTGCCAGGTGTCAAAGAGTATTTGTGTAGTTGTATTGTTCTCTAGTAGGCCTTTAGCTCTGTTCCCGACTATACTATTTGGAACAACTGTTCACCTGACGTTTGCATTTGCATTTCCGCTTGCAACTTGGTGAGTTGGTCACAAGTGGCCCCAACTAAGGGAGAGAAGATTTTGTAAAGAATTTTGGATTGAAAAATCTACACATGCATATCAATTCCAAGAATGATTGACTAATAGAAGTGGGTATCGATTTGCGAACTTTTTTAGAAATAACAAAGCCCTTACAATACTCATATTGAACTTAAAGATAATACTATAATATAGGTACCCTCCAAACCAAGGTCCAAGGTCTCTACCAAATTTAACTTACCAGGAAAAAAAAACACTATCATCATCATGCTAAAAGTAAATGGCGCTTCGTGCTCATTGCAATGTCTAAGCGCCAGGTACGGAGTTGACTAGACCGGGCTATGTTGTACTTGCCCAAGTCAAACTACCCTCCCTATTTTCCTCACGATGGGCGGCGATGAAGTGGCAGGCCGAGACGGAGATGAAGGGACGACCTAGATGCAGTTCGTAACGAATGGCCAGAGATTGCTCAAAGGTGGGAAAGTGGAAGTCGAGAGGGGAGGCCTTTACCCAGCAGTGGGACACTGTCAAGGCTTCCAAAAAAACCTCGCAGTACTAACTAATTGAAAGGTATGTCGCATTATCTGCTCTACCCAAAGGTACCTCTGCTGTTATCTTTATATTCTGAACTGTGATATTTTTGAGGCGTGCAACAAAGTGTATTTGTGTCGTATTGTATTGTAGTCCTAAATACGAGCTAGTATAACTCGTTGAATCACGAGAGATTTTGATATTTTAGTACATAGATGAAATTGGTTGAATTAGCCGCCGCTGCGTCCCAGCTCTCTAATTTCCCCGAGGAACCAGCTCAAAGGTTTACGTCAACTGCTATTTTGTACGGAGTTTGTAAAAGTATCGGTTTTCCAGAAAATATTTCCTGTTAACCTAAATTTTACGTGGTGCCCGGATGTCATAGTCGGTTGGATTAGTAGAGTTAGTTAGTAGATAGCATTTTTTAGTCACCAGAGTGAAGTGGACTTGATTATATCGAAATTATTTTACTTCCAAATTAAACGGTTTTATAAAATTGTCATTCAAATCTGCATGAAACCATTTATTACTTTCACTGGCAGGAACCCCTTTAGCAGGCGCCTACGACGTAATCGCTTTCCGCTACATACGAGGAAAATCATGGAATCGGCTAGAATCTTGGCAGTAAATGTGTTAAAACTCCTGGGGCCTATACCACAAAACTTTACAAGCGTACAATTTGACATAATTGTCAACTTTTTCTATGGAAAATTGTACAATTTTGTCAAATTGTACGCTTGTAAAGTTTTGTGGTATAGGGCCCTGGTCATACCGCAAGGTTTGTAACCCACTACTTTAATACGCAAAATACCTAAGTAAACCAAGACATCGCTTAAACGAACAATCCTATACCTATAACCTAATAGGTAATAAAAATACTCGTAAGATGAAGTTACAATGTTCTCAAGTGAACCTTATTAAAAACTGAACTCTGCCCCGGAATCATCTTTTTTAATCTGATTGCTCTGGTTTTAATTCCCTGTGTCCCACGGGATCTCATTACCGGTAACAAGGCTCTCGAGGCAAGCTCCAGAGCTAAGACAACTTTAATTGTACTGGGACTTATGGAATTTAACATGGTATTTATTTAATCTTGCCGATGATATCGTGAAGAATTTTGCGATCGGGTTTAATACAATCTATTAAAAAGGAGGATTATTGCGTTAGTAAAAAGAAAGGGTCGGTAATTGGATTTGTTTTAGGCACACATTTTGATATTACCAAACGAACTGACATGTTGTAAAGCGTCCTTTTTAGCCTAGTTGCTATTTACCCTGCCTATAAAGCTAGAGGTGAGGGTTCGAATCCCGGTAAGGGCATTTATTCATTTATGTGATGAGCACGAATATTTTTTACTGAGTCATGAATGTTTCCTATGTATTTAAATAATAAATTATCTATATAAGTATACATATCGTCGTCTAGTACCCATAGTACAAGCTTCCCTAAGTGTGATTTGTGTAAGATTGTCAGAAAATATCTATTTATTTAACCATCAAATTTTAGTATTCCAATGTGGCCGTGTCATAAGATTTTCTTAGTGTGAAATGGGAAAAAATGAATTTCTGATTTCATAAGAGAATTTAACGAAAACCATGTACGTAAAGCGAAAAAAAATCGTATCATTAAGCAAGTTTGATGTGATAAATGCCGATTGTCGCTTAGCCTATGGACGCTTGCTCCAGAGAGGCACAAGCGCGTTGACAACCCTTTTCTCTGTTTTTTTCAGTTTCGTTGTGCAGACGGACAAATGCAGGTTCCACTCTAAACACAACGCGTCCTCGGCAGCTCTGGCGACTGGCACCGCTTACGATTACAGACGGTTTGGTGCAACTCACCCTTATTCTACGAGTAGTGGGTATTTTGGTTTTGGCAACAGTCTTTTGTAAGGTAGAGGTTGTCGGGATTCCCCAGTTGGAACGAAATCCGCTGTGCCCTACACATCTCCGAAATACCTCGGAGTTCTCTTAAGTACGTACCATTTTGCTGCAAACAGCCCAAAAAAACTATTTAGTCCGTCCGTTCATCATATCAGCCGAAAGACGTCAACTGCTGGACATATGCCTCCCCCAAAGAGTGCCAAAGTGACCAGTCCTGCGCCAGATTATCAAAAAAATATATATCACGTATTTTTTCAGTAATCAGTAAGTTTATTGCAGTAATCAGTAAGTTTATTGCGGTAGTTTTATTTGTCAATCAACAAAAATATGAAGATATAGCCGGTTAAAGTTCCGTGTGACGTCACATTAAGGTAGACGTTTTAGCATATTGTGAGGCGTCACTCAAGTGTCCAAAATTTTTTGATAATCTAACTGACGTAATAAATAGAATTATATATTTTTTACCCAAAATCGTGAAATAAAGTTACGTAGTTATGTTGTAGCTGTGTATTGTAATAGAATACTTAGGGCCTGTTTCACAATCTTCAGTTAAAACATATCCGTCAGATAAATGTTGGCTGTCACTTTTCTTTTATATGACGGGAGAAAAGGAAAGCAATAATTTTAACTGGCAGATAACTTTATCCGGCGATTGTGAAACAGGCCCTTAAATATCGAGAACTGTCATCGCCTTAAAACGCTCTCAATATTGGAGGCCCCCGTCACTCCGTTATAATTATTACGTAGAAAGCTTTTAATGTCATTACGCGATACTCCGCTGCCCTGCACTTTACATTGTTCCATTAAAAATAAAACCCTGCTGCTATTAATTTAGGACTCAGAATGGCATGAACGGGAAATTATGAAATAAATACGGTTTTGTCTTTGTGATCTAGTGTAGTAACAATTGAGTAAAGTGCGTTTAGCTTGGAAGACTCGGAGAGGCTGCCGCGAATTGGAAATTTCGTTCGTGTAGCTCTATATAGAAGTACCCCTCTTTGTCGCGCAAGGTGATAGAGATAGAGATACACAAATTATTAAGCTTGTGAATCCTTTGGAGGCGAGTTCATATGTCTCTCATCATCATCATATCAGCCGAAAGACGTCCACTGCTGGTCATAGGCCTCCCCCAAAGAGTGCCAAAGTGACTGATTCCGCGCCACCCGCATCCAGCGGACTGCCGCAACCTTTACCAGGTCATCAGTCCACCTTGTGGGGGGCCTACCCACGCTGCGCCTATGCATATGCTGCATATGTCTCTGCTAACCATTAATCAGTCTGTTATGCCTGTTTGCCATCTTCATGATACGAAAGAAAAACCATTGTGTAATATTCGAACCACACAGATGGTTGGAAAACAGCCAACGAAAAAACCATAGAATTCGAGCTCCTTACAACCCAAACACGTGCCTAAAACCCGGTATGCGCATGTTCGAACAAAATGGGTGCCTGGCATCGTTTTGACATCCCGCCCCCCACCCCGCATAATGGCAATGGCACCAATTCTGTGGGGCCATTTTGCAGCGCTATTAGACTTCAATGGCTATTTCGTTCGCTGGAGTAAAATTAATAATAGTACTACGTATAGACGGTTCTGTGTTAACAAGTCCCCTGTTTAGTTATGCCGAACGGCCTATAGAAGGTTCTCTGTTAACAAATCCCCTGTTTAGTTATGCCGAACGTCGTATAGAAGGTTCTCTGTAAACAAATACCCTGTTTAGTTATGCCGAACGGCGTATAGAAGGTTCTCTGTTAACAAATCCCCTGTTTAGTTATGCCGAACGGCGTATAGAAGGTTCTCTGTTAACAAATCCCCTGTTTAGTTATGCCGAACGGCGTATAGAAGGTTCTCTGTTAACAAATCCCCTGTTTAGTTATGCCGAACGGCCTATAGACGAGGCCATCCTCTCTATAGCATGCAACGCGCTGCGATAGAAAGCGCGTGAGTCGTAATAGCAGCACTAACATACATTTACATTATGGGAATGTAATTATTATAGCGTCAATGAATACCTGAATTATACTAAGGACTTTGATGGAGGAATTTGAGTTTATTTTAATTTTATTTTTATATAATGTTTCAATTTAATGTGTGTTTTAATGATATTAATTAACAGTCTTGACATTGAAGCTTGTTAATACTTGACATTGTAATTATATAAAGGGGTTTGGGTAAAAGTGTTGTCACATCTTTTAAATGAGCGGCCACTCGTTAATTCTGTATATTATGATAGATCTTTTTTAAACAAACATATTTTGTTATGAAATGTAATACTCTAAAATGCATCGGAGCCGAGATATTTGCAATACATATTTCCGCAGGTCATATTGAAAAGTTATAACCCAAACCAAAACATCTCGCCTCCGCTATTGTTTAACGCGTTTATTTATATATATATATATATATGCTTATTAAGAGGTCCTCTAAAAGATTTTTACACAAACATCCTTGGCCACTGCAAAAAAAATATGTAAATTTTTCTCATACAAGGTTACCCAATGCCCTTTACACAAAACAATTATAATAAATAGATTTGCATGCCTACTTTTATAAGGTATTGACATTATATGGACATTACTTACCATTTACCAGACCAGACGGTAATACGTACATAATGTTAAGCAAATAAACAAATTTCATTAATTAATTAATTCATTCATTCATTTCATACCGGCCGGACATATCACGAATTTTGGCCACCCCCGGCAAAAGTAAATAAAAAATCGCAGTACCATGCTCTCAAGCGGGCAACCTAGCGCGAAATTACATAATAAGTATATTTGACAGCTTGTTATATCCAGTGGCGGCGCTGGGTACATCGGCACCCTGGCCGGTTTTGTATTGACCCCTACTCAAAATAAAACACCAAACACTCATTATACCTACGAGGCTTGACGCTATTATATTGTCAAAATTGACTTCCATGTCTCTTTCAATTGATAAAATGGCTGTACGAGTGAGTTGCCGTTCAGGTTGTTGGCACCCCTGGGTGCTTGGTACCCGGGGTAGGCAGCCCCCCTCGCCCCACCCCCCACCCCCCTAGCGCCACCACTGGTTATGTCGCCAATCTTGTAGCATCTTTCACCACTTCTTTTTAACCCCCGACGCAAAGAGAGGGGTGTTATAAGTTTAATGTGTCTGTGAATCTGTGTATCTGTCTGTGGTGTCCCAAACGGATGGACCGATTTGAATGCGGTTTTTTTATTCGAAAGCTGATGTGATTCTGAGTGTTTGATCCTGGTGTGGCTTCTTAGCCATGTTTCATGAAAATCTGTCAGGCGTTTATGAGATATTGGACTTTAGTTCAACGAGTACCGCAGTACATTTCTAAACTGGGCATAACTCCTGTTTTTGCCACGTTACATAAACTCCTCCTGGTCGCGCGGATTCTGTTATTGACGTGAAATGCATTTCAGTTTGTGTTGTGTAACATTACAATAGCTACTTTTGTATCTAAGAATAAGTATTACGCTGATTTGGCTCGGCGTGGTTTGGTGGTCAAACAATTTCTGTTGTTTATTTATTTGTCGATATAATTTATATAATAAATATATACTTTACCCAACCGTAAGTGGAGTTTGGCAGGACACCTTGCCAGTCAACGTTATGATTAGTACCTACCTAAATCAAATTAAAATAAATAATCTACTCAGTGTCTAAAATATTTTTGATAAAGATTTTTCACAATGCTTTGCAATGTGACCCTTCTTTAGGGTCTACGGCCAACGCTTTACAGGCCTTACGTCAAAATGAACAATTGGCATTTCGTTAGTAGTTTTGAGAGTAGTCCTATTACATAATATTATAAATGCGAAAGTTTGGATGTGTGCTACTTAATCACCCTTAAACGGCTCAATCGACTAAGATGAAATTGTGCACGAAGATGTTTATAGCATGAATAAAGGATAGTTTTTATCCCGCGTCCACGAAGACGAAGGCGCGGGCTGAAGCTAGTAAACTATAAATTAAACTCTAGACTCTGCTTCGTAAAAATCTCTCACCAACGAGTTGCACAATCGTACTATTAAGATGTTGAGAGCTTTCGTATTTTTACACTTAGTATTACATGATACCTCGTTATCCCAACCCTCGAAGCAGACAAAACATACTTAGATTTCAAGGTACGAACACATTTAAAAAGATCTTAACACCTTTATTACAGTGATTGTGTTCTTGTCAAGAAATTATTGAAGTTGACTGACAGTCGACATTTTCCGCTTACTATGTTATAATAATAGTTACAGATTACAATAGAATACAATAGAAGGAACTTTATTTTATATAATCGGTTTTACAGATTTTTGGCCGCCAAGTACAAGCATTGCTATTTTACACATGTGTCTTACTATAAGATCTAATTGTATAAAGTAAATGGGGCTCAGCTCAGACATGAACTGGCTCATGCTACACTGCTACATATTTAATATCTAAATGAATGGTGGTTTACCTCTTTGTTGTTTGCACACATAATCTATATCGCCAGCGCGTAAATTAGGTAACATGGGATTATGGTGGTTTGGTTTGTCATATTTATCACTGGGCTGTGTAAGACCAGGAATTTGCAGATCACTTAATTTACGTAGCACGTCTTCATGAAGGTCTCTAGCACGTAGGTACCACGGGTCTTCATCAAGCATCTCCCAGATAACTTTACATTAGACTTGTGACTCCTCACCAACTGATGTACAGTCAATGAAAAAAATATGTACATACGTATCTAATTGACACTTTTCGAATAAGTTGGAATAGGAGGACCACTCTCTGTGAAATGAAGGTAAAAAAATTGGGGTTGGTCTCTGAACGCAATTTGCCTAGTTGGAGTTTTGCCCACATTGCAGTTTGACCACCGAGCATTATGCCTAAAACGCAAAATGCCTACATCACATTTTCGTCGTTTTGAGTTCACGTTAGCGATATTGACGGAGCCCCGCTGAGCGGGGCTCTTATTTCTGGTCTGTTTGCCCTTCGGGCATCTGAAGAAACCTAACGAACCTAACCTACCTATAAGTGGTCACTTTACGTTTTAGGCAAATTGCTCGGTGGTCAAACTGCAATGTGGGCAAAACTCCAACTAGGCAAATTGCGTTCAGGATCGTCTGAGACTGAGACCAAAGCAAAAATTGTTTGGTTTTATTAAACGACTTATAAAATGATGTACCGATGGTACCTACTTTTAATAGGAAGTGTAAATAAAGTCATATTATAAAGCATAAAATAAACCTTAGGTACTTTAGAATACTTCGCGTTTCAGTGAATACAGACAAAACGAATGAAAAATAAGTAATATTAAAAAAAGCACTGATTCTAACAATAAGCGCCACTAAAATAAAATAAAAAATTAAATTAAATTTAGACTTTAAAAACCAATAATCCCAACCTTTTAATAAATTAAAGGTACAGCTCAACTTTCACTGTAAAATCTGCAGTATTACGTATTGTTTATGGTTTAATTTTGAATATATATCACGGTTTCATTATATTAATCCCTGCAAATCCCTGTGGGGAACCCTCGGAATACCCAGTTCGGGGTAAAACGGGCGTAAGTCCCGTGATTTTCCTACGAAGCCCCGTTATTTAGTTTAAGCAAGTTAAACATCTAATTTATTACCTAGATGTGCGTAAATTTTTATTATAATAAAAGTTCCGTTGGGTTATTTATGTTCATAATTACATTAAACACGTGATTTGTATTAGAATGTGCCGAGCACATTTATTTTGGACGCCAATTTATACAAAAAAAATACTGCCTCTCATACGATAATTATTTATTAACTATATTATGTCGACTGGTAAGAAACAAAGTTGCCATTAAATAAGTAACCCTTTCCTATTTTTGTCTTTTAGAAATAACTTCAATCCGTTTAAGAAGAGAAGATTAGGTAAGGCCTGAATGACACTGGCGCGGCCTGCGGTGGCGGTTATACATAGTAAACTTGACAGTTATTGTCAACGTAACTACTGACCGCTACCGCAGGCCACACCACTCTTGACAAGCTTAGTGATCAGTTGTCAAGTCACAAGGTATTTCGACCAATAGGGGTGATTGAGTAACTTTTCAAACGATCGTTGCAACAACTCAACTCTCATATTTAGATATACCAAACGTACGTACAAAACGTTACTTACGTAATCGACCAGCAGCGGTATCACTTTAATTATTTCAAGTATACCTTGGTAGTCTTGTTACCTAGGGAATAGTAAACTGACGAACAAAATAAAACTACAATCATAATGATCATCATCAATATCATCATACAATCTGAAAGACGTCCACTGCTGGACATAGGCCACCCCTAAAGAGTGCCACAGTTACCGGTCCTCGATCACAACTCTTTAAAAAAACATTGATATTTGCTATGTACTAACCAGAATACAGCTAGACATTAAAATTGACCAATCAGGAAACAGAATGCAATTCAAACATTAGGTGTTTTTCATTCCCTAATTCACAATAATTAAAAAAAAACGCCTCTGACCGACTATAGCTTCGTCCAAACGTTCAAGCGTGGTTGACTGCATACATAACATTAGCTATGAAGATTGAGCGGGATAGACTGTTGTCTATCTCGCCTTATCTTATGCTGTCCGCCGCGCTCGGACGTTTAGACGCCGCTATTAGACGGTCAGAGACATTTCGTGGTGTCAATATTTTGTATCTGTGTCAAAGCAGTTTATTAAAAAGAATGGCGCCAAATTTTAACAATCTTTTCGCCTTCCTTGGTATAATTGTTGATTGTGGATGGATAATCTTTGTTATTACTATTTTCTCGCAGTCGAAGTGAAAAGTAGAGTGTATAACTCTGGTCTAAAAGCCCATCTCGTGGTAATATGGCTTACTTTAGACCAGGGGTTCCCAAACTTTATTTTCTCATAGACCACTTTTAAAAGTTAACTGGTTCTGGTAGACCCCCTACACATTTCTACCATATTCCCAAAACTCGGCAAAAAATGTGAAGATTACCTAAGTCTGGAGAAGCTCGCGATCTGTTGCAGACTTGCAGTCGACAAGTTTTGGAAGCGAATGTAATTTTAATAAAATGTCAGTTTAATTTATCAAGATTTTAATCGGGGAGCAGCGTAATAAAGCTGTCATCTATTTATCATTCATCCAGGCTATAAAAATAACACAATAAATAATATCTGTTTTCGTTCTTTACTATAGAATCCAGATACATTTTCGTGGACCCCCACTTACGAATTGTCACCCCCATTTTTTTGTCAAGCCAACGTAGACCCCCGTCGAGTCTCCTGTGGACCCCTGGGGGTCCACCTGGACCACTTTGGGAACCCCTGCTTTAGACCCTTGTCATACAATCTACTATTGGTAAGGGTAATAAGGTCGCAGGACTCCTCGCGTCCTCCGTCTAATAGCGGCGTCTAAACGTCCGAGCACGGCGGACAGCATACGATAAGGCGAGGTAGACAGCAGTCTATCCCGCTCAATCTTCATAGCATATGTCATGTATGCAGTCAACCACGCTTGAACGTTTGGACGGAGCTATAGTCGGTCAGAGGCGTTTACTTTTTTAATTATTGTGAATTAGGGAATAAAAAACTCCTAATGTTTGAATTGAACTCTGTTTCCTGATTGATCGATTTTAATGTCAAGCTATAGGTATTCTGGTTAGTAGATAGCAAATATCAAGGATTTTTTTAAAGAGTTGTGATTGATGTACACGTAATATTGAACTGTTGTGATTGGTCAAATTAAAATGTTTTATAAATCATAAATATGTATACATATTTTCCCTAGGGGCTAAATGTTCTATTTTAGCCCCGCTTGCCAAGTCTAATATGACGCACTTTTTGAGCATGAGAAGTGAAAACAGTAAGTATTATACAGTGAAGTCTAATACGGGCGAATCTCTTAACGGTGGTTAGTATAGGACAAAGTAAAGGTAAGATAACATTTACTTAAAGTTGCAACAATAATTTTGTCCATACAAAATAATTCAGCCCGCAATGTAATGCAAACACACTCACGTTAAACGCTCGTTGACAGTTGCTAATGAACATTTGACATTTCGGTACCGCAACCATGTTTACAGTACATTGCTGTTGAGAAATTAAAAAAAGAATAATTATGGGGTAATAATCGTAATGACCTGCAACTTAATAAACCTTATGATTACACTAATGAATAGTATGTCCGATTTAATTTATCGCCCGTATTAGACTTACACACTGTATATTGTCCGCGCCATAGTTAGTCCGGGCTCAATTCCCCACATCACATCACATCATCAGCCTATATACGTCCCACTGCTGGGCACAGGCCTCTCTCATGTATGAGAGGGAGCTCAATTCCCCGCGGGAAGCAAACTAGTCTGTTGGGTTGATCTTTCTTATATATAAACTTATCAATACAAACACCTACCACAAACACCTCTGAGAAACTAATAATTGGTGATAATCAATGTACCTTTAGTGCTAATCATTTTTCTAGAACGAATTCATTTCTCTCTGTACTAGCCACAAAGAGAAGATAAAGCCATCGTCTTTCATTGGTAAGTGTAATCGCTAATTGTTTACGTTAGGTCGTCAATACCAATATACCTTTTAATTTGAACAAAGAGTCACTATTCGAGTCAATTAAGTAACTAATTGACAACTGGTTAGCCTAGTGGGTAGTGACCCTGCCGGTGAAGCTGAAGGTCCCGGGTTGTTTGTTGCTGAGTATATCGTCGTATTGAACCCTTAATCAAAACCTCATTGAGCTTAGGGTAGTTCGATTTGTGTAAGATTCATTCGTTCGTTCATAGATTCACGCCTTTATTCTCAAACTAGCGACCCGCTCCGGCTTCGCACGGGTACTATATTATACATTTAAACCTTCCTCTTTAATCATTCTATCTATTTAAAAAAACACATGAAAATCCGTTGCCTATTTTTAAAGATCTAAGCATACATAGGGACAGACAGCGGGAAGTGACTTTGTTTTATACTGTTCAGTGATTGTGTGAGATTCATTCATTCATTCATAGATTCACGCCTCTATTTCCAAAATGGATAAAGCAGAGCACATGCATAGCATAGCATAAATGTGGGTATAAAAGATCGTCAAAATGTGACATTGCAAATTGTGTAAGATTGTCCCTTAATATTTAACAATACAATACAAATAATACTCTTTATCGCACATCTCACATAAACAAAGCAGTTAGAAAGAGAAACAATACAATATCAAGTAGGTAGAGGTAGACAACAGGCGGTCTTATCGCTGAAAGGCGATCTCTTTCAGACAACCTTTGGGTATCGGAGAAAGAGATAAAGCTAGATTATGCAGTAGGTGGTGCAGAGATTATAATCAGCCAAAAATCATTATAATTATATCCTATCTACCTCTTTTTTATACATCATTTGACTATGACTATGGCCGCTATGCTTGATAGTCGTCGAATGTCTTCTCCGCAACGTCGCTAGAACAGCAGCCGAGCTAGCCGCAAGGAAGTCAACCTGACTCGATTAGGGAGTCACGTGGAAACGGACTCCCTACTAGAGTCAATTTCACATCCATGGGCTCCTTCTCTTCTCTTCTCTTCTCTCTTCTTTCTTTTCAATGTACGTGCTATATTGTTTGAAGTGAAAACTTCTTTAGCGGCGCTGTGCACTTTTTGGGATGGGGAAAAACTGTTAAACTTGCGACAGGTGTAGGAGCGCAGGATCACGTGACGTGTAGGAGCGTAGGATTTAGTGTTGCCAATTGCCGGACATATTCAACATGAATAATATGAATGAATAATAAATACAATATTTATCACGGCAGACAAATCACCACGGCAATCTGTCGAACAAAGACAGGCTCGCGAATTATAAAGCAGCAACTCGTACTATTTATATATATATATATATACAACGACGGTGGCAAACAAGCTTACGGCCAGCCTGATGGTAAGCGAACACCGCGGCCTATAGACACATGCAACTCCAAAGGAGTAACATGGGCGTTGCCGACTCTTGATATGTTTGAGGATTCACCGTGTTGACTAGTGGTTAAATAAAGATTTTTGGTCTACAAATATTTATTTAGCTCACAAAGTAAAGACATGATTTGTCTGTGTAAAGTAATCATTAAATGTGTGTACAAATCAAGTTTACAGTGTTATAATTAGTAGATTGTTTCGTCAAGATAATACAAAGTTTCCGATAAATACTGGGTTCAACAAACTTAACCCCATCGCGGCCGTCCCCAGGTCGCACTAACTGTGTTACAAAGCTATCACGGCGGGATTGCACTACGATACCCTATCCCGAAGCATAGGTCGGTTCAGAACGTGTTAAACAGGAGTTAAGGCGTATGTCACGTTAAGGGGATGCCATGATTCGAATCGACCACGCGCCCTTGACAGACACGCGCTTATGTCTTTTAAATACCTAACTTACTGAAGTTTTATTTATATCTCATTAGGTGAAATTTTAGATGAGATAAAATACTATAGTATGGTGTTTCAAAGCACGTGATAATTTCCAATGCACCCCCTTAAGGTGAAACGGAACGGAACGGAACGGAATGTCCGATTTTAAGGACTATAATTCGTATTTAAGTTTTAAATTCTCTACTGTCAAAACTGTAAGTAAAATATAAACAGTTCTTTCGGAAAAACTAAATACACTATTCAAAAACTTTTTATACACACTTTAGCCAAGGAACGGCTACCTGCCTCACTCTGTTAAATAACTCAAAACTTTATTGTTGATTAATGGTACATTTTATACCCGATAAATTTAGTTTTAATCTAATGACTACGCCTACGCCTGTAGGTGATTCGTTGTGATACATGCCGCCTCGCCGGTATTTCAATATAAACATTCAAATCATACGCCTACACACGAAACTTTTGGGTCATCACTTTAAATATAACCCATTTTAGTTACAACCGCACGGAAAATGACAAAACACCCCCCACCCAATTTTAAAAGAGGTTATATCGTAGACAAACGTTCTACTTTCCAACTTTTTCAGTCTCAGCCTGACAATTCAGAAAACCTGCGGCTGCATTTTACAAGAACCAGCTTAAGCATGATCTTTGATCACGTATTGTTGTAACGGACCGAAGAGTGGAGTTGAACTGGGGATGTACCCGCAGCCGCTGCAGACTGGTTTGTTAAGCAGAACTGTGGCCGTTAACAGAGTTAAGAAGCCATCAGGGAGGAAATTGAGCGGAGGGGAAGGTTAGGTGGCATTTTGTCTAGTTTTGATAGTGATTGCACAAGGATCGCTTTAGGTTTCAGGTTTATAATTAGTGCTAATTTTGTACAGCGCCTAAAAAGTGGGGCAGCTCGCTGCGAAATTTAGGTGGCACGTGTGGATTTCGAGCAATAACGCCAACACAGCAGCGCCCCCCTATTCTGTAACTTTAAAGGCCTCCACCCACCGGACGCGTGTGCCGCGCGTGTGCCGCGCGTGTGCCGCGCGTGTGCCGCGCGTGTGCTGCGCGTGTCGTGCGCGTATGAACCGGTATATTCACACCGAAAGCGGGCGGCGTATAGCAACGCGTGTGCAGCGCGGCTGCTGCGCGTGTGCTGCGCGTGTGCCGCGCGGGCCCGCGCGTCATATCTCTCTCACTACCAACACATTTAATATGTATCTTACTATCTCCATCACGCTGCCGCGCGTGTGACGCGCGTGTGCAGCGCGGCTGCTGCGCGGGTGCTGAGTGTGTGCTGCGCGTGTGCCGCGCGTCATATCTCTCTCACTACCAACACATTTAATATGTATCTTACTATCTCTATCATACTTAGCAGCGCGGGCCCGCGCAGCTCACGCAACGCGCACGACACGCGGCCGCGCTGCCGAGTTGTATCTTTAGCGCCGCGCGGGCCCGCGCGGGCCCGCCTTCGAAACGCGTTCGATGTGTGTTTGAATTGTAGTTTCAATGCTTTACAACTTGCGCAGCACACGCGCCGCGCACGACACGCGTCCGGTGGGTGGAGGCCTTTAAGCTCATCTCAACGCCCACCCACAAATATATCTTGACACCGCGATGCGTAGTAAATAAGCGTTTGTTGAGGTCTAGTTTCGTGACGGGTGACCGGCGGGGTCAGCCGCATTAGCGCGTAGCGAATGACAGCCCTGGGAAGGTTGTTGGATATCACGAGGGTTTATGGATTTCACGTAAGTAGGTATAAACCGTGGGCTCGATGGACCCGAACTACTTCAACCATCGATTTCTGAGGGAATTATGAGCAAATAATGTTTTTTCACAATACCACTTTTTTTTGCGTTGGTCTCAGACGGTCCTGAACGCAATTTGCCTAGTTGGAGTTTTGCCCACATTGCAGTTTGACCACCGAGCATTATGCCTAAAACGCAAAGTGACCACTTATAGGTATAGGTTAGATTCGTTAGGTTTCTTCAGATGCCCGAAGGGCAAACAGACCAGAAATAGGAGCCCCGCTCCGCGGGGCTCGTCAGTATCGCTAACGTAACCTCAAAACGAAGAAAACGTGATGTAGGCATTTTGCGTTTTAGGCATAATGCTCGGTGGTCAAACTGCAATGTGGGCAAAACTCCAACTAGGCAAATTGCGTTCAGGACCGTTTGAGACAAACCCTTTTTTTTTAATGGCACTCAATACTAGTTCAATGATATTTTTTTATATTATACGCCAGATAATACCTCTATTTGTGTCTTAAGCAAATGAATCTAAGAATTTTATGGTAATAGGAAACCGCTATTCAATTCGACTTTGTTATACCAAACCATTTGCACGATATCTTTTAATAGAAATCTTTCTATTGGTCAACCAGGTAGCGAGTTCACAGTTCCTATGTACACCATTTTATTTCCAATCCCATTACGATAAAGACGAAAATTATTTTTGAATCTGTCGGACCCTATCGTATCCTCGTTATCCTTATTAGGGATTACCTTATCATCTTGACCAGTCTCAAACCGTAATAAAGACTGCAAAATCGTGGCAAAATCCCTTGGTAGCTCATTTAGGCGGAGATAAAAGTGGAAAAAGAGAATAATGACAAAGGTAAATAAAGAATGAGAGCGTGAAATACAGAACACATAGCATAACATAAGAAAAAACTGAGAGAAATAGTACATTACGTAACTAGGGCGGTGAATTCGTGAATGCCCCAGATCGCAGGTGTTTGTGGCCCGAACCGGAGGTGAGGGCCATAAATATGCGCTCTGGGGCTTTACGAATTACCGCCCGTGTTGAGTACAAAATTTTACGTCTTCACCTGGCCACAATGCGAGTTTTCCCGTACGCGCAGCGTGCAGTAAAACTCGCATTATGGCCAGGTGTGACGTAAAAATATTTTACGCCATTTTTTTACACATGTATTTGCACCCAGACAGCCACCGCTCCATTTGTATGGAGCGGTGGCTGTATGTAAAAGAAACGTGTGCCCTTTTTCGGTTCACACCCCATTATTGGGAAACTCTGTATACAAAACGGGAGTCCTAAAAATTGTAGGTAAGATAAACGTCCTAATATTCCATGTTGCACAAGTTATATGTGCTCTGCCTACCCCCTTTGGGAATAAATGCGTGAATGTATGTATGTATGTATGTACAAGTATATGGTTTGGGCACTTCGTGTAAAAGCAATGTAGGTAAAATTCTAAGAGGATGAAGAGATTTTACATGGCTTAAATTCGAAAGAACACTTAGTTTGTACTTATATAATTACTTTTCGTCTCTTTTTCCATGTTTATTTATTCTGCTATTCGGAGCGGAGACAAATCCAACATCATAAAAGTCGGTCTAGCTTTTTTTGAGTTATAGTAATTTATTTATTTATATTTGGAGAACCGACAGCCACAGAAACACATTGATTATATAGATAAAATACAAAAAGCCAATTACAGGTTCCCGCCGATAGCATCAAAGTGAGTAAACATTGTGAGATCACTATTATAACATTGTATTACTGAACTGTAATAACTGACTAGATTAACTAACCAGTTTTTTTACCAGATAGACGGATAGTTTATAAAGAGGGAAATCCCGTGAGTTTGTAAGTTTACGATTGTTATGCAAATTAATGTTATTGTATGACACCATGTCGCTATACCTGTCCAGCGTTACGTTAAAAACATTTATACAAACAAAACACAAAGTATCGCTATGCACATAATCCTAAATATGGCCGCAACATTAAAAAGGGTAACCTAAACAAATATGTCCCAGACCGATAAGCGAACGGGAACCTCTGAAATATGGGCAATGTTTTGTAAAAACAACTGACGGTGCTACCAGTGTATTTCGCTCCCATTCTCGAAAGGAACTCACGGATGCATACAATCAAAATCAAAATATTTTTCTTCAAATTAGGGCACAAAGCCAAAAATGCTATTGTTCATTCTAAATTTTGCATCATTCATAAGAAAGTAAACAACATTGTCAATATGTAAATGTTAAATAATAAAAGATAATAACTTGTGTGTGTGAATATATAAATATATAAAGATTTTTATTACTAAACTCACACCTGTATTCCTATTAAGGGTATGTAGGGCACATTAGCGTTCGCGTAAATAGGGAAAATTTTATACTGCAGCGATACGTTCCTATCGGCCATGATTTCCATATAATAGTCTAATTACGATATTCACGGAAACAAGGGGTGCTATTCTATCCCGACTCTTCATTGGTCACTTAGTTTTATCTCAACATAAAGGTTTCGCAAACAACAAAATGAGTAGTAACTCGTAGTCAAGGCCACGATACATATATCCGGAAATTAATTCACGTTGTCCATGCAGTATTGAATTTTGAAAAATCACATAATTTCCCAATTCATGGTTACTTTGAGTGCCAAGAGCTCGCTAAGTTCCTCACTGCTACGAGAATGTCTCACATAATAACTTAAAAATGACTTTTATGTCACACTATCACCTCAAGCGGGGTTACCATCGGCCCGACAGGCGACGTGTATAATGCTCGCTGGCGCGCGATCCGGAAAATTGCTATCGAGAGTTGACAGGCGAAGAGATTTAGGAGCGACGCCTTTGTCCCAGTTTACCAACTTGTTTATTGAACGATGTTGCATTAACTCACACAGTGGAAGGGTTGAATTAAAGAGCATAAGTCTAATATTCAGTGACCGTAACTTTAGTAGCATTTTTGGTGCAGCGTAGTGTTGTTAACGGAATTAACATAGACAATATCAATCAAAATTGTTAATTAAGGTTAATATTAACGTTATTTACGCTAATTCAGCATTAGGATTGAAATTATTTATAGCAATTCCGTTAACAACACTACGCCGCATCAAAAATGCTACAAAAGTTACGATCACTGCATTATTAAGAGATCATTTGTTGAGCAACAAAAAATGTTTGGTGATATTGAGCGATATCCGAATCGCTAAACTTTAGTGGCAGTGGGCGGGGCACATAGCACGTAGAACCGATGTCCTGCGCCACCCACGTCCAGCGGACTCCCGCAACCTTTACCAGGTCATCAGTCCACCTTGCCGCGCCTTCCGGTACGTGGTCGCCACTCGAGAACTTTTGCGCCCCAACGGCCACCGGTTCTACGTGCTATGTGCCCCGCCCAGCTCACAGTGCCATTAGAGAATATCTTATTCAACATAACCTAACCTTCTGTCACTTACAGCACATTGTTAACATTAGCAATAAGGTTTTATGAATAAAATTTATTATTTATTATTTATTATTACTTACAAACCCCGGGGTTTTCGGTGCGGGAATAACTTGAGAAAGAGTAGAGATAAACAGATGGTTAGGTAATCTGACAAAATATCATATTGTGCCTAATTAATAAATACCTTCCTGTGAATTGTAAACAAACTATAGGTACTTTAGTGTTCCTACCAAGCCTTATATGAGATTATAATAAAAATCTAAATAATAATAATCATTTATCGCTTCACCAATGAGGTTATCTACTTATTTTTCATCAAGAAGTTTTCATTGAGATTGAGCAAAGATTTAAAAGGCGAAAATTCAATCGCATTGTTGCAGTATACAAACATAGATTTTTTTTTATCAAGACGGTCGATAAAAAAAAACATTTACAACATTCACGCAAGATAACCAGGTCGAGATAAGAATGCATGTTTTTTTAATAAGTATCAATTAATTATTCAGTAGGTTGGTACATTCTGTTTTTTAAGTCAATAACTATTCTTTGGCTAATGTCATTCATTCACGCACCGAAAACCCCGGGGTATCACATTTATCATTGACCTTCTAAAATGAAAAATCGTCAAGAAAATAGAAATAGGTTTATTTAGATTTTTAAACATTTCAAATGTTTGTGAACAAGGGTGGTCAGTTTTAACACCAATTTAACATCAAAGCCCTATTGTATACCAAGGATATTAACAATGAGCAATGGTAACTTATTCCACCCATTGCAAAGGGGGTGACGACAAACTGACTCTCATGTTGGCTATAACATGGACCTTTCCGAGTTATACTAAAAGGACAATCTTAATAAAAATCACACGACAAACCGGCCCATTAAGCGACATGGAGTCTTAGCCCATTAAAAATAGAGTGTAGAATGCATTAACCCATAAACATGCCTCACTCAGTACACGGCGTGGGGCGCGCTAATGTATCGAGTAACGTCAGCCTAACTTATAAATAATAACATTATCGGGCAATGTTGAGCATTTTTGTATCAAGTTGAGATTATGGACGCAAAAACACGTCTTTTCATTTAATAAACACTTTGAAATGATTGTATAGCCGAAGATTTATTTATTTATCGTAAGATTGAGGGTGAAAATTATGGACAATTTTGAAGAAAAGATGCGTAAAAATAATATGTCATTGAAAAAAATAGAAACTCGTCAACTGAAATATTATTTGTTTAAACTTTCGCTCATGCCGTGGGACCTCATTTAATACTTTAATTATACGGATATTATTTCAATCACAAGTTGCAACTGAAATATCATTTATCACAATAAGTGTTTAAAAAATGGTACACTATTGCAGCGGCCGGGAAGTAGCAATTCGTGGATAAGTTGATTTTGTCGGATGAAGCAAAGCTGAATCCGACAATAGAGACGAATCCACGAATTGCCGTTCCCGCCAAGGCAGATATAGTGCTTTTCTCCAAAAATGTGAGTAAATCAAATAATATTTTCAATAATCTTAAAATAGCGAGTATGTAAATAACCTATCAAGTTCCCGCCCAACTTTTTTTTTTTAAAGTATGTATACGGCACGACTCATAGTGCCAGTTTCAATTGGCATACATACGAATTTTAAAATTATTAGAATTGGTTACAATTTTAAATGTTTTATGCAATTAAATTTATTAAAGATTAAACGGGATTGCAATCCAAATGCATTTCAGTTCGTTGTGAGTTTTATTTCGATGAATATTTTTATTTCTTCATTGAAAACTATTTCAGAAATATTTAAAAACGTCACTTCGATCACTTTCAAAAGTACGCGTTTTGTCTATGATCATTAACTTCTTCTTTATTTACTGCCCTCTAACCAAATATGACGGCCAAGTTTTTTTTATACCACGTCGGTGGCAAACATTTTTACGGGCCTGATTTTAAAGAACCCCCAAGTGGAGGATTTTATAACTTTAACCAAAGAGACGGTAGCATACTTGAAAACTGTAAATCTTTGAAGTAGAGAAATATAATCATTCATACGATAAATAAATAAATAAGAGAGATGAAGATTTCGGTTGTCTGGAAGAGATCGCTTTAAAGCGATAAGACCGCCTGTTGTTACCATTATTCATTAAGCAAATTTTTTGTAACATGTTTGTCTCTTGTTGTGGTGCAATAAAGAGTATTTATTAATATTTGTTTTTGAAGCAGTAACGCTGCTAAAGAAAATTACAAATTAAGGCGTGCCTCCCTAAGGCGTTATATGAAGGAACTGATTGAAGGATTTGGTGCCCGAACCAGATTGTTCCGATAGCTCAGTTGGTAGTAGCGACGGGCCATGAATGCCTGTGGTCGCCGGTTCGAATCCGGCTCGGAGCATTAAATTTTTCTATTTTTCCTTTCATTTAAAAATTTGTAAAGAGTATTTATTATTATTATTTATTATTTTGCCACAAAATACATATCGCAGCTCGTTCACAAAGTCATTATAGATAAAAAACTTAAGTAGTGCTATAGATTAAGTTGAGTTAGAGCTTAAGTTGAGTAGAGCTCTTCTTGTGGTGAATATTCAAATAGGCAAAACGTATTATGTATTCGAACACGTCACCCCTATACGCGAGAAAGGCTTTACTTAAGGTGTTACCTATATACATGCACTATTGCAACTTGAGCTCTTTATAATTGTTTCACCATGCCAGAAATAAGTAAATAGTGTACAAAGATGCGCTGGCGACTGTACTCAAAGTGTTGCTCGTTGTAGTGCGAATATTATTTATCGACGTGGGGTCAATAAACTCTATTAAGAGCAACGCACGTTAACAACACGATGGTAAACTTGCTAGTATTTTGATATTAAACTATAAATATATCATATAAATCCCAACAGTATTTGAAATAACCGAGATGTAATTTGTGAACGTGGAAGTAACCCTGAAATCAATACGTGTTTAACATTTACCGTTTTCATAAATACACTTGGTAAAGAACTTGGTTTCACTTAAATTTTATTTCGGTGCATTCTAGTTGAGAGTGGGCCAAATGAGCCAGCAAGGAAAAATAAATATGGGGACTTCAAGTGTACAATTTATTTAATCATTTTTATTTTTGCAGACAATGACTGATTGCCCCCTCATGGGCCACCAAATACTGGCAGGCAAAAATTAAAGATTTTTTTTGACATGGCTTTTTAAGTTGGGCCACAGAGCGCCTTTTACAAAAAAAATAGGCATAACATGCACCTGGTAAGAGGTATAACCTATCAAATAAATAAATTAGTATTTCTAATAACATCATGTCGAAAGTTCCAGTATTACGCAATTATAGCTACCGTTCATAATAAAATATCTAGTAATATATAGTTTTGTAAGTGGACTGAACAATAGAAACCTCCTCAACCTTCGTCTGAATAAGTTATCAGGTTTTTTCGAAAACATAACATGGCGTGCTATCGTAAGCGATGCTCTAACTCACTCTTACCCATCATCAATTGCCAATGACAGAGAGAGTGAGCAGTAGCGCGCCATGAATAGCCTTATTCCATTGACAGATTCTTGATTTAAACTAAGCATAAAAGGGTTTATCCTCATGGGATATTGGCGAGACTTGTGACCTTTTGCCACGGTTTGGGACTTCGATGCCTCGTCTGGAACTCGAGTCGTTTGCTTATGTATTAGTAAATGACTTCTATCACGCACGAGTCATTGAATGTAATTGTGCTAGGGCAGTGGAACACGTGAAATTATATCGTGCTATTGGGTTAGAGAAACCTATGATTGGGTACAGTCGGCAAACTAGTTAGCTGCGCGCCCCTGCATGATAAGTACTTCGCTGACTATGCAGTAGTTGACTATTTTTATTACAAGCTTTTATTTAACTTGCCCTGTTAGTATGGGACAAATCTTGCGAGTTCAATTTGACGCACTTCCCGGTGACCGATTAGGCTGAAATTTTGGCTATAAGTACCTATAGTTTGGATGTCAATTCAATATTATGGTACTATCGAGCTGATCTGATGATGGAGACAGAAGGTGGCCATGGGAATTCAGTACTTAACCGACGCCACCCCGTTGAGTTTGGGTTCGTTAGAATTGTCTCAATTAGTAGTTGATGATGGTATACAGAAAAGTACAGTCGGCAATAAAAGCTTGTACCAAAAACGAAATTTTTGACAGAAACTTATTTATAAGCTTTTATTTAACTTGCCCTGTTAGTATGGGACAAATTTTGCGAAATAAATTTAGGAAGGGTCCCGGTGACCGATTGAGCTGAAATTTTGGGTTTAAGTATAGTTTGGATGACAATTCAATATTATGGTACCATCGAGCTGATCTGATGATGGAGACAGAAGGTGGCCATGGGAATTGTTAGTATGTATGGGACAAACCTTGCAAGTTAAATTTGACCCACTTCCCGGTGACCGATTGAGCTGAAATTTTGGGTAGAGGCATAGTTTGGATGACAATTCAATATTATGGTACCATCGAGCTGATGTGATGATGGAGACATAAGGTGGCCATGGGAATTCAGTACTTAACCGACGTAACCCCGTTGAATTACGGTTCGTTAGAATCGTCTCAATGAATGGTTGATGATGGTATATAGAAAAGTACAGTCGGCAATAAAAGCTTGTACCAAAAACATAATTTTTGACAGAAACTTATAAGCTTTTATTTAACTTGCCCTGTTAGTATGGGACAAATTTTGCGAAATAAATTTGGGAAGTGTCCCGGTGACCGATTGAGCTGAAATTTTGGGTTTAAGTATAGTTTGGATGACAATTCAATATCATGGTACCATCGAGCTGATCTGATGATGGAGACAGAAGGTGGCCATGGGAATTGTTAGTATGTATGGGACAAACCTTGCAAGTTAAATTTGACCCACTTCCCGGTGACCGATTGAGCTGAAATTTTGGGTAGAAGTATAGTTTGGATGACAATTCAATATTATGGTACCATCGAGCTGATGTGATGATGGAGACATAAGGTGGCCATGGGAATTCAGTACTTAACCGACGTAACCCCGTTGAGTTACGGTTAGTTAGAATCGTCTCAATGAGTGGTTGATGATGGTATATAGAAAAGTACAGTCGGCAATAAAAGCTTGTACCAAAAATGAAATTCTTGTCAGAAACTTTTTTATACTATGAAGATGGAAAAACAAGCCCGCTCGTAAGCAGACACCGTAGCTTGTGGACACTTTTAACTCCAGAAGAATAACTAGGGCGTTGCCACCGCTTTTTTCTCTCTCATACTTTATTTTTCCACCATTGATTTGAAGATTAAGTCATTGAGTGTACACATAATGACACTACATGTATCTCACTATTAACACATCCTCAGCTAATCTGGCGATATTAACTAGTGATATCGTTCAAGCGATTGAGATCGCTTTATATATATATACGCAATAATCTGTTAAATTTCCGCATCCAAACATGTTTGATCGACTGATTCGCCTAAACGCTCCAAATTCGAAATATTTTTCTGTGAGGTCTACCAGGGTTAATGCGTGTTTTGTTATCGTCGAAACGCAACATTTTAGAACTATTACAGCCCTCAACGTTCAAAGTATGGTTACTAAACTCTCAATTTAGATATTTGTAATAGTTCTGAAATGTTTCATTCCGGAGATATCACCAAGAGACGCATTTACCCCATCGAGGCATTTGCTCCGGTTAATCTTATATCAATGTGTTTATTGTACAAGTTTATATTAGATCCATCTACTACCAGTTCCATTCCCCGATAGTCACGCGAACCAACATCATAAAACATGTAACAGCGAGCCAATTAATGAAATATGTGAGCAGGTTACAAGGCAATTATACCTGTCGTGGCTGTCCCAAATTGAATTGTATTCATTGCCTTTTGGAGCGTTACTACTCGAACTCACTAGCTAAAAAGAACACTTTAACCCTTTTCCAGGCAGAGGCATTATATCGCCCACATACGGACTGTCAAACGTGCATCTTAACGTCAATGGATAAGACAGACAGTTGATTGGCATTTTTCAATTGCCGGCCTGGAAAAGGATTAACCCACCGCTATAACGTGTGGCGAGGAGGATCAGACTATGGAACCCTTATTGTGTGAATGTCACGTCCTTGCCAGACAAATAATGAATTACTTTGGTAAGGGCTATCCGCAACCAAAGGAATTCAAGGTGTTCCCGTTGAACCTGCATCATCCGTTTTGTGGAAATGATGGAGCGAAGTTGGGAGTAGACATAAGGAGAGGGCAAATGCACAAAAGATCCCACTGGGTCGTAGTGCATCCGAAAGGGCCCTCATCTAGATAAGATAAGATAAGATAAGACGGGTATTGCATAGTTTTGTTTCTACCGTATTTTGGACAATCGGGCTCAGCCATTTATAAAGAGAAATGATCTCTTTGAATAATGATAATGAATCGTTGCTCCTTTGTAACCCCACGTTTACCTAAGCAAGCTGATATCTTGCTGTTTTGTTGACCATTTATTGTTGATTTGTCAAGAATGCTCATTATGTCCTTTGGTGTTGTCCCTTCGTTATATGGTTGAAATTGTTTGGTCAAGAAGTACATTTACGTTTCGCATATTTCTTGATTTGCTTTCATTTACGATTACGATTTTTAGTAACCATAGTTACTTTGTGGCAAAGAGAAACTGTACTTCTTACTCAACCGAATTAATGTCTATTTCTCTGGCATGCCATAATGTACTTAACATAATAACATTAAATAAATAAATATTCGAGGACAATCTTACACAAATCAAGCTAGCCCCAATAGTAAGCTCAATAAGGCTTGTGTTATGGGTACTAGACGACGATATATTTAATACTTAACTATAAATACTGAAATACATAAAAAACACCCAAGACTCAGAAACAAATACCTAATAATTCTTATCACACAAATATTCGCCCTTACCGGGATTCGAACCCAGGACCTCCAGCTTCGTAACATTGACAGAACTCATCCCAATCCTTTATTGCTCCTAGGGCGAAAACACGCCCGTTTCTGGAAGTACAAGTGACAAGCGAGTTTCTAGTGACTATGCAACCAAAAGTAGATATCATCAATAGTGTGCCTGAAAACCGATAAAGTCTACATCACGAATATAAACGTATCTCACCTATGTCATTACCCTTTACATAGTTTAGACCCAATAACTTGGACATATTCACAAAATACATTGGACATAAGCCTAATTGCTTCTGAGTCGTACCGCCACGTTGTTGGTCATAAAAGGATTATGTCATTCGAAGTTTTCGAATTATTTTTGGTGCGTTAAATATGAAATGACTGGCTGAATGCAGCCAATAGCGTTGAGGCTATTGAATAATTTAAATGAAAGGAGGTTTATCACGAATATAGCCCGTCACAGACGTAGCTTTAATATATATTAATATACCGTAAGATACCGAAGTATATATTATATCTGCGTTAGCGAATCTCCTGAGATAGCATCTCTGAAGCTACAAAATAGCCTAAACGCAATCTCAGTCTGGCTTAAAGACTGGCGCATTAAGGCTAACGAAACGAAATCTATCCAGGTCCCTTTCACTACTCGTAAAGACACATGCCCACCAGTCACACTAAATGGAGTCCAAGTACCCCAAGCCGACGAAGCGAAATACCTGGGAATGTACCTTGATCGACGACTGACATGGAGAAAACATATATTCACCAAACGTCTTGCAATGGGACAACAAGTTCGCAAAATGTACTGGATGATTAGAAGAGAGTCCCAGCTCTCCCTGGAAAACAAATTGCTGCTTTATAAGTGTATAATAAAGCCAGTCTGGACTTATGGCCTGCAACTGTGGGGGACCGCAGCATAGTCAAATATAGAAATTCTACAACGATTTCAATCAAAAATACTACGTATATTAACCGACGCACCATGGTACATGACAAATGATAGGCTGCATCACGATCTCAACATTAACACTGTTAAGCAAGAAATCAAAGACAGTGTAGAAACATACAAAACAAGAATATTGCAACATCCAAACACACTGGCGAAGCACTTAATGAGTGAATTAACTCTACCCCGGAGATTGAAAAGAAGAATACCACAAGATCTACTTATTAGATAAATTATTATCAAAAGCAGACGTGTCAGTGGACGCGACCTGCACAAGCAATATATTCATAACTAATTGCTGAATGTCTGCGAGACAGATTGCAAGAAAATTATCAAAAAAAAAAAAAACTGCGTGTGTGGACTCTGTCAACTGGTACGTAAAATATATCAAAATATATCGTAAGATGCCTAGCTATACTCAATATATATTTATATCTGCGTGTGTGGACTCTGACAACTAGTACGGAAAATATATCGTATGATGCCTTGCTATAATATTATATTTTGGTATATTAATATATATTATAGCTACGTCTGTGACGGGCTTATGTTGATTTAAACTTTCACGATTCTCACACGTAATTTTAACTAAACGGGACTTAACCACGTTAACTCTTTTAATTATCTTTGGGGTTCCCCGACATTTTAGATTTAATTTATCATCATCATCATTTCAGCCGAAAGACGTCTACTGCTGGACATAGGCCTCCCCCAGAGAGTGCCACAATGACCAGCGGATAAGTTAATTAGGTATATATTAGTCTCGTTTAGTAAAAAAGAGGCCTATTTGTATTTGATCTAACGTTAAATGTCAAAACTGTGATCTGGAAATAAAATATATTCCGGTTAGGTCGACTCGTTACTCATTGCTCAAACTCAAGTGCCTTAAACTTAGTTTAATATAATTTAAAAACATTTCATGCGCAAAACTAACTGTTTTAATCTTTTGTTTCTGAGTACGAACGAGTTTTCTACATCATTTGGTCAGCTAAAAGGAAACTAGACATCCTCGCTTTTAACCTTTTTTCTTCAGGAATAGGAAATTAAACGCAGCTCTCGACCCCTTTTCGTAGCCGTCCCGATTAGGTGATGTTTGCGCAGCGCTCGACACAAACAGACAAACAAACACACAAACACTATTAGCGCAAGCAAACATGCCGAGAGTTAGACTTTTTCTGAGCTGAAAGTGTATTCTTGAGATTGATTGAAGCTGGCCGAACTGCATCAAAGGAATCTATTCAAAAGCTGTTCTACCGGCGATGGTAGAAGATTCCAATTCCAATAGCAGGTTTATAAAAAGTCAGCATCCCTCCATGCTAATATTATAAATGCGAAAGTGTGTCTGTCTATCTGCCTGTCTGTTACCTCTTCACGTTTAAACCGCTGGACCGATTGCAAGGTATAGAGATAATTTGAGTCCCGGGGAAGGTCTTAGAATAGTTTTTATCCCCGAAATTCTCCGGAGGTGAAATGGGGGCTGAAAGTATGCATCGAGCTACGATATAAACGAGTCCCACGTGGACAGAATAGCGGGCAAAAGCTAGTAATACATCACACACACATCATCAGCCTATATACGTCCCACTGCTGGGCACAGGCCTCCTCTCATGTAGTAATACATAATATCAACCATAATATATTTTAGAGTGGTATTCTTATGAAACCTAGTTAGAGTAGGCCATATCCTTATTTGGTGGAATAATACCTAAGAAAGATTCTGTGTAATGTAAGATTGTGAATCTGTAAGTTTTTAATACTCATTCATCAATCAATTGGCTTTGATGTCTATTACAGAATATACAAGAAGTAGTCTACACTATAACATTGTAAAGAGGAAATATTTCATTGTTTGTTTGTTTGTAATGAATAGGCTCCGAAACTACTGGACCGATTTGAAAAATTCTTTTACTATTAGAAGTCGACATTATCTCTTATAAACACAGGCAATTTTACCGCGGGAAAATGCTTCATTCCTACGCACTAACTGTGCGAAGCCGGGGCGGGCAACTAGTTCGTAATATTTTTGTTTCGTGTTAATTTAACGTGGAAGTAACCACGATCTAATTTTAAACGATATGTCACATTTGATACAGAGCCAAGCGACATCAACGTAACATCAGAGGGGTAGGTCACGTAACGTTGCGCCCTGTAGCCCGGGCAGCAGAATATGGCCACGGTATTCCCTGCCTGTCGTAGAAGGCGACTAAAAGGGAACCTCGAGGTAGCAAACGGTCGCAGTTGGGGCCTGCGATCGCCTAAATATAGAGTAGGACCCATAGAGGCATGACGCTACTTCGGCACTGGTGCGTTCCGTAGGAGATCCCAGAGCCGTCCGAAATGCGTCGAGGAGGACCATCGGGGGGTTTTTAGTCGGTGCGAGTCCGACATAACCTCCGCGCTATCCCCGTGGTGCGGAGGTATCCATAACGGAGTTTCCTCCCGAAAAAATAAAAAAAAAAAGTCACGTAACGATTGGAACGCGCGTTAGGTAGATCTAACTGTCATTTTTTCATATAAAAATTGACATTTCTTAGACCTAACGTACGTACTAGGCGTTACGTGATCGACCTGCTCTTTTGACGCGGAAAAATGACACCTGCCAGGCTTGCGGTCCTGTATGCCGCTCTTGCGTTGGCTTTCACAGCCATGAAAGACGTTGTCTCCCTTTTTGACACTTCTTGTATACAATATGATACAGAGAACAAATCATCATCCTCCTAGCCCTAAAGGAGCCCGGGGTCCGCTTTGACACCTATCTTAAAATTTGGCATAGTCGCTAGTTTTACGAAAGCGACCTTCCAACCCAGAGGGGCAACTAGACCTTATTGGGATTAGACCGATTTCCTCACGATGTTTTCCTTCACCGAAAAGCTAACGGTAAATATTCCGTACATAAGTTCCGAAAAACTCATTGGTACGAGCCTGAATGTGAACCCACGACCGCCGCTTGACAGCCGCATGCCTGAACCACTAGGCTACGGAGGTCTATTCAGAGAACAAATACAATGGAAAGCATATTGTCTGAAACCCAGGACGAGACTCGAACTCAGTAATAAAGAGGTCGCAAAAACGAGCTCTTTGAACAGTTAATCAAATAAAACAATAAAATCTCATTTAACACGATTTAAGTAACTTTCCTCATGATCTAAACTTTATTTGGCATTATTCGTGTAATCAATCGCGACCCTTTGATCTCTGGGGCTCTTTCTGAGGCGCCCGCCATTAGAAACAAAACGCGGAACCGAGATACTTGTCAAAAGATTGGGGCGTGAATTAAAAGAGTAAGCGTTACTAGAATAAATTAACGCTAGCAAAGGCACTTGCTTGTACCTGTCAAACTCATTTTAGTTAAAATATCTTTAAAATATTAGTCAGTTTGGGGGAGGTTATGTCCGTCCAGCAGTGGACGTCTTTCGTCTGATATATTGATGATCATATCAGCCGAAAGGCGTCCATCAGATTAATCTGGTACATTCAACTGAAAAAAGAAATCTTGGTTACATCAAGTTGCAAAAAAGTATGATAATATCTAACCAACTTTCACCATAACATTTAATGAAATTAAATAATAATGTTAAAGAAAATATGCCCATTCAGAAAGTTCTCACAGGTGAAGGAATTATTGAAATCGGATGATTTGCTCCGGAGTTTACAGTACATACATAATTACAATCTCCGAACGTCAAAATAAAAACGCCAATCTAATGAAATCCTATACCGCTTATGGCTTGAGGACGTTCAGTGCAAAGGATGACATTCACGCGCTAAGTTGTATGGCAGCCATATTGAGTGCAAGTTTTAATTGTGTGGAGGCCGGGTTTGGTGCCGCAAGCAGCGGAAAGTACTACTTGCTTTGTAGGTATGTGGTAGCTCTTTAACGATAACGCCGACTGTTGTTTCCCTATACTTTTAATCCTGAGATGCATACAGTATCAAAAATGATACAACTGAGGTGACAAGTTGTAATCAAGTTCATGTCAATTAACTCGACACGGAGTCTTAAATGTGACGTGGATTTCATTGTAATGAATCCAAAATCAAAGTACCATTCCAGAATCAAAGTATAGGTAACATATGCATCTAAGGGTTAAGTTGATGTTGTTCTGTATTGATTTCATAAGTTGAAATGTGCTGAACCAGTATATTTAACGTTTTGTATTGTGGTATTGTAAATATTCCTGGTGGTGTGTAAGAGAGATAGATCTCCCGATGGTGAACTGTGTTGAGAGTGGAGAACCTAAATTTTGCCTAGTTTTCTGACCAAGGAATTCTCAAAATAATAAAGCGGCAACGCCGTCGACAGAGGTATCGCTGACTGTTCTCGAGTCACAAGCTTTCATATTACCATAGTGTCTGCTTACAATAAGATCCTCCTCATCCGTATCCGTGTTGGTATATATAAAATTTAAAATCAAAATAGGTAGGTTGAATTATAATTTTATTAGTGGAGCGGTGTTCTTTTACTAATTCCTTTTTTAAATCTTTTTTTTTACTGTATCCCGTCTTTAATATTATTATTAATTAGTAAGTATTGATATCTTTTTTGTTCCCAAATTATAAATGTCAATATCGAAGTTAATTCAAAATAAAATAATGATGTAATGGGTTCACGCCGCGCAGTCAAAACTAAAGTCACAAAAAATAACACAGAAGAAGAAAACTGTTAAGAATACGAAAGACCATTTTATTCCGCCATACAAATTCTACAGGAAAAACGCCACAAAATGTAGCTACTTACTCGACTATTACTTCCTTAAGTTAATATCTCCCCAAATGAACACTTATAAAAATTCAAATGATATTTTGCTAGCGAAACTTCCGTGTTCCCACTACGACCGTCTCGGGAGCAACTGACTACGGCCTCGGGCAAAGTTAACGTAATTATAACATTGGTCTCTGGGGACTCGGCGTTTAATTCTGCCTTTTGTAGCCATACTGGGACTGTCAGTATACAGTTTCGATTGTAACAGAGATACTGAGCAGGATCATTTAGTTTTGTAGCGCTGTATTACGCTCATGTATAAAATTTTGTGTACCAGTTTTACTACCGCGGAGTATTAGAGCAATTGCGCTATTCCCGTTTTTCACGTTTGGTTTCATATCAAAATGTGAAACGTTCAAGACACAAACATTGTGACGAATAATACCTGCGTTTTTTTCTTACACATCAAAACAGTACAAAAGTCTCACAGTGCATGCCAATTTGTGAGGACGTCCTATTTAGCAAATACTCCCTATTCAAAATAAAAATAGTATTTAGTTATCAAAATACGTAACATTTGTTCATATAAATAAACAGCACACATAAATATAAATACCCTTTTTTGCACATGCTCGCTAAAGCAATCATATACGAGAAACGAATCGCTGTTTCCACACAAGCGGAAGCGATTCGCTGCCACTTCCACCGCGCCTTTGCCGGACGGATCGCGAGTACTCGTAACGAGATGGAGAATTAACTTTACTGCCTCCCCGAGGGAGCGCTATTGATTGAGAATGACTTTCGGCATACCGCTCTGTAGGCATGAATATGAGGGGTATTTAACCTTCTAGTCAAGTGCATTATTTATTACGAGAATATTCGTTTATTATCAGAGAAGCTACGGTGGCCTAGTTGTTCAGGAATGCGGCGGTCGTGGGTTCGAACCCCGGCTGGTACCGATGAGTTTTTCGGAACTTATTATTATTATTATTTAAAAAAAAATTAGCATTAGCTTTCCCTCTGGGTTGGAAGGTACGATGGTAGTCGCTTTGTTAAAACTAGTGCCTGTGCCAAATCTTGGGATTAGGTGTCAAAGCGAACCTCGGGCTCCTTTAAGCCACAACCGCCAATAACGCTAGGAGGATGACATTGATTCATCATTGATTATTACCAGCTTTACCCCTGAATAGTGTTGGGTTGCTATAACACCACCCTCTTTCTTTACATGGGTAAAAGTCGACTAAGGAATCGGGTTGAGGCGTGTCGTGGGCAATTTATAGGCTAGTAACCTGTCACTGCAATATTACATTTTCTCCGTCTTTTAACCCACTATTACTGGACGTGGCATTTATTTATTTAGTAGCTTGCGCCCGCGACTTCATTTGCGTTGATCCGGGATAAAAAACAAGCCTTTATTTGAACCCGGACTATAAACTATCTTCGCGCAATTATTCATCCAAATCGGTTGAGCCTTTTAAGCGTGATTGAGTAATAAACATTGAACATCCAAACTTTTGCATACACAATATTAGTTTAATCGTAAGGTATTAGGTACTTAATTACAGAGTCGCTTTACTTAATTATAATAATAGGATATCTCAATTCTACACGACGTGGCACTGAAAATTTAATATAGCGTAATCTGCTTACCGCTTTTGTGAATGGGTGTATTACATGAGCAATATATTGTGTATTCAGTACCCTTAATTCATTAGCAAATCCGCCGTCAGTTATTTATTAAACATTCACTGCCAACAATTGCTACGCTCTACGCTCGGCGTTCCCGTGGTTTTCCCGCCAAGTAGCGGAAAGCGCCTCCGGCGTAGTTCCCGCTAGTTGTTTCCCAGCACTGAATGTGCTAACCTATACTGTAGGTAACTACAAGGTGTTACAAAAATACCCAAAGAAATATTTAAGGCTAAAATAGTGCCAACCCTAGTATGCTGTTATGGGAACAGAAAATTTCCGAAGAGTCATTTGTTGAAAACCATTATATTATCATTCCGAAACACGAAAATTCAGAGCCCCATTTTCCGCAAAACGTAAACTTGGGCGCAGATGATTTAATGGAATATATACTCGTAAACAGGTTCATCATCACATAATCACATCATCAGCCTATATACGTCCCACTGCTGGGCACAGGCCTCCTCTCATGTATGAGAGGGAACGGGCAGTAGTCCCCACGCTGGCCCAGTGCGGATTGGGGACTTCACATACACCTTTGAATTTCTTCGCAGATGTATGCAGGTTTCCTCACGATGTTTTTCCTTCACCGAAAAGGTAACGGTAAATATGAAATCATATTCCGTACATAAGTTCCGAAAAACTCATTGGTACGAGCCGGGATTCGAATCCACGACCGCCGTTTGACAGCTGCATGCCTAAACCACAGGGCTACCGTAGCTTAATAGGTTAGGTTCGTAAAATTTTGGAAGCGTTCTTGAATTGACGGGAGCATGACAGCAATTATGTTGGAGGAAAAAGGGGGAAAGGCCTTTACCCAGCGTGGCTAGGAAAAAAAGGTGAGTAATGTATCCTGAAAAATCTTCAGTAATATGACATTTGGAAAAAAAACCATGCTGCAGACGAATGACTTTGAAATTATGTAATGTACCAAAAAAACACATATGCATGTCCAATTTTATTTTATGCAATAATTATATTCGTTTATTGCTCACCATGGTACATTTACAAATCACATCATCAGCCTATATACGTCCCACTGCTGGGCACAGGCCTCCTCTCACGTATGAGAGGGAACGGGCAGTAGTCCCCACGCTGGCCCAGTGCGGATTGGGGACTTCACATACACCTTTGAATTTCTTCGCAGATGTATGCAGGTTTCCTCACGATGTTTTTCCTTCACCGAAAAGCTAACGGTAAATATGAAATCATATTCCGTACATAAGTTCCGAAAAACTCATTGGTACGAGCCGGGATTCGAACCCACGACCGCCGTTTGACAGCCGCATGCCTGAACCACTGGGCTACCGTAGCTTACAAATAAGTACGTATAAATACGTATTTACAAATAAGTAATAGTATATCATGGACCTGAACAGGTTATGGCAAAGATGGTTCCTAAAAAAACGAATTCTTAATTACTAGTACCAATTACATATTAACAACAAGTGGTTATTTTGTTAGAGGTATATTATTTACAAGTTACAAGTAATCGTTATGCTACTTTATCCTCCATGAACTCTTGGACAGAATAGTATGATTTTTTAAAAAGAAGTGTTTTTAGTTTGTTTATATATTTTTTTATTTTTATGAATTTAGCAGCACCTTATATATTTGACACCTCTCATCGATCCACGTCTTTTACCAGACTACGTCACGTTCGCTTGAAAAAGTACAGCACTACCACGTCTTTCCGAGCAGTGAGTGCACTTTACCACTTTTAGTGCTCTCCTCGCGCTCAAATTGCTCATAATTGGGGCTAGTTAGTTCTTCGGAGTGCCTTTGTGACTTCTGTGAAAGTGGCTGGGTAAAGAGGCGAAATTCGTTCACAACTTCAAAACGTACGGGAATTTACGGCGGTGTGAAGTGACAGGAGAAATGGAAAACTACTCGTGTACAAAAGACAAAGGCGTCCCCCAAAGAGTGCTACTGAGAGTGTACTGTAACATAATAACCAGAAATTTAAAAGTATCTTTCAGCAGCTTCATTAGCCAGATTCACTGTTTAATCCAGTTTAAAATTTGTACACGCAATAAGAAACATATTTTCACCCTCGTATTGAAAGCAACCGTATCTGCGAAACGTTTTTCATACAATCCATTTTTCCCAAAAAAGATACCGCAACCTTTCAACCACCAACATTTACGACAGACTATCGTGAGAACGGACAATGAAGTCTCGTTATAGACATCATAACAAAACAGCCTAAGCGACATGATTCTTCTAATAAAATACACTCCTTTCACAAACAGTTATTGCAGCAAAACCAATTTCATAAAGCGCGCGCTAACACACTTACGCCCATGGTAGAAGGTTCACTATTTCTTGACTTTCGTGCATTGGCGCGTTGGGAATAAAGAGTACGAATATATGACTTCTCCACCGCTATTTGAGAACCTGGGTAATTGTTCAAAGTATTTTTACCCGATCAGCATTGCGTGTTTGAATTCGATGTAAAACGTCGATTGCTTTTAAAATTGGCTTTCGGTATAGTCCATTGAAATGGGACATTTTATCTTGTATCGAATGAGGTACCTAGTTCGGTTTTCGTTACATGCTGATATTAATGAAATGGTTACGTCAAATCTAAATTTGCGACCTCGAAAGCCCATCATTATTAAATATTCGAAAAACCTTGATCACATCGGAGTTTTTTTATTTTTCATTTTTAGTTATTTTTCCACTGTATTACGGTATAACGCAGGGTCCGGATATTCGGATCGATATTTACCTATTCTTGGGCCTCGGTACCTACACCGCGTTGTTGTTGCGTAGCATGGAGGCGGACTCAATATAATTATAGTAATATTTAAATAAACTATTTTAGTGGTTCCTATATATAAAATATTATTTAGTTCATGCATGTGTGTTTCATTTAACTTACAGTACTTACAGTTTTAGTTAACATCAAACTAACATGGTATTTACCCGACTGCCGAAAGAGAGAGGTTTATGTTTTTCAAGCGTATGTATGTAAGTATGTATTGTATGTAAGTATGTATGTATGTAATGTGGGTATGTCTTATTCTTTGACACGCCCTGCAGCCTAAACAGTTTGACGGATTTTAACATGTGAGGTGTCGTTGGATTCCTCTTAATCGTGGGAGTGACATAGGCATTCATATTTGCAAAAAGCAGCTGTTCTTGTTAGATCTATATAACAACATATTTCCTTACAAAAATGGTCAAAAATAGCCATAAACTAAACATGTAGGTAAATTTGTACGATCCCGGAGTCCCGAAGCATATTTATTAAATTTATAATAAAAAAGAAGCCGACCCTATAGTTTCCCAACAATTTCCGGGATTTTGCCAAGTTTAGGTAAATATCGATCCGAATATCCGAACCCTGGGTATAAGTCACTCTTATGACTAAAGTAGCCCTAATATGATATGACATATATATGCATCGATCTGGCATCTGACTTTTCAACACAGTGGGAAAACTAGACCTTGCTGTATTTAGACTGGTTTCTGTCCTCGCGATGTGTTTCTTCACCGAAAAGTTACTGTTCAACATCAAATTATATTTCGTCTCATTGATAAACTTAGTGATACAAGCCAGGGGGTCGATTTTTGAATCTCACCAAGTGACTAATTCTCACCGATGCGAGTGATTTCCGAAAGTTCGTATTTTTGAAACTCATCGGTGACTTACATTTGTCATACCTATGATATCGATTTACGAGTGCCCCTACCCACTCGTAATTGAAATCACCATGCGATTGTTTTTGACAGTTGACGTATGTGACATCTGCCAAGAATTTTTCAAAACTTTAATTTTCGTTTACATGACACTGACAGATACGCTACGTTTTACGTTTGAATCTGTTTTAAGTTATAGTATGAGAAAATAAAAACCGGTAAAAAAGGACATCTGCGTAAAAAGGAACGTAACGGGAAGATTGTCTCTGACTGGCATTGTAAAATTTCTGCATGTTGGTAAACAGCGTGTGACTTTCAAAAATACGGCTTTTGGAAAATGGTGACATTAAAGTCATCGGTGATAATTTTAGTCACCGGTGACTTTGATATCACCAGTGAGATTCAAAAATCGCACTCCAGGATACGATTCAGATTTATAGTCCCGTGCTTTGCCGCTCGGTTACAGGGGCCCATAAAGCTTATTGCCTTGTCTTATAATATTATATTAATCAAATAAATTTCAAATTTCGCTTAAGCGAAGATTCATCTTACAAAGCAATCGCAAGAATAAACTGTCTTAGCAATAAAGCGTTTCCAACCACCGTCTCCAAGATAAAACAATTGAAATCAACGTTCCCTCTTTATAGGCCCTAAAACAATGAGTGCACGATAAAACCTGCAGAGATATAAAAACGCCCTAAACCCTAAATACCACGTGACATTTAAACAAAAGAGTGTTTTAATTAAAAACAGAAAAACATCTTAATAATCTGCCGGGGAAAAGCCGGGCGCATTTATAAAGATTCTTTAGAGCGTTTTTGGAATAGTTCGTTTTCAGCCCCGAGTTGGGCGGTTTTTTGCTGCCTGTTTCAGAATTTTTTAGCTCTGTATATTGGCATCTATGTAGAGATAAAAAAAAGGATTTTAATGTTATAACTATATGGACTGAAAAATAAACAATTCGGTATTTGACTAAAGTAAAAATATTGTTTTTAGACATCACCATCAAACAAATCTTATCAGAAAATGTTAAGCTACATCTTAATTTTGCTATTTTAAAGATATCAATTTGAATGTTTTTAAACAAAAAATATAGAAACGACAATGTTTGACCTTCGAAAACTATGACGTCACTAACCTATATTTCCCTACAAATTCCATAATATCAGAGCAATTTGACGTTTATTTTTAGCTCTTGTGTCTGCCAATGTCCCGAGTGTACTGGAACCACCAGATTAATGTCCGTCGGATGGAAAAAGACCTGACGGTCTGAGCCTCGTGCCATGGAACAAAGGCAAGTGCTTGCTGTGGGACACCACGTGCGTGAGTACTTTTGCTGCTTCGCACATTAATTAGTCGCAATGTGCGGACGGCAGGAGCAACGGCTGAGTTGGCTGCTGTGCAAAAAAGCGAAAATACTCGTCTCTTACAAACTATTTGTTTGTCCCACTAGCCGTGGAAACGTCGGAGGTGTTGGTGTTCCCAGGCGAGGCCCTTTTTAATAGTTGGGGCGGCGACATTAAAAAAATAGTTTAGATCCTCGCTCCGGGTCATTCCTGAAGCAAAAGCCATCGCGATTCAACGTGGTAATGCCGTTAGAGTGATGGGCACCATTGCTTCTGGGGGACGTGGTGATACCTAAGTTATTATTTTATTTTATGGTGTAAGTTTGTTAAGTTTTATTTTTAAGTATTTTTATTTTCCTGTAGCTTTAGCTTATTTCTATGTTTATGTTAAATCAATAATTTCCCATTCATTTATTCAAGTATTGTTTTGTCAGACAGTGTACCTGCTTTACTCTATACTATTATTTATTCTGTGGTTAAGATAAACCAGGTCAGCATTGCTTGAGCCCGCTGAGGTTAGATTTCAGTACAGACTTAAGGACTATAATATTTCTGTCGGCTTGAGCCCCTCACCCCGCTCCGATTCCGCAACAGCGTGACTACATAACACAGCGCGACTTTAAAAAGGGTTTAACCCCAATTGAAGTTAAAACCGTGAAGCACGTGAACCCACTCGCACGTCAAATTAACTGCACGCCGGAGGGCGCTTCAGACGCTTGACCCACTTCGTAAGCGCTCGGAAAACTCCAAATTAATGGATAAAACTGTTAAGCGACCGTCAAAAGTGCGATTAAGAATACCGTACAATCAGCTGTAAGAGCTATAAGAGGTCTAAATTATCCACATTTGTGTATTTTCAGGCAAAGAGCTTGTGTAGATAAACCATTGGCTCTGTGAGCTGTAGATTTCGCGAGTTTGGCTCTTTCAAATATAAATTTTTTGATGTCGGAAAAAAATTAATCGATAAATAAAATCCGTATACTTATACCCACCGCCGGCGAGTAACGAGTACTCTACATACATACATTCACGCCTTTATTCCCAAAAGGGGTAGACAGAGCACATGAACCGTATGTTCCAGCGCCACTTTTAGCATAAATGTGGGTATAAAAGATCGACTAAATGTGATACTGCAGTGATAGGTCGCTAGCCCATCGCCCAAAACACACTTTAACGCTGGTCCCTTAGTCGACTTAAGAATTATCGCTCAAGCTGAAAAGGAGAACTTTGTTGGCTTCACGACCTCGTTCAATTAGTGCCAAAGCAAAATCTTGGGACTGGATAATTGATGGTATCAGGTGTTACTTTGCGGAAATCCATGATAAGTTCCCAGAACCATATTATTTACCTGTTAGTCTATTACTCGTATATTTAATCCAGTCTAATATATTTTTGGAAACTCGGGACTAGGTGCCAAAGCGGACAAGTTTGTGTAACCAACCAACTATTTCCTCTTGTTATTCTTTTCTGTCCGTCAGCAAGGAGACAAAATTACAGAGTTTCTTAGAAACAATGTTACAACACGGGCTTCTAACGTGGCCAGATGTTCCATACAAAACGGATTAGGTTAGGTTAGGTGGGGTTAGGCATTTGGTGATTTAAAACCCATAAAGCGCAGTTTTAAAAAGTGACCCAGGAGACGCAACTGTGACAACTAGTGACAGAAAATTATTGATCCACCCAAGTAGATCATTCTGAGCTCCGCGCGTAGATACTTCTGTTGCTCCCTGAACTATATATGTATGAAGATGATCGAAATGTTTTTTCTCATTACGAAGGCAGCAAACAAGCATACGGTCTGCCTAGCAGACATCATAGCCCTGGACGCTTGCGACTCCAGAAGAATAACTTGCGCGTTATGTTTACTAACTAGGTACTAGGATGAGGTAGACCATGGAAAATGTTGAATATTTTGGAAATATCTTTTCTCTCATTTTTAACAAACAATGCAGAGTCAACTAAAATGCAGCATTTGATAAAAAGCAGTCACGTTCGACATTCGGTCCGTTTTGGAGCTGTGCCAGGTTAAATATCCTTTTGGTCAGCTTGATTTTGTGCAAAACATTTCACGCTGCAGGTCTTAAACGTTTTTGTTTGAGCAAAATACAGAAGTAGTAATTCGTTTTCTGTTCCAAACGCAATACTTCAAAGGTTTCAAATAGAAAACTCCCAAAAGTGTTTACATTATGTTAGATCAGTAAATTTAAGGTTTCAAATAGAAAACTCCCAAGAGTGTTTACATTATATTAGATCAGTAAATTTATTTGTTGATAAGTTGCGGTGAAAATACTTATTCTTATAAATATTTTTACTTGAAATATCAAATATCTCGTGAAATTCAATATATAACGAATCACCCGTTATTACAAACAAGACTGAACCTCTCTTTAAAGACAGGATTGTACTATGCTTATTTTCTAGCCTAGCATGAAATAAGTTAACTTTTTGCTCTTTCGTTTAATTTTTTCAGTGAGAGTTACGTATTTCGGTACTGCTTTTCAATATCCTTTTCCCACCGTCTCAAGGTCGTCCACTTCTAAATACAAAATACAAAAATACAAAATATTTTATTGATTAAAATGACAGTTGAGTGGTTTACAGACAGGGCGAGGTTGAGGCCTCTCATTAGGTATGTATGTACCTGTGTTGAGAAGTCAATATATCTGACTTTGACCTAGTGAGACGTCAGGCACGAAAATCTCGCCTCAAGCCTTACTATACATACAACAGCTCTGGTCAGCTTTACTGTGCGACCGAATGTTTTGAGAGTAAATTCGGTTTCGCAAGCCATATCAGGGCTCACGCCCGCACCTAGCTAAGGTCGCCATACGGAGACGGTTGTAGTAAAATACATCCCTACGTTATCGCGGATCCCTGACAAGATATGTTCTTGTTCGCCTTTATTTTGTAATTACCTTTTTTCTTACAGGTACATATAACCCTATCAACCTTATTGTCTCGTTTCTCCGTAAACATTAAATCGTCTCCTCTTCTATCCTGCAGTGTTGCAGTTAATTTCTTACGTTTTACGGATAGCATCTTCCTCTCCTTACTTTAAGCTATACGCCTACCTTAGCGGGGATCTCCTGGCACATCTTTACTCGCTCCTTCTCCACCTCACATATGGCCCTACATTTGTCCCTTAAATTTATTGACGTTCATAATTTCCTCCTTCTTGTACTATGTTATTCCTACCTTGTGGCATATCACCAGGCGCATCTTCTCCCGTGGATCCTCCACCTTGCAGTGCTTCTTGCCTTGCAGTACGTCCTTTTATTCCCATATATTCCTACCTTATCGCAAATCTCCTGGTTCATCTTCTCTCGCTCCTCCTCTATCTTGCGGTGCTTCTCCTTGCACCTCTCCTCCGCGTCGTAGTAAGTCCTCATATTTCTATATATTCCTGCCTTATCGGATCGGATCTCCTGGCGCATCTTCTCTCGCTCCTCCTCCATCTTGCGGTTCTTCCCCTTGCGTCTATTCCCCGCCCCACAGATATTCCTCTTATTCACATCTGTCCCTACCTTATCGCGGATCTCCTGGCGCATCTTCTCTCGCTCTTCCTCCATCTTGCGGTGTTTCTCCTTGCGTCGCTCCTCCGCCTCGCGGATGGCCTCCTGCCGCTCACGTTCCGCCTCCTCTTCCTTCTCCTTGTCGTCGCTGTCATCGCCGTCGCCGCCGACCGCGCCTGTAACAACGGAAACGGTCTTTAGTAATGCCCAATGGAACACTGGTATTTTACCGGTAATTCATAGATGGAAAGTGCGATTCTTCGTCTGCCCCACTAGTGTGGCTGGTCAAGTCAGCAAGACGCCGTTGGCTGGGATACTACAAATATATGACAAAGATTTCTGGTTCTGAGGTACCACCAAGGAAGGTACTATAACTTTTCACATAATATATGCCAAAGCAGACAGAAAATATGTTACATTATCGCATTTTATGATGAAATTGATAGAAAAACCGAAACGCAGAAGCATATCCCAAACTGAATTTTACGCAGTAATCTAAAACTCGATTGAAATAAAATTTACCCCATTTAAAACTACCCACAGTCCACAATCACGTGACGAGTTTGTGATGTACAGAGTGTGAAACAAACATAAAAATACTTTCCAGTTGTTAAAAGCACACATTTTTTAATATTTTTTGTTATTATTAGGCGTCATATTTCTTAACTTTGGCTATGCCCACACCTAATAAGTATAAGTATAACGCGAGTATAATTATGATAAATACAAAAATAAACTCTAATCTATTCACGTAGGCCTATAGTAACTACTGCCTAACTAGTAGCACTTTCAAACAATCCTCAACAAGGACATGTACGAGTAGCTTCATAAAGTTGCAGGCACCCATAGGTTCTGGTTTTTGCTTATCGTAAGGCTGGTACCGTTTAAAATTTTGAAAACAATAGTCAGAAAATACTCAGAAGCTATCAGTTCTAAAATTGATACGCAGCAAGTGAAGTTGTCTGCAAATTCAATGCAAATGGTGTATCGTGTAGTGAAATTGCAACTAATTTACTCACTGACCCTTTACACAGTGCAAACACAATATTGAAGCAGTATTACGTGCATATTGACACATATTGCAGCATGTTGACCAATTGAATATTATTCAACTCGAACTATTCATATTGTAATAATACACACACAATGTAAACGGCGCCACTGAGCATGTATGACGACGCACTGATATTGAGATCGGATTGAAATCGAACCGACATTGTTAGTAAAATGGAGGCGCACAACAAAACCCATCGGCGGACGTGACAAATGCTCAGATTGACGTGAAATGGATTTTTGAGCGGCCATGTTGAATGGCCACTCGACTGGATGGAACCGGTCGGATCCGGTTCAATCCGGTTATGGGTGGAAATGTGTTTTGTAATGCAATTGTTTGGGGTGCGGGCGGGTAATTAAGGGTGTCTAGATACGTTTGAAGGAATCGAAATGTGTTCGATTATGGTGGGGTACCGTTTTCCGAGATAAAATTAAAAGGATCCGAGAATTATAAGCCGAAATGTTACTAGTTATTACAATAAGTCAATACAAGTAGGTAAACCCTACATATTTGTAGGTTACAATATTTTAAATGCTAAAGGTTAGCTGAAAAGGATCGCCCACGCGATGAAAACTCCGACTAATCTGCGATTCGCAGTGACATCGAAACAGCTAAATATCCAAACATCCAAACTTTCCCATTTATAGTATTATATGGTAGAATATCACGTGTATAATGATGCAATGTGTAATGATGTAATGTGCGGTTTTTTGATATTCGACGTGAGGAGACACATAATATCAGCGTAGAATCATCCCGTGTGGCCCAGCATTGCGCTGAGTGAATTATTTTCTCGCATTTAACTACTTTGGTATTGAGTAACAATAAGTCATCATGCAACACAAACACAACAAACACAATAAGTAGTGTTTCGTCGGTTCGGGGCAAACTGCCGAATCCTACACCGGAGACGACGATGCAACGGGGCCACGCCGTTTCGTCGCCTAAATAGTATTATTTGTTGTTTTGGTTTCGTGACGCATTGGTTATTACTGTAATGTCACGTAAATGTATTTATCAATAAATAAATAAATAAATCATCATCATCGCTGGCCAAAGCATTTAAGACAGATGATTGTTGCAGCGCTTAAGAACTTACGGATTGACGCATTTGCGTTGGCGGCTGTATAGTCATAGGACTATACACTATACCGCCGCCAATAGAGCATCGCGGCATTTCTAGCCACATCGATTGCAATTATTGCAAACGAACAATACGTATACGTAACAATAACTATGTGCACTATAAATATATGTAAATATAGCGAGTATATAAATAAACTATCAAGTTCCCGCCCAAGTTATTATTATTTAAAAGTATGTATACGGCACGCCTCATAGTGCCAGTTTCAATTGGCATACATACGAATTTTAAAATTATTAGAAGCGGTTACAATTTTAAATGTTTTATGTAATTAACATTATTAAAGATTAAACGGGATTGCAATCTAAATGCATTTCAGTTCGTTGTGAGTTTTATTACGATGAATACTTTTATTTCTTCATTGAAAACTATTTGAGAAATATTTAAAAACGTCACTTTGTTCACTTTCAAAAGTACGCGTTATGTCTATGACCATTAAAAAAAAGAAAATTTAAAGCAGGCTATAAACGGGCGTGATTTGTCACACCAACTTGCAATCGTTCGAAAGAGACAGCCATACACTACTAACTAGTGTAACCATCGCAAGTTGTTGTGACAAATTGCAAGGTCTTTAAACATACGAGCACTTGGCTGTTGTAGTGATTTGTCTTAGTCAAAGTAAATAGTTAAAAGGTAAAAAAGTATACAGTAAAGGAATTTCATACACTTTCCTGGCCGCTAGAACTGTACAGTAATGACTTTTTACTTTTTAAATCGGTGTTTGTCAGTAACGAGGAACTTCACGTACTATTTTTGCTACAGTAAGGCGAACATTTCCGAGCATATTGGAAAAAATATATTTACTCGTTTTTACAACACAAATGAATTTATTCCCAACTGCGAACCGCTCATTTCTAAATCGGAATGGCACTATTATTAAATTCATCCTGCGTCGGCCATCGCCATTCCTGGCGTGCCGACCTGTTTATACAGAACAGCCTCTGTGTGACGTAAAACGATGTCGCTTACGACATTTTTGTAAAAGCGGAGGCCACGCATACTCTCACGAGGAGGATTAAACGGATTCCTGACCTCATGGAGTTATGCGTTGATGTTGTGTGGTGGGTTGGTGGGCTCTTAAAAGAGGGAAGCGACATACTTAAGGGGCTACCCGAGGTTTTCATCGATTTTTGACAAGTTTTGAATCGTATCTCCTACTTTGCACTACAGATAGAAGTATAAATCAAACGGTTATCGGTTCATCAACCTTTTATCTCCATTTTGGTCTACCGGATTTTGAAAGAAATGAATACCTAATTTTGTTGGATCTTTTTTAACATTGTCTAAAATAACACTTATTTTGTATCTCTATTGACGTGAAAGTCTAACACATACGAAATCTACATATTTGGGTTCGTCTGTGACGTCCCTAAAAACTGGTCCAGGGTTTTCATTTTAAACCAATTAACACAAAAGTTATGGCCAGAAACCGGTTTTTTGGCCTAAAATTGTTCAACTTTGATGCGAAATATCTCGAAAACAATGAACTTTGAAGTAAATATGGGATACTATATTGCTTAAAGCCGTTGTTGTTAACATAAAAGAAGCGGGTTGTGTCGGAGATACAACCGTTAATTAGGTTTAAGTGGATACTTCTTTGTTGGCTACGGAACCCTGTGTGCTGTGTGATATTGTTAAATTTAAAGTGTTTTGATTATTTAAAGGAATCTGCTATTATGGTGTACCCGTAATATATATATATAGATATCGAAGATGCTTACAGATGCCACCGGTGACCGAAGGGCTGGTGGCAGTTATCTCGCACAAATAATTAGCTTAGCTATTCAGCGAGGTAATGCTGCCAGTATCTTCGGCACAATGGCGCAGGGGCCATTTTTAGATTTAATTTAGTTTTAATCAATTTTATTTCTATTTTTAATTTAGTTTTTTAATTATTTCTGAATTGAATCAATTAAATCTGTATAAGTACAGATAAATCGGTATATATGGCAACATTGACTGACGTAGCTCATTTGATTCGCAATACATTGAAAATGGCGGTCATTTCAGCATTATTTTCATGTCCGCCACATAAACTAAACAACATTTTGTGATTAACAAATAATGGGAAATAAAGAATGATTAAAACATGTAACAAACAGTTATTTGAAATTAGATTAGGCTTCTCTACAAAAAGTTATTCCGGAAGTCACGTGATAGGGGTACCTATACAAGAACGCGAGCAAAGAAGTATCCAGTTCAATAAGCTACAAAAAACCTAAGAAAACTAAGAGATTCAGATCGAAGGTACGATCCCATACGCCAATTATGGGAGCCCCTTAATACATTGCTAAGTTTTAAAGTCGCAGATTCCTACTATAGGTAGTTTTGATTGATGAGAAAAACAATTATTTTAATGTTATTCCAATCCTATACGTCTGTGAAGTGATCTCACTCTTACCGCTCGGCCACGACTTTGGTCTTAAGCGACCTGCGACCAGCGTTTTATCTGTTCATTGCGCGTGATCCCAAATAACCACAGTGCGTTGCGCATCTCGACCGCGCAATGAACAGATAAAACGCTGGTCGCAGGTCGCTTAAGACCAAAGTCGTGGCCGAGCGGTTACCGTCAGGTAAGCTCAAAGCAAATTCTTATCTAAATGCAAGTTGCGTAAGCATCTGTTTTCAATATTTGAAGATTGATGATCCTCATCTCAAGATATTCTTGTACGGATACCTACATTAAATTGTATGTAAATAGTTGGCGATATGAACCAGGAATTCAAACTAGAATGCATATGAAGATGCTGGAAACATATTACCGATCCAAAACATTTCAAAATAGACCTTACTGTGCCACAATACGGTTCACAACTCCCTACTTACACGTCCTCAATACTAAGACGGAATGCGAAACTCCTAAACAGAAATTATAATGAAATATTTATGCAGATCCAAGCTATGCTCATTTCATGAACACTATTATTGAATTCCAGCATCTCATTTCCATGGCCAGACAAAATGGATTAAACGCGAGTGTGGCGTCAACTGAATTCAATTCAATTTATTGTGGAAATAGCTCGATAACTCACACCATTAAGAAAAGGCACTTGGGCCAATTCAATTACTAATTGATCAGTCCGTTGCGTCTGTCGTTGACAGAATAATGATTCGCGCGTCTTCGAGTTTTGAGAATGCGGCTTTTTTAATTAAATATCTTCGGTTGCGTGCTGAATATTTATGGCGAAATTTTATTGATCTTTTCGTCGCGATGGGCGAACGGACGGAGTCGATCTGCGAGACTTCGGTAGACCGGCCATTTTCATTTTTGTACACACTGTGATAGCCGAGGATGTCACTACCGTGGATGCAATTATAAAACGCAATGAATAATGATGATTTTAATATTACATTAATACAGAGGCCGGGATGTGAGGGGTTGCCAGCCTCAAAACTATCCGTCTATATGTACTCGGTCGGCAACCACTTACTTCCCGGCCTCTGTTGTAATGTACTACTAAATGCCTGTCTTGCATCAATTACCTAATTGTGCAATTAAGATTTTATTACATCTGCAGCAGCTATGCTGACAATTCTCCGGGCCGTATCTATCTAAGCACACTGGCGAAATAAATTGTTTAGAAACCTCACATTTATTTCTAAATAACTATCGATTGATGTGCTCAAAATCAAAATGCTTTTACAAGTAAATAATGTATGTCAATTGATTCTAAATTATACATAAATAAAATAATAATAATAATAATATATGCCATATTTCATTAATCTTATACATTTTGAGTAAAATGACATACCTACGGACAGATAGGCGGACATGAGGAAACAGTAAGGATGTTTTTTTTTAAGCTATTAATTTAACACTTTCGCCACCAAAAATGCTGTGGTTTTCCTCATATGTAGCGGAAAGCGACTACGGCGTAGATCTTGGTTGCGAAATATGAACTATTAACACTAAAACAAACGAAACAAAACTTATAAGAAACAAAATTGCCCTACCACGACACACCCCATGTTGCCCGCGGCATTGAGCCCAAGACGCTCGCCGCGTTTCCCAGTTGGATGGCCAGGCTCAGCCTTTGGGCGAAGTATGAGCCCGCCATGAGATCGCCATTTTGGCTACCTAAAAATGACAAAGCATGCCTCTGTTCTCCAAGCGAGCGCATACCCCGATCAACAAGGCGCGCCCCTATAATTGAATTGCTGCGCCTCAACTCCTGAATTGAGCGTTGATTGCTTTAAGTTTGGCACAAAGTGGTGCCCGTCTGATGCCTCTCGCATGCAAATTTCAATGTTTTATGTGAACGTACGCTCAATCAATAGCTACAATCAATAGGTAGGTAGGTAGGTAATCGCAAAGTGCTTGGAAACTTCTGGAAACATGGAACATACTTTAACGATCTGACAATGATTAATTATCATGCTGATATTCATCATAGTTAAAATATCCTTAAATATACTTTGTCTTTACGAGTATGTGTCACTTTGAAAGTTTGTGTTTGTGTGAAGAGGACTAAAAACCTTTTATCGAATAGAGGTTAGCTAAGTTTTATGTCAGGGGTTAGGTATGTCTCTCTGCTTGTTTTACAAAATACATGGATGTGGTGCCGATTGTACACTTAGCAGAAGTAGCTTTGCAGAACTGTTGTTCTCAAATGTATAACGTACTCAAATGATAGTCTAAGTAAGTAACTATGCTTGAATAACATGCCTCACGCATAACTTTTTCTCTTGGAAATATTATTAATTAATCATTTATTCACGAAAGACACATTTATGTTTCCAGACGATAGTATACTGCCGAACTGCATGACAGTTTGTTGGCAGTGCATTAATTACTCTTGATATACATTTGTGTGAAAAACGTATGGCTAAATTATATTCATATTTGGGACTAGGTCGATTTGTGTCAGATTGTCCCCTAATATTTATTTATTTATTTATATTTCAATACTTACTAACCTGCAAGTATTACATTATATATTAAGTTAATGTAATGCAACCAGGGCCCATAGGAATGGGTAAGTACATTCTCATTGATCCTAACCATAATTATCTAATAATACTTATCTTACTGGCACTTTTCTTAAACGACTTCGCTTTAACTTTTCCCACAAACATTTACATAAGGAGTTTTTTATAAGATTATTTTTTATAATATTTAATATAAGAACACAAGGAGTTACATATTTTAGGGATTAGATATTCAAATGAATATAGTTGTTTGGAGATTACTAATGGCTCTGTGAGCTGTAAGTCTGTAATTAAAAAACATACATTACATAGGGCTTCTATTTAGTTATCGGACATGCCCACAAAATTTAAAGATAATCGGTTGTGAAATGCGACTTGTACAGGAGAACAGTTGCACAACAGGACATACTTTGAGTTCGTTCACTCCGCTCGCGCTTTCAATTATCTTTGCGGTCACCGTAACGACCAATGCGGCTAAAGTGGTCGTCAAAAATGTAAACACTGTTCACGTTTAATCCTCAGAACTTGAAAAAAAAAAACAAAATAATATTGATGTTAACTTTTACGTTTCTCACACATTATTTATACTAAAGTTAGTTAGTTTACTTCATTATACGAGATTAAGTCCCGTTTAATAAAATACAAAAGTATGTTAATATTCAGTAACGTCAGTTATTCACATATTTATTACGTGACGGATAAAAAAACTTCATTAATCGTCCGAATAAGTAAAAGATTTCCTCAATTCCCGATCGTAACCGGCAATTACTCCGGATAAACAAACAAGTAATAAACTGTGTCAACACGGATAACGACCTGTAACAATGTCATAAAAAGACTCATATTGCATAGCATTACACTTTAATATTTTGGTTTGGAGATGAATTGAATCGTTAGTTTGGAATTTAAATGGTACTGTGTGTAACAGAATATAGTGCTAACATTTTGCTAGATTACGACTTCTTGTAATACCTATGTGAAAGTATCATAAATTACGATGGTTCGTGCGTTAGGTACAGATTGGTAATACGAGTAGAATAAAGACCATTTGACCGTTGGGGCAGTAAGGTTCTCGAGACGACCACGTAATGGCAGTCGCAGCGGGAAGTTGTGCCCAAAAGGTTGGCTGATGACCTGATAAAGGTCACGGGAGTCCTCTGGATCCAAGTGGTGCAGGACCGGTCATTATGGAACTCTTTGGGGGAGTCCCAAGCCTCTCAGTGGACATCTTTCGGCTGATACGGTTTCAGTAGGTAAGCAATGAACGAGACTTTAATTATTTCTAATTCGCAAGTGTGCACAAACGTAGTTCTTCACAGGAGGAATCGAGCACATTCGTTATTCTTCACAGGTATCTTTTTCAAAAATTCAAAAAAATTATTTGTAAGAATACAGTATATATAGATGGTCTTAAGCTATAGTGTACATAGTTCATGTATTCAGCCTGCACGCAGGCGTACAAATGTTTGACTGAAAATAATCTATGTATGCTAAATAAAACAGTTACGTATTTTAATTTTATCATTCTTTACACCATTGTATTCCGACTTGATTTGTAATTCATATTATGATAATGTCCATATTGTTATTTTAAACTAATTAAAGATACTCTTAGTTACTAACTAAAAATAATACAATTTAGGTACATGCGTGAGTCGGATTTTTATGATCATTTCACTTGTATGTTGAATAAAGAATGTAAAAAAATGTGTTACTGTGTTCTGTAAGTTACGTTAGTACAATTGCGAATAGAAAACAAACTGTGAACATATGAGGAATTTGGAGAATCAGTGAGGATCATGAAAATGAGGACGAACGTGTTGAACTGCTGTTGAAGAACTGCGTTTGCGAATAGGAAAAAGCGCTTTTTCCAACCAAAGTTTAATAAACAAAAACGACCAGGAATTATTTGTGCAACTCACATGCCTCCACTCCATAACACTGTAAACATATTCGCACATAACAAGGCGATATCGGCCCCGCCCCAATTAGTTTTACGGACTTGTTTACCCGACGGCCGGTTTACAACGACTTGTTGTTCAATAATTATGTACAATATGTAGCTATGATACGTAGGTTTGCATAATTTGACTTTTGTCCGGACTTGATGACGCAACGGAGTCGCGCTGTTTCGTTGCCTAAATGATTAGTTATTTAAATTTTATAATTATATTGTATGTCTGTTAGTCTTGAGGGTATTTGTTTGTTACTATTGGGCCTTAGATGTTTGAGATAATTTATATTTTAATTTATTACAAATAAAATTTGTACCGGCGTATATGTATTAATCAGAGGAAGAGGAGACGCCTTTTATGCGGATAATACGGGCGGCGATATGGCCGCGAGAACATCCTGAACTCCCGAAGAGTTCGAAACATGTCGCCCATGGTGAGTTTTAATACGTGAGTCTAACCTTATTAACTATACAATTATGACGAATCGAATCGTCCAATTGAAATATATAGGAATACACCAAGACCTAACAAAAAAAACAACTTATAATCTTATAATATTGACCACCGGTTTAACCTAGCGTATAGCGACCCTGCCTACGAAGCTGATGGTTCTGGGTTCGAATCCGGGTAAGGGCACATACTTCTGTGATGAGCATGAACATTTATTTGTTTTTGGGTCATGGATGTTTTCTATGTATTTAAGTATTTATATCTGTTAAATATATCGTTGTCTTGTACCCATAAGACAAACCTTCTTTAGCTTACTAATGGGCTAGCTCGATTTGTGTAAGATTGTTCTCAAATATTTATTTATTTTATATGAATTTGCGTGTAAATTTTGCTTGCCCTATATGATCTGCATCTGGGCGAGAGAACGGCGATACTGTACTTTGTACTCCTATATGGGTATTAGCAGTAAAAAACTAATCGCTTATTTCAAAATGTTATTCATCGCATCAAAATCAATACCGCAAGTTGCATACCATTCCGAGCGTCCCCTCCTAGCTATACTATAGATGCGCCATATCGCGGGCTAGGTCAACGCTCCAGACTAGGCTGACAGACGCATAGGTATACCTGGGGGCGGTCAGGGTCGCCATGCTGGAGTTTTAAGCGAGGACAAATGAGGAATATTCCTAGAAATATAGTTTTTGGTTTTGTAAGCAGTAGCTAACATAACAGTTTGAAAAGTAATTTTAAGGCAATGGAATATGAAACTTTGATTTGTATGTGATTGTGTCGCGACTTCGTCTGTATAGAACCGGGATAAAAACTATCCTGTATCTTAATCCAGGCAATGAACAAAAATTTCATCCAAATCATTTGAGTTTGTTAGTTAGGATTCACTGCCAATAATCGCTTCGCGCTACGCCCTTGGCGGACCCCTTGGTTTTTCAGCTAAGTACCGGAAAGCGCCTACACCGTAGGCATTGAAAGTGTTAAGTTTTTTTATATTTATATACAGGGTGCAATTTTTTACTTGATATAACATAGCAAAATGTGAATCTATCCATGATTCTGAGCAACTTTTACTATGGGATCCACTTTGAGTTATGCCAAAAAAATCCAACTATTTCATTAACTCTGCTCATTTTAGACTGACGAGAATGTATGAACAGGTGTTTTTAGGGTTCCGTACCTCAAAAGGAAAAAACGGAACCCTTATAGGATCACTTTGTTGTCCGTCTGTCTGTCTGTCTGTCTGTCTGTCTGTCTGTCAAGACCATTTTTCTCAGGAATGCGTGTAGGTATCAAGCTGAAATTTATATCAGATACTCAGGTTTATTGTCTCTTGGAGCTGTAAAAAAATCAAACTTAAAAGCCAACGCAATCAAAAGATACAGTCGTTTATGCTGCAAATTTTAGAGTTTTTCGACACTCGCAAAACCTACGGGGTACTTCCCGTGAACTCAGAAACTTGAAATTTGGCACGAAGCAACGTCATATAGCACAGACAGAGGAAAAATTACGAAAAGTAGACATTTTTAGTTCAATCATACAAAAAAACACTTTTTAATTTTTAAACTTAATACCTTTTTCCTCATAAATGTGTGGTGGTATTAAATTGAAATTCATGTCAAATACTTAGGGCTATATGACCCATCAGATGTAGCAAAACCAAACTTTTATGTCAACGCAATCAAAAGAAATGGCAATTTAAGTCGCATATTTTGAAATTGAGTACTCGCAACAAACTCAAAACCTAAAGGGTACTTCCCGTTAACACAGAAACTTGAAACTTGGCACGAAGAAACTGCATATAGCAGAGACAAAGGAAAAATTACGAAAAGTAGACATTTTTAGTAAAATCATACAAAAATCATTTTTTTAAATTTTAAACTTACTACCTTTTTTCTCGTAAATGTGTAGAGGTATTAAATTGAAATTCATGTCAAATACTCATGACTATAATACCTTTCAGCTGTAGCAAAACGAAACTTTTATGTCCACGCAATCATAAGAAATAGCAATATAAGCCGCATAATTTAAAACTGAAAAAGGTGTATGTGAAGTCCCCAACCCGCACTCGGCCAGCGTGGAGACTACTGCCCGTTCCCTCTTATCCATGGGAGGAGGCCTGTGCCCAGCAGTGGGACGTATATAGGCTGGTTTATATTATTATATATTATAGGTAATCTCAAGGGTATCAAAACCTAAAGTTACTTTCCCGTGAACTCAGCTTTCAAAAGAAACAGCAATTTAAGTAATCCGCTTATTTTGCCGTTCGCAACTTTGATTTCCTTGCGAGTAGTTCTACTCGTAAGGAAATCAAAGCCTAAAGAATGATTACTAAATTGATAAAGTGACCCTGTTTAAATTTATGCTCCCCCAGCTTGCCACATTGTAATGTTACGGATTCCATTTTCATTTATCATTTAGTAATAAACATACTAAGTACAACTTTTGCTTGTTATAGGTTTGTACGGAACCCTCGGTGCGCGAGTCCGACTCGCACTTGGCCGGTTTTTTTATTTGCATAACACAAAGTTGGTCTCATAAATAAAAGTTGCTCAGAATCATGGATAAATTCACATTTTGCTATTTTGTATCAAGTAAAAAATTGCACCCTGTATATTAAGGGTATTAAGTATCTTGTTCATAAACGAATACACATAACTCATGACATAAACACTTATTATATAACATAATAGCTGGATACTCGTACCTATTAAAAGGTCTCCACTTCAATTAAATTGATGCCATTCTAAATTGGAACTGAGTTGCATTTGTTTTATTTTATTCGATTTTAGAACAAAACGTAATCGAACTTCAACAAAATTTCATTATTTTTTTATGGTAAGTGGTTAGACGGTAATTTTGAGCTATAAAGTCTCAGCATATTAGCCTTCTCGAGATTGATTTTCTCATAAATAATAACAATTCATGAAAAGCTGTATTACGCTAACCTAAAATATGAGCAACTCTCTTTTATTCTTGATTTTTGGGTTGCCCAACTTGTTTTACAATATTTTTTGTTTTTGCCACATTATTTAGAAAAACCGTTAGTATCTGGCTCGTCGATTTAACTGGAAGTGTTCAGACTAACTAGAATTCATGGCTACCCCACTCCCAGTTCCCCTCGGCTTATATAATAATATATACGTCCGTCTAATCAGAGGGATGGTAAATGTTTGCGATACGTATTATGATTTTAGGGTACGTTCGGGTGGTCAGTTCTTGTATTTAGTATGTTTGCTTGGTCAATATCTTGGGTCGCTGATTAGTTGACAGGGGTCGTAGAGAATTAAAAAAAGTCTTTCCTGCGGTCAACATTGCATGTTGAGTTTTGAGAATAACAATACATAATATATTCGGGCATAATCTTACACAAATCGAACTAGGCTCAAAGTACACTCTAGAAAAGACTTGTGTTCAAATAAATTGGTACATAGAGAACATCCAAGGCTCGTCACAAAAATACAGAGTGTGACAAAAATGGGTTCTGAACCGATCAAAGGCATAGCAGGTATCGTGTTCTGATTTTTTTTTCACGCAATTTTTTCTACATTTGTTTGGAGCGGGTCGCCCCAGTCAGCCAACGCTCCATACTAATGTAAAAAAAACGTCCCCCTGTTAGGCCCCTGTTCACAAACCATTTTTGGTACACTCTGTATTTTCCCTTAACAGGTCCGAACGTTCGACAGCTTCATAAGCAGGCTCTCTCACTAACTAGGCAATTGTTTTTTCCTTTTTCATGGCGCGACCATACAGTAAGAAAATATTTCGCGACCGGCCACTCTGCACTCTTAGATTATATGATATTTTCTATTTTACAAATATCATCATAGGAACTTAATTTTGCGTCATTAGGTTCAAATGGCGCATTATTTTAAACTAGCTTCAGCCCGCGACTCCGTCCGCGTGGAACTCGTTTATATCGCAGCCACTTACAAACTTTTACCCCCCATTTCACTCTCTTAGGGGATGATTTCGGGGATAAAAACTATCCTCTGTCACTCTCCGACTATCTCCACTTAAACAATCACGTCGCTCCGTTTTATTTATTTTATTTTATTTTATTTATTTAAGGAACAGTTACATCTTACTTACTAAACATATCTAACCATCACATGCGTTTACACAAAATTCATATGTGTAAGTTAACAAGAACTGTCCACATCACTAACAAAAATAACTAACTAACTTTTGCCGTGAAAGACGGACAAACAAACACACACATACACTTTCCCATTTATAATATTAGTTTGGATTGTTGATACGAGTAACAGTGTATTAAGTAATTGTCTATAGTATTATTTGTGTTCTGCGGCAAACTTCACACTTTGTTAAGTATTCTCATATTCTAGCGCTCCCTGTGAGCTCCTGTAATTGGCTTTTTTGTTAATATTCTTGTTAGTAATAAGTTTAAAAGCAGTTGGTTTTCCTTAACATAAATAAATATGTAATCTCTACATTGAGTTGAGCACAGAAAAACAATGCTGCAGTTTACGTACAGAAGGTCTTCTGTCTAACAAAACCGAAAAGGGAGACCACGGTTAGGAACTAGATAGTCCATCTCTTTCTACTTAGCATACTTAGGAAAATCAGGATAGTATATCACGCCGCGAGATACCGCGCGCGCGGTCTTGTGATAGCCATGAAATACGTCTAGCTCAACTTGCTGCTCAGTCGCTTCGCGCGATTTGACGCGACTGAGCGTCTCTTGTCTCACTCGCACCGTGCAAATTATAAAAAGGACGGTAGAGTGCTAGCTCCACTAGTCTAGTTAAAATACGAACAGAGGCCCTAGATCAACAAATATGGCCGCCGCGTTACGTCACTAAGCGAGTTAGTATCTACCATGCTAATAATAGCACCACGTGCTGTAGTACGGTACTTTATGCCGGTCGATAGTTTGCCGCGAATCGAGTTGGATTGGAGTTTTTCGAACCTACTTTCTACTTTGATACACTCTCGTGCCTTTAGTTATAGCGAGTTGTCCACTTGGCTACGCCCGTGTATTGCAAAATATGCAATGCAATACCACGGGAAATGTCCATCCAAAAAGTCTATACTCAGGTGTTTTTTTAAACAGGATGAGTAGTTACGGATATTGTCCTCTGTATACAAACTTACAATGCACAATCCCACAGACTTTCCCTCTTTTTTTATTTATTTATTTGAGTCAGGCAACAAGGCCCATATTTACAAATACCTTACAGACTAACATACGTAACAATATACAAAACTTATAACATAACACAAATACACGTTAAGACGGCGACGCGCGACGCAAGTTCTGGGTGTCAAATAACCGGCCTCGAAATCGCCGGAAAACTATAAATGAATATTTAGATGATAAGTTAGAATAGACCACAAATCCGCCTTTATATATTATTAAAATTGAAGACAGGTAGACTAAGAATTTTTTGTACTAGCGAGTAAGTGCTCCGTTCCCATGACTGCAACGCCCTCTCAGGGTACATAATGTTTACGACACTCCACACTGTAACACCTTTATTTACGTCATTATGTGCAATAAACTATTGAGCATTGAGTATATTTGTCTGCAAAGTTTTTACTAACACAGCGTTTTTGAAGTTTCATAACAAGTTGCTAATTTGACTGCTGATGCAACATCTTTATTTAATAGCGGTCTAAGAATTTACTTAAATTGGATTAACCCTCTCATATTGAACCAATGGGCCAGAGTCTCCGATGTATCACAAAAATATCCCAACTTTCATGTCTGTGACTTTCAAAATAAGACCAGCAGGGTAATGCTTTTTTTAGTAGCCTATATTGCGTCCCACTGCTGGGCAAAGTAGTATTCAGACGAAGTCATTATTTTATTACGACAAATAAAATCACAATCCAGATCTGGTACTACATTGTCAAATCAGACGGTATATTAAATGCGGTTTTTACTGTCTTATTCAAAGAAGAAAAGTTGTCATAGAACTTATTATCAAATAAGTTTTCCGAAACGGCAAAACTTTGATTAAAAATATCTCCAAAACAACCGTAAAGGCCTCCACCCACCGGACGCGTGTGCCGCGCGTGTGCTTCGCGCGTCGGGTGCGGTTGAATCGGTATATTCACACCGCAAGCGGGCGGCGTATAGCAACGCGGGGGTACGCGGCTGCGACGCGTTACCAACTCGTGTGCCGCGCGTCTGCCGCGCGTGTGCCGCGCGTGTGCTGCGCGTGTGCTGCGCGTGTGCTGCGCGTGTGCTGCGCGTGTGCTGCGCGTGTGCTGCGCGTGTGCTACGTGTGTACTGCGCGTGTGCTGCGCGTGTGCCGCGCGTGTGCTGCGGGCGTGCTGCGCGTGTGCTGCGCGTGAGCCGCGCGTGTGCCGCGCGGCAGCGACGCGTGTGCCGCGCGGCTGCGGCGCGTGTGCCGCGCGGGCCCGCGCGTCATATCTCTCTCACTACCAACACATTTAAGATGTATCTCGCTATCTTTATCACACTCAGCAGCGCGGGTCCGCGCAGCTCACGCGACGCGCACGACACGCGGCCGCGCTGCCGAGTTGTAACTTTAGCGCCGAGGGCCCGCCTTCGAATCGCGTTCGATGTGTGTTTGAAGTGTAGTTTCAATGCTTTACAACTTGCGCGTGTGCCGCGCAGCACACGCGCCGCGCACGACACGCATCCGGTGGGTGGAGGCCTTAAATCCTCTCCATTTGCATACGCTTGAGAATTCGGCTATGGTTTTTAATTAACTACAGAATAAGCCTTTCTTATGGTCTTTTAATTCCGGTTCCGGCAAGAAATCAAGCGTCCATAGAGTACGCTGTGCTCACGACCAGGCAGTCATTACGTTTGTTTACCACCGTCGTGTTAAGAGGAAGTAGATATTTAAGCTAACGTTTGTTTCCCCGTGTGGTGTTGGGTTAGATTTTCACCACCCCCTTTATTCCCGTGGGTGTCGTAAAAGTCGACTAAGGGAACAGGGTTGAAGTGTGTTGTGGGCGATTGGCTAGCAACCTATAACTGCAATATCACATTTTGTCGATATTTTATACCCACGTATATGCTAAAAGTGGCGCTGGAACATACGTTTCATGTGCTCTGCCTACCCCTTTTGGGAATAAAGGCGTGAATGTATGTATGTATGTATGTTTTTGTACGGCAATTGGTAAAACTTGGTTAGTAACACATGTTAGTGTTATGTATTAGAGTACAATTTGTTATCATTTAAGTGTCTAAGTGCCCTAACAGGGTTTATATTGGAGCATATATTATACTTACTTTTAAGAACTTTTGTAACCATATATTTGCTATCGGTGAGGATCTGTTATTAGCTCACTATTACTACTGTTATAAGCTACTGTGTAGTATTTAACCTGATGATCTTCCTATATAAATAAGTAAATATAATGCAATTAATAAATGTATTATGAATTATAGTGCTACGTAAAAAAACAACTCTGTTTATATGTACTGATCACCTATTTTTAACAAACAAAACAACCAACGCATTTATTAAAAAAAACTTATTTTTTTGTGAGCTGATCTTAAAAAGTAGCTGCTGTCTTCGCTCTGTCGTAAGTACGGACAATTATATAATAAGTTAAATTCTTCGTAGTACCTCTACGTTGACGTAGCTCGTCTACGCCGTAGCACAATGCTCGTAGCATTAAAAGTGACTAAGTAACATTTAGGACATTTCTGAGGCGCGTCTCGTTTCAAAGGAGAGCTTTCGGGCACTCGGGCTCATTATTATAATTGTGCGAAAAGTTCAAATTAAGCTTTCGTTGTCATAAACGCTTGCCCACGTATTAGACGAATGAAGACTGAATTTACAAAATGTTATATCTAATACTATCTCAATACCAATGTCGCACTCATGCACACTTGGCGGTATCAAGACGATTCACATATTAGCCCAAGCACTTTATTTTCATTAGTATGGAAAAAAATGGAAATTTGGAAATAATTCATAACAACAGCTTTTTTGTGTGTAACTGATATATTATCATTTCAGTAATTACGTAGACTCAAAATCCACCAAAATATTAGGCATCAAAAAATCGATATTTAACCAATTCCTGAAAAAAGAGGAAAAAAAAAATGTTGTTCTGGTTAATTTACAGGAGCTTCAAGAATAATAAATAAATCACACACAAAACATAACGGATGTGTCATTTACTTCCCGATGGAAATTTTGGTGGATTTTTGGATAAGGCATCTTAGATAACATTTGAAAATTAAACAAATTTATAAGTTAATATTTGTTTTTTTAAGCAGTAACGCTGCTAAAGAAAATTATAAATTTTTAAATGAAAGGAAAAATTGAAAAATTTAATGCTCCGAGCCGGATTCGAACCGGCGACCACAGGCATTCATGGCCCGTCGCTACTACCAACTGAGCTATCGGAACAATCTGGTTCGGGCACCAAATCCTTCAATCAGTTCCTTCATATAACGCCTTAGGGAGGCGTATGTAGCGACATCTACCAGAAGACTTAGGCTTCTTTACGGCACCAACGTCTCAAATTATGTTGAGAAATCGTCAGTAACGATGCGCCACCCCATACTAAATTAATATTTGTTTTTTTAAGCAGTAACGCTGCTAAAGAAAATTAAAAATTTTTAAATGAAAGGAAAAATTGAAAAATTTAATGCTCCGAGCCGGATTCGAACCGGCGACCACAGGCATTCATGGCCCGTCGCTACTACCAACTGAGCTATCGGAACAATCTGGTTCGGGCACCAAATCCTTCAATCAGTTCCTTCATATAACGCCTTAGGGAGGCGTATGTAGCGACATCTACCAGAAGACTTAGGCTTCTTTACGGCACCAACGTCTCAAATTATGTTGAGAAATCGTCAGTAACGATGCGCCACCCCATACTAAATTAATATTTGTTTTTTTAAGCAGTAACGCTGCTAAAGAAAATTATAAATTTTAGAAATGAAAGGAAAAATTGAAAAATTTTAATGCTCCGAGCCGGATTCGAACCGGCGACCACAGGCATTCATGGCCCGTCGCTACTACCAACTGAGCTATCGGAACAATCTGGTTCGGGCACCAAACCTTTTTTCCTTTCATTTAAAAATGTATAATTTTCTTTAGCAGCGTTACTGCTTAAAAAAACAAATATTAATTTAGTATGGGGTGGCGCATCGTTACTGACGATTTCTCAACATAATTTGAGACGTTGGTGCCGTAAAGAAGCCTAAGTCTTCTGGTAGATGTCGCTACATACGCCTCCCTAAGGCGTTATATGAAGGAACTGATTGAAGGATTTGGTGCCCGAACCAGATTGTTCCGATAGCTCAGTTGGTAGTAGCGACGGGCCATGAATGCCTGTGGTCGCCGGTTCGAATCCGGCTCGGAGCATTAAATTTTTCAATTTTTCCTTTCATTTAAAAATTTATAAATTTCTTTAGCAGCGTTACTGCTTAAAAAAACAAATATTAATTTAGTATGGGGTGGCGCATCGTTACTGACGATTTCTCAACATAATTTGAGACGTTGGTGCCGTAAAGAAGCCTAAGTCTTCTGGTAGATGTCGCTACATACGCCTCCCTAAGGCGTTATATGAAGGAACTGATTGAAGGATTTGGTGCCCGAACCAGATTGTTCCGATAGCTCAGTTGGTAGTAGCGACGGGCCATGAATGCCTGTGGTCGCCGGTTCGAATCCGGCTCGGAGCATTAAATTTTTTCAATTTTCCTTTCATTTATAAATTTATAAGTGTCTTTTTGTGTTTGCATATATTCGTTTATTGTTTTTAATGAGTTTGTGTTCTTCGTTATTTTTAATGTTTTTGTAATTTGTCCTTGTGTGTGACCGTGGCGTCATCGTTCCGTGCCTCACCAAATGGTCACAACGGAAGACCAGCGCTGGCGTTGCCAGCATTACGCTGAGTTGTGACCATTTCGTGGCAAATGTGTATGTGCGTATGTGTCCTCAATTTGTATTGTTGCCGCGAATAAATGTTTTCTTTCTTTCTTTCTTTCTATTTTAAAATAGAGCATATATAGCAGCATATTTCGGGTCGGCTTGACTCCTTGGCGCTGCGTAGAGATGTGGCTTCGCTCTGCATTTTCTATCGCATGTATAACGGGGAGTGCTCCGAGGAATTGTTCGGATTAATCCCTACCGCTTCTTTTCGCCATCGTCCAACGCGACAACATTACCATCCTCACCACTTAGATGGTTGGCAGTCCTCAACTGCTCAACTAAATATTTGTTTTTTTAAGCAGTAACGCTGCTAAAGAAATTTATAAATTTTTAAATGAAAGGAAAAATTGAAAAATTTAATGCTCCGAGCCGGATTCGAACCGGCGACCACAGGCATTCATGGCCCGTCGCTACTACCAACTGAGCTATCGGAACAATCTGGTTCGGGCACCAAATCCTTCAATCAGTTCCTTCATATAACGCCTTAGGGAGGCGTATGTAGCGACATCTACCAGAAGACTTAGGCTTCTTTACGGCACCAACGTCTCAAATTATGTTGAGAAATCGTCAGTAACGATGCGCCACCCCATACTAAATTAATATTTGTTTTTTTAAGCTTCCTGCCTCGCACAGCTAATCTGTGGAATGGATTGTCGCCTGCGGTATTTCCGGACCGATACGACCTTCAAACCTTCAAGAAAAGAGCGTACTCCCATCTTAAAGGCCGGCAACGCACTCACAACACCTCTGGTGTTGCAGGTGCCCATGGGCGGCGGTAATCGCTTACCATCAGGTGATCCGCCTGCTCGTTTGCCTCCTATCACATAAAAAAAAAAAAAAAAAAAAAGAGAATAGATTTTGTTGGTGACTGAGCGCGCAACAAAAGGAGTGATTTCGTTTTAAAAAAATATCCTTAACTGTGTATTTTTCAAAGCGGGCAAACATTCATTAAAAGTTGTCATGCAAGTTGTGCTAAATTGTGTTTTCGTATATTTGACACCGTACATTCCACGTAGAACCAAATGCCGTTGGGGCGGAAAGGTTCTTGAGTGGCGACCACGTACCGGAAGACGCAGCGTGGACACCGACAAGGTAAAGGTCGCGGAAGTCCGCTGGATGTGGGTGGCGCTGGACCAACCCCTTTGGTACTCTTTGGGGGAGGCCTATGTCCAGCAGTGGACGTCTTTCGGCTGATGTGACGATGATGATGATTATATTTTACACCGCTAGGTCACGCTGTGGACATTCACCCTTAATGTACAAACTTTTAGAGTTTACTTTTAGCGAATCAGTTTTGTTTTAAGCAATTAAATCGAATAAAGGTCTAGCAACATTGATTCAGATGCTTTCAGAGTTTATTTTATACGATTTTTTATTTTAATGTAATACCATGATTGATTTATTAGTATTTGTTTGATTTTTTTGTCTCAAAGCAGTTTAAAGTACCAAGCACACTTGAATAAATACGATATATTATAATCATTTGTTTGACAAAACGAATGAAATGAATGAATGGGTCTTGATTTGTTGGATCATTCGATGTTCCATAGGATGTTTGTTACACAAACAGACAAAACCGGCTGAACGGACTGAGATTAATTCGACATAGAGATAGTTTAACTTCAATACTTTACAAATACTTTTTATCTCAATAGTCATCCCTCTAATGGATGAAATAGGGGGTGAAAATTGATACAGCAGTTCACGCGGAAGAAGTTGTGATGTAATTTTCGTTGCAGTATTAACACACATACATGCATGCACGCCTTTATTCCCAAAAGAGGTAGGCAGAGCACATGAAACATATGTTCCAGCGCCACTTTTAGCATAAATGTGGGTATAAAAGATCGACTAAATGTGATATTGCAGTGATAGGTTGCTAGCCCATCGCCTACAACACACTTCAACCCTGGTCCCTTAGTCGACTTTTACGACGCCCACGGGAAGAAAGGGGGTGGTGAAATTCTAACCCGACACCACACAGCAGCATTAACTGATTTAATTAAAAAAATGCGTTAGTTAAGTTAGCAATATACGTACTATTCCGTTTGGTAGTGTACATTCAGTACAGAACTGTATATATTGTGGTTAATTATTTATTTCTGCAAGAACCTTTTTATTCTAATAATAAACCTGTGCAATACATTTTAATCCCAAGAACGCAAACATGGATGTTCCCTACCCCCATCCTTACACAGCAAGCCAGGGGCACAATACCCGTTTTTAATTTGCCGAGCTACTTAGCTGACGGCCCTACACTAATACGCCCTGGTAGCAACCCTAGCTAGACATGGCTCGAGGCTACAACGCTGTGTGCGGGAAGAAGGATATTACTGCATTCTAGCATTATTTTGGACCTAAAAGTACCTATGTAACCAACATAAAGAGTATTTCTGATGTGGTGTCAGTGAAAAATTCAAGTTCGTAAATTTTAAGGTAAGGAACTAGGTGTACCTATTGTAAATTAAAAACATTTTGCTTACTGATTTTTTTAACAAGGGCTTTACAATTTTTATAGTAGGTAATCAATTCTCTCCCTCTCTCAAAATCACGACCCATTATTTTTATCCTTTTATTTGAATATATCGTTTTTAATATTTCACTGAATTGAATTCACTACAATTGAAACTGGTCGCGGTAGAAACGCTGGTTGAATTTAGACATAAAAGTTACGGCCCACTTGCATCATAACAAATCATTTATTTCATTTTATCAACTATAGTGCCACGCAACTATAATAAGTTAAAACTCGTTGTACTCGTATGTATGTAAAAAAGGAAACTCCTTGTAACCGACGCTTGTACAAATCCAGTCGAACAAACTAGTTTCCGAGTGACTCCAACTTCAATTTTCTTAAACTAACTTTGACTAACGCTCTAAACGTACGTCGCAAAGTTGAATAGCACTCTTAACATAAACTTGTTGCAACTTGCCCCGCATTTCTTTCCGCCCCGTCTCCGCATTTTAGTTAATTAAACGAACGCAGCTGCTATCCAGTTTTATTTTATTTCCCGAATAGCTTTTGCGGGCGTTTTTTGCTTTGCTTTTTCAAATTGATTTCAATCATGTTCAGAACCCTCGTTTCACATTTACTACTTATATTTCGTAGTAATACGCTCGTAGCTGATATTATGCAGAAAACCATGTGTAAAGGAAAGACGCCCACCTAGCGGGTTCTTGGCAATTAAAATGACTGTCAGTGTTTGTAGGATCATTTCGCTGGTTACGCGACCACCTTCGGTTAGCGACCACCTGAATTTGCAGACCCTATTGAGACAATTAATTATGCATGCAATTTTTTGTTGTTTTAGAATATAAATCTACTAAAAAACCAAGTTTTAGTTCTTTTGTGATATTTACAAGACCTATGTACCGACACAGTTTTGACAATAAAGAATCTTATCTTATCTTATCCAACTCAGCTAAGTGGTCGCCAACCGGCACATGAAATTAGGTAGTCGCTAACCGGCGAAATGACCCTATCATAATGTCAACCATACGCAAAATAGGCGCAGATATGACGTCAAGTTGCAAAAACTCAGCCCACGTACAGTCACCAGCAATAAGATCTGCCACAACATAGCACGCATAAATATCTGACACGACTGTATGTCTAATGCCATAAGGACGTGTCAGATATTTTTGCCGGCTTTGTTTCGGCAGATATTGATGCCGGTGACTGTACCTACACCTATCAAAAGATTAAGAAAAGTACAATTGTCTCACTGTACTGTACAGTCAGCAACAAAAGTAGCTTAGCACGCCAAATGCTCAAAATGACCTACAGACGACTCTATTACGCCAAGAGGATAAGAACTGTCTAGATCATTTTGAGAGTCTTATTTTGCGTAGCTACCTCAACGGAAGCCGTATTGTCGATCACTAAGCAACTGGTGGTCCTCTAGGTACAGAAGGAGCTGGCAGTTGATAATGGACTCCATTATCTTCGAGAGAAGGGAGGTAACAGCTATTGGCCTGTAGTTGGACGGATTTGAGCGGTCACCTTCGGATTTTCTTTGTGTTAACAATTAACATGACAATATGTGATGTGTATTTTTTAAACTATTGCAAATACCCCTAAGGGTTCATGTATTATTCTGTATAACAGTGTGATCATGATTGCAAAAATAAATGAAATGAAAACGTACTTTGAAGCTTAATGCTTAAGCAAATTACAGTTAACATTCGATAGTAAATAACCATTTTAAAAACTACACTTTTTACCGTTTCTAACCTACTTTCACATTCTCGCGTTATAAAATGGCACTTTGATTCAAATTAAACTCGTTCTCATTACCATAAGCCGGTGAATGAGTTTTTGTGCTGACGACGCAAAAACCATGGTTAAGGAATTATGTCAGGCCGTTTGAATAGAAAACGGTCTTTGTGGCCATTTTGTTATCGAACGGAATTGAAAAGCTTATAATTTTCCTTCGTATTTCAGAATCTTTAGGTTTAATTACGAAAGTGTTTTTGGATGTTTTTATTCTCTTACTTATACAAATAGGTGTATTGATAACAATATTGGTATTAGTCTAGAACACTACTATTTATATAGGCTGCGAGATTGTTGCATTATTTTGTATGGAATGGATAACCTAGGGAACCACTAGACCAATCTAAAATTCCTTCACCAGTTTATAGAATTAACTTTTCGGATGGTCATATGCTCTATTTCATCCCGCGAACTTGCCTGTGTTCTATACTATACGCGGGCGAAGCTGCACAGGAAGCTAGTATTGATATTATAAGTCTAAGGCAAATATTTGCCCCCGCCAGCTGATCAAATGTTGAAATAAATCCAACATATTTGCCTATTACGACTGTCACAACTCACCTAATTCACTCACTTAAACTTTCTATAAAATTCTAGATAACATGACTAGACTTAACACTCCAGTGTAACTAATCTAGGTTAAACAAACAAAAGAAGTTAGACAACAGACAGATGTTCTCGCCCGCTATTGATTTCTGTAAAAATAGCGACTCACCTCGTTAGGCCTTTCTCCACTTTGGTTAGCCTTCGCGCTTGGTCTAGATTGGTAATTATTTTAGTTTTTCAACCTAGAGCCCAAGATCTAGAAACGTCACTTGTTGTATTACAAAATGACAGCTGAGTTGTCCTAACGTACGTTCGGAACGTTACGTGATTACACCTCGTAGCTCTGTAGCGAAATGTGTTTTTGAGAGCCTTTTTGTAAATCCACCAATCATATTGATGATTAAGTAATAATAATTTTAATACCTAGACCTCTCAGAACGACCGGTCATTGGTCAATGAATGTCTTTTGGCTGATATTATGATGATGATGATTTCTCATGCAATGCATTATGAGAAACCCTCAGTGCGGAACGCGGTTTTTATTTCATGAATTGAAATCGTATGCAAACATGTTTTGGTCCGTGCGCTTTTTCATAGGTAAGTGTTATAGACTTGTGTATGCGAGCGGGACAACCTGAAGTTAAATGTTAGTAATGATTAGTGTCTTTGACCAGTGTGTGTTGCCACTGAAACGTGGTCTCTTACTATGGGCCCCATAAGAAGGCTCAAAGTCACCCAAAGGGCAATGGAGAGGGCCATGTTCGGAGTTTCTCTGCGTGATCGCATCAGAAATGAGGCTATCCGCAGCAGAACCATGGTAACCGATATAGCCCTCCGGATCGCTAAACTTAAGTGGCAGTGGGCGGGGCACATAGCACGTAGAACCGATGACCGTTGGGGCGGAAAGGTTCTCGAGTGGCGACCACGTACCGGAAGGCGCAGCGTGGGTAGGCCCCCGACAAGGTGGACTGATGACCTGGTAAAGGTTGCGGCAGTCCGCTGGATGCGGGTGGCGCGGGATCAGTCACTTTGGCACTCTTTGGACGTCTTTCGGCTGATGAATATTTAGTGTGTTCGCTTGCGCTAGTGTGTAGTCAAATATACGAGCCTTTAAATTAATTGACTTGAATATTTCTAGGAGCCCTAGAAACCCAAATCCAGAAGCAGTTTTAGAAAATTTAAATCGGGAAGGCACCCCAACTTGCCTGCGCAACTGTCTCACTCATACTGTGCAAATTAGAAAAAGGATGGTAGATTGTCTCGTCTTGTGTTGCGTCGCGACGATGTGACCGCCCCGCATATGAGTCGTCTTGGTTCATGCGCTCTTTCTTGCACAAGCACAGAGCGAAAGCTGATCGCAAGGGATGAGCATCAATTTGGAATTACATTTTTGACTGAACTGGAATTAATTTCACATTCAATCCTGTCACTGAGTATCTCACATGTTCCAAAAAGGTTCTATTATTGCAAAGACAAAAGTTCAATAAGCCTTGAATGGTGTTCGTTTCAGAGTCCAAATAAAGAGTGTCCCATTTTCGCCGAACTAATAAAATGGACAGAATACTGAGGGTATTTCGTAGGATAAGCCATGCTTACGGGCCTTAGGCAGAATCATCCTGTAGGTGTCCCGCGATATCGTATTTTCTTTTTGTCTTTTCTGTTATTGTAGTAAGGTAAAATGTTTGTTTGATATCTATCTGCCTTTGAGGCATAATTTTTAAAATAAAATTAGTTGTTTATAGTATAGTGCCTCTATAATGCACTTCTGAATGAAAACACTCGTATCTCTATTATAATATAGGTACTACAAATGTACAAAATGGATTATTTATCACTGGTTCACGTAAAAAACTACTGAGCGAATTTAATCAAATGCGGCATAAAGACCCGGATGATCTTCGTCCCAAAAAATAATGAAAAAAAAGGAAAAAAGTTTTTTTGGGCATAATGATGCATTTAAAATATGCATGTCACGACCATGCGTCATGAGCCAGGAAACCTTGTGTTATCCTTATCGGGTCCTCACCTGGTCTAGTATCAAAGTTTGTTACACAAGTATATACAAGTTACACAGTGGATGAAAGTTAAAAGGGGAGTTCACGCAGATAAAGTCACGGGCAAAAGTTATTTGCATAAAAAAGTCCATAAAATTGTCATAGTTATAGTCACCAGTTAAGCTTAGTGCTTCACAAAGAATATCTAAATCAGATTGTAATCACATGCGCATACTTATCTTATCTTATCTTATCTAGATGAGGGCCCTTTCGGATGCACTTCGACCCAGTGGGATCTTTTGTGCATTTGCCCTCTCCTTATGTCTACTCCCAACCTCGCTCCATCATTTCCACATAGCGGATGATGCAGCTCAGCGGAAGTACCTTGAATTCCTTTGGTTGCGCATAGCCGTTACTAAAGTAATTCATTCTTTGTCTGGCAAGGGCATGACATTCACACAGTAAGTGTTCCATAATCTCATCCTCCTCGCCACACATTCTACAGTCTAAACTGTCCGATAGTCCCATCTTGGCCAAGAGATCCTTGACCCCGAAGTGACCCGTGAACACCCCAGATATGATTCTGAGCTGCTTTCTACTGGATTTCCAGAGTTTGTTAGTCCAGCCCGAGTCCACTCCTTCTATGGAGAGCTTAGAGTGCCTTAAGCCCGCCTCATTCCTCCACTCGTGTTGGTGTTTGGTTTTGGCGTAGGCTTTAAAGGCCCAATTTATGGTGCGTATACTTCTAATAGTCCCCTCTTTTAGCAAACTCAACTACCGATTAAAATGGCTCTAAATAAACAGCCTTAAGTAATTAGAAGCCGTTTATTATTGCTCTAATTTAGTGTTGTCAGCGGCAAAACTATAAATACGAACGATTACGAGTTTATGGCAACACTCAGTTTTAGTGCAATAACCCTGCGTTTTATTTTAATTCGAAATGCATAAAGTTAACAGTTTCAATTAAGGGAATTGTGGTTATCGTTCAAGCTTTAAAGTGTTAATCGGTAGCGTGTTAATTGTGTAAAATATTGTGCATTTGAATATGTTAAACTGGCTCGCTTTTTTGCAAAACTTCATGACAATCGCTTGAGAAATGCGACGTGCAGAGGAAAACAGGATAGATATCTAGACAAGAATTTTGGCCGAGGATTTCTTTCGTTCGCTTTACTCACTCGTTAGGTACATAACATTTTACACAACCAAGCTCTCTTCCGGCCATTGCTGTCCGAAATGAAACATTTCTGCACTAAATCTCTGAGAGCCGCGCACCGAGCAGACCTCTAAGTAGAAAACGTCGTCCGGAAAAAACGTCCTAATGTCCGGCTTAACGCACACAGGCAACACTAGTGAGGAGCTTCTAGGCCGAAAGTTTTCGGTGACTTTGGAATACTGTTATGTGAATCCCATCATCAATAACATACAAACGCTTGGCTCTTGTCGGTGGAGTAGGCTACAGTACTCTCAGTCCTCGGCTAATTTTTGTAGGTCCCAGTAAAGGTTTACCATTGAATTGCCGACAAACATTCAATCGAATATTATTTCAAAGACAACGTTTCAAGTATTTTCATTTCATCGACAAGTCATTGCGTCGAGGACTCGACACTAGGTAATTTGAACCGAGATCTTTTAATTGGTAGTTGACTTAATTCAATAAAATTCATGTCATGGCTTTTGATTTCGGGTATTTTGTATTTTTTTTTGTAACAATATTTATTCCGCATAAAATTATTTCGGATCTATATCTGCATCCCTAACGTTTTATAACCTATTTTTGCTGTGAAGGGAGTCGACACCACCCCGCTGCGCGGGGTGTCTATTTCTGGTCTGAGGGACAGAAGTGAACCCTAACCTAACCGACCTAAAACCGAGTTCGTTTATGACAAGCCATTTCTGTCCGCCCTGATATTTTTTGTAATAAACGATTTACACCAATGATTCTTAGTTTTATCACACATACATATTTGTATTTGTATGTCACACATTTAACTTCATAATTTGAATAATATATAAATGTGCAGTAGGACAAATAAAATTGTATTACTAGTAATAACGTCGAAGAAATGAATGTTTTGTAGTTGTGCCAATTAAGATCATTTGAAACAAATCAGCAATATTCGTTGAAGAGCATTTTTACGTAGTAAGATAGATAAATAAATAGTATTTGAAATCTATGAAATAATATTCGATGAAAAGGTTGTCGACAAAACAAGGGTACACCCCCTGTAAGACTCGACGGCGACTGCTTTTATTTTTAGTCAACCGATTACGGCATCAAGAAGAGGTCACGTCTTTAAACAAGGCTGGTCGGAGGCTGCTAAACATAGGGTTATGTGGAAGAATAATTTACTTTAAAAACAAAGTTTTAACCGACTTCAATTTAGTACTCCGCCAAGCCACGAGCACATTTCCTATTTTTTACAATTTACCACATGAACTGATTTCCGATAGCAAATGCGTTGATTACTATAGAAAAAAACCGAATCGCTGTATGTGGGCCGATAATATTTGAGGACTTCCATCGATTCCCCAAGATCATCACCAATGGCACTTCATTAGTTCCTATTTCAACGGAATCTTATCAGAACCTGTGACGTACTTTTGCACTTTTAAGTACATAATTGAGGAATTCGATAAGTCATCTGTGGTCTTCATCATCAATTCCTCGCAACTAAATTTATGATTCCGGATGTAAATACACGAGTTATAACAGAAAATACCAAAATCACTACACGCGTGCCTTATAAAATTGAGGAGTCCCCTCAATTCCTCATGGATCCCATCATCTAACTGAATTTTGAAATAAATGGGACCCACCTGGAAGTATATACATACGAACAAAAAAAAAAAATTCCGAATCGGTTCATCAATGACGGAGTTCTGAGGTAACAAACATTGAAAAAAAAAATAAAAAAAAATAAAAAAAAATACAACCGAATTGAGAACCTCCTCCTTTTTTTTGAAGTCGGTTAAAAAGGGGGAGGCCTTTGCCCAGTAGTGGGACACTTAAGGCTCTCAATAATAACTAAGATGCTGTGGTGGGCCAGTACCGACAAGTTTAGCCTTGGAATAGTACCTTCAGGCCCCACGATCGGGAAAGCCTCAACAGGAGCGAGGAAATTTCTCTGAAACCGTATGGATTCCAAGGTGTATGTGAAGTCCCCAACTAGGCCAGCGTGGGGACTACGAGGAGACCTGTGCCTGTGCGGTTTGTTTTATGTCATCAACCCACTATTTGGCGTTTCACACTTGACAGAGTGGTCATCATTTCAGGTGTTGGTAGCAAGCTTCACAACAAGCCGCCATTCCTCTCTGCCCAACCCTACTACCCTACCTACTCTACGCAGCATACATACATAAATAGTAGAAACGACGAAGCAATGCCTTCGTGTGCATTAGTAAAACGGCGATTTTTAATAGGTAGGTTTTGTTTTTAATTACATGATCATTATACAAAACTTCGATTTTATCACAGACTAGTTGTTCGCGCGGCTTCACCCGTGTATTGCAAAGAGCGCAGGCAAACTGACGGAATAAAATAATAGTATTTTATGCAACTGTTGTATAAGTAGGGTCTTAAAACGCGAGTGTCGTGAGTTGCGATGCGAGCCTTGGCGAGCATTGCAATTAAAGACGCCACGAGCGTTTTAAGACCAACTAAATAGCATAATTTATTTAAATAGCATAATTTGACTTTTCAGGCAGTAAGTTTTCCGTTAGTTCTATTACTACTCACGCAATTTCATCAGCGGTGCAGTTATTTTCTTCTTCGTCCATTTTAAAAGGAACGTACACATTTTTCTTCACTTCACAAACACGAATCAAATCTTAAGAAGTTATTAATAACGAATAGTTATCATATTTGACATATTTCGTCTTTTAATTTTGAACTGGAACTTTGGTGGGAAATTGGAAACATGACACATTGACACCTCTTGTTTATGGTCTGTTTTGTTCTTAATTCAACTTGCCAGTACTGTCATATTAAGACCAAGGTTTTTCTTAAGTTGGCAGCAATGCCGTTAGTACAATAATTTATTTGAAGTAAATACATTCAGTGGTTTGTTAAGTTGGTAGTACCTAATGTATTTTATGTTTCGGCATGGCCCTCTAGATTAGTCGCGTCGCGGCCTACTCGATCGTGTCTAGTAGGCCGTGGCACAATGTAGCACTACCCAGGTTTAGAAGCGTATGGCTGCTAAGCGTATCGTTTTGGCGACAAAACAGCACGGTTGTGCCGTACTGTTATGGGGAATAGAGTATAGACTTTTCTGCAGACTTATTTTGTATGTCTTTATCTTAGTGTTCGGGACTATGTAAATGACAGATAAAAGTACAGGAGTAGAAAAAAACTATAACCATCCCGAAATTTCATTCTAAACACAGGTGTAAGAGTTTTTATCTAAAAAGGATTCCTTCTTAATGCATCGCTCTCTCTTTATCCCGATTTAACCAGGTTGCATCTAAGCTATTTGCTATGTCCACTTTTCTACATTTTCTTCTCCACTTCGCACGATCTTCGTCACCCTTCACAATCGAAATTCGTCACTCGCCCCATCACTACACATTAGTCCCTTAATAACCCACACCTCCCGCTAAAAGCAATCCGATGTCCGCTGTTTGACCAGCACTCGACTCGAGAGCCACCCGTCCCTCTCTAAACACTACCAGTAGACAGGGACGTCGTTAAAACTTTCTTAAGGAGAGGATTTGGCTTTTTTTCGGTGGAGACTTGGATAGTTTCGGAGGCTGGACTTGTTAAGTGTTTTTTTTTGCCAGTTACGCTTCGCCGGGGTTTTTCACTTCCTCTTTACTTGACGTTGTTTACTTCAATTATAAATATAATTTGTTAGATAGTAAACATTAAACATCTTTCGTATTACGGAATAATTCTGTATACTATTTCGGTCGACAGAAGGAATAAAATTATGACTATCACTGCCATTGAATAATTCGTATATATAATAATAAGGTTCTTAGTAGTTAATAGAATAATAATTAAGATACGCTAAATATATTGTTCTTAAAAAAACCATGTATAATAATTTCATTAATTCCACAGTCCACCTGCAACCATATTTATTATTTGACTCATTTGAGTTACAACGAAATAAGTCTATACCTACATCAGCGAAAAAAAAACTGCATAAGTTAAATTAAAACGGCAAAAATTAAGGCTATGACCCAAATATTCCAGTTCTACAAAACTGAAGCTCAAAACATAGTAGGTCGCATTAAAATATCCGCGCAAAGTTACACTCTTAAACTTTCCTTTAAAACCAGTAATTTTACATCTCACGAGTATGCATAAAAACTCCCGTGACTCTCGCAAAAAAGCTGCCCCGGCAAGCTCGCAAGTTTAACGATGGAAGTTTTGAAACGAATCGGATCGAAGTTTAAATCTCGAATTTTTACATTCAGCGCTTGGATCTCAGCCAGATAGATCGAGCCTATTCGAGAGTTATAGAACGATAAGACAGAAGTAATGAACTTGTTTTTTATACAGTGGAAAACTAGTATACGGCCGTATAGGTAGGTAAGTGTAAGCCGACAGCATAGCGCACGCATGTGACTCTAAAATAATGTCTAAAAAATTTATTGATTTGAGGCGTTTGAGGCTGCGTTTTGCTGACAGCTGGAGACATATGCAGAGGTAAATAGTTCATTACATAAATTCTCGGACATTATCGTTAGGACAACTCGATTGTAATTTTTCGTTGGCTTGTCTCTGGTATTTCCGTCTTGGGCGTAAACACTTGAATCACTCGTTACGCTCAAGCTTCTACTTTAGAACCGCTCACTCTGGATTCTATGGTAAATCTTTCGCTTGACTCAGGATTCATATATCGCTCTCGCGGTAAGCATATAATTTTGCTCCCTTGAGATACAATTCTCTGTTCTATTCTAATTCCGAAACACTCCCAGGTTTTGGAAATAAATACCGTTACACAAAGTGTAATTTCGCGCTCCGATGTATTGTACAGTAAATTGCCATCACGGAACAGTTCGTGCCGGGAGTTACGATCGGTGTTTGTTTTGCGCGGCTATTCAGTTCGCAACCTACGGGCCTATTTCAGTTCGTTGCATTCCAACTCAACCTTATTTTAAGGGGGAACTTGACTGATTTTTAAATTAGACTGAAACTTCAAAAACGCTGTGTCAGCGTTATGTTTGTAACGGAGTAAGATGAAGTGTCGTCATGGTTTTCTATGGTCAAAAAGATCTGATTTGTATGAATAAAAAAAAAACTAGTAAATTGAAGTCTCAGACAAAGAATAAAAATAGCCCGAACATTGCACAAAACCTAGTGAAGCCGGTTTTCAACCATCCCAAATACGTTAAGCGACGTTGTGTGAAACGTACTACTCGCTCAATTTTTATTTTTAAATTTAATTTTAAATGAAATAGAGCGAATAGAATGTTCTTCTTACAATGTCTCTAATATATATTTTCTTCTATTATATATTTTTTTATTAAGCTACGGTAGCCTACTGGTTGAGGTATGCGGTCGCGGGTTTGAATTCCGGTTCGTTACAATGAGTTTTTCGGAACTTATGTACGGAATATTTACCGTTAGTTTTTCGGTGAAGGAAAATATCGCAAGGAAACTATTCTAATCCCAATAAGGTCTAGTTTTCCCTCTGGGTTGGAAGGTTAGATGGCAGTCGCTTTCGTTAAACTAGTGTATATTGCCAAATCTTGGGATTAGGCGGACCCCAGGCTGGTTTAAGGCACAGCCGGGAAGAAAGCTAGGAGGACGATGATATTTTTATTAAAATGATACCTAGATATGGCAGATCACATTGTGCATAAAAAGTTTAATGTTTTTCCAGGATGCTGTTTTCGATTGAGAAACAAACTACATTTGTATGGAGAGTAAACCGTGCTGGGGTCTTTTTACAGGATAGTTGAATAACTTTTCTCGTTACGCCTATCACTAACCCGCGAAAAATCTGCTATTTGATGATTAACATTCAAAACAGTCACAATTAACTTTAAAGTCGCTGTTATTTTTTCGTGATATCTTCGTTGGTCCCATGGGAAAATTGTTCTGTGTGACCATTGCTGTTAATAACCCCAAAGTCACCCAAAAGGTAAGTATATTATTATAGTCAGTATTAGAAGACAATTTTCCTGTACAACAATTTTTGTATATTTCACATTACTGGCATTAGCTGTAAGCAATTTTCCACCAGGAAAATCAAATTACAGCCATCTGCAACCTTTCATAACCATTGCACTAACATATATCGTGCAATATATAAATATACCAAAGTATATTAAGACCTTTAAGGTCCAAAATAGCCTAACCAGCACAGCGCGGCGGCACGCACAAAACAGCCGATTCCCATACGGTTCTCATAAGACTTGAGACCGTTTGGAAGCGCGGAGACTGCTATAGGGGCAGCCTAGTTGGCACCGAGCCAGAAGCCTTGACACCGCACAAAGGCTCGGATAGATCCCGGGGGAAAAACGACCCAAAATCTACCCGATATGTAAAGCGAAGGTTGGCGCATTTTGGGGCTGCGTCTAAATTTTGAGTTGTGGGGGGTCGTGTAAAGATTCAGGTTCACGCCTTATCTTCGTCATTGCCAAAGTTAAGGGCAATAATGTCTGATACGAATATTTCGTTAGACTCTTAATCCGTGTACATGACGTCTCCTCTTATAAGTATAATTTTACGAACAACTTTTTGAAAAGCCGCTGTAGGTACCAGTAAGCCTTGCCACCGCCACGGTTAAGCGCGAGACTTTCAATGTGGGGGTCGTGGGTTTGGATCTCGGCTTGTATCACTGTTTTTTTATCTACATACAAAATCTCATTGGATAGATAACAGTGGCTTTTCGGTAAAGGAAAACATTGTGAGAAAACCGTTCTAATCCCAATAAGGTCTAGTTTTGTCAAGGCACTGTCGAGTTCTTTAACGAGCTGTAGCCGGTAGTAAAATCTGCTGTAAAATACTTTAACGATAAACTTTATCAAAACTACTTGCGTCTTGAGGAACGTCGAAGTCCATACAAAAATCAAATTTTCAATAAATCATACGGAATGCGATTTGGTACCGAATTTAAACCTCATTAGGTAAACGAGATTCGTTTTAGTGGATAGTAAGCGTGTGTTGTGTCCGAGGTTAAACGGGCACCATAGCTTATGGACATTTGCTTATCTTGTTCACCCCTTTCTTGATTCATGGTTAATAAAGATTCACCTCTTTATAATATTGAGAAGTTCCGGAAAATATCTCTTGCATAACTTTAATTCTCCATAATATTAGTATAGACAAAGTAAAGGGTAGAATTTTCACTCTCATACATGAGAAGGAGGCCTGTGCCCAGCAGTGGGACGTATATAGGCTGATGCTTAGTACAATATGTCCGAATGAATTGACCCGCTTTCGTTGCAATTAAGTGTTTAAAGTAACTTTAAAACCCTTAGTTCGGTCATTATTTCATGAGCTCAAACTAATAAACAACTATACTGTTTAAAGGTAGATACTTTGTTTTTCAATCAGAAACTTGAAGTGGCTATGAAACGATTAATAAATTAATTCTTACCTATTTATTAGAACCACTTGATTCCACCTTTCAATGAGTAAAAGTTATACATATATTGCTAAATTAAACATATAAAGCACTAAACGTATTAAATAGAAACTTAATACCCTTCTCAAAGCAATGCACCCTTCAGAAGTAACTATAACCAATTCAATTTAGTTAGTCGAACCTTAATTTAATTCTGGCTCGTAGAGCCTCTACGGCGTAGGCCGTAGCGTAGCTTTCAATGCGGCACCTACGCTTGTATTTTTTATGACATCGCTACGACTTACGAACTTAAACACTTTTCACGGATCGATCTATGCAAAGCTAAAAAGCCTTTCAAGTAAATGAAAATGAACTTACCGATGAAATTCATCTTGGCGCTTGTTTCACTTCAATACCAAAAATATATTAATCTAATCTATCAACAACTCTCCATAACGTCCGTATAAAAAATATATTTTGAGCACCAATTTTACAATAGAGAATGCATGATACGTATTAGTTATAGCTAGGAGAGAAGAAGGAAAGAGAGACGTGATTAACTATGGCATGGCGGGAGCGACGACCGTCCTCGGCGGGTGGCCGCGCGCCAATGCTGCGAAGCGCGCCCCGCGCCGCTATATATGCTTACCCGCCCCCCCACACTAGTGCCCGCTCCAGTCCGCACGCTCACCCACACCACAACACTTAAGAGGGTGCACGAGGAAAATGGAAGCATTGTCAGTCCGTAATGGCTATGGAAAAGTTGATTCCCGTCAAATTGTGCTTTTAATAATGATCGTCGTAATTATCGTTATTGGGGGGGTTCCTTAGTGACAAGATATTGTGAGTTTTGCGGGTCCCTTGGGTTTTGTTGGATTGCGAGTAAAAGTTGTGATAAATTGGAGGTTCTTTCAAAACTCAAGTCTCATAAATATTCCCCTATATAACAAATAGGTTTATTTTATCATCAATGAAAAAAACATACGCAATGATGACAATGACCCAGTTTTGTAAAAATGTTTTATAGATCGAATCTAAGTCTACAAGCGTAATAAATAAACATTTCAAGAATCAAATTCAATAGCTATTAGGCCAAGACAATAAAATGTAAGTAAGAGAAATTGCGGAAATATTTCACTCCCCCTTAACGCGCACAGAGCGGCACTGCGCATGTGTGCGTGTGTAGGAACAAAGAGCTTGCCGACAGGGGGCGGGGTTTGGTGTGTGAGTGTGTGCGTGTTAAATCTTTTATAGGTCGATGCGCTAAGTAATTTACTATAATACCTTGCATTTGACATCGCTCGCCGTACTGTTCGGAGTTTAAGGTCTTCCGCGTTCGAGTTTTGTGCGGATCTAAAAAGTGACGTACTTTTATGAATGTGGGTTTATTGCTTTAGAGTCTTGTTGAGGAGTTTTCCTGTACATACACATTACCCTCCTTCTGGGGCAGTCAAGTAAAAAATAACCTGACATTCGGGTCATACAGGGTCAGAAAAACAAATAATAAATGTTTATTCTCTTTTTTTACATGCTAGATACAAATCTGCCAAACCACAATGCGGTTTGTTGGCAGACAATGCTCCTAATTAATTTTAATTAAAACCTGTAGGAATTGTAATATTATATTTAAGTAGAGACGGCATTACTTATGCTAGAACAATATAATCAGTTAAGTTACTTAGGATAGCTGAATTTCATTTTTTATTTTTATGTATTAAGACACGAGGATATGCAGGTTTCCACGAAGAAATTCAAAGTGTGTGAAGTCCCCCACCCGCACTGGGGACTCCTTCCCGTTCCCTCTCATCCATGAGAGGAGGCATGTGCCCAGCAGTGGGACGTATATAGGCTTCATTCATCGATTTTTTTTTTTTTAATTTCTTTGCAATGTATACATTAACTGGGCTTCGACTTTAAGGCGGTTAAAAATCAACCTCTATAGCCACGAGAGGCGTCGTCTCTCGCGTAAAGATGCTGCTTAAATCATCTGTTAACATGTATAAGGTATGATGATGATTATGATGCTAATGAATAAACTATATAAGATGAGACGCCGAGACCAAATGCAGAATTTATCGTCCTTAATACTGTCACCCTCAGGAATCTACATAGTGGGCGCCTACGCCGTAGCTTACGCTACATACGGAGAACAGCACGGGATCGGCTGCAAGCGTAGTGCGTAGCGATTCTCGGCAGTGAATGTGTTGGCTACGAGCGCGGCGCTACGAAATCATTTTCGGTCTGTGGTAAAAAAGATATCCTAGGGATGTTTCTATTTGTCGATCAAGAGAGACGGAATCGGGCCTGAGTTTATATTTAGCTGCCAGGGTACACCAACAGAGGCACGAATTTCACCCATCTGCTTAAATGGTGAAAAGTATTTGATATCGACTCTAGTTCAATAATAGTACATTACGGAATAATGGCGGTGAATTCGTGAATGCCCCAGATCGCAGGTGTTTGTATGGTGATCATAAATATGCGCTCTGGGGCTTTACGAATTACCGCCCGTGTTGAGTACAAAATTTTACGTCTTCACCTGGCCACAATGCGAGTATTCCCGTACGCACGGCGTGCAGTAAAACTCGCATTATGGCCAGGTGTGACGTAAAAACTATTTCGCCAATGGGTTGGCTTGAAAATCCGTGGGCCCTAATATGTAAAAAAGTTTTATTTTCAAATGCTCTGCTATTGCAAGGTGCTTTTTGATCTTTTTACCCAACTGCCGAAGGGAAGAGGTTATGTTTTTCGAGCGTATGTATGTATGTGTGTATGTCTTATTCTTTGGCATGCTCTGCATCCTGGACCGTTTGACGGATTTCGACATATGATGTGTCGTTGGATTCATCTTAATTGACAATATTTCAAAATATGTAATGACGCCTAAATCGAAAACCATTTCGGTAATTATGTTATCTGAACGTAATAAAGTAGTTTTCAGTGTTTTTTTCCTGCTAGCTTTTAAGAAAATCGCGAAAACGTATAAAAGTGGTTTTCACCGTGTGTGACGTCAGTATTATGGCTGCCATATGAAAGGTGTCCAAACTGCCATACAGAGTCGTTGTATTGGCGTCATAATTTACTTACAACCTTCTGGAATTCGCTACTTTTCAATTTGATACTTTTGAATGAAAATTACAATTAAGGGAGAAATAAAAAAACACGTGTCGCTTAAAAAAACATTTACTAGCGAACTAAATCATGAAATGGCCTACATGAAAATATGAAATGTTGGCAATTAAAGGAGTGACGTAGGCCATGATATTTATAAAGTAATTGAGTTTTTCGAAAAATCTTTCGTTGTCACTTGTTACTTACATGAGAGCAGTTGATTGATTTGACAATTGTATTGATTTGATATAACTTACGCGGCCGTTGAAGAAAAAAAGAAATGAGGCTATCCGCAGCAGAACCAAGGTAACCGATATAGCCCTCCGTATCGCTAAACTTAAGTGGCAGTGGGCGGGGCACATAGCACGAAGAACCGATGGCCGTTGGGGCGGAAAGGTTCTCGAGTGGCGACCACGTACCGGAAGGCGCAGCGTGGGTAGGCCCCCGACAAGGTGGACTGATGACCTGGTAAAGGTTGCGGGAGTCCGCTGGATGCGGGTGGCGCGGGATCGGTCACTTTGGCACTCTTTGGGGGAGGCCTATGTCCAGCAGTGGACGTCTTTCGGCTGATATGATGATGATGATGATGATGACGTGGCCGTTCATCAGGAGACCATCGCGTGCTGACTTCTGTGTGTCGTGTTCCGTGGTTCAACCTACAGAATTCAATGGAACTTGATGAAGCGATGGACCCACGCTGTTTCATCGCTTAAATCGTGTTCTTGTATGTTATAATTATTTTACGTCACACCTGGCCATAATGCGAGTTTTACTGTACGCTGCGCGTACGGGAAAACTCGCATTGTGGCCAGGTGAAGACGTAAAATTTTGTACTCAACACAGGCGGTAATTCGTAAAGCCCCAGAGCGCATATTTATGGCCCTCACCTTCGGTTCGGGCCACAAACACCTGCGATCTGGGGCATTCACGAATTCACCGCCCTAGTTACGTAATCTACTATTGTATGTCAGTCTTTAAGATATTTGTTACTATGAGCCTTAGATGACTGAAATAAGAGGTATTTTATACTGCTAAGTTTTTTTCTAGAAAACGTTTAGTTAACCTAACATTGACATTGGTTTCGGGTTCTCATTATTCATATATGAGATAAAAACCTTCTTACGCTCTTTAATCAAGCGAAATTCCATTCAGTTTGAAGTATAAAGAATTCAGTATTTGAGAAACTTAATCATTCATACAACGGTTATTAACTTTCATTCGGAGAATATTCTTTTAAAGCAGAAATAATTTCTGTCACTACAGGCTACATAATAATTTATACATGTACGTCAATATCAATTGCTGAACGAGAGAGGAAAGGGAACGAAGTTCTTCGTTTCAGGCTGGACCAAAATTTATTCGTATGTCCGGATGTTTGGCTGTTCCACCGTCCCACTGTCCGACTGCCCGGGTTATCTTCGTATTTTATGAGCAGGTGCATTGAGGTCAGGTTTAATGTCGATAGAGTTTTCAGAAAAATTACACAGGTCGCAATTAACTAAAAAAAATGGAATATCGTTTGGAAGTCTTTGTTTGGCCCTATTATTGACTGGTAGAGAATGTCTTGAGGCATTAAGTCCGCCTTTTATACTTATTTTAGGACTCTCATACCGGGGGAGCTCTGGCGATGATATGAATACTTACATAACAAGTTTACATACATATTAAGTCGATTTCATTTACAGTATTCCTCAACAGGTTACGTATAAAAAAAACAATAATATAGTTGCATATAATTATTTTATCTACACACATCATTAGTGCTCTAAAATGCGTTCAGAAACCGTAGGAAATAACCAGCATTACTACAACCGATTTTACTATGAGAACTTTCTTGTCTGTGGTAGTAGGTAAAATCTGTACTGTAATGTCATTACAGTACAGATTTTCGATAAATTTGTATCGTTATGAGTTTAAATTTGGAACAGCTGTGAAAACTCAAGTGGGTCTCTATTCTAGTATCCATAGATATTAAAACAGTTATCGATACGAAACGACAATTCAGTACGTTTTTTAATACAAACCGCACGACATTTGATCTCGAGTGATATGTGTATAGGGACTTCATTCGTTTGTCTATGATTTAAAAAAAAAACCATTCGCCATGACGGATGATCGAATTGCCGCCATTGCTGTTGTCATTTTATTGTTGGTTTTTTGCTGTTACTTACTACTACTTATGATATGTGAGCAGATAAAGTAGTGTATGCAACTGTACATAATTAGGCTTTAAAACACTCGTGTGATCCTATTATGAATATTAATGGAACCACACTCGTATTTTAAGGCCTCTCATTATGGATCAGTCGCATAAACTACTAAAGCCTAAATTATTTTTGTTTTTAAGCAGTAACGCTTATAATATGCGCGCATTTATAATTTTCGTTAGCAGCGTTACTGCTTAAAAACAAAAATAATTTAGTATGGGATAACGCGTCGTTACTGACGATTTCTCAATATAATTTGAGACGTTGGTGCCGTTAAGAAGCCTAAGTCTTCTGGTAGATGTCGCTACATACGCCTCCCTAAGGCGTTGTATGAAGGAACTGATTGAGGGATTTGGTGCCCGAACCAGATTGTTCCGATAGCTCAGTTTGTTAGTAGCGACGGGCCATGAATGCCTATGGTCGCCGGTTCGAATCCGGCTCGGAGCATTAAATTTTTCAATTTTTCTTTTCATTTCAAATTTACTAAAACCTACTCATATAATTTAAGGATAATCGGTTGACAAATGTAACCACTACACGAGAACAGCCGAACATACGAAAATTTGGCTCGGCTAAAACGCGACAACTTCGTTCTCTTCGTTGGTTCAACTAGGGGACAATCATAGACAAAACCAACCAGCCCCATTATAAGCTCAATCCATCATCCTCCTAGCGTTATTCCCGGTAGTGCCCCTAAAGAACATTCACTTGGACACCTAATTCCAAGATTTGGCATAGGTACTAGTTTTACGAAAGCGACTGCCATCTGACCTTCCAACCTAGAGGGAAAACTAGAACTTAATGGGATTAGACCGGATACCTCACGGTGTTTTCCTTCACCGAAAAGCTAACGGTAAATATCACGTACATAAGTTCCGAAAAACTCATTGGGTACAAGCCGGGATTCGAACCCACGACCGCCGCTTGACAGCCGCATGCCTGAACCACTAGGCTACCGTAGCTCTGATAATAAGGCTACATTTTTAGTTTAATTGATTAAAAGGATAATAAAATAATAAGGCTTGAGTTATGGGTCTTACTAGACGAAGACAAAACTTTACTATTTCATACATAGATATATATAATAGTTCGTAAAGATAGGCCCAACGCCCACGATTAATTCGTCCAATCCGGTGGCCCGCCACGGGCAATCGCGGGCCACCGTGCCTTAGTCTTCAGCTGTCACAGTGCGTCACAATATGCCAAGCGAATATTGTTCGGACAGGCGTATGTTTACTTTCGATATCATTGATTTCATATATCACATCATCAGCCTATATACGTCCCACTGCTGGGCACAGGCTTCCTCGGGCAACGGGAACGGGCAGTAGTCCCCACGCTGGCCCAGTGCGGATTGGGGACTTCACATACACCTTTGAATTTCTTCGCTTATGTATGCAGGTTTCCTCACGATGTTTTTCCTTCACCGAAAAGCTAACGGTAAATATGAAATCATATTCCGTACATAAGTTCCGAAAAACTCATTGCTACGAGCCATTTCATATATATAATCTCATAAATACATGGAAAATACAAGACCAACAACTCCACTAGGTACTCATCTCTACCACCAGAGTTCTCTAGAACCAAGGAACCTCAGTTTCGTAGGCAGGGCATTAACCACTAGGCTTAACCAGTCGACATATTAAATTACAAAACACACGCAATTCATGCTTTCCTAAGCGTTTTACCCACATCACGTCATTCACAATGCTCATACATATAAAACATATCACCAGGCAATGGAAAACTGTACTTTACCACAGAGTGAATAAGGTCACTTTTACCACGACCTAACAATAATTTTAACAACACAGTGTACAAGCATTACTCTCAATGAAAATATACCTTATTGTTGAAGTGAATAGAGTCGCTATTCCCAGGGACTTACACACATCAATCTTCGCGAAAGTAAACCTTAATCAACGAGTGAATAAAGTCACTATTCCCGCCAACTTATGCTCGTTTATACGCATGGTGCACCAGGAAAATATGCCTTATTATAAGTGCGAATAGAGTTGATTTTTCCCAGGTACATATATGTATGTGACTGATATAATATTCAAGCGGTACAGAAGTCGAGGAATGTGGCGTGTCGCGCCGCCGGGTTCGGTGCCCGTATTTTAATTGCGATGGCGAATATGGTGAAATATGGCGTAACTTATAAGAAGTATTGAATTAAAATAGTACCCTCTGTGGCAAACGAAATATTTATATAGGTAATCCGCCGTTGATGTTACGTTAATGCGAAACTTTATATCCTGGATTAAAATATGGAATACTTTTTATCTCAGTTCCACGCAGACGAAGTCGCAGGCGGAAGCATTCTAAAAGTGACACACTAAAACAGAGTCAATTGCCTCAGTTTTGCATCGTCAATAGAAACATATGCTATCAGATTTCGTGGCCATTTTATATCCACTTTTTATATTACATCATTCCATCATCCACCACATAAAGTACCTAACAGGGCACTGATGAGAGCTGACGCAGTAGATTACTCACCTAGGGCGATAAAGCAAAGAATGTCCCAGCTCGTAGTCATTTGACCCATAGCCGAAGGCAAGGCCGATGAATAAGCGATCTGAAGCTTTCTTTATTACTGCCCGTGGTGAGTAGAAATCAAATTTTCCGTCTCCTCTCCTCTACGCACACGTAGCGGGCGGTAATTGGAATTTTATGGCCAACTCTGACGTAAATTAGGCTAATGTTATCTATATAGTAGTCAGATGGCGTAAAATGGAGTTCCATTTTAGGTGTGTTGGTGGATTGTGACGTTAGATGCTAGACGAGCATTTAAAAAATGTCTAGGTAAGAAATATAAAAAAAAAACCCCATGTAATATTTTTGGGTGGAATGTACTAAACCTTACACTAAGCAAATAATTATGTTAAAGTCCATATAACTAAATACGATTTATTTAAACTACCTAACATTTGATTATTAAAATTTAATACAACCGGACTAACTAGGTAAAAGCAAAGTGAACATATTTTGTGAAAAGCTAATAATTTACGCGACGACCTTTCATTTCCAACCGAAAAAATAGACCATTTCAAAAAAAATATAATGACACCCGGAACCATAAGTGTTATTCCCTGTAACACGTCCCGCGATAAAGAAAAAAAAATTGTCCAACATTCAACATTCTGAACACGTACAGAAATCCTTTCGCCTTACGACCTGACGCTACTGCATGAAAACCAACAACAGAGACAGGGGATACGGAACCACGCGCGCGTGAGCGAGACGACTCGGTTTCACTTTGCGCTTACTGCGAATATTTCGACAGAAGTACGGTCCGCGTAAAAGGTTGGGAGTTTTATTTTTATTGTAATGCGTAGAGTTATTGCGCGTATCAAATGTTCAGGATTTCGTGTATGAATATTGGTGAGTGTTTTTTATACGTATTAAGCGTAATGTTTTTATGAGCGTAAGCTTTTACGTGATTGCAGGTTTTCAAATAGGAATTGTATGTAGAGGATTTTGAAATAAAGTTTTTTTGACGGAAGCCAAGCGCTTCTTTAATTCCATAATGTAAACGAGCAAACGGACTGTCTAACAGTAAGCAGATGCCGCAGCCAATGGCCACCAGCAACTCCAGAGCTCATTATAGATCATTTTTTGTTTTAAGGATTCACTGTGTCGAAAGCCACCGTAGAACTTAGAAATACGAGTATATTAAAAGAGTTGAGAGCATAAGGTGGTTTGATCGCCATATAAAACGTCTTTTGACATTCGCAGGCTAACGGCGTGATATCGAAACTTATGTAACAATCTTTCATAAATTGGCTCCCCATTTGCGCGAAATTCCCCCTTTCCTAGAATAAACTTGTACAAACTAGAATAATTTGAGAAATTTGTTTGTCACGTGATACTTTGCCAAAACGATTATTCTTAAATTATTCTTGTTTATACAATTTTCTTCTAACAAATGGGGAATTTCGCGCGAATGGGAAGCCAATTTATGAAATTTCATCCCTCCGTGTGAATGTATAAGCCTTGTATTTTGTTGGTGTGTCAAATAAAATAAAAAAAATATGAAAGATTGTTAGATACGTTTCTTAAAATATCACGCCGTTAGCCTGCGAATGTCAAATGACGTTTTGTATGGCGATCGAACCACCTTAACATTCTTCAGCAAGTTACCTCGTTGAACTGACTATTTGTATCCATCACCTCTAGTCTTCTTGAGGATTTTTACCTGCAAAGAGAAAAGTAGGTTAACATGATATTACATAAAAATATATATATTACATAAAATCTAACAGAAAATATCAATAGCAGAGGCATAAAATAAACCCACCTATTATTGTGGATTTACGTATATACATCCATACTAATATAATGAATGCGAAAGTGTGTGTTGTCTACCTCTACCTACATGTTGTCTTTATAACTGCTTTGTTTGTGTGAGGTGTGCAATAAAGACTATTTGTATTGTGTGTCTGTCTGTTTGTTACCTTTTCACCTTTTAACCGCTGAACCGATTTAGATATGGTATAGATATATAGTCTGAGTCCCGGGGAAGGACATACGTAGGATAGTTTCTTTCCCGGAAATCCACCCCCTAAGGAATTCTACATATTTTTGCAATTGACTGTACCACGCAACACAACAGTCAGAGTAAGTAGTGTTGTTTTTTGTGAGATACTTTCCCTGTCAGGTTGCTCCAATATGAGCTAAATGAGATTCCACTGTGCCCTCCCTCGTCATACTCATACTCATTATTAATAATGGATAAAGAACATATTAAAAATATATATATTAAAATAAATGATAAAAATGCAATTAAGTTAAATAACCATATTTAAATTCAAGATTTGATTACAAATAAAATCATTAATTTACAACCATCAAAGTGTGTATGAACTTAAGGATGTCACTGAATTTCAATTTCTTGAATAGTTACTCTAATGGTCAAAATAATGATGTCATTTTAAAATGTTCTCTGTTTCAAACAAAGAACTTCAAAGGTTATCTATTGAAGATTTAAACACAAAGAAGATCGAATACGAACCATTTAAATGACACGTTCGTAGCGGCTACGGTGTATGCTACGCGTCGTAGCACTTTTATTTCACTTTGCTACGCTTTTAAAATAGACGGAGAAAAGTATTCACATATTTAAGGCGCCGTAAGTTCAGCGAAGTTAAGCGAACAGAGGTTTTGAAACAATATAATGCGTCTGTTTATAATAATATGGTTTCAAAAAAATACAAATAGTAAATTTGAGGCTTCTCATCAGTGTTTAGAAACATGATTAAGCAATTTTCGCTCGATAGAAAAAAACCACGAACATAGGTCTAAAGGGGTCTAAAATACACTTAAAGTATTTGTTACAAAATATGCACAAAACCTAAAAATATTAAAATGGCTTCTAAAAATCGGCAATATCATGTTTGAGAGAACTCAGTGTTTACTTTTTTATTTATTTAAACGGCCAAAAAATTAAAATTAAAAAACATGATTTGCGCGGTTCCGAGCACGCACTTCCATCTCGCTCACGCTCATGCTCAGTGAGAGGGAGAGAAGATCATGAACCTACGGCGCCTTAAAGGCCTCCACCCACCGGACGCGTGTGCTGCGCGGCACACGCGCAAGATGTAAAGCATTGAAACTACACTCCAAACACACATCGAACGCAGCACACGCGCAGCACCCGCGCAGCTGCAGCGCAGCACACGCGCAAGTTGTAAAGCATTGAAACTACACTTCAAATACACATAGAACGCGGCACACGCGCAGCACCCGCGCAGCTGCAGCGCAGCACACGCGCAGCACACGCGCAGCACACGCGCAGCACACGCGCAGCACACGCGCAGCACACGCGCAGCACACGCGCAGCACACGCGTCCGGTGGGTGGAGGCCTTTACTCATTCACTGCCAAGAATCGCTAAAGGTTACGCTCGTAGCCGATCCCGTAGTTTCCCCGTGTGTAGCGAAAAGGCGTATCCCACTATGCGGGCGGCTGATACCAGTGGATTGTAGCAGTTGATATCAGTTATGTCATTTTCGAGCGACGAAATGTTGCTATTTCTGCTAGCTATACAAATAGAGGCACATCCTTCACCCATCTGTTTAATGGACGAATACGATTTTATAGCGAATTTAGAAAAATATGAAGCCAATGGGTTGGCTATAAAGATCGTGGCCAGAAACAAAATTTTGCCACGAATAAAATAGACAAAAAAAAAGAATAAAATATAATAAATTCGAATAAGGGACCAGGGCTGAAGTGTGTTGTGGGCGATGGGCTAGCAACCTATCACTGCAATATCACATTTAGTCGATCTTTTATACCCACATTTATGCTAAAAATGGCACTGGAACATACGGTTCACGTGCTCTGCCTACCCCTTTTGGGAACAAAGGCGTGAATGAAAGAATGTATGTATGTAAAATAGACAACCTAAGCGTTTGGGTATACTATAGGCTTCATAATTTTGATTAGTATGAACCCACGTATAAGTCAAGGCGAAGAAGTTCACAAAATTGTCATAAATGCCACACTTATTTAAAACAGTACCTCGCCTGGCCGGCGTCTACGCCGTAGTCAGTTTCCGCTACGTACGGGGAAAACCACTGGATCGACTACAAACGCAGCTCGTAGCGATTCGTGGCAGTGAATGTATTAAAGCGTCCACTAACTTAACACTCCTTTTAAACAACTCCCCACATTTCCGCACTCCATACAAAACGCATCTTCATACAAAACACGTCGAATTACCACCACGATAAAGGCAGGCGTCCACTCCGCGATAGCACAGCACTCGCCTCTGATTTCATTTACAATTCATTTCATATACTTAGGCGGGGCTTTGATGGACGTTAGGGTTGGCGCTGGCATTTATTTATTTGGATATTTGTTTTGAGTAAAAAATTAAGAAGTGGTCGGACGAAACGTTGATTTATTATGGTTCGTTTTATCTTAAATATAGGTTGATTTTTATATTTTTGTTTTAATTATAAAATAAATGTTGATTAATTTATTTTTGTTGTAAGTAGGCTACTATGCAATATAATTTCTAATTAAAATAATTTTAATCGTAGCATTATTCCCGGTTGTGCCCTAATGGAGCCCGGGGTCCGCTCACATCTAATCCCAAGATTTGGCATAGGCACTAGTTTTACGCTAAGCAATTGCCATCTGACCTTCCAACCCAGAGGGGAACTAGAACTTATTGGGGTTAGACCTGTTTCCTCACAACCGACCGACCAAGCTAATGATCATACTTAATATTAATGATCAAGGCGAAGTTCATTATATTTTCTTTCATGGTACAGTCGAGGACAAAGAGATGTATACACTTTTGGACAGTGTATACATCTCTTTGTCCTCGACTGTACCACATAATTATGTCATGCCCTTTGGAGTATGCTGTCCTGGTCTTAACACGCCTTCCTCGGTGACTTTGAGTTATGTCTGAATGTAGTACCATGATTGTTTTGTTCATATCCTCTAATTCTATCCATTTCAAGCAATTGGTCCTATGATCTGCGGTAATTTTCGGTAATCGTATCAAAGACTTAAGCAATTTGAAATTTAGCAAGTTTTTCAGTGATTTTCATGTCAAAATTTGTCAACTAAGGAACTGGAACTATAGCTTTATCAATAAAGCACAATGAAAATCGTGATATGGAAATATCAAAATTAGTGAAAAAAATTTTTTTAGGTTTCTTTGACATATAAAACAAAAAAAAAGCCGTTACTGTTTACGGAAGTTTCGAGAATCAAATAAAGATAAAATTTGATTTTCCCAGCGTTGACAACCCTAGTGTTTAGGTGCCAGTAAAGTTACCCCACTAGCAGAGAATACGGTTTTCTTATTCCCCCTCGATCGTAACGGGGAGGGGGGTTTATAATTGTGCACGGTACAGTCATAAATATGTACACGTTTTAGAACTTATGTCTGGTGAATAGGATTGAAAGTCGTATGAATTATTTAGGCAAGTGCCTGCACCCCTGGGTGTCAGTGTGAGACTGTAGTTTAGTGATTGTGACGTGTTTTTGATGTTGACGACATTATGTGTTGGGATGTACTCGTACCGCCGATTATTTTAGCTACGCCCTATGGGTAAAATTGTATATTCAATTTAAAGCTGAATAAATAAATGAAATGAAATGAAATTTTACTAGCCTTTATTTAGTTTCACAAATATCAAATCTTGCAAGTTAAATTTGACTTCACGTCACTTCCCGGTGGCCGATTGAGCTGAAATTTCGGGTATAAGTATAGATTGGATGACAATTCAATATTATGGCACCATCGAGCTGATCTGATAATGAAGATGTAAGTTGACCATGGGAATTCAGTATTTAACCGACGTAACCCCGCTGAGTTTTGCCTCATTAGAATCGTCTCAATGACTTGATGATGTTATACAGTAAAGTATAAAAGATTTTGCCAAAAAAATAATTTTTGACTGACACTTGTTTACACTAAACCCGTTCAAAGTCAAACAGGCATTCTACAGGAATTCTTAAAAATAATCATATTCCTCAATACGTATGACAACATATGATATAATTAGCAACATACTAAAGCCACTCAAGCTTAACAAAACGGACTTTTATCCCAGAGGTCGGGGGTTCGAGCCCCGGCTCGTACCACTGGGATTTATCAAAAAAACCTACGTAATAAATATCATTGGATATTTAACAGTGACTTTTCGGTGAAGGAAACATCATGAGGAAACCGGTCTAATCCTAATACGGTCTAGTTTTCTCTTTCGGTTGGTAGGTCAGGCAGTGGCTTTTGTAAAACTAGTGCATAGGCCAAAACCTTGTGATTAGGTGTCAAAGCGGACCCCGGGTTCCAAGGCTTAAGAGGCCGCAGTAAGCTCGGCCGAATTTCACCTTCCCATACAAACGTAGTTACGCTCTCATTTTAAAACTACGTGTTGGATAGTGACGAAACTTTGTATACACAATGACATGAGGTATATCTATGTCTGTAATTAGTTTGTATGGTTCCAATTTATAAAACTAACGAAATACAGCTAAAACTAGTTTTGTCTGAAAAACTTAAATTCGCTGTATTTTTCTTATTATGGTATCAGAAGCTACATAAACTAATTACAGACATAGATATACCTAATTTCATTGAACATGAAAAGTTTCGTTACAATCCAACACGTAGTTTTAAAATGAGAGCGTAACTACGTTTGTATGGAGAATCGAGCTTACTTCGGACTCTTAACCGGGAAAAACGCCAAGAGGATGATGACTTTCGACTGTCTAATTTATTTATACCTAGTTTAAGTTGTATTTATACTTAAGGAGATGCCTTCATTCGAGTCAACCACGCCCCCTTGACAGAGACACGCTTATGCCTTCCGTACACAGAGAAAAAGTGATGCAACACTGTTCGGGAATGGCTTTTTGGTCAAAATTCCATAAATGCCTTTTTTGTGAGATTTTAGATGAGACAAAATACCATAGTATTAATTTGATTCCGTCGTAAGATAATGTACTTACTGTTTGAGTAAACTGAGAGAAAGGAAAATATAGACCCAACTTTGGATTTTTTTTATGGAGGAAATTTTACGCAATCATGTATCGATGAAATCAGATAAACAATCATATAGTCAAGGATCATATATCTGAAAATCAGAATTTATTGTCTAGTCAGAACGGCGTTTCAAAGCACGCGATAATTTCCAATCCACCCCCTTAATGCAAAAAGGAATATTTTTGTAAAAAAAGAATACCGGTATAAAGTATGGTCCGTTTTCCTTGATAACAACACTACGTACATTTCTGAATGAAGTTCAATCCATTTGAAGTTGAGACACGGATTGAATTCTTTAATGCGGCAGACGACGCACTTGATGCGTGCCACTGTTTGCCGTCTCAATGCATGTGCGTTGAGGTGGGTCCTCACTGATACTCAAGGACCTATAATACTCAGGACAAGCTATGTTAATAATAATTTGCCCACAATTTGTCTGCTTTGAAATGAAAATCTTTATTCCAGACAATATGATCCATAGTATGATTAGTAACATACTTAATTACAAACATATATTCACGCCTTTATTCCCAAAAGGGGTAGGCAGAGCACATGAAACGTATGTTCCAGCGCCACTTTTAGCGCCACACTTATAAATGGGGGTATAAAAGATCGACTAAATGTGATATTGCATATTGCAGTGATAAGTTGCTAGCCCATCGCCCACAACACACTTCTACCCTGGTCCCTTAGTCGACTTTTAGGACACCCATGGGAAGAAAGGGGGTGGTGAAATCCCAACCCGACACCACAAGGGTAAAACACGACTACGGTTACTTAGAAATAAGGTTCGTATATGTATATTAAGTTAACATTTTATATGATAAATTGGGTTACCACTATAATAATAATTAATAATATATTCTTTATTGCACCACGACATAAGAAAAACATGTTACAAGAGTACATAATGTTAAATAAAGGTTACAACAGGCGGTCTTATCGCTTTAGAGCGATCTCTTCCAGACAACCTTTGGGTAGCAGGAAATTTTCAAGAAGAGTTGTAAACCGGTAGTGCAGGAATAAATCAAAAAAACTTCCTATCGCATACATCACATTATATGACAATTTCAGAAATCATAATATCATAAATAAGTATTGTATAACACACACACAAACACTATGTCGTCTGTCGGAACGATTTTTATCATGTGTCGTCGCCCCATACAAATTGGTGTCTGGCAAGTGCGAACAGCTTCATATAAAATGTTCTGCCACTACGACACACGATAAAAAATCGTCCATAGTGGGAACCAGGGCTTAATCTGCTCTGTCCAAGACTTTTGTATAGGACAGTCGTATCTCCCTGCAATAGCTTTTACGTCACACCTGGCCATAATGCGAGTATTCCTGCACGCTTCGCGTACGGGAAAACACGCATTGTGGCCAGGCAAAGACGTAAAATTTTGTACGCAACACGGGCGGTAATTTGTAAAGCCCCAGAGCGCATATTTATAGCCCTCAACTTCGGTTCGGGCCACAAACACCTGCGATCTGGGGCATTCACGAATTCACCGCCCTAGTAACGTAATGTACTATTAAAATCCTGTTAGGTCAGGACTCCGACGAAGGTGTCACGTCGACACAATACAATCCTTTTACGCATGATAGCCTGATGGCTTTGCCCAAGGGTTGGCTGGTAGAGAACGCTTACGGCATTAAGCCCGCCATACGTACATAAGTGGCCGTATTCATACACGTTCTACAAACTTATTTTAACTAAAGCGGCGTTAAATACGTTTGACTTTATCTGTCGCTATGACATTGGTGTTCGTAAGAAAGGCACAAAGCACATTTTATTTGCTATACTATAGTACCCAACCTCAATAAACCGTCGCTTCACCCGTGCTAAGGCGGCAACACATAAGGTTCCCCTGTAGAAATCTATTTAGTTGATACTGTACCGTTATACACAGTGAGACGCCCGTTCCCTCTCATACATGAGAGGAAGCATGTGCGATGTGTGATGTGATACACCGTGAGACTGAATAACCAGACTTATTTTAATAGTGCCATTTGGAGACAAACATTTTCAGGAAAAAATATTCAGAGGAGAAGGATAGACGTACAATTTTAGTCGGTGCCTTTAAAACTATTTAATATGATGGGTTGACAGTGAAATAAGGGGTTTTGATGTAATTATTATAAATCAATAAATAACACTAAAATAGAAAAATAAAATGGCATCAATGTGTGTCCGTATGCTCTTGCTTTGATTACGAATAAAATGCATTTAGCATTCATTCGTGACATTAACAAATCAACATGTACAGAAGTAAGAATATTAAAAAACCGGACAAGTGCGAGTCGGACTCGCCCACCGAGGCTTCCGTACTGAATCACAAATGTATAGTTTCAGTTAATTTCCTGTACTTGTAGTATACGCCGATATTACTTGCCACATTTTATAGATTTAGGTGAATGGAAAGTACCCTATAATTTTGATTCCCTTGTGATTGTCGAAATGAACCAACCAACCAGATAAAAGATGTACCAACTGACACATCCTTCGTACACAGTCTAAACTCAACTTACAGATAAATGTTACTATTCCATAGCTGAATTTATGGGAGATACAAGTTTATAATAATTATTGCCGTATTTTTTTATTATTTCAATAGGTAGGTCCCTATCGATATTAGTTAGTTCAAAATTATAGTATAAGCAGGTGTAGCAACAATATAAGTTACCTGTTTGTTGCTACACCCTTACAGGGTCCATTTATCTTAGTTGTAAGTACTTGGTTGCAAATAAATCTTATCTTATCTTAAGAAATATAAATTTTGCGGCATAAACAGCCGTATCTTCTTTAAGTTAACTTAGAAGTTTGTTTTTTTACAGCTTCGAGGGACTGTAGACTTTAGTACATGGTGTTAATTACGCGTTACCGAAATAAAGGGTCTAGACAGACAAAGAGACAGACAGACAGACGGACAGCAAAGTCATACTATAAGGGTTCCACTTTTTCATTTTGAGGCACGGAACCCTAAAAATCAATAGAAGGTAGTTAGAGCCACGAAATAATCCCATCTCAACAAATTGCTGGCCAGCGCTGGTCTACCGACAGATGATGATGATGATTTGATGGAAGATGGCAGGACGAAATGATAATTACTGAAGCTTTTTATCACTGAATGCGCGCGGAACGCTTACCAACATTACTGCATACTTTGTTATTTTGAGGTATCCGCTCACTTGATTTAAGATTGTAAAAGAGCAGCCTAAATAGCTTAAAAAAAACAAACCGCCATCTCTGTAGCCACCGCATAGTTGCCAACTACACACATACAGGGAGCAAAATTGGCAACTCCGGTTGCCAGAAGCAGCGAGCTTTTATAAAAAAAGTGCGAAGCAAATTCGACGTGTCAGTTCTCTCCCCTATTCAGTTACTTAGAGGCAGAAAGGTTTCTAAGTGACCGAGTAACACGGGATACATAAAAGCCAATCACCGTCACTCTCAATAAATTAACAGCCGAGTTGTGGGTTACAGAAGTAGGAACAGGTGCTTTTAATCGCTCCAATCAGGTCTATTAGAGTTTTACTAATCAGATCATTTATTGTATCGATTTAAACTTTCACAATCTTCGCACATTATTATTACTTATCGGAAGCATATAATTAACTTATTTATTTACATCGTTCGGAAAACCCGCACAGTAGTCCAGTAAATGAACTGAAAACTTGTATGGAAAAATGACAATTTTGGAAATAATTTATAATTGCTTATTTTTTCTGTGTTATGAATATATTATCAATTAGTCACCCAGCGACAGAATCCGACAAAGTTTCAGACATCAAATAATTATAAATTATCTGGTTCTTGATTATAGCATCTTAGACAAATATGTTAAAATGAAATCAACAAAAAAAAAAGATATTATAAATTAATGTTTTTCAAAACCGTATTTTTCCTGGAGTACAGCAAAAAGATGTTGATAAACTCAAGCCAGTTGTCCCGTAAAAATGGATGTTGCGAAACATCCGAAACTTTGGCAGACCTCCGTGAGGTAGATCATTTATTGTCAAAGTCAAAGTTTTTCAAATGACGCATATTAACGCATGTAATACATAGCACATAGATGCGTACCTAGCGCAAATTTATGGCCCTCACCTTCGGTTCGGGCCACAAACACCTGCCATTTGGGGCATTCACGAATTCACCGCCCTAGAGGCCATTATCGCCCGCCTCGCGTGCGTAAAATCCCTCTTACTGGTCAGGGAAAACAAAAAACATTGTCTCGCCACGGGTAGTAACGCCTGGCTGCTCTCCTCTCCAGATTGCATTTCTCAAATGATTCTCGTGAAAATTTATGAGCAGGTTCATTGATAACATCGTTTTTTTTTCGATTCACTTTTTCGTAATAAAAATAGTAAAAAGAAAGCCAGGCTCGTAAGTTCTGCACCCCACAGATCCACTAGATCTACATTGGAGTACTTGGATTGATTCTCTTTCAAGTTTCCTCACATGCTAACTCATTGAATCAATATCGACGCAATGGATGCTAACCTCAGAGTTGGAGCACTTTCCAAAGAACGTACTTCCTCTACACCCTCTCTCCAAGAAAGCAAATTTCCAGCTACGTCCACTTAGCGTTCACTTTGCCACATAAAATGTGCATTTTTATGTGATACAACATACTCGTGTATGTACTATTTGAATAAATTTGCGTTACAGGAAATATAAAACATGTTCCAAACGTCGTTTATAATCATTTTGACGAAATATGATATTCAATAATTCGTTGCCTTAACATAGTTTTATAAGATTGTATTTTTGCTAACGTGATATGGACATGAGTCTGAAATAAATAATTAGAATCATTCGTTTAATTAGGGACAGTGAAATAAAAAATGCAACTACTGAGTCAGTTGCTCAACCTATTACTAAATAAAAGTAAATACTATCTGTTTATTTCGACTTCTACTAAACAAAACATTCATTCACTTACAAGTAGTAAAGAAAGACTTCGATTAATTTGGTAAACGTCATTAGACATACAAAATTATAATTAAAATGTTGGGTGGACCATACCGTCTGTAATCGTAAGCGGTGTTCGTTAAAATCTGAATGTATTCGAAGTTTCTATGGAATTTCAGGTGCCGTCTCGCTATATTTAGCGTTTATCGGTGTGTAATCTTAAATGGGTGCAACCCGCCCTAAGGACACATACTGAGCATAAAGTTGTAACTCTAAGTTTAGGTCCATTGAAAATCAGCGTCATTACACTCATTCTGAGAGCACGCCTTTTTGGGGGGCGACACTACATTCCTTTTCAAGATTTAAAGCCCTAAATTGTTGATCTAAAATAAATGGATATTCATTTGTTCCGTTAGATTGCTTATTAAACGACAGAAACTTATTATAGTATTAATCCGTTACGGGACTAATTTGCAGACAAATTTAACATACGTACTCGTATTAACAATAGTAATCCAAATTCCATATGCAACGATACCGTCATACTCACAGCGAGCGCAAAAGAGCCAGAGGGCCCTTGTGTTTCCGACGTGTGATAACATGTTATGCTCCACATAATACAGGTTTAAGTAATACATTTACTAAAGACTAGCTATAACACAGGAGAATCTGCGGGTTAAAACATAGCTTATTTATAACCATCCAGAATCAGTCTACGGCTTTTAAATCGGATATTTAAAAGAGGAGTACTTACAAACTTACGAAGTGTAGAACCTAAAAAACGTTTCGCCTTGAAATAAAAGACAGGCTGTATTTCATTAATAATTAATATCCATTATTCAATGGCGGTTTCATAATACTTTTGGTCACCTTAATTGACAGCAGGGGACCTCTCTGTAATATCGCTTACCTACTTATTCCACGACTAAGCTACGGTAGCCTATAGGTAGATCCCTTAACTCGGTCCTCGCCTCCGCGGCGCGGGTGCGGTGGTATGACGATAACGGGGCGCGGGCGACATGCGGGCGCCGGGATTCGCCCCCCGCGCGTCGTCCGCGCCCCGCGCCGCGCTGGAGAGGAATGAGTTAAGCGGTTTACTTATAGTGGTTCAGGCATCCGGCTGTCAAGCGGCGGTCGGGGGTTCGAATCCCGACTAGTACCTACCAATCGAAACTTATGTACGGAATATTTACCGTTAGCTTTTCGGTGAAGGAAAACATCGTGAGGAAACAGGTCTAATCCTAATAAGGTCTAGTTTCTGGCAGCTAGCAGTTATTTGACGAGGGGTCAAGGTGAAGGTTTTTAACTTCCTTCAAGTCCACCAATCAAATTAACAACAGTAAAAAAGTGGATATAGACACCTGGATACCTCAGGACAGTTAAAAATAAATCTTTACAATTTGCTAAACATTATTTCTGTAAATAGAATCAGACAATTTATTATTCATACAAAGAAAATCTCAACTCGCGCATTACAAATTGAGTTTTTCACAACAAAAACCCAACACTTCAAAAAACTTGAAGCATACTCGACTTCAAAACACACGTTCGACCCGGTTAAAAAGCGCGGTTAATCATAGCGATACCCGGTTAAAAATAGGACATATGTGGTCAGGAGTTTCAATCAGTTGTGATCTTTTGTGGTTAACGGTAAAGCTCACCCGGATACAACGGGTGTCAAGCGTCGCGCCCGGCATCCGTCACCAGGTTATCCAGGTCGATCTAACATTTGAAAGGGATGTTTTTGTGAAAAACAAATGTTGTATTGGCAGGTGAGTTGTATAGGGGTATTTTATGCTGGGAGGATAGCATATCGAACGTATTTTTGACGATACGAGTATGGTGGTGAGTTTTATTGTGAGATATGTATAAAAATTCAAAAATTTTCAATTGTCAATCTTTTGGATGATTTAGAATGTACATTTATTTATTAAAGTTAGTGACTATACCTAGATGATAACACCGAGGGCTTGCACTTGGTTTGAGAATAACCAGCGGGTGTATGATTATGAACTGGCTGCTGTTTTTATATTTTTTTGAAAATCACAACTATTCAAACATACGTTTGTTACATTAGCTACATTAGTCACCCTCAGGTAATAGTTTTCATTCCGTTTAATATTAAAAGTGCCTCAGAACCAGAAACATTTGGCGCTAACCCGGGTATCCATCACCGGTCATTTGCATTCACGTTCGATGCCTCCTCTCCTTCGCCCGTTTTCTGTAGAGTGATTTATGAACCGCGTATTTCACTCAAACACGTCCGTATTTTATAAGCATTTATTTAACTTCAGTAGTGTGTTTGCAAGTCGATTTTGGACCATTGAATAACATTTCCGCAAACGATACATGGTTTGTCTTTGTCTTTGTGAAAAATGGCATTTTTTACCCGGGACCAATGTAATTTGTTCGTGGTTACTACTACCGGATTTTTATATTTGAATATTTTACAGAAAGGATGTGAGTGTTGATGACGGGCCATATAAAGGTATGGAAGGAAAAAACATGCTGCGTTGAGCTCATACAAATAGGATAAGGCTTAGAAGCGAATGATGATGGCGTCAATAAAATGTTCATAATCTGAAAATGTTAATTTTATTATTTATTTATTTATTTATTTATTTAAACTTTATTGCAGAAAACAAAAATGATGTACAAATGGCGGACTTAATGCCAAATGGCATTCTCTACCAGTCAACCATAAGGCCAAACAGAGACACTTAAAATTGGTGCAGAGTAAATGATCAATATTTAGAGCTTAGTACAGACTTATAAAAGCATAATCCTACATATATAAAATTACAAAATTACATATTATTACTTATATACAAAGATATGATACACTAATATATATGGGACGATGGACGCTATGCAAATTCTTCTTCCAGCAGATGCCTACGAAGCATTCGCTTGAAAACTAATTTGCTTGGGGCTTGTCTTAAAAGGAGAGGGAGAGCATTCCAGAGACGGATTGCCTGAACGGTGAAAGAACTTGAAATGAAACCAGTATGGTGAGAAGGCATTGTAAGTTTGAGTAAGCGGGAGGAACGCAGTTCACACCCGGGGCGCGGAGTTTCGAAGACGAATTTCTGTTTTAGATAACCTGGCGCAGAAGGCTCGAACAGGATAGAAAATAAGGTACAGAGGGCAAGCAGCAAAGATCTGCGACGACGAATTGAAAGCCAGTTGAGCTGACGGCGGTAACCAAAGATAAAACGTATGCCATTGTTAAGGAGGCGATCCAACTTATTTAGAGACTCTTGTGAGATATTAGTAAGGCACACATCTGCGTAATCAATAATTGGTAACACCAAAGCTTGCACAAGTAGTTTTTTGGTACTTACTGGAAGAAAACTCTTATACCTATAGAGAGTACGCAACGTAACAGAGACCTTCCGACATATTTCCAGAAGTTGGCCGTTCCAGGAAAGCGTTGAGTCTATAACTAGGCCAAGATCCCTAACCTGGCTGGAAAATGGGATAACAGTGCCATCAAAAAGAATCGGTGCGACTGAAGCTGAGCCTAACTTAATAAGTTGCCGTTGACCTCCCAAAATTATAGCCTGGCACTTCGTTGGATTAACACTTATCCCAAAACTGCTAGACCATTCCGCGATGTGATCCAGGTCTCTGTTTATAAGAGAAATGGCACAATCAATGTCTTCTACTGCAGCATGGGCATACAGTTGCAAATCGTCTGCATACAGATGGTAAGTGCTACGAATCCTGGTGGTAATAAGATTGATGAATACCGAGAAAAGAAGAGGAGACAAGATCCCACCTTGTGGTACCCCAGAGCTTAACTCGCACCAGTCTGAAAGCGATTTTAATGACCGGAGAACAGCTACAATGATTTTAGATAAGTATTTATGTATACCTTTAAAATTTTTGGTGCCTAAAGGCATATTAAAAGCCGTCCTCCTCTTCAGAGGAATTTATACAATTTAAATTCGAACAAAGTTGAATTTATTTTTTTATGCGATTTTAAAGTGAAACAAACTCTACTCCATTTCCTTTTTATACCTAGTTGATTCAAATTGCTTCACCAATTTTTTAGTGTAAGCTGAGTGGCTAGATTTTGTAACCTAACTATATTAACGGCTTTCTCGCGCAACGCATCAGCATTGCAATTCAGCGAGCAAATGCGGGCAGCATTCTCGGTACTCTGCATCGAGGCCAACGAGGGATTTTTTTTTATTCAACTTGGTTTTTATATAATTTAGTTAATTTAAATTATTAACCTGTATATGCTTTATAAATTAGTGCTCTTATTACTTTATTTACTGACCGCCTGGAATTCAAGATGCATTTATTTCTAACAGTGACGGTTGAAATCTTGAAACATGAGTCACGCTGGCATCATCTATCAAGGGTCATTGTCATGCACGGAGATATGATAATTTATCTTGTCTGCAATAAAACAATGCAAGTCTATGCACAAGTTGATTTATAAACTCGCATACATTGTACGTGACAAGCGTTTTCAGTATCTTATCGAGATTCTCAGTGGTTGCAGATAGTTAATTGTAATTAAACGAGTAAAAAAGTATCTTAACCAAATATGTTATAGTATGTACAATGTAGCCTTACTTCTTATAAAATGGCTAAAACTATAGAAACATAAATACACATCAGAATCAAATTATGCATCTACACATTATTATTTAAATGAGTTATAATTTTAACAAAAAATCCCAAGACAACTAGTCAATTACATAATTAAAATGTAAGATGCCATGTAAAAAAAATGCGAAAATGGATTGGTGATAAAATACGTGACAAAATACCAAAAAGAAACATCCACACATTTATACGAAAACCGTCTATTTTCACTATCCACCCTCAAAATGCACTCAAGTGATTTGGGTTAGCGCAGATTGATTGGGCCTCAAAAATAAAAGGTGGAAGAGAACAACCCGCAGAAGGGTTGGTCGCGAGATGGATCGCCCCATACGTCTTAATACCCGGTTATTAATTATGACCCATCACTTTTATCCGGGTGCTGTAGCCCTGGGCACGCGGAGGGTTATTATTTTTGTATCTATAGGAATGTAAATATGAACGTCTTGGCTGTATGATAAATTCAGTAGTTAAGGGTTAATATGGATATATCGTTATTATTTTCTGACACACAACAATATAAATATGCTAGGGTTTCATGTATGAACACACACATAGACCAAAAGCGGAAACAACATTAGAAATATGCATCAATTAATAGTTGAGAACGAACCTGCTCGCCTGATGGTAAAAGGTCACCGTAGTTTACGGACGCTAGCATCTTCAGGAGTGTCACATGCGTGTTGGCGAACCTTTATGAATTTATACACTCCTTTCTTAAAGAACCCTGTACTGTAGTTCCTCGGTAAAACTTCAATCTACAATTTACTTTCATAAACACACGGCCTGCCTGATGATGGTAAGCAAACACCATAAGTATATGGATTAATTCGTACAGTATTTCAGAACCATGACCCATTATAAATTCTGCAATTTATAGGTTTTTTTGCGTAAAGTTATAGACTACAGTATAATGTTTCAGTAGACTACAGTATAATGATAGAACCAGAATTCCAAATAAAATGCTTCATAGAGTGCTATATTGAGTGTGATACATTAGAGTGAATTTAAAAACTCCTTCATGGAGTCCGAGCTCACTAATAACGCCAGCCATTTTCCGGAAATTGTCACCGCCGCCATCTTTGCTCTGACCGGAAGCGGGGATCGGCACTCGACACCCTTGTGCTTTGGAGTTTAGTTTAAGATTCCTTTCTTGAACAATTTTTATCCGTATATGTTTTTTTTAAAGGTATACAATATATATAAAAATATAAAACGTGCTTCAGAATCATCATCATCCTCCTAGCGTTATTCCCGGTTGTGCCCCTATAAGAGCCCGGGGTCCGCTTTTGACACCTAATCCCATGATTCGGCATAGGCACTACTTTGACTACGACTGCCATCTAACCTTCCAATCCAGAAGCATGCCTCAGAATAAATAAATATAATACAATTATAAAAACTTGAAGATAACCTCTTTCAGGTCATACAAATCTGAAAATACCAGTATGTTTACAAGTTATTCTTTTATCGCATAAAACTATACTTAAATAGCTATATTATTTAGACAGAAAATTGTCACATCCCGGTGCCTCAATTGCACAGTGAAATTGCTTAAAAAAATCAACGCTATTACTAGTATCTACTCAGTTATGTAAGGATCTGTCTGTAAATAACAAAAGGGTAAATTTTGTTAAATTAAAAAAAGTGATGGTCCGGTTAGTTTCTCTCAAATACAAATGTCAAAGTGACAGGTCTTAAAGGCAGGCGAATTTTAACGGCATTTTGAGCAAAATCAGTTTGATTAACGGCAGTGAATAAGGGCATATTTATTTAATCGTATGGCGATCTGTAGAATAGGCGAATATCCACGTTATCCATTCAAATGTACGAGTAGGGCATAAGTAATACTAATCCTTAGCTTGAGGTAGGCTGAAAATCAGCGCTGAAGCCGCGCTGCGGTGGCGAGGTTGCAGCACACTGCCGAGACTGTCCCTTTGCTACCTTTTTTTTTAAATTAATGCTCGTTTTTTTTTTGCTTTTTAATTTATCTTTTTTTATGTATGTTTATTTTACTTAATGTCTTATGTTTTTTTGTAGCAAAAAATATTTTCTTTACTTTCTTTCTTATTAATGGTTAAAATTCACGTATAAATGTCACTGCTGGTGACTTTTTCAAATCTGTTCGAGAGTTTTTCTCCAGGATGAGTGTTCTAGTGGTCGTACCGGTCAGCTTACTAATGGAACGAACGAGCGGAGCGAACCAACTTCTCCAGTTCAGCTTGGGCCAAAAACTCTATCGTATGTCCGGATGTCCGGATCTCTAGCATGATATTTTTTTTAAGAAAGACTTTCACGATATCTATCTACTGCTCACAGAGAGCCAGTAGTATTCTTTGCAATATGAACCACGAAAGTGTAAAGTCAGTTAAGGGCATAATTCTCCTACTTACCAGCATAAATACTTCGTCCAACTGTACCAATACAAAACACTTTTACTTTAACGCAGCCTTTTATCTAATGAGAGGCACTTACATTTGCGGGTTCCATACATATTAATCGAACGCTCATACATATGGAGGTGACTTGTATAATATCGTGGGCGCTGTCATTGTTGGGGCTTGGTTAACCTGATTGCATACCTTTGGAGCGGTGCAGACGAAGGCTTTAGGGAAACTATTGTTCTTTTAACCTTTTGTCCATCGTGATAAATTCATATTTATTTTCACATCAGCTATTCAGATAAGGGCTTTTTCTTCCCTGCTAGGAGGGATCAAAGTGGCACTTTTCTGTTCCAGGACATATTGTTGCCAGGATAAAAAAAAATGTCCCAATGAATACATGAAAATAGTATACCTACACACAATCGATTGCTTATTTTTTTTAATCGATTACTTGCATATTTTTTTTATCTTGACTACTATTTTTACTACTACTAACGTAATAAAATACAAGTAGTTATATGTTATTCAAAGTAACACTATAATCAGTAGGTTTATAATAATTAATTTAATACAGCTACTCACCTAATACATATTTCATTATCCTCATAGGTGATGTGAAAAGCAGTATGAGTCACACGGAAGCCAAATTATTTCCAACTTGGGCGTGAACACTTGAATCCCTCACTACGCTCAGGATTCCACGTTAGTGTATTTATTTAGTATTCTGTAATCCTTCGCTTCATTCGAGATTCAATCTACGCCCTCGCCGTAAATATGCCATTTTGCTCCCTTGTGACACAATCTACTATTATAAGGAAAGCACTGGCGTTTGAAAAGAGATAGTTCCGAGTACATTTTCTTAATAATGAGTGCAATATTGTTTGTATGATATTAATAAAAACACCAATCAACTTTCAGACCGATATACGTTTTTCGGTAACTCTAAACTTCTGTCTTTCATGTTTCATGAGAATGCTCCAAAACAGGGTATTATAATAATATTTGACACTGTATGTATGTTTGTACTGTATGTAGTTTGTAGGGAAATACAAATGAGTGACGTCAAAATTTTCTATGGTCAACTAGCAATATATTTTTTATTTTTATGTATTTGATCCTTTGAAATAGGAGTAATTTACTTTAAAAACAAAATTTTAACAGACTTCAATTTAGTACTCTGCCAAGCCACGAGAACATTTCCTATTTTTTTTTTACAATTTACCACATGAACTGCTTTCCGATAGCAAATGCGTTGATTACTATAGAAAAAAACCGAATCGCTGTATGTGGGCCGATACTGACTTTTGCACTTTTAAGTACACAATTGAGGAATTCGATAAGTCACCTGTTGTCTTCATCATCAATTCCTCGCCACCAAATTTATGATTCCGGATGTAAATACACGAGTTATAACAGAAAATACCAAAATCAATACAAAATTGAGGAGTCCCCTCAATTCCTCATGAATCCCATCATCTAATTGAATTTTGAAAAAAATGTGACCTACCTGGAAGTGTAAACATACGGAAAAAAGAAATCGAATCGGCTCATCAATGACGGAGTTCTATGGTAACAAACATTGAAAAAAAAAACAGCCGAATTGAGATCCTCCTCCTTTTTTTGAAGTCTGTTAAAAATAAGTTCGAGCTTCTTAGTTTCCGAGTCATTTTGAAAATGACGATTTTATAAAAAAAATATAATATGCAAATCATTTATGTTACCGTTGTCACATAACATATTATTTACTAGCTGTACCTGCGACTTCGTTTGCATGGTAATGTGGTGGGAGTTAACGAATTTCTTATTTTGGACATAGGGCACATGCAGTTCGAATTTAACCTTTCAAGTAAAACGTTGAACTAACCTATTTTAGCTAAAATGCCGTTAAAATTCTTTTCTTTGATATTTAAATTAGTAAGAAAGGGACAAAACTCGTTTAATGGGGTAATAGTTTAGTAGATGTTTGTGGCTATAGATCCAACAGGTAGGACACAGGCTGCAGCATTAAATGTTTATATATCTTCTTCTCTACATATTTATAATATAACACTGTTTTATATTAAATAAATACAAACGTGATGACTGAAATCATCTTGAGTCACTCCGACTCTCAGGTAAAGATGTGTATAGAATTAATACGAGTAAATAGATTTAATAATCCTTTCGAGTACCCGGAGTAGGTACCCATTGACCGGTAAGTGTTTACGCGGAACAAAAGATCTCTTTTTTAACGTCTGAATTTATATTTTACAAGCTATACCTAACCACTAAGTTCTAGAACCATAACGCGAGTCCGAGTCCCTTTCTATTAAAGGTAATTAATGTAATTATTAAAAATATTAAAGTAATATGTTTATTTTTTCATATTGCAATGTTTCAGATCGCACTATCACATTCTGCCGATCTTCTGTATGTTCCCGCCATTGTCAACTTAAGGAATGTGTATTGCAGGCTTTATGATAAAAGTTTTATCTGCATCTTGGCCGATTCCTGTGTCTCTATATAGGCTGAATGTCAACTTGAAGACGCGAAGTACGAATTAAAATACCGCTTTAATACCTACCACAGATTACAGAGAAAAGCAGATAGGCCCTAATAAATTGAACGTTTTCTATACATCCGATCTCTTCTCACTTACGTACTGAACGCCGAGTAAGAAAGGGATAGAACCATGTTATCTGACAGGTCTTCATAAGTCATTGTCTCCGCTTTCTCGCTCGCACGATGTAATTCGCTCTCTCGCTCGCTCGAGATTTAGTGCACAGAAAGATATTTTCTTACAAGTTATCGATATCGATATTTACTGTTAATAAATTCGTAATATGCGATACTCGTAAGTAAATTGTATCTCTATCCATACTATGCAAAAATTAATATGGTACTTACCAAATAGAAAACAAAAACCATTACACGACTACGAATATAATAAACTGCATTCATGTTTCATATGTTCGCTACAAATTAAATTATGCAAATACATAGGTAGTCAGACGAGTTACTTTTTAAGTCTCACTATTTTGTGGATCTTTAGTGGAACACATTTATTTTTAACCGACTTCTGAAACTTATCAATTCCGCTGGCTCTTTATTTTTTTATGTATGTTCCTCGATTACTCTTAGACGCCTGGACCGATAAGAATGGTGTTTTGTTAGAAAAGGTGGTCCTAGGCAGGTCAGGATCTGAAGATGGGATCCTGGAGAAATCCAGGGCAATCTTCAAATCTTATTTTGAAACGATTTGGGTACTTTGAAATCGCGCATTTGCTTTCAGAAGGCAGTTCATGCGGTAATATGGAATGTGGCTTCGTGAAGTATTGATTTGAAGTCGATTAAAACTTTCTTTAGTAAGTAAGTAAGCTAACACAAAATAACAACGCAATTATATTCCTGAAAATATCTCATTTTAATAAGAAAGTTACATCTAATGCCTTAAATAATAAATATCCAATTATATAGAACTTTTTGCAATCAGTAAACTTGCATCACCTGAAGAGGCAATGCAGATGTCTTAGGTATTGTATCTGGTAGCCTTTCATTACTGCTCAGCATCATTTTGTTGTAGTTGCCTTCTAATTGTTGATCCTGGTGAGATCCCTGCATTAAATACAGTAACGAAAACATTATTATACAATATCTATCAGTTGAGCTGCTTAAGTATGAACAGGTAAACAACAAACCGACACAGAGTTACTTTCGCATGTATAATACATATTATAGTAGTTATGGATATATAAAGAAAATCAATGTACTAATACAAATTCTTTGCATATACAAAACTTAAATGAAACGAACTCATCTGGAGGGACCTCAGAAATGTCAAATAATAAAATAAATAAAACTCACTATACTTACCAACTTACCTCAAGCGGCCTCTGAAAAACTGTAGGTATCGCATCTGGCAGCAAGTGTTTTATGTTTTTAATAATAACGAAACAGTTAGTTTCGAAATGTTTCGAACATATTCTATGGTGTTTTTTCGGCGTCCAATTATTGCGCCCTACTGCGTCAATCCATTTTTTTCGAAGATTATTATTTACCGGAAACCTGAAGTTAACAGTTAAGACATGTAACATTAAAATATTTTGTCTAAACGCCTACATGAATAATTCATGTCGACGAAATATCGATATATACATGGTAACAACACTACCCATGTTTACGACAATTGTATTTTTACTAAAAATCCCAAAAATATCAAGTTTGATCCATGTAAAAAGTACTTATCCGATAGTATCAAGCATCTGCTGTAATCCCAGGCCATTATATTGCGTAATGTACATGAAATATTTGAAAAATAACCAAATGATTCTTACTGATGAAATCCGATTGTTTCTCCGGTCTTTTTTAACAATCTAGCGTAACTTCGGCAGAACGGAACTGCACAAGCCATTGTGCCACTTCATACAACTTAAATCATTAACTTATTACAGAAATATTTACTTTTTCAACACAATATTCTTGAAATAACCAACTTTCCTCAAGATTCACAAGAGATTTGACGTTGATTTGACTTTGACAGATTGTTTAGCATTTAACACCGTGGTTAGCAGTTTTTGGAGACAAGTCGTCAATAGACTCAAAATACCATACTATTCGTCTCATTCTAACTCACATCAGCTGACCATAAGCAGTGACAGGGACAACTATATGAAACATCGTCTTGCTTTATACTGCGCGTCTGTATTAGTCTGTGATACCTACTGACGCGCTTGATAATTAATGTTTTTAAAAAAAGGGGCCCGTTTTATACTGATTTAATATACGAGTAGTTTTACTGTTTATTGCTGATAAATATAAATACTGACAAACCAGCACGGCTATCACAAGACGGCGCGCGAGCTCTCTCTATTTTTCTCGAACTATCCGTCTCTCTCGTAATAGACAACTTAGAAAGAGTCGTATAGTGCGAGAAAAATCGAGAGAGCTCCCGCGCCATCTTGTGATAGCCGTTAAGTATCGTGACAAATACTCAGCGTGTAATCTTGCAGAAACTCATAAACCTAGACGTTTTGGCTGAACGCGAGACAACGCTAGGCCATGCCATTAAAAAAAAGGAAGAGTCAGACTTTTGACGTCATTTTGTTGAAATTTGTTGATACATTTATTAAAATTACGCCTCAATACGAATTTAGCGCGTATAAGTTTCCATATCAGAATCGATTATTTTTTTATGCTTTAGAATTTAATATGCGTTTTGTGAAGGTCTATCACAACACCGGATCGAAATTATTACTGTTACTTAGATATGGCAAGTCCGCCATTTTGACGTCACTGACAGTTGACGGATATGGCGGCTATGATTTCCAGCAGAAGAACTGAATAATTTAATGAGATCAAATGTTTCCGAAAATTAATTAACCGTCGCAGTTGGATAAAAACTATCCTAAACGGAAGCTAGAGTAATAATGTACTTATGAAAAAATCTACATGTTTTTCCGTTCATGGGAAGCCGCGATCATTCGGGACACGTAAGTGCTTAGTAAGTAAGTAAGGGACACGTAAGTGCTTAACACTAACACCTTATGGACTCCAAACGTCTGAAATAAATGATTTTTATTTTTATTTATTTTTATTTTATTTTAGTTTGATACTGGCCGATTCCATTTTCAAATTAGAGATTTATTATAAGTGAGAGATAACGAAGTTCATATCAACAGTTCGGGGACGCTATAGTTTCGAAATAAATTGATTAGAAAATTAGCAAAAAGCAACGCAGGGAACGAAATAATACGGTTTAAAAGTTGATGGGCCAGAAACTAATTACAGACCTGGACCAGACCTCATGTCATTGTACATGCAAAGTTTCCTTACAATCCAACACGTAGGTTGAAAATGAGAGCGTAACTACGTTTGTATGGAGAGTCGAGCTTACTGCGGACTCTAAATTATGTTGAAAGCATCAGCTCTTTGTCATTCTTGGTATACGCCTCATTCAGTTTTCATCACAAATTCTTGGTATACGCCTCATTCAGTTTTCATCACAAATTCTTGTCAAGGTTAGGAAATGCTCTTCTTCTTCCCCTTGTCCTGTTCCCATTATTTGGGGTCGGCTCTCCTAGTTACTTTTCGCCAGGATTTTCGATCCTGGGTCGTCTCTGATGGGATTTGGGCTTCTTGCATATCCCTCCTTACAGTAGCCATCCATGTCAGTCGGGGTCTTCCTCGTCTCTTAGGCGGGGGGAAAATATCTAGCACCTTTCGCGTCATGTGTTCAGGTTCTCGGCGTATAACATGCCCGTACCATCTTAATCGTCCCTCTGTTATCTTTTCGGGGATAGATCTCACTTTAAAACTACCACGGATATAGGTGTTACGTACACGGTCCAGCAAGGTGACACCACCGGCCCAGCGCAGCATCCTCATTTCAGCGGCATGTAATTTGTCCTCTAGTTGTTTCTTAAGAGGCCAACACTCGGCGCCATACACCATGGCTGGACGGACAGCGGATTTATAGACCTTTCCTTTAACGGGTACCGGCATTCATTGGTCGCATAAAACCCCAGTTAGCTCTTTCCACTTCATCCAACCAGTGTTTATTCTGTGGATGACATCAGCGTCAATAGTCCCGTCATTGGAAATTACTGAGCCGAGGTATTTGAAGTGGCTTACTTGGTTCAATGTTGTTCCTTGGAGAGCGATATAATGTAAATTGCGGCTACCGCTAAATTTACAATGTAAGTATTCGGTCTTCTGGCGACTTATCCGTAGGCCTACGTCCTCCAAGGCGACTCTCCATTCCTCCAAATTTTGCTGTACGACATGCGCTTCCTCGCTCATGAGGACTATATCGTCCGCATAGAGCAGGTTCCACGGCGGTGGTTGTTGCAGTCTGGCAGTTACGTGATTCATTACTAAGTTAAAAAGAAGAGGGCTCAAAGCCGACCCCTGGTGGACACCGACCTTCACTTCGAACTCATCACTCACTCCAGCTGGGCAGCGCACTCTGGTTGTGAAATCGTCGTACATATCTTTTATAATATTGACGTAGTGCTCTGGTACATTTTGTGCTTGTAGTGCCTGCCAGATTAGGTTTCTTGGGACCCTGTCGAAAGCTTTTTCTAGATCTATGAACACCATGTGTAGGTCAACCCTGTTGTCCCTAAACTTTTCCATTAGGATCCTGATGGTATGAATTGCGTCACTGGTCGATCTTCCGGCGACGAAGCCACACTGGTTCTCTGTGACCTCAGTGATTTGGATTAGTCTTCTGCTGATAATACGCTCCCATATCTTGAAAGTATGAGATAAAAGTTTTATGGCTCTATAATTTCCGCAGAGTCTTGGTTAAGGTTAGAAAATGCTATGATTGAAAAAAAAATAGTACAACAGAAAACTAGAAACTATTATGGTAAAAGAATGTCTAAATATATTGTACCAAAAATATTTAACAAAATTAATATCCTAAGAGAAACTCCCAAAGTAAGCAAAACTGTCTTAAAATCAAAGTTAAAGGGCTTCCTCCTTGATAACGAGTCACCGTCGACTAGCTAGCTAAAATAAAACTTCAAGGATAAGTACTCACTAACGAGCATGCCTAGTTTTAAGTTAAGTTTGTTAAGTTTAACACTTTATTAAATGTACACAGAAACAGGTTAAAACATATCATATAAGAGGCAAACTTATCCTTATAGGGGAAATGTACTAAATACGAATTTAAATGTAAGTCACATTAAAAATTGTTAGACTTAAGTAAATAGGTTACTACGATATAGTATAAAACATGAGCGTTTCTCGCCATCAAACGTCACAGTTTGGCGAGTTTTTATGTAAGGTATAAAATGTAAGTTCCTTTGTTTTTGAATTAAAAAAAATACTTTGGTGGACATCCCATGTTTGTCATCCACCTACCGTTATTCAAGGTTGTGCCTTAATGATCACGGGGTCCACTTTGACTCTTAATCCCAAGGATTAGCATAGGCACTAGTTTTACGAAAGCGACTGCCATCTGACCTTCCGACCCAGAGAGAAAACTAGAGCTTATCGGTATTAGGCCGGTTCGGTGATGTTTTCCCTTAAAAGAAAAGCTAACGGTTAAAGTTCCGATAAACCCATTGCACGAGCCGGTATTCGAACCTGCGACCGCGCTTGACAGCCGCATGCCTGAACCACTAGGGTACCGTAGCGTTTTTCTTACTATTACCAGTTACATCTTCTATTAACTTATATGTGTACTGTATTCGTCACGGCAGTGCACCTTTTTCGCTCATGTCTACTTTGGTCAAGAAAGGTTCTATCTTAATAAAATTACTGACTGACTATGCCAACAGAAAAGCTAGCTCTCATGACATTTCTTGAAACAGTAGCTCGTTATCTAAGAAAACAAACGTTGATTCAGGTCAAGGGCACACTCTGGCACTTAACGTTCTCTACGTTAATACGGACACGTTTTGAAATGTTTGCCTTTGCATTAAGATTTTTACATACATACATACACGCTATCCCTAAAAGGGGTAGGCAGAGCACATGAAACTTGTGTCCAGTGTCACTGTTAGCATAAATGTGGGTACAAAATATCGACAAAAGGTGATATCGCAGTGATAGGTTGCTAGCCCATCACACACTACACACTTCAACCAGGTTCAGATTTAAATTCGTTTGTATATTTTGGGAAATGGGCCGTACAATGGTAGGTCTAGCTTGACTTGAGAGAAACATTCCTTAGTCAATTCAAGCATTTGTATATTTTGTACTTTATTACTTACCTTGCTTACTTTAGACCTTAATAAATGGAGGACCGCCGCGAAGGCTGCTTTATCAATACGTCATCTTGAAACCACAACCGCTCTGTCAAGAGTGAACGACTGACAGACACTTAAGAAATCATTATTATATATGTCGGAGACAGGATGGTCATTAGTACGGACGCTAAATTGTAGCGCGGCGTGGGAATGGCTACGATTGGTTGGTTTGTGGCTGACGTCACATCGAACCATCTAGCCCCACTCCTTGCGCTAGAATGGAGCCGGGCGGGCCGAGCTCCGGACATTCTCTGGCTGAACACGCGAGTGACCGGACGTATTGGAACCACCTCGGAACTGTCCACGCTACAATTCAGTATCATTGAAGTGAAGTGCAATCTAATACGAGTATACCCAATAATTAAATAAAGTATTGATTTGATTCAAAGTCTTAGTCTCAATACTCGATCTCCCAACGATGCCCGACAGCAACGCCCATTCCTGAACTGTATCATGTACCACCACCCCAACACCACCATTTCTCCGTCATATAATTATTATATTATTATATCGAACCCATTATGTCCCACTGCTGAGCAAAGGCCTCTCCCCTCTTTTTCCAAGCATCGCGGTCTTGAGAAATGTCTGGCCAGTCTTTAAAAAAGGAGTCCAAGTTGTCACGCCGTCGCCGACGAGGTCTACCGCGTCTCCGTTTTGAGTTTTGCGGCTTCCACTCCGTGGTCGCTTTGGCCCACAACTCATAAGAAATCATAGATATTGTAAAACCTCTTCAATATCATCTGATCTAATGTGACAATCCACATTAATAACATAAATGCGAAAGTAACTGGCTATTATATATTCATGTTTAAACCACTGAACGACGTGATGAAATTTAGAATGCAGATGGTTAGGACATCGACAGGAACGTAGGATGTTTTTTATTTCGGAAATATATAAAACAGGTGTCAATTTCTATGGGTTTCGTAAATTATAATGATTGGCCTTATACAATTATGAAAAGATGATTTAAGGTGGTTCACTTTCCATACAAAACGTTATTTGACATTCGCAGGTAAACGAGGTGATATTTTAAGACACTTATGTAACAAACTTTCATAAATTGGCTTTCCATTTGCGTGAAATTCCCCCTTTCCTAAAACAAACTTGTATAAACTAGAATAATTTGAGAATATAGTTTCGGAGGTGATACTGTTACAAAACTACTTGTTACACAAGTTTCTTAGCATACAATACAATACAAATATTTTTTATTGTTCACCAGACAGTAAAAATAAAATAGAAAAATAGAGGTAAATTAAACATAAACAATGGTAGACAACAGGCGGTCTGATCGCTAAAAAGCGATCTCTGCCAGACAACCTTTGGGTAGTGGACACGATGCAAGAAAAGATAAGATTTGAGTAGGTGAAAACAGAAACACAGAATATAAGAACAAGTTAACCATAAGAAAGACTCTTACATAAATACTTATATATATAAACCTACATACACACACAATAACTAAAAGTCACAGAAACAGTATCACTTACAGCCGAAAACAAACAGCACACACCAAGTTGGAAAGACTAGCAAGTAGCTAGACTAGCATATCAGGGCGTAAGCCTGTCAAATAACGTTTTGTATGGGAACCTTAAGTAGCGTAAATATTAGAATAGAATAGAATATAAATATTAGGGGCTATTAGGGGCGCGGCACTCACGTGTGTGGCCTGTAATTAATACTACGCCTGGGTCATTGTATTCCAGGTTCGCATATCTTCTAAGGTCATTGCCAAAGTTAAGGGCTATAAAGCCTAACTTTTGGTTAAACTCTGATAACGCGAAAACGGCGTCGCCTCTTCTAGAGTTATATGCATTAAAATCATATTATATATAAACATAAGCCCTTAACTCATCATCAGTTGCCACAGTATCTATAAAATATGATTGTTGCAGCGCTTAGGAGCCAGGTATTCCTGCATCTACGACTGTTTTTTAGACTGACAAGAATTCAACCTTTTGACAGCGACAGTCGGCTGTGACCGATAACTAAAAGTCGCGCCATTGACGCCACGACGGCCATGGACGACGATAATTTTCATACTAGCTCGTAACATCTAATTTATCACTGGCGTCAGGTAGGCAGCGTTTTGTTGTACACCCTGGCTGTCAATAGGTTAAAGGAAATATCCCGTACAGGCGATTTACGAGTCTACGGATGTAATCGAAGTGACGAAGAAACATCTAAAGGTCTGTCTTGTATATTCACAATGTCATTTTGAGCCACGGCTTCGAAACTAACAAAGTATTGATATATAAATACATTACACAAAGTGCGACTTATTCCACATGAGCGCCACAGAAAACTAATACAGAGCTTCGTCTCTGAAACAGTTGCACTCGCGGAAACATTACAATTTAGCCTCGCAATAAAGGGCCCATTCCACCCCCTCCCCGCACTCTAGTCGACTGCTACTATTATTAGGAAAATTCTGACTTATTGCCTCAATGCGACTGCTCTTAGTTGACTTGGGCGTATGGCACAAGTGAAAAGATCGCGTGGAATGTGTTAGTGGAGCTCGTTTTGAAACTAGGGCAATTTAAGTTTCAGAAAGGAGGAGATGGCCAAAAGAGTGCCATGTTTTTGGTTTTAATCCGTGAGGACTTTCAAAGACATACAATACAATTTATTAAGGTAATCAAGGTGTAAGAATGGGAATGCCCTTACTATATACATATAATGATACTAATACGAATTGTAAACGTTTTACTTACATGATTCGTGGGAGTTTTCTCAAATTACAAAATATCCTCAGCTAGCAGGCAAAAAATACAAATATTATAAAAAGGAACAGCCTGTGAGATTGTAGCTTTGTACTTTTGTATGTTTTGAGTAGTCTCCGGAACCGCTTACTCAATTTCAAAAGTTCTTTCACATGCATGAAGAATGGACTTTCTGGATGATTAAACGCTATATTTTATCCTGCGGTTTTGCCTACATTTTGTGGAGTATGTGGGCGAAGTCGCGCGGGCAGCTAGTATATGATAAAGAGCAAAAATCTATAAGGTAATACGTACATACATACATACATACATACATTCACGCCTTTATTCCCAAAAGGGGTAGGAGGAGGTAATACGTTTAAGTTGGAAATTTGCAAGTCGGTTGCAGAGGGAATGAAACTGCTCATCTATTTTATTAAAATATTTGATTAGTTCAGGATGAACATAAGATAAATTTATATTTTACCCTGCGACTCCGCTTGGGTTATGTTAGTACGTAGGTGGAGCCTCACGGGACACGTTTGTTTCCTACATTGTAATTCTTATATTATCCACTGCCGCGGGCGGCCTCATTCACTTCCAGCGACGTCTAGCGGGTAATTCTATAACTAAACATTATAAATAACATCTCGTGTATTTTAACAAGAACATGCCATTAGCTAGTTTACGGCTAGTACAGCGATATCTGGCGGCAAATAAGCAAGTTTCCAGCCCCAGATAAGTGCTTTGCGCGGGACCCCCCGCCCTGACTAGCCTCCCTAGTGGGAACCGGGGGTATATATACTGGCGTTAAAAAACTTCGATAGCGCGATTCAGAACTTTCTCGCTCTCTGTTTGCCCATATCCCTTTTTCGCTCTCACCATTATACTTTTTTAATCATAGAAGATCCCTGGCCACAGCTATAGCAGTTTCCTAATCATAGAAGCGCCAAGAGGGACTCGCGTATCTTTTCGAAAGGATCATTCAACTGTCATTTTCCCAAAAAAAAGTGACACGCGTACAATGCTTTACGCGACCGATAATATATACGCAGTCACCGAATAAGCGCTTTGCTTCCCGCTACCGCTCATGGCTCGCGACGGCGCCGAACCCACGTCCGCGTAATGCAACGTGAAAGGGTAGACAGTACGTGCAGCGACCAAATCCCCGGCAAATGGGGCCTTCCGGCCTCCGCGATCATGCGAATGGTTGGCTTATGAACATGTTCGCGGACCTAGGGACCAAACCAACATGTCCTTTACACATTCACTGCCAAGAGCTACGCGCTACGGTCGTAGCCGATCCCTTGGTTTCCCCGCTACGTAGCAGAAAGCGGCTACGGCGCAGGTACTCTGCCGTTATGGTTGGCTTATAAACATGTCGGGGACCTAGTAGGAACCTTATCACTTTCACTACTACCAGGAACCCGCATATCGGGCGCCTACGCCGTAGCAGAAAAACCACGGGATCGGCTACGAGTGTAGTGCGTCGCGATTCTTGACAGTGATAACACTTGCACTGTCAGGAAAGGAGAGGAATTTGTTTAACTATTTACTAGAAAGTAGCTTTTATTCTGTTGATGAATTTCTGCGTAACTGTAATTTATAAAAATGGTATAATATATGTGAAAGTTTTTGAGGTACTATATAATTATTAAAAAAGGTTATTATTATTTGATTTTAGATGTTATGAGTATTTGACTATTGGGTAATTTTATTGTAAAAATTTAAATTAATCTACACACTCTTGACATATGTAATTAAGGTGCATTTAACTTAAATATTTGTACACCAGTTTATGGTAAAATAAGGAGGACATACAAAAATGTAAAACCTAATTATACCTTTATTTATGCAAATAAATATATGATTGACTGATTAATTGATTGACTGATTGATTGATTGATCGATCGATCGATCGATTGATTGATTGATTGAAAATAATCGTTGCATAATTCTTGTTTTATTTTACTATATTTTTCACAGCTCTCTTGAGACACTGGAATCACTTAACTTAAGTTTTGGTGGGCACATTGGACGTAGAACCGATGGCTGTTGGGGTGGAAAGCGTCTCGAGACCACCACGTGATTTAAATTTTGTTATATATACTTTTTTTTTTGTCTAGATATTTTTTTTTCATGTATATTGCAAACATATTGTTTCCCGGAGAGCACAAAACTTCCATTTGTAACGACACTGACTAATTTCGCTTTTTTTCAATCGCGTCGGTGGCAAACAAAACTTGTAAACACGAAAGAATAATCCAATTAATTTATCATTGCATTTAACTAAAATTCATCTCCATACTGAATATGAAATTAGAATTACACCAAATTGCATGAAAGTAGTAGTCCATTCAAAAAGCAACTCTACTGTCTAAGATAAAAAGATTGCAATTCCAATGGCAGTTTTTTAAAGAGTCGACCACTTTGAAGAATTTCAACCATCCGTTATTTTAGAAGGAGTAATTTTGCCAATCTCGTCCCATTTTAATATCGTATGTCAATATCAAATTCTTGGCCAGTAGTTAGCCTGGTTAGTCCGTAGCCACTCCCTTCACTACGGGTACTATATTACCCAACCTCAATAAACCGTCGCTTCAACCGTGCTAAAAGCCAAAATACCGTTGATTCACCGCGGCTTTTGGCGGTCGATATCAGGCGGGTACCCATTATTGTATAGTATTTTTTTGACGCGTCTTTCAATATCTGAGCCATACGCTCTTAAGTTTTTTTAAATTGTAATGAAATAGGCCATGTATATAAATTATTTAATTAGAGTAAATAAGTACTATTGATATTTAAAATAGGGAACAATATCCAAAAACACCTAAATTCAAAGAAACCAATTCAATTTAAGGAAATGAAATAGACTTACATTTGCGCAGAAATATAGCTTTTAAATCACACACAGAACGTTTTAGCATCCGTTTAAAACTAAATCTTCCTAAAAACGCACCTTTATCTATTAAAACACAATAAAATCTTGTGGAGTACTCGCGCGCACTGACCACGTGCCTTGTACGACGATGACGAACTTTGTTCGAAGTTTGCTTGAATACTATAAAACGTACGCAGGCGCCACCTTAACGAAAAGGGACGGAAAATTTTTCAAGAAAAGGATAGAAACGTTAATTGGCCGTTTTATTTTCTATGTATGAGTAGATTAGATATAATTTTGAGAGCTGTGACTTCACTCTGTCGTGGGCACCTTAGCACCCAAGGTGAAGCGACGTCCAAATAGTGTTGGGTATTGTGATACCCAGGGTGAAGCGACGGACCACGGCATGAACCGGCGGGTACAGCAAGTGGCTATTTAGCCATAAGTACAGGTCAATTCACGAAAGCTCGCACGAATGAATTGAACGAGTGAATGATAATGTCTATGTGTGCATCACATAGACATTATGATGCAAAAAGTGATTATGATAATTGTGTTTTAAAGAATGCTATGCTCTTTTTTAAATTTTTTACAATTCGAAGAAACCATCACCATTCAGTTCTTGACATTAAAAATAAGTCAGAAAAATATATATACGTTTTATTTGCGAAATACTTTAATAATAATACTAAAAGGATTAATTACATGATACCTGGTGCAGATTATAATAATGTAATTGTTTTTTTCTTGAATAACGAAAACGTATTAGGTACATGTTTACAAAATATTAGGAGGCCCCTGTATAAGAACGGCACCCACACTGCCACTCACAGTGACAAGTGACATTACTTTCGGTCAATTCATTAATGACAGCCCTCGTGAACCGACCTGTACAAACCGAAGAAGTTAAAACAGTTCCTTTGTGACATAAAAATTAACCATAGAACTGTAAGGTTAATTTTCGTGTCAGAGCGGAAAACTTTGATAGAAAATTTAATTGAGTGAGTTCAGTTAGCGAAGAAGTTGGTCCTTACTCGTATATTGTTTTAACCTGATATTGTTGTGCAATAAACCGTTTACATACATACATCTACGATCTGCCTACGCTGTAACAGTGCGACGTTCATCATCATCATATCAGCCGAAAAACGTCCACTGCTGGACATAGGCCTCCCCCAAAGAGTGCCACAATGAGCGGTCTTGCGCCACCCACATCCAGCGGTCACCAGTCCACCTTGCTGTCTACCCACGCTGCGCCTTCCGGTACGTGATCGCCAATCGAGAACCTTTCTGCCCCAACGGCCATCGGTTCTACGTGCTAAGTGCCCCGCTCACTGCCACTTAAGTTTAGCGATTCGGAGGGCTATATCGGTTACCTTGATTCTGCTGCGGATAGCCTCATTTCTGATGCGATCGCGCAGAGAAACTCCCAACATGGCCCTCTCCATGCGACGTTAGCCCACTATAATGGACACCAAAAGCCGTCATCCTGAAGGGCCGCATAATCCACAAAGCCGCCGATAATCAGATTACGGGGTTGTCAAAGAAAAAGTCGCATTAGCAAAGCTTCGATGCGGAAAGCTTTGAGCTTTGCAAGTTCGGATGAAGCATTTAAAATACGGAATACATTTCCGCTCATGACTATGTAGAATAAAATATCCCCTTCATAAAACGTTGATTATTGTTTCCTAATCCCAAGATTTGGCGTAAAATCTAGTTTTACGAAAGCTGCCATCTCACATAACTGACCTCACAAACCAGAGGGAAAAATAGAAATTGTTGGGGTTAATTATATTAATAATATTTGCGGACAATCTTACACATATCGACCCAGTCCCAAATTAAGCAAAGCCACTATGGGTACTAACCGACGATAAACATACTTATACAGTGTATTACCGGCATGCGGGCATTTATTAAAACTGATAATAATATGTTTCATTAGCAATTATTTGCATATATTTGCAAATCATAATTATGTAAATTAACTGCGCAATTATTATTCCAAAATACAAACCTTCAATGGACTAGGTGTATGACGCCGTAATAAACAAAGTACGAAGAGCTGTCAGTTACACGTACTTGTCAATTTACTTTGCTGTACATTGCTGGCAATTTCAATTTTGTTAGAAAATTCATGATTTTGGAATTTTGGTTAAATATTTGAATTAAGGTTATAATTAAGTTAAAGAACTACGTTATTATGCCGTACTTAAAAAAAACCCTCTTACCGGTAACACACTGTATAGATAAATAAATAATTTAAGTATTTATTTATCTACTAGCTTTTGCCCGCGGCTTCGCCCGCGTAGTAAAAGTAATTTTCCAATAATTATTGAATTGCTACGCCGCCTACTAACCTACTACTACTAACTTCCCCTACTAATAACCCTTCATCATAACCCATTATGGTAAATTAATTTTTATTTACTATTATATTTATGCCTTAGATTTATGCCCGTGTGGTGGCGGGTTAGAATTTCACCACCCTCTTTCTTCCCGTGTGTGTCGTAAAAGTCGATTAAGAGAGCAGGGTTGAAGTGTGTCCTGGGTGATGGGCTAACAACCTAAGCAATATCACTTTTTGTCGATCTTTTATACCCACATTTATGCTAAAAGTGGCGCTGGAACATAAAGTTCATGTGCTCTGCCTGCCCCTTTTGGGAATAAAGGCGTCAATGTATGTATGTATGTACGTATTTCTGTTATTAAATTTACAATCATGATTAATGAGAATCTGTCCTCTGGAATAAAAGCTACTTTATGTTCATGAACATTAATGTTGAAATACCAAAATATTTCCACGAATGTTAAGTCAAATTTGTGGCCTGGACATTGCTATAGGCTTGTTTCCTAAGATTTTTTTCCATGCTTTTCGAACCAGTATTTAACATAAATACCCAAAAATTTGTTTTAATTTAACGGTGGCCAAAATGCTTAACTTATTAAAAGTAAGCAGATCTTCGTGCAGCACCTTGAATGTACTTATTACGGATGCAGGCACTTTCCCAATGTCTCCTACCCTCCCGTCCCGCCGCGCCGCCCGCACTCGCCTAGGTACCGATTGCTGACGATCGAGATGGCACCAAATACAAACTTTAAAACCTATAACCCTATATAACGCGGGTCTCGTTCCATACCTCAAAAGCAAAAATAGAACCCTTATTTATAGGATCACGTGTGGCTGTCCGTCAGTCCGTCTGTTACAACCGATTTGCTACGAAAAAAACTGGACCGATTGAATTGCAATTTGGCACAAATATTTTCATGAATTTTCATGTCCACAACATTACATTTCAAAATCTATGTGATTTTCGTTATTAACGTCCCAAAAAACCGTTATAACAACGCCCATATTGATATTTAGACGCCACGTTGGAATGTAAAATCGTTGTTGTTTTCCTAATCAGCGACCCGATAAACCATAGAAACAATAGATGCCGATGTTGATTTTCAGATTTTGTCACCACATGTCTCCTTTTAGGGGTTGAATTCTCAAAAAACCGGAAACACTTGTTTACTCATTTATCGTTAGGAATTATCCTGTGAATTCTCGAATAAAATTGTCTAACTAATCTTTTTTCTCCATACAAACTTTGGACCTCCTTTTTAACCCCTTTCGGTGTAATTATTTCAAAAACGCTGAAAGCACTTTATTTGTAAATTAAAAAGTTTAGTAATCTGTCCACAAAGTTTTCAGTACGTAGTAGCTAAAAATAAGTTTCCCTTATACAAAATTTGGACCCTCATTTAACCCTCTTAGCGGTGGAATTTTATAAAACGCTGAAATTACTTTTTTTGTATCCTAATAAGTTATCTTCCTACAAAGTCTCAAGTCTCTAGTTCAATAAATAATGTTTCCCCTCCACAAACATTGCATCCCTATTTAACCCCCTTAGGGGAAGAATTTTATAAAACGCTGAAATTACTTTTTTGTATCTTAATAATGATATTCCTACAAAGTTTCAAGTCTCTAGTACAAAAAAATATGTTTCTCCCATACAAACTTTGCACCCCTATTTAACCCCCTTAGGGATAGAATTTCCAAAAATCCCGTCTTATCCCTTGCCTACGTCATAAAATGAAGTTCTGGTGTAAATTACAAGTTTCTAGTCCCAGTAGCTTTGAATACGAACTTTGCACCCCTATTTTACCCCCTTAGGGGTGGAATTTTATATAAAGCTGAAAATACTTTTTTTTTGTATCCTAATAAGTAAAATACTTACCAAGTTTCAAGTCTCTAGTTCAATAAATAATGTTTCCCTTATACTAACATTGCACCCCTAATAAACCCCCTTAAGGGTAGAATTTTCTAAAACTATGAAAGAACTTTTTTTGTATATTTATAAGTAATATCCCTACAAAGTTTCAAGTCTCTAGTACAAAAAATCATATTTCTCCCATACAAACTTTGCACCCCTTTTTAACCCCCTTTGGGATAGGATTTCCAAAAGTCCCGTCTTATCCCTTGCCTACGTCATAAAAGGAAGTTCTGGTGTAAATTTCAAGTTTGTAGTCCCAGTTGTTTTGAATACAAACTTTGCACCCTTATTTAATCTCCTTAGGGGTGGAATTTTAAAAACGCTTAAGATATTTTTATTTGTATCCTAATAAGTAATTTTCCTACAATGTTTCAAGTCTCTAGTTCAATAAATAATGTTTACCTCATACAAATATTGCACCCCTATTTGAACTCCTTAGGGGCAGAATTTTCTAAAACGCTAAAAGGACTTTTTTTGTATCCTAATAAGTAATATCCCTACAAAGTTTCAACTCTCTAATACACAAAATAATGTTTCTCCCATACAAACTTTGCACCCCTATTTAACACCCTTAGGGACAAAATTTCCAAAAATCCCGTCTTATCCCTTGCCTATGTCATAAAAGGAAAATCTGGTGTAAATTTTAAGTTTCTAGACACAATAGTTTTTAATTCAAACTTTGCACTCTATTTAACCCCCTTAGGGGTAGAATTTTATAAAACGCCAAAAGTACCTTTTTGGTATCAATAAGTAATCCTCCTACAAAGTTTTAAGTCTCCAGTTCAATAAATAATGTTCCCCCATACAAACTTTGGACCCCCATTTCACCCCCTTAGGGATAGCATTTCCAAAAATCCTGTTCTATCCCCTGCCTACGTCATAAAAAGAAGTTCTGGTGTAATTTTCAAGTTCCTAGTCCCAGTAGTTTTGAATACAAAATTTGCCCCCCTTATTTAATCCCCTAAGGGGTGGAATTTTCTAAAACGCTGAAAGAACTTTTTGTGTATCTTTATAAGTAATATCCCTACAAAGTTTCATGTCTCTAGTACAAAAAATAATGTTTCACCCATACAAACTTTGCACCCCTATTTAACACCCTTAGGGATAGAATTTCCAAAAATCCCGTCTTATCCCTTGCCTACGTCATAAAAGGAAGGTCTGGTGTAAATTTCAAATTTGTAGTCACAGTAGTTTTGAATACAAACTTTGCACCCCTATTTGACCCCATTAGGGGTGGAATTTTGTAAAACGCTGAAAGTACTTTTTTTGTATTTAAATAAGTAATCTTCCTACAAAGTTTTAAGTCTGTAGTTCCAAAAATAATGCTTCCCCCATACAAACTTTGGACCCCCGTTTTACCCCCTTAGGGGGTGAGTTTTGAAAAATCCTTTCTTAGTGCTCTTCTACACCTTATAAGAAACCTACGTGCCAAATTTGGAATCCGTAGACTCAGCGGTTTGGGCTGTGCGTTGATATGTCAGTCAGTCAGTCAGTCAGTCAGTCAGTCAGTCAGTCAGTCAGTCAGTCAGCTTCTTCTTTTATATATTTAGATATAACATAGAAAACATCCAAATAAATGCCCTAATCGGGATTAGAACCCTCTTGTTTCGTAGGCAGTTACTACCAACTAGGCTAAAGCGGTCGTCAAAACGCGGATTAAACCATTCTCAGACAATGTTTGCCTTCACCAAAAAGCTACTTTTTAATTTCAAATGTTCGTACATAAGTCTTTTGACAAACCCAATGGCATGAGGGGGTTCGAACCCTGGCTCTCGTAAAAACTAGTCTAAAGGTTGTGACCCCCAAATTGGATGTAGCGTTCCTTACCTCTCTACAGTGACACTCACTCATGTCATGTATATAGGTGTAATGATACTAGAAATACTATTTTGAAAGACGGACATAGGTATAACCTAGATTTTCAGATAGCATCATTCGTTATTCGTAACAGAAATAAAATGCAGAACTAATAAAGCGTTTTTTTTTGCATCCTATATTTGACAGCTCTCATCCCAGTACAAATTTATGTCACCATTGACAGGAATGACGGCTGTTTTTACAACCAACCTCCCCCCCCCATCTCTTCTTTTTGTCATTGCCTTCGTCGCTCCATGTTTGTACATTTTATATAGCACTATCGTATTCTTCATATATTATATTCAACGGATGTATATGTTACTGAATAAATGATTTACGGCTGTCAATTATCGGCTCTTAAAATAATGTCATTATAAGTAAAAACTAGAAAACAAAAAGAAAGAAAAACATATACAAATTTTTCTACTTTTTGCTTAAAACCACTTTACAAACACTCCGTAATGCAAACAAACCACAATACCTACTAATAACAAGACACAGGCATCACATTATTTTAATAAATACAGAAATAGACTATGCTATTGTGAAGTATACATTTATAAATAATTGAATTTTTTGACATTATTAATGAATTCGAATTAATATATTTGAATCAAGTACTTGTGCATTCTAAATAAATGAGTATGAATACTTAATTAGAATAGTATCAGTCTTGACCGAAAAGCTTAGGCGTGATCCAAAAGCCCTAAAAGTTGAATTGAAGCGCTATCCAATCCTAAATCACATCCGTCAAAACCAACATCTTATTCCCATCAACCTAAACCTAGTCCTTTCTAACCTCAATTATAAGACGACTGAAAGCTGCCCTCTGCGCTCAAACCGATTTCTCCTACTACAAATCGCCTAGGATAATTTGACCTTGAGATTCAATACAACTACGTCTAATCAGAGCTCAGAGCTACACTGGTCCATCTATAGCATAGTTTTGTGGGTTGCAGCCCTGATCTCATTAGTTACTGACACTATTAATCAAAGACGGCGCAGCGACGCGAGGCAACCCTGGACGATGCGGGCGGGGCGCTGATTGATTCTCGATTGTTTTTGTAAAATGCCGCCTGTTGATTGGTTGACGCCTTCTTGGTATGTGATCAGGGTTGTCAATTCAATTGTGATTGTTATGAATACTTTGGCATCCTTCCAGGTTGCTAAATCAAATGGTCAAGAAGAAGTCTGATATTTTTTCGCTGTGCTTAATAATGCATTAACATGCATTTTAAATTTTTGCTGAGTTCTGTACTCTTTTTGTATTTTAATTGAGGTACGCAAAGATAATTTATATTCATTTCCTTAGAAACCTTAATTGATAACTGAAAAGTGTCAACCAATAATTTCACCCCTTAATTTTAATCAAAGTATAAAGGAAATATCTGAAAAGATTCCATTCACTCGACATCTTCGCTCCGTCTCAACCTTTTCACTCCTCATCAGCCCAATTAACCCCAGCTGCAAGTTGAATACAACTGGTTAAGACCGGTTAGAAGTTGTTCCAGTAACAGGATCAGTTCATTCAGAAAGGGGCACAAAGGTACTGTTTTCATTTTCATTAAACTGGCTAAATTTATTTAGCGAGTAGTGTGGTGCTGCGTTTGGTAAGGCGAGCTGGCGGGGGAGTGACCTACCCCCATATATCTGGACGGTTATAGAACGCACTTATTTTCTTGCGGATTGCAGTAGGATATTATCAATCTGTTTACTCGTTCTGATACATTATATCGCCGCATGAGGATGCAAATGCGCGGAATATTGATATCTATTGATAAGTCTGACTGACTATGTGATGCCTGATTAATAAATTTTGAAAATAGATGAATCTTCATTGGGTGATATAATGCAGTCACGAATTAAGAAGAACTATCACAATAGTAAATTTAAAGCTTACACTTTTATTACAGTTAAAGAAAATGCAATCATTGCTTATTTGTAATTAAGTTTAACTAAAAGAAACTTGCGTTGTGTTTTCATAAAAACAGGACTTTGCGTTCATACCTGAAAATAAAAGATAAGGTTTCATTAGAAAACATAGTTAACAGACACTCCAAAATAAACAGGACCGCAGCTCCAATGCAGCAATCATTAGACTTGGCCATTGCCCAAGTGGAGCATTCGCTAGGATAAGTAACTGTTTGTATAAAATAAACCAACTTAAGAATCAGAGAAACGCTTCTAAACTAAAATGAGACTGTGGTTCACTTTAACTAGTTAAGTAAGTTAGTAAACATACTTAAGTGCACACCACAAAAACACCGCAAATAGTTTTGTATTGATACTAGGTAGCTTGTCGCTGAGAAATGAAGGTTGGTATTTATGTTAGTTTGTAAAGTTGCCACGAGCACATTTCTAACAACTATTTGTATACATAACATCACGCATGATTTCCCAAAAGGTGTAAGCAGAGCACATGGGATTAATTTTATTTTGAGAAGATGGCGAAAATACGATATTGCAGTAATAGGTTAATTGCTATCGATGATATCCATCGCCCACAAGTCCCACAATACAATTTTACCATATTCTGCTGTTTTTACCCAACCCCAGACGGACCACCAATACTAGCTTCTTATTGACAATATAGTTAAAGGCAGTGGTAGAAACGCTTAAAGAAACTTATATCTATAATTGCTTCTGAGAGGTTGATGTCCATATATAAAAGCATGAAACACCAACAATATAGTTTGCAAACTTAGCTTGTTTCATAACTCAGAGATGTTTTGATTTACAAGTTAATATGCAAACATTGTTTGATAAGTTTAAGTTCGATCGGTAGAAAACTTGTTTAAACAGTTTTATTAACACCTTCTTGAAGAACAACCATACGGAGATAATAGTTTAATAACTGAAATAGGATTCGTATAAAATATATTATAAAATAATACTAGCCTAACTATGTACCATTCCGACTTTAAACTAAAGAAATAACAAAACTACATATACATACTTATATTGTAAATTATATATTGTGGAATAAATAAATCTAAATCTAAATCATATTTACAAATAGAATTTAAATTCTTGTTGGCTGAAGTTATTGAATAGAATAGAATATAATAACATTTATTCATGACAACAACACATACATGCACATAAATCAAAAAAATACAAAATAGAAGACAACATTACCAAGAAACGGTTATTGGTGAAAATAAATCCACCCTTAAAATACTCTGAGCATCGTTTCTGTATGTGCTAGTTTAAATAGGGACGGAGAACTATGAAGTTATAAATGGTGAACGAACGTAAACGAAAACTTACAAACTCATCATTCTTAGAAATCAGCATCAGCCTGCCAATAAGGTTTTATGTCAGAATTCAGATACTCTGTGTAAAATCTGCGCCTTTTTCTGTAAGAACGATTCCAACTATATCATAAGTGTTGCTTATTCTAACATATTCTATATCGACATATTATATGTTAATGCTAAGCTTCTGCACTTCTGTGAGTGAAAACAGCCGTTCTCTTTAGCGTGCCAGTCAGGCCAACAACTCGCCCGCTCCAAAGGGAGCACGGGCGCTAAATAATGAAATTAGCCCGCCGCCTTAAGAAGCTCTGATTTGCGTAATCAAAGAGCGGCTGATCCGATTTCCCGCCATTGTGTGGGGTTTGAGACTAAATGTTTATTAAAAAAAAAACGCTTTAGGATCATTGGTGTAGAAGGAAAACATCGTTAGGAAACCGGTCTAATCCCAATAAGTTCTAGTTTTCTCTCTGCATTGGAAGGTCAGATGGCAGTCGCTTTCGTAAAACTAGTGCCTATGCTAAATCTTGGGATTAAGTGTCAAAGCGGACCCCGGGCACAGGGCACAAACGGGAATAGCGCTGGGAGGATTATGCTTTAGTATTCTGTAATATTAATTCAAAAACAAAGAAAAATGAAAAATTGTCCTACACGATTCGCCTGTAGGAGAGTTTTTTAAGGTTTTGTCATAACGGAATTACATTATATTAACGACACTAACGCTGCAAACGCACAGAGAGCGGTGGCGGGGCGGCGCGGTGCGGTGCGGAGGCGGTACCGGTTGTAATGTTCGAGCTAATACGAAAGGGTCCGCACAGAAAACCGCGCCGCGCCGCGCCGCTCTGTGCGGATCATTTCACATTAGCTCGAACATTACAACCAGTACCGCCTCTGCACCGCGCCGCGCCGCCCCGCCACAGCTCTCTGTGCGTTTGCAGCTTAAGCGCCTAGCTTGAGACCGTCATATAAAAAAACACTTTACATAGATGTATTTTATGGTTAAAAGAACTTACCTTAAGTGAATTTCAACCAAAATTTTACGAAATATTGCATCCGAGAGATTTAATAACCATGTAGTCCGTTCTTCGACATACTGCATCGTCACACAGTTTAGATATTTAAAAAAAAGAAGACATTTCTACCATTCGGTCAATCATTCAGTAACCGGTCCAGTCACTTGCCGCCAATCTTGTTCATTCGTTTTAGAGCTATCATTAGTCAATCAAGACTTTTATTCTGCAACATGGGGTTCTTTCAAAATACCAATGACCTATCAGGGTTGGGCGGGATATTAAATCTCTCGGATGCAATATTTCGTAAAATTTTGGTTGAAATTCACTTAAGGTAAGTTCTTTTAACCATAAATTTTACTTCAATATTGCATCCTCCAGATTTAATAACCATGTAGATGTTTAGCGCTGGTTGCAGAATGAAAGGCAACATAATAATCAGTATCTGATTTTATTATTATTATGCAATTGAATACGAAATCAATCCAAACTTATATAATCTCCACTAAGTGTATTGTTTACCTGATTTATTATAATTATTCTGATATAAGAAATACTCTGTAATCGAATTTTAACACTTCGGGTAGCAAAGAACATAGTTCAGCTATTTAGTACCGCTCGAGCAAAATGACAGTCTTCTTCTGTATCGATTAGGGGTTGATTATAAAAGTGGGCAAAACAAAGAGAGTTTCCCGACCAGCCCGCTGTTCTTTTTATTATACCTGTAGAAATGCCAGCTGAGGAAGTCGAGGCATGCCGGGTGCTATGAGCTGTGAAGGTATTGACGTCCACTCCACTGCTGCTCAGGGTTTGCTTTATCCAGCGGCTAATTGTTTGTGGACTAGCATTATGGATAGGCTTTTTGATAGTAAGTATTAATTTGTTCGAGTTTATGGCGGATCTGAGGTTACTTGTTCGTTCTACGTAACAGGACAGAGCTAAAGCTGGGCAAATAGCATCTTTCTCTTTGAAAAAGGGGATAATTAGTCTTGGATTATGTTTGTTTGGCGCGGAAGTTTTAATAATGTCATTGATGGTTATAATGATTTTCGACTCTTGTATCTGAATATCTGCAACATTTATTAGCGATAACGTCTGCACACGTTGTCCTGTGGACAACGCGAGAAGAGTTACCAGTTTCTTCGTCAATTTTTCCATTGTTATCGAATCATTCGGGAAAATACCAGATAGATAATCCAAGACTAAGTTAGGATCCCATATACAATTATATTTTGGAAAGCATGGTTTACTTTTAAAGACACCTTTGAGAAACCTCGAAACACAATCATTATTACAACGATCTTTACCCATAATCAAGGACAAGCTGGATCGAAAAGAATTTAAGGTACCATAGCTAGCGTTTGCATGGTACTTTTCTGTAAGAAATTTTAAGATGTCAGCGATAGAGCCATTATACATGTCAATATTATTAATCTGACAATAAGAAAACCATTGTTTTAACGCCACATTATACTGATTAAGCGTATTCTTTGATAAGGACTGTAACATTATGTCAATACACTCATCCGGTATGCCGCGTTTTACGTAGGCTTGTCGTATAACACTGCACACGCCAGGGTAAGTTTGCGCCAAAGGGGGTGGCATTCTCTGGAAGGTGACAGTAAAAGGTTTTTATTAGGCTTAAGATAGATAATTTCAGATTTTACTAAGGACAAGAATAACGGAAACCATGGTTGTCCCGGCCAATGTGGGACGACCAGAATGCCCGTTGCATTATCATCGACAATTTTTCTGAGGCATTTGAGAATAAGCGCAAAAGGCGGAAATGCGTAAAAAAAAGTAATTACGCCATGAGAAGGTAAAAGCGTCAATTTCATGAGCACCAGGGTCCCGTTTCCAAGACACATATCTCCGACATTTGTTATTGAGACGAGAGGCGAACAGATCTATATCAGGTTTACCGAAGTGATTAGTTATGACTTGAAAACTTTTAGAATTAAGGTCCCATTCTGTGTCAATATTGGTATGTCTAGAGGCTTGGTCAGCATCGGTATTGTCACATGATTTAATGTAAGACGCGAAAACAAATATACGTCTCTGTTCACACCACTCCCATATCTTTCTTGTGATTTCATTTAGATGGAGGTACTGTATACCACCCATTCTGTTGATATAAGATATGGCAGTGGTGTTATCGATTCTGAGTAACACATTTAAATCATGTCTATATTTACAAAATGACTGTAACCCCAAGAAGGCTGCCAAAAGTTCAAGGTAGTTAATATGATGTTGAACTTCTTCAGACGACCAATGCCCCCTAGCAATTTCATCATTACATGAGGCTCCCCATCCAGTGAGACTCGAGTCGGTAAATATTTCGAGCTGGTAAGTGCCTTTCTGTATATTATTTTGAGCTTTAGACTCTATATTAGACCACCATTTAAAATCCTCAAGTAAACACGATTTAAGGGTCATATTTGCATCATAATTCTCGTTAGATTGTTGAAGGGCCAAAAACTTCTCTCGCTCAAATAACTTAGTATGGGCCCAACCATACGCCACTGCAGGGCATGCGGCCGTGAGTGTATCTATGAACTTCGCAAATTCACGTATATTTGTATAAGTTTTAGTTTGCATGCTTTTAGTCATTTCTGACACTTTTATAATCTTTTCATAAGGCAATTGTAATTGCATGACTAGTGTATTTATTTCCAATCCTAAAAATTTACATTTTTGAGACGGAGCAAAAATACTTTTTTCAGCATTGATTACTAAACCTAGTTTTTCCAAATTTTTGGTTAACATATGAACCGTGTATTTGCAAGCTTCAAAGGTATTTCCTATACATAAGATATCGTCAAGGTACGCTACTAATATGTGCCCTTGACTTCTTAATAATGATAGAAGCGGTTTTAATAGTTTTGTGAAAACAAGTGGCGCTGAAATTAACCCATTTGGCAAACAATTGAATTCATACAAATAGTCGTATCGAAATCTTAACAACTTTCTATACGACGGGTGTATTGGTACCAGAAAGTAGGCCTCCTTCAAATCAATTTTAGCCATGTAGGCGCCTTTTGATATCAACTTTATAGCTTTGCGAATATCTTCCATCTTGAAATGGTGCGAATAGACAGACTTGTTTAATGTTTTTAAATTTAAAATAAACCTAAACCCACCGGTACTTTTAGGTGTTAAGAATACGGGCGAAATAAATTGACCAGGGATGTTTTCATCACATTGCGTAATAGCTCCTAGCTCAATTAGTTTAGCGATAGCTATATCCATTTCCCATCTTGAAAAGGGAGGGTTATTGGGTTCCGTGTTCTGTGAAATTGGCAAGGCAATTGGAATTTTATATCCTTGTACAATAGACAGTACCGTGGAGTCATTGGTGATTAATAACCAATTATTATAATAATACTGTATGCGACCAGCATGAGGTACCTTTAACGCCGACTCCGGTCGTCCGCTTTGCTGGTCGAGTAGGGACGCCCGCGACGCTGATTCGAATTCGTCCTCCTCCCCGAGGTCGAGGGCTGGGGCTCGTAGTATCTGCCCGTTGTCGGTGCTGATGTGGCTTTCGGCTTGTATTGGCGGGGAGGAGCTCTTGCGTTTCCCGGCTGTGCTGCTTGCTTGCGATGCTGGAACGCCGGGTGAAATGTGAAAGATTTTTTAATCTGCTGACCCGACTTTTCAATGTCCTTGGAGTTCTTAATTTTATCACCAAGTTTTTCCCCGAAAAGGTATGCGTCTCTCTTAATACCTTTGATTGTATTCCAGAACTTTTTATCTAGAAGCGGTACTAGGAGTTTATTCCTGTTGATTGACTCTTCATAATGAAGGTCTAATAGTATTTGGGTCACTTCCGAGATTTTTTTGATGATTTCAAGCTTATTCAAGTCTGATCTTATGACATCTTTTGTTAAATTGGCAAGCCCAGCAATGCCCCAGCCCAGTTGATTTTGAGCTTTTTCTAACCGGATGTCACGATTTCTTGCAGAGTCATTAATAACTGCAGCTACCTCTGGGTTAAGCTTGGGTGCGCGAGCTAGTAAAAAATTACCTGGTATCGGCATTTTATCAGTAAGAGACTGCTTGAGCTCCTTGGCCAGCCCGTCCATTAAGATTTTTCCCCAGCGTTCAGAGAGCTCATCTGGGATATGTTCACCGAGTGGTTCATCTAACTTTTTCGCTTCTCCCAGCATACTTAAAATCTCTTGAGGGAGAGCGGATGTAGATGGTTCATCCATATCAGTCAATGTTGTTGACTGAGCAGGGTTTGTGTGAACCGAGGCGACCTGTCCCGGCGCTGGCGCGGCTGGTGCGGGCGCTGACGCTAGCATTTGTGGCACCGCCGGCGCTGGTGCCGTCGCGATCAATGCAGAGGGGCCCGCAGTAGGGTTGTTTACAACTGACTGCAACTGAGGTGCCAAGCTGAGAGTACTATCATAAATCTCATCAACCATCAAGGCTTCTTCATGAAGCGTCCAGTCTTCGCCAGACTCATTATATTTACCTTCGACGTCTGATAATTGCTCGTTATAATAAGGGCTTTGTGATGAGCTTGACGTCGATGTATCAGATCTTCGGTCGAAATCTAAAATAATAATTATACATTGTTACTTTCAGGATGACATCACGGTATCATCACGTTAAGAAAGTACAATAATTGGTCCAGGGCAATATCTCGTATTACCACGTCAAGGATCAAATAATAGATATAATAGTTGTTCCAAGGCAATATCTCGTATTACCATTTCAAGGAAAAACCAATTACAACTGTCAGGATAACATCTCGTGTTACCACATCAAGACAGTACATATTTATGAAACATATTTACAGGGAAACTAAAGAATAATAAATTTCACATATTTAGTAGAAAAAAAATAAAATAACGGGTAGTTTTACCTTTGCGCTTATTGTGTCGCAATTTATCTTCCAAACGTCGAATCTTGCGACGAATATCCTTATCACAATGTTTATGTTTGCGTTTTCCCATGTTTCGTGCACTTTTTAATGTGTAACGGTTATAATTCGCGATGAAATAGACCAGGAACGATGTTGACGATGCTGCACACGAAAAACGAATGAACAAGATTGGCGGCAAGTGACTGGACCGGTTACTGAATGATTGACCGAATGGTAGAAATGTCTTCTTTTTTTTAAATATCTAAACTGTGTGACGATGCAGTATGTCGAAGAACGGACTACATGGTTATTAAATCTGGAGGATGCAATATTGAAGTAAAATTTATAATTTACTTTAAAATCAAAGTTTAATCCGACTTCCATTCTCGCTTGTCTTTCTCACTTCCATAAAAATTTCCTTTCCACTTTACCGCATAAACTGCTTTCTGAGTGCAAATGCGTTCATTATTGCAGAAGTAACCCAAGTCGGTTTAGGCCGATAAAATAAGAAGTTCCGTCGATTTCTTATTTACTACTATTACTATTACTTTGCTACTTAAACGGAATCATATCAGACTTCGTGACGTACTTAACAACATTGAGGAGTTCCATTAGTCATCTGTGGTCTTCAACATCAGTTGTAGCACACCTTTGTGATTTTCGTATGTAAATACACGAGGTATCATACCTATAGAAAATACCGAAATCACTACACGGGTGTCTAATAAAATTGAGGATTTCCCTCAAATCCTCATGGGCAAACGAGCAGACGGATCACCTGATGGTAAGCGATTACCGCCGCCCCTGGACACCTGCAACACCAAAGGTGTTTTGAGTGCGTTGCCGGCCTTTAAGATGGGAGTACGCTCTTTTCTTGAAGGTTTGAAGGTCGTATCGGTCCGGAAATACCGCAGGCGACAATCCATTCCACAGATTAGCTGTGCGAGGCAGGAAGTTTCTGAAGAAGCGCACAGTTGAGGACTGCCAACCATCTAAGTGGTGAGGATGGTAATGTTGTCGCGTTGGTCGATGGCGAAAAGAAGCGGTAGGGATTAATCCGAACAATTCCTTGGAGCACTCCCCGTTATACATGCGATAGAAAATGCAGAGCGTGGCCACATCTCTACGCAGCGCCAAGGAGTCAAGCCGATCCGAAATGTGACCAATCTGGGAGCATATACTTTGAAATAAAAAAGAAACGTACGAGTAGGTTCATAAATGACAGTGTTGTGAGCTAGAAAACATTTAAAAAAATACAACCGATTTGAGAACATCCTCCTTTATTATGAAGTTAATTGGTTAAAAAGACTACATTTCCTGAGATGGTTCTTCCTTTATTTAATACTAGCAGCCTGTGCGCGGATCCGCCCGCGCTTTTTACGTTATTACGTACGCGGAACGAAATATAGCCTTGTGTCCATCTGGATGGTCTATTCTACATCAACGGAAGGATTTCGAAATCTGGATTCAAAGTATTGCCATACCAAATTTCATCTAAATCGGTTCTGCGGTTTAAACGTCAAGAGGTGAAAGACAGACAGACAATCAGACAGACACAGACACCTTATTCATGCTCATCACAGAAATATTTGCCTTTACCTCCAATCTTAAACCTTCTGCTTCGTAAGTCCACTAGGTTAACCGGACGTCGTAAAATGTACGAGAAATTATCATTTATATGAGACCATAAAGCCGCATTCACATTTGTGTGTCGCGTTGTGTTGTGACGCATCAGAACGTGACTGATACGACAGGCGTCAGACAAATGTGTACGCAACCATAGAGGGCAAACAAAAGCGTGACCTGAGAAAACGCGGCAAATAAAAAAAAAATACATGTGGTATTACTAATTTTTTGTTATGTACGGATTCCTTGAATATTTTCAAGATTATCTGTTAACATAAGAAACGTATCATCATTATCGTCAATATTATTATAACAAATAATCAGCCGACAAGGATTAAGATTACAAAGTCATACTAACGTAAAAAATCCGAAATCGCATCTAAACATTGTTTTTTTTTTTGGAAAACAACTTCTTTCTCCTCTTGTTTTTGCTTGAACTTACTGATCATAGTATGTAGTAGCTTTCGCACATTACTTTTTACCCGACTGCGCGACGCAAAGGAGGGTAATGTGTTTATCAGCCTATTTATTGTTTTACTCCTATTACGGCAATTATTAATGCAAAATAATTGTGTAAACAAAATACTGAAAACTCTAACCAAAGAATTTGACGTGCCTTTGACAGATTAAAAAAAGTCCAGGTCACGCTTTCGTTTGCCAGACTCTATTAAATGTATGAAACCGATGACCGGTCTGATGCGTCACAACACAACACGACACACAAAATGTGAATGCGGCTTAAGTCCTTCTCTATAATATTATTAGTAGTAAATATACAGGATGAAATTTAATTCGTGATACAAAATAGCAGAATGTGAATCCATCCATGATTCTGGACAACTTTTACTATGGGATCAACTTTGTATTATGCCATAAAAAAACTGCCGCTCATACATTTTCGTCAGTCGGCCGGTTTCGTTGGCCCCACAGACCGACTCTGTGTTCTGCTAAAAAGTCCAGTTATTTCATACATTTTGCTCGTAAAATTGTCTCAATCATGGATTTCACATTATGCTATTTTGTATCACGAATTAAATTTCACCCTCCACCACCAGGTTTACCCTCTGCACTATAATATATATATATATATATATATATATATATATATATATATATATATATTATATATATATATATATATATATATATATATATGGCGAGTCAGGCAATAAAAGTCAGTACCTACTATTGTTGCACGGCCCGCTCCACAAGGCAGTGCAGGTGTGAAAGAGATAGCATTATCCAATGATTTATGACCTGATTCGCCACTTGGTTTTGCGGATACTTTAGTAAAGGCGAGTGATATAAGAAATAAAATATCGACTGTCGGTCAAAGGCATCTTCCTCCTATGTATTAACAAATACCCCAAAGGCACTACCTACCTCTCCAAACACATTCAAATGGGTTTGAATGTGAGGGACATAAAAAAAGTCACATCAGCCCCACAGCCCGATAATTTGGCCCGTTCCGGTCCACGCAAAGATGGCGGCGGCAATTTCCGGTTCGCACTTTGCGGGCGTGCAGTTGACGTTCTTGTGGCTCTTGTGCGGTAATTGGCTGGATCACTTGGGGTAAGAGGTCGGTTATAGAATATGTTTTTGCAGTGTTGGCTATATTGATATTGGTTCACGATTGTTTTGTTGGAGGGTAATTTGCGATTTCTGTTTGGAATGGAAAAATGTCCGCGTGAAATTATAGTTGTCCTGGTTTCGATTACACTTCATTCTTATGATTTATTTTTGGTTTTTGGTATTGTACATTGAAAAAAAAATGCAATAAATATGCATAAATAAAAGTATAACTATGAGACTCGTTGCTACTTTGGAAACTAGATGACTGAGAGAGAGACAAATAAATTATGATGCTTATATGCTCCAAAGACAAAGTCGATGTAATGCCATATATAGGAGCTCAACACAGTGACAGAGAGAAAAACAGAATGGCTATAACTTCACCTATAAGACTTAGGCTTATGATGATATCTGCCAAAAGTATTGAAAATGTATTAACTATGATCAAGGCACCAAATTTTTAATTAGATACTGGTAGATATTGTACACACGGAAGTTCTTCACTAATATTTTGAGGAGTAATTTCTGTCTCAAGACTAAGAAGGATTAGAGTACTTATAGAAGTCTAGAAATCTTTACTCTAAACTAGAGGGCTTTAAGGCGCCGTAGGTTCAAGGTCTTCTTTCCCTCTCACATGGAAGTGCGTGCTCGGAAGCGCGGAAATCATGTTTTTTAATTTTAATTTATTGGCCGTTTAAATAAATAAAAAAGTAAACACTGATTTCCCTCAAACATGATATTGCCGATTTTAGAAGCCATTTTAATATTTTTAGCTTTTGTTCGTAATTTGTAACACATATTTTAAGTGTATTTTAGACCATTTTAGACCTGTGTTCGTGATTTTTTTTCTATCGAGCGTAAAATGCTTAATCATGTTTCTAAACACTGATTTCCCTGCAGAAAAGCTTTAAGATTACTATTCGTATTTTTTAAGCCATATTATTATAAACAGACGCATTATATTGTTTCAAAAACACTGTTCGCTTAACTTCGCTGAACCTACGGCACCTTAAGTAACTCATATAGCCCATGTATATATGTTCCTTTGTTAGAGGGTACCTATTAATTACACAAGACCAGTTGCTAATAGGACAATATTCTACTCTTAAAAACGCCACAATGGTCGCATGTTTAGTAGGATAGCATTATCCTACTAAAATACGGTTTTTTTGAACGAGAAGGAACAATCTTGTCCGTTTCAGCTTTTGGAAAAGTTCTTTCGCATGTCCGGCGACTCTCCAGCTCGGCTGCCTCATGCAGAAAACAAGTAACTCACTTTTGAGAAATTTTACAGGAGAGCGAAAAAACGTTATCGCGCTCGACTTGGCGGGGGCTCTGCCGTGCCCCCAGATTTTCAATTTTCGCCGCCTAATAAACCCTAATAGCGTAAAAAAGATGAAATGGTATTCGTTAGTATAATCGTAGTTCCCTGCTATATATTTTTTTATATATTTACGTTCAGCTTAACCAGAAATGGGAAAAATGTTTTCTGCGCAGAATGAACGCCGACTTTTTAAAGTAATCCCTTCGCAAAAAACAAGTATCTCCACTTACGTTGGGAATTCATCACAAAAATGAATTATTAACTGGTATGTGGTATTGTTATAGATGGGCGTAAAATAACATACTCTTTTTCTATAGCCGAAAGACGTCCACTGCTGGACATAGGCCTCCCCCAAAGAGTGCCAAAGTGACCGATCCCGCGCCACCAGCGTCCAGCGGACTCCCGCAACCTTTACCAGGTCATCAGTCCACCTTGTCGGGGGCCTACCCACGCTGCGCCTTCCGGTACGTGGTCGCCACTCGAGAACCTTTCCGCCCCAACGGCCATCGGTTCTACGTGCTATGTGCAGTTAGTTAATCAACTTCCAAACAAATAGTATATAGTTATTATAATAGTAGGAATCGAATAGAAACACGGACTTAAGTAGACGTATTTAGAATTACAAATATCACACTTTACATGAAATTAAAGTAATCTGTTTAAATGGTGACAGTATACTTAAAATGTCACCGTTTAAACAGATTATTTAGTCAGTTCGATTAACATCTACAATGTCTCCTTTGTCTATTAAATCAACAGATGAAGGATTTTGTTTCAGTTGGTGCCAAAATGTTTGTAGTGATGACGATATTAGTGGCACCAACTTTTCAATTATTTCTTTTTGTTTGGCTGGGTGTACTCCTCTCGTGCATGAAATGTGTTTTGGTAATTCATTAGATTAGATTAGATTATATTAGATTATTTATTTTATGATAAAAAATACATTACAGATTTGCATACATGTCAAAAATATAAGACTTTTTATCACAATCGTCAAAAACAGAAAAAATAAAAAATTAAGATATAACAATAAGACAATGTCAACAACACAATAACAAAGAAATATAAAAAACAATCCAAAATAAAAAGAACACAAATATATCAACCTCTAGGTATCGTCATTATTTACAATATTTAGTGCATCATAAAATACGTGACACAATACATTTAATGTCAAATAATAATCATACAAAAAGTAGGTAATAATAATAATAATAATTTAACATGTGAAGTCTAGACTCATATACTCTTTAACTGAGTATAACGGATTTTCCAATAAAAGGTATTTAAGGCGGCGTCTAAATGCTTCGTCAGAAGGTTCCTGTCTAAGATCAGCGGGTAGTCGCTCGTAGTAGGTAGGCACAATGACACGCGGGTTCTTGCCTGCAAGTGCCATGCGACGGGGAACTGTTCTCAAACGCCCAGTGCGGCGGAGTGTTTTGCCAATCGCATTTACGGTATTGAAAGAAGAAAGATTATTCCTTACGAACATTTTAATTTCGAATACATAGAGTGAGTAGTGCGTCATAATACCGTGCATTGGGAAGTAGCCTCTACACGACGTCCTCGATTTTACCCCAATCATCGCACGCACGGCACGTTTCTGCATAAGTAGCACTCTGTTGGCATCCGTTGAGTTCCCCCAAATGAGCGAACCGTACGACATCAGCGAATGGAAATGAGCAAAATAAACCTGCTTCAGGGCATCATCAGATATTACAGGTTTTAACTTACGCCAAGCGAAGACTGCACTACTCAATCTATCGCATAGTTTGTCTACATGGCACTTCCAGTTAAGCTTAGAGTCCAGAGTGAAGACAAGGAACCTACATTCATCACTTATCGGCATTGGGCTGTTAGCTACACATGGAGGAATCGCAATTTTGCGCCCCGAGAAGACCATGACGTTGGATTTCGATATATTCAAGAGTAAGCCATTGGTAGAGAACCACCTCTTCAGTTGATCACAGCCGCCATGTATCTTCTCTCCAAGCTGTTCATAAGTGCGCGCACCGACAACCACTGTGGTATCGTCCGCAAATAGGACAGAGAGACCAGCTGTGATGGCAGCGGGAAGGTCGTTCATAAACATTAGGAAAAGGGTATTTCCTAACGCCGAACCTTGAGGTATTCCTATATTCACGCTGCCAGCACTGGACTTCTGACGTTTACCGCCCACAGATAATGTAACTACCTGCCTCCGGTCGGACAAAAACGATGTAACTAACTTGTGACTCATGTCCCGTATCCCGTAATGATGTAACTTGTCCAAAAGCAATTCATGATCAATCACATCAAAAGCCTTGGACAAGTCACAAAATATGCCTGCCATCTTGCATTTGTCATCCAGACCGGAAACAATGCAATCAAATATCTTGAGCGCAGCTGTTGTAGTGGACATGTTATGCCGATAAGCGAATTGGCGGTCAGTCAGTAGGTCATTGTTCTCTAGATGGGCCATTATATGAGATGAGAGGATAGACTCCACAATTTTAGAAATTGTGGGGACTATTGTTATTGGTCGGTAATTGTTGATATCGCACTTGTCACCCTTCCCCTTATACACTGGACTTACTCTGGTACTCTTTAACACTTCCGGATACACACCTGTTTCAAAAATAATATTAATAAGTATAACTAAAATGTCAGAAATAATTGGCCATATACATAATAAAATATTGAGTGAAATGTCATAGGTATCAACAATTGCGCGTGTCTTTAACATATTTCGGATCACTTTATTCAGCAGGTCGCTTGTGACGGTCGGCAAGGTCATCGTCGGTACGTCAAGGTCATTTAAGTAATTGCAAAGATAACGCCTGCTTAAAAGGGGATCTGTATGTATAGCATATTTTGAACCTATACTTAAAAAATGCGAGTTAAACTCATTCGGAACTTTGATAGGCGGTACCGTTGCTTGCGAGGATTCATTGAGGCAGATATCTTGAGGCTTTATCTTGGTACCTATCTCCTCATTGACCACTTTCCAAATCTCCTTTGACAGATTTCTGCTCTCACCTAGCCTACGTTCAATATGGTGTTGTCTAGCGCGCAGCGTTGTGGATTTAATTAAATTATAATAATGTTCGATACATTAAGAAATAATCGGGTTTCCGGGATGTTGACGTTGGATTTCATGAAGGTCTCTGTGTTTACACATGTAATCCATTATCTCGTCGGTCAACCACGGCAATTTGTTCTTTTTATAATTAGGTTTAATTCTTTTAATTGGAAAATGTATGTCGATATAGTATGTCAAAATATTAAATAATTTATTGAATTTAGTGTCAATGTCAATAGTATAATCAAAAATAAAATTAAAATCATAATTACAAATGTCATAATTAAACAAATACATAGAATCATCATTAAATAGTCGACGTTCGATTTCGTGCGCGACGTCATCGGAACGCCCGCATTCGATAGTTAACTCGTATCGTTGAGCGTTATGATCGCTTATAGCCGTGTCCACTGGTGACACAGTTAGGCAGCATTTACTGATTTTTTTTTGTAAAAAGCCAAATTTCACATAGCTATCTTTGAATGCTTTTTTGCATAAAAATGACCTTTCGCCTTTTACAACTTAACATAAACTTACAAAAACAGAAACATTTAATGATATCTAGTACCAGTCTGTACTTATTGTACGTGTACTATATCTGAATTCTGAAACACATATTTAAAAAGTTCGATTATACAACCTATGTTTAAATCATTAAATAGATTCAATAGAATGCAGGGTTCAAAATTTGCTGACACTCAATAAGGAACTTTATAATTTTAAAATATATGAGAAACAATGCTATTGATCCTACAAATATTACTTATTTTTTAGTTTTAACTTACCTATGGTTTTCATTTAAAAAACACATATCTACTATTCTTCTCGTCCTGTAGCCAGACTGAGGACAGTATGGGCCACTTTTATCACCATAACGCTTCACTTTCCTTGTTCCTTGACTTTATCTTAGACTCAAATCTTAACTGGAAGTGCCATGTCGAAAAGCTGTCGTATTTGCACTGAGAAAGTTAAAACCCCTAATTTCGAATGTTTCATTAAAATCGGTGTATTTTGCTCATTTCCATTCATTAATGACATATGGAGTACTCATCTGGGGAAACTCAACGGATTCCAATCGAGTTTTCCTAATGCAGAAACGGGCATTACGAACGCTGGCTAATGTGAAACCTCGTGACTCATGCAGGGAACTCTTCGTAGCGCACAAAATTATGACGCACTACTAAACATACTTATTTGAAATTATAATGTTTGTGAGACGAAACTTACCCATGTTTAGGCCTGTCGAGGTATCAGGTAAGACTATTCGTTCCACAAGCCGTCTAAGAACAGTCCCACGTCGCATGGCACTTGCAGGGAAAAACCCGCGCATCATAGGTCCCACTTACTACGAACGTCTACCCGCCGAAATACGAATGGAAACATCAGAAACCACGTTCAAGCGTCGATTGAGATACTTTCTCTTGGAAAAACCACTGTAATGTATAAGTGAATTTTTTGACATAACCGCATAATTTTTATTTATTGTTTTTGATATCATTGAATTATTGTAATATTATGTATCTCTACTGACGATTCTTTTCGGTGAACTTTGATAGCTATGATATAAATTTAAATTAAGTGGACATAGTTGTATTTCAATTATTAGTCATTATTCTTGTAATTGTTTTTACTGAATGTTATTGTATGCTATTGACGATCACAATAGGGATTCTTTTAAATTGACATGTAATTTATAATGCAATCTTATATTGTGAGTAAATAAATGAATATGAATATATGAATGTATGAATATGAATGCCCCAGATCGCAGGTGTTTGTGGTCCGAACCGAAGGTGAGGGCCATAAATATGCGCTCTGGGGCTTTACGAATTACCGCCCGTGTTGAGTAAAAAATTTTACGTCTTCACCTGGCCACAATGAGGGTATTCCCGTACGCGCAGCGTGCAGTAAAACTCGCATTATGGCGACGTGTGACTTATCGAATGGTCCTACCTACCTATATTGTTTTATATGGTCTATGTGTGCCTACCTCGAAGTGTTTTGGTTATACACTGTTAACTTGTGTGTGTGAATAAATTATTTTTTTATCAATAATAGATATCATGCGACGACTCACTTTTTCATAATAAAAAAATAGGCACACGAGTTTAACAGCTTACAGAGCCACTAGTTTTAAAAGGTTATTTATACCAATCCAGTGCCTATATGACAATATTTTCCCCCCAAGAACACAAGGCTACTAGTAACTGCCTCGAATATCCGACTAAATCACGTTCTTTTGTTAAAAGGACACACAAGGCCAGCGCTAATATTCTACTCCTCAATACCACACGGTTACAAGTGCTGCAATGTCCCATTAAAGTACGGTGTTTTGTAAAGGACACCAGTTGCTATCGGCTGCCGCAAGGTAGCGCTCATTGCCGCGCGGCGGGGCGTGCTATCGCGTGAAGCAGCCGCGCGCCCGCGCGTGAAACATTGGCTTTATTGCACTGGCTTGCGTTAGGGTTATGTTTTAGAGTAGAAAGAGTATCATTACTGCGTTGTGTACTAGTATGACAGAGTGGTGTGTAGTACGAGCATCTAGGGCTTTGTAACGCTAGTTCTCGTCAGGTCAAGGAAGTAAAATATAATAATACTTTATCAAAGAATATTGAAGTTTAAATTTTTTACATACCCTCAGCATATCATAGAAATATTGATACGGCTTAATCTTTCAAAACCAGAATGACACAGACATGGAGTATGACGTCACATTTAGGAATTTCCTTTGTTTTCTTTCGCAAAATATTGACTAACAAGTGAAGTGCGTCCAGTAGATACATCTTTTTACATTATATTTTACATGTAATATGCTTTCGCATGCCCTTTTTTAATCTTTAATCCTCGAAAGCTTACAAGTCCAATATAAAATTAAAAAAACATCCTTTGCAGTTGCAAAAAAAACACCTTTTATACACAACGCTAACAAACTTGAACTAGTTTCTTTAAGAAAACTCATCCCTAGTCGTAGGATAGGGTGCCCTGAAAGCGGCGGCAAAAGCGAATATGATTGTAAAAGAAAGTGAGACAGAAACGCGAGCATCTCTACTTTTTATCATCGAAATTCAAAAAAAAATTGTGACAATAGTACATTATGATACAAGTGTGGTATGTTGGTCATTACACTCGAGTCGGTTTTTAAGCCTGAGCCGAAGGCGAAGGCTTAATGGAGACGAGAAGTGTAATGACCAATGCTCACGTGTTTCATACGACGTTTTTCAACACATTTGCGAGGAAAAGTAAATAAAAGTTCACATTTATTTAAAAACTTTAATTATTGAAACAGTTATTAAAAGTACAATTATTGAAATGATATGCTACCGCCTTATGAGGCATTTGTACTGTACGTTTAATTGTATTATTAATTATTTCATTGCTTTGTTCTTGGGTAACTGTAAATGTCGGTGATAATGCAACATTCTGAAAGGAGGTAGAAGAACATTGCGTTTCATCATTAGCAAACGTATGAAATCCCAAATCATCCAATGATGATTTGGGATTTCATACGTTCTCATATGCCAATGCATATGAGGTGGAAGGACGCGGTTCAGGGCAGAACTTCTTGGATTGTGGCTCCAAATGAATTGCTTGTGTTCTTTTGGCACTTATGTCGGCTTTATTTTGGATGGAGTCCTCAATATATGACTCGGCGACATTATTAGATCGCCATCCCCCATGGCGTTTTAAAGTCAATATATCGGCTCCGAATTAGCCAGCAATGTAGCTGAAGTCCGCTTAAAACTGTGTCCGGTGTAAGCGTCAGCCTGTGGTAAGCCTAAAAACTTGGCAATTTCTCTAGGCATCGATCCAAATTTGTTCACTCCGATAGGCTGACTCGTGCATTTGCCGTTTTGAAAATTTTGGAAGAACCGGTTAGATTTTCCTTTTGTTGAACGTAAAGTTTCATATTTTTTCACTATTTCATAAAATGGTCCGTGAATAGTAAATGACCGAGGAATTTTATTTCTAGTTTTCGGAATTTTGACAACTAGCATCTCTCCGTGATTCTCTATATCTTTTGTCGTAATGTTGTTTAATTCCTGACGCCTACAGGCACCAGTAATTCCGAATATTAATGCGACCTGAAAATAAATAAAATCATAACTAAGTTGTAATAATCGTACTTAGTTCCTATTATATATCAACACTCACAATACCGCCTACAAATATTATAATAATGAATACAAAACTAAATAGTGGAACTGACCTTTGTCGCCTAGATATTGATTATCCGGTGCTTCTTTAATGAACTTCTCCACTTCATTAGGTGTTAAAACTGGATGATTGTGGACTGGACTGTGTGTTGGATTTTCGACTGTAAAAGTCGTCTTTTCAAGAATGCAGTTAGATTGGTGTACGCTTTGATGTCAATTGCATTTTTATTCTGCACGGTACTCTTCAACATAGAATATATACACCAAAGCGAACTAGGTTTATACCTCTTCGCCAGTTCACTAAAGTAATCCATGAACACGTTCTCTGAGAAAGAGCTTGCATTTTTGCTATTTTTCCATTGAATGAAATTTGCGTAGGCTTGCATGTATTTATCTTTTGATTTTGAGGGCAAAAGACTATCACTCGCATTTTGCGCTTTAACTATGATATCTGGCGGCGTACACTCGATAAGTAATTCTTCGTTATCTAAATTCAACATTTTACAAAACAACACTAACGAAATGCAATACTGTGAATAAACTTAACAAACAGAAACCCATTTAAAAGATGGCGGCCGTAATTTTATTTTTTCGCGCGCTCAGCGCTGCATGCGCGCGCAAGTCTGAGATAAGGGCACCGGCAAAGTAGCTAATCAGCCACATATTTATAAATTTTGAAATTGGGTATTTATAGGTAAAAATACACCGTCAAAATATAAATACCAACAAGCTAACAAGCAGTTTCATGAAATTCTTTAATTATTTATCACATTTTGAATTGAATTTTATATTTACGCAAATAACTACTTAGCTGTTTTCGAAACATTAATACTTCTTGCTAATATTTAAAAAGATATGTAATGAAAAGGCACTAGTGCGATAATGTAATGTAAAAGGCACGGCATGGGTAATATTCTGCATTATCAGTGTAAATACGCTGTAATAAGACCTACTTTACGAGCAGGTGTGTTGAAAAATAAATAACTAAATACTATACTCTCATGTTTTTTTTCAATTATGACCTTCATAAATTGTACTTACTGGGATAATTAATGAAAAATTGGATGTGAAGTTAGATGAGAAAAAGCGTAAAAATTAATTAATCTGTAAAATACCGAAGTAGATTTTCGTGAGTTTTGTTTATTGGTTTTGCATAATAATTTATTTTTACTGTTGGTAACGAACTACTTACAATTTATCCTAGAAATTTACAGGCTATTTATTTCAACCTGAGTCTAAAATACTGCAAAGGGTTCCATCACTTGTGATTTATTGGGAATAGTCTACTATTTACTGATACTATAGAATAACAAGAAAAGCGTTTAAGATTTCAAACCCCCATCTATCCGTTTTGCACAATTGACAAATCTATCCAACAGATTCAGGATACGGCTAAAAATCCTCCGATACTGCAGCTCAAATCCAAAAGGCCCTAAACCACTACAAAACTCGTATCAGCTATGCGATTTTGGTTCCAAATGGTACAATAGTCACCAGTTCAATATATACGGCAGTGATCCGAAGATATAAAAATTTATACTGCGAGAATCCAAGGTCATAAAGAGGGCTTATCGGATATCGGGGGCATAATTCACAGTTTGCGTCCGATGTGGGTGAATTGCGTGTTTTTCTTATTGATTCATCCATGGTTGACAGTGTGTAGCGTTGTTTTGAAGAACTAAAGAAATATAAAAAGAAAACTGTTCTCTATTTTTGAAACATGGTTTTAAAAAGCACTAGACCGTAATAAAATTTAATCATCAAGACTTGCGCATACGATTGATGTTCACGAGAATTTTGTTATTGAAATACGAATAATGAATAGCCTATACCGATTGAAATATGAATTGTGTGTTTTAAATTGATCCTCAGCTATATACTATACTCACACTTCATAATATAAGGTTATCTCTTTGTACTCGCTCGACTTTGTAGGTACTTGAATTTTATGTGTCAAGTTTATGTTTTGACCACAAGGTCAATTAAGTGCTTACATACCTACACACAAGTATAGATAAAATAATTTTACATGTAAGAAATATATACCTACCTACCTCATAGTTGGGTAAATTCCATGTAATCATTTGTTCTAATGAAATCGCATCATCATCATCATCATCATATCATCCGAAAGACATCCACTGCTGGACATAGGCCTCCCCCATAGAGTGCCAAAGTGACCGGTCCTGCGCCAGCCGCATCCAGCGGACTCCCGCGACGTTTACCAGGTTATCAGTCCAGCTTGTGGGGGGGCCTACCCACGCTGCGCCTTCCGGTACGTGGTGGCCAGTGGCCACTCGAGAATATTTCCGCCCCAACGGCCATCGGCACATGCATACGCCGCCTAGACAGAGACACGCTTATGCCTTGCGAACACTCTTCAGGAATGGCTATATTACCTACATAACTTAGTGAAGTTTCATTTAAATTTCATCAAGTGAGATTTTAGATATAGTACTATAGTAGGTATTAACTTGATTGTGTCTTAAAATAATTTATCGTTTGAGCAGGCCGAGTAAAAAAAGGAAAACACAGACCCAACTTTGGTTTTTTTTCTATCGAGGAAATTTTACGCATTCATGTATCGATCAAATTAAATAGAAATCAGTCAATCATACAGTCAAGAATCATATAATATGTATACCTAATACGTCGTAAAGGTATTGGATTAACATCTAAACCGACATATATGCCGGAATACGGGTCAAATTATACACAGATAGAAAAAGAAACTACGAGATACGTGAAACTAGATAAAAACCAGCTAATCCGACGCCATTATCATCCTAGTCTTATCGGTGGTTTTGCAATCTAGGTCGAAACTTAAACCCAATTTGTGACTGCAGGCTACTTTTTACGGAAGCGAGCATCATCTGGCAATTCAAGCAACTAAAATTAGTCCCAGAGGATTTTATCGAGAGCATGCGTGCCAACAGAATTAGGACTAAAAAACACTTTCGATTAAAAACAATTAAATTGTTTCACCCAATGATGTTATTTAATATAAGAGGTAGATAGGTAGATAGGTAGGTAGGTAGAGAGGTAGGTAGGGAGAGGAGGTAGGGGACCCGTGTGGTGTCGGGTTAGAAATTCACCACCCCCTTCCTTCCCGTGGGTGTCGTAAAAGTCGAATAAGGGACCAGGGTTGTAGTGTGTTGTGGGCGATGGGCTAGCAACCTATCACTGCAATATCACATTTAGTCGATCGATTATACCCACATTTATGCTAAAAGTGGCGCTGGAATATACGTTTCATGTGCTCTGCCTACCCCTTTTGTGAATAAAGGCGTGAATGTATGTAGATAGGTTATAAGCGCTCCAAAAGTGGCACACTAAAACTTAGTCAATTGCACCAACTTGCCTCGAGAAAACGAAATTCGTTCGTGTATCTCGCCCTCTATCGCTCCAATAAGCAAGTGCGACAGAGAGGGAGATACACAAACGAAGTTCGCTTTCGTGTCAGCGTCAGCTGTCAGAGGGGCTACCGCGAAACGAACAGCGAACAGCGGCCGATTCACTACCGCGAAGACACACACATTAAGTATGTGTCAATTGTATTGTATTATTTGTCTCTGTGTGTCTTTTGTGTAGTGAATAAATGTCTTCTTTCTTTCTTTTCTTTAACTTCGTTCGTGTATCTCCGTCTCTGCCGCACTTGCTAGTTCAAGCGACAGAGAGGGAAATACACAAACGGAGTTCGTTTTCGTTTCGCGGTGGCCCCTTAAGTTGGGTGGCCAAGTTATATTAACACCGCTTTTTATCATCATGCAGAAAATGTATTGTTTCGAATCATTATAAAAGTGTCTCTTGAAAAAAGAGACAGTTCTAGAGAAATACCTACCCAAAATTGCTACTCGATTTTCTAAGACACAGAGTTAAAATATGTTTAAAATAGAAATGTAATATTGAAATCCAGAATGCATCTATATTTTTATCAAGCTGTTACTAAACTTATCGCCGTATTCGTACACTATTGGCAAACTTAATTTAGCTAAAATGCCGTGCCGTTCAAATTCGTCCGTCTTTATTACGTCTTTATCCGTGTTCGTAAACCTTCAAACTTGTGTTCGTAAGAAAGGGATAAAACACATTTTTCTTATCAGAGCTATTTTAAGTTTTATAATTAAGGGGATATATTTACCGTTAGCTTTTCGGTAAAGGAAAACATCGTTAGGAAACCGGTCTAACCGCAATAAGGTCTAGTTTTCCCTCTGGGTTGAAAGGTCAGATGTCAGTCGCTTACGTAAAACTAGTGCCTATGCCAAATCTTGGGACTAGGTGTCAGAGCGGAGCCCGGGCTCGTTTAAGGCATAATCGGGAATAACGTTAGGAGGATGATGATGATGGTTAAAGGGATCAATTAGTGTTAGCTCACCTCGTATTTGAAACTCTTTCATCATCCCGCTAGCATTTTCTGGTTGTACCTATCCTAGAAGCCCGGGGGTTTGACACATAGTCCTAATATTTGGCGTAGGGACTAGTTTTATGAAGACGACTGAAATTACCTGTTGAACTAGACCGGTTATCTCGCAATGATTTTCATCACCAAAAATCTACTGTTAAATATAAACTGATGTTTTAATAGTCATTTACGATATTTACAAGTGCCGAAAATAGGAAATTCGCAACGAGTGGTGATAAATCGACACAAGTTGCGTATTACCTATTCGCACGTGTATCGTACAACGTTTTACTGTACATATGGCTCTTTAAAGTTTCGACATACGCACGGAAAGTGCTCTTTTGCACACTAGTGCGGGAAAGTAGCACCATATGTATCTACTGTAAAAACATTTTCTTATTTTATTTCGACCTTAAGATTGTAAATCGCGTGCCAAGCCTTACCGCTGAGCTACAATGGCTTCTAATATTTCTAACTGTTTGTTTATTGTTTATTATTTAAAGGTGCCCAAGGAAAATCTAAGGCAAGTGTAAACCGAACGATCAAAAGTTAGTGCAGTGCCACATAACCATCGACAACGGGATAAAATAAAATAAAAATAATAAAATTCCCATTTGGCGCAGCGCCGGGCGCACGTTCGCGTTTTCATTCCGTCGCCCGGCAACGGCACGTCGCTCGTTATGGCCTAGTGATGAGACATCTCATTATCGATAAAGAACCCATCATAGTCGATAAAAAAATTGCTGAAGCGTCTCGTCAAAACCTGTACCGCCTTAATCGTAAAGATCTTCAGAATCCTCTGTTAATTTAAATGTTTTTCGTTTCTATCAAACGAACACAAATGTGAAACTTAATGATATTAACAAACCAATTTCAATGATGACGTGTTTGAACAAGGGCACAGGAACGATTGCTAATGTCAAAAAGGTTACTTCGTATACTTACCTAAATTAATGTAACTGATTTTATGTATCTAATTTTCAAAAGTGATATACTTTAGAAGGGTTTTGTGTTCATCTACTTTCTATTGTTATTTATCACAATGGTTTATTTTCATTCACGAAGTAAATTCAAATCAAAATTAAATCTTTATCAAGCAGCAGATTATGTCGGGATTGAAGTGAATAACAATGTCATTTTCTGTATTAAGAAGCAAAGCTAAACGGATTAATTTGTTTTGAATACGTTGGTCACGGTACGGTAAGCTACGGTAGCCCAGTGGTTCAGGCATGCGGTTGTCAAACGGCGGTCGTGGGTTCGAATCCCGGCTCGTACCAATGAGTTTTTCGGAACTTACGTATGAAATATGATTTCATATTTACCGTTAGCTTTTCGGTGAAGGAAAAACATCGTGAGGAAACCTGCATACATCTGCGAAGAAATTCAAAGGTGTATGTGAAATCCCCAATCCGCACTGGGCCAGCGTGGGGACTACTGCCCGTTCCCTCTCATACATGAGAGGAGGCCTGTGCCCTGCAGTGGGACGTATATAGGCTGATGATGTGATGTGACGTTGGTCACACAGCAAAACATTTTGGATGTCAAAACGTATACTTAAATACATACATACATACATATAATCACGCCTTTATCCCTAAAAGGGTTAGGCAGAGCACATGAAACTAAACGTATACTTACCTATGTAATTTATAACTGCGCCTTTTGAAATAAAATAATAATAAAAACACATCTGTGTCATACTTTCTTTCTTAATTTTCCAATCACTAAAACTCAATTAACAAAAATAATGCGTCTCGCCTCGTCCTGTCTCTCGCTAAACACAATGAGTCGTATTCTAAATCATATCCGAAAAGTCTACTATAAAAAGTGTGTACATGTTAAATAATAATATCATTATCATTTACACCTCAAAAACCTCTATTTGCGTTTGAAATTAAATGAAGAATAAATAATTAAAGTTTTTGCACCTACGCTAAACCCGAGCTATCAAATTCATCGAATATAAAAGAATTCTTCTAAATTGAGGTGAATGAAAAAAATGCCAGTCACCGCATCGCCTTACGCTCACATTCCTTTAATATTGCCGCCGCATGCCGCCTCGTCGATATCCGGGGACTAAATACTACATTCCTGCACTGTAATCGAGTTAAAAACCAACGCCATTCAAAATTACAGGTTGCCTTTGTAGCTGCATAAACGTCGTTGAAAAATCCATGCAAAGAAACTTTCTTTGGGAAATTCAAATAAGTACCTACAAAAAATATTATGAAACATACTTGCTTAAAGTCTTCAGTATATAAATACCAAATTAGGCTAATCTTGAGGTCCCAATTGTCGTTAGCAACGCAAAGAGGGAGACATGGTATTCCATCAAATAAGTATATTTTGATACTATATTTAAACTTCCATAAAAAAGATGCAGCCTAGCCAGACGCCAATCTTACTCATTTTTTACTTGATAGTGTTGTAATTTGCTAAAACAAAACCAATCGACATCGATAAATAAATCGTAACATAAAGACGCGTCTAAAAAATGTCCATCAGTGCTTCGCGGTCTCACGCCCGCATTCCAAGCGTATACTTAGCTATACTCTATATCGTACCCGGGTGTATTGGTACCAGGGTATATTGGCATATCTCCGCGCGCCGATATCTAAGAACAATGCCGAATACTTAGCAAGGGTTAGGGAATTTAGAAATTGGGGTGGCGGCGGTATTTTTAGGTTGAGGTGAGATAGGTGGGGTGCCGGTTATGTATTAAGTTTGATTTCTATAATCCTATATTTTAAAAAAATCCGTTGCTATTATCCATGATTTGTAAATCATTTTTTTTACTGTGATTTAATGGCATCTTTTAAGCTAGTCAGAAGTAGTACCAAATGTTGTAGGTAATATGTTTTAGAAGAAACTCTGTCATATTGTCTCTTGGCTTATGGGACAGAATAATTACAGAAGTAGTGGATTTACCTATAAATACCGTTTGTAAATATTGGATCTTCTTCAGAGTGCTAATTCTTCATATTTTCTAAGGCATTAAAATAAAATCGTTTTTTTGTTAATCTTTCATTGTTTCAACACTAGACTAAGGTTTAGTTCATCGTCATAATTATCAGCCTATAATCGCCCATTGTTGATCATAGGTCTCTCTTCGAGTACGCCGCGGCTTAGTTACTAAGCAAGAATAATGTAGCACAAATTACTTACCAACAAAAATAAGGTAATATGATTGTCAGTACCTTTTAATAAAAATTCAACTGTACAAAGGTACCTCAGATTAAACTTCTACAACAAATATGGTATAAACCTGTATTTTGTCTTTTTTTTAATGATCCATTTAAAAATCAATACTTTTTTTTTTAACCATAACATGCTTTATTGATAAAGCGGTCCCATTCTGAAATATTATCATTTTTGTTTCTAATAGAACAATCGATAAATAGCATTAATAAATTAGCTACCTGAACCCATCCCTAAGGCGCGGAGGATACCATTTGCCGACTCGCCAAATGCCTAAGAACGCACGCTTATTGACTTTGTCCTATTCTTCTACCGTCTTTAACATCAACAATATATTTCAATTTCTAAGGTTTTTCATTCGAATGTATTAAAGAAAGCTTGTGCTATCATGGGTCTTTTCGGAATGAGAAGAATTTAATTGAAATTCCGTTGTGCTCCCATAGACTTTGAGTCTAATCATGAGTCAGAGTCCAAAAGACATTGCATATGTTTTCAATACATTACAAACATGATCCGACAACCCTCTGGATTATTTTAAGTTTTAACGATACTAGTACGAGTATGCATAAATAAATCGATACATTGTACTTAAAATTCGCCTACTCGCCCCATTCTTAGCGCACGAAAGATGCCATTTGCCGGCTCGCCAAATGCCTGACACCGCGCGCTTATGAACTCTAACATATACTATACCTACTGCCTTTATTATGAACAGTAGTCATGTTTCAATGCAGACATTAAAAATATGGGTGTTTTCTTCATTCGATTGTTTTTAAGAGTACTTTCATGGCCGTTCGTGAAACTATGAAAACAACTTAATTTTGATTCCGGAACTATTTGACATATTAATTAATATGTTGTACTTCACACAATAGGGTATATTCATGTATTTTTTTTATATTTTTAAACGATTCTATAAGTAATTATAAAACCAGAAAAAAATATAACACTTTTACACTATCATTAAATGAGCTAAAAAAAATTAATTAAAACTACTACCATTTTCGGACGATTGAAACGCCGCCATTTTGGCGCGCTCATTTTATGACGTCACCGTGCACTTAGAATAAATTAACAAAGAAGTGTTTGCTTCACAGTTTTAATAAAAGTGAGTGATTAAAGCTTGTAAGATCAACTTATTGTAACGGAAGAGCACACAAAAGCTTATTATAAATATTGTATTGGCCCTATGTGTGAAAATAACATTAAAACTGCACCTGACGTGATATATTTTCATATGCCCAAAGATGCAAATATAAGAAAAAAGCGGTGTAAGGCGATGAGGAGATATAATGTATCGTGCTTGAGTAGTTTATATTGTTGTGAAGATCATTTCGAAGTGAGTATTAATTACGTTTGTACCTAAAATCTTTTTTATTAGGACTCGCGAACAATACAAACAATAACCTAACCTAAAAATGAATTGCAAGTATTCTTATTCATAAAACTATTCTGATTCCCAATTTTTTAGTTATTAATGTTACAAATATTATGATTGTTGTTGATCAACCGTTGGCTACGTGTGTTGATTTTGATCACGAAAAGTTTTAGCTAAGTTTCTTTGTTTTTACTGAGTGCCCTACACAAATTTGTTTTATTTATAACTCTTGACGAAAACAACCTAAGTTTGTTATGTCCATAAAGATGTTCTCAACATGCAACATACCTAATACCTACATATCTTTGATTATATAATATAGATATGTACTAGTTTGTTATTACACTTATTTAAGAAAGACACCTCTACGAGGTACCTACGTACATAGTCATCATGAACACATTAATTTTAGGCAGATTATCCGACTGTGCCTTGACAAAACCGCTTCCAGACATTGTAGCGAGTCTTTTTTCACAAGGAGTATCATAAACAACGGCTAAACATTGCGAATAACTTTCAATAATCATACAAACGACCTGTTGACAGTAGACACCGAGTGTACGGTGACGTCACGATTCGCTCCGCCAATAGCGTTGCGTTTTGGAAATTTGCGAGAGAATTTGAAAATTACTACTTTTAAATAATTAAATTTGTTAATAGAGACATGATTATTTGTAAAAATAATCATGTGTGTATATTTACTAAGCAATAAAGATTACTCATGATTTTTTTCGGCCATTTCTGAATCACATGCATATTCCCTATTGGCTTTGCATTGAATTACGAGACAGCGCCCGATGCAAGAGAAATAGCTTATGTTTTTAATAGGTACGTTAAAAACACGATCTGGAATTAGTGCTCCAGAGTACTACCTGTTTATCCATGGTATTTTTTAAATCTATTAACACAATAACACGTTCCATTTAAACCGTAAAAAGACCTACCGTAACCGTATATTCAAAAAAAAAGTCGGTAAACACATTACATGTATAAATAAGTCGATACACTGCGGTCAAAATTAGCCACCTCGTCCCATCCCTACGCATGAGGATGCCATTTGCCGACAATGCCGACTCGCCGAATGTCTAACAGCGCACGCTTATTGACTCTCAAATATACCTACTGCCGCCTTGCCTTTATTATTAAGTCTGTTTTAGTGCAAAATCTTTGCCACAGACTTAAAAGAGAAGGTTTTCTATGGATGGTACGGTGAGTGATTGTTATTTTGAAATTGTTGCGGTGGTTTTCTTAACATGGTCTCCTTTTATAGAAACGCTGGTGGATTTTGTCTTGTAAAAGAGCTATTTCTGCCAACCTGCAGAATAAAGTTCATATTTTATGTCACTCTGTGAGAAGAGCGAGCTTGTATTTTTTTAAAGTGTATCGACATTAAATAACTATATAGGTACTTATTGATCCTGCTTGAATTTCACGAGATTCAGATAAAAAAAATAGTAAAAATAACACGATTAAGTTAAGTTGTCTCTAAAAACTACGATTAAAGACAAGCAAACCAATCTCACTATCAGTAGAGATTAATACAGCATGGTAAATATTTTCATTTCAATCTTCCGATTCGGTAAACACCATTAGAGCCTAAGAATACGTAAATTATAACCACCAATATCGGTTCATTGCAATTTGAACCCTATCTATTTTACAATGAAGTAATTATTCCTTGCAAGATCCCATAACAGAGCCTTTGCTTACCAAAACCTCTCATTAAACAACACGCGTAAAATACTCTCATTACTTAATCTGCATTACTGTTGAAAGATCGTAAGTGCTCTAAAATCCCAATCAAGATAAGCCATTTTTAAACAAAACTTAGCCCGTAGAAAGTGACCCTTTAGAACAATAGTATCCTAATCCTATTCCTAGTAGTATTTACTGTTACTTCAAGGGAAGCAGGTAATGTAGTAATGTAGTTTTGGTGTGAAATTCATTATTGGCTCCGCTGCGGGCCAGAAAACATCTGTTTTGCGAGTTAAAATGTGGAGTGATCAAGCGTATTATTTTAGTGATAGTAGTTTTCAACTGGTAAGTTCATTTATTTTATAAGCTAGTGGTTCAATCTTGCGGCGTTCGTTGGTTCGAACCCAGGCTCGTATCAATGAATTTTTCAGAACTTATGTGCGGATTATTTACCGCTGCTGGCATATCGGTGAAGAAAAACATCGTCAGGAAACCGGTTCAATCCGAATAAGTTCTACTTTTCCTTTTGGGTTGGAAGGTCAGATGGCAGGCGCTTTCATAAAACCAGTGCGTATGACAAATCTTGGGATTAGGTTTTAAAGCGGACCCCATGTTCCTTTAACAAACAGGAATATTCGTAAAGCCAGGATGATGACGATATCATCTTCCTGGTGCGTTACCGGTTGTACCCAAAGAAGCACTGGGTCTGCTTTGGCACGACCGACGAGTTGGCGTTCGCAATATTTTTACGGAAGCAACCTTCTGACGCAGAGGGAAATACTAGACCTTGTTGTGATTTGATCGTTTTTCTCGCGATGTTTTCCTTGACCGAAAAGCTAAGCTATTAATGATATTTCGTATATAACCCGTCGAAAGTGGGTGTACGAACCTGCAATTCAGATTGAAAGTCGCTATTCTGACCGCTCCTGCGAGTCGTGCCGTCCGAACAACGTTAAATATGGCGCCGCGCAGGCAGCTGCCATTCCATAGCAACTTGTCAAACTTTCCATACATTAAATATTTAACTCACACCGCTTACGATTACAGACGGTTTGGTGCAACCCTTAGTGTAAATACCCTAGGATATTACTACGTAGAAATATTGAGGGACTAACGTTTTCTACGTGTTTGTACATGTATCTTTTTTCTACATATTGTACGTGTTTCTATAAGGTAAACGGCTTAGTCCTAGACATTGGACTAGTGTGTGACATATTAGGCACTTTATGTCAAAGTGACATGGCTTAAATTGGAATGCAGTGAAATCCTCTTGTTTAAACGTTTTGATACCTTATTTTAGTAATATTGCAATATTTTATTTATAAGTTTTAAGGATAAAAAGGAGTACTTAGTTAATTCCTTTGACCAAAGCCATATTTAGAGATGTTATTAATGATTAAATTACACGTGCTGATAAAAAAAATATGCAAAATACAACGTTGCTATCGTGTAAAAATTTCCATTACCTACTTAGCATGTTCAATGTATCATTGTGTTAACCTCACAAATATCGATATCGATAAAAATTACTTCTAGCGCTATTTAAATCGCGACAGGCTTTAGTTTTGCCGCAAATATACCATCTATTTTACAATAACATACTAGCGCCACTAAATGAAATTCGCTATTGTCTCTATCGTTACATTTTCAACTTTATTTCCAGGAGTTAAACCTCCAATCCGTCCGACGGAGTCTGATTCAGACGCTGGAAGATTTCGAGGCGGCAGACTGCTCTCGCTGTTGCCACATCAAGTGCAGATGTGAACAGACTGAACCTACACCACCTGGGTCTGCGGAACCAACACCTGGTCATTCTTTGACTGGAGGCATACCGCCCGTGTCTCTGACGGGACCTACACCTGGTCAGTCATTGGCTGGAGTCATACCGCCCGTGTCTCTGACGGAATCATTGGCTGGAGGCATAGCGGCCGTGTCTCTCTCGGGACCAACACCTGGCCAGTCTTTGACTGGAGCTACACTGTCCCAGTCTGAGGGCGGACCAACACCTGGTCAGTCCTTGACTGGAGTCTCACCGCCATTGACTGGTAGCGGACAGTACACTGACGCGCTTATGTCACCACCAGGTAAGATCATTGGTTTTTGAATTATTTTTGTTTCGTCATTCCAAAACTTAGAGCAATAAACCAACCGGAGCGGCCATTGACAGGCGTTCCCCTCTGCCGAAAATATATGACCAGTGGTCATTGTATGGACTGACGTTTATCTGACGTAGCTATTTTGACGTTACGTATACATTTGACGTTCCCCTCCCCCGCAAAAATCGGCAGACTTTTTAAAAACGACTTTCCCCAATATAAATGTTGACTGAAAGTAAAAATAGCAAAAAAATGCTTTAACGACTAAAACTCTGTAAGAATACAGTTGTACGGTTTTTTATGGTCCATAAAATTCCATTCTTTATCAAATGTAATTAGAAAATGCTATACCTGCCTACTATTTACTCTCTGTTTTTTTACGTACAAGCTTTTATTTAACTTGCACTAGTTGTATAAACATAAGTTCGGCGATAAAGGCCCGGCTACACGCAGCAACTTGCATGCGCAAACGGTTTGTGCAAAAATAGGCGGTCAATAGTAAGCCATTTGTGCGGTATACCTACGTGTGCGTTTTGCTGTCTTAACGCATATGCTTGCTTGGGCAAATTGGAAGTATGATTGAGCGTGTAGCCGGACCATAACGTAGGTAATGTTCTGGCATCAACCTGTTGAATGAAGAAGGTGTTCATGGCAACACCTAAAGTGCACAAGATAAACCCGTCACTTCCGGGCTTATCAAAACCCTACTGAGTTAATGAATGTACAAAATAAAGCACAGTCTGCATCAAAGGCCCGTACATTTTGTTACAGCAACTTGTTTTCTTACTAAACTTTAATCCTTCCACAGCTATCGATCTGCCTCGTCCCGACTTCAAAACCAGCAGTGAAACCAACGACCCGTCCTCCAAAGACGTCGAGTCTTGGGTCCGCGCGAGCACGCCCAACCCTGACAAGACCGACTCCCCTGGCTCCAAGCCTTATGCCTACCTTGCCAATTTCTCCTGGCCGCCAACCCCGAAGTCTGTGTGGAATGAATATAAAAAGAAAATCAATAGGCCGGAGATCAATACAGCTACGGTGAGCCAGGCCGGTAATGTACAGGACTTCTTTAAATCGTTTAATGTGAATACGTACTGTATCGGTGCGAAGCATGCTCACGCTCAGAATAGGGCGTTAATGCAGAAGCTAAAGTTTATGGCTGTGAAGCAGCCAGAATATAGTTACTTCTGAACAGATAGTTACCTACATTGAGCTGTCAAAGATATATGTTTTTTTTTGTAATTTCCTAATTTAACCATTACAATATGTGCTAACATTGTTTTTAGAGCTTGGGGATTGTTCTAAAAATAATTTAAAAATTAGCCAAGAAAACCAAACTGCGTTCGTATGTGACTGACTAAGAGCATTTTTCAAAATGTTAGCACACATTTTACGCAAAAGTGGAACTTATATTTCCCTCTTTTCTTGTTAGCGATATTAACTATATCCTCACTATTACAATATTGTTTTTTTTTTGCGAATGATAAACGATGGCTATTATCAAAAATAATCACGATAATGTATAAACAACATTAAAACTATGAAAGTATGTTATAACTGTTTACATCCTAGGTAAAAAAATAATTTAGAAATGCTCGTTAGTTTTTATTAGTGTGACAATTAGACATTGTATAGATTTAAGGTTTGTGTTGTATGAAAATTATTTTTACGAAAATAATAATTACAACGGTGGCTTATAAGGCATAACCTTTTACCAGGCCATTAAAATAAATTGGTGAAGATTTATTGTGGTTATTTTAATTTTATTGAAACGGTTAGAATCATGTTTAGTGGACGTTATAGATATGTCTTTACATGACATCCGACACGGCCGATTTAAGAAGGTAAAGAAATATAAGTCCGATTAGAATAATGTTTTAGAATATGTTTATACCTAGCATTTATGTGCGCAATAATTATAAAAATATTTGTATGAGACTCAACACATTACTGGATTTGTGTTCACGATTTCAACGTCATAATTTATTAGTAATTATTAATAAATCAAATGAAGTGAAGTGTCAATAAGACTGTTAGTAAGGTAATCACTTTAGTAGGTACCTAATAAGATGATAATTAATTCGTGAAAAAAAAAATACAAAATATACATAGGTTAAGGTGAATGTGATTAATTATACTGGCTAATAAAATTGTAAATGTAATATTTTATGATACTCAGGACATTCTAATTGGTTTTACCAACCAAGTGTATTGTCTGTATTTTTACGATTGCAATATTTTTCCGGAAATGTGGAATGTTAATGGAGTCAAATGTTTATTTTTAATAACTTTTTGACCCGTATCATTGAGTGATTGCCAAAAAAAATATTTTGTGTCTAATAAATATGGTGTCATATGAATGTTTTCTTTTAATTTCTTTACGTAACCTTATTCTATCTTTAGATAAGTGCTGTAGATATACGAAAAACCGTATTTAATGTAATATATACAAACACTATTAAAATTGAACCTTAGCATCAAAGAATGAAGGTCGAATTTCAAAGCAGAATTTTAAATAAGATAAGCCCGTTTGAAATGACGTCATATATCACTACGCTCAATAAAATGCAAAATGTGACCTATTATGTTCACCATAATGGAAATCGATTTAGCAGCAAGTATATCGACTTCTCGGTATAGTATTTTCGGTACAAACCATGGACCTATAATACTCAGTACGAGCTATACCTGCATGGTACCTAAGTGTTGCCACAACTTCAAAAAAATTGGACCTATGACAAGGACAACGAATGATATTTCCCTTTCTGTCACACTTATCGAGATTTGTTTGCTACCATCTCGCTCGGACGTGGTACTATTATTACCATAATTTTTCCTGAGTATTATGGGTCCACGGTACAAGCAGACGAGGGCATAGTACCAACTGACAAGCTGTCGACTGTCATTACGGAGGAGATCTGGCCGAAGGGTGTAGTTTTCCGACGAATTCGAGGCCGGCTATTTGGCACCCAGAATTTACGCAGTTTTGTTTATTTATATGTAAGTATTTTAGTCTGGAGGCCTGTGCCCAGCAGTGGGACGTATATAGGCTGATGATGATGATGATGATGTTAGTCTGCACGTCTATCATGGGACGGTTGCGACATACACTCTTTTTATGGCACTATACCTCTCGTTGTAAGTGTTCTAATAAGAGAGAGACGGATAGTGCGAGAAAAATCGAGAGAGCTCGCGCGCTGTCGCCTAATAGCTGTGCTGTACGGTATTTGTAAATATCGGGCTTCTTGTCCGTCAAACCAATTAATAAAAAAAAGTGATATCTTTCTTACATCTCTCCCTGGTCGGTTGTTCATGTCTGAAGGTCGTGATCATGATGGAACGCAAGTCTGGAACGGATGAACTGTCTCCATGGGCTCCTGTCAGTAGCAATGCTACCGACAGTGTAAAATGTCGGTGTGTCTGGTTTCTTTAGGCCTGCAACACACTGGCGCGGCCTGTGGTGGCGGACAATAGTAAAGACAGCTATTAACAAGTTTACTATGGTCCGCCGCGGCCAGGCCGCGCCAGTGTGATGTGGGCTTAAGTTGGTCCGTCCATCAACTTGGCGGCCTCTGGATCGTTTCCCCTCTGTGTTCCCAGCGATGACTAGCTTTTCGAGGCTCGTATATGAGATATTAAATGAAATAAATCGAATGAAACCACTTAAGGCCTGCAACACACTGGCGCGGCGTCCGGTGGCGGACAATAGTACCTACATTTGACAGCTAATGACAAGTTTACTATTGTCCGCCGCGCCAGTCTGTGAGAGGTCTAACTTGTCTGACGTTGAGAGAGAAAGAATGTTAGTTTGAATATTATCATGGTGGTTCCGTTGCATATTTTCAATCTAAACGCTGTTTTCGTCTATTTTGCTATTTTACTATTAACAAAGTCATTGTAAAATGTATCGTATGACCAATACGCAAAGACTGATTTTAGCCTGAACTATGTTATTTTACAAATCAGTAAATCGAATGAGGGTAGTTAGTTCTAAATGCGAATGGAACATTTCAAATAATCCGTTCGTTAATTGACAAAGGACAGCGCTTGCGTTCGCGCAGCGGCCAATCATTATTCAAACAATATTCAAAATAATCATTATTTTATTACATTAAACTAATTAAAATCTAGATTACTCAATGTACTAGTTAATTATATATTGTGGTGTGTTGATTTGATTACTGTGAACAAGGTAAGTTTTGTAGATTTCAATTTGATTACGAAAAATGGAAGAAAAAATCTTTCAAATAGATTGCTGCATGGTTGGATTGGTTTCACATTTGGAAAGCATTATGCAGATCTAAAAATACTCATAACTATATAAAATTACCGCTAGAAAAAAGATTCAAGAACAAGAATCAATCTTTTTCGTTTTTTATATGTATAATTCTTATAATAGCCACTACGAAGATTGCATTCGGCTCACTGGTTTTTTAGGTGTGTAATGATTTATTTTATTTAAAGAAATCTTGTTAAGTATTTTGGTGGTTGCTAACTGAAGCTGTGATTATTTAAGTTGACCAAATTGCTTCAAAGTAGTCCAATCAAAAAGCAACTTTATCTTACAGGGTAAAAGACTCAAACTATAATGTAAATTTTATGAAAAAAAACAGTTACATTAGATAATCGCAAATAATAAAGGGCAGTGACCTCACATATACTATAATAAGTAGGTTGGTGTAGTAATTAATGTGAACATTGTGGGTCGAAAAATGTATTTACATACGGTTTCACAGTAATGCTTTGCACGTCGAGATGAATACGTACAAATTAAATTCATAATATTCGTCATCAACTTAATAATGTCTGTTAGAAAACAACCATAAATGTGCGACAATCATATTCAATATTATTATTGTAAACACAAAGAATATAAGTAACAATTTTACTCACTTCTTGTCTGGTTTCAATATGGTATTTTATTTACGAGCGACTTTAAAAATATAAAATACAAAAAAAAAGCTTATCGTTGGTATAAGTGGAATCGAAAACAGGTTATTAGTAATTAGACAGATAAACTTTTCTATTTTTCAACACATTGATACATCAAGTATAGAACTACCTCGACAGAGAAACTTTCGAAGCGACTTCGACTTTTTTTACATCATTTCAATTTCATCAAATCGGATGACCCGTTTGGCAGCTACGAATCCACAGACATATATTTAACACCCCTCTTTTGTGACTGGTAAAAAAAAAGGTACCAGTCATTATGACAACCACTGTAATTAAAATTAAGCGTATATACAACAGTGTTAATTTTACACCAAAGCGAATTTTAACACAGTCCTTAAACAAACCTCTGCCGACTTCGTAATTTGATTATTTTCCAGTTATCGTGTCGCAATTAGCCGCAGATTTTTGTTGAAAACAAATGGGCAAACTAAAGTCAAATAGCGACAAACTAGACATTCCTATAACACTTCAGCGCAATAAAAGCGGCTACCGATTTCGCTTACTTCGCTATACCAAGCAATGGTTTGATTTCTCTTCGCTAAGTATATTTCAACTTTAGAACAACCTTCAATACGCACCAAGTCTTTGTAAATGTTATCTAATTTCTCGAAATATTGGAATAATCCGTTTTACTACAACCTTTTAGTCCCATTTGTCAAAGTTCCATAAGAAAATGTAGGTAATAAATAGAATCCAATATAACCTGAGCCCCTAACTCTTTAAGATAATATTGAACTAACGATCAGGTATCGTGGTCGGTTGTAAAAGCTTTTGCTGAGTTGTAAAACAGATTGCAGGTTTTAAGAATTCGGGTGCCGGTATGAAACTAGGCAGGCTTTTTGTTCTCAAATTATGTAATTCCCGAGAGACTGTTGCTAGGACGAATTTGGGTTCGATTCCTGGGCGACGAAAAGTGAAAGGTATTTTGACTAACACAAAGAGTGTATTTTTTTAAAAATGCTGTAAGTTTTAAATTATTTTATTTAGAGTATCTTTCTAATATTAACAAAACCTTATATTACACATTTTAATTAAAATTCTTTTAACATTTATAATTTATAAGCCCATGGAAGAAAGACTATTCAATCCAGACTTAGTCATTAAGGTTGTAAATTATGGAACAAAACAGTTAAGTTGATAAAAGATCATATTACCCCTTTCACCCGTGATACATGATTGCTTAAAATTACCTCTATAGAAAAAAAAACCGAAGTTGGGTCTGTTACATTGTTTTGCGACACAATCAAGTTAAAACTATAGTATTTTATCTCATCTTAAAATCTCACTTGATGAAATTTAAATAAAACTACACCAATTTAGGTATTTATCAAAATTTGTCCAAAAAGCCATTCCCGAAGAGTGTTACACATCTTTTTCTTGTGCGTGGAAGGCATAAGCGTGTCTCTGTCTAGGGGGCGTGTTCGACTCAAATCAAGGCATCCCCTTAAGGAGATCCCCTTTCCCACCCTTGGCCGGAAAAGTAGCATTGTGCGTGTTGTGTATGCCAGCTAAGAACCCAGCCAGCCTAACTCCGACCAGAAGTGCGAGATCCTACTGGCGTCACCACACTTCGCGGCTTGATTTAAGTGCAATGAGGATTTGAGCTCGTTGTTTCTAAACATTCCAGGGTGATGTGGAGAGCTGTTTTATTTCCCAGACAGTCATGCGTACATATTTTTAACCCCCGACGCATTCGTAAACAAAGTACAATAACCTCTTTTTGCAAACTCGCCACCTAACTAAAACTATGGTTAATAACCTGAAAAAGTTCAATAACACATAGTTCATTCTTCATTTCACCCATCATCTATTACAACCATACTCATCATTCATACGCTGAATTACTTATTTCATGAGAAATCATTTACCGCACAGTAATCGCGGACTCAGTCGCCCAAATCCTTCGCGGGGACTTTTTCTGGTAAAATCAAAGTGAAAAAAAAAAAGAAAACCCCCGACGCAAAGAGATGTTATAGGTTTAACGTGTCTGTGTATATGTGTGTCTGTGTATCTGTCTGTGGTATCGTAGCTCCCAAACGGATGTACTGATTTGAATGGTTTTTTTCGTGTTTTAGATAATTTTATCCCGAGTGTTCTTAGGCATGTTTTATGAATGAAAATCTGTTCAGCTGTTTTTGAGATATTGGCCTTTGAAATAAAAATTTCGAGGGTTTTTCAACTTTTCTAATAATTATTATGTTTCACACGAGTCTAACGCGATTTTAATTTGAATTTATTTCTGACGTATCGAGGGTGGGTAGCGATGGGTTTCATCGGTCACGGTCCCAGGTGACTCGTGAATTCCGGGAAATTAATAATTTACATATGTGTACGAAGCGCTAGAGCTTACACCATGGGTACTATGTAATTGGAGACTTGTTCATAGTTATATAGGTTTATTCTGAGAAGGGGCTTTTCATAAATTACTTCATTTAAAAATAGGGAAAGGGGATGGGGGGGGGGGGTGTCTGCCAATGGATGACGATAGTCATTTTATTAGGCGGGGAGGGTCCATTTCAAGGAATAACAGGATGATGAGAGGAGGCCAGGGGGGAGGGTCAGTAATCGACAAAAAACGATGACGTAATTTATGGACCAGCACCAAGTAGATACGAGTGGGCCGCTTATTCGCAAATGTATCGGTATATAATGATCCGTCTCTCCAATCTTATTCATTATGAATTATTTATTTCCAGAGCAATGAGCCGTATGTCAGAGCACTCGTTGCTTGAGCCCCCCTCCCCGGCCTACACGAACGTGACGGTCCGGCGAGCGTTCATAGTGTGGCTGCATTGCGGACAGACTAACAAGTTTAAGGATGTCTGCAATTACTTCCACTATTTAGAAGAATTGGTATGTTGTCCCCACTGTTGTTAAGTATAGTCTAAGGGTGAGTTATTCACCGGAACTGTGCAATGAAGGGAAGTGGTGTGAATAATCCATCAATAGCATTGATATTCTCGATAAAGCATCTTTTGGTGACTTTGTTCTTCGCACACAGCTCGCTACTTTGCACAGCTTTAGGGGAACTCTAAGCCTAAGAGCAACTGGCTATCACGACAGCCGTTCATAGTGTGACGGGTCCTAGACTTATTAGGTAACACTATTTCTCATTCGAAATGTTGCTATTCGAGGCCACGACCCCGGTTGTATCAATCTCTGTTAAGTCTTGTCACAATGTGATTGTGCAAAGCAACATTTACGTAACTTGTCTAATATACGATCGTAGCTGTCACTTCTGTATCGGCCTTGCTTGAATACTATTATTTGCGTACAACCATCATAGAGATGCTGTACTTCATCTTGTTATAGATGTATGTACAATGTCAATGATGTGAATAGCAATATTGCCAATATTTCATAATACAAAAGCGATATCCGGCGAGTCCCAAACTAGCCTGTATATTGGATGGAACTCATGGAGTTATCAGTTACACCTATCTATAATTAGGTACGTGACAGAAGTGTTAAAAATCATTAAAGACATTAATTATTTTAAAATATTAAACCGCTATACTTATATGTATATATTGCAATTTAAAAAACATCTAAGAAAACCTCACTCTTTCCAGGAGGACAAGCTGACAGTGGAAAACCGAGCGATCAGCCGCCGGCACGAGTTCGATCTCTTCACGAACCCCCCTGCCTCCTCCAACTACCTTACTACCCACCATCCCAAGCTGTACACCTCCACACAGCTGGAGAACTACTATGTCACCAAACTAGAGGCCATCAGAAACGAAAAATGCGTGTTCAAACTGGAGGGCTTCGAGGAAATCGGACCGAACAACGGGGCCACGAAGCAAGAGATCGTTGAAACCAGTCAGCTGATCAGGAAATACTGTCTAAGCCACTCCGTTACTTTAAAGAAGTTTCTGAACGAATTTAAGGAGTATGCGGTTAAATGCGAGTTGAAGAACAGCGTTCAGAACGTAGCGTTCTATATAAAGAGGAAAATGATTAAAGAGGAAATAACTATGATCGCAAATTGTCCAAAGACGTTCAGTTTTCTTGAAGAAGAATTGGTTGAGGATGATTCTGCGAATTTCTTGCACAGTCAACGGAGATTGCTTGACAGCATCAGATTGTCACCAACGTTGAAATTGAACGGCGCTGATGTATGGAGCAACGAGAATTTGAGGAATAGAGTCTTGAACGCTAGAAATGCATTCGCTAAGAAATCTAGTAATCAGAACCGAACAGTGAAACCGAAACATGAGGTGTCTAGATTCGATTTAGATTACATCAATGTTCTCAAACAGAAGTTTAAAAATGAGTTAATGGTGTCGTAAGAAGTGTCCTTAGTTTTTAGACTATCACTAAAACTTTTACTGCTAAACAGTATACTGATTTGAAACAAAATTAAGCTTATTTATCATTTAACGAAAGACGTTCCACTAAATGACGATCAAAAAGAAAAATGTGGAGTACTGTTTCTTTAACAAATTTATATGAAAAATAAATGTATTTTAACAATATAAGTGTACGGAAATTGCATAACCACATCTAAGTTCCTAATTTGTCGAAGTTTGTTAAAGCTATACTACTAATCCAGACGAATTTGACGTATTGTATTGTGGTTTACCGAAAAGCAAGGAATTGTTAAATTGAGAATATCTGTATTGAATAAGTGAAATGGCGCTAATTTTCATCCATTACAAAAATCTAAACAACAGATTGGATTCCTGTTGCTGAACTGTACATATTTGATATGGTTAAGATGTTTAAATAATTTAACGTCACAGTTGACCTCATCCCACAATCCAAATCCCACTTCCTGGCTATTATAATAGCCTCAGTTTTCATATCTCCGTTGCCTTCGGCTCGGGCGTCAAATACCCGCGATTGGAGACATTCTTTGTTTTACCGTCCTTAGTGAGTACTGTACTTTTTTTCTATGTTATTTAGTCGTTATGTTATAGGCAGCAAAAGCACAGTGAGCAAAAAAGATTAATCTAGGATTTAACTAGCGTTTATCCACATGTTTTCTTTTAAATGTCCTGTTAATTATACCTACAATGTTTGTAGACTTTTACAAATTACTTTGAAAATATCAATGCAAAATAATAAGAAATATGAATAATCCTATTTTTTGGCTAGTTTTAAGAAGTAAAAATACCTATTTTTAAGTTGTAAATAAGAAAATTTGACTGTAGATATCTACTAACATCATCACATACCTAAATAAATGCTCATGCTCAAAGAACTTAAAGTTATTTCAGCTACAAAAAACACTATTTGTTGACAAAATACTAATTTAAGGTTATTAAAAGATTATTTTCTTACGCATTACCATTTGTGAACAGATAACGTATTTTTTGTACTTTAATAATTTTACTATATCGAAAATAACTTTGTTGCTTATGAAGAAAAATATTTTAATAAATGAGAGATAAAAGCAATGAGTTTCATTTTATGACTAAGTATAGGTTAATGGTCCAGAAAGATACCTCAGCCTGGCATCAATCGAGAAATTACGAATAACGTTTTGTGATTTTACTAGAAATACTTCCAATATAAGGGAGATTGAGCACGCTTAAAATACCTTAACTAACGACACGCATCTATTTAAACTTTCAACCGTATTGTAGAGTCAATAGGATTCAATTTCAAATCGCATATTTGGATTCTGTGTATCTTTGTAGCTGTGCATGCAATTTTTTTCTAAAACCCGATGATCGGTGAAATAGTGAGGTACCAGCATTTAATAGTTTTCTCGATGATATCGATGTTATTTATGTCTAGTAAAACATGACGACGCTTGATTCCCACAGTTTATAAACTAGATAACCATGTTTGTATAGTTTTATTTGATTATATTAATTTAAAATATAGTTTGGGTGCAAAAACGATAACTTCATTCAGATTAATATTTCATTCAAGTATATACTAAACCATATTTCCGACCGACGTTTTTCAATGTACGTGCTTTAAAATGATGAATAGGTACATTGTCATATGATGTAAATGCGTACCTACTTCATCGTCACTTATCGACAAAATTATCTCTCCATACAAAAATTTCACTTTACACACAATTAAGTAAATGCTAGCATTAGAAAACTACTTAAGGATAATGTTATCATTATCGACAGTGTCTGGACCGTAACAAGCACCTAGTCACTTCGCCTACAAACTGCCATGCAGTTTGGCGAAGTTTTTTTATAGACATACGTGGTGTATCTAATTGGGTTAAAGAAACTAGTGGCTCTATGAGCTGTAAAACTTGCAAAGGGGCAGCCTTATTAAAATATTTTTTTGAATTTATAAAAACAGAATCGCTACAAAACAAAGTATTCATAATTATTGAACCGGCTTACAAAAAAGACACAAGAATAATTTGAGAAATGCGACTTGTTGAGGACAACAGCCGGTCAGACGCCAGACATACGAAAGAATTTTCGCCCAAGCTGAAACGGAGAACTTCGATCGCTTCACTCCCTCGTTCAATAAATAAATAAAAATCTTATCGATACCAACTCCCCACAGCTCTCTCTCTCACATCCCTGCTCACAGCGGCCGTCATTACCTGCGCATACGCCGGTGGTCGCGTCCGCGCAACCTGTTCTCAAATACCGTTGCACTCAAATCAGGTTGGCATTTAATACAAACTAGCAGAACAAGTGACTTTGGAAATAAGTGTATTGTTAAGCTTTTAAGTGTAAGTGTAATGAAATAAAAGGAGTGATAAAGAGTATATATGAAATGAAAACAATAAAAATGAAGACTAGTGTATCCTGACAAAAAACAAAAAGGAATAGGTGAATCCATGATTACACATTTGATTAATCATTAACTACAGTGTAAAAAAATATTGTTATTTGACCAAAAGCCAATTTAAAAAATACTGACTGTTTTTAAGGCATGTGAAGAAGTGTGCAATACGAGTTGTGTCAGTGGATTTAAAGCAGGAAAAAACACCACAAATTTGCGTTTACAATAATAAGCCGGTCTTCGTATACAACCCTCAATTTCTGTAGTGAACTCAAACAAGTGTAACTAAGCAAAACCGTCTCCGCGACGCGAGACGAAAAAAAACTACCCTCCTCTTTATAATAGTGCAGTGCAAGTGAGACAGTGAGACAGGAGACGCTAACCGCGCGCGGCGCGACTTGGCTGCAAGTTGTGATAGATATCTTATCTCGTACTGAAGAAGACCAAATAATGGCGGCCACTAGTCAATCGACACCGATTAACAGATTAACTCGTGATAATTTAACCGTGTTGATAAGGAACAACATCTTGGATGAATCCGTGGAGTTCATGTCTGATAACGAAATGGTGAGTTTGAAATAAAGAGTCCGCAGTAAACTGGATTCTCCATTCACACGACGCTCTCATTTTTAAACTACGTGTTGGATTGTAACGAAACTTTGCATGTACAATGACATGAGGTATATCCAGGTCTGTTATTAGTTTATGTTGCTTCAGATTACCATAGTAAAAAATACAGCGAATTTAAGTTTTTCATACAAACTTTTTTACCTATTTCGTTTGTTTTATAAACTGGCACCATATAAGCTAAAATTACAGACATAGATATACCTTATGTCATTGTATATGCAAAGTGTCGTCACAATTCAACACGTAGTTTTAAAATGAGTGCGTAACTACGTTTGTATGGCAAGGTGAAATTCGGCCGAGCTTACTGCGGACTATTAACTGAATTAAAAAAATACTAATATAAACTATCTGACCTATTGCAAATAACGCAGGCATACCAAACTTAACACAGGTGGTGGTGATTTTTTGAAATGGGATGAGTGGTTCCGGAGATTAGGTACCCCCTACGTACAAACATACAAAGCTACAATCTCAAAGACTTTTCTTTATATTTTTTCCGATTCTAATATCATTTATTTGCATTATCATTCAAGTATATATTGTTCAAAATGTTTAATTCATTGCGTAGTCAGCAGCAAAAGTAGCTACGCGGCAAGATGAAATCATCTTCTTCTGTTGACTGTACTTATAGTGCAAGTTCTTACACAATTTGTAAGGGGTTATGGGTTTGAAGTACTTTAGAAACTCTATTTCAGTCACATACTTTACTCTTTTTCGCGCTTTACGGGACAGAATGAGATAAACATGCACACGATACGCCGAGCCACGTAATTCGGTATTTCTTTTTTTTCCAAGTTTGGTTACCTTAACTTACCCATATAAAATCGACCGTCATCATGCAACAAACTACTGCCGATATTCACCAATTATAATCATGTCATGTGTGTACATGAAACCAGTGTAGCCGACGACGATTACCGTTTTAAAAAAAACTGAATTCCGAAGAACTTACGGAGAAGGAAACATCGTAAAGAAACCGGCCTTATTTTGTTTTTGAAGGTGTTGTTAGTTCAGATGGCAATCGCTTTCGTAAAAGTAAGCGGGCTCGGGCTCCTTACCAATGGGTTCAATTACCAAAATGACGACCAATACTAATCATCTAAATATCTTCTATTTCAGATGGAAACCGACTCCCCAGTTCGCAGCAAAAACCTCCAACCAATCAGCAAGAAGCTGTTCCACTCCCCACTCCAAACCGCCGAGCCCGAGGTCCAATTCACCAGGAACCCAGAAGATCGCTCCAGACGGAACAGGAAGAGAAAACAGTTCCTCATCCCGGATCAAAACGAACGGTTCAAGAGGGCATACATCCAGTGCGAGGGCGACGGGTATAATGATGGTATGGTAGGAATGAGAAAAAAGGTGTTGATTAGCTTGTTTCATAATAAGGAGTATTCTATGGATGTTGGAGTATAGAGACAATGATTTGCGAAGTAGTTTGTGTTCGATTTTATACCTTAATAATGTTGTATGTAGATTTATTATTAAGCGCAAGCGTCGTTTTATCTGAAGTAATTTAAGCTATGGGCTACCATGGCGCGGGACAGAAAAGCAGTTATGCGTTGGAATGCGATGGAAGTATGTATTTCTCCCTCTAACGCATAGTGGCGCCGTATGATGGGCCATAATGGCCGATAGTGTGGAGGAGCCTTGAATGATACTTTTAGTGTGTTTAAACCAGCTAAAATCGTCTTTATGCCTTAATCCAGTTCTATTGATTGTCTTAAGTAGTATTATTTAATGAATTATTTAAGTTAAAAAGTCGTGTATACATAATACAAACAAATAAATAATACATAATGTGTGCAAAGCTACGGTAGCCTAGTGGTTCAGGCATGCGGTTGTCAAGCGGCGGTCGTGGGTTCGAATCCCGGCTCGTACCAATGAGTTTTTCAGAACTTATGTACGGAATATTTACGAGTACCTTTAGCTTTTCGGTGATGGGAAGTATCATGAGGAAACCGGTCTAATCCCAATAAGGTCTAGTTTTCCCTCTGGGTTGGAAGGTCAAATGGCAGTCGCTTTCGTAAAACTAGGACCTATGCCAAATCTTGGTATTAGGTGTCAAAGCGGACCCCGGGCAATTTTAGGGCACAATCCCGGGAATAACGCTACAAGGATGATGAGTTGTGTGCAAGTTACTGTAGCCTAGCGGTTCAGGCATGCGGCTGTCAAACAGCTTTTCAGAATTCATGTACGGAATATCATTTGATATTAACCGTTAGCTTTTCGGTTAACGAAAAACATAGTGAGGAAACCTGCATATACACAAAGAAATTCAAAGGTGTGTGAAATCGAACACTATTCTGTAGACTGTACCAGACGGCGAAGGACGGTGCCATCCATTTTTTTACCGGCTGCAGCTAAAAAGCGTACGGCCTGCCCGCTGGTAAGTAGACACCGTAGCTTATCCTTTTCACCGCCAAACACGTGAAATCACGTCATCGACGATTCGTGACACCAACGCCAAAGACGGCATTTGCCGACATTTTTTTTTATTTTTTTATTTATGAAAACCTACTCTGAAATAGCCCAATTTCATGTTGGCATTATTTCTTTATCCATTATTTTTTTACCCTTGTGGCGTGAGGTGGCACGGCAAGTTGCTTTACCATCTAGCGGTGAAAAGGTTATAAAGGCTTGCGATTCGTGAAGAGACAAGCGCGTTAAAGACCAGGATTCGTTGTGTCGGAAGCTAGTGTCAAAAACAAGTAGGTATTTATCTCTCAACACAATGCATGACCTGCTCAAAATCAACGTCCTCCTGCCGTTATTCCCTCTAGTTTTACGAAAGCGACTGCCATCTGATCTGACCTTCCAACCCAGAGGGAAAAATAGACCTTATTGGGATTAGACCGGTTTCCTGCTCAAAATCACGGTAAAAATTTCACACGGTATTTCGTCTCTGACCTATGTTTCCTTTTATTTGAGATTTCTATGAATTTATCGAAGCAATAATTATATTGTAAGATGGTCTTTTTTCCAAATTTTAGTTAGTACTTTTCTTATCTTCGTCGTCTTTATTTCTTACTAATAATGTCCGAAGTCTTTTTATCTTTCTGTGTTGTGTAGTAACTTGAGATTTAATTAGGTAGGTAATTAGGTGTGTGCTTCCATTTTTATATATTATTCCACGCCCTTAACGGTGTTTGCGAGTTGATGTTTGAACAATATAATGTAGCCTTTATTTTTCACCGAGAGGTTTCTGGCCAAAAATAGTACTAATAAATCCACGGTTAAACTCACGCATTAAATGTCACGAGCAACATGTTTCAAACTCACCGGAAGCAATGCCTGCCTGGATTTATTAGTAATATTTTAGACGTGTCCCACGAAAGTTTAAATGCGAGGTTTATGGTCTATTCAAGGTGGATAAGTCTGATTTTGGACGAAATAAATATCGCAACTTAATACTTATCATGCTCGAATTTAAATTTCGTGAGACATGTCGAAATAATCCTAATAATTACACGGTTATTATTTTACTATGCTACTAATTACTCGCGTATTAAATGTCACTACGGGCGACACTGGAGTTCGAAACATGTCGCCGCGTAATGATTAGCACTTATCATGCTATTTTGATAATGGCTAGTGACTTTATCATACAAGCTTTTTACCTTTTAATAGGAAGTGGATTCCTCTTGTATTATAGGTTATAGAATATTATGAAATGGGCCCCAGATAAAATCCTTAAAATAGTTATATGTTCTAAGCTTTAAGATAGTTATATATTATAAGTGAATAGAATATTATATCAGTAAACAATTAAGTGTGCTATGCATATTTTGAGAAATATATAATGAATTAATATTGCGATAATCTTTATTGAATAAAACAAATATACAAATAAAATTATTGTATCATTTCAGATTCTATTTTAACCAAACATTGAAGTATAAAGCTACTTAAAATGCAAAACATTGTTCATACCAATAGTAAACTTGTCATTAGCTGTCAAGTTTACTTTTGGTAAACTTATGTCATTAGCTGTCAAGTTTACTATTGTCCGCAACCGCAGGCCGCGCTAGCCTGTAAAGACCGAAACTCACCGACAGCGGTGACGGAGCGGCGCGGCGCGGCGCGGAGGCGGTACCGGTTGTAATGTTCGAGCTTATATTGAACGATCCGCACAGAGTGGCGCGGCGCGGCGTGGTATTCTGTGCGAACCCTTTCATATTAGTTCGAACATCACAACCGGTACCGCCTCCGCGCCGCGCCGCGCCGCTCCGCCACCGCTGTCAGTGCGTTTCGAGGCAGTTTTTGCTCTTTCGCATTTTTTACGTGTACATTCAGGAGTATTCATATACAAATATCTGTACACGCCTTTATTACATTAAAAATAGAGTCCTGTAATACGCAACATACGTAAACGTAGGTATTTCGTCAGTTAAACATATTGATCCAAGCTAAGACATCTTCACAAATGCCTACCACAGTCAATTATACAGTCATAGTGAAATGCTAAGTAGCTCAAAAGTTCCCTAAGGATGCTCCCGAATAATGAAAAAGCTGTTTTGTGTGTTAACAAAGCTTAGAGCTTTGTGAAAGCTTCTCTCATGGCAGATTTCCCGGGAGACGGTTTTGAGTCCCGTCAAATGATGCAACGGCACCTAATCTGGCAAATGATTCCTGTTGATTTCTGATCGTTTGTTTTGCAGTTTTGCTTGTGTCGTGAATGCCAAGACACAGGAAGCTTAGAAAACCATGGTTAATTAGTTTAGTTGACTCAAAGTACCGCACACCTATTATGGAAAAAAATACTCGGTGATTTTGCTTTACAATAATAAACGTAGGTATGTTGCGTATTACAGGACTCTATTGTTATAAAGGCGCGTACAGATTTATGTCCTTATATACCTATGTAAATGCCTGATTGTGCATGTAAAAAACTAGCGAAGGGGCAAAAACTCTAGATGGGTATTACATATGCCAACCTTAAGTAGCACGACATGGCTCATGAGTCTAAGAAAAGTAAAAATTCTAAAACTTAACTATTTAAACTTTATGTTCCAAACACTTCGACGAAATACCAGAAAATTATCAATAAGGAGTTGGCAATGCGCACTGTGGGGTCCCAAATGTCCAAAGGTTGTTCTCCTTCAAATAGGCAAGTCATACAGGATGTATCAAAAATGGGGTGTCAACCGATCAAGGGCATGTTCTGTAGCGTATTGCGATTCCAAAATGCATTTCTTAATTTAATTTGTTTTCGTTTACATTGAAATGTTTGTTTTCTTATATTACAGTCTTTGTTTCTATTGACATTGCTTGCGTATGCCATCAAAAACGTAAAAGCTGTCACCTGTGTGTCAAAAAAATCTACAAAAAATATTTGTTGTCACAACACAGCTGTGCGCGCAGCGGTTGAAAGTGAAATAAAACCTTCCACATCACCGCCGAGGGGGAAACAACAAATTAAAAACAAACATAACAAATGCATGTTTGGAATCGCAATGCGCTACCGAATATGCCCTTGCTCTGTTCACATCCCATTTTTGTTAGGTACACCCTGTATGCTTCTGCCACCATCGTTGTAAAAATGTTTTGCCCTTTTACTTATAGCAGAAGCACGCATTTGGCATTCATCTCAGATTTACGCTCTCATCTCGACATATTTCATCATTATGTCCACATTTATATACAATGGATATGCGGGAGTGCGTGACGTTATGTATGACGTTGTTACGTCAGTCCTGTTGCTAACTTGATTGAAGATAGAGAGGGAGGGCAACGCGGAATGTTATCTCGCTCATATTTTGAGCAGCCCAACTGGGGTAGCATAACATTGGTTAAGCACACGGCTGACCATAAGGCTGGCTACTATCGGTACCGAGAAAATGTGGCTAGCGTTATGGAAACCCTTCTCACAGGCAACCACCTCGGGGAGTATAAGATATATTAGTAAATAGGTAGGTAGCTTTTGTTTAACTTTGAATTAGGCCTGCATCACACTGGCGCGGCCTGCGGTGGCGGACAATAGAAAATATGACAGCGGCGGACAAGTTTACTATTGTCCGCCGCGGTCAGGCCGCGCCAGTCTGTGATAGGCCTTACTTGGTTAAAATAAAAACAAACGCCTTAACATTTTTATGTTTAAGATAAGGTTTAAGTTTTCTTTAGTCGTTAGCGACAAAAGACATCATTTCATTTTACTTACTTTCATTATAATAAAGGCTATAGGTAACTAACCAGAGAGTCCATTCAGATGAAGGTTTTTTTTTACAAAGCTGAAACCTCACATACTTTCTCTTTATAATATATAGTAGTATAGATAACAAATGCTACAGTAAAACGTTAGCAAAGAAATCGTATCTTCAAATAACAATGGCATTACTCGGATTTTCAAAATCGCTAAAAATACAATATTACATTCCGCAATATAACGATAGAACGCTGAAAAGATAACTTACCGAAACTTGTCTACGGATATCGAGAATCATTGGCCAAATCACAAGGTATCACGGAGTCACAAGAAATACTAAAAGAGGTTTTTAAGGAACTTTATTTAAGTTTGCTGGCAACAGTGGCAACCCTTGGATTTATATGGATTCTGCTCGAAATGCAGGGTTGTTGCGCTGGTTAACGACAGTTTAATTTGGTAAGCCGGTTTGCGACCACTTGGATGAATTGGTGTACTGAATGAATATTACCTTGTTTTCTAGAATTTCATATTTATGTATACCTATTAAAATAATTGTTAACGACTCGCTGTTCTGAAAAAATCGAATTGCTTTTGTTTAGAGAAATTTAACTATAGTTACATTAAAGAAACCTTACAGTACAGGCGGTCCCTGGTCGCTTACTGACTGATGCTGGCTGCGGAACTGGCGTAACTACAGATCATATCTGTGGGTGTAACCCTACAAAAAGCTTGTTGGTTTAATTTGTAGGTTTAATTATGATCAATGGGACTGTAAATATACTTGCTAATAGCTCTCCATTGCAAATCAGTTCTACTCAAACGAACGGCACGCAAACAGATCTAAGTAGCTCCGACTACCCCGACTTGCGCTTAAGTTTACTGTAACGAAGTGTGTGAGTGCGTGACATCGAACGCTTGTACGGATTTGTTTTACTGTTTTTAAGCTGTGATTTATCAACTACCTATGGCCAAGGTTAGTATTTACTGACCGCACACAAACTAAATGTTTAAATAAGAAACAGACGTCATTAAAAATAGAAAGAGACTTGAAGAAATAATCAGATCATCAATCAGATCTCTCTTGGTCTTGTGTTAGTCGTCCTGACTCCGTATCATGGTCGGCCTTATCACACGATAAGTGACAAGATACGAGCGTCGTCTGACGTCTGGTACTATCCAACGGTGTCAGCCAGTGACGGACGCTCTATCCAGTCACTTAAGGCCTCCACCCACCGAACGCGTGTGCTGCGCGTGTGCTGCGCGTGTGCTGCGCGTGTGCTGCGCGTGTGCTGCGCGTGTGCTGCGCGTGTGCTGCGCGTGTGCTGCGCGTGTGCTGCGCGTGTGCTGCGCGTGTGCTGCGCATGTGCTGCGCGTGTGCTGCGCGTGTGCTGCGCGTGTGCTGCGCTGCAGCTGCACGGGTGCTGCGCGTGTGCCGCGTTCGATGTGTGTTTGAAGTGTAGTTTCAATGCTTTACAACTTGCGCGTGTGCTGCGCTGCAGCTGCGCGGGTGCTGCGCGTGTGCCGCGATCGATGTGTGTTTGAAGTGTAGTTTCAATGCTTTACAACTTGCGCGTGTGCTGCGCTGCAGCTGCGCGGGTGCTGCGCGTGTGCCGCGCAGCACACGCGTCCGGTGGGTGGAGGCCTTTATCGTGTGATAAGGTCGACCATGACACTGGGTCTGGTTAGTAGTTCTTAAAAGGCTTACCTTTAACGGCGCTTAGCTTGTTGCCAACCATCTGCTTCGCCACGAACGCCGCCATTTTGTTTTACTGCGCGCTCAACTGCAACAAAAATAACATTATTATTTAAAGTTTATCAATAACAGGAACGGTCTTATAGCGAAGAGTGTCGATCATCGTCTCAAGAGACTTACTAAATGGTAATATCAAGGGGAGAATAGGACACGTACAATTTTTGCTCTTTATACACATACTTTGACGACCGGTTAGCTTAGTGGGTAGTGACGCTGCCTAGAAAACTGAAGTCCTGGGTTCGAATCCCGGGAAAGGCAAATATTTGTGTGATGAGCATTATTATTTGTTTCTGAGGCCTTTGATGTTTTCTATGTATTTAAGTATTTATATATATTGAATATATCGTCGTCTATTACCCGTAACACAAGCCTTTTGAGCTTACTATGGGGCTAGTGCGATTTGAGTAAGATTGTTCCCTAATATTTATTAATTATAAATATTATTATGTATAGGTATATGAATGATTATTGATTACCTAATTAACACGTGTGTAATGCGATGTTATGAATGATTTATTTATACGCGTTATACTAAAGTAATCATTGGATTATTTAATATTCTAACATATCACAGGTTAAAACACACAATGCATATTAAATAAAAAATATAAACTAGAACTAAACACTAAGAGAATAAGAAAACTAAATTAAAACTAAAACTAGAAAATAAAATAACAACATAGAAAAACAAGAAAGAAAATGAAATACAAATATATTTTTTGTGCTGGCTCCCATCTGGTCCAAAGGTGCCATAAATGCTGGCTGCATTGCCCCGCTGAACTCCCACCGATATTTGTTGGACCAGGTAAGAGCCAGAACGAGGGTCGCAGCCCTTGTCTCGTAGACTCCGACCCAGCTCTCAATTAGATTATGTACACATAATTCTTATTATGCTAATCTATGTTAATCTTTTAAATACGTGGTACTCCTGCTGGTCTGGTAAAGCTATGCCTCGTGGTTGTTGTTCTTTACGCGTTGACCCCACCCATCAAGCTTAACTAGACCTCTACTTACACTTAGTTACGATGAAAAATGAAACCACTCACCAGAAACCGACAGAATGTATTTGTACGAAGTTTTAATGTTTGTCAGAAGTAACTTGTCGACATTCACGAAAGTCGAAGTTTCCAATAAAGTGATTCGCTCAACGGGGTGCCTAAGAACGATCCCACGTCGCATGGCACTGGCATGGTCCGACATTTTACGAGCGCCTACCCCGAGCACTAGTTAGTTAGTTAGTTAGTTAGTTAGTTAGTTTTACTGGGCGTTTCCGCAAGTCGACATCCAGTGTGCCTATTTTGCGTGAATCGGTGGGGTAGCGCTACTCTAACCACCCCAGCTCCTCCAGAAAGTTTGTGAGTGCCTTGGTATTGCTGACTGCGTCCTTTAGTGTGTCCGGAGACCCTAGGTGTTTTTTCCTGTATACTTCTACCTGCTTACAGTCCAGTAGAATATGTTTGGTTGTTTCTTCTGCTTCCATGCTCTGCACATGGAGCTGTCTGTGATACCTAAGTTGTAGAGGTGTCTGTTCAGAGTGTTGTGTCCTGTTATTATTCCAACTATCTTGCGTAGTTGGCTTCTGTGTGTCCTAAGTAGTGCGGTAGTGAGTTTGTTGTCGCGTTTCGACAAAATATCTTTCGTCCGTCTGCATGTGTCTATGTCCTCCCAGTATCTTTGGTGTTGGTCTTTGGTGTATAAATCCAGTTGATTATATATGTAGCTTTGTGGCAGGGGTAAGATTGGCTCCGGTCCCTATGCCGTTGTTTCTGAGCCTTTCCTGGCCAGTTCATCCGCTGCATCGTTTCCTCTTGAGCCATTGTGCCCCTTGATCCATTGTATAGTAACGTTGTTTTTATCTGCGCACACCTCTGTGAGGCTCTGGTGGTAACGTTGTTTTTATCTGCGCACACCTCTGTGAGGCTCTGGTGGTATTCGTATAGCAGGCTAGATGTGATGCTGTCACTGCTCAGTGCCTGTAGTACCGATTTACTGTCTGAGAGTATCCGTATGTTTGTATTCTCGACTTGTCGTCTTTTTATGGCATTGCAGGCTTCAGTTATCCCTACGCATTCGGCCTGGAATACTGTGTTATGTTCACCTAGTGGTTTGGATATGTGTATGTTTAAATCCTCTGAGAACACACCACATCCCGTTCCCGTGTTCGTTTTTGAGCCATCTGTAAATATTCTGAGGTCCGTTTGGTTTAGCCCCTCTTTCGAGTCTTCTGTTAGTGATATGTCATAGTCTTTCCCGAGCACTAAAAGAAGAAACTGTTAACGAGATGTTTAAGAGACGACTAGGAAACTTTTTATTGGAAAATCCTTTATATTCAACTAGCTTTTGCCCGCGGCTTCGCCCGCGTAGTAAAAGTAATTTTCCAATAATTGTTGAATTGCTACGCCGCCTACTAACCTACTACTACTAACTTCCCCTACTAATAACCCTTCGTCATAACCCATTATGGTAAATTAATTTTTATTTACTATTATATTTATGCCCGTGTGGTGGCGGGTTAGAATTTCACCACCCTCTTTCTTCCCGTGTGTGTCGTAAAAGTCGATTAAGAGAGCAGGGTTGAAGTGTGTTGTGGGTGATGGGCTAACAACCTAAAAAAAATAAAAATAAAAAATAATAAAAATTGTTTATTTAAAAAGGGAAACTACATTAAAAACATAAAAGATATCTGGTGGTCCCACACTAGGCCAAGCCTGTCACGTGGCGACCCGATTCGGTACATGCAGTTCGAGTATCATCGCGCTTATCAATAAACAATTAAGTAATGTATACGATAATTACTAAAACAATACTACTCTTAAATGTGAATGAAAGACAAATAACAAATAATTGTTATTTGTCGTGTGTGTGTGTGTGTGTGTGTGTGTGTGTGTGTGTGTGTGTGTGTGTGTGTGTGTGTGTGTGTGTGTGTGTGTGTGTGTGTGTGTGTGTGTGTGTGTGTGTGTGTGTGTGTGTGTGTGTGTGTGTGTGTGTGTGTGTGTGTGTGTGTGTGTGTGTGTGTGTGTGTGTGTGTGTGTGTGTGTGTGTGTGTGTGTGTGTGTGTGTGTGTGTGTGTGTGTGTGTGTGTGTGTGTGTGTGTGTGTGTGTGTGTGTGTGTGTGTGTGTGTGTGTGTGTGTGTGTGTGTGTGTGTGTGTGTGTGTGTGTGTGTGTGTGTGTGTGTGTGTGTGTGTGTGTGTGTGTGTGTGTGTGTGTGTGTGTGTGTGTGTGTGTGTGTGTGTGTGTGTGTGTGTGTGTGTGTGTGTGTGTGTGTGTGTGTGTGTGTGTGTGTGTGTGTGTGTGTGTGTGTGTGTGTGTGTGTGTGTGTGTGTGTGTGTGTGTGTGTGTGTGTGTGTGTGTGTGTGTGTGTGTGTGTGTGTGTGTGTGTGTGTGTGTGTGTGTGTGCGTGTGCGTGTGCGTGTGCGTGTGCGTGTGCGTGTGCGTGTGCGTGTGCGTGTGCGTGTGCGTGTGCGTGTGCGTGTGCGTGTGCGTGTGCGTGTGCGTTTGCGTTTGCGTGTGCGTGTGCGTGTGCGTGTGCGTGTGCGTGTGCGTGTGCGTGTGCGTGTGCGTGTGCGTGTGCGTGTGCGTGTGCTAAGCAATATCACTTTTTGTCGATCTTTGATACCCACATTTATGCTAAAAGTGGCTCTGGAACATAAAGTTCATGTGCTCTGCCTGCCCCTTTTGGGAATAAAGGCGTCAATGTATGCATGTATGTACGTATTTCTGTTATTAAATTTACAATCATGATTAATGAGAATCTGGCCTCTGGAATAAAAGCTACTTTATGTTCATGAACATTAATATTGAAATACCAAAATATCTCCACGAATGTTAAGTCAAATTTGTGGCCTGGACATTGCTATAGGCTTGTTTCCTAAGATTTTTTTTCTATGCTTTTCGAACCAGTATTTAACATAAATACCCAATAAATTGTTTTAATTTAACGGCGGCCAAAATGCTTAACATATTAAAAGTAAGCAGATCTTCGTGCAGCACCTTGAATGTACTTATTACGGATGCAGGCACTTTCCCAATGTCTCCTACCCTCCCGTCCCGCCGCGCCGCCCGCACTCGCCTAGGTACCGATTGCTGACGATCGAGATGACACCGAATACAAACTTTAAAACCTATAACCCTATATAATGCGGGTCTCGTTCCATACCTCAAAAGCAAAAATAGAACCCTTATTTATAGGATCACGTGTGCCTGTCTGTCAGTCCGTCTGTTACAACCGATTTGCTACGAAAAAAACTGGACCGATTGAATTGCAATTTGGCACAAATATTTTCATGAATTTTCATGTCCACAACATTACATTTCAAAATCTATGTGATTTTCGTTATTAACGTCCCAAAAAACCGTTATAACAACGCCCATATTGATATTTAGACGCCACGTTGGAATGTAAAATCGTTGTTGTTTTCCTAATCAGCGACCCGATAAACCATAGAAACAATAGATGCCGATGTTGATTTTCAGATTTTGTCACCACATGTCTCCTTTTAGGGGTTGAATTCTCAAAAAACCGGAAACACTTGTTTACTCATTTATCGTTAGGAATTATCCTGTGAATTCTCGAATAAAATTGTCTAACTTATCTTTTTTCTCCATACAAACTTTGGACCTCCTTTTTAACCCCTTTAGGTGTAATTATTTCAAAAACGCTGAAAGCACTTTATTTGTAAATTAATAATTAATCTGTCCACAAAGTTTTAAGTACGTAGTAGCTAAAAATAAGTTTCCCTTATACAAAATTTGGACCCTCATTTAACCCTCTTAGCGGTGGAATTTTATAAAACACTGAAATTACTTTTTTTGTATCCTAATAAGTTATCTTCCTACAAAGTCTCAAGTCTCTAGTTCAATAAATAATGTTTCCCCTCCACAAACATTGCATCCCTATTTAACCCCCTTAGGGGAAGAATTTTCTAAAACGCTGAAAGAACTTTTTTGTATCTTAATAATAATATTCCCACAAAGTTTCAAGTCTCTAGTACAAAAAAATATGTTTCTCCCATACAAACTTTGCACCCCTACTTAACCCCCTTAGGGATAGAATTTCCAAAAATCCCGTCTTATCCCTTGCCTACGTCATAAAATGAAGTTCTGGTGTAAATTTCAAGTTTCTAGTCCCAGGTAGCTTTGAATACGAACTTTACACCCCCTAATTTTATATAACGCTGAAATTACTTTTTTTGTATCCTAATAAGTAAAATAGCTACCAAGTTTCAAGTCTCTAGTTCAATAAATAATGTTTCCCTTATACAAACATTGCACCCCTAATAAACCCCCTTAGGGGTAGAATTTTCTGAAACGCTGAAATAACTTTTTTTGTATCTTTATAAGTAATATCCCTACAAAGTTTCAAGTCTTTAGTACAAAAAATCATATTTCTCCCATACAAACTTTGCACCCCTTGTTAACCCCCTTTGGGATAGGATTTCCAAAAGTCCCGTCTTATCCCTTGCCTACGTCATAAAAGGAAGTTCTGGTGTAAATTTCTTGTTTGTAGTCCCAGTTGTTTTGAATACAAACTTTGCACCCTTATTTAATCTCCTTTGGGGTGGAATTTTAAAAACGCTAAGGATATTTTAATTTGTATCCTAATAAGTAATCTGCGTACAAAGTTTCAAGTCTCTAGTTCAATAAATAATGTTTACCTCATACAAACATTGCACCCCTATTTGAACCCCTTAAGGGTAGAATTTTCTAGAATTTTCTGATTTTCCTTTTTTTTAATAAATAAATAAATAAAACCCTGAAAGAACTTTTTTTGTATCTTAATAAGTAATATCCCTACAAAGTTTCAAGTCTCTAATACAAAAAATAATGTTTCTCCCATACAAACTTTGCACCCCTATTTAACACCCTTAGGGACAGAATTTTCAAAAATCCCGTCTTATCACTTGCCTATGTCATAAAAGGAAAATCTGGTGTAAATTTCAAGTTTCTAGATACAGTAGATTTTAATTCAAATTTTGCACCCCTATTTAACCCCCTTAGGGGTAGAATTTTATAAAACGACGAAAGTACCTTTTTGGTATCAATAAGTAATCCTCTTACAAAGTTTTAAGTCTCCCGTTCAATAAATAATGTTCCCCCATACAAACTTTTGACCCCCATTTCACCCCCTTAGCGATAGCATTTCCAAAAATCCTGTTCTATCCCCTACCTACGTCATAAAAAGAAGTTCTGGTGTAATTTTCAAGTTCCTAGTCCCAGTAGTTTTGAATACAAAATTTGCACCCCTATTTAATCCCCTTAGGGGTGGAATTTTCTAAAACGCTGAAAGAACTTTTTTTGTATCTTAATAAGTAATATCCCTACAAAGTTTCAAGTCTCTAGTACAAAAAATAATGTTTCACCCATACAAATTTTGCACCCCTATTTAACACCCTTAGGGATAGAATTTCCAAAAATCCCGTCTTATCCCTTGCCTACGTCATAAAAGGAAGGTCTGGTGTAAATTTCAAGTTTGTAGTCCCAGTAGTTTTGAATACAAACTTTGCACCCCTATTTAACCCTTTTAGGGGTGGAATTTTGTAAAACGCTGAAAGTACTTTTTTTGTATCTTAATAAGTAATCTTACTACAAAGTTTTAAGTCTGTAGTTCAAAAAATAATGCTTCCCCTATACAAACTTTGCACCCCCGTTTTACCCCCTTAGGGGGTGAGTTTTGAAAAATCCTTTCTTAGTGCTCCCCTACACCTTAGAAGGAACCTTCGTGCCAAATTTGGAATGCGTAGACCCAGCGGTTTGGGCTGTGCGTTGATATGTCAGTCAGTCAGTCAGTCAGTCAGTCAGTCAGTCAGTCAGCTTCTTCTTTTATATATTTAGATAGATGAGTATTATGACATCACTAATTAGATTTATTATTATTACTCATCTTAAACTGTATCTTTATTGACATCAGAGTTGTATACTCATTCAAATTGTTTAGCTATTCTTAGACCAATGACGGGTCGTCGGGTCGCATACGGTGACCTTATTTTATATATAATTTTGTAACTTGTTGACATGTACCTAATGTTAATGATCATGTTTAAATATTTGTTAGTATACTTTTAATTTAATTATTTGTTATTGTTTTAAAATGGAAAGTACTTAAGAGGCCGCAGTAAGCTCGGCCGAATTTCACCTTCCCATACAAACGTAGTTACGCTCTCATTTTAAAACTACATGTTGGATCTTTGCACATACAATGACATGAGGTATATCTATGTCTGTAATTAGTTTATATGGTTCCAATTTATAAAACAAAGTAAATACAGCAAAAACTAGTTTTGTGTGAAAAACTTAAATTCGCTGTATTTTTTTTTATTATGGTATCTGAAGCTACGTCAACTAATTTCAGACATAGATATACCTCATTTCATTGAACATGCAAAGTTTCGTTACAATCCAACACGTAGTTTTAAAATGAGAGCGTAACTACGTTTGTATGGAGAATCGAGCTTACTGCGGACTCTTAATTTGAAATGTAAAATAACTGACAATCACTATACAAATTCCTAAAATTGATTGAGTGATTAATTTTAAGTGAAATTGTATATTGTGAGATAAATAAATCATATCATATCATATCAATTCGCAAGGCGTGTAAGTTCATACTACTACCCGCCTAGCGGGCTCACCCGGCATCTTGGCAAATATTCAAAATTCAAAAAAAATTCAAAAATTCAAAATTTCTTTATTTGCCGGAATATGGTGACAGGTAAGGTCTTAAAGCTATTTTTGTTTCTCATATTCTACCTGCATGCAGGTGTGCAAAGTATTACTATGTCATAAAGCTAAATTTTCGTACATGTCATTTTGTCAGATTATTCTATAATTAATAATTACCTAATTTGTATGTATGTCAAAGAGATAACTTAATTACTTATGTCTGTTGCCAAATACTCATTTACACTATAAAAACACTTCTCCTGCAGCCATTTTGTCAACTTACTTTAAAAAGAATTCTTATTTTCCAATTTAAGGTCATCAGGCAAGTTGTTATAAATGACTATGCACATATTGTAGCAGTTTTTTTTATAGATAACTGTTTGGCAGCGAGGTTGGTATAACTGGTGTCGTACCGATTTATAAAGAGACTAGGGTTGTCCTTAACGAAGAGACATGCGTCTCTTATGTACAGGCAAGGCAGCGGGAGTATATTAAATTTTATAAATAAAGGCTTACAGCTTTGCAAAAACCACGCGTTGTCCAAGGCCCTAATGCACCGTTTCTGAAGTTTAAATGCTTTATCCGACTCTACGGAATTTCCCCACAGTAATATTCCATAGTTTAAGACCTATGAGACGTAACCGTGGTACGCAATTATAGCTGCATCTAATGACACTGTTTGTCTCACTCTTCTGAGTGCAAAGACAAACCTGTCTAGTTTTTTGCAAACAGTGTCAACATGAAGCTTCCAATTTAAATTGGTGTCAATATTAAAACCTAAAAATTTAACAAAGTCAACTAATTCTACATTTAAATTGCCATAATTAATTTGTATAGGCAGTGGGTTTGAGTTGTATGAACAGAATTGCATTGCTTTAGTTTTTGACATGTTTATTTTCAATTTGTTATTTTCGAACCATTCAACCGCTTCTGCTAATGTAATGTTAACTTTTGATTCAAATGCAGCATGACAATTGCTATCCCCTTGTATTATAAGTGTAGTGTCGTCTGCGAAAATAATGCAGTCCTGTTTTTCCTTTAGACAATGTGGGAAATCATTGATTGCTATTAAAAATAGCAATGGTCCCAGTATACTTCCTTGCGGAACGCCGGTTTTATTAACTAGTAGATCAGACTTATATTTTTCTTTTAAGACAGTGTTATTATTTATTTTTACAATTTTTTCAATTTCTGTATACTGCGTTCTTTCCGTTAGATAACTTTGTACCCAGTCACATGCTTTACCTCTTATTCCATACATTTCCAATTTTTTCAAAAGGATTGAATGGTCGATAAGATCAAATGCTTTACTCAAGTCTAAATAAATTGCCAAGAGAGGATTTCTCCTATTTAAACCCTCTGTGACTGTTTTTACTAAGTGAAAGCCGGCTAGTGTAGTAGATCTTCCTTTGCGAAACCCAAATTGTTTTGAAGTTAAGATGTTATACTTATCTAAGAACTCATTTATTCTACGCAATATAGATTTTTCAAATACTTTTGACAAAATTGGGATTATGGTTATGGGCCGGTAATTACCTGGGTCTGTTTTATCCCCTTTTTTGAAGAGTGGTTTGACAATAGAGAGCTTCAGTTCAGTTGGAAAGACTCCATCCATAAAGGATAAGTTGATTATGTGAGAAAGGGGGCGACAGATAATATTAGCGCACAACTTAAGAACCATTGTTGTGATTTCGTCAGGTCCAGCTGTTCTGGTATTGTTTAATGACATGAGTATTTTATAGGTTTCGTGTTCGTCTGTAGGTTTCAAAAAGATCGACTGAGTGTTGTATAATGATCTCTCCAGTTTTATGACTGGCGGTTTGGATATATTGTCATGAATGGTTTGACTGATCAGATACTTATTCAAAAAATTACATATTTCAGTAGGATCTGCAAAGGATTTATTTTCAAAAATTAAATGATCAATATCTTGTTTGAGAAACTCATTCGATAATGTTGTTGAAATGGTTTTCCAAGTGGCTTTACATACATTTTTACTACATTTGATAAACTTATTGTTGTATATTTGCTGGGCTTTTAGTAGGCACGATTTAAAAACACGGTTATACCGCTTATATGTAGTTTTGCTTCTTATAATGTTAGCACCAGTTGTCCTATATTTAAAATACAAGTTGCGCTTTGTTTTACTTGATTTTTTTAACCCATATGATAGCCACTTGACTTTCTTAGGTCGATTATTTCTTTTGACTTTAATAATGGGAAAGCACAACTTATAGAATAAATAGAAAATGTCATAAAAATTATTAAACGCCTCTGAAGCCGTGCGTGAGGCAAAAACATCATGAAAAGATAACTTTGAGATACAATAACAAAACTTTCGCAAATTATCCTTACTGTAGTCTCTTTTATATTCGAACCAAGTAGTTATTGCCCTATGTATACTGGCTTTCACGTCTATCATTTGCGCTGTTTCATGATCTGAAAGCCCTAAATGGAGTATCTCTGCCTCTACTTCTTTGATGTTACTCGCTATTAGGTCAATGCACGCGCTCTGTCTGGTCGGTGTATTTATATGCACACTGAAATTAAAATTGCGTAATATACATAATAAGTCTTTTGTAGTTAAATTATCTTTCATTGCGTCAATATTCCAATCACCGCATATTCTTTTTCGCTTAAATTTTTCGGTAGCGAAATGTAACAACTTTTCCAGACTACGCATAAATAATCCTATCTGCGACTTGCCCCTATGTGGAATTCTGTAGATGCAGAAGACTAATATATTCAGACCAATTACCTCAATTCCACAACATTCGAAATGTAATTTTATTGCAATCCCTGTTGGAATATTTACAGATCTAGGTTCGAACAACTTGTGCACAAGAATGCATGTACCCCCTCTACTCTTTTCCCGACAGAAAGATGCATTACGAGTGCCCGCTAGGGTTCTTGGTTGCGAACGTGTTAAAAGTCAACTCATGCCTTTGAGTACACTAAATGTGAAGACTCACAATCGAATTTTACAAACTTGACTTACTTTCCTCTTTCTTCTCAGCCCGGGGGATCGGACCGATTAAAAAGCGATCAATCGGAGCTATTAACCCAACTAAAGCTCTTAAGCCGTAAGCCCTCCTTCGATTATTAAACCTACTTAAGGAATTTCATTTGTGAAAGAAATCGGTCGTATTGACGCGAAAGGTAATTTGGATTGAGGTTTTCGCTTTTAAATCCTAATCGGCTTTTCCTTGAAGACGATGCTCCCGTTTGTGCATGAATGATTTTCAACTTTCAACAACATCGATCAAATGTGGATACTTATGTCAATTTTTCTGAGTTGTAAAGTGGAGATTTATTGTTGTCAATTTAAAAAGCCTTTTTTTTACAATTGGAACGTTAAAAAAAGAAATTCAACAATTTTTCAACCGCTTGCCAGTGTCCTATACAGCACGGTTATCGCAAGACGGCGTGCGAGTAGTGTCGCGGCGATATTTACTATCCGTCCTTTTCTAATTAAAACACTTAGGAAGAGACGTTATCTCTCTCGCCGCCACACAAGGCCCGGCCGCGCTAGCGCGGCTCTCTGTTTTTCAAATGTCTGTAGAAAGAAGTGCAAATTTCTTTAATTAAAGCAACCTTGTTGCTAACTAAAGCTGGTCTCATAACCGGCGCAATGACCCTAGCTACACTCGAACACACAATAAACGGAACTCTTTTAACCCTGTCGCTTTTTAACGTCATGTTTAAACTGCCATACGAAGTCGACAAACGGCTGAAAGCGACAAGGTATCAACGTGCTCAGCTACTTATGAGTTCGACTGTTCCGTGCCCTAAAAAACTTATTTAAACTTCAAAAAGACCACACGGTGGGCCCAGCTGACGTCAGGCTCTTTTATGATACCAATAAATCTTAACGCGTAGAACTTTTTCAACAAAATTTATTTACGAAATTTTTGAATGCCGTAATCCGGGAAAGTTGCGGATGAAATTCGCGGAAATTAATGTTTTTTATGTGTCCCGGGAATTGTTAAACCAAAAAAATACAGCTACTGAACGAGAAGTAATTTAAAGTGGAATTTAAGACATTGAAATTGTATTATCTGAGCTCGTTCAGAATCTTTGTGTAAGAAACTCGAGTTTTCATTAATTCGACTAAACAGGACTTAAACAGGTATAATTAACTAAAAATAATTAGGATAATTATACCGATTAAGTTCCGTTTAGTCGAAATAATGTGCGAGATTCGGGAACATTAAGTTAATATATTGAAACTCGTGTATATTTATTTAACAGGAACATGATTCTTCTGGGTGAGCGTGATCCATTAGATCTAAATACAATACAATACAATACAAATATTCTTTATTGTTCATCAGACATAGTAAAAATATAATAGAAAAATAGAGGTAAATTAAACATAAACAATGGTAGACAACAGGCGGTCTTATCGCTAAGAAGCGATCTCTGCCAGACAACCTTTGGGTAGTGGAGACGATGCAAGAAATGATGAGATTTGAGTAGGTGAAAACAGAAAAACGGAATATAAGAACAACTTTACTATAAGAAACACTAAATAGTTGTAATAACTTTCCATCAGGTTAGACGACGATCAAACGAAAATCATTTTTTTCTATATAACAACTTAGAAAAGTTGAAAAACCCCCGTCATTTTCATTTCAAAGTCTAATATCTAAAAAAACAGCTGAACAGATATTCATGAAACATAGGCTAAGAACACTCGGGATAAAATTATCTATGACACATAAAAACCGCATTCAAATCGGTCCATCCGTTTGGGCGCTACGATACCACAGACATATACACAGACACACAGACAGACACGTTAAACTTATAACACACCTCTTTTTGCGTCGGTAGTAAAAAAAAAACACAGGAATGAAATGATTTTTTCATTTGGGAACACAGAAAAAAATCGAAGAGTAATTTGTCCGATACCATCAGTATTCCGAATTTTTAAACTGCGATTTTTAATCACGAAATGTGGAAACTCCAAAGTTCGACCCCTTTTTGCACGAACCATCTTCTAGGCACTTAAGAAGTCCGTATTGTAACACTTTTTTCTAAAAAACTCTGTAATTCTGTCTCCTGGATAACGGGACAAAATAATGACAAGAAATTGTTGATTGAACCATCTACTATAAAAAATAGTGATAAAGAGTTAACGTCTGTGAAATGTAGGTTTGTAAGTTTGTATGTAGTATACGAAACTGCTTGTCTTATAAATGAAAACACCGCGCACGCGTTTAGAATGCATTATCGGGATATACATTGCCTAGATTTTATCCCGCACTAGCAATGACACGTAGTTTCACCGTCCAAGTGGCAGCCGGATGGCTCGCGGTGTTCGAGCTCCCGAAGTGTTGTGGACCCGCCCTGTTCAACCCGAACTTGGCACATACATTGGAATGGTGACACAGTGGGACAAAAACCTAGACTTTTTTTTTCATATTTGGAGAAAAACTAGCTACCACTTATGCTCCAAGACCTGAGCAACGCGAGCCTCGAGGTTGGACTGGAGATGAACATGACTAAGACTAAGCTTATAACTAATAGCACCGCACGTAGGATTGAGATAAACGGAAAACCAATTGCATATGTCCATGAGTACCTTTACTTGGGCCAACTAGTCTCCTTCCAGGCGCGACAGGAGAAGGAGGTCGAAAAACGGACTGAAAACGCCTGGAGGAGCTATTGGTCCATGAAACATCTGATGAAAGGTGACCTTCCACTATCACTTAAGCGGAGACTCATGGATATGTGCATTCTTCCAATTCTCATATACGGTGCACAAACTATGGGACTAGGTCGATTTGTGTAAAATTGTCCACTTAAAAAAAAAAAAAACTTGGTCTCTGACGTCATCTCAAAAGTCCAAACTCGGGGTCAGCCAACGAGCCATGGAGCGCAGCATATTAGGTATCAAATTAGTGGATCGCATCCGGAACACCACGCTGCGCTCCAAAACTCAAATAGTCGATGTAGCTCGAAAGTCGGCCAAGTTGAAGTGGGACTGGGCTGGTAATGTCTGTCGCATGCCAAGTGAACTGTGGGCCAAGATCACCACTGAATGGCAGCCCGACAGCTCGAAACGGAGACGTGGCAGACCTCGTCGACGATGGAGAGACGAGCTAGACTCATTTTTAAAAGAATAGCCAGAGACTGCTCAGAATCGGGAGCACTGGAAAAAGTGGGGGGAGGCCTTTGCCCAGCAGTGGGACACTACAGGCTCACAATAATAATGATAAATAAAATAGGAGAAAAGCGCTCGAGATTCTAAGTGGAACTAACATTGAACTCCTAGAAATGTGTACAATTGATAAGAGTGCCATTTGTGTTTAAAACGCTCGTCCATGTAATTCCCAATGTTTGATATCTAGTTCGTATTCAATCCACAGCTAATCTAGAACCTGGAGGCACTAAATAGCTATCTAGTAAATTTCAAAGCGTCGGGTTCAGTTCGGCTTCCGAGAATGATATTATCAAACTAGTTTTAATCAGATGAAACTGGCTCGAGGCAGTTCCAGCTAACACAATTAGCTAGTATTAGCGCCAATTAGATGAAGGGTGGATATTACACGTATATCCTACAACACAGCCTTGTGAACCGGTGCCCATTTATAGGTAGGTAAACGTTAGAACATCATCATAATCATCATCTTATTAGTGTGTTGTATTTATGGTGTTTATTATAAAGTACGGTGATAAGAACACTTAAAGAAACAAATTATTTTCAGGGTTCGAGTCCTGCCTAGGGCTACAGACGATGATGTTTTATTTTATATTCGTTCTCTATGTCATATCTTAGAAATCTTACTAAACGGCCAGGTCAAAAGTATCCTAAACCGACGAGCATGTATGAGAAATGTTATGAAAGTGAGTGAAGCGAAAGTGGTTTGTCAGGATAGGAGATCCTTGATCTCTGCCTACCCCTCTGGGAAAGAGGCGTGATTATGCAGAGGAGGCGTGTATGTATGCATTCAATATAGTGTATGTATGTAGAATCCTCTTAACGCGTTCGGGCGAGCAACGTCTATAGACGTCACATATGAAGGCTTAACAAAGATTTAATTGACGTTGTGGGTCCGAAAGTGTTGGGTCGCCAGAAACATGACTATCCATACAAACGTAGCTTTATATACACAATAGAATCTGTCATATCTAGATCGGAAACTAGTTTCTGATGCCAAAAAAAAAGTGAGTGGAACGTGGAACTGAGACATTTTTTGTTGTGTATGGAACTAATCACAACGTAAAACGATGATAATCACACAATGTACTATTATGATGTTTTAATGTTAATCACTTTACAATTTAATAAAATATTTGCATGTTGGTATACCTGTACCTATGGCAAATAAAGCATTGGAGTTTTATTAATAACATAAAATGTTGCACGATTTATAAAACCTCAGTGGTATTCAAAAAATAGGGTAAAGTAGACTAGCCTGATTGAGCCTGAAAAAAATGATAATACACAAGCCAATACATACCTACTATGTACAGTCATTTCATATACCTACATTAAATTACTGTAGACCTAAGACTTTTAGTCTTCACAGTGGGCATTAACAAGCTGACTTGACCCTTTAACCTAAATCCTAAACTTCTACATTTCAAAACATCTTACAGTTACATTTATATTACGTAACGCATCCCAACGTTGTTCACAGCGACATCTATTCCTCGCGTCTGGAACTAGCATCCGCCGGCGAACTGCAAGCAGTTCAGGGAGATTTTGATAGATGGCGTTAGCGTCGCGGATTGAACGAGACGCCGTTACCATGGTTACCGAGCCCCACAGAACGGCGGTGATTTCCGATATTTGAAACATTCTTACGTACTTTGAAAGGTTTTAAGATCTAGTTTATGAATGCCTTTTAGTTTTGCTAAGGTAACTATACAAAAATGTCTATGTAAAAGTTCAACTTTACTTATTAATCTCATTATTTAGTTTCGGTTAGTTTGGGAAAAATCGAAGATAATTGTTTATTGGTGATTTTATGGGATTTTGAATTAATGAAGATAGTGGCAAATACGCCGTGATGGTGAGGCGATACATTAGAATATACGCTTGCAACCCCAGGAGTGCCACATAATATGTAACTATGTTAATTACGTCACAACTGGCCATAAAGTGGCAATTATCACTTACTTTACGTGTACTCGGTATAACTGTTATTTTCGTTACTGTATGAAAATTATATCTAAGTTATCAGGAAATAGGTACAAAACTGAAGCATGACATTTTTGTTGATTCATTGTGATTAGTTACATTAAAGGATCGAATAGATCTTTAGGACCAAATTAGGGCTGAACCGCCAAACTTCTTAGTATTTTGGAACTAGTGGCTCTGTCAGCTGTAGTTCGCGAGTCAGTGTTTATTAAATTTAGAAAATAACAAGAACTGAATCAACAAAGAAAATCGTTATTATTATCGAATCTGCTTACGAAAATTCACGAGAATCGGTTGAGAAATGCGACCTGTAGAGGAGAAAGGCCGGACATACGAAATAATTTCAAGGTCAAGCTGACACAGAGAATATCGTTCGCTTCGGTCGCTCGTTGAATTAAATTTGAAGGCTATGTTGGAAATTGATCATTCAAAAAACATAGTTAGAATAGTCTTTATAATTGCTTAAAGACATAGTAGATTCACTAGCTCACCCAAAATGTAAAAAAAATATAGAAGACAGGAGCTTGCCTTTAAAAATATAGACATATACTGATTTTTTAAATACCAAGACAGATGTTTGAGTAGTAGCAGTAAATATATTATTATCAATTCACTATGTTTATGTATATTTAAATAATAATAAATATTCAAAACATGGAGTCAAAACAACAGCTAATAAGTTTAAATAATATCAAATAAATTAATTACAGAACCGTTACTGTATAAGAAACAATAAAAACGTTTTCTGTCCAAATGACATTTTTGCTACTAGCTTTTCTGGTCAATTTTTTTTAATCCAAATTTTTATAAGCCAAAAATTACGGCGTTATCTCGTGAAGTTGAGGAGTTCCTATGGCTGCCTTTTATATTCTATATATATGTAAAAATAAACAACTCGATTGGACTTTGGGACGCAATTTTAATGTACCATGCAAGGTTAGACCCGAACAGACACACATACATACATCATCCACCCAACGTTTTCCCGTTTATACCCGAAAAGAGCTCTGGCGCTTTGGCATCTAATCCTAAATAAATCACAAAAACATTAAACATATCATCATCATCATCATATCAGCCGAAAGACGTCCACTGCTGGACATAGACCTCCTCCAAAGAGTGCCAAATTGACCGGTGCTGCGCCACCCGCATCCAGCGGACTCCCGCAACCTTTACCAGGTCATCAGTCCACCGCCTACCTACGCCGCGCCTTCCGGTACGAGGTCGCCACTCGAGAACCTTTCCGCCCCAACGGCCATCGGTTCTACGTGCTATGTGCCCTGCCCACTGCCACTTAAGTTTAGCAATTCGGAGGGCTATATCGGTTACCTTGGTTCTGCTGCGGGTTAAAAATATGAAATAAAGATATTGTAAAAAGCGTTATATAAACCAATTTCACAGCAACAACGGAAACTTATAAAAAAACCAATCGAAAACGTGAAACTTACAAAGAAATGCAAATGGAACGTTCGAAATGGCGGCCAGCTTGTTTTCAGAGTAATTGGCAGCCGATCTCGTAAAACTGGGAACTCGCCACATTGTTGCGAACAACCTCTGGAATATTTTCTACGTGGGATGGGATTTTTGAGCGCTAACACTGTTTTCATCAATGTTTTATTAAGGACGCCGTGATTTATATTGCAGTAGGTTTTGCTCGCCTCATCCATTTATACTCGTAAATCACATATTCTCAAAAAAGGTAGTGTAAATTGCCTTAATTTTTTATTTATTTAGGCAGCTCATGCTTCGCTTGGAAACCACCGTTACCAGAAGTAATTAAGGGGTGCACGCGAAAATAAAAAAACATCCAGTGCATTTAACTGACGAAGTGGTTATCACTTTTTATCAAGCGGGCATACTATCAGCTCTGAAAGTATTTGCATCTCTAATGGGGAAACGCCTTATATATTGTAACCATGCGCGAATATGCGAATAAAGTTCTACGAAACCACGAGAATTTTAAGGTTATAATAATGACTTATTTGATTTTACAAGCTTTTATTATTAGGTAGTTGATCAAATCTTGAGTAACTTCCCGGCGTTCCATCGAGCCGAAGTGCTCAGATAATAGAAAGTCGATGTTAATGTACTGTGATAGAGATAAAGTAGAAAAGCGCGGTTAAGATGTACCTACAAATATAGAGAAAAAACCTTTTTCACGGGCCAGATTAAATTCATTCTTACGTCAATGTTATGCAGACTGAAAATGAAGTGTTTCCTTTCTTATCTATACTCCAGGAAAAATACGGTTTTGAAAACAATTAATTTATAAATTCGTTTTTTTTGTTTATTAAATTTTGAAACGTTATTCTAAGATGCTTTGTTCACGAATCCAAAAAACTTTCCAGCAGTGTGTATTTACATATATATACAGTGTGTAAGTCTAATACGGGCGATAAATTAAATCGGACATAGTATTCATTAGTGTAATCATGAAGTAAAAGGTTTTTTAAGTTGCAGGTCATTACTACCCCATAATTATTATTTTTTTAATTTCTCAACAGCAATGTACTGTAAACATGGTTGCGGTACCGAAATGTCAAATGTTCATTAGCAAATATCAACGAGCGTTTAACGTGAGTGTGTTTGCATTACATTGCGGGCTGAATTATTTTGTATGGACAAAATTATTGTTGCAACTTTAAGTAAATGTTATCTAATTACCTTTACTTTGTCCTATACTAACCACCGCTAAGAGATTCGCCCGTATCAGACTTACACACTGTATAGATTTAAATGAAGCATGCATCGTCTTCTTCAGCATGATTTATCTTTAATAAGAGTAAATGTAAATAACGCAAAATATAAATAATAACATCTATTCATAATTTTTCTGACTTTTCAGAAGACAGTTTTTTTCATGTCTAAATTATGTTGAATTCTATTCTGTGTCTAGGTAACTGTTTGATTGATAATAAATATATTATTTCCCATTAACAAATTTTCCATACAAGTTGTCAGTTCATTGACTGGACTAGTATGCAAAGAGGTGATTCGGAATAGCAGACCAAAAGACATACGTTCCAAAAATCCTAGTCCTACACTTAACTATTTGAGAAACAAGCATACTATCCTTAATTCCGCAAAAACAAGCGATTTCTACACTTATAAAAGCGCTTGTTTCTGCGAACAAAATGAACCTATAAATCTACCAACTTCCCTGTCAATCCCGTACTAAGTAGGAACGAGAATACCAAGAAAATTCGCAGAACCTCACAATTTCTCCAATAAATTGTCATTGAAAAATCTATTCAATTTATCTAAGTAAAAGTTGGGATTGCATTGAGAAGTCTCCGTGCATTTTCAGTGAGAGTTTGAAATAATTTACGGAAAGTTCCGCCGTTTCCAGTCGAAGTCGACAGTCGTTATCTATTAATCCATGGCATTTGGATAAAATGAAGTTTCAAAGTTTTCTTGTGTGGTAATCTTTAATCCTCGATGAGGTGAAAAATGATACAAATACAGAGCCATTCATATTTCACTAAAGCGATTTGTCGTGACACGAATTTATTTATTTTTCAAACCACATGCTCGACAATGCCGAATTATAGGTCATGTAAACCCTACCGAAAGCAAGACATTAAATCCCTTGGTATTAGCCGGGTTATAATGTTGTACTGAATTTCATTATAACCCGCTGGTTAATAATATGATTTCACTTTTCATAATTCTTATTACTATATGCATAAAGTTTAATTTTGCTAAACACAATTTGTCCTAGGCCATGGCCTACTTGATTTGACAAAATAAATGAAGTTTGCCTCCGTGTGAACCCCGGTCCGGAGGAGCGCGGTGTTCGAAATTCGAATTTCGAGTCTAGGACCACGGCTTGTGCTTTCGAATTTGGAACGTCGCGCGCCTTCATTTGTTCACGCGTGACGAACAAATCGAGTTCTTGTAGGTGCCTATAGAAGATTTAATTTCAAAAATAATATTGAAAATGTCGAGTGATGAAAGTGTTTTGACTCCTGAGTTTATCAAATTAGATGCCATAGGCATTGTCAACAATCTGCTGCCAGAGAAGTCAAAGAAAAAATACCTAAAAGCCTACAACGATTTTGACAAATGGAAAGCTGTAAAAGGCGTAAAGTCTGTGTCTGAATCAGTGCTTCTGGTCTATTTTGAATATTTGTCAGCTACAAAGAAGCCAAGTAGCCTGTGGTGTATATATTCGATGCTGAGGGCAACAATAAGTGTCAAACATGACATACAAATTAATACATATGCCAAGTTATTGGCCTTTTTAAAAAGGAAATCGGATGGACATCGAGCAAAGAAATCAAACATTATTTATCTACTGAGCCTGTTTTTTTGTCTCGCATAAGGTGTGAAAGGTAGAGTATACACCTCGGGGATAAGACTGTTTTAGTCTTGGGCGGTTGAACCCCTCACTGCACTCAGGACTCAGTCTTAATTCCCTCGCTTCGCTCAGGAATTAACTTATAACTCCCTCGCTACGCTCAGGAGTTAAATTATGAGTCCTTCGTTACGTTCGGGATTCAATTCGCTCCCGTGACATAAAACAGTGCTTTATCCCCTTAGTGTATAATCTACTATTATATTTTTGTCATGATTTCTGTGTTTTGAAGTAAGATTAAAGCCGATATATCTACAAGTACAATAAAATAGCAACATTAATCGGTCATTGTTATATTTTAATCAATACAAAGATACGATGGCAATAATCGATATTACTATAGCAACAAATAAAATAAATAACTATATCAACAGACATTTCTTGTTTTAAATTAGCCAATAGGAGGGTTGCTCAGTTCTGATTCGTGCGGAGTTTTGACAGTCCGCCCCAGTCATTCAGCAACAGACAGCTTCCTGCCATTTTGCCATGGCGGGTAGAAGGTAGTTTTCGGTCCAACGGGAACCACCGAACAGGCAGAAGGAACCAGTTAATCCGTCACATTTTCATAAATGACTGGCCAGAAAATGACTCTAGATTCACTTGCACGGTTATAACAAAACATGGTGCAAACTGTGTTGCGGTGAGATAGACTATCCGTCTCTTTCTAAGTGTTCTAATTAGAAACCTACTGTCTATATAAGACGCAGCTCGCGATGTATAAAAAATATATTTATTCCAGACCTAACTGATCCATATTCTGTTAGTTACAGCGGAGACTTATAATATGCTATGTTAGTGACAGTTACCTTAATCCTACTTATTTACTATAATCAGGTTAGGCTTATTTCGACATCCCGATAGCCACCTCAACCCGATATTTGGTGAGTGGACGACGAGTCGAGCCTCTCCACCAAAGCCCTCAGAAGGCTATTGCCGGTGCCTCTAAAGGCCTCCACCCACCGGACGCGTGTGCCGCGCGTGTGCCGCGCGTGTGCTGCGCGTGTCGGGCGCGTATGAAGCGGTATATTCACACCGGAAGCGGGCGGCGTATAGCAACGCGTGTGCAGCTCAGCTGCTGCGCGTGTGCCGCGCGTGTGCTGCGCGTGTGCTGCGCGTGTGCTGCGCGTGTGCTGCGCGTGTGCTGCGCGTGTGCTGCGCGTGTGCTGCGCGTGTGCTGCGCGTGTGCTGCGCGTGTGCCGCGCGGGCCCGCGTGGGCCCGCGCGTCATATCTCTCTCACTACCAACACATTTAATATGTTTCTTACTATCTCTATCATACTTAGCAGCGCGCTGCCGAGTTGTATCTTTAGCGCCGCGCGGGCCCGCGCTGGCCCGCCTTCGAAACGCGTTCGATGTGTGTTTGAATTGTAGTTTCAATGCTTTACAACTTGCGCGTGTGCCGCGCAGCACACGCGCCGCGCACGACACGCGTCCGGTGGGTGGAGGCCTTAAGACTTCTTCGTAGCGACGCTGCTCTTTTTTGCCTGTGATATGTATTTTGATAACTTATAACCATGCTGATGGTAAGTGGTGGCTTCAGCATCTTAGGCTCTGCTAAGATGAAACTTACTGGTTCAGTAATAGCTATTAGCATCCTTCTTTTGAAGGCGCCTAGATGGGAATTGACAGAAACAGGAGTGAATAACTACGAGACTAATTATTACAGGTATTATACAAGCCATATTAGCACTGACTTAAATGTATCTATAGATCAAGCTCTGCTACATACAAGTAAAGTGTACAAATGTACAATGTACATAAACCTCTTGTGTCTGTCTACGTCGTTAACGCGGTCGTTAAACGGCAGTTAGCAGATACGACACTACGTTTCTAAAAATGTGTATACGAGTGTACATAAAGTTACGGGACGCCTCTCGGGAATATTCCCTAATATGAATAACACGGCCCTAAAGTTACATGAAAAAAATCGATAGTAATCAAAATAAATTGTCATAGAACAAACAGTAAATCTAAATTCGTTTGTAGTCAATAATTTAACAATAACGAGCATAAGAAGTAAAAAATAACTGTGATCCGACTACGGAAAACTAAAAGAACAGCTTTTTTTGTCGAACAAAAGGTAGGTTGTCCATATATTACGTCATCAATTTTTGATGGTTTTTGACCCCTACCTATCATCATCCTGTTAATTCGTAGATCCCCGAATGGACCATCCCCTGTCAAACCCCCCCCCACCCTATTTTGAAATGACGTAATATATGGACAGCCCCTTTGTCCCATGGAGCATAATTTTGAATCGATTAATATACCTCATTCACCAAAATCGGTTCAATATCTTAAACGCTACAGTGGAACACACGTAAATGCACTAAAAACATAATTAACCCTTCCGGCTCGACCATAGTCGGGCGAAAAGCATACTTGTTTTTTTTACTTCTGGAGCGATTATCTCCGAAAATATTATCATTATCAAAAAAAAACTTTACTAAACCCGTATTCATTTTTAAATACCTATCCAACAATATATCACACGTTAGGGTTGAAATGAAAAAATATCACTCCTCACGTTACGTATAGGGGAGGTACCCTAATAAAACATAATTTTTCCACTTTTTATTTTATCAAATTTCAGCTTTATAGTGCTAACGGTTACTGAGATTATCCGCGGACGGACGGACAGACATGGCGAAACTATAAGGGGAACCCTTATAGTTAGTCGACTACGGAACCCTAAAAACGGGACCCTATTACTAAGACTTCGCTGTCTGTCCGTCTGTCCGTCCGTCTGTCTGTTACCAGGCTGTATCTCAAGAACCGCGATAGCTAGACAGTTGAAATTGTCACAGATGATGTATTTCTGTTGCCGCTATAACACTACTTGTACTTTAGTACTTGTGTACTAAAAAGAAAATAAAAATAATATTTAAGGGGGGCTCCCATATAACAAACGTGTTTTTTTTGGCCGTCTTTATATGTAATGGTACGGAACCCTCCGTGCGCGAGTCTGACTCACACTTTTGAGCTGCTCTATGTACCTAGTCCATTCTAGGTACTAAAAAAAAATACAATATAGAAAAGTTAGGAGTTGGTAATTGTCTAAACGCTAGACAGCGTATTGCCTCACACCTATTGTTGACCTCTATTGTTTGGAAATACGTTTGAAAGTGACATGTAATTCATGCCGGCCACTGGGACGCTTGTTATGTGATTCTTTTTTTTTAGTATGACACATCAATGTGTTTCGCTCGGTGGTTTTGAAATTCAACCGACACGAGTCTAGCTTTTCATTAATCAATGATTTATGTTATGTATATTGTAGGTCCGGTTAGACTACAATAAGCAGACACAACGTGAACATTACTCCAACTCCAACCAACGCTTCGACATTAACATAGCTCAAAGCGGACCAATAATCTCCAATGCAAATTTAAATGGTCCACTCTGCCCAGATTCGTTCCCAACCACACTGTGCTCGTATATAACATAATATATAAAATCATGTAACCTGCGTTTTGAAAATCATGTGATTGAAACTGTCCGTGATTGTTTCTATCGTTTGAAAGTTATGTACAATATTCGTAAATTTCTTAGTGTTGATCTTAGAATGAGACTCTGTGAAGCTCTTATACAGTCCAAACTTAATTATTGCCTTACTGCTTACGGCCCATGTCTACTCGCACGCTCACAGCGTCTCATTCAAAGAGTGCAAAATGCTTGCGCAAATTTTTTTTTTCATGTTCTTCCTCGAGCACGTGTTACGCCGTTTTTAAACAACGCGAATATATTGAAGACGGCTGCTAGCGCGGCGAAATGCTGGAATATTGCACGCACCACGCACACACAGACACACACACACTAGAGATTTTTATTTTAATAACTTGTTTATTGGCCTGAAATTGGTGCCCTATATCCCGAAAACTGTGGTTTTTGAATTAAATATGGAATACTATTTCGGTAAACCTCGTCGTTGTTAATACGAGACATAAAAACACGAAAAAGCCGACAGTTACAGGTCGAGGGTCATTGGGAGCTAGGAGCCCCTTAAAGGGAATTATTGAAAAAATATTGCTCCGAGCTGGACATGACCATCGACCTTCTGGCATACGCGGCCAGTCAGGCCCAACCAAATGAGCTATCAGAACCGTTGATTGGTTCAATGAATCCCGTAACTGGTTCCCTCTTATTACGCCTAATAGGAGCGATCCAGTCGGGAGCAATGAATCTGAAAAAAAATCCCCGCTATTTCATATATAATACTTCATAGTTGTCATATTTTCTATGCATGGTGTAGTTTAATATCAGAAATCGCGTTGTTTTTAATTTGCACTTTCTGTTTCTTTCGACATGCTACAGATATTCAGAGTCTGTTATATTATTATCATTTGTCCCATACTGACAGGGCAAGTTAAATAAAAGCTAGTAAAAAGTTGAAAAACCCCCGACATTTTCTTTTCAAAGTCCAATATCTCAAAAACGGCTATACAGATTTTCGTGACACATGGCTAAGAACACTCGGGATAAAATTATCTATGACACGAAAAAATTGCATTCAAATCAGTCCATCCGTTACACAGATACACAGACACACAGACAAGTGAAACTTATAACACCCCTCTCTTTGCGTCGGAGGTTAAAAATAAATAAATATTAGGGGACAATCATACACTGGAATGTAGGTATATGTAACATATATTATTGTTACTTGCTTCTGCCCGCGACTCCGTCCGCGTGGAACTCGTTACATATATTATTCTGTACGTAATTTATTCATTTCTATTGAAAATTCCAACACACTGGCGCGGGTTATGCCAGACTACTGCGGTGGCGGACAATAGTAAAATCGTGATTAGCTGTCAAATGTTCTATTGTCCGCCACCGCAGGCCGCACCAGTGTGTTGCAGGCCTTATGAGGGTTAGTTCGAATAGTGTAAGATTAAAAAAAGCAAGTGACAGCTACGTAGCGCGCTGTATGTAGACAAAATATTACTTTGATAAATTTGGATGCATCCGCTCGGCCCTTCGACAAACGTGAATGTAGTTTTAGGCATACGAGTGAGAAAGGCGTTGACAATCCAATTATTAACACAATTTCCATTCGCTTTCAGCGGTGCAAGGATGGAAGCTTTGAGTAAAACCAGACAGTAAAAGCACCTCGTAAATTTCACCTCCCGGACGGTATCTCTCGATGGAAGCACTTCAAGATTCATTGCTACAAGTTATTTTAAATATTTTTGTTAGGACGAAACTAAATTCCTTTCTGGTGCATTTTACTCGTGTAGACGTTATTCTTGAGTCAATAAGTTTGTGCCAAAAATTTTTTTTGTCTGACTAATACGCCGGAGCTGAAAAGATGATATTACTAGTCCATTTTTGTATTTACGTATGTTGGTACACACGTAAATACAAATCAAATTTTTTTTTACTGTTTTGTCGGCGTGATTGATTTATGTACCTACCCATGCCGAATTCCAGTTTTCTAGTAGTAGGTACTTAAGGTTACTGAGCTAAGCCGAAGACAGACGGACAGACGGACGGACATGGCGAAACTCGCTCGCTCTCTTTCTCAAAGTGCCTCTGGCGTACTTATTCTTCAGGAACAGAGATACCTGCATTATTATGGCTGCAGTCTTCTTAAAAACTTCTCCATTGTTAATTATTTTATATTTGACTACTACAGAGGCCGGGAAATAAGGAATTGCCGGGCGAGTACATATAGACGGCCAAGCTTAGGATAGTTATGAGGCTGGCAACCACTTTTCACGCCGAGGTATGAATATTACTTTTCTCAAGCATGCAATGAAATAAATGAATGTGTGTGAAAACGTTTGATAATAATATGTTTTTTTTATGTTATAGGAGGCAAACGAGCAGACGGATCACCTGATGGTAAGCGATTACCGCCGCCCGTGGACACCTGCAACACGAGAGGTGTTGTGAGTGCGTTGCCGGCCTTTAAGATATGTTTGAGGATTCGCCGTGTTGACAGCGGAAGGAACAAATTCCCTCGCTCTCAACACGACGCATCCTCGGGAGCTCTGGCGACCTTGCTCACCTCCAGGAACACAACACTACTAAAGAGCGAGTAGTAGTGTTATTATGGCTGTGGTCTTCTGCAAGGCGGAGGTACTTCCCCAGTTGGGCTGCTCCAAATTCGAGCGGGATGACATTTCGCTGTACCCTACCTCGCGGAATCACAGATCTCTCCTTTCGCATCGCCCGAAACTGACACTTTGAAGCCCATTATGAAGAACACATCGTCTATATATCATTGAATGTTTGAGATAATAAATAAATTCGCTGTCACAGTTACATAAACGGCAAACCGCAAAAATCGTTCCGAATTTGAAACGCATATATGAAAGAAGCCGTTAATATTACTCGGGTGTGAAAAATGGCGCTTAACTAGGTCAGAGAATGCGGATCCAGTTTTGAATATCCGGCTATTTAAACGGTAATGTAGAAGCCATATTTTGTAACTGAAGTGTATTTAGGATTAAAGGTTCGAGTTAAAATGGTAAGACACATTCGTTCAGTGATATGCAAGTTTTAATGATACTAAGGGTGAAAAGATCCCACTGGGTCGAAGTGCATCCGAAAGGGCCCTCATCTATATAAGATAAGGGTAGATTGCACCAAACCGTCTGTAATCGCAAGCGGTGTTCGTTAAAAGCTGAATTTATGAAAAGTTTGACAAGTTTGTATGGGTTGTCTATTGTTTGCCCAACATTCATATAATATAATAATCATTTGCCCGACCTTCGCTTGCCCGAATTTCATTTGCCCGAATGTTTCGTTTACCATAATAGTTAATTGACATACTCTTGTTTACTCGAATATTGAATGTCATAATGATACGAATGCCATACTTATTGTTTTCCAGATAATTGTTTGCAATAATATTATTTAATAGAATATTTAAACGCCATAATAACATGCATTCGGATCCATCTTTGTTAATTTGTTAGTTTTTTCGCTCTTCTATAAAAAAATAACCTCGAAGACGAAAGCGAGCACGAGCAAAGCTCCCGCTTCCGTCTTCTAACCTATCCGCGATCCGAGTCGGTAAGCCCCTGTTCCCTACTGCCTACGATACACCACTATCTTGGAATTGGGTAATCTCAGAGAAAAGTTTATTTTTACTTAGTGGCAAAACCAACTCGGATGGCGGATAAGTTCTAGGTTTTTTTTTAAAAATTTTGTACTACAATACGTACCGACTTTATTACATATGAATATTATGGATGTTGAGTTGGATGGCAAATGTCATTATGGCATGTGATAGTTATGGATTACAATGATTATGGAAAATGAGATTATTGATATTGATATTATGGAAAACAAAGATTCTGGCATATAATTAATATGGTAAACAATGAGTATGGCATACAAAATTATAGAAAACAACATTATGGCAGTTGAATATTATGGCACATAAAATTCGGGCAAATGAAATCTGGCAAGCAAGATATATACCGTGTGTATGGGATGAGAACTGCCGGTGCCATATTAAACGTTGATCGGTCTCTATTCGCAAGTTGGTGTGACCCGCCCCAAGTATTATGCTTCTTCCTCATTCATCACCACGCTACGCTCGCAGTGCTACGCCGTAGACAACTAACACATTCACTGCCAGGAATCGTTAGGCACTACGCTCGTAGCCGGTCCCGTGGTTTTTCCACCAAGTAGCGGAAAGCGTGGCATAGGCACCCGCTCCGCGGATTCCTTGAAGTGACAAGTGTTAATGCCCGTAGCGCTCTGACTCATGACATGTGTATCGTGATGGCACTGAATGGGGTAACAGGCCGGTGACATCACTGCCGGATCATAAGGCGATTCAGCCACTGCACCGCGCCCCGTCCCGTAGCGCGGGGCCGCAGAGGCGCCGTCCCGCATTTCTATATAAATTGAGATTCTTGCATACAATGGTAAAATCTGCTACGCGACGGGGCGCGGTGCAGTGGGCGAATCGCCTAAGGCAACCAAAAATGTCGTGTGGTATTTGAAAACCTTATGCTAGTGGCTCTGAGACCTGTGGACTTCGCGAGCCAGGTTTCTTTTATATTTTGTTAATTTTCAAAACTGAATCGACAAAAATGAACACAAGGACATTTGGACCGATATACAAAAGCTTAAACGAAGAACTTCGTTCACTTGTCTCGCTTGTTAAATTACACAATGATTTAGCAAATTATAATTATCAGTATATCGAGCGAGCCCATTATGTCCCACTGCTGAAAAAAGGCCTCCCCCCTCTTCTTCCAATGTAATCATGTCCTAAAAAACTCTTCCTCCCTTTTTGAAAAGTTTAAGTTTAATACCAATTACATGTGAACCTACTGACTTATATAAACTTTACCCAATACTACAAGCTTTGCTTAGCTTGTGACGAGGTCGATTTGTGCCAGATTGTCAACAAATATAAGAGTCAATTTTATAAAATAAATAAATCCAAAACCCTACAAGGATACACAATATTGAGTAAATGCCATCTTAAAAGACATTACGTGAGATTTATACGCATAATACCCTGGTACACGTTTCCGGGTTTCTTTAAATGACACCCTTTCATCCAACTTGAGTCGATACATGGGGACTTTTAAAGACCGAAATCAAAGAAAAACAACCTTTAATGTAATATTAAGTACCTTGGAAACATAAGAAGATGCCACGAATTAAGGGTCCCACTTGGTTTCCACGACAGAAAACGAGAGATATTTTACCCAGCACAATAAACTTAATGTAACATATAAAACCCCCAATAAACCGGGGCATTTTCCAACATGGCAACCCCTGACCTCACCGCCACAGTCGTAACGAAAAGGGTCGCCCCATTAGCATTTAAATAGCGTCAGTGTTGCCACTTTATAGACGAAAAAGTCCCCGATGTTCCTGAGCAAAGGAACAATTCGATTAGTCGGTTAATTTGAAAAATGTCAAAGAATAAAGCAAGAGTAATGAGGTAAAAATAATATTGAAATTTAGAAGGATATTGAATAAATTCATGAACCGGGAAAGTTCTGTATCGTGGCTAGAATCCTATTTTACGCTCCATTTACCAGTGAGAGTTATGTGTTGGTTGGAAACTATGTAGGTACCGTGTTGTTTATTGTATTACTCTAGTTTACTTAGAGCTACTGGAGCCGGGCGGTAAGGCACGCGATTATCTATTTGGACGTTGTGGGCTTGAATTCCAATACGTACGACTGCATTAAAAAACATACGTACGAAAACTCATTTGGTATGTGGGCCATTTCACGGACAGTAGTACATTCGTAATTTTTTTTTAATTTTCGTATAATCGGGATTTTTACATTTTTGATATAATCGAGATCACTTTCCATCCTAATAGGAGAAAAAAGCTGTTCAAAATGTTACATATAATTTTTGGTTTTCCGTTCCGTTAACGGTAACGGAATAGAATAAAAAATCTTGGGACACATTTGTGCTCTCGATTCTGCGTAGAAGAAACCCGATTATTTTAAAAAAAAAAACAAAAAAGTCGAGTGTACAACTCACCGTAAAATGGCCCATTTAACAGTAGCTGTTCAGTGAAGGAAAACATTGTGAGGAAACTGTTTTGATTCCAACAAGGCTTAGTTTTTCGTTGGGGTTATCAGGGCAGATATCAGTCATATTGGCTCGACGTTTTGGCTTGCATAAGCGAATGAGTAGTGAAAGTTTCCCACCCGTAAGGCGAGACGAGAAATGAAATTTCATGCTGTCGGCGATAAAAGTCATTTTTCATCACCGATTTCATGCAATTTCATTGCTATTTTCTCACTGTAGTCATGTAAGTAGTCATGTCTGTCTATCTGCCGGCCGTACTATAACCGGGCTTATTAAAATATAAATAAGATTAGTATTAGGACGTTTTAAATTAGAATATATATTTTGCATGCCTAACTATGGCGGAACATGCCCTCATGTAAAATAATTCTACTGGCATGTATGTAAAACACCTGTTTGTTTTGCAAAAAAAAAACATTTAAAATATATATATATATATATATTTCATTGCATTTCATAAGAAACAGAATTTATTTATTTAGCATACAAAACAAGGAAAAAAGAAAACACACCAAAAAGGTAATCTTATATACAGTGCCCAGTGTCCCATCTCACTTCTGAGCCATGTCTATAAGCTGTTTTCGAGGGTCATTACGAACCGTCTCGTACGCAGGCTAGATGACTTCCAGCCTCCCGAACAAGCCGGTTTCCGAAGAGGCTTTAGTACCGTAGACCACATCCACACGCTTCTTCAGGTTATATAGAAGACCGAGGAGTATAACCTGCCTCTCTGCTTAGCGTTCGTGGACTACGAAAAAGCCTTCGATTCGATCGAAACATGGGCTGTACTACAGTCTCTCCAGCGGTGCCAAGTTGACTATCGCTATATCGAAGTGCTGAAGTGTTTGTACGAGAGCGCCACTATGTCAGTCCGACTCCAGGACCAGAACTCGAAACCTATTCCGCTGCAGCGGGGAGTCAGGCAAGGAGATGTTATTTCTCCAAAACTGTTCACCGCTGCACTGGAGGACGTTTTTTTCAAGACTCTGGACTGGAGAAGGCTAGGCATCAGCATCAACGGCGAGTACATCACTCACCTTCGGTTTGCTGACGATATAGTAGTCTTGGCTGAGACCATGGAGGACTTAAGTACGATGCTCGATGACCTCAGTAAAGCATCCGAGCGAGTTGGTCTAAGAATGAACATGAATAAGACGAAGATCATGCCAAATGCCCATGTAGTACCAACTCCCATTACAATCGGACACTTTACGCTCGAAGTTGTAGACGATTATGTATACCTAGGACAGGCGATCCAGTTAGGTAGGTCCAACTTCGAGAAAGAGGTCAATCGTCGAATCCGACTCGGCTGGGCAGCGTTCGGGAAGCTACGGCAAATCTTTTCATCCAATATTCCGCAGTGTCTCAAGACGAAAGTCTTTGACCAGTGTGTGTTGCCAGTGATGACATATGGCACTGAAACGTGGTCGCTTACTATGGGCCTCATAAGAAGGCTCAAACTCACCCAAAGGGCAATGGAGAGGGCCATGTTGGGAGTTTCTATGCGTGACCGCATCAGAAATGAGGCTATCCGCAGCAGAACCAAGGTAACCGATATAGCCCTCCGGATCGCTAACTTAAGTGGCAGTGGGCGGGGCACATAGCACGTAGAACCGATGGCCGTTGGGGCGGAAAGGTTCTCGAGTGGCAACCACGTACCGGAAGGCGCAGCGTGGGTAGGCCCCCGACAAGGTGGACTGATGACCTGGTAAAGGTTGCGGGAGTCCGCTGGATGCGGGTGGCGCGGGATCGGTCACTTTGGCACTCTTTGGGGGAGGCCTATGTCCAGCAGTGGACGTCTTTCGGCTGATATGATGATGATGATGATGATGATATACAGTGCTAAACGGGAGCCTCACTCAGCATGTTGCCACGGGGGCCGTGACGCTGGTTTTCAGAAAGAGACCCAAAAATTAATAAAACTAGAAGTAAACTAAACAAACAATATTATAGGCACTGTATGTCTAAAAATTTCAAAACTTAACCTCGTAAGGCCCAAGCTATTTTTAGGACTTGTGTAATACCGAAAACTCCACTCCTGAAAATAGGTCATCACAATACTTTAATTTTGAAATTTCGAGCCCCTTAAATAGAGTTTAAATTTTATTACCAAAAGCTAATGAGTTGGGCTGTTAAGCCTGAAATTCTTTGTCCTAAAATTAGGCCGATGGGCCTTACGAGGTTAACTTAAAACTAGCGGGTAACATCAGAAAGACTTTAATCACAATTTATATCATGTCATAAGAATACAATAAATAAAGATAGCACTCAAATTGGATAGATCGGGGTGATGAAAAATTACTAATATCGGCAGCAGCTCGAAATTTCACCTCTTTCCTCGTCTAACTTTGCAGTTAGAAAACCTTCACTACTGATTTGCTTATGCATGAGCTTTGAACCAATAAGTTTATATTAAACCTCTACTCGTTTTCGCGGAACTAAAACAAAGACCGAGTGAAAGCAGAATTTGAATTTGGAACTAACAACTCAAGAACGCTGCACCACCATCTTTCATATTATTTTCAATCCTTTCATTCGCATTGAAGTTTAGTTTAAGTTCCAGCCACTTCAAAAGGCTAAAGTTGAGGGAATAATTTCCTTCTTTCTTGCCTTGAATGATGAGGCAAGAAACTTCTTCTGTGAGTTCGATAACAAGGGGAATTGGTAGAGCCACCGGCAAAGTTTGTACTGAAGAGCTCAGTGTTCATGTTTTAAAAGACACTGCAATTATTATAAGGCTATACGAAGCACTTCTTTAACCGACTTGAGGCCAAAGAACGATGTGATACGTTGTAGTGCGTAGCAGCATTTTTAAACTCTGTAACGAAAATAGCTCTTTGAGGCATATAACTCATAATACCTCTAAGAAGTTAGTCAGTGGCATTGAATGGGTTAGGCTTGAAATTGGCAAAAATAAAAAAATCGTGGTTAGCCCTTGTGTGGCGCTGTGTAGAGCAAAGAAATCGACCTCAAAATAAAAGCAAAATAGTGGCTATTACCTTTGGAGTGTCATGTAAGTTAGAAAAGAAAAATAATTAATTGTTAAAAAAAATACGCGAAGGTTTGATAGAAAAAGCCTGATAATAGGCGTAGTCAAGGAGACGTGTCCATAAAAGTAAAATTGATAGTGTAATCTGATTTTACAATGATACGAAACATACAAGCTACGGTAGCCTAGAGGCCGTTTGCCGTAGTCGGGTAAAAGAAGTACCTATACGTTAAGGTTTCAAAATCGAATTGAAATGGAACATATGCAACTCTGTTTAAATTAAGAAGGGTACAAATTCTATTGGATAAGTGGCTCTGTATATTACCCCCAACATACACAAAAAGAATTAAGTTTAAATTCAAAGAATTTCCGCCCTGTAATATTAGTATAGTTTGAGACAGCGGATTTTAGGAGTCCCCAGGAAGCTCGCCTTTCCACACAAACGCAGTTTGGTTTTCATTTTTAAAAGTCATGATGGAATAACAATAAGCTTTGTATAAAAATAGAGAAAAGAGATAGAAGAAGTTTTTCATACAATACTTCTCCTCTTGTTTTTTTTTCTATTGTAATTTATAGCACCAGCAAGTAAATCCTCCTTCCTGACCTATATATGGCAAATACCATTGTATATACAAAGTTGCATGTTATTCGGCCACGCTGTTCCAAAATGAGAGCCTTAAATAAAGCCCCGCTTGCTGGGTGACGAGGTGTGACGTGTTCAAATATGCATTTCTTCTGTTCGTCTTAAATTTTAAATATGCATCGTCTATGCAGATACGTCACCGTCATGCAAGAAGGACTTTGCTTAAGTTGGAAGAGCAGTTGCATGGGGAGCCGATTTGTGTCGAACTTCCTTAAGACTCTTAAAACACCAACTTGTGTACTCGTATTATATACAAACAAGTTACGTGAAATTAAAATAAGCAATGACATAATAGGTAACCTATATAAGTAACGTGTGTCATTGATTTGTTGGTAAACCAATATCGGCTTTACGATAAGATATTCAAAATGTAAAACTCAACACTACCCCAGAATAGGGAGGAATTTTAAACGTGAACTTATTTGCGATCACCGCCAAAATTCCACTTTGTGTCAGGTAATTCGGCTTCCCTCATAATATATTCCAAGTCAACAGAAATGTGATTGGACCGGTCAATCTAAATGGTAATGAGTTATCATCGGTTGAACCTTTTTGGGTATCGGTAATTTTAAAGTTTGAGAGAAAGTTTTTGTGATATTATCAAAGAAGGCAGTGTCACTCGGGCAGATCTCATCGTTACTATACGAGTAAGTATAATAATATGGCGATAATACTTATTTTATTTATTTATTTATTATGAGGCTCACAAAAACAAGTTACAGCCATTATGAGATTTATGACACATATAAATAAGGCAAAATAAATAGATCTGGCCTATAACTCTTAATAAAGTATGCACAGAAAGATTTCAAACATAAAGAACACATATGAGGTGCTAATGAGGTAACAAATTATATTGAAATAGGTAGCTTTTTATAAGCGGAAGATGCAATAAGTTGCTAAAATTAAAACCAAAAAACTAAAACTAAGTCGAAACATTAAACATTGAGTGACATAAATCAAACAAATATACGTAAATATTATTAATAAACAATATTTACTAAAAAAAGATGATTTTTGTTTCTTTAGCCATGTCATTGCAAAGCCGTGATGCCTTAGTGCTAAGCAGGAACCGACTACGCATGCTGGTAAGGGTGCTGACGGAGCATTGTTGTCTAAACAAGCACTAGGACTGCGTGAGTTGCGTGGGACAAGGCAGTGCAGACTCTGCCTTGAAGCGGAGAAGACGCCAACATACAAGTTAACCGATTGCTCTTGCCTTATGCGCAGCCGTCTCTCTATTCAGGGCAAACACATTCTGTGCCTGGAAGAGACAAAACTCTTCGAATTTTTGCAGGTTTGTCCAAAAATTCTACTAAGTGCGACCACAATCTCTTTATAAAGGTTGATGAACAACCACGACGCTACGCTGCGAGGTATAAAAATAACCTGGCAATGACAACTAACCCTAAATTAAAATTGTACCAAAAAAGCCCAAACATAATGTCTGTTAAAATATATAACAAGCTTGAAGATACTTTGAAGAAGTAAACCTCCGACAAAAAAATCATGCAAATACTCAAAGAATTTTTAGTAAAAAAGAGCTACTACAGCCTTCAAGAATTCTTTGAGGATACCCAAGAAAAATAAAATAAAACAATATTAGCAAAACTAAATAATGTAAATAATTAAAGGCTTATAAAATAAGGTACTTACTCTAAGGAAAGGATGCATGTATAGTATAACTTTAGCTATAAGAACACTTACAGGGTTCCCATGTACTTCACATTTAAGATTTCTACCACCTTATGTAACCATGGATTTGCAATAAATATATATGAGTATAATATGAGTATGAGACAATAGATCAGCAATGGTCGCGGCTCTCACAGCCTGGAAACCTATACCGAAATGCGAATGTTTGGATGTTTGAATGTTTTCATTTTTGGATGTTTAGATGTTTTGATGTTTGTATGTTTAGATGTTTAGATGTTTAGATGTGTGGATGTTTGTTACTTAATCACGCTTAAACGGCTTAACCGACTTGGATGAATCTTTGCATGACGATAGATTATAGTCTGGATTAAAATATCGTATAGTTTTTATCCCAAGTCCACGCAGACGAAGTCGCGGACGGAAGCTAGTAATAAATAAATAAGCTTTGTCAATTTGACATAATCTAGCCATGTCGTACACTAGTCCGACGTCGAGAACTAGTACGTTTAAACCTTACTTAAAATAAGATTTTTTATTTGTGTTTAGCGCCACCTACGCATGTACCAAAATCTATTTTTAGCCAATTCCCATGGATTTTCCTTCCATTGTATTAGCGAACTCGAAAGCAAAACTTTGGCACAAACTTTTCCTCCGCTGTTCATTCCTCGATAAAAGTTAATTAAAGCACTCCAAAGCCAAATTGAACTCCAACTATTTGACCCTATTTACGCAAGAGGAGTATGTTATTGGGTAATGTTATGCAGATATGCCCATACGAATACGAGCAGTATTACGGGGGCCGAAAAGGTTAAATTCCTGTTAGGTATCGCGCAATCTGACCCGACCTTTAAGCCCGCATGCCGCGGCAGATAATTACTGTTAGGCCTTTTGAATGATAAAAGTATCATATTATATCGTCGTAATTTGAAGCGTCGCCACGACACTGGACTCTCCATACAAACGAAGAATAACATGTAACCGTGCTCATTTGCTACATACGAAGACCTAACTTTATACCATTAATATGCGAGATCAGAGAATTTCATAATACACAGGCCTCCACCTAACCTAATTTTAGTTAAAATTTCGATAAAGTTTGAATTGTCTCCATATTTTTTAACTGTAGGTATGTTAGTCCGAATTTTAAAATCGGCAAAAAACAGTTTTTCTCTGAAACTATGAAGTATACAGGATCATTATAAAACAAATCTAACCTAAATTACTCGGTAGAACCTCGGTAGTGATAACAATTTAAAAATAATCATAAACTTTTCCGAAATGATGATTCGGACAAAGGATACGGTAGGGAAATGAAATTTAGTGATTGCGATAGGATAATATATAAGTACCCTTTACGTCACTTTGACATCGGTGTTTGTGAAGACAGGAAAACCCACATTATAATAGTTTTATGAATAAAATGGTGTGTCGTGTCTTTTGGCAGCAAAATAGCATCGAAGAATTTTATTATGGAATTTAGTAATTTGCATCACGACTACCTCCCGAGAATGTTTCGTAGTATAAACACTGGCGTTCTTCACTAGCTATCAACATAAAGAATTCTCAAGTTAAAGAGCCTACAACACGCTTGTGATTCTTCTGGAATCTCAAGCGTCCATAGCTTACGGTGCCTGCTTACCGTCAGACAGGCCGTATGCTTGTTTGCCAGTTTCGTGGTATAAAACAGGGCATAACTTGGGTTTTTTTCATATTAAAAATACAATTGCGTTTGACCTTTGTGTGACCTGATGGAAAGTTAAGACGAGGCCTAAGACGGATCACTCTCACCCAGAAAATGCCTGCTCACTCTTGCCTTGAAAACATCAAGGCTGTATGGTTCCGGAAATACAGACAGTGGAAGAGAACCCCAAATTGAGGAAGTGCGAATCAAAAAGGATTTGTCTTGTACTAAGCAGTAACAACGCTGCTAACGAAAATTTTAGTCGAAGGAAAATTTTAATGGCCGAGACAGATAGTTCCGACAACTCGGTAGGTTAGTTAGACCAAAAATAACTGTGGTCGTCGGTACGAATCTGGCTCGGAACCACTATAAAAAAATAGTTTAATTTAAATTAAAAAAGGGTCAATCATCCTTCTTTCTTGGAAACACGGATATATTCGTTGGATTGTACGAGTATATCTCAATATGTACCAAAGATTTATACATATACTTTATTGGGATGTCATATTTCAGTAAACATTAACATGTATATTAACACTGATATGTAATTTTTAATTTTATTTTTTATTCAAGTTTTTATTTTTATTTGACGATCATAATATCAAGTCGTGTAAATTGACCGAGAGTAATTTTTTTTATTCAATTTTCTTGGTCTAATAATAGTACGTTACGTAACTAGGGCGGTGAATTCGTGAATGCCCCAGATCGCAGGTGTTTGTGACCCGAACCGAAGGTGAGGGCTATAAATATGCGCTCTGGGGCTTTACAAATTACCGCCCGTGTTGCGTACAAAATTTTACGTCTTCATATGGCCACAATGCGAGTTTTCCCGTACGCGCAGCGTGCAGTAAAACTCGCATTATGGCCAGGTGTGACGTAAAGTATAATATATATAAGCATATATTTATATTATGAAATGAAGCAATCAATCCATATTATAAATATTTCCAGCTTCCCAGCTCAATCGTCTCACCTTGACTACTGTGTCGCTAGCCAGGGCAAACTTCCCAAATTTTCAACTTCAAACAGCGTACCTGTAACAACAATATAATTCATAAACGTGTGGCACATTTTATAATTATAAAACTACGAAATGAATAACATGAGAGTATTACTTCTCGTACACTGTTTTCAACTTCAATCAACAGTTTTTTACTGCTTGTTGCTGTGCGGTTGTCTCCTGGGCCACCCATTCAGGGCAAAGAAACGCTACGGGCTACGCTCGTAGTCGATTCCATAGTTTTCCTCGTATGCAGCGGAAAGCGACTACGGCGGTCTGACGCATATGTGTCGTCATGGGCTCTGAATGGGTTAGGACTACGATTTTATGTGGTTTAATCCACTACACAAGTACTTTTGTTATATTGCTAACCCCATTCCATGGCGGGAAATGTCCTGGCATGAGAAGAGTCGAATTTGTAGTATTTTATTATTAGAAACTCCGTCACAGTTGTCTCTCAGCTTACCAGGGCACAATAACATCAATAAGTTGATTGATCTAGAAATAATCTTCCCTATGCCACTGCCATAAATTAGAGGAATCCAATGACTCCTCATATGTCAAAATCCATCAAGCCGTTTGAACTGTAGCCCTTAAAATAATGTTAGAATTATCCTTGTCCAAATGCATAATACGCTCGAAATACCAAAGTATTCTTTTAAGGCCCTTGGATGATAAGGTCACCATCGAGTGGAAATCTTTAAACTCGAAAAGAAGACGTGACGGCAAACAGGGGTGAGAAGGAATTAATTTACTGCTCAGAAGAAGTTAGAAATCGAGAGTAGTGGAGGAAGGCCCTTGTCCCACTGAGGAATTGCAGGGACACGTAAGGCTCTATACATACGAGTATATAGGATATAACGAGAGCATGAATACATTACACGATTTTGCCGTAATCGCAGTTTTACTGTTACACACCTTCATGAAACTACTCTATCTGAAATTACCTTCGCGAGGGCAGTAAAACCAACCGGGCTGAGATCTAAAGTTTGACGGCGTCATAAACTGACGTAACTTGCCGTGAAAGCTATTCAAATCTTATTAAAATTACCATTTTGAATACTGTAGTTGTGGAAAGCACTTCGTAGATAGGGTGAAATCCGACTTATTTCGGGTGGTTTTGTGAAAAGTCACTATCACTACTTAATTTCGAAAGAAAGAAATAAACATTTATTCGGGACTAACATCAAACCAACGCCGAAGTATCAGAAATAGCGTTTTATCACGAATCATCATCAGCACAACGCTGACATTGCAGCCAGCGCTGATCTTTCTATAGCAACGTCAAGTGATTCCACGGTGGATATTTTTGTTCCTATAATAATAAAATACAATAGCTAGGAAGACCATCAGATGAACAGGTCGGTCATCTTTTCCAATGGGATTAATCCTTACGTCATATTAGCAAATTGTTGCCAAATTGAAATTCGTATAACGGTGCGCATTCAATGAAATTATGATGCACTACGTACAACGGAATTTATATATGAAACGTCATTGTTTGCGAGTACGGCTACAGCCCTGACGCGTTAGATCTGCACCAGAAGGTTAAAATAGATAATTTTCATTTCCCGCCAAAATGGCAGTAGGGCCTGCAGTGCCACTCATTGTCTAACGGCATTGTGACATGACGATGCCACGCAATAGTAGTTTATGCGACTGATCTATAATGAGAGGCCTTAAAATACGAGTGTGGTTTTATGAACCGAGCGTCAGCGAGTTTCATAACATTGTGCTAAGTATGTACAGTTGCATACACTACTTTATCTACACACATATCTAAGTAACAGCAAAAAGCCAGCAATAAAATGACAACAGCAATGGCGGCAATTCCATCATCTGTCATGACGAATGTTTTTTTTAAATCATAGACAAACGAATGAAGTCCCTATACTCATATCACTCGAGATCAAATGTCGTACGGTTTGTATTAAAAAACGTACTGAATTGACGTTTCATATCTATAACTGTTTTAATATCTATGGATACTAGAATAGAGACCCAATTGAGTTTTGACAGCTGTTCCAAATTTAAACTCATAACGACACAAATTTATCAAAAATCTGTACTGTAATGACATTAATGATATGGGCGTAGATAAACTACATAAGACCACGTGTTGTGTGGTAGAAATTTAATTTGAGTTTTCTAGCGGTTTTGTATAACAATGCACCTTCTGTACGTTTAGTTATGGTCATATTTAGTGTACAACCAAACTAGGGGTAATTGCCTACCTAACTTTTCGATCCAGTGCCACTCAAATATATTTTTTCTATACAATAAGTACATTTAGGTCTACCTAACGTCCGCACGAAATGTCAGCAATCAGCTGGTTGATTGCCTAACAGATTGTATGGACATACCTTAGGTAGATCTAAATGGCAATTTACGGGAAAAATACAGTAATAAGTGCGTTCGAAAAGTTACGTGCTCAGTTCTCAGCAGTAGGTAATCAATTTGGGATATCAAATCGCATTTGTATATAGGTATTTACATAATGTAACAAAATCTGTTAAATAACAATTTAAGCATTCATAAGGACTTTGTTTACAAAATCCGAAGTGCTTTTACGATTTTTATGACTCCTATTTTACCCAAGCTGAAAGCCTTAGCATGTAAAAGTCTTCACCTTATTTTTACCACTAGTAAATCCGCATTACATATACGTATATCTGCCGTATAAAGGCGTGCAAAAATATTTCCTCTCCAATGTTATATAACTCGGAAACTAAATCGTTTCCCCGATATCCTCAGATAAACCGTCATGATAAATAGCGAAAATACACCCGCGTAAGCAAAAACAAACCCTATCCTAACCGAATGCGACCCAATTTAGTCCAACCGCATAATCGTTTAGAAAAGGAAATATTATTCAAAAGACATCAATCTGAATGGCAGGTGTTCTAGAACAATCAATCTTTGATTTCTCTCTGATGAGCATTGTCTCGCTCTTATGAAGGACGTTTGAGTGGGACGGAGACACCTGTATTTCCGATTGGATTGGTTACGTTTTCTCCCGTTGATATTTCAGTAAAATTCTGTGTATTTTTTCTTGCGGCCGTTATTTTAAGGTACGGGCATTTCATTGTTCGAATGGTTTTAGTGAGATTGCGGGATGCTTTAGTCGTTGCTTTCAAAAGTTTATAAAGTAACAATCGTGTATTGTTATTTTGGATCATTTTTGGGTGAAAAGCTGCAGTTGTGAAGGATTTGGCCTTTTGTTAATGCTACCGAGTAGGTAAATGGGTCAGCGTGTTGGGTGAGTTTTTGGATCGCTTGCTGCCACGTGGAAACATCTACAGACACTTTCCAGCAACCTAGGGCACTGATGAAGGACTTAGTTCCTAGGGTGGGTTGAACCAAACCGCCAGTAATCGTAAGCGGTGTTCGTTAAAATCGGAAAGTATGGAAAGTTTGACAAGTTACTATAGAATGACAGCTGACGGCGCCATATTGAACTTTGACCGGTCTGTTATCGGTAATTGGTGCAACCCCTTATTTTTATCTGAATCAATACTAACAGAAAGTGATTTTTTATAAAGGAGTGACAGCTAAATGTGCGCACTTTTCTAACTGCCACGATACAGGACTTGACAAATTGTTTATTTTAATTGTTTTTCATTGGTCAATAAATGTTCATAACTTTTTTTTTACTTAGAAGTAGGTAGTGCGAAAATAATTGCACGAGCAAGCTAGCGAACGAAGTGGTTTGTCTCATCTTGGGAAAAAATAAAAAACTAAAATAAATAAAAAAATAAATATAAGGGGACAATCTTACACAAATCGACCTAGTCCCATAGTAAGCTCAGTAAGGCTTGTGTTATGGGTACTAGACGACGATATATATAATAGATATAATTACTTAAATACATAGAAAACATCCATGACTCAGAAACAAACATTTATGCTCATCACACAAATTTTTGCCCTTACCGGGATTCGAACCCAGGACCTCTTGCTTCGTAGGCAGGGTCACTACCAACTAGGCTAAAGCGGTCGTCAATATTTCGTATGTCCGGCTGTTGTTCTCCTCTACAGGTCGCATTTCTCAATCCATTCTCATGAAATGTTGTGAGCGTTTGATAATAATATGGTTTTTTATATGTTATAGGAGGCAAACGAGCAGACGGATCACCTGATGGTAAGCGATTACCGCCGCCCATGGACACCTGCAACACCAGAGGTGTTGTGAGTGCGTTGCCGGCCTTTAAGGATGGAGCTCTGGGAACCTGGTGAGTAAGGTTCAGGAACACAACACTACAATACCTACGGAATAGGCAGCAGTGCTATTATGGCTGTGGTCTTCTGTAAGGCGGAGGTACTCCCCCAGTCGGGCTGTTCCAGATTCAAGCGTGATGACATTACGCTGTGCCTAACTCACAATTTTTTTGGCGATATAGTTTTCTGACAGCCAGTGCTCTAAATATACCCTATTACTAATAGTATACAGAGGAAGTGCCTGCGCGATTGTAGCTTTGTAAGTTTGTTTAACTATAATTCCGACGTCTCTTATTAATTATTAAACAAAATTTAAATTGCTATGCTAGTGTAGCAATGTACAGCAAAGTAAATTGACAAGTAAGTGTAAATGAAAGCTCTTCTTACTTTGTTTATTACGGCGTCATACACCTAGTCTAGGTACATCGAATGTTTAGATTTTGGAAATTTATTCTGCAGTTAATATTCGTAATAAAATTATAATTTGCATATATAAATGTAAACAATTGCTAATGGACCATATTATTATCAGTTTTAATAAATGCCCCCGTGCCGGTAGCACACTGTATATAATGTAAGATACCATGCAAACGTAATAAAGTCTTAATGTTATCGGCGGCTTTTTACCTTCACAGATGCCGTAACAAACACGATTTGGGTTTCCTTAACAAATTCTCTGTGATCTTTGTCACATTAATGGTACCTACACCTTATTTTTAGAAGAGGTGTCGTTTCTTTTGATGTAGCTCGGCTTGAACACCTGGAACAAAAGTGCTTTTTACGGATTCGAGCCTGACCATCCGTTGCGTAAACTTACAATGACCAGTGCCAGCTATGCTGCACACAATGTGAACGAAAATTTAAAACTAAGTTTAGTTTCTCCCGCGACTCATTCCGCCTAAGCTGACTTTCTTGCACTCCAAAGAAAGGGACAAAAACTATAACTAGTTCCAAAGCGAAGTTGGTTTTTGTCTTAAGTATATAGGTGTATTTATACTTATGACCTATATAAACCTCTCTTTTCTTCGTTCAAATGCGTACATTTTGGAACACACATGATGATAGAGATTGAAAAAAAATAACATTCGAACATCTAAACATCTTAACCTCGTAAGTCCTGTGTTTTTTCAATAGCAGTATTCATATCTGCGGGATGTACTATACCAAGTACAAACCATGAATAATGCTTTAGACCGAGATAAAAAAAATACCCGGTATATGGGGAATGAAGAATTTGTACTTGGGTAAGTACATTAGGCAGTTATTCGTGCTATACAGTTTCATTATCAGGACTGAACTAATATGTTTAGTTTGTACTTGTATAACTACGAGGGGACTAACGAGGCTATTTTTTTTTATATAAGAGTATAACTTTCAGGATTGTTATAAAACAAATCTAACGTTATGGGGTCTATCCAATTTCTTTTCAGCTATACCCAAAACGTTAACGGTTTTAAAAAAAAACGAAAATTCGGCGTAACAATGAAACTATTGTCGGTAAAAATACCAACGGCATTGCTGGCCGCGCTCGCGTATCGCGTATTCTTTGATGTATTTTCTTGCTCACAGGCTCGCTACATCGTACGGATATGGTAGATACTCACCCTAAAACCATCGCGTTCAAACGGTCACGTCCCCTTTAGATGTGGTCACGTTCGCAACGTATATTCAGACACGGGAAAACGGTCAGTACTGTAGCTGGAGTTTTTAGTACCTTATCGCAGTCACTGACTTGACACTTCGGACTGCCGTAAAACTGTTTCGTTAACGCGAGAAGGTTGCAAAACAATATTTTTAGTGTACATGTAGCTTTCTTAGAGTTGGACGTCTTTGTTAATTGCAGAACGGTCCTTTTTAACTGACTTCAAATGATATTAAGAGTCCGCAGTAAGCTCGATTCTCCATACAAACGTACATAGTTACGCTCTCATTTTAAAACTACGCGTACGTGTTGGATTGTAATGAAACTTTGTATTTGCAGGTGTATAATTAGTTCTCGGAATCTGACGATGGCATCCCGGTGAAATCGAGAAATTTTTCCAATTTTCATAGGCACGCTTGAAGCGGATACTGAATTGAAGTTGGTATAGTACATTTCGATGCTAGTGCTGAAACTATGCACTATATATTACGTCATGAGTACCGAGATATAGAGGGACAAGTGAAGAATGACATTTCCCCACGTGTATAGAACGACGTTTTTTTAATACAGTTGCGTAAAAATAAGGAAAACAACGAGTAATAAATTCGAAACTTTTATATTATTAATTCTGTAACATCATTGTAATACTTACAGTTGAGAAAAATGAAGTTGTTCAGAAAACATTTTTTTCAATACAGTATTTTTTATTCACATAATAATTAATGGTACCATTTGTACAATTACTGAGTGTGAAAAGTGAAAAGCACTAGTTCGCGAAAACTAACTTTCCGCACGCTAAACAGCTACGTAATAGCATTTTTTGAGCAACTTTTAAAACATTTATTTTTCACCCTCTAAGTTTAGAGTTTACAAATACTTAAGTAGAAATTCGTCCATAGAAGTCACAGGGCATCATCCGCTTGGGAGCTAAGATGCCATAGATGTTAAACTTATTAGGCCCTTTTTCCCTCGTGGGTACGTATGGCGTCAGTATTCCCATCGCTTTTCCCCCGAACTTGAAGCCATTCCGAGCAGAATATAAAGCAAATGGCCCCAAATTAAGATAAGGAAGGCCATTAAAACGATATCAGCGGCTCACCGATGCGTGCAAGCCACGGCAATGATAACGTTGTTGAGGAAAGTATAATAAAACGTACTCACTTTCCGGTTCCGAAGGGTTGGTATTTAAGAGTTATTGTTGTCAATGTCGTTCACTGGAGTCCGCTGGATGCGGGTGGCCTAGGAGCGGTCATTGTGGCTCTTTGGGGGAGGCCTAGGTCCAGTGGACCTTTTTCGGCTGATATGATGATGATGACGACTATCAATGTATCAAGGTGTCCCGTACGGGAGGTGTAAATGATAGAAATCAATACACTTAACACGACCGCTAGTTGATATGTACACCTACGAAGCAAGAGCTCCTGGGTTCGAATCCCGAAAAATACGGGAGTCTATTTGTATGATGAGCACGAATATGTATATTAAAAGTGTCGTTTAGTACCCATAACACAAGCCTCATTGAGTAAGTTATAACAGTGTATAGTAGCGTTAGTTATTCGATGTATAGTAGCGTTAACTATGATCAACTGACTTTAATATAATAACCACAGTTGCCAATAGCGCGCACTGATTGTGGCAACTGTGTTTGCCAAGCAATAGTATGAAAAAAAAAACAATACAGGCTATCTTTTCAAAATCCGAAAGTGAGCGACGAACAGTGGTATTTTAATTGCGGCACCAACTGCTTTCAATAATCCCTTTCATTCCTTTTCCCGTTATTGTAGATCACGTCACCATGGAAAAACAGTGGTCATAATAGTAACAATAGTGACAATGGTGTCATTAAGGGAGACAATAGGCATTTATTAGACAAAGGGTGGGCGACACGTGAGGACAAATTGCCGCTATACAGGGCTTATTAGGTAGCCGTGTGGCGCTTGGGGTTTATAGCAATGATTTCGATTTTTGAGACATATCGGATTATAAATAGCACTGTTAATGTTTATCGGCTATTTCGGAATTGAGGCGTATTTCGGGATACATTTTTACTTTACCGAGAGCATACCCAGATTTCTTGGCGTGTCGGTATACAGTTAGTTTACATTGCGCCGTAGAATCGAGTACTTTGCTCATGTTAAAATGTGAAATGTAGTGTTGCTATACTGATAGTCAACCATCAATATATACAGTTAAGTGTAAGTTACAAAATATAATTAAAACCATTATAGATATGAGACTTGCAAGTTTCAAACAACTATGTATTTATTTTTTTCGTCCACGCGCATAAAGATACCAATTGAAACCTACTAAATAAAAAATATATTGTAAAACAACTATGTAGTATATCCCGACCAAAACAGCAATTTAGGGCCTTACAACGGTTAGGACTGAAGATAGCTATGAAGTCAATTAGTATGAGCCGTCTCGGCTGTAGCCAGCGAGGCTCCGCCTTTGACCCACTTCTTTGTCTTTTTACGTGCTCTAATTGTTAGAGCTAGTCCCATACAAACATTTGACCCACTCAGAAAACTGGTCCGAATAGCATGGCACTGTGAAAAAAAGTCAAGTAGCTAATACAAACATGTTGCGAATGTGGGACGGTAAGGATGTAGTACTGCTAGATCTAAATGGTATTATTTGTATGAGAAAATGACACAAGATTTATCCTAACGCTAGTTCGAAATTTATGCTCTTACTATATTGCTTTTGTACCGTTCAGTTCAGCTAACACGCATCCCGCACGGCGGACGGTATTGAATCTGTACCGCCTTTACTGACAGCTCTGTCAAAGGAAGGCATGGAAGAAAAGCGATTAAATAGGAACGTCCTTCTTTCAGGACAATTAGAATCGCGGGCCAGCAAAGTTTTCTGTGGGTGTCAAATAAATACCCCATTGTTTGGTATCGTGAGCGAAACAGTGAATTATAACGATTCGGCCATTATTCAAATAAAGGAAGGACCATTAATCTCGGAGAAGCCGGAGTGATTTACCCGGAGATTATTCGGGATAAAGCTTGTAATCATATCGGAAGACTTTAGCGTCAGCGAGTACAATCTCATGTATGAGGAGGTCCATTCTTAGAGTGGTTACACACGGTGACTGTTTGTAGCGATAAAACAGCGCGTTTGACTAACGCGCGACTCTCGCGCGACACTATAAATCAAATGTCTCGATACTGTATTGCCTCCCGTACCACAAAAGCTTGCGAAAATATCTCTTTGGACACATAGGTATAACTTTGTGATTATTCCTTTTCCAAGGATTACTTTTATCGGTTTCTTATATTTTAAATCAAATTTCGAGACCATCCAAAATTATAGATTTTTTATTTGACGTTAATTCTGGCACTGTTATGAAAGTACGCTGCAATGTAATAGCAATATGAAATTGAATTTAAACTTTCGTGAGACATGTTGAAATATTGCTAATAATTACAAGATTCAACTAACGCATTCTATTCTAATAATTACAGGACTATAATATTTTAACACTGCCGTCACTATACATTTATGAGGTCCTCATATACACCAGGAAGCATTACAAAGATCTTCCGAAAAATTGTGACATGATATAACGTTAACACGAGGAACAAAGATAAATTAACATTGCGTCGATTACGATTAGCAAAAGTACGAAAATCATTTGTTGGACAGTCGAATCATTTCTACAACAAAATCCCATGTCACATAATAAACTTATCGGATAATAAATTTAAAAATATTGTAAAAGCCAGATAGATTGAGAAATCGTATTCTAAAGTGACGGATTATAATGTCAGACAGAAATGTTTGGGATTTAGATTTAAGCATTGTAATACCTAGTAAATAATTATTCCAGCGATAATTTGTAATTATAAATGTTATTGTATACTGTTGACGGACATAAGTGTATCCAAGCATACCTATATGGGAAATAAAATGAATTATGAATTCAAGCGACACCGCCGCAAAACGCTCATCCTGAAGAAGAACTCCAGTTCTAAGTGTTGTTTTTCTCTTAGTGTGGTTTTTTGGTTTAAAAATTGGGTCCCAAAATGATACACTGTTTCAAACACCAATATGATTTATTCAGCTAATGTACAAATTGAAATAATAACCACGCTGGGGTCATCATTCTAGGAAAAATCTTAATAGCGTGTTTCAGGTTTACTCATAAAGGTAACAGCGACATCAAGTGGCCTACTTGGGTAAACTATAAAATCTTAGGTAAACAAACAAACTGAGGTGACAGTTGGACATTGGTGAACAATAAAGGTAATAATTAGTAAAAGCTACATTTGAGCACCGAACAGAATTGATTAGAGTTTGCTGTGGTGTTTTTTTTATACCCGTCGGTGGAAAACAAACAGCTGGCTGTATTTATAATTATTAAGGCATCTCTGCATTCAATTGAACATGACTAGGACCGCGTATAATTTTTCTTGGCTAACTGTACGTGATTAGAATACAACTCAACTGACTATAAACAGAGGTTGCATAGCAATAAAGTCACGTTCGGCGTGGCATAACCGCTTTGTCACCCGAATGTATTGTTTGAGTCATTGCTTCTATGGCAGATATATCTATGATACGACGACCGATTTAGCCTACCCCAGTGGGCTCCCCAGCACTTCATGTATCTCGGCTAATCTTGATCCTCATGACAGCAGTCATCTATGCACGTACAATTTATAACCTTAAAATGATAAATTGTTAACCCAAAATATATCTGATACATACATTTCATAGACGCTCCAGATTATCAAGTAGAGTATAGGTAGTTTGTTTCAGTTTGATAAAGAAAAGTACTTAAATCCAACTATTCATCTATCGCCACCGCTCAGAACTGGAAAAGGCATGCATAGTTTTAAGGCTCAGATTAGGAAACACTTAGAGGGCAGGAACACCAAAGAACCGGCCAAGTGCGAGTCGGACTCGCGCACGAAGGTTTCCGTACCATTATCTATACAAACAGTAAAAAAAAAGTTTCTTGTATGGGAGGCATCATAAATATTTATTTTATTTTGCTTTTATTAATTGTTGTTATAGCGGCAACAAAAATATATAATTTGTGAAAATTTCAACTGTCTAGCTATCGCGGTTCTTGAGAGTTTTTACCCTTTGGGTACGGAACCCTAAAAAAGTTAGGGAAATTTTAAACATGGCACAAATTGTTTTAAATCTATGTCACACATACATTTTGTATGTCCCACAAGCATTCAAATGGCATGATCTTATCGAGTTAGTTCTATTGTTTTTGTATACTTCTTTGAATTTTGAATTCACTTCCTTCGGTTAGTTAGTCTAATAGTTGTATTTTAAGTTTGTCATGGTCCTTAAACTACCTGCAGCACGCATTTGTTTGTAATTAATTATGTAACCGTAATCAAATCGTAATGTTACAACAAATGTAGGCAGTGTAGATATAGACAATAAAGATATAGCCATAAATTTACCTCTTTTAAAGAAGACCTTAAAGTGTCTACCACACGACGTTATTAGGTTGTTTTATAATTGTAAAGGTGCCAGTAAGTTTTGTAAGGTGTCTTTTTAACTTTTATTTATTATTTATTTCTTTTTGATAATTTGTGTTCTTCTTCGTTTATCTTTTAGCTTTGAATTGTCCTTGTGTGCGATCGTGACGTCATTGCTACGTGTATCACCAAATGGCCACAACGGAACACCAGCGCTGGCCCTGCCAGCAATACGCTGAGTTGTGACCATTTCGTGACAAATGTGTATGTGTCTAAAATGTGTTACTGCGTTGTTGTCGAGAATCAATGTTTTAAATTTTTAAATGAAAGAAAACATTGAAAAATTTAATTTAACCATCTGAGCTATCGGAACAATCTGGTTCGGGCACCAAATCCCTCAATCAGTTCCTTCATACAACGCCTTAAGGAGGCGTATGTAGCGACATCTATCAGAAGACTTAGGCTTCTTAACGGCACCAACGTCTCAAATTATATTGAGAAATCGTCAGTAACGATGCGCCACCCCATACTAAATTAATATTTGTTTTTTTAAGCAGTGACGCTGCTAAAGAAAATTATAAATTTTTAAATGAAAGGAAAAAATTGAAAAATTTAATGCTCCGAGCCGGATTCGAACCGGCGACCACAGGCATTCATGGCCCGTCGCTACTAACCAACTGAGATATCGGAACAATCTGGTTCGGGCACCAAATCCCTCAATCAGTTCCTTCATACAACGCCTTAGGGAGGCGTATGTAGCGACATCTTCCAGAAGACTTAGGCTTCTTAACGCCTCAACCAACGTCTCAAATTATGTTGAGAAATCGTCAGTGACGATGCGCCACCCCATACTAAATTAATATTTGTTTTTTTAAGCAGTAACGCTGCTAAAGAAAATTATAATTTTTTAAATGAAAGGAAAAAAAAACAATCAATTTTTCCTTTCATTTAAAAATTTATAATTTTCTTTAGCAGCGTTACTGCTTCAAAAAAACAAATATTAATCAATGTTTTCTTTCTTTTCTTTCATTTAGAATAGGTTTCGGGGTCTATCATTCTCTCTTACTTACTCTTAAAAGTTTATATGCCATACCCAAACTTCATCCGAACCCGAACACTGTTCTAACCACACGAACTGTACTAGGTAATCACCAACGAAAGTTCAGGACATGTATAAACACAATCAGTGGTTATATAACTCAGAGCTGTCTCCGTAAACTGTGCACGTTGCATCACGTAATGGTGTCACGTTCCCCGGCGTCACGGCGAATTGTCCCTTGTGTCACGTAGCGCCGCGACGCTCGCGATGCGTTTATTGGACTGTATTTAGAGAGGGGTGTTAATAGCAAACAATATTGCTGCGTATTTAATTATTAGGGTGGCAACGTGATGATAGGATAGTACCTAAATATAGGCATCACATAGAGCCTGTTAGGTTTGTTTTAGCAATCCTGAAAGATTTATGGTTTCAAATAATTTCCTTTAAAAACAAAGTTTAAATCGGCTTCAATTCAGTACTTCGCTAAGCTTCTAACTAAAATTTTCACATTTCCTTTCTAATTTACCACATGAATTTCTTTCGGGAGCACATACGTTGTTTATTACGGAAAAATCTAAGTCGCTAAACGTGGGCTAAAGGCCTCCACCCACCGGACGCGTGTCGTGCGCAGCGCGTGTGCTGCGCGGCACACGCGCAAGTTGTAAAGCATTGAAACTACACTTCAAACACACATCGAACGCGTTTCGAAGGCGGGCCCGCGCGGCCCGCGCGGGCCCGTGGCGCTGAAGTTACAACTCGGCAGCGGCACACGCGCAGCACACGCGCAGCACACGCGCAGCACACGCGCAGCACACGCGCAGCACACGCGCAGCACACGCAGCACACGCGCAGCACACGCGCAGCACACGCGCAGCACACGAGCAGCACACGCGCAGCAGCAGCGCAGCACCCGCGCGGCACACGCACAGCACCGCGCAGCTGCAGCGCAGCACCCGCGTGGGCCCGCGCTGCTGAGTATGATAGAGATAGTAAGATACATATTAAATGTGTTGGTAGTGAGAGAGATATGACGCGCGGCACACGCGCAGCTCACGCGTGGCACACGCGCAGCACCCGCGCAGCTGCAGCGCAGCACCCGCGCGGCACACGCGCAGCACCCGCGCAGCTGCAGCGCAGCACCCACGCGGCACACGCGTTGCTACACGCCGCCCGCTTCCGGTGTGAATATACCGCTTCAAACGCGCCCGACACGCGCAGCACACGCGTCCGGTGGGTGGAGGCCTTAATATTTGAGGAGTTCCGTAGATTCCGCAAGGATCATTGACACTTCATTAGTTGCTACTTTAACGGGATATAATCATGTCGGGATCTTTGCCGTACTTAACATTCTTAAGGAACTCCATAAGACATGTGTCGTCTTCATCATCAGTTCCACTTCATCAAAATTGTTCTCATAACCTGCACCAGGGGCCCGTTTCATGAAGCAACAAGTTACACATTACAAGGGGAAGTCTCTTTTCAATACCTTTTGATAGAAAGAGACTTCCGCTTGTAATTTGTAACTTGTTGCTTCATGAAACGGGCCCCAGATATGATTATTTTCTGCATTTGTTCTGTTTTGGCCTTAATGATGACTGGGTAGAGTATGCCTTATGGCATTAAGTGCGCCTTTTGTTTTCAACCCCCGACGAATAAAGAGGGGTGTTATAAGTTTAATGTGTCTGTCTGTGTATCTGTGCATCTGTCTGTGGTATCGTACCTCCCAAAAGGATGGACAGATTTTAATGCGGTTTTTTCTGTCATAGATAATTTTATGCCAAGTGTTCTTAGCCATGTTTCATCAAAATCTGTTCAGGCGTTTTTGAGATATTGGACTTTGAAATGATAATGTTGGGGGGTTTTTCAACTTTTTTTATTTTGTAGTTATTGTAACTTGCTATTGTGCAATAACGTTTAAATTAATAAATAATAGAACTTAGACTGTAATAAAGCTAATCTTATCGACGAAAACGATTAAATAAGAAAAGTGATTTACAATATGACACAGTATTTTTCGGGGAGAAAGTCTGAAGAATTGTACTCTATTCCTCTAAATTACATCACCGACCTTAATGTCAACTGTGACTGGTAGGTTCATCATATAGTATTCACAATGGAAATTAATTAGTGTTGCCATAATAAATGCTAATTTAGCGCCCCCAGAGCAGGTATTTCATTTTCCTGGTCTACCGGCCGGGTCTGCTTACCATTGGGTGGGCCCGGTGGGTATGCTCGGTTGCCACCGTCGTAGTATAAAAAGGTCGTCCTATTTAAACCCACGTTTTAGATAGCGCGATCATTAATCAAACCGATCTAACCAGTTTTTAATCACTGGCGAAGCGGGCTGTAATCTAAAACTGTCTAGAGTTGAGTTAGATTGCATTTTCCGCAGTGAGGATAAAAGTGTTAGATTAATGCTTGATTAAATTAGAGAAATATGTTGGAATATTATCAAAAAATATTTAAAAACATCATAAAATCATCAGAATCAACAATTTTTTTAAAAATAAAATATGTAAACAACAAGTACGAAAAGAAAGTTCACAAATGCACAATATTACTTCTATCGATTGTATCACATCAGGCATTAAAAAAATATTCTTAAGACATTATAACCCACTGTTTAAGTGGTTTATTTAAATTCATTGTTAGGGGTTTATCATTAAATTGTCGACACTCACTTCGTCGAATTTCACTTCAAAGTCAACGTTTCATGTATTTTCATTTCGTCGACAGTTCAGTTCGTGGAATGGTCACTACAAGTCATTATAAATCGTGTATTTTCACGTGTCGGATGATTCCTTAAATAGATGATTTATGTCATGGAAAACGTTTTGTGATTTATTATTTCAAGTATTTTTAATTAACATACAAATTATTACAATTAAAATAGTTACAGCATACACAGTTATCTATGGCAATTATTGTAACCTAACCTAAACCTTACCAAACCGCCAGTGTGTCGACGTCACCCCGCTTCGCGGGGTACCTATTTCCGCTTTGAGGGACACAAGTGAAAATTTAACCTACTTATAATACAATTGTTACGGTTGTTTGTTTTTTTACTGCGGGGGGCTTCGCCCCCCCCCCAAGCCCCTTTATCTGGCTGCACTTGTCTAATAAAACCCCTGTAATCAGTTGTTGTTTGTTTTTGTAATTTTGTAATATAATTTCGAATAAATTAAAATTCGTTGTATTGTTTATTCTGCCATTTAAAATTTATACAAAATGAATCATTTACCAAATCATATTCCCTGAACAGTTATTCCGTGAAATGATAAAAATTGGAATGATATGGTCATGGAATAAAATTACACCAAACAATAATTCGTGAACTAAATGTTACTTGAAACGTTGTCGATGAAATAAATATAAATATAAATAGGATTAAGTATATATCGTTTGATGTATAGTTGACAATGTGTGGTTAATACAAATAAATTCATAACGTACCGTATCATAGTTACATATCTTTGCAATGCCTGTTAAGCTTAAGATACTTAAACCTTATCCGTGTCTGTTTATTCTAAGTAGGTCTCTTATTATCTTTTACGAAATCGCTAACGATATCTGACGCTATAAAAGCCGAGCTTTACTACGAATTTTAACAATTTAAATAAAAATATAAATTTTAAGCAACATCGAAGCAAACATAAACAGCTTTAACTTGGGCGGCCATCTTGTAATAAAGTAATTAGGTAGCGTGATGAATTCATAATTTCATAACAATTTCATAATCACGAGTGCCGCGCGCGATAAATCCTCGCCAAGCAAAGCACGAGACCGCAACACAGTGGAGCTTGCCGCAGTAGGTTAGTATTATCAGCGCACAAGATGTAGGCAAAGTGGAGTTTAATAGAAAGAACAAAAATATATAAAAAACCATACTCGTACCCCTTTATTATATATTTCTTAAGATCAATCATGATCATATTAAGATAAGATAATAGAAGATAAAAATATAAAAGTATTTATTTCACACAAACCAAGGGTACCAGAATGAGTTAAAGAAAAATTCACATGTGGTGCATGAAATTAGATTTTACAGTTGATTAACGATTGATTAACTTGAAATAACTTTCCATTTATATTATTTTCAATAATCCATACTTTGAAGTTATAGGTATGACAACTAGTACAGAGTTGTTTACATTTTTTACCACTTCTATTGAACTCCACTTTTTTAAAGCTATAGTGTGACTAATTTTGAATAATATAGTTGCCCACCATACAAGAAAAATGTAATGAACTAAAATAAGAAATAAAGTAGAGTTTTTCAGTTTGAAATCCAAAGAAACAAAACAAATGCAATTGTATTCTAATTTAGAAAGACATAAACATTGTACAGAAAGATGCCAGTAAATTGGCCTTTGGGCGGCTAGGTCAAATAAAATTGTATGTCTTATAGGCTTTGACAGTCTCATCTGCAAGTTTGGTTTTTATTTGAGTTATCGTTAGATTTGTCTTCACCTTGCGGATGCTTTGACTCTGACAGTACTGAAGGATTATATATTTTTCGTTTCCGTCACGGAGTCAATTTTTGATAGCACTAACCATTGTTAATAAATAAATCACCATGAGGCATTAAGCCTACGTATGACTGTAGGCTTAATGCTTCATGGTGATTTATTATGGTGTATATAAAACAAAATATTGTCGTACAGGGATGTCTAAGAACCCGCCTACCGTAGCTACAGTACACTGCGCTGTCGGGATAAATCGCTCCGACACAAGATATACGATGTCGTCGAATAAATATGCGACGCAAACATAACAGGTATGTACATCGGATCGGATATTAGAATATAAAACGCTTTTTGATAAACGTGCATCAACATTGTCTGTTCCATAAATATTCCTACTTTGTGAGCATACAATGATAAGTTGTTAACACAATAGTTTTCCGTAAAAACATCAGATAACGTTAATTTATTTTTTTTTATAGTGACCACGCGTGATTTCGGATCTAAAATTGGGATACATATTTACCAAAAGTTTATTGGAAAAAAGACAATCAGACAGACAATGAATATTAGAGACTTCCAATATTCTCAACACCGGTGTTCGGAGTTCCGGTGGATAACTGGTTTACGGCTGACTAAACATGGAAAGATCAAGAGAAAATAATATTATCGAAATATATACTGATTGAATGCTATTTCGTTTAAAGTAGATCAATATAGATTCACGCCTTATTCCCAAAAGCGGTAAGCAGAGCGCATGCAACTAATATTACAGTGCCACTTTAGAAAAGATCGACAAAATGTGAGATCACATTTAATAAAATAAATGATTTGACTATTCATAAATCAGCAAACTAACATAAATTAAACATCCCACATTTCAAATTGTACTTACATTACAATCAACTATTTTTTTTTATTCAAAAGGAACCTGGAATCAAACAGCTTATTTCTGCTTGAATCGTGCAAAAATCCACATTATTTATGTTATTAAAAATTTACCCGTATATTAGGAGAACAATATTTCTTTGCTATTCCGCTAAAAAACGTGCTGGTCTATTAGTGAAGATAAGATGCAACTATTTGCGTAAAAACATGCAAAAAATTACAGCAAACCACCACCAATAATGACAAAAACCTCGACACGTGTTTCGCCTCTCTACGAGGCATCATCAGGAGATGCTGGCAGGAGATGTTGCTTGCGCCACGTCCACTGAGCAAATATTAATTTAATTTGCGTAGAGAGGCGAAACACGTGTCGAGGTTTTTGTCATTATTGGTGGTGGTTTGCTGTAATTTTTTGCATGTTTTTACGCAAATAGTTGCATCTTATCTTCACTAATAGACCAGCACGTTTTTTAGCGGAATAGCAAAGAAATATTGTTCTCCTAATATATCATGGACTTCCGCAAAGTAACGCCTGATTCAATAAATTAATTTACCCGTATTCTATTAAACCATTTTGTTTATTCTATCCGCCACAATACAATACCATTCTGTATTCAAATTTGAATAGACTAACAGTAGGCTATATATAATCGAATTTCATTTGATACAAAAAACGTCCGAAACAAAACAAGTATAAGTACATCTCTGTTTCAATCGAAAATTATTTAAATTCCTTAAATATAATAAGTTCTTCCAGGTCCCATGGTGCTTAGGATAAACAATTTTGTTAACTCTATAGGAACCTAGACTAAGGGTTACCACTGCTTGGATCATACAAAAATTCCACATGCCCAATACACCGAACTAAACCCGGGTAAAACAGGTTCACGGCTGACCTACATACCCGGATCAACGCATCGCGTCCGGTTATCTTCGCCCGGTTTATCCGGCACCGCAAAAATGAGATTACGTGTACTTTGCAATTAAAAATGGAATCTATTCATAACGATATAGGATTAAAGTTGTATGTGTTTTATGCTTCATGATCGCTGTAAGTAAAGACTAATGGCATAGAATTCATTCTGGGCGGGATCAATAATTGGTATCCATTAGTTGAAATAAAATAAAATAACTTTTTTTTTAACAATATTTTAGAAATATTATCAATCGAAATATTGTAGTGTTAAACACGACAATATTTCGATTTTGTATGAACCTTATGAAAACTTTAAACAATATCAGAGCCTACAATAAAAAAACACCTGATCAGGTAAACTAATGGCTGGTATTAATTAAAAAAATATATGGAAACAATTTTTTAAATAAACATTACTAACTATTTTTAAAACACTTATATCATTTATAAACCATGTTGCGGAGTTGAAAATATTAGAATATTTTAAAGAAAAAACAGCCGCAAGTATTAGCATTAGGCATTATCTAAGATGTCTTTTATGTATTTAAAACTCTAGTAAAAACAATAGGTGATAAGTTTAACACGTTCACATTAGTAACTAGATGTAATCGTCATCGTAACATGTTATTACCCTACATTATATTTTATGCAATCAACTGATTAATTGATGATATATAGGTAATCGTCTTTTTAAACTCAATACAAAGGCCCGATCAATATACAAGCAACATGTTCCATGTTTACGATATTTATCGCGCGACGCAAGTTGGTTTATGCGCGATTTTACGACGCACACCCAAATAAAGCATATCGGCAAAGGTTTACGACTGTGCGTTTTGTTAAACGAAAAACTATAACGCGAAATGTTATGGACTCCTGTAAAGCTGCAAACGCACAGAGAGCGGTGGCGGGGCGGCGCGGCGCGGCCCGGAGGCGGTACCGGTTGTAATGTTCGAGCTGATACGAAAGGGTCCGCACAGAAAACCGCGCCGCGCTATGCGGATCGTTTCATATCGTAACCGGTCCCCAGGTCCCCAGTCGAGTCGTCTCCATACAAATTCTAATTTATAGCAACTGAAGTTTACGACCTAGATATGTTTACCTCCTATTGTGTATAAAAAAACATGTTATTCCAGTATGCCGTTTTAAAATTAACACAAAACTACGTTTGCATGGAGAGGCGAGCTTCCCGGCGACCCAACGGCCCGGCCAGGCCACGACATTGCGCTGCGGCGGCAGCGGTTTTTTTAATTCATTGCGTGTGATCCCAAGAAGCTACGGTACTCTAGTGGAAAGCTACGGTAGCCTACTGGTTCAGGTATGGGGCTGTCAAGCAGCGGTCGTGGGTTCGAACCCCGGCTCGTACCAATGAGTTTTTCGGAACTTATATATGGAATAGTTACCGTTAGCTTTTCGGTGAAGCAAAACATCGTCAGGAAACTGGTCTAATCCATTGGGAGTACCTACCTGAACCACTAGGCTACGGTAGCTTCTTGGGATCACAAAGTTTCTTGGGTTGGAAGGTCAGATGGCAGTCGCTTTCGTAAAGCTGTACCTATGCCTATAAATTGAGTATGCCAAATCTTGGGATGTGGTGTCAAAGTGGACTGGGCTCGTTTAGGGCATTACCGGGAATAACGCTAGGAGGATGATGATGATGATAATGCGTGTGATCTCAACTAACCACAGTGCGTTGCGCTTCTCGACCCCGCAATGAACAGATAAAACGCTTGCCACGCCGCAATTCGCGTAATGTTGTGGCTGAGCCGAGCTTATACGTTCAAAACGTCTAAAACATGTCGTAATCATGATTAAATTTGATATCATAAGATCAAAGTTTTTAGTTATAAAAATGTACCTGTTTGCTTGAGTACCCGTAATTTATCTAGATCTACGCTTGTAAATGTACAATGTAAAACGTACCTTGCGAAACTATCTATCTATATATCTTAAACCGAATGATATATAGTTATAATTATCGCAAGTTTACATTAGAACGACGTTTTGTGACTGATGATTGATTAATAAGCTGTCAAAATGTCCTTCAAGTTTGAGAAGAACTTCGTTCCGCTTTAACTTGAAGGCATTCTTCGTGATAAAGGAAAAGACCCGCGACACCGAAATATACTAGGTATACTTCATGTTTTTTATAAGTAAGTAGTCAATTTGCTAAAGCATATGCAGTAACAGCCCATGCCACTTGTATTGTATGTGTACACGTAGATATATGCGCATTATATTATTATAGTTCTACCAAAATTTAAACGTTACCGATGTATGAATAGTAGGTCTCTTTACAAAGAGCGCTGCATTTCTCCGTACATAAATGTTTTATCTTTTGAATATCTTTACATCTACCACCTTCTTTTCCACGAACAAAAACGTCGTAAAAGATATAACCAAGAAACCACTCAATGTGACCGAAAAACTTTTTACTACAACGTAAAAAAAATTGTCATTTAAATATCACTAATTTCGAATCCCACCGAAAACGATAAGAATTTCGTCAAGCCGTCTGATTCGGGTAACATCTAATTTCCTGGTGTCCTATTGTGAAGCCGAGATATTAAAAGAGCTCAGGCAGAAAAGACTGGCACATTATAAGAATACTATTCTTTTATTCACAATATTCTATTAAAATGGTAGAAAAGCCTTTGAAACCGGCCAGACGGTGAAACGAACCAGTAAACACAAGGATTTTATTGAACATGATAGTTTACTGTTAGAATATAATATTTCATTTGTATTCAACTATTTTATTTTCAAGTTCTATTACATATGCAAAATTGAACATTATAGTATTTTTAAAATGTGTTACAAAAATTACACGGTTAAACTCACGTACTAAATGTCACTACGGGCGGCATGTTTTTAACTCTTCGGGAGCTCTTCTTCAGGATGACTGAGTTTAACAGTGTAATTATTATAGTATTAATTCAACATGTCTCACGAAAGTTTAAATTCGATTTACAAATATGATTGGATAAATGTTTACCAAATATTTTATTTCAATAAATTACTACACGAGTATATATATAAGTAGAACGTTTTCGCACTACATATTTTGCTCGAGATAAGCCAACTAGATTCAAGTTGGTAACCATAAAGTTTTAAAATGCACATTGAAATTTGTACAGACTGGGTTTTGTTACAACTGAAGTATATTGTTCACGTTAAAATCGAATTTTAAATTTTATTCTGTAGCTAAATGCACACACCGCATTTGGTTAATTTTATTTTATATTACGTGCTGACGGATCACCTGATGGTAAACGATTACCGCCGCCCATGGACACCTGCAACACCAGAGGTGTTGTGAGTGCGTTGCCGGCCTACAATTATTTATTATTGGCGGTATTTGCTTTCAAACTTGTACAATAACAACTATAGTAAACTTATGTTGTTATATAATATTGGTGCCGAAAATGCAGCAGTTTCATGGTAGCCCCCGCACATTAATTATTACATATCATTATTTATTTGTTTAATATTAAATCAGTGTAATTGAGTTTTACACTAATTCATTTCGCCAGGACCTCACAAAATAATCACAAAGACAGTTTGTCTATGTGATTCTTGTACAATATCGCAAGTATTTATTACAAAATTATGTGAAGTAACAGGTGTATTAATTAAATTTATTTCGAAGGCACGGCTACGGTGTCTACTTTCACTTGAAAAAAATGGTGCTAATTCAATTAGTCTATGACTTTCAATAAATACTTTGGCATTTTAGCTTAAGTGCATATAATTATAAACGAATAATAATAGTAACTGACATGTAAATTACCAATTTTATCTATAAATATCAGAATCTGCATCTTAATTATTCTATTCTAGTTCTCTACTTTCTCAAACCTCGACGAATTCTCTACTTTCTCAAACCTCGACGAAAATCTCTCACAATCCAAACGACGTGATAAAATTCCGAAGATCCTTCCCGGTAAAAACTAGCTCGTTACAGAATGACGTCCAAAGACGCGGAGGGACGGAATTAAAAAATCTCTCCGCCGCGCGGAATTTGAGACGAATGGCGACACCGCACATAAAGACGAGACACGACGGCGGAATTTGGAAATGGGTATCGTAAGATACCAGAAAATGGTCTAAAATATTAGTGGCCCTTTTAGAGGATAAAGTGCGCGTAATCAGTATATGATATCATTGTAGGTCGTATTGAACTACTTTTAAGTGTCGAACATTATTAAACAATTTGACACTGACAATTGTTACTTTATTTGAAAAAAAAAAAACCGTTTTATGCGTTAAAGGGTGTTGTCCTTATTGCTAAAACGTTCATTAAATGAAATACTTGTAGTCATAAAAAAATTATCAAGCTATTCTAGATCTGCTGGAATAAAAAAAATATTTTTTTACGTAATGAAGACATCGTATTTAACACAATATTTTTTAAAGAAAATAAACTATAACTACGTACCTACTATTAAAATAAAATAAGAGTCTTGCACTATCGACACAGCGAATCCCCACAATATATTTTATCCTGCTAGCAATTACACCTGAACTTATTAGTTTATGGCCCCGTTACCATGTTTTTCCGTAGGCTTGTTTGCCACCATCGTAACAGAAAACACAAAAACCGAAACCGTAATAAATAGTACCCGAATAGTGAAAATCCGTGACCTCCCGCGTAAAATTGCTTTATTAAATGTTGCCAGCTTCGAGGAAATTAAACTGAGATTAAATCGTTACCCTGGAGCGCTTTGTACCCATATTCTAGTTCTTTGGTGTGGTAATATAGATTGACACTCATATAAAATAAAACAGGTTTAACATTGAACATATATTTTTATTTGATACCTATTTTCTATCGATAAAAAAATGCTTATCATGCGAGAGAAACTTTGCGGTAGAAATATCGTATTTTTCTTCATGAAATATCTGGAAGTGGTCACTTATTGGAGAAGTTCGCCACCGTATATACGCGATTCATTGCGGCTCTTAATTTTATAATGTTTTGGCTTCACGTTTATAAGAAAAAAACAGGAATGGTGTTTGTTAAAAAATAACTTTAGCTATTATTAATACAATAGAGGAGAAGAATCATTATTTATTATTACTTCTTAAGAAAGAAGGTAAATTAATATGCCCAGTGCCGAAAATCCCATTCGGATATCTGAAAGATCTACGAAGTTACAACCGTTTTCTACGAAGCGAAAACGCTCACACAATATGAAGGTGGAAAAGAGACAGCACCCTATTAACTTTGGACAATTATAACTTTGTAATAATTTGATCCCTGCTTTACTTTTAATCCTTTTTCGGGAAAATTCAACATCATTGGTTATTTTATTTGATGTATACATCCCTATTATTATGTATAATGCAAGGTACAGATATTTCAACTTATCTGTACGCGCGGCTGTTTTTATGTGTGGGTGCGCTTGTAACTGCGAACAGAATCTGAAATTTTGCCCTTTATGAAAAAACTAGTTTCTGCCCGCGACTCCGTCTGCAAGGAACTCGTTTAGATCGTAGGTATATACAAACTTGTACCCACAATTTAGACAGACAGACTCACTTTCGCATTTGTAATATTAGTAAGGATTATTGCACGGGTGCTGATAAAATCTCAATGACAAACTGCTCGTGAAATTTTTCCAATAGCGCGATACTTTACGAAATAGAGTTGAAATATATTAAGGCTCGAAGGGTTATCAACCCTAATACAGAAAACAGAAGACACCAATTCCAAGAAGGAATGCTTGGATATTGAACTGTGTCTTCTTACGGTCCACTGAACGCAAATATTAACACTAGTTATTGAAAAAAAGTCTATTGAGAGTTGGATATTGAGAGTTTTGTTCGCTGTATTGATAAAAGATTATTGGCTATAAAATTGAGTGGATGTACTTTGTAACATCATCCTTCTAGGTTTTTTCTCAGCAGTGCCCTTCAGAAGCCCAGGTTCCGCTTTGGAACCACCGCTTCTTTCCCGCTGACCCATATGTGGGTCAGCATGTAGTATGGATTTGCGAACAAATACATTTTAGCCCCCGGGCTAAAATAGTCTAGAGAGCAGTCTCTCCCGTGAGGAATGATTGAAATAAATGAATGAATACTATTCTGCAAGTAGGCCGCAATGGCACTTATATTAGTAATATTCTTCCAGCAATTCTGAAAAAGGAGACCACTATAAATAAGAACCGTTGAACAGCAATTCAAAGAAGAAGATAAAACACAAGGCGTTGTTCTACAAGAAAACATGTACGAGACTGTATTACAGAATACAAGTCGGAGAGATAAAAAAATGAAAATGTGATTATTAACTAATTCGTTGGATAAATGGATATGCTTTCTTGTAGGAACTGTGTCATCTAGGTCCCTTGGCGTGATACCTAATGCCAACATTTGTCGTAAGCACGAGACAAAATAAGCGACTGCCATACGACCATCCAACCCAGAGAGAAAATTAGACCGTATTGGAATTAGACCGGTTGCCTCACGATGTTTTCCTTCACCGAGAAGCTAACGATAAATATTTTGTACATAAGTTATGAAAATGTGATTAGTACGAGGCGGGATTCGAACCCACGATCGCCGCTTGACAGCCAAATGCCTCAACCACTAGGCTACCGTACCTTCGCTCTTTCTCATTCAATTCAATTCATGTATTTGTGGTATTATAAGATTACAAGTAAATGTATTACTGTTAATATTTTGACAAATAAAGACCTTTAAGGGCCTTATTACACTTGCGACTTGTGAATGAGTTGAAAGCGAAGCGAGCGCGCAGCGAATTCGCCGCGTCTAGAGTGAGAGACTTTCACAGCGAGTACGCAGGGAATTCTTTGCGCTCTCGCGGCGAAATCGCTGCGCACTCGCGGCAAACTCGCTGCGCGCTCACTTTGCTGCGCAAGTGTGATAACTTGATAAGGCCCTAATACATTCTTGAACAAATCCATGGTTGCATAAAACCATCCCGACACTTCAAGACAAATGAAGACGTAGATTCTTTCTCCCGCACGCACACTTAGCAATAATCACCTCAACAAAGACGTCCTCAGCTGTACTTTATCAAGGACATTTTTGCCTTTGTGGTGACGTCACAACAATGGCCGGCATTGTACGTGATAAGGAATGGCGAATCCCGCGTTTGAATTACCCTGTTTACGATTTAAGGCGTTTATTAAGATTTTTACGCGTTGATTATGGTGATGAAATTCGACGGAGTCCGGTTAATTTTTTTAAAGTTATAGTGCACTTTATTCAATACTGCCCGTAGCTTCACTCGCGTATTGCAAAGAACGCAGGCAAACCCGCAAGATGAAATATAGCCTTTCACCACCCTGGAAGACCGTTCTACAAGTGTGCGAAATAATTTTTATAATCGGAAATGCGGTTCCGGTTATTTGATTGCCCAAAACATACAAACTTTTTTAATTAAACTTTTATAATAAAAAAACACAGTATAGATACTCGTACTGTTTAACCCATGCGACTGAGACATTGTTAATATCGATACACATTCAGTCATTCTAGAATTAAAAATACTGCAAACGATAAATGGCTATAAAATACTTAGATACTAAATATTTGATTACGACATACACCCCAACCTTATTTGGAATACTCTCGCAAAATTTGCTTTAAAAACAAAGTTTGCGATTTCAATTCAGTACTCTGCCAAGCCACATGCACATTCCCACATTCCCTTTCCACTTTACCACATGAACATTATTTTTTACAGAAAAAAACTAAATCGCTATGCGGGCCGATAATATTTGAGGAGTTGCGTCGATTCATCAAGAAAGGTGATTCTGAGAGTCTGAGATCAGTTGCTATTTCAACGGAATTATATCACAATCTATACATATAAATTTAAGTAAATTATTTGGGAATTCCAGGAGACATCTGTGGTCTTCATCACCAGTTCCACATTTGTGATTTCCTGGTGTAAATACGAGTTATAATAGAAAATACCAAAATGACTACATGCGTGCCTAATATAACGTTACATGAGTTCTGAGGTAATAAACATAATAACAAAATATTACATACATACATACATACATACATACATACATACATACAATCACGCCTTTATCCCTAAAAGGGGTAGGCAGAGCACATGAAACTTATGTTCCAGCGCCACTTTTAGCATAAATGTGGGTATAAAAGATGTGGGTAAAAATATTAATGAGTAAAAAATCATCCAACCGACTTGAGAACCTCCTTTTTTTGAAGTCGATAGAAAAGCAGTAAGGATGAATCTCTAGGCTATTCGCCAGTCCACGAATGATTGGCTTTTATAATATTGGAATGTACTTAATTGTTTTTCAAATCTAGCCCGTTAAATTTTCCATTGTTTTATTAAAGGGCTTGAATAAACTCGAAGCAAATTTAAATAAATCCAATTCATGGCCATGATAAAGTTTTATTTGTTCACTAAGTTTGTTACGCCCACACTAAACGGTCCATATTAGCCCGAATATCAGACATGCAATTAAAATCAAGAGGAATCCCAAATAAATATTGTACAATTTGATTTACCTTAATTATTCCGGGCTAAAGAATTACCTCAAACCTGTGACGTCAATCCGCGAGCGCCAAGTTATTTTCGTATTGAAAAAACGCCTTTGATGTTCCCGTGAAACTGTATAGGTGTTTTTCGGAGCTTTAACACGTCGGAATTGCAAACAATTTTTGAAAAAGATAAAAAAGTAATTTGTTTGACAGTTGTAAGATAAAATTATATTGAAATGTTTGTGGATATTTTTGAAACAAAACACTGTTGGCCTTCATGATAGCTTGTACACAATGTGTCTTTCATGGGGACCGAATTATAACTAGTGGCTCAGTGAGCTTCAGAATTTGCAATTTGTTTGAAAATTTCCAAATGCTGAATCGACAAAAAAAACCGATATAATTATCAAGGGTGCGTAACGATGCCTATATATTTTTTTGAAATAATATTAGTCGCAATAACACGCTTTTCATATAATTCTTGAGTCATCTAACAACACCTAATATATTTACATACGATAATTATCATTTTATACAATGGTTGATATAATCACATTTAATATAACATACTTTAAATATAATGCATATTTCCTGTAGTAAACAAATGATATAATGGTAATTTCTTCTAATGCACAATTCGATTAATAATTTTTGGTAGACTTTGAGGCAGGTCGGTGTAGATACGAGGACGAGCGAAGCGAAGAGGAGTGTTAGGTGGAACTGCGACCCTACAGCGCCCGAGCCGAGCGAGCGAAGCGAGCGTGCCGCGGGAGCGGCCGGCGAAGCGCCAGAACCGAACACTTTTTACTACCTAATATATACTTTCATAGTACAATTTGCAAACCGTTATGTTAGCTTCATTTTTTTATTGATAATAAAATATTATTCTACTTGATAGTAATGACATATAACTTGTATGAAACATGAGCATTATTCCATATAATGAATATACTAAATAAGTGTTATATCCGATGATAGTTATACAAAATAAACATATATATTTTGAGATTATAACAAACGTTTATTATATACAATGAGTGATTATATACCTTGAAAATATATCAAATGTTGTTATAGCGAATGAAATTATATTATTTATTTTTATACCCATCATTACACACCCAATTATCAAACATGCTCATAAAATTTCAGAGTAGAGGAGAACAGCCGGGCAGCAAGAAAGATCATAAGAATCTTTTTTCCCAAACTGAAATGGAGATCTCCATTCGCTCCGCTCGCTCGTTCAACTAAGGATAGTTACTTTGTTCTGACAGCGGTAGTATAAAAGAATTTTTAACATTATAAAAATATTTTGGGATTAAATAAATAATTGTCTATGTATATCTTAGCTCAAACTGATACACAATGAGCGGATAGAAAGTTCCACGTCGATTTAACGATACAATATTACCATTACGTTACCTACATAGTGCGTTACCTCGGCACTTATGTATTCCAAGCAGATGCTTATGGTACTTAGAATTTGCGATACAACATTTCCATATTACACACATTCTACTAGCAAGCTTAATGGTTAGTTTATACTAAGTACGCTTAAAGCCCTTTTCCTCTACCTCAAAATCACAACCAGATAAAGTACAGGCTAACAGGAATTCCGGGCCCGCTCACCAACTTCGGTTCCAATTTAAAGTTGCTCTAAGTTAACTCGTTATCGCTAGTTTTATCTGAATACCACGGCTTACTTAGGTACAGAAAGTTGTAAAAAAAAACGTTTTATTCACATCTGCATTAAAGGTCACGTTCCGTATAACAGCCAAAAGAGGTCCACTGCTGGACATAGGCCTGCGCCCAACTCTTTAGGCAAGGACCGGTCAAATGCGGCAAATACTTCCAAACAAAAAAAAACACGAATCGGCTCATAAATGACAGAGTTCTAAGGTAACAAACATTGAAAAAAAAAGAAAATGATTAAAAAATAGGTACAACTAGGGTTGCCAACTTTTTTTGGGGGAGATATAGTATTTTCCAGAAAAAAACGACAAATATATAGTACACTGTAAAAGAATATAGTACTCGGCTGGGCAATGTTGCTATTTAGTAAAATTGAACTGAAACCTGGGCAATTTGAAGCACTTCGTAAGGCCCCCCAAAATATAGTATTTTTGCGTACTATATATTTCTTCAACAGTATATAGTACAAAGAGACGAAATATAGTACAATACTATATAATATAGTACGGTTGGCAACCCTAGGTACAACCGAGAACCTCCTTTTTTTAAATAAGTTGAAAAACACAATATTCTTTAGTCACTAAGAACATGCATCTAAGTCCTAATCAGTTCTCACTATAGCTTGGCAATTTCGTTCGAGACACTCCCATGGTCCACGCGGGGGGCAGGGGACGTTGCCGTGTTGCTCGCCGCTACACACGATATGATTTACGTAACGAATTTATCTGTGGATATCCCTAACAATATTCTAATTTGTTTATAAGAAAGTTGTGATACCGAGTAACCATTAGGAATAAATGATTAGATAATTTATGTAAGAAGTGTTTATCTTTGACGGCCGTTTAGCCTAGTGGATAGCACTACACTGCCTACGAAGCTGGACGTACCGGGTTCGAATTCTGGTAAGGGTAAGTTATTTGTGTGTTGAGCACGTATACATGTACGTTTTCTACGTATTTATGTACATAGGTACAGTAGTATAGGTATTTATCTGTATAAGTATATTTATCGTCGCGATTGAAGTTGGATCGTCCTTAAGTTATTTTAAATGGCTATATACATTATATACAATTTGTTTGGCTTGACGTCCAATAACTTTGCCTATCGGCCGACTCATCGTTGCGTAGCAATCCCATGTGCGTTTTGTTACGAGCGGCCGTGCTCTACACATGTTACCGCCAACTGCAACGGCGGCCGACTGACGCTCCTGACTGACAGTCCCACCGCCCACACACTTCATACCACCCCCGCTGTCCTTCGTCCCCTGTCGCCTGCAAACCATGGGAGTATCACGAACGTATTTGCCAAGCTATAGGACTTACATTGCTAATGAATGTATGTATGAATGTACTAGCTGTTTTTGACAAGATTATATCACACGTTTCGCAAAGTATCCCATAACCCATACTAGCTTGACAAGACTGGCTTCCCATGAGGCGGCTTGATCCAAAAGGACACCTATGTGTATAAAAGCGTAGTAATTTGTATGGGACTTCATACAGTTAGCATTAGTATCTTACGACTTAACATGAAATACTTTTTTTTCTGTTGTTTTTAAATACTATGACAGTGGCTAACAATCGGAGTGCCTGATGGTAAGCAGGCACCGTAGCCTATAGACGCTTAGGATTCTATAAGAATCACAAACGCGTTGCCGTCCTTTTATTGATTTGAGGATTCGTTGTGTTGATAGCTAGAGATGAACGCGGGTGCCTCACTCTCGACATACTCGGTAGCTCTGGCGACCACATATACAGCAAATACACATAGAGAGCAAATAGTGGCATTATTTTCTGGTATCTCACCAAACCACCTGTAATCAAAGTGGTGTTCGTTAAATTCTGAATTAAATATAAAATATAAATATATTGAGGTTAATCTCACACAAATCGACCTAGTCCCAAACTAAGCAAAGCTTGTACTAATAGGTACTAGACGACGATATACATACTTTTTTAGATAATACATATTTAAATTAAATAGAAAACATCCATGACTCAGGAACAAGTATTCGTGCTCATAAATAAATGCCCTTACCGGGATTCTAACCCGGGACCTCCAGCGTCGTAGGCAGGGTCACTACCAACTAAGCTACAGAGGTCGTCAATCGAATGTATGGAAGGTTTGTCAAGTTTCTATAGAATGACAGTTGTCGGCGCCATATTTAACTTTAATGGGTCTGCAATCTGTTGGTGCAACCCGCTCTTAGGTTTAAGTATAAGCAGGGCTCGAACAATTCATGCGGACGACATAAAAATGAAGTAATTATGCACACAGGATGGTGTTTGTATTTTAAACTTCCGTGTGACATATCCCACGAAGTAACAAAATAATCGTGAGTGAATCCATGAAATTAATTCAGGATGACGGTATGGTGTCGCTAATAAAATATATGTTACGACATTTGCTATAGTAAGTACGATTATTTATAATAAAAGTAAACATATTATTAAAAATCCAAAAAAGAAAATTTTAAGTTATTACGTTATTTTACTAAATGCCGAGAGGCAAATTGACCACACCACTGAGTCAACATATAATTTTAAGTTTATATTCAATTGTAGAGGTCGAGAATAAAAGGCTATTTTATTTTATTTATGTATGTTATTAATGTACTCGGCTCATTTCAAGTGACGATATCGTTTAATTAAAGAGGTTAATACATGATAATTAGGTATGTGGTAATTGTTAATGAAAAACTTGATATCATCCTATGAGTGGTTTGACGTCATCTGCATGAATTGTTCGAGGTATGCTTATAAATAACTATTATTTCTAAAAATCTTCACACAAGCTAAAATCACCGTTATGCTTACCAGGCTGAATCTTGTCGGAACATGTTAAGACTTTTTCCCGATACCGGTTATCCGTCGGGGTGTAGATTGAGGGATTACACGTGTTAAGGGTAGTTCGCCAAGTGTCAGGGGTGCCACAACTCAAGAGTGAAAAGCTATAACAACCTATGAGTTTCACACGTTGTAACTTTTTTGCTTTAAAAGGAAACTTTGGGAATTTAAATTAAGGGACCGAATGAGGGTAGGACGAAGTTTGCTACAGTGACAGGCTTTGATTAAATCTAAGTATAATGAATGAGGTTAGGTTTGATTGGTTTAAATTAATCGGTTGTACGTTATTAAGGGAAATGAAAAATAACTGCACGCACTCATTTCCTACTTTCACGACCGCGACCACGTATGAGCGTATTTTTATTACTCGACAGCCTCAGAAGCAAGGTTATGTTTTTCGAGCGTATACAGTGTGATATTTCACTTTTGGGTCTCTGGGTAAATAAATAAAACTACTCTTTAGGCTGGTAGCTTAGGTACAGTCCACCAGCTTGATGGATTTAGACGTCGGTTGATTCCTAATAATTGTACCAATACGGAGCTACGGTACCCTAAGGGTTCAGGCATGCGGCTGTCAAGCGGCGGTCGTGGGTTCAAATCCCGGCTCGTACCAATGAGTTTTGCGGAACTTATGTACGGAATGTTTACCGTTAGCTTTTCGGTGAAGGAAAACATCGTGAGCAGAACCGATGTAATCCCAATAAGGTCTAGTTTTCTCTCCGGGTTGGAAGGTCAGATAGCAGTCGTTTTTGTAAAACTAGTGCCTCTGCCAAATCTTGGGATCAGGTGTCAAAGCGCACCCCGGACTCCTTTAGGGGCACTACCGGGAATGACGCTAGGATGATGATGATGGATTCCTCATGAGTATTAATTATGACAGTAAGGGTGTATAAAATTTTAAAAAGCAGTAGGTTTTATGAAGAAACTTTTTATTTCACTTGTTATTTATCTTAAGTAATGTTATGGTTTTTAAAATAAATTGGACTGGTAAAATTAAAAAGTCTTTGGACACGGTTGATTGAAATGAACCAATCACGTGCAAGAATCGTTGGCCAATCGGATTCGAGTTCCGGTCCGGTAGTTTTTACGCGCCTAGTCGATCAAAAGGCGGGCATTCTAGAAACGGCACTGGAAGTGAGCGGTTGTCTTACTGTCAAGAAATAATCAATTTTAAATATAGTAGCGTAGCATAAGCAGTGATTTGTCGAGATGTTAATAAAGTACTTTAACAACAGTGAATGAGTTTAAATCGTAATAGTAAGGTACATCAGAATGGTATCTCACTCATATTTGGAGCAACTCGACTTGGAAAGAACCTCCACTTTACGAGCGCTGTTTCAAAACGAGGGGCCACATTGGTCACACTGCTGGGTCGACACGTAAAAGCGGTGGCTGTAGTGATCTGTGGTACTTTTCGACCCAGCCAGGAACGTCAAATTGGCATTGTTAGGTGATAATTTTTCTCTTTTAACCCGTATCGATAATAATGTAATTTTATCTAAACCCTAAACTTGACAGTGTATCTTAAAATGCACACATTTTTTTGGAACATTTTTGCATTTTTTTGTGGAACGACTTTTCGCGGTCTATACGGCACAGCTGAGGCTTGAACGCACGATTTTTTTTTAATTTTTGCCAAGTTTAGGGCTGGTATTTGAATTTTCTTCAAAGCGGACTCCGGGGTTTTTTAAGGTACCACCGGGAATAACACTAAGAAGATGATGAAATAATTGTGAATCGCTCTCACAGTCCAAGTTACAGGCTCAGCCTAGTTTGGAGCCTGATGGATATGTTTTGAATGGTAATGTTAAATAAAATATTTGTATTTGTAATTGTCGAGTTCTTGGGTAGTTAAGTTTAGGATAATCGATAATTATATAAACAAAGTATACTCGCAATTGCAAAAGGTTAACTAATAACTGTTTACTTACTCATTATGTTGTTATCAGCGGGCTCTTGTAACAGGGGTGTAGACTCAAAATATATTAGTACTTCAAAACAAAACAAGGCAAAACAATATGCCTACTAATGAAGAAATTCCTATTCTAATATCTCAAAAAATTACGAAGCTACCTCTAGTCTTAATGTTGCTTGTTAGAGAGAGAAAACGCTAACAGATAGTGACGACACGATGCCCGATCGGTATAGTAAATGACAATTGTTTCATATATGAAGGTTTATTTTGCGGAAACGTATTGACTTTTTTATGTTTTATCTATATTTTCAATGTGTGTTTATAGTTCAACAGCCACTAACTTTTCTCCAAATATAAATAAATAAATAAACGTACCATTAGCATGTCACTTCCACTAATTGGTTTTCAGAAAATAGAATATGTTGTTCTAGCCCATTACAATATTGTGCCACAATTTATTTTTGATATTTATACCTGAATGGACACTTTGTAACCTAAAGCAATTTGCCCGCTTTTGAAAGGTATTCCCAGAAAATGTAAATAGCGTACTTACCTGTTTTGATACAGGTACTTAAATTGTTCAACGGTGCTTGCTATTTAAACAATTTATTTTTAACAAATTCCTGTCAATATTTTTAGCGATAGCTCAAACCAGAATTTGGGTCATATCACAGACTTAGGTTCAAGTCTTTCCTATGGACATTGTCAAAGTAAAAGGCTACACAGCCTAGTTTTTGGAAGGAGTCTTAATCAGCATAAAGGGCGTCTCCTCTTTCATGTTATTATGCGATGAAAACATTAATCTCATAGCTATTGACCACAGGAAATAAGAATTTTGTTTTATACACTGTGTATGACCTATGTAGTAAATGTGACATGTACCTACATACTGCATTAAGACATTATAAAATCGTTATAATTATGCTGCGAGTAGGTCACAGGGCACTTTCACAAGTATAAATGTAGGTACGTATATTAACTCTAAACTATATATAATTAAAATGGAAGTCAACATAGTTACACTAGCTATACGGCTTTGTGTAGTGCCACAAAAGCTCAAAAATTGAGAACCTACAGGAAATACTTTTAGGAACAAAAATTAAGACCGATCATAACACCGGGCGAGAAGTTAAACTACAACAAACAATAATTTCGTAGAGCTTCTACGCCGTAGACCCTTGACGTCGTAGCTACAGTGGATATTCAATCAGAGAGGCGCGGGTTCGATTCCGGCAGTGATTGGCGCGAGATTGGATTGTCTCGGGCTAACTGAATCACGTCCGGCGCTCGGCAGTGTCAAGAAAATTGGTGCTGTAATGGAACCAAATGGCATTCCCTAAAACTCATAATGCCCGTATAGCTGTATAAAATGGCAATGACGAAATGGACTGTAATGAAACCTTATGGCATTTTCTGAAAATCGCTATACATGGTGCGCACTCCATATATTCGTTATTTATTTATAATAATGTATGTTTAAAAATATATTTTTTTGTATGTGTTGGTTTTTGTAAATAAAACTTTGATAACTATTGCTCGGGTTCGATTTTGTTCACATATTTACAAATAATAATTTAAAACAATAATAATCACTATCCATGTTAATTCTTATTAATAACGATCGTAGCTCAGAACCATTCGAATTCATTATGACAATAATCATGCACGTCCGTGAATTTGATTCATAATTACACTAGTCACATACATGTTTTATTGCTAAAATTGATCTTCATAACATTTTTCAACATAAATGTTACTTATTCGTATTATGTAACTTGCAGGCGCTATGCGAGGCCACTTAGCTCTAAATGCTAAGCAAGCCTGTCTGTGCGGACGTATCCTTGGGAAGGTCGATGTTAGCACGACCACGAGCGAAGAGAGGAGGAGTGTTAGGAAAAACTGCGTGAAACCAGCGAACGAAGTCGGCCAGCGAAGCACCGGGACACGTTTATTCATTGGGAAAAAGAAAATTTTGAGTTTAAATATGTCCTTCGTTATTTATTTATTTATACTTTATTGCACAAAACCAAAATAATGTACAAATGGCGGACTCAATGCCAAATTGCATTCTTAACCAGTCAACCATTAGGTACAAACAGAGACAGTGCAGAGTCAATGGTCAACATTTAGAGCAACGTTTATGATATTAGTACTAAAAATATATAATGTTATGAAGGAAACTGTATGAAGGAGTTCAAGCCTGTTCTTAGTAATTAACTTTTGAAGTTTTTTTTAAAAAAAAAATGTCTACATGAGTTTCGATGCTAGTTCTAGAAATTTAGGAACAAAAAAGGTATGACGAAAAGAATTATGAACAATAATGATTATGAATACAAATTCTTGGGCCCCTATTGCTCCTTTGAATGAAAATTGACCCTTTTCTAAAATGGTAACGATTATTTTTCGAAAAAAAAGTTAAATCTGGTGTGTGGCAGCTGTCACTTTGATGTCTGTCAATAGCGACGCCAAAATTGACAACACAGGTTGCAACATCGCGATCAAAAGAGTTTTATGCACTTAGTAATAACAATAAATAGTTTACATGTAAAATGTATTATATCTTCGGATTTGATTCGGGTTCGTATAAAAGTTTTAGCTCCTAACGATCCAAGGAATGTCACGTTAAAATATTTTGGATTCCTCTCACGGGTGCTCGCCGTGTAAATCCGCTAGGTCTTTCAATATGACCGCTAATGTTGTTTTGAATCGAATATGTATTGGATTAGCAATGAAGCGCAACCAAGGTCCTGGATAAATTGTTATTACGTGAAATGAAAACTCAATTTAGCGCACAACTTGTTGGCGCTGTAGCCCAGCTGCAGAGCTGCAAAAACATTCAATTTACACATAAATAAATACTGACTCGTAGTAATACATTTGATGATTTTATTACAAAAACGATACTCACACTTGCAGGAAACTTTTCTGACACATTTCCTCTTGCCAAAAAAAAACTGTTTTGAAAATAATATTCTTTCTCAAACATATGTAACGGAATGTCGTGTTACGTTTATGTTCCTTATCCTAGGTGGCGAAGTTTTACGTTCCGGGTGCGTTGAGACGTTAGGTCCAGTCCATAAGGGAATTTCATAAAATATTGGAGGTCTAATCCTGCAAAGTGACGTCCTTTTGTTTTAGTGCCAATTAGAGCCCCAGGTTTTTAGGTATACAAAATATGTAGTGTTTTTGCATTTCATGGGATGTTTCAGAAAAGCACTACACATGCCTCGGCGTAAAAGGACTTGCTAGCCTCGTATCCCTAACCGGCCTCGCTACGCTCGCTACCCTCGACTTGGCCAACAATCTCTATTTTCCCGGCCTCTTGCAGAAATGTTTTATTACATGTCAAATATTTATTCAACTAGAGCAGTGTTTTTCAATCTTTTTCATGCCACGACCCCCTTAGTATAGAAAATACATTTTCATGTCCCTCCACCCTAGACTGTTCATAATACATACAGCTCTAACTTTAAAAATAATATATAAGTAGCCGGGGCCCTGGGGGCCGCGACACACAATTTGAAAAACACTGAATTAGTGTTTAAAAGTGTCATAGCGCTGTAAGAAACTCTCGGACGACAATTCAAACACCTTTAAAATACAATGGCGTCATTAACCAACCAATGAAAAGACATCGTCAAAAATTTTGTACGTTTTACGCTTTCTCCAATTTCCTTATAACACTAATTTCCCCGAACTTTTCCCTTACACCTTGAATTGTAAGGTGTTTATAGAATTAAGAATCCCTACAAACGTTAAGAAGCAAAGTTCTCTAACGAATGAGTGTAATTGTCGCCGGCCGTGTCTTTATAATGAAAGAATTCCGTTTTCCTCGAAGGAATGAGAAATTTTACGCCAAAAAATGTTTTGCGGGGAGAGATTATGTTTTATAAAGGCGGTGTTTTTGCAGAGATATTTTTTAAGTGATAAAGATTGCGGACCGTTATACAGGCTTAATTATTGATGAATGAATGAATGAATAATTTTATTTGCTAGAATACGTCACAATTGGTGGTCTTAAAATAATTACAGAATCAGTAGTCAATCGACTTAAAGTCAACATGCAAAATGTAGTTACAAATATTAGTAATTACTTATGCTCATAATTTTATTGTTATATAAAAGAGTGGACATAGAAACATCTCTTGATTATAAAAACATAATGAAAATGAATGAATGTTTGTAAATATAAGTTAATTTCGTACTTTACAGTATATGATAAACAAATTGGTCTTTCTGTAGTTTTTCGTCGATTAGGAGCAAAAATTAACGACCTAAGGGATTTGAGATCTCGCCTAGGTGACGCAGTAACCTAAATAAAATGTATTTAGGTCGAGAATCACTCCGTCACTGTCTGATACTAAGCCAATTTATTTAATACTAGCTGCTTCACTCGCGTATTTCAAAGAACGCAAGCAAACCCACGGGATACGATATAGCCATTCGGAAAGTCCATTCTATACAAGTGCAAGATATTTTGCAGTCGGATAAGTGGTTGCGGAGGTTATCCCCTTCACACAAACTTACAAAGCTACAATCTCACAGACTTTTCCTTTTATACTATCATTATTTAATAAATCCAAAGACATCATTAGTAATAAAATAACGAGACTTTTCTTTAAAAAAAAAATTAGAACGACATTAACGGATGAATCATTATTTTAATCGGTATATGCGATGGTTATAACGTACAGGGTCACTTTTTAAAACTGCGGTTTTATAAGTTACATCCGTATTATAGGGTTGCCTCATAATGTTGTTTAACCTCTTTTTATTGGAAAAAATATCTAAAGGCTACATACGAACTGTCATGTTTGTATGGTGCCTAGAGCGTAACCAGTAGCAAAGTGAAAAGAACGTTCTATAATATTCTTAACCAGCAGAGCTGCACTGCACACGCCAGGGCTGTTATTCGCTACGTGCTAATGCGGCTTACCCCGCCGGTCACCTGTCGCAAAACTAGACCTCTACCAACGCATAGTTACTACGCATCGCAGTTTCAAGATATATTTGTGGATGAGCGTTGAGGTGAACTTACAACAACTTACAATAGGGGGGCTGGTGTCTTGCTGAATGACTAGCGTGTGTAGTGCAGCCGACCACCTGTCGGCGCGTATATAGCCTAAGCATGTTAGCAGTCCATGTTGTAAAAAAAAAGGAACTTTGAAATATTGGTTTATGACTAGCGTGACTGAATATAAACAAAAAATGGTCCACGCAAGTGTAGGTATACAATTCCAATGCGAGTATTGTGTACTAATATATCTACTAAGATTTAAAACACTCCATAAAAATAAATATTCTTAAGTTCTAAAAAAGGCACATTAATAATTTGTTTTTTTCCTGCGGTTGGTTTTAGCTTAGTTCATTTTCTTAGCGGAGACGAAAAAACATAATTTTAATTAACTGAAATTGATATTCCCGTCCGGTTCCTTGGGGACGCCGACATTTTCCCGATGAAAATATTACCTTATATTAACGGCGTGAACGATTTTTAACGCCATTTGAGAAGACGTAATTGGCAAAAGTATGTGCTTTTAAAAGGACTGCTCAATGTTTTAATCATCCATATGACGGTGAGGTATAGAACTAATTCGATAATATTATTTGGACAATGATTCATCCAAAGTCAGTAAAGCATATACAAATTTAATGCACAAACACAAAGAATACATATACCTACCTGTCTTAAATAACAAACTATTACTTAGAAGTTCTTAATATTACTCATACTCATACTCAATAATAATAAAAATTATTACATGTCAAAATATTACAGTTGTTTAATTATATTAATTTAATTTATATAATTTCATTCATTAGTGCTTAGATAAGTGTAATCATTCTAAAAAAATATAGTAAAAGAAATAAAATTTAAATGTCAAATATTTTATAATTTTATATAGCTATTTTCGTGTGTTAACATTAACATTGAACTCGTGAAATTGGGAAACTTCGTAAAAGGCATTTTGTGGAAGCCTTTTTTTTAACTCTCTGTTAAATGAAAGTTCGTTGTCTAAATTAACAATTTGACTGGGAATGAATTATAGATTTTTGGTCCTATAATGTATGCGGTTTTGGTAGTCTTGGTTAGTTTACATTTGGTAGTCATTAGTGGTCCTCTGCACCGGGGTGGTTCCCGCGATATGTCAGAAGGCTTGTCAGTAAAAAGGTAATATTTGGTGTACCAATGATTGAATAAGATATACAAATAATGATTATATTGTTGGTACCTTTTACGGAAGCAAGGCTTAAATTATAATTAACGATTTATCAGTTTAATTACAAAAGTTCATCAACAAAACAAAACAGTATAATATTTTTAATTATATGCTGATGTGAAACTATTTATGTAAGTTAAATATATATAGATTAAGCTAGCTTTAATTTATATTGTGAATTGTATATATGAAGTAAATAAATCTAAATCTAAATCTATTATTACTAGCTTCTGCCCGCGGCTCCGTCCGTGTGGAACTCGTTTATATCGCAGCTCCAGCCAAACTTTTACCCCCCATTTCACTCCCTTAGGGGATGAATTCGGGGGTAAAAACTATCTTATGTCACCCTCCATCCCTTCAAATATCTCCACTTAAAAAAATCACGTCAATTCGTCGGTCCGATTTGCCGTGAAAGACGAACAAACAAACAAACAAACACGCACATACACTTCCCCATTTATAATGTTACTATGGATTATTATTTTTATACAGATTGAGTGTTTCAAAAATATTTTTAAAGCGAGGACGTAAATCCAAAAATAGTTAACCAAAACGCATACAGCCTTTTTCATAAGACTAGAGAATCAGGCTTGTGCCAACAGCACATCGAAATTCACGACGATAATCTCTAGAAAAAATAAAGCAAGTGTTTAAAAGTGTACTCAGTATGAACGCTGTACACGGTCTCAATATTCTCCGAAGACTGCTTTAAAAACATGACCAAACTCTGGGACAATCTTATCGGCTGGCGACTTGCCAGCAATCGATGCCTTATACGGGTTCGGCAGTGTACTATATATAGTACATTGGGCACACCTCAGAGATGATCGGTAACCAAGTGATAGGATACTCTATTTTTAGAAGTTTTATTTGAAAATGCCTTTATCGGTAGAAGTGGGGTATAGAGAATTTATAAGTATCACATTATTTCATATACGTAGATTTATTTAACAAATTATGTTACGAGTACTTTAAGCACCAGTCACGATGGGTGTGGCCTCATGGTCGGCCTTATCGCGCGATAAGTAACAAGATAGGAGCGTCGTCTCGTCCTATCAAACGGTGACAGCCAGTGACGGATGCTCTATCCTGCCACTTATCGCGTGATATTAGATCCTTAGTATACCAAACTACCTATATATTGTAGATATTTAAGTCTAATTAAGAGAAATGTGACTGTAATTTTTGACTCCACAGTCAAACTAGCAATGTAGTTTTGTGGAGCAAAATGTACCTTATGTTAATGTTTAATTTTAGTTTTAATAAATAAAATTAATAATAATAAATAAGGCCGACCATGATACAGGGTCTGTATCGCAGGTGGCCAAATATGAGGTATGGTTGAAACGAAATGGAATGATCTACTTATGGACATACGGAGTTCAAAAATTTGACCAAAAATGCATAATGAATGTACTTAAAACAATTCACAGGCAATGTAGATACATGCGATGCCCTCCAACGGCATATCACAGGAGAAATATCAGTGCGAAATTACTATATTTCTAATCTGAGATAAGTAGTGTGGATAACAAATATATTGAAATCGCAATGCGCTACCGAATCTGCCTATGATTGCTTCACAATAAGTCAGCCTTATGAACAATAAGTTCTTTCAATTCGGTATACTCAATATTTATTATAACTCCAAAAGAAAGCAGGCAAAGAATGCATAGTGACGATAATCCCATTCAATGAAGAAGCTACAAAGCGTTTTAATGTTACTTGTTAGAGAGAGGAAACACGTCATAGTGAATGGAATGACAATCGTTTCATATAAAGGTGCGTTTTGCAGGAAAGGGATAGAATATCCGTCTTAAAACTTTTGACAGTTATAGCTTTCTGATTATATAATTACTTTTCTATTTGACAATATTATTAATCTGCTTCCGAGAAAATTCAACATTATTGTTCACTTTATTTGGTGTCTACACACTTATTATGTAATAAGGATTAAATAAATAAATATAACTATACAAACACAGCGTAAAGGTGGTGGTTAGGGCCGCGACAACGAAATGAGACCAAGACAGGAGGCCGCGACCGGAGACCGCGACAAGACAAAGAAATCTCGCGTCACACACGTCACACTCGCCTGTCTCTGTCTCGCTCGCGAACTGTCACTTGTGCATTGCCTAATGTCAAGGGATGTTCGCGGTCTCCGATCGCGGCATCTTGTCTCGTTCTCCTGTCTCCGTCGCGGCGCAAACCGTACCCTTTACACTTGATGCTGCTAGGTGGGCGCGCTGCTCGTAGGCGCTTCCCTCAACAAAGCAGAAAAACCGTGGTATCGGCTACGAGGGATGCGCTACAAAATCTTTGCCACTGAATTCTACTCATCATCATCATCATATCAGCCGAAAGACGTCCACTGCTGGACATAGGTGAAGAGAACCAAAGAGTGCCAAAGTAACCGGTCCTGCGCCACCCGCATTCAGCGGACTCCCACACATATAACTATTTTACTGAATCCTACTATTATGTTAATATTATAAATGCCAAAGTTTGGATGTTTGGATGTTTACGCGTTTGGATGTTTGTTACTCAAACACGCTTGAATCGATTTGGATGAAATTTTGAACGAAGATAGTTTAAAGCCTCGATTAAAATATAGGACAGTGTTTATCTCGGGTCCACGTAGACGAAGTCGGGGGCGGAAGCTAGTGTGTAATTAATGTTTATCCAGACAGTTGTGTTTCCACAACCTTGTCTCGGATAACAGCCGCCCTCGTCATTCCGACCGTGAGGACGTCCCTTAAGGGCGTGATTCTGTAATTGCGTGTCAAAGGTTTTTCTGGGACCCTCATCAGGGAATATGAGAGTTCCGCACGTATTTATAAGGTGAGTGTCAGATAATACCTATGTAATGCAAAAACGAGATGAGATAAGTTTCGTCATTGGGCCGTACTTTAAGTACAATTTTCGTGAAATAATAACGTTCCGACGACTTAAAATTAACTTCACTGACTCTCTTACATTCCCAAAGGGGTTAGTAGAGCACAAAATCTTTAATTTAAGCAAAATGATACCTTTTTTAACCGACGTAACTTTTATGTTTTTTTATACAACGACGATGGCAAACAAGCGTACGGCCCGCCTGATGGTAAGCGGACTACGCAGCGTATAGACGCAAACTCCAAAGGGCGTCGCCGACCCTTTATATGTTGGAGGATTCGCCTTGTTGACAGCTGAAGGAACAAATGCCCCCCGCTCTCAACACAACGCATCCTCGGGAGCTCTGTATATTCCCCAATTACTCGAAAACGCTTGGGCCAATTCGGAAAATTATTTTTTTTGTTAGAAAGGATATCCTTCCTAGGTGGTCCCCTGGTCATCAAGTTAGGATCTGATGATGGGATCCTGCAGAAATCGATGGAACTCTTTAAATTGTATAGGCACACTTGAAGTGATTTGGGTACTGATTTGAAGTTTGTTAAAAAACTTTGTTAGGGTTCCGTACCCAAAGGGTAAAAACGTGATTTTTTTGCCGTTTTTATCGATAATGGTACAAAACCTTCCGTACGCGAGTCCGACACGCACTTGGCCGGTTTTTTTATTAATACGCTATTTCAAATCTTTTGAAAAGTCTTAGTCAAATTTGACTTGCAAGATTTGACTCAACTAAATACCATAACATGATACTGCAAGACAAATAAAAGCTCGTTGTAAAACCAGCACAGGGTCGCCCGAGTATCATAATAATATTTACATTTAAATCCACATCAAACAAGATTTTTACATTTAAACCACATCCGCATTGAACCATCAATAACCAATCGGCGATAAAATGTTTGCATTAGCTAACCAATACCAATTCCAAATTACTCACCGCTCAAAATCGCATTCAACTCCAATCAACAACAAAAACCAACTAATACCTTAGTTTGCAATAGCACATATGGCACGGTTCTGACACACCCCACTGAAGATTAATTGCCTCCCTGCCCAATGGAGGGGTAACACGGATTTTACGTGAGAGATGACGTGCGGAATGGTGGAAAAACATGAGTTTTGTCGCTGAAAGAATATGTGGGTATTATCACATATTTTTCATGTCTTCCTAAAATCTGAATACAATAGAATTAGACTTTTACTGAACGCTCAAAGTTTTAGATAGTAGCAGTAGCTAATTCAATTACATTTTCAGGTATGTTTATACCTCATTTCAGATAACATTCGAATTTTAAAAGACTTTGTCAATGTTTCTTCTTTGATCTAGGATATAAACGGGGAATGGGTCATTTAAGTTCACGTCTTTCCGGTCAATATTGTTAAAATTACGGACCACAAAGTTAATTTTTTGGCTAGACTATTTTATATTATTTTGCAATAAAAATATTACCTATTCAAGTATACGCATGTAAGTTCAAGTCAATATATACCTCAAGAAAGAGGAATTTTGTTTTAAAGAGTGTGTATTACCCGAATATGATACTAGTTTCACTTATTTCGATGGTTAAGCGCTTTTCTATAATCTAGAATACATTTTTGTTGCGTCGACCCACGATTATTCTAATCCTAAATCGAATTAGGGTATAGTGTAACACGATCTCCCGTCACTAAAGTGTTTTTCGTCGCTTATATTCAATATCTACACGATATATGTAGGCAGTAACATATTAACAGTCTTCAGGATTATCCTATCCCTATGAAGACGAAGAAGTGAGGAATGAGCTATGTGCCATTGAACTTTTCCAGGTTATTAAATATGGAGGTGGAAGGTTGCAAAAAGAGGCTATTGTAGTTTCTTTACGATTCCAATTTTTTGTATTATCTGATTATAACATTACGTTCAATTAGAAGTTATATTTATTTATCACCGCTTCTTGGGACTGCGGACCTGCGTATCAAAGTGTACCTACCACTGTTTATCACAGTGTACGTGTATAAAAATAAAAACAACCGTATTCTCTTTCTCAAGCACTTATATTGCTAACAACACAACTCACTGCTATTTTAACTCGTAAATACCGAGGCAGCTGTATAATCCCGCAGTTTGGAGCACCAAGCACGTACCTGCAAGAAAAGAAACCAAATTAGCTCCTAGGATTTTAGGGCACAATAAACCAGGCATTGGGGAGACAAACGGGTAACTTATTCAGTCGGGTGGCAAATACTTAAGCGTGGCTTTCTGGGACAAAAATACAGTGAATTAAAGAATCATCACCACCGTTCATTGGTCGGACTGACGCCGGATTATATAACCCGACTTTATAAAGTGTTCGTGATATATCTGGGAATGATCATATAAATACACACTGAAGCGCAAGACTTGACAAGACAAACTGAAATATCTTTCTTTCGATTACACTTCAGCTAATCCATCATTCGACTCAAGCCCTCATATAATGTATAGTTTCAATGACTAGGGCCAGTTATACTGCACGCGGTCGACTGAACAGTTAAAACTAAGTTCGGCTTTGCGTACCACATACGTGCTAATCAGAGACAATTGTAAGGCTCGCCGTCGTCGGATACGACAGGGAGGGCTATATATACACAATTCAGCATACTCGTATAGTCCGTACACAGCAGTCCCCCACCCCTAATTGGGGAACTTGGAGCAAGTATACTGTACAACTGTATTAAATCATAAAAAAATTTCGATGTCTCAAGTATCTCCCACTGTATTCTCCTGTCTCTCTTGACAGCCGGGGAATCACTGCTCCCTCCACATTGACTATCTATTTCCTATGCAATTATGATGGGTGACATTGTATGGAAATCTTCGGACCGAGTGTTGACCGGCGTCAACCCAAGTACTGCTCGGTCACATAAGGTTGGTAATCCCAATTCATATGATTGAGGGAGTGAGCTAGGAAAAACTGAACCACTATGATGCGCGAGTGCGCCGTGCTATCCTATTGGTTGTTTCACCGTCTCAAAATGGGTACTCACCTCTAATGGCAAATACACCACATTTTACTGTACCTTTTGATAGAAAGATCAAAGCACAACGAAAAATTTGAACGAAACCGGTGACACACAAAATCAGCCAGTGTTTGGGCGTGTTCGGGCTCAGTAGGACCAGGAATATTGCATAAACAAATGCGGATATTTAGAGGCTCAAATCCGCGGATGAGGCCTCGGGATTTGAGGCCAATCACTTCAAAACATGAATTAACAACGTCCATAATGGTGACGCAGTTCACAAACACGATGCGACCGATTGCCTGATGACGACCGCTTTACCTGACTGACCTGCTTCGGTGGCGGCGAGTAGCGGATCGCGCATAATACAAAAGCAGCGCGGAAAAGAAGAGATGCCACGAACTTCCACACCGGCGACCATGCGCTCGTATTTACCCGAGCGACCGGCGACTGCGGGCAGCGTGGTGGTGTGCGGAACGAACAAAGACAAGGCACGCGAACGCGCGGCCACGACTAAGTGTGAGTTGCACCAAACCGTCTGTAATCGTAAGCGGTGTTCGTTAAAATCTGAATGTATGGAACGTTTGACAAGTTTCTATGGACTGACAGCTGTCAGCGCCATATTTTAACGTTGATCGGTCTGTAATAGTAGGTCGGTGCAACCCGCCCTAAGAGCGGTGCGACCGGTCTTAGCGGCGGCACGGATCGGGCGGTGATTTTAAGAACAAAGTTGAGGTCCTGGGTTCGAATCCCGGTAAGGGCATTTATTTGTGTGATGGATGAGCACGAATATTTGTTCCTGCGTCATGGATGTTTTCTATGTAGTTAAGTATTTATTTAAGTATCTACTATCTATATAAGTATGTTTATCGTCGTCTAGTACCCACAGTACAAGCTTCGCTTAAGGGGCTACCCGAGGTTTCCATCGATTTTAGTCAAGTTTTGAATCGTATCTCCTTCTTTTGCACTACAGATAGAAGTATGTATCAAACGGTTATCGATTCTTCAATCTTTTATCTCCATTTTAGTCTACCGGATTTTGAAACAAATGAATACTTAATGTTGTATGATTTTTTTAAAGATTGTCTAAAAAAACACTAATTTCGTATCTCTATTGACGTAAAAGATCTAACATATACGAAATCTACATATTTGGGTTCGTCTGTGACGTCTCTAAAAACTGGTCTAGGGTTTTCATTATAAACCAATTAACACAAAAGTTATGGCCAGAAAACGGGTTTTTTAACCTAAAATTGTTCAACTTTGATGCCAAATATCTCGAAAACGATGAATTTTGAAGTAAATATGGGATACTATATTGCTTAAAGCCGTTGTTGTTAATATTGTAAGCTAAAAAAACATAAGAAAACTAAGGGATTCAGATCGAAGGTCATTGGCGTATGGGAGCCCCTTAATTTGGGACTAGGTCGTTGTATAGGATTGTCCCCTAACATTTATTTTAACAGACTTCAAAAAAAAAGGAGAAGGTTCTCAATTCGTCTGTTTTTTTTTTCAATGGTTGTTACCTCAGAACTCCGTTATTGATGGGTCCCATTTTTTTCAAAATTCATTTAGATGGCATTAGGCACGCGTGATTTTGGTATTTTCTGTTATAACTCGTGTATTTACATCCGGAATCATAAATTTGGTGGCGAGGAATTGATAATGAAGACCACAGATGACTTATCGAATTCCTCAATTATGTACTTAAAGTGCAAAAGCACGTCACAGGTTCTAATAAGATTCCGTTGAAATAGGAACTAATGAAGTGCCATTGGTAATGATCTTGGGGAATCGATGGAAGTCCTCAAATATTATCGGCCCACATACAGCGATTCGGTTTTTTTCTATAGTAATTAACGTATTTGCTATCGGAAATCAGATCATGCGGTAAATTGAAATAGGAAATGTTCTCGTGGCTTGGCGGAGTACTAAATTGAAGTCGGTTAAAACTTTGTTTTTAAAGTAAATTATATTTTATTTATTTACAATCGTTGCAAACCTGATGCGTCACATGCGAATGTGGCAATTTATCGGTTTGCTGAAACAAAATGACGAAAACACCTAACACACGCGCGGACTACATCTGCATCCGCCAAGACTATGCATAGAGGTCCGGATGCAGATGTTGATAATAATGTGGATCATCCACGATTGCAGATGCAGAAGCGAATATCTGCAACATCCCTGATTGGACAGCTCATGGAGTAATAATGACTGTGCAATAGACGTGCAGCTTGTACCATAAATGAAATATGTATGTATGTATGTATGTAAATACTTTATTTTACACAAGACACAGGTAAAAATACAGACAGAAAAACTTTAATCGGTACAAAAGCGAACTTATCCCTGTAAGAGATCCCTTCCAGTTAACCTTTGAGCATTTGAGTTGAGATCAGGAACAAAAGATAGGTAGACAAAGTAGACGTATACATATATATATATATATTCAACGTGTCCCAAAACTCAACGATAAGCCGGCACCAGAGGATGGAGCTGCTTATGATTAGACGAGAAAAAATAAGGAAAAAAATATATCTCAACTTTTTTTTTTGATTATTGATTTTTTTGATTATTTTTTGTGTAAAAACTACATGTATTATGGTATTTTTAAGAACTGTGTTAGATAGCAGGGCTACTTAAGTTTCCAAAAACAAAAAAAAATAAAAATACCATTAGGGATGTCGATTTTCGATGAATTTCATTTTTTTCTGTAATTTCTAAAATAATTGAGATATATTTTTTTCCTTATTTTTTCTCGACTAATCATAAGCAGCTCCATCCTCTGGTGCCGGCTTATCGTTGAGTTTTGGGACACGTTGTATTATACTGCATGCAAGTACAAATAAAAATAACTAAAAAGTATACACATACTATAACTATATATAATTATATATATATATATATATTTTTATATACAAATAAACATATTAACACAATAATTATGCAAACAGTATCCTATTAAATAAATCACAAGTCGTAAATATCTGACTGCTTGTTAATTTATTATATAACAAATTAGCCTAAGGTCAACGTTTAATACAAAATAGCTAACCGACCGTCTGAACGGAATACAATTATAACAAAGGTTTGCTAAAATATATTTTGTCTCACATTTTAGAACAATCCCTTTATTAAATTATATTGTCGCCCTAGGGCAGAAAATATTCAAACCAAGACTAGCGCTAATCAGACTCAAAGGACTTCGTTAAGGGCCTTTATAACTTTTCATCCCTTTTGTGACATTTTTGATAATTGTTTTACTAAAATTCACCAAACCAAGTTAGGTGATTATGGCAATTAAAATCGTTGCTAATATTACTAATGAGAAATTCTGTTTGTGTGTTTCCTAACATCTGTCTAATTTGGGCAAAGTGAAGCCCGCGATCAATTTACTAATCAGAGTATGGCACTTTTCCATGCAGTCGTTGGTGGTTGACCGTGTCCACACCTGGCAATATTAGGATATTGGAGAATAGAGTGGGTGAGGGGGACTTCACCCTAGAGGGGTTTATGGCAGACCACACTCAGAGAGAGACCCCTGAATGACTATCTGTACAATGGTTATTTATTTATAAACACTGCATTGTATACTAGTAGCTGATCATACAATCATTCACTTATGTGTATCTCACACGCACTTAATATACAGCGTGTTTTTTAACCGTCTTAGAGCCAAAGCCCAGTTAATGTATACATTACAAAGAGCTTAAAAAAAGAGATTTCTTTGTTTTTTGTTTTGTTTTTATTGAATTTTATTAATATTGTTTTTTTTTGTATTAATATAAATCTTAACCATCCAGGCGAGTGACCGCAGTAAACGCTAGCTGCCATCGTAGATAGGTACGAACTCTAACCGGGTGAACGAACTGTGCACCGCGCGCCATACAGGATTGTTCAAACTTAATTACCATCTATTACTAAAAGCTTAACTAATACTTTTTTTTTCACGAATAATTAGTACGTTTTGGATACTTTAAGTGGGCTTCGGCTCTAAGACGGTCAAAAAACACGTTATATTGCTAATCTTAACTGCATGTTTCGTACAATAACTAATCGCTAATAGAATGAGCGAAAAAGCGGTATGTAATAGTACATTATTCACCTACGGTGGTTAAACATAAGTGCACGGTCATCACAGGAGCTATCTTGCCGCGAGATATTTTATTTATTTATCGTATGGTAGATCAAAGTATTTGGAACCGTGACTCGTGAGATCTTGGTAAAGGCAGTACAGTTGCCAGGTTGTTGCATTTTTAGCACCGCCCAGGAGTCGCGTGTAGGGTAGCGGTGGGCGATTCCTACGGAGGTGCAACCGAGGTGTTCGACCGTCAAGCAGTGAGGTAAGATAGACTATCCGTCGCTTTCTAATAAAAACGCTTCGAAAGAGAGGGATGTATTATTTCGCCACGAAGCAGCTAGCGGAACTCAGCAAGGCTGTGAGGAAAGCCAAGAGGAGAGCGTGGAGGAACCACTGCGATCAGATTGAGTCAATACCAGAAGGTATGAGACTAACAAAGGCACTAGCAACCACAAAGTCGGCCCCGCTCACATCCATCAGGGACAATGACGGTAGAATGACGAAAACGGGGCTGGAGACCCTTAAGGTAATGTGTAAAATGCACTTCCCAGGCTCAGTAATACACGACAGCGTAACAGACGATGGAGCAATTAGTGCGTTGGAACAGACCACAAGTACAACGAGACACAATTGGGACACGTCCAAAAAGGTAGTAGATCATAAAAAGATAAAGTGGGCACTTTCAACATTCCAACCATACAAAGCCCCGGGGCCAGACGGCATCTACCCCATTCTACTACAAGAAGGCGCTAATGTACTAATCCCACATCTTAGCAGATTGTACAGGGCGTGCCTGGCCTTCGCACACGTACCGCGTGTGTGGAGGATGGTAAAAGTAACCTATCTACCCAAACCGGGTAAGGCGGATTACAGTGAAGCCAAATCGTATAGGCCGATAAGTTTATCGTCGTTTTTCCTCAAAACACTGGAGAAACTGGTAGATAGACACATAAGGGATGGCCCATTAAGAAAGCATCCGCTGCACGAACTACTATGTGCATACCAGCCAGGGAAGTCAACGGAAACCGCACTTCACCTGGTGACAACCAGGGCTGAACAGGCTATAGAGAATAAAGAACTATGTCTTGCAGCTTTCTTAGACGTGGAAGGAGCGTTCGATCGTACCACGTATAAAGCTATCAGCGAAGCAGCTGTTAATCATGGTGTAGAGCCCACCATATGTAAATGGATAGGCAATATGCTAAATGGCAGACTAATAAAGTCATCACTCTTGGGGGATGAGATAATGGCCACGGCCACAAAGGGATGTCCACAGGGTGGGGTTCTCTCACCAACTCTTTGGAGTCTGGTGGTGAACTCACTCCTGGTAGAACTCAATAAAGGTCCCATCCACACGGTAGGATATGCTGATGATTTAGTGATACTGGTTAATGGGAAGTTTCCAGGCACGGTATCGGGAATCATGAACAAGGCACTGCAGACAGTGGAGAGATGGTGCGACCGACACCAATTATCCATTAATCCAGGCAAAACTGTAGTAATACCCTTTACTAGGAAAAGGACTCTTCGAGGCGTACAGCAGCTAAAACTGTACGGGAGGGTACTAGAACTGTCTAATGATGTGAAATATCTAGGTGTCACACTAGATAAAGAACTGAATTGGAAGAAGCATACAGATCTTACCATTACAAAGGCACTGAGGGTATTTGGAATGTGTAGATCAGCGTATGGAAAAGCATGGGGTTTGAACCCAAAGGTACTTAGATGGATCTACACTATGATGGTGAGGCCCATATTATTGTACGGTAGCCTGGTATGGTGGCCAAGGACTTTAAAGAGCACATGCAGAGATGCTCTGATGAAGGTACAGAGATCGGCATGCATGGCTAACAGGGGCGTTTCGCACCACAACCACAGCGGCGCTAGAAGTCCTACTGGACCTACCGCCACTTCACTTGTTGATTAAGTCAGAGGCACGCAAATCGCTCTACAGATTAAGAACCCTTGAACTGTGGAGCGACAGTAAGCCAAAGACTAAGCACACAAACATGGAGACTGATGGTTTCTTAGACAGAATAACAAGCATGGGAAGCGACAAAATGCTACCCAAGTTTGTATTCCATAGGAACTACACAACAAAAGTTCCATCCAGGGCTGAATGGGCCGAAGGTTTAGAACCACCGAGGTCTGGTATCGAAGACAGTATATGGTACACGGACGGATCAAAAATGGGATCCGGTACGGGAGCAGGCATTTATGCGAATGACTACAGTAGTAGTGTAAGCATGGGTAACTTGGCAACCGTCTTCCAGGCGGAGACATACGCCATAATTGCCTGTGCACAGGAGAATATAGACAGACAAACCAGAGGGCAGACCATCTATATACTCAGTGACAGTCAAGCGGCGCTTAAGGCACTTACGGCGCCGAAAGTGGAATCTCGACTAGTCTATAATGGCGTCCAGGCACTGAACAAGCTTGGAAAGCACAATAAGGTGCAACTGGTTTGGATTCCAGGGCACGAGGGCTTCATTGGCAACGAAAGAGCGGATGAGCTTGCTAGAGGGGGGTCTACAAACCACTTTGTAGGTCCAGAACCATTTGTGGGACTCTCGCAGGGAACCATAATTTCGGCCTTTAAAGCCTACGCCAAAACCAAACACCAATACGAGTGGAGGAATGAGGCGGGCTTAAGGCACTCAAAGCTCTTCATAGAAGGAGTGGACTCGGGCTGGACCAACAAACTCTGGAAATCCAGTAGGAAGCAGCTCAGAATCATATCTGGGGTGTTCACAGGTCACTTCGGGGTCAAGGATCTCTTGGCCAAGATGGGACTATCAGACAGCTCAGACTGTAGAATGTGTGGCGAGGAGGATGAGACTATGGAACACTTACTGTGTGAATGTCATGCCCTTGCCAGACAAAGAATGAATTACTTTGGTAACGGCTATACGCAACCAAAGGAATTCAAGGCACTTCCGCTGAGCTGCATCATCCGCTATGTGGAAATGATGGAGCGAAGTTGGGAGTAGACGTAAGGAGAGGGCAAATGCACAAAAGATCCCACTGGGTCGAAGTGCATCCGAAAGGGCCCTCATCTAGATAAGATAAGATAAGATAAGATAAGCTAGCGGGCCTTTCCGTGACAGCCGTGGAGGAAGTGGGGTTTTCTGCACGTGTACCTAGCAGCTATTGGCTATACTGCGGCGTTTGACCAATAACAACTGACCGATTGACGAGTGTTGCCAGCGAGACTTTTAAAAGTGGAACCTGTAACTTCGTGAAGCAGGAATCTCGTACGCAGCAGGTGATGATGATGATGATGTATTCCTGTTATCACTCATTAGGGACATAGGCTTCGCTGAAGAGTTCTCCATTTTATTTTACCGATCTTTCGCGACTTAATCTAGCTCTTCCAGCCATGACTAGTCGAGCCAGTATATTTCTTCAATTTAACGCCGTAAATATTAAAGCAGTCGTAACTCTTCTAACAAATCGCTTACAATATTGTAACCCGTACTTCTTATTGCCCGTGTTAGACTGCGGGTGCAGCCATAAGTCCCCCTGAGCGATGGGTGCGCGTAATGAGCAGCTAGGATTTATTGCACGCGTGCGGGACGGATTCTTACGGTTTAACAACCTGAGGAAATCCGCCTATTCCCTAAAAGATCTAAAGGGACTTTATTTTAGAACTACGATGTCTGTCTGTCTTGTCACTATATTTTATGAACTGAGGATTTCATTGTACGTATTAGAACCGATATGGCCGCTAGGGCGCAAAGTTTCTCGAGTGGCGATCACGTTCCGGCACTCCGGCAGGCGCAGCATGGGTAGACCGTTCAGGCCTGTGTTCTTCATCTCTTTCACATCCATCGTATTTCAACATGTATCTCTGTCTGACACATTAACGTGGCGCACATGGAAGCAAGCACGCGGTACACGTCGAAATCGGAAGCGAAGCATAAAAAGCTTAGATAAAATATATCTAACACGTCCCTTCTAAACTTTAAGAGTAAATCCTGTCCAATAAGCGCAAACCAAAAACTACTTTATGCTTACAGCATAATACAGTAGGTTTTCACTTGCGCTAGTAGAATTTACTGTTAGTTTCAGTCCTACAACACGTTACGTAGTCATTTATTAGCGAAGCACTCTCACAAATCGTCAGAAGGTCCTAACATTGCTGACGCGAGCGGTCAGTATTCACAGCGTATCAACCACTCCAACTCCAAACCAATAAAATCTAGCCTACCATTACACAAAGTTATTACGACGCTGAGGTTCAAACTAAACTGGGCATGCGTGAGGTATCCCCAGTAACGGCTGACCTTCATTCATATAGAGTTAGTACGATGCTAAGGATCAAGCTAAACTTCGCATGCGGGGTAAGACGTTATGAATAGTAACGGGGACGAATGAGCCTCGACAACCATTAGTATTGCTTACGTGGCTTAACCCTTCCCGTGCTTTACGTGCAGCTTAACGTACAGTTTACATATTATTAGATTTATGAGAGAGCAGCATTATTTTAGTTTGGTGGCCTACAAAAAAACCGGCCAAGTGCGAGTCGAACTCGCGCACCGCGGGCTCCGTACAAAAATTTTCGGTTTTCGCAATTTTTCCTTAATCTGCGCTATAAGACGTTGCTTCGTACCAAATTTCTAAATTCGTGGTTCACGGGAAGTACCCTGTAGGTTTTTCGTTTCTTGCGAGTTTTGAAAATGTATTATTATTATTATCCTATTTTAAACAGGCAGCTGACGCTGATACGTCTAAATCATATCTATCTATCTATCACTTAGATCAGGTTCACACTGCTTTAGATAGTTTGTCGAGTCTGTTTTTAAACTGGTTAACACTTTTAGCGTTCACTACTTCTGAGGGTAATTTGTTCCATGCATTAGCTATTCGATTTGAGATTAAGTTTTTGCCCATTTTTGTTTTACATTTATTTGCTGACAATTTAAAGCATTTATTTGCGGCATAAACGGCTGTATCTTTTGATTGCGTTGGCTAAGAAGTAGATTTTAACACAGTAGGTGGGACAGTAGACTTGAGTATTTGGTATACATTTTAGCTTGATACCTCCACGCGTTCCTGAGAAAAAGGGTATTGACAGGATGGACGGACGGACGGACGGATGGACGGACGGACAACAAAGAGATCCTATAAGGGTTCCATTTTTTACTTTTGAGTTACGGAACCCTAAAAACAGTGTAAACTTACTGTGTTGTTGATTCGAAGGGTGACTTCGAGCAAACCGGGTTTTTCCTAAGTATGGAAGTGAATATATTAGTAGGTAAAGTATATGCTGAGATTTCTGTATTCGGATTCTTAATTGCGTATATAATATTGGAACAAGTTTTCTTTCCCATTTTGTTATTTTATGGGATTTCGAGAGAGGCCAGTGCACTGTGTTGAGGTAGCGATGTGCCGTTCCCGGTAATATTCCCATACATCGGAGTATACAAGGGATGGGAGCCCAAGTTATCAGGGATTCCATGATAACTTGGGCTCTTGATTTTTTACCAAGACTATATGCAGTGTAATTTATACGCAAACGAATATAACCAATCAAACTGGGTATATTCCCGGGAACAATGGGAATATTCCCATAGTTACTAGGAATGTTCTCCTTGCCGAAATAAAACAAATTTTACAAAAGTACTTCTATATCAATGAAAATATCATTACGTGGTAATTGATATAAAAGTCAGAATGACTACAAAAATGCAGTTTTGGCGACTGGCATTTTATTTGTTGGGGCACAATTCATTTTAAATACTTTTATGACAATTTTAAAATTCCTAATTTATATTTGAGTATTCCCATTAGCAACAATGGTTAAAAAGAATAATGGTCAATTTCAGAATACGTAACCTTTCCCTTTGAATACAAATATACAACTTTAACCGCAAGGGGTTTGTACTGTGCTCATCAGTCTCTACTTTCTTTTGTTTACTGTACCGCTAGACGAATGTAGGTGATTTTACAACGTATTACAAAAATCATCTGTTATCCCATAGAGAACTATCGTTCATTTGAATGACATCGACGCTAGAGTGCTAATTTTAATGTTATTTTGTCAATAGTTCTCCATTTGACGACCGCTTTAGCCTAGTTGGTAGTGACCCTGCCTACGAAGCAAGAGGTCCTGGGTTCGAATCCCGGTAAGGGCATTTATTTGTGTGATGAGCACGAATATTTGTTCATGAGTCATGGATGTTTTCTATGTATTTAAGTATTTATTTATCTATATAAGTATGGTTATCGTCGTTTAGTACCCATAGTACAAGCTTTGCTTAGTTTGGGACTAGGTAGATTTGTGTAAGATTGTCCAGTAATATTTATTTATATTTATTTAAAATTATGAGTAGTTTTGCTACAGGTACTTATTTTAAAATTGTTTTCAAATGTCAAGTAAATAAAACCACACTAAATGTACTTTCCAAAGACTCCTAAACCTGTCTTAGTGTTAGCGGTACACTCCGTTCTCATTAGTATTTATCATCCTCAGTGTCTAAAATGGATTTTTTTATCAGTACATGTTTCAACTGATTGTGATTTTATCACATTTTGTAATTTTGAAAAATTATAAAAAATACTTAATGATTTCTTTTTAATTCTTTTTTGAGGTTAAATTAGAGGATATCACGTATCATTTATGGTAAGTCGTATTAAAAAGAAGATGTTGACATGAGTCCTCTCCTTTTTCATTTTTTTTTCGGGCAACGGGTCAAAGTGATCCGTTTTGCCTAAAGATCAATCGTACCGATTTTCAAAACTTTAACACCATTTGCCGCATATTTTGGCGTACCACTAGCACTATCTAGTTAAAGTACATCAACTGTGGTTGACTGGTAGAGAATGCCTTAAGGCATTAAGTCCGCCATTTGTACTTCTTATTTGTGCAATATAGTTTAAACGTAAAGAAAAAATCCCTCTTTATACATTGCCTACCGGCGTGTATCATTAACCAACTTCTAATTTAAATGCATTACACCAACCTATAATATTTACTCCAAACAAAATTTTAAAATATCTCTCAAGGCTAGAAATCATTTAAAAGCGGTTTCTAACGCGTCCCAGTAAGGTGCATATTCAATTCAAGAAGCGTCGACGAAATTGCCTCTGGCGAAACGGCATGGGGCATGTAACTCGTTAAAGGAAATGGAAAAATAACTTCATGTCCATTTTTGAATGAAAATATATTTTGATATTTCCGTTCCTAATGTTTGTTCTTTTGCGGTTTTTTCTCAATTTAACATAGCCCAATTACAAATAAAAGTGACTCAAAAGAATACGATTTCTTTTACAGAAAATTTGTGTTGTCCAAAAAAAGATTAAAAAGAAAGAGTCGACTACAAAATCCTTATCAAACAGAGTTGTCCTAATAAGAACAATAAGAAGAATTCGTAACGTAACTTTAAGTCAAATCAAACCCAAGTCTCAGGGTTACATAAATTTGCAGCTCAATTAAAGCGATCGTTTACATAGTTCATTTTGCCGCCTATAGTATGAAAACAACCAAGAATTAGATTAATTTCTGCAACTCAACAAAAGCTCAGCGCTCAAAAGAGCCCTCTAGTTATACCGAGCTTTTGGAATACGCCGCATACTTTTAAATTCTTTCCCTTTAGAAAGAGAAATTCTTTAGTTGAAGTATTCAGATATACCGTCGCATTTATATGCAATATGTGTATGTAATGTACAATAATATGCGAAATGTATGTGCATATTTTTATGGCAGCCTACACATGAGGTTTATTTAAACTACATACTCAATGGTAATGAATGAGACAGCTGTTTAAAAACGACTTTAATTAAACGGGCACGTAGGTCTATCAATCAAAACACCTACTTATGAAATTCCTAAGGACATCACATTCAAGTTTACTAACTAGGTAATGTATTAAATAGGTTTTTTTAGATATAACAGAAGTTACTTCTGAGTGTCCCCCATCTAATTCTAAATTTTACAACCATTCTTATACTTTCCGTGCTGTTCGATTGTGGAATTCTTTGCATATTAAAATCAAACGTTCAAAGTCTCTTCACATTTTTTAAAACTAGACAAGGATTATTATTTTTCTCTTCCGTAGCTAAGTAGTCATTCCTACTTGGTGTGTGCTGTTTTGTTTTCGACTATTAGTGATACTGTTTCTATATGACTTTTAGTTATTGATCTATGTGTATGTAAGTTTATATAAATATGTATTTACACATACGTATTTCTTATAGTTAAGTTGTTTATATTCTGTTTTTTTCTGTTTTCACCTACTCAAATCATATCTTTTCTTGCATTGTCTCCACCACCCAAAGGTTGTCTGGAAGAGATCGCTCTTTAGCGATAAGACCGCCTGTTGTCTGCCATTGTTTATGTTTAATTTAGCACTATTTTTCTACTGTCTACTATGTCTGGTGAGCAATAAAGAATATTTGTATTGTATTGTAATTTAGTATTCGGGTTATTCCCACCTGTTACCATTTCTCCATGTTTCACCAGTGGAAAAAATAATGGGAATAATTATTGATGGTAACTACTGGTTTTTTCTTCTTCAGTAGTTACCACCGAGTTATTTAGGGTTAATAGATGGAAAAAAAATCATAGCTGTTACCGCTGGTAACAGGTAGGAATAACCCGCTACAACGTGCATTGACACGTCTTTGGTTTGTGTACATTAATAAACATGATTTTCTTTTTTTTTGTTCAACAGTATTTATTACGTATTTTTTATTTTTATTTTTTTTTAATTTATTTATATTAAAAGAGAAAATCAATACAAAATTAATAGACGCGTACAGAAACCTATATAAGGTTTATGCGTGACGCGAATGTATCGCACCGCTCACGACAGTTAATCATACTTAATCTTTATACTTATAGGCAATTACAAAAGATAGATAGATGAGTACTTATTGCATTTTCACCCCAGCAACTACACCTCGCTATTTGTCCCAGTTAGAAAATATCTTTTTAATGCGATCTTGCACGACTTTTTGTCGGCAAGGACACTTGTGAGTATATCTTCTGGTATTCTATTTAGAAAGTTAGGAAGCATGTACTCCCACGTCCTCATACCATATACGTTTATATAATTAGGTAGAATATATCTAGGTTGGTAGTCTAACTTACGTAATTGTTTATGCCTGTCTCGAGTTTTTAACAATTTTATTTTATCATAGTCTTCTAGAACTATTGACATGTCAAGCTTGTTAAAGATTGACATTACTTTGCAATACTTAAATACACTGGACTCTTCCTTAAGTTTTTTTTCATGTATGTAGGTACAATATTTTTGAGTATGCTCAATTGTAGCTTGTAGATGCAGCCCATGTTGGTTTTATATGTACGTCCATAGCTACTCAAGCCATAACTTATTATTGAATCGGCTAGCGATAAATATAGCAATCTTAAAATATTATACGGTATTTTATACTTTAGTATATTCATTTTAGCTCGTAATGATCTCAACTTGTGACATATATGATCAACATGAGGCTTCCAGTTGAAGTTTTTGTCGATGACGAGGCCCAGGTAGGTGTGGTGGTCCACCAGCTCAAGCGGTGCGCAGGCGCACGCCGCGGGCCGGCCATGCAAGCAGGTGTGCGAGTGGGCTACGATTACTGGGATATCAGTTTTTATGTATGGGGAGTGTATATGCAGAATTTTGGTTTTATTTGCGTTGATGACCAGACCCACATCGTGCGCCCATTTACATAGAATATCGAAATTACATTGCATCATCGTCTGAGCCTCGCTCACACTATTTCCATATGTAACCAAGCAAGTATCGTCCGCAAATTGAAATACTGAGCCCTCAGTGAAAAGGTTACACATATCGTTCACGTAAATTAAGTATTCGGTCGGGCCCAAAATTGATCCTTGAGCTGTTCCTCGCAGCGTAGGGATTGGGTCGCTATCCTGTCCGTTTACGCGTACCACGGTGTTACGATTTGTGTGATAGTTACGGAACCATTCCAGCAGGGGGCCCCGTATGCCAACGTGTTTTAATTTTGAGAAAAGCGTGGAATATTGTAATGTATCGAACGCTTTGCTGAAGTCAATGAAGACAACCAGCACCTGATTTCTATTATTCAAGTGCTGGTTGACCTCATTGACGAAAGTTGACAGTAGCTGACTGGTATTTCTACCTTTTTGAAAACCATATTGTTTTTCATTAATTAGGCTATTAGTCGTTAGGAAACTGGTTATCTCAGATTCGAAATACCTCTCAACTATCTTATCAACGCTTGGCAAAATAGTGATGGGTCTATAATTGTTAACGTCACTCTAGGACCCTTTTTTGTGAATGGGCCTAATAATACCTATTTTTAGCGGATCGGGGTATAAGGACGTGGAGATACATGCATTTATCAGATGTGTAATTACTGGTGTAATCTCTGCACTAATACACAATATGTCCCTTACACGTATGTTATCAATGCCCGGGCTCTTTTTTTTATTCATCTGCGTAATTAGTTTATATATAACATCGTTTGTTGCTTTTCTTAACCTCATTGATACATTTGACTCAGTTTGGTATGAGTAATTAGGTAATAACTTTACATCGCAAGTAGAACAAATGTTTTGGACGTTATTATCAAAGCCATAAGCAAAAGTGTTACAGATCCTTTTGCTTTCATCTTTAAAGTGTTTTAAGATTACATCATCAACGGATTTACAGACTCTGCCACAGATATTGTTTATTATTTCCCAAACCTTCTTTTGATTTTTAAAATTATTTAATATATTTTGTTTAATGTAATTATTTTTAGTTTTCTCCATATATTTATTTGTTAGATTCCGGTACCTATTATATAATACTCTATTTAATTTATTGTTTTCGTCTTTCTTACATATTTGCAATAATTCTTGTTTTTTTTTTGCTCATACTAATAGCACGTGTGTTCACCCATTTACATTCCTTTTCTCTTTCCTATTTTTATTTTGCAGCTTTTCATACATTTATTATATACGTCACTAAATTTGTCCGTAATATTTTTAAAAATATCATTTGGGTAAACAAGATCCAGGGCAGAGTCCCATTTTATGTTACGTAACTCGTATTCTAATTTCTTATTGTCTAATATGTCCTTATACATAGGCTCTGACCTACTTTCGTTGGAAGCATGCACAATAGCACAACCGGTTATATAGTGATCAGCGAGCGCATTGTTTATGACAGCCGTATGTACCTCTTCGTAGTTGACCGCGCGCAGGAAAATATGGTCTATACAAGATTTCGTTAAAATATCGCCTCTTGTTTCGACGCGTGTATATTGCGAGATACCACAAACTAGTCCAATTTCACTTAATGAGTTTAGGTACTGGGTTCGTATAAGAGATTGCTCACACAGGTTAATGTTCATATCTCCTAGTAAAACATAAGAGTACTCACTTGGATACTGTCCAATAATACGCGTAATTTCTTCGACAAAGGCCGGTTTATTTAGGTTCGGGGGTCTATATACCGCACATAAACCGATTTTAGTTTTATACGTCGTTTCGATTTCACCTATAACGCACTCAGAATAATAAGTAGGTACCGTATATCTCGTGAAGCACAGTGTGTTATGTACGTAGATTTAATCAACAGACCATCAGGTATAGTCAGGTTCTCCAATATATACACAGACAACCTTTCAAAAATATCTACACATGTCAGTAACAATAAAATCTCTGTATATACATTTTTGGAAGGTTGTCTGTGTAGATATTGGAGAACTCGACATCACATAAATAAATAAATATTAATAAATATTAAGGGACAATCTTACACAAATCGAGCTAGCCCCATAGTAAGCTCAATAAGGCTTATGTTATGGGTACTAGACGACGATATATATAATAGATATAAATACTTAAATACATAGAAAACATCCAAGACTCAGAAACAAATATTCATGCTCATCACACAAATATTTGCCCTAACCGGGATTTGAACCCAGGACCTTCAGCTTCGTAGGCAGCGTCACTACCCACTAGGCTATCCGGTTGTCATAAGCACATACATTTAAAGATTTTTACTGAACATAAAAACAAGCATATTAAAAACAACAATTTGTATGCAGCTGCTTTAGTATTAAACTGCGTCGCAGCTATTTACGCCCACCTCGGGACATAGGGAGAATTATGTTTTGCACTTAGAAAATATTATGTGTTTGATTGTAACTAAACATACGTATACTTATATCACTATAGTTATGTTAGTTTTGCATAAACCAGGATAAGGGTTACTATATACGAGTTATTTTAATAAAATTAATTTCTTATTAATCAAGTACCTTAGCTACCATAAACAAGTGCTTCAGTCTCATCATAATGAAGGTTTTCTACATACTTTGTGGCATTATTCTTGCATACCCCGTATGACAGTGGATGAATGTATATAAGACTATTAAATTTATTGTATATTTTAGCCAAAATATAGTCATAGTGATGTCTGCCCAGTGCAGTGCAATTGGGGTTACAGATGCGGCCAGCCCGTCGTTTTGTAGCATTTTTAACAAAAGGAAGGTCAAGGTGTTTTCTTAACCACTAGATTTAACAAAATACCATTGTAATCTGTATACCTTCGCCTACACGGAAGTATTTTTATCTTTGCTGCAGTGTATGTGGTTGATCAGCAATAATCATATTCATCAAGAAAACGGCGCGCGAGCGCTGCGCGGCGCGCTGCTGCTCTGGGCTGGACGTTTCAGGGCATATTGGGTCAACGGGCCGGACGTTGTCAGCGTTTTTTTTTTGGATACTATACTTTCCGCGGACGCCTGAGTGGTTAATACAACTTTCAGAATAAATAATTGCCTAACAGTTAAGACTTTAGCTACGGTATACAGCTCATGTATGTAGGAAAACGGATCGGCTTGCTAAGCATAACTTTAAGCACAACCCTTTGAACTCGTTCCAATCGATCTAATTTTTCCTGTGCCGCCCTAGGCCGTTAAGCAATATGTACTTGTAGTACAGACTGTGCCAATGAGAAGTATACGGTCTTGAAAGTTTCCTGGTCCGCAACGGTTCTAAGGGTCCTGAAGATGTAAATCAGTTTTCTCATCCGACCAACAGTTGCCTCCACCTGGTCTTTCCAAGTCATTAACGAGTCTATAAAAACGCCGAGTTTTTTATATGACTGCGTTAGTGCAGTACAACAGCATAAAACATCACTGGGGACGCAATTGTGAGCACGGACAGCTAAAGTTGACGGGGGAGGAAGTTAAAGAGGATAATTTGGTGGCAAAGGGTATACAAATTATCTTCGTAACATTAATTGTGAGTGAAATTTTTGACAGCCATTGCATTAGAGTACACACATCATCACACATCATCAGCCTATATACGTCCCACTGCTGGGCACAGGCCTCCTCTCATGTATGAGAGGGCATTAGAGTTCATAACCTTTTAATAGTAGATACGTCGACATATCGAATCTCCAGTTACGTATTTAACTTTCGGGCCCAGTTAAATTGTTTTGTAGCTTAATTAGAAAGGCTCCCCTATTTTGGATATAATATACCAAAATAATTCAATTTCGCCGTTACAATGACGAGTAAAATCGAAACCCATTACACAGCGCGCTGTCCTCATAAATAACTGGAATGAATAGTAACAAACGAGCAATGGACGTCAGACAATGCGATCGGTCAGAACGTAATGAGGCGACGAGATTTATTAAGGTTCGGGTTAAGTTAAATGGATACTTATTACTTGTGTCTGAAGTACGAAAACAAGCCAAAGCCCAAGGGGCGGTATTGTCCTATTTATAGAACACGGGAAGGGCCAGAAATACAATTTAGTACTACATAAACTACATACACCGTCTTGTGGAATACTTAGGAAGTTGGTCGTAAATTTTGTTTCGGTAAATTGTAAATTAGCTACTGGGTTAAAGGCAACGGCGAGTTTTGAGTGGGAGGTTGCAAGTTTAGTTGACAGAATATATAAGTATGTCAAAATGTTCAGGAGCTGAATTTGGGTCAATCAATTATTTCATATTTAGCTCTGTCCCGTTAGCCAGGAGAAATAAACACTTTCGAGTCTCTTAGAAAAATGGATAGGCACACATACCCCTACAATTGTAAGAAGATGGTCCATAAAATGGTGTTAAAATGACATATTAAAACCTCTACATTTGGTGGAATAAAGACCATAACCATTAAGCCCCGTTGCCTTGTTAACTGACACATTATATTAAAAAATATAAAAATACTTTAAAAACAAATTATAACATTATCTCTATTACGTCATTATTCTACTACTTTCCATTGATAAGTATGACTTACGTCACACCGGCCATAACGCGAGTTTTACTGCACGCTGCGCGTACGAGAAAACTCGCATTGTGGCCAGGTGAAGACGTCAAATTTTGTACGCAACACGGGCGGTAATTCGTTAAGCCCCAGAGCGCATATTTACGGTATCGCTTCGGTTCGGGCCACAAACACCTTCGATCTGGGGCATACACGAATTGACCGCCCTAGTTACGTAATGTACTATTACCACATTACGTGGATAAATAGCATAAGCGTCTTAATTATTTCGCTGTTCATCTTTAATTGCTCTAAAAACTCAAGTAACAACAGCCTTTTAAAAAGATCATAAACAGTAAAGGAAATTGAAACGCGTACCTATTTCGGTCTTGTAACTATAGCAATAAGACATATAAACAGATTCGCGTTTCAATTTATTTTTCCGTACCTAGTAGGTACCTAATAAATACTCCCGCCCAATAAACAAGACAAACAACCCGGGAGTAACGGAACGGATCTCAATAGCCCGAGCGGAAGTGGATTGTTTTCTGTCCCAATTTCGCAACTAACAATTTCAATCCAATTCAATAAATTTGGTACGTCACTTTCCGTCTCAATTGCATTTCAATGTGTGTTAGTTTCAATGGCACCGCGTATTACAAGTAACGCAGGTGGAGCCAGTCGGAGGATAAAGTATAGCCTGTATAAGAAAGAAAGAAATAAAATAAGTGCGTCGCACATATACAGAATACACATGTCAAGATACAGTAGCTTAGTGGTTCAACGGTTCTGTCAAACGGCACCTCATAGCAATGTCTTTTCGGAACATATTAAGTACCAAAAAAATCATTGGGAGGAGCCGTTATAAATATCAAATGAAACTCCGTTCATAAGTACGGAATTTTCGTTTCGTTCCGTTCCGTTCATAAGGGCGGCGAAGGAAAAGCATCGTTAGGACACCTGCATTAATCTGCGAAGAAACTCAGGTGTGTATGTGAAGTCCCCAATCCGCACCGGGCCGGCGTGGGGACTACTGCCGCTCCCTCTCATCCATGAGCGGCCTGCGCCCAGCAGTGGGACGTATGTAGGCTGATTTATTATATTTATGGAATCCCGAAAATTCATCCTACAAACTGGAGAAATACCCCGAACAAGCTAAACCCCCCCCCCCACTTACTACCTCTTTAGTTAGTCAGCTAACACTAGATTGCACAAAAAAAACATGTACATATCAGAAGATACAAGAGATAAAAACATTTCCACAAAGGCGAATTTATCTCTCTAAGGGCCTGTTTCACAATCGCCGGATAAAGTTATCTGCCAGTTAAAATTATTGCTATCCTTTTCTCCCGTCATATAAAAGAAAAGTGACAGCCAACATTTATCTGACGGATATGTTTTAACTGGAGATTGTGAAACAGGCCCTAAGGGATTTCTTCCAGCTAACCTTTGAGCAGCTGAGTGACAAAGTGTCATGGCAGACATACTCGTACTGATGTGCAACATGCATATGTTAGCAAAACCTCTTTATAATATTAGTATAGATAACAATGTCACACGAAAACATAGAAGTGTCTTAGAAATCTAGGATTATATTGGAACCTACTTTCAAAAGACTTGTACAATAGTAGGTTAGGATAAGATATATTGATAGACGACATAAAGAAGACTAAAGAGGGACAAATTCAAAGGATGCCATTGTTTCACTAAGCGGTCTTTTGTTTTATTGTTACTACATATATTGTTTACTCGCTTTCGCCCGCGACTTTGTCTGCGGGGACCCGGAATAAAAACTATCCTATATTTTAATCCAGGCTTTAAATTATCTTTGTGCAAAATTTCATCCAAATCGGTAGAGACGTTTAAGCGTGATTGAATAACAAATATTCAAACTTCTAAACATCCAAACTTTCGCATTTCTGGTGCAATCAGTCAACGTAAGGCAGCTTGTGGCGGGCTGTTAGGGAGTAGCGACCCTACGTACCTGAGTGCTCCTGGGGGTGTCCTGTGGTCAGGCTGAGCCGATCGGGTGGTTGGTTGGACAGGCCCTCCGCCTCTGGCTTGCCTTTATTGGCCGTCCAGAGTGGAGTCGCAAGAGCTGTTGCTCGAGGGTAGATGTGGACACCTAAGTGGCGAGTTGGCTATATGTTTAAAGTCTAGTGCCACCTCTCTACCCCCCAGCTCTCTGACCGGTGTTGCCCTTAGGCCATTTTTTAATGTCGCTATTAATAGGGGCCCATCTAGCAGTTAGCGAGTCACCGTCTGCCAGAGATAAAGATTGAAACAGTTTTATTAGGCAGGCGTCCGATGTTTCACCCAATAGCCCAGCCACTAGTCCATCATTTCAACCCAATAACCCGTTTTATTTAGATTCCATCAACCATCAATAGTCCCTATACACCCCAGCGGGTGCTGTCTCTGTGTGCGTCCCATGACACGGGCAGGGACAGCATCCGCTCGGTGTACTCCTTGCATTTCATTAAATTGTCAAAAGGGCCTCTACGTGTTGGCTCAGTTGGTACTTTGTAGGTACCTAGCTCCACGCACGCCTCCCAAAGGTCCGGGACATCGTTGTCCCGTGAACGGGAAAGACATACAATAATAATAATAATATATTCTTTATAGCACCACTACATAAGAAAAACATGTTACAAGAGTACATAAATTTAAATAGAGGTAACAACAGGCGGTCTTATCGCTTTAGAGCGATCTCTTCCAGACAACCTTCGGGTAACCTTTGGATAATAGGATAGTAGGATATTGAGATAAAAGATTTTACTAAATCTGTATCTGTCTTTATCAGTGGATGTGATGTAATCAATGTCTCAAATTATCAATAGCAATAACATAATGAATATAAAAATAACAAAAATATGATTACAAAGTCCAAATGTTTAATATCGCCAAGCCAAAAATTGGAACCGAATCAAGTTTAAGAATATAAAGATCCTTATTTAGCTTTACGGAAAACAAAAAAAAAAATTTTAACTGCGGTACACTTGACAAATAATCGCAGCTAACACCTCCATGCTCTTTAGGTACGTCGTGTTCCCAAGAATGTAGTATGCTTTTCTACCTACACAGCTACAAACGGACTCGCGTACTTTTCGTCTTTCTTATATCAGTATAGAAGCGTAGATAACGCAAACCACAAAAACAAAATCGATAAAAATAAAATTGCCTTAATGTCCTCAGATTCGAATCCGCCTTCTAACCTAACCTCCTTATTGCATCAGCGGCGCTGCAACGCAAATTGAATCGTGGAGGCGGTCGAGATACAGATGCAAATACATAGCACTAGCCACAGATGGTTATATAGACGTCGCATGTACAGCGACATTTTAGAAAACTAGATGGGGCGACTTTATTAGGAATATTGCGGGTTACTCCTAGATAAGACTTGCTTAGGATTCTAACGAGTGGAGTCCTCGAAGAGAGGCCTATGCTGAGGAGTGGGCGATGAATAATGTTGATGATACTGTTTTCATCGAAGCTTTGTATGACAAATCTTCTTTTTTTGCAGTGATCCACTTTTAAAGGGATACTTTAAAAGTGAATAGCTGCATAAATCCAACTTTTTAAATACCCCTGACATAACATAACTAAGAACCAGCTCTATAGACAAGAGTTAAATAAAAATAGCCGCAGTCAAATCGGTTTATCCGTTGGCACAGACAGACGCAGATACGCATGTTAAACTAATAACACCCCTCTTCTGCGTTGGGGGTTAAAAAGGTTCTGACGTGGCAGCTGTTATCCACCACTGTTATGTTATGTACCAAACATTAGTGGAAATAATAATATCTCCTGGGTTAGGAGTGCGTCATTAAGGTATTTTAGTGATAGAAGAAAGGACATCATACGTGTTAACCGATTCTCTGGGCATTTTTACGTTTCTGAGATCTACTAAAATTTGAGTCAATGAAAGGAGTATAAATTACTAAAATGCACACTGAAAAAGATTTTTACTATTAAAGTTATATTTATCATCAAAAAGTAGAATTGAATGCATGCAAAGTGACCAGTAGGTGCTTTAGAATGCATTTTAGTTCCGAGCTACGTGTATGCGAGATCTATTAAGTTACACGTCTGTTAGCAGAATGTATGTGTCAGCTTCAGCTGCCGACAGCCTGATATGTGTCGGCTTCTGTCGCAAAGGCTGGCCAGTTTTGTATGTTAAACTTGTAAATGGAATAAGGCTCGCCACATACCTACAGGTTTCACAATGCGGTAGGATTGGATGTGTATCCATACTAATACATATTATAAATGCGGCAGTGTCTTTCTGCCTGTCTGTAACCTTTTCACGCTTAAACCGCTGAACCAATTTAGATATTTGGTATACAGATACAGATTACAATGAACAAATTATTTTGTCTCGTAAATAATAGCCTAAAGGGGTGAAATAGGGGGTGAAAAATTGTATGGACCTACGATTTAAACAAGTACCACGCGGACGGAGTCGCATAAATAAATAAATCAGCCTATATACGTCCCACTGCTGGACACAGGTCTCCTCTCATGGATGAGAGGGAACTGGCAGCAGTCCAGTCCCCACGCTGGCCCAGTGCGGGGTGGGGACTTCAGATACACTGTTCAATTTCTTCCCAGATGAAAGTGTCCGGAAAGTAAAACACTGCTTTTTTTTCAGCAAAAAAAAATGTTCCATTCGGATGGCGCGTTGGCACGTCGCGCTGGCTGTCCATCTGTTTGAAGATTCAAAGGGATGCGCCAATTATCAGTTACCCATTCGACGCCAAGGAACGCTACGTATGCTATGCCGCAAAGCGTCAACAGCATTTCGCCTTAAGAGATTGCTGGTAGGGACATTACTCGTAAATGGATCATGGGCGATCAAGATCTACACGCTACGCTCGTAGCCGATCCTGTGGTTTTCCTCGTATGTAGCAGAATGCGACTACGGCGTAGGCGCCCGCTAGGCGGGTTCCTGGTAGCGAAAGTGTTGAAAGATACAGTTTTTACATTCATGCAATGGTCCGATTTTCGCGTGGCGCTGCTCAATTCAACTTGTTGAAACAGTCGTCATTGGCTAGCTTTACTTATCAGAATATCTAAATTAAAACTGAAATGCAATATGCACGCCTTGAATTGACCCAAAAAATGACGTTGGTCCGTGAAACAATGTCTCCAGACGAAATAAAAATCGTAGAAACTTCAAATTGCCTCGAATCTTCACAGAATTGAATCTCCTCCTACCTAACCTAACCGCGCCTTATTGGATCAAGGCTGCACGCCAAATAGAATAGTGGCGTGGAATAGATAGGATGCAAATTCCTTTAAACGATGTATTGGTAAATAACTCCTCAGGTATTGGAAGTATGTGATTCGTGTAAGGTTCTTCTGTTTTGAGAAAGAGCAGATACATATAGGTACGATGTGTTGGAGATGTATGTATAGTCAAGAGCAAATGTTTCGGGAACAGTTTGTACTGAAATTCTATACAAAGTACACCCGAAACTTTTGCTCTTGGGTGTATATAGATGACATGTATATAGATAGTGTACGAAGGTGGATAGAGCGAGCGAGCGAAGCGAACGAATTTGTCCGTTTCAGCTGGGGGCAATTTTTTTTCGTATGACCGGCTGTCACGCTCTTCTACAGGTCGCTTTATTTTTCATTTTGCATAGGGAAACTAGGTAAAAACGTTGATGTATTGAATATTAATTTGATATGGAATTTACCTTCTTAACTGACTGGTAGATTAATAAAATAATAAAACTAAGGGGGAGGCGAAAACACTGGACTCTTGTCTCACTTGCACTATGTAAATTAGAAGGACTGGTAGATTTTATATACTTATATACTAATATGTAAAAATGTATGTTTTTGTTTGTTTGTTTGTCCGTCTTTCACGGCAAAACGGAGCGACGAATTGACGTGATATTTTAAGTGGAGATAGTCGAAGGGATGGAGAGTGACATAGGATAGTTTTTGTCCCCGAAATCATTCCCTAAGTGGGGGAAATGGGGCGTAAATGTTTGTATGGAACTGCGATACAAACGAGTTACACGCGGACGGAGTCGCGGGCAGAAGCTAGTATAATATAAATAGCTACAGCTAATCGACTGGTACTTTTGTGAAAGTGACGTCATCTTTACAGTCAAATCTTAGCTATTACTTATGAAATTACTGTAATGAGATATCAAGCGTTAACAAAAGTTAAAATCGAATTGCGCCCCAAACCAGTATTCTTATCACAACTTGTTCATCTTCCATACTACGGGCGTGCTAATAAATTGCCTAAATTACCGCAACTTTCTACTGAACCCATAAACCTCCAACTCACCGAACTCATAAAAAGCCAAAACAAAAACCGGATCCTATCTAAAACTCCGGATAAACTGGATGAGGTCACCATGATTTATACCGAGATAGAAGCCGGTAATACCCGGGTGTAACCGGGTGCTATTCACGACTTGTTTCACATCGCCGTCGCCGACTTCACCGCAGCGCTCACCCCGAGTATATCTTGACGTATGCTTTTGAAACTGGGCGCTGTATAACGAGCTGGATCTAAAGTCTCGTTCACTGGCATCATTTCACAAGATATTTTTGTTGAAGTGGGCCATTATTTAGTTTGCAATAAAATGTTTATAGGGTTCCGTAGCCAAAGGGGAAAAAAAACGGAACACTTATGGATTGGTCATGTCTGTCTGTCGGTCTGTCCGTCCGTATGTCACATCCACTTTTTTCCGAAACTATAAGAAGTATACTGTTGAAACTTGGTGAGTAGATGTATTCTGTGAACCGCATTAAGATTTTCACACTAAAAAAAAACAATAAATTAATTAAAAAAAAACAATACAGTACTCAGAACTGAAACTCAAAAAGAATATTGAGGTTTCTCATATCATTTTTTTTCTAAACTGAATAGTATCAAGGGGAGGGGGGGGGGGGACACACAAAATGTGTCCCACCCCCTGTAACTTGTAAAATAAGAGAATGATGAAACTAAAAAAATATAAATGATGTACGCATGCATCTTCATGCAAACTTCCACCGAAAATTGGTTTGAACGAGATCTAGTAAGTGGTTTTTTTAATACGTCATTAATCGTTAACCGCAATTTACCTTTCATTCTACGGATAATGGTACGGAACCCTTTATGTGCGAGTCCGACTCGCACTTGGCCGGTCACGTGTTTTTTTTACTGACTAATTGTAATTTTCATAGAGAAATATCACATTGAAAACTTGCGACTTCCAGAAAGCCGTAAGTAAATTATGAGGTCAATACTACGTCTCTGTATGGCAGCTTGCACAGATTTCAAGTGACAGACGTAGTATTGACGTCACACTCGGTTTAAACCACTTTTATACAATTTCGCGATTTTTTAAACCGAAACTTTATTACGTAGTGGTAAAATGTCAAACAAGCTACGTCGCCAGGTATCACTATTACCGAATATAATTACGAAATGGTTTTCGATCTAGACATAATTACATATTTTTAAATGTTGTCAATTACGGTGGCAGGTGTTAACCTATGTACTCTAAGGGCGCTCCTACCTTTATAAGAAAGAGCAGGCACACAAGCCAACTGAGAGCGCACTAAACAGTGAAACAGTAAAATACTAGTATTGCATAATTTGAAACGTTGATACCGTAATAGGACGGTAAATTCGTGCCGCAGCCTGCAGGCGTAACTTGAGACAGATATGCGCGTGCGAGGGTGACGGATGTCTTATTCACGGTGATAAGTGATAAAATGGCACCCATTTTACACCTTCAGGTTCAGAATTCTCGCGAATTAGCGAGCCAAGAGACACCAGCATACTCAATACCGCCAATTGTCAAGATGGTGAAATAGGGGCCATCCTATCTCACCAACTTGACAACTGTCACCTGACACTGACAATACATTGCTTGTTCTAGAAGTTGCGGTGGTTGCTAGGTTACTTGTGGATCCAGCAATGTACGGAGAATTGTCGTTCTCAACTGACAATCGTCGAGTTGGTGAAATAGGGGCCCAATAGAGATCTTGTCTTTCTCCTTAATTTCACGGTTTGTAATGAACTCCATGGCCTTCAGTTGATTGGTTAATATTAGGCTTGGGACTTTTGATAGCATAGCATACTAGAATCCATGCTATATACGTTAAATATATTTTTCAAAGTCAAAATTAGTCTAAATATATGATGATAGTTAGGTATTACGATTTATGCTGTTATAATATACGACAGATGTTTATTTATTTATTTATTTAATCTTTATTGCTCAAAAGAGTATCTTATGGTACAAAAGGCGGACTTAATGCTATAAGGCTTAAGGCAAAGCAGATAAAATGTGGGCAGTGCAACTTAATTTAAAACGAAAACTCTTTAACATGTTTAAATATGTGACGAATAATATAGTAGAATACGATACAATATAATATAACAATATGATATGATATACCTAACAATATATACCTATTAATACATACATACACATACACATGAATATAGATGAAACTTACAAATCAGATAGATTATTTTTTAGTTCTGCCAGCAAAGAAATTTTGTAAGGACTTTTTGAAGACAAGCCTGTTATTTTGACAGGGAGACTGTTCCATAGGCGAGCTACTTGGACGGAGAAGGAATTGGACATAAAACCAGTACGATGAGGCGGAATAGATAAGGAAAGGTTGCCAGAGGAGCGAAGTTGGGTTGGTGTTGAGTTGTTGATGTTGTCATCATATGACCATTTAAATTTGCGAGTGTGACGCGTGATTGGAGGTCTAACTAATACTGGTTCGCTTGCGGTGAAATGTGGTGAAGTGTTGTGAATAGCGCGGCATTGGTGCCAATTATGCCCGGCCGATCTTGGAGATGAACGCTGAACGCTGATCTTTTACTTGGTATGCGAAAGCATCGCTACAGAACTTATTAGTCGAATCCAATTGGTGGTAGTTTTATTCTTCAATGTGCATCATATTTGTACTTCTTTTAATTCACGCCTACTGAAATATTAATACGATGCGAAACTGCTTAATAATCAAGCTCTAGATATTTGCTAACGTGAAATCATTAATCAATATAATCTGCTTATCTAAAATTGCGTTAAGTATAATTTAAAACTTTGTCTACATAGCAATAATAATATCTAGATTCCATTTTTATTGACTAATTTAGTCATTTATTTTCAATGCTACGTATTCTGCGCTACCAGATAACTCAAATTTCCTCTACTTCCTCCTCCGGTATGATACTTAAAAAATCTTTAGCTTATTCTTCTGAGCTTAATTTCTCGTTTTGTCTCCGTACATTAGTTTACCAACAACAAACATAATTCATTAATAAAAGCAAGAGACAATCGGTTGACGAACCCACGTCTTTCCCCTATTTTAACACAACATTAAATACGACCCTCAGAAATAGAGAACCCTTATACACAAATCGCAGCGTCTACTTACACATATGTAATTCTGTGGTACCGGATTAGGCACGGATGTAAAGAGCGGGAAACCACTGGAATTAGTTTAAATCGATTGTGACGGGTCCGATGTGAAATGTTTTCTGAGTAAGTGTGGGGCTGATTAATAAAGTTAAGGTTACATGCTAAATGCTAAATGGGTCATTGATGGTGCATAAACCTTATTTGTAATGAGCACGTTAAAACGCATGTTAAAAAAATTGTTTGGTATAGATTATCTACAATTCATATGTCAGCTTTAATGTCACCCACCTTCCAATACCTTTCATATTCCTATCCCTGGAAAACGCGGGTAGAATGAAGACATCAACTGACATCGTAGACAATTAACCAGTTCTGCTCTAGATACGGTTCGGGTCTGTCAATGTCGAGTCGAGAGACCCAAAGGGCACAGAATGACCATTATATAAATACATCCAATAATAAGACAAAAGCAACTTGGAAAATTATTAATAATTCTAAAGCTAAGCAGCCTGTAGAAAACATTGAACAAATAACATTTAATGGTAATGTTATAACACACCCAAAACGCATTGCAGAAGCTTTTAATAATTATTACATTGACCAAGTATATCGATTTAATCAGTCTAGTGACAACCAAAATTACAATAGAATGAATACAATGACATCCAATAGCAATTCAATGTTTATGCAACCCACTACTCCGGATGACATACAATTAATAATACAGGGCCTTAAAAGTACGAATAGTGTCGGTTATGATGGGATCCATACAAAAATCATAAAAAGAGCATGTCAAGTTCTTTCTCCTGTACTCAGCTATATTATTAACCTATGTATAGAACATGGCACATTTCCTGCATATCTTAAGATTTCTGTTATAAGACCCCTTCACAAAAAAGATGACAAAAATAACATTGCTAATTATAGGCCCATTGCGTTGTTATCTATATTTTCTAAAATCATTGAAAAAGTTATATACAATCGTTTATATACATACTTCGAGTGTCAAAATTTGTTTTGTGTTGAACAAAAAGGATTTCGTAAGAAAAAAACCATCAACATGGCTATATTTGATTTGCTGCAAAGTGTAATAATAAATATGGATAAAAAAGTCCCTGTGTGTGCTTTATACATGGACATGTCTAAAGCATTTGACTTTGTTGATCATAATATTCTTGTAGACAAACTGTATACTTATGGAATACGTGGCAATGTTTATAGTTTAATAAAATCCTACTTAAGTAATCGACAACAAATGACACAAATAAAAAGATTGTCTTAGAAACAAAAACAGAATTAATCTACACATCTAGTCGCAGAGACGTTCTCTACGGAGTGCCACAGGGAGGCCTTTATTGTTTTTGATTTACATAAATGATTTACCAAGAGCTATCGAACATCCCATGGTTCTCTTCGCTGACGATAGTACAGTGGTATTCGCAGCAAAAAATTTAGAAACATATGAAGCAGACATAAATAAAACATTAGACATTATTATACAATGGTTGACAACGAATAATTTGAAAATTAATCTGGATAAGACGAATATAATGACATTTAGACAAAAATTGCAGCCAACTAGTTTAAATATAGCTTATAAAGGACATAGAATAAATGAAACTAATGTTAGTCGTTTTTTAGGGCTTAGCGTAGATAATAAGTTGACGTGGAAAAACCACATTGACATTATATGTAAAAAACTTAGTTCATTTTCATATGCCTTATACAATCTTAAAAAAGTGTCCAATCAGGCATCTTTACTAACGGCGTACCACGCATATGTTACATCCACATTGAGATATGGTATCCTTTTTTGGGGTAATTCCACAAATCGGGAAAATGCATTTAAAGCCCAAAAAAAATGTCTGCGTTCAATCTGTGGAATCAAACAGCGTGACTCATGCAAACCACACTTTATTAGGTTAAAAATACTCACATTACCTTGTTTGTACATATATGAAATAGTAAATTTTGTGATCCAAAATCGAAACCAATTTGGTAAATACAAAAGTGCCCGCCTTCAGAATAAATTAAAAGCAATTTCAAGTAGTACAGCGTTATTGCAAAAAAGCATAATTGGAATGGCCCACAAGATTTTTAATAAACTACCACAGACTATTGTTGGAACTGGTGAAAATGATGTTGATATGAAACTATTAAAAGAATTTCTATTAAAAAAAGCTTATTACTCAATTAATCAATTTTTAGCTGACATATGTACTTAATTCCAATTACTCTATTCTTTATATTTTTAATAATGCTGACTACATCATATTTTATATTTCATTTTAACGGACTTTTAACTTAAATTTGTATTTATATATATATATTGTGATATGTTGACTACCTAATGTAAATTATTTGTGAAGCATGCTGCATGCAGAAGCATGTTACAAAAATATAACTATATTTGTATGCCGCAAGGCGCCACATAGTGATACTGGAAAAATGTAATACCTAATAACTACCTATGTTGGACAAATAAATCTTTGAATCTTTGAATCTTTGAATCTTTGAGTACTATCTCCATTCCGTCACTCGCCAAAGGCTTCGAACTAACCATTTTATACCTATCGTCGTTATAATTTAATCGGTACATCAACGCAGAAGTTTTAAGAAGAAAAGTGCGTAAGACCGGCAGCCTTAACATCTTGCAGCCAGCGCTACGTTTGAACCAGGTACGCGTTTTCCACCACTTTTCCTTTTTGCTACTTCAAAAATGCTCCGAAGAAACGCTATCATTTTGTCTCCTCCATCCTACTCTCCCTATTTATAATATTATAAATGTGAAAGTTTGGATTTTTTGATGTGTGGATGTTTATAACTTAATCACGCTTAAACGGCTCGATCGATTTTGACGAAATTTTGCACGGATATAGTAAATAGCCTGGATTAAAATATAGGAAAGATTTATCCCGGGTCCACGTAGGCGAAGTCGTGAGCGCAAGTTAGTTGGATATAAATCGGTCCCATCAGTAGTTCAGTTGGTGCGCTCACTCGTATGTTTCTCGCCCTTTAGATTACATTTTTGACCTAGTTCTCGACATACTACCGGCGCCGGCAGCGCAAACGTTGTCTCGCAGAAAGTCCCCGCTTATTCAAGCTTTTCACTTTATAAACTCTTGCCTTGAATCGGCACCAAACTGAGATATATTTGCTAGGTGATGGCTAGTTGTGTGTTACAAATGTTTGACGTTCTGCGAGAAGATGGATGCTAGAGCACGACCTTATTTTATGTAATTATTATTGTTTGTTTATTTGAATACCAGCGAACATACTGTAAAGCCAGCGAATTCAATTCTGCTCGGGGACGACCAGTAGGACTCCTTCCAACGCTACGATGGGAATTAATTAAGTGTCTCGAGCTTGACCATCCCAGCTACAAAAAGCGATGTATATAGGAAAGGATAATTTCCATACTGATTTTTGTACAAGTACCGGACCAATTTTCGCTGTACTCTTTCGAGTAAAAGTCTAATTTTATTCGACTGGATCCAATATCAAAGAGTTTTATATAGCACGATTGATTTGGCTATGCTAGTAAACTGCGGGGCTGCACGCATTACAAACTTCACGATTCTCGTTTCTCTCTTTCGTTTACCCTCTGAATGTGACTATGGAAATCTTATCTAGAGTCCAGAGCTCATAGATATATATATATATTACTTCGTAAAGATCCGCCACGGGCAATCGCGGGCCACCGTGCCTTAGTCTTCAGCTGTCACAGTGTGTCACAGTATATCAAGCGAATATTGTTCGGACAGGCGTATCATTGCCAGAGCTGTTATTCGCTACGCGCAAATGCGGCTCACCCCACCGACCGCCCGTCACGAAACTAGACCTCTACCTACGCTTAGTTACTACTCATCGGGGTGTCAAGATATATTTGTGGGTGAGCGTTGAGGTGAGCTTAAGTTACAGAATAGGGGGGCAGCACTAGACCTAAGTCGCGAATAGTTCCAACGCGATTAATAACCTGAATGCCAAGTTGGTTGGTTGGTTTTTGCTCCTACTAAAAGTATAGAAAGCCAACCGATTCAATTGACTAAAATCCATGACAATGGATGCTGTCATCGCTTTGCAATATATCAAAATAGACAGATGAGTCAACAGCATAAACAACTTCAGATCATCAGCAAACAATAAGCATTTGACATGGCTAATAACCGAAGGTACGTGAATGAACAGTCTCCGATAAAGAAGGGTCATGATCAGGGCGTAGTGGAGTGCCAATGGGACGGGCTTTTGTTCAATAAACACTATAAAATGCTCCAATATCAAGTACCAGATATTGGCTTAGAGGCCAACAGAAAAGCGTTAAATACAATAATGATAACCGAATTCAAGTTTTCGTGAGACATGTTGAAATAATACTAATAATTACACGGTTCAACTCACGTATTGAATGTCACTCCGGGCGACATGTTTCGAACTCTGCGGCGCCGCTCGGGGTGCGGAACGGGCACGGGCAGTGATACAAGCGACACCGCCGCGAAAACACTCATCCTGAAGAAGAACACCCGAAGAGTTCGAAACATGTCGCCCGGAGTGACATTGAATACGTGAGTTCAATCGTGTAATTATTAGTAATAATCATAATGATGAAAGTCCTTTTTTTTAAACAATAATTTAAAGTTATTCTCAGCAAAGTTAAGACAGAGAGAGTTGTGTAACTTCAGACATTTGTATAACCTCTAGCTTGAAACTTTTCAAAGCAGCCAGTCTTAAATTTATTTATTTTTCTGTTTTTTTTTTTTCTGATGCTACTTCACTTTGATCTTTCGTCCAGTGGAAAGTCGAAGTTTTTTAATTACTCTACAAATTTGTGAAGCGTTCTTTTCTCTGAGCTTATTGTTGTTTTCTGCATTACTTTAAAAGTAAGGACCTAGGAACAGAGATCCTTCATGAAGGAGGAGATCTGGCCGAAGGGTGTAGGTTTTCAGGCGATTTCGAGGCCGGCTATTTGACACCCAGAACATGCGCCGCGCATCGCTGTCTTAATGTGTTTTTGCGTTATGTTATAAGTTTTGTATATTGTTACGAGTATGTGTGTTAGTCTGTAAGGTATTTGTAGGCGCCTTGTTGCCTGACTCAGATAAATAAATAAATGGAATTAGCAGATGAGAATTGAAACTAGTAATAATTTACTCCTGCAGGTCAACGTAATGCATTGTACATGCGCCAGGGAGATCTAAATGTCACTTTTTGTATGGGAAAATGACATTTGAATTATGCTGGGGCATGTTTACCTCTCTGGTCGCATTTGAAACCTAAGTATACCACGACGTTATAAACAAGCATAGTGCCTGCCTAATGATTCGTATCGTAGCCTATGGACGCTTGTAACTCCGATGCCGATCCTTTATCGATTTGAGTATTCATTGTTTTGATACCTAGAGAGAAAATGCGGGGCTTTCTCTAGACACAACACATCCTTGGAAGCTAAGGTTAGCTTATCATCTGGAGCACAATCATACTTATAAACCTACAGGGCCAGTAACGGTGTTATAATGGCTGAGGCTTCTGTAAAGTGGATGTCTTTCCCAGTCCAAAAGGTTGCTCCAAATATGAGTGTTTACTCACTACGTCACTGTACGTTATTGAATGAAATACTTTCTGGACAACTTACCGCTCATATAATCGGAAAAACTGATAAAGCCACTAAGAGCCAGAAACTCATACTTGTAAAAAGTTTTTTCCCTACATTTCTTGGTAAATTGGGCCCCGAACTAATTTCCGATTACGATTGTGGTACAAAATACTCACAAGAGAAAGACATTATATACAGAGAAACTAAAGCAAACATGCATCATAAAATAAGCATGTATTATGGTTGACTGGTCGAGAATGCCATTTGGCATTAAGTCCGCCATTTGTACATTATTTTTGTTTTGTACAATAAAGTTTAAATAAATAAATAAAATAAATAAATCATATTCTTATTCGGATTTCGAAGGGAGCATTATACAACCAACGATAGCGTGTTTCACGAATAGAACACTGCCATCTATTATGAAATTGGAGCAATAAAAAACAATAATTAAAAAACTAAACGTTGTACTTCGAACATTGAGTGAGACATCAATCAACAAACCATTCTGCCGTGTCTAAAAGTAGTTATTAAATGTCCATAACAAACATTACTATACTAATGTTGACTAATGCCAACATTGGTTAACACAGTCATAAAATACAGGTTATAAAACTGAAAAGTTTATAAGCGTACCAATAAACTATCCATTATCGCTCAAAAGAGAAAGTCGAATGTTTTTTCAAAGCAACATTTTTCTAAACCCTTTTTCGCCTGCACCCTGTACATTCCATATGACCTGCATGAAATATTTGCACTCCGCTAGCCGCTGCGTCGGCAATCCTCTGTACCATATTGATTCCCGAGCGTTCAGTAAACCAGAAAGACACCCTCAGGCTCGCTAACAAAGTGCAAAATCCTTTGCGCACACAAACATTGAAGCAAACTGGCAGTGAAAGGCAGCTTCTGGGATCCACAATTCCAACAACGGGTTGCTATTCAAATGCAAACCTCAACACTGGTGAATACGGTGTAAGTTTGAGCGGATTGGAGTTATTGGATTCGTAGACAGCAGAACAAATAGAATAGCGTTGTTTTTAGTAGGGTTGTTCCGGTATTGTGTCTATACTGTATGTTTTATTCTAAACGGGATGCATTTTAAAAGTTTTCGCTAGCCCCGGATCTTTGTTTAGTTAAACGAACATTTTATTGTCGGTTTCATGAAATGTCTGTTGGATTTCTTGTTTTTTTCCCTAGAGCTTACGAAGCGTGAAACAATGGCTGTCTGGTGAACAGTACAACAACTTAACTAGTGTTCGATTTAACTGTTGCTAGGTTTTTAAATGCTTTTAACCCATCTTGTTCGTTGTTATTTGAGTACTAAAACGTTTACCGTTAACCCGTTCGGTGCTTGTCACATACAACTATATGTACTAGATTTAAATGTGAATTGGTATGTAACAAATCTGTTATCTTAACACCAATTCTCTTTTATTTTTGGATGCCTGTTACCTGTTTTATATTAATGCCTAAAAGAACTGCATGCTGATTAATAATAATAATAAAATAATTCATGTACATGGTAATGCTTTTCATAAATGAGGCTTAGACTATGAGGGCTTGTACAAATAGGTTGACAAAAACTTCCAACCCCTAAACTAGGTCTGAACCAGTGTCTTAGGGGTTTATGTGGATACATAGATGTGGAAAGCAGTCTTCGCGTTGTGATTAGAATGCGAGATAGACCCTATATGTAATAGTTCCAAAATTACAATTTTCATTTAGATAATTTAACCGGTCCTTGTGGCTCTCTGTGGGGGAGGGCTATTTCCAGCAGGGGACGTCTTTCGGCTGATATGATGATGCTGATTTTACAGAATAAGTGCTTATGATCTATCCATACAAATGCCTTTTAAGAAGAATAAGAATAAGAAAATTTTATTCACTCAAAAAACCCTTGTTTTACAAAAATATTCTTGTTTTAAAAAGCATCTGTACTGACAGAGATGCTTTTGTTTTGTACGATTTTAAAATAAATAAATAAATAAATATAAGGGGACAATCTTACACAAATCGACCTAGTCCCATAGTAAGCTCAGTAAGGCTTGTGTTATGGGTACTAGACGACGATATATATAATAGATATAAATACTTAAATACATAGAAAATAAACATAACAAACTATTTTAAACTAGACAAACTCTATTAAAATGATAGAGTTTGTCTTGACAAAATCGTATATTGACGTTGTGTTCTTTATAATGGGCTTCGAAGTACCACGTTTCGGGCGCAGCGAGACGAGAGATCCGTTATGGCATTTCATGCAAAATTGGAGGCCAGCAAGATGCTCTTTTTTAATTTCCATTCCACAATTTGCGGCACAGCATCACGGCATTCAGCCATGAAAATGAAAAAAATTTTTTTTTAATTATTTCATTGCGTGTTTGAGAAAAGCACTACACATACCTCGGCATGAAAATGGGTTGCCAGCCTCATAACTATCCGGCCTCGCTACGCTCGCTACTCGGCCGTTTCAATATTTCTTTTCAGGGTGTCCATACTAATCTACCTTTGACATTAATGACCTCACATCATAATTTTTGTAGCAGTTTCGGTTCACCGTAGTGTTGTTAACGGAACGCAATGCCAATCGCAATGATTGATAAGCGTTAATAACGTTAACATAGACCCTAATTACCAACCCCCATACGTCGCACAATGCAGCGTATTGTCAGTATTATACCTACTCGTTATCATGTTAATGAAGATATTTCATTCTTATATCCCACAAAGTTTATATTGGACGTATTAGGTTTCAATTCACTTGAGGTGAGGCGTAACTGTGTGTTACTAACAAGCGCTCGCAAAATCTTGCAAAGTGGTTTAGATTGCCCTGAGCTGGTGGGTCAGGCGGTGCAACTGCTAGTCCCCTCAAGGCCTCCACCCACCGGACGCGTGTCGTGCGCGGCGCGTGTGCTACGCAGCACACGCGCAAGTTGTAAAGCATTGAAACTACTAAAGCTAAAGTTACAACTCGGAAGCGCAGCTGCAGCGCAGCAGCAGCGCGGCACACGCGCAGCACACGCGTCCGGTGGGTGGCCTTCACTGTCAAGGATCAATTTTCGTCCGCGTAACAGACTACTGCTAGCTCGTAGTAGCGCGCAAAAACTCTCCTTTTGTCAGAGCTCGACACAGCCTCAATGCGCTTCTTGCATCAGCACCGGATGTGGACGTCTTTGGAAGTATTTGGGGAATTGTGTATCGTGAATGCTTAAGCTGCTGTGAGATGATGGATATACGTAATTCTTCTGTCATGTATTAAAATGCAGTGTATCTATCATTTGTAATTCACGGGTAAGTAATACGAGGTATAACAACTAATCATATAACGGTCATAATATATACGCTCACTGTGTATAAGTTTGTTTAGTATAACGTTCATTGCACATAACGAACGAAAGGTATAATGACAAAATATATAATTTCGTAAAGTATAACGTACTTTAGACATAATATCAATTGATATATCGATTAAAGCGTATAATATTCATAACACCTAAGGTTTATAACATATATTATTCAATTTATCTAACATCAAAAAGTATATTGCTCGTATATTATAATCGTCTTCAGTTATTTTAATAGCAATGCCGTATGAAGGAATATATATGAATTTGAATAAAAAAACATTAAACGTTTTTAAGATTGAAATTAAATTTATTTTTATATCAAACACGCCCATTATTTTAACCTAACCTTACCTAAACACCAGCGTGTCGACGCCACCCCGCTTCGCGGGGTGTCTATTTCCGCTCTAAGGGACACAAGGCAACCCTAACCTAACCTACAAGTAATACCATTGGTAAGAGTACTTGTTGTTGTTTACTGCGGGGGGCTTCGCCCCCGAGCCCCCCTTTTACTTACAGCCCTTACTTAATTTTCTGTATTGTAATCCTCATACGAAAATATACTATGCGTTATGATCGTTATACGTTATGTATGTTATACGAAAATATATTATATGTTATGATCGTTATACGAAATGAAATTATTCAATTTGAGTGTTATAGAAAAAAACGTTATATAATATGATTATTATGGCTATTGACCGTTATTCCTTATAAAAGTATTGGTATTGTTGTTATAGCTAACGTTCATTATATCTTGTGAACGTTATTAATATGAAATTATATATACTGTTGTTATATCTCGTGGGACGCACCCGTAATTCACAGTGAAATAGTTTTTAACTGTAAGATTGTGTAATTATTTTAAATAAATTAATAAATATTTTACCATACCAGTATTTTTCCGATCCGAATCGAACTATCCTTTTGCATATTTACATAACATAAAACGTGTTAATTACGTGAGACAATGATTAGTGAAGATAATATCTATATAAAAACAAATATGAGCTCAAATCGCGAACCGTACCTCAGTAATTGGCTCATCCTCAGCGGACCTCAAACGAGCTTCCTCATCTGAGTTATGGGACTTGGTTAATTTTAAACTTGGCTTAATCTTCATAACTGTGGAATTTTCCTTCTTATCTTGAGATTTATTGGCTGTGCGATGTTGTTTACTTCAAAGAACGAGTTTATTGAACAAGATGTTTAATCGAGGGAATGTATTTTAAGAATTTGCCTATCTCGACTAACAATAAAAGGGAGCGTTACCCAAAAGTGGGTCAACATTTTTATTAAATTGTATATTATAGCATTTTTTTGCGTCTTTTTAAGTTTGTATTTGGTGAGGACCAAATTCTTGGCCAGTAGTTAGCCTGGTTAGTCGTAGTTAGCCATACAAACTGAAGAAGTGAACAAAATTCCGTTGTGACACAAAAATAACCATGTAATTGTATGGATAATTTTCGTGTCACAACGGAAAACATTTATAAAAAATTTAATTGAGTGAGTTAAGCTGGCCAAGATTTTGGTCCTTACCCATTTCACTTACTTACATAAAAAAGCTCTAAAGCTAGCAACACAGCTGGGTCTATTTCGCGACAAAGTCTAATGTGTTATTTATTATTATATTTTATTATCTCTGTTTGTTTGTTACGAATAAAGGTGAGGCGGTACGGGTCGGGCGCCGAGTGGCTCTGATGAGCTGTGACCTTAAATGTTTGAGTTTGAGTGTTCTACATTTGTCACTAGCTGTCAACTCTACGAACCCTCAAACCAATAAAGGGTCTGCAACGCACTTGTTGGTCTTCTGTAGTCACAAGCATTATTAGTAGGTATTAATTGAAACAATCCCCGTATAATTTCAACCGACTACTAAAGACCTAGTAAACCGATAGTTATCCCGGGGCTATCATAACTTAGCTTAACTAACATGAACTTAGTGTCTCGATACTGTAACCGAACCTAATGGATGTAACCAGCTTCATTTAGGCACCTGTCTCACCGCTGACGAGTAAGCAACCAAGTAAACGACTATTTATTTTCTCGCTCTATGTTAATGCTCGCTTAGCGGTCAGAACACTGGCGAAGACAATAAGGCACTTGTCCCACCAAGAGCGAGGAAGCAATTAGCTATCGGCGATTTTCTCGCCCAAGAAACGAACAAAAGATAATTGCTCCCGTGTAAATAAAAGAGAGAGACATATTTATAGTACATCGCTGGCTGTTCACACTGCTGGCTAGTACTCTCTCTTCACTAGTTGATCGCAGCGATAAAAGCTATCAACGATAAAACTCTCCCAGCGGTACTCGGTGATGAACGCTTGGCGATCAGAGCGATAATCCTACCGTACATCCGAGCCAGTGGTGCGAGTAATAGCCCGTCGTACGCGAACACTCGCTTATAGCCGAGCGACAAAACTATCGAAACTACACACTCGCTTCTCGCCGCTCGCCCACTCGTTTCTTGTTTCTAGTTCTACTCGTTTATCGCTCGTCGCCGGCGGTGGGACAAGTGCCTAAGGGCAGGCTGCACCGACTTACGATTACAGACCGGTCAACGTTAAACATGGCGCCGGCAGCTGTCATTCCATAGAAACTTGTCAAACTTTTCATAAATTCAGATTTTAACGAACACCGCTTACGATTACAGACGGTTTGGTGCAACCCACTCAGAATGTTATTCTCTTTATGTCCCAGCTGGCCCGAGTGAGCGGTGCGGCTGATTGCCCATCGCCAGTCGCTTGCAGCCCATTGACAAAACTATCACTAGCTTTTTGCTGCTCGCCGCGGTGTGACAGGTGCCTGACCCGATATACGTAGCTATTCATAAACGACTTCCTAATCGTTTGAGATTGCACTACTAGTATAGTTTGACCATTATATCGTAGCCGTATTATGTAATCACAGTTCACTGGATACTGTCAGTGGATACTGGTTTATCTAGTGTATATACGTATCGCTTTGTGAAATGTAGTTGAGAACTCTCCGATGGGCAATTAATCTTAAAGTTGGGGGTTTAATTTCAGCTATGTCCGGGTTAGGTTTGGATGGCTTGTTCCCGGATATGAGGCTGGATTTGGGTCATTCCAATTCGAAATTGGGGGTGTTAGAACGTTAAGTATTAAAGCTAGTCGATTATGATGCTTTTTCTTTGTAACATATCATCATTATCATCATCATATCAGCTGAAAGACGTTCATTGCTGGACATATATGTATTTAGAATTTATTTAATTACTGACGCTCGCTTGTGTCGTTATGTGCTGGCTAAAATTGTCATGCTGATTATTTTATTTTATTTTATTTATTAGGAGAACAAACAGAGTTAAATGTACAGAATACATAAGATTAATGAACCACATTTTAACAAACATCCATTTAGCTCCTCAACAGTCCTCACTAAGATGATTATATTAAATTATTAAGGATACTCATAATCTTACCCTTTATAATTTACCAGTAACGGCCACTGTCAAAACTCTTACCTGAAAAAAAAAACAAATTTATGTAAAATTGTAAATTAGTATGAAATATTGGATTTTACAACTTCTTTCTGTTAAAAACCAACAAAAATGTGTTTCCTTGGCACATGAAGGATTAACATCATAATAAAAGCATAAAAATACATAAGGATCAAAATGAAATCCATGATTTTATTTGCCATTATTATAACGTAACATAAAATAAGCAGTTTTTCTCAAAAACTGTAAGCTTTTCAATAATTAAACAAACCTTAACTGACCTACAGGGTTTTATTCAAATTGTCCTTTTATGTCAAATATGGCAAATACTCGATTTATAGCAAGTAAAATTATGAATAATGAAGATACCGGTATCAGACAATCATGTATTATAAGATGCTGGGACAATTTAATTCTCAATTGAATCGGGTTATGACCGGTTATTCCCGGCGGGCTGGGTATAAACGGATATCCAGTGAATCGATACCAAGATGAGGTTGTACATAATTAATATTATTTCCTGGAATCGTTTGGGTACTTGGAAAAGATTATAACTAACGTAATGTTGACAATATAGATACTAGCGTCTAGTTCTACCCGTGACTCAGTCCGCGTGGAACTCGTTTATAAATATCGTAGCTCCATACTAACATTTATCCCCCGTTTACAACCCCTCAGGGGATGATTTCTTGGATAAAAAATATCCTCTGTCACTCTCCATCCCTTCATCTATCTCCACTTAAAAAATCACGTCAATTCATCGCTCCGTTTTGCCGTGAAAGACGGACAAAACAAACAAATACACTTACCCATTTATAATATTAGTATGGATTACATTTAACCCCCCCTTAGGCATGTATTCTTCCAAAAGGCAATTTGTTTTTTGTATTCTGATACGAGATCTTTTCATAAAGTTGTAATTTGTAGCTCAAAAAAAAGAGTTCCCCCATATAAATTTTGCACCCCTATGTAACCTGCTTAGAGGTGGGATTTACTAAGAGCCTTAAAAACTTTTCTTGTATTGTAATAAGGAGTCAATACACAAAGTTTGAAGTCTCTTACTTAAAATTTTACTCCAATTGTATACGAACTTTCCACCTCTTTTTACAACCTCGAGGGTGGAAGTTTCAAAAAATACCCTCTTAGTAGGTTTACGTTATATAAACTACCTATTGTGAAAAAAACAGCCTACTAGGTTCAACGTTTTGGGCTGGGCGTTGATTTAACCTTTCGTATGCCGATGTAAAAAAAATCCATTTAAATCTTGACCTTGAAGTTAAAGTTGTAAGTTCGAACCGTTCTGGACGGATCCGGGACACGGCATACGAAAGGTTAAGTCAGTCAGTCAGTCAGTCAGGACTTTTTCGTTTATACAGGATGTGGCCTGAAACAGGGGCAAAAAATGAAACGGTAGACTATTGGGCGTGCGAGCACTTATTTCCAGGTAATTTTAATTGAAAATTTTAAAGTTTTTTTCTTTTTTTTTTTCTTTAAAGCAAGTTCACGAGTTTTGTTTACCCTTCTGGGGTGACACAGGTAGTTTTTTTTATTTAAAAAAACACTAAATAGATAAAAAGAAAATTAAAAAATCACAAAAATATCTTTTAAAAACAAAAATGCAAAAACTATTATGACTCAGTACCTACATGATGTTACCTCAAAATCTGCCTTGACTACTGTGCTATGATCTCGTGGTGCCAAGATACATTACTTGGAGGTCATAACTTTAGGTCAACATTACTCCGTATTAAAAAAAATGGACAGAAGGGCTTACTTCAGATGCTCTAAGGAAGCGTCCTTTTAAATATTTGCCCCTGTTACAGGCCACACACTGTATATAATTTTGTCACCTTTCATAAATTAGATCTATCGCAACTTTAATAAATGCTGAAGCTGACTTAAGTAAAATAAAAGTTGTTCATTTAAACTCGCATAAAATTCAAGACTATGCTAAAAGGAGTAACAAATTCAAGAGAAGAAATGTGTACAAGTTTTATCTAACCTCGTAAATCGCAAATGACTTTGGCGATTTTGTTAATTAGAATCACGAAACTCGATTGGAAATTGTTCTTTCATAAGTACGTGGGAAATATGAGAGATTGAATGTATTACTTACTAGCTTCTGCCCGCGACTCCGTCCGCGAGGAACTCGTTTGTATCGCAGCTCCACATAAACTTTTACCCCCCCATTTCACCACCTTAAGGGATGATTTCGGGGATAAAAATTATCTTAATGTCACTCTCCATCTTTTCAACTATCTCCACTTAAAAAATCACGTCAATTTGTCGCTCCGTTTTGCCGTGAAAGACGGACAAACAAACACACACACTTTCCCATTTATAATATTCAAAATTCAAAATTCAAAATTCAAATATTTATTCTGCAAGTAGGCCTCAAGGGCTCTTTCGCATGTCTGAGCTTACAAATTCAATAAATTAATTAACATTACATGAGGGCACATAATTCCCGAGAGATGTATAGAGTCTCCGGTTCCATTATATCACAATAATCTTAATAATAAGGAGATGTAATGTCTCCAGCGTCAAAATGAAATACAATAATAATAATGGAGATGTAAAGTCTCCAGCATCAAATAAAATAAAATAAGTAAGATATAAAGAGTCCCTGGTCAAATAATTATTGTTTTGGATTAAACTAATGCTATGGTATACATAATAATAGTGCACGTAACCAATATGTCAAAAAAAAAAAAAAAAATTACAATAAAAGGCCAAACAAAATTGACATTAATTGAGACAGCCAGTAACAGCGGCGTCCGCAAGCAACACGCGAGTCTCCAGTACACGACTAACAAAGTTACGACGGCTTTTGAGACTGAAGGATTTTCCAAGTTTCTTTGTCTTCCATATATTCTTCGATCTTGTAGTATCCTCTCTTCAAAAGAGCATGTTTTATATATTTTTTAAATAAATAATAAGGAAGATCCCATATGTCTTTGGGTACTTTGTTGTAAAACCTTATACAGTTACCCAGGAACGATTTATTAACTTTCTTCAAACGAAATATTGGGACAGCTAATTTATGTCTGTTTCGTGTATTTCTACTATGGACATCAGACTGCTTCTTGAAGTACTTTATATTTTTGTGCGTATACATAATCACGTCCAGTATGTACTGTGAAGCTACTGTGAGGATACCTATGTCCTTAAAACGTTCTCTCAGCGAGTCTCGAGAGCCAATGTTATAAATCGATCGGATCGCTCTCTTTTGAAGGACAAAGATAGTTTCTATATCAGCTGCTTTCCCCCAGATCAATAAGCCATATGACATGATACTGTGGAAATAACTGAAGTAAACTAGGCGAGCCGTCTCCACGTCTGTGAATTGCCTGATTCTTCTTACAGCATACGCGGCAGAGCTGAGCCTATTTGCCAAAGCAGAAATGTGGGGTGCCCATTGTAAGTTACAGTCTAAGGTGAGCCCCAGAAAAAGCGTGTTTTCGACAAGGTCTAGCTTCTCTCCATTTAACATTATAGCTGTCTCAACCTGCCTTACATTTGGCAAAGTGAACTTGACACATTTCGTTTTCTTTGCATTTAGAAGTAGATTATTTGCCGTAAACCATTCAAGCACTTCCTTCAAAATTGCATTTATATGGTCAAAGTCACGTATTTTCCTATTAACTTTGAAAATTAGTGAGGTGTCATCAGCAAATAAAACTATGTCACATTTATTGCTTATTAGTACGGATTAGTTTCTCAGTGGCTACCAAGCTCTCAATTAACCACCCGGAGATCGGATTCTAGACTTACGATGAGAAAGAAAAAGGTTTAAAAAAATACAATAATAAAACAACAATGTAAAGAATAAGATTTCCCGTCACAACCAGTTATATTAACGTGGCAGAATCCTAAAACAGACGTGGATTTAATTCGTTATTCGTCAGTCGAGTCACGTACGAGTCGAGAAGCTCCGAATTTGGAAAATCCGACAAAAGGGGGAAAGAGTAACAGTATGGCATTTGAAGGATACTCGCAATATATCTGTATTAATTGTCTATGATATTGTATTGTCTATGTAAAATAGCGGCACGAGCCTCTAATAACGTATTTCTACAGATTTTTTCGAGTTTTTCCAAACTAAAAGCAATGTTATAGCCACATCAAACTGTGACAGGCAACGAACCGGTTCAAACCAGTCTACCTACATTAAAGGAATCCACACAAAGGCATTTCACGCGAATGTTATTAAAAACCCCTTTATTTATTTGAACAAGAACCTCATAAACGTCCTATATGCATAGACACCACACGGCATTTACGCCCATCCTCTTCTTTGTTCAATATCTTCATAAGGTAACAAATGCTGTGAGGTACCTCGTGTAATAAGACCTTGTAGAATTGAGGAATCGTTTGGAGAGTAAAATAAATTGCGCGCGTTCCGTCACATAGACGTGTACGTAATTGAAAAATAAACCTTTGGAAGCTTCGGATCAAATATTCAGCGAGTAATCGTAATGTGCGTGATAATGTAAACTTTTGGTTCAATTATGATGGTAAAAAGCGGACTTAATGTCGAGCATGCACCAGTCAGACCATCGCAGGATTTAAGCCCGTCACAGACGTAGCTATAATATATATTAATATACTAAAATATAATATTATAGCTAGGCATTTTACGATATATTTACCGTACTAGTTGACAGAGTCCACACGCAGATATAATAAATATTTCGGTATCTTACGGTTTATTAATATATATTATAGCTACGTCTGTGACGGGCTTTAAACAATAACCTACCATCACTTCAAGGCTTTACGGTAGCAAATCTCTAGGCAAAGGGATTCCTAGCGGCCGTGTCCGGTGTTCATCTTCATACAATCACAGTCGTACGTACAGTCAAGGGCACATTGTACACCACAAAGTCTCAAAAATATGTAGGCAGGCCTTATTGAAACAATAAGGTGTAGTGTTGTATTGTTGTATTGTAGCATGTTTATCTTACTGGAAGGGATATAAAAAAATAGCATTAACTAGTCAACATTATAAGAATATCAAATGCAAACAAGAATATTAATGTTAAATAATAATGAAATAAAAAATGTCAGTTAGGTACAATAATTAGGAGAAGCGGAGGGAAAATTAAAATAATATATAAATACGAGTAACATCATATCAATCAACATGTCAAACACAATCAAAAAATATGTTTACACTATAAAAGCATTTGTCGAGAAGCTAGGTTGTTGTGTTTAAAGCTGACTTGTCTTAGCAATTTTAGGTCCTCAGTGTATATTAGCCTAAGATCTGCAATTACTATATCTATTGCAAATAAAGCTTTATAATTTTGATTATGATTATCCATATTCCCTAATACGTGAGAAAATTACATGTCAAATATATCGTCACATTTCCACCCATTTGCATACACAATTGTACAGTTCAGTCAACAAGAGAACCAACAAACAATAGTCCCTGGCGTCTCCACGATTATACCTCGATATCCTACTAAATAGACGATAACTAGGCCGACATACCACAGACAATAGACCAGGAATTGTACGGAATTGGATATCGACTCCAATCTTAACCCACCCTGTTAAGGCAATTCGAACCTTGACACAACCGTCTAAAGTTCGTTTTAAGACTAGTCTTGTTTAAATCAAGTCCATTTACAAAGTAAATACAGAAATTTGCATAGAAGTTTTGGGACGTAATTTGGTCCGATTGTTGAAATGGGTGTCAAAGTTTCGTCGAGAGGTGAGATTTAACTTAAAAACAAAGGAATGTTAACGCTTTATTAATTGTAAAATGTTATTTCAGATTACTGAACCGTTTATAAGTACACGATTAGGGGCTTAAAAGACATTATTTTAGCTACGCAAATGTAATAACAAAATCTTTTGCACCACTTATTTTCTCTCACGTATTTGTGGGGATAACAAAAATCTTGAGTTTATTCAAATATCTATCATCTACTAGGCGTTCTTTATCCATTTGAAGATTTTAGCGCTTTTTATGTTAGAAAACACTTAATGAAGCAATTTTGCAAAGCCACTTTTACTAATCAAAATGTATATCAAAACATGATTGCTTAAAGTTTTATTGTTAGGGAAAAAAGCCGAAGTTAGTTCTTTATTGTATACTATAGCTTCCGCCCGGGACTTCATCAGTGTGGACCCCGGATCAAACATAATTAACCGTTATTTTAATACTGATTATAAACTATCTCCATACCAAATTTCATCTCGATCTGTTCAGCCATTTTTGCGTGAGTCTCGGTTCTCAGATTCCAGATCCCATTTGGCCTACCAAACGATCTTAATGGACAACATGTTGAAAATTAAACGAATATGTAGACTTTAAACGTTAAAATCTTGGATAAAATTCACAATATGGAATGACTGCGTGCCGCTTTTATCAAGGTACGAGTAGGTACGTAAATATTATGTTGTTATACTGATGGCAGAGTAAAACAAGTAGGATCTCCTCACGCTTTAAATCAGTTACATAAAGGGATATATGCAGTGGTGTGCTTTAATTGGCTTTGTATTACTATATACGAGTAAGGCTTATATCATGTCTTTGTAGCTGTTGGTACTCCTTAAGTATAAATAAATAAATAAATAATAAAAACAAAACACGCATCTCAGAAGCGTATAAGATTGCCTGCCGTTATCACATGTACTCGTATCGATAATAGCTATATCACGTTTGTATTGGTGCAAAAAGACGTCATGTGTAACTAGAGTTTGGAAAGATAGGGCACAGCAAATATAATCACGCTATTCACGTTCCTATTTGAAGAAACTGAACTGGGACAATACCTCCGTCTCAGAAGATCACTGCCACAATAACCACATGGTCTGAAGTTGTATTGTTGTCGGTGGTAAGATCCCCCCTAAAGCGAGACAGATATGCCAGTTTGCCGTCGTAGATTGACTTATATCAAGCGATTCCCATATTATGACGACAGCTTTACCCTAGTTGGTAAGGGCATTTGTGTGATGAGCATGAATATTTGTTTCAGAGTCATGGATGTTTTCTATGTATTTAAGTATTTGTTCATCTATATATAAGTATGTTTATTCTCGTCTGGTACCCATAGTACAAGCTTTGCTTAGTTTGGGACTAGGTCGATTTCTGTAAGATTGTAAAAGTAATTATTTATTTAATTATTCCAATGACGTCAAGTGAGATGCACTACTCCTACCAATTTACTTTGGCGATACAATATCCCAAAATTGCGTTGCCGGGTCAGACGGGGTCAGAATTGCATCATTTATTCCGGCACCGCAAATGACGGCTCCAATGATTTTGTCACGTTTTGCTATCGGCATTTGCGTTCGATTTGTTATTTTAACGTTTACCTACCAAAGCTTGACGTTGATTTGTGGATTTCCGATCTTAATGATATACGTTGTTCAAGTATTTAGATATATATATTTTTTTTAATATACAATCTGCCCACGCGGCTTCGCCTGCGAACGCAGGCAAACTCGTGGGATATAATATATCTTATGTACATGCAGAAAGTTTTATCTATCGATAAGTGAAAGATTTTTTGAAATCGGTTTAGAGGTTTCGAAGATTACCCATTAGGCCATTACATACAAGCTTACAAGGCTACAGTCTCGCAGTATTAGTAAAGAACAGGCTGCGGAGTGGCAAAAAAATAAGAATGGCATGCTAAGATGGTTTGGGCATATAGAGAGGATGGATGAAAGAAGATAAATAAAGAGAAAGCATGAGGGAAATGTAGATGGTACTATTGAAAGGGGACGACTTTGACGAAGTTTTTCGGAACAAATTGGTTAAATAAGTTATATTTTATGATCTGTATCTCTCTCTGGGTGCCCTGAAAACCAGCGCCTTTAGCACGTATTGCTGGTGGCACATGATGAGTGGCATCCATTTTGATGCATTTCAATTGTACAAACACATATCATGTTGTCACACCAAATAAATATATGCCTTTATATTTCAAAGCTGTTTATTTATTTATCGTATGGTGATTACACACTGGTTATACATATTTACATTTGCAATAAAAAATTGAAATTTACAATTCTGCAGATAAACGCTCGCTTCCTTTGACAGGCGTTAAACGTTTAAAGTCCTCAGCTGATTCGTTGTATCTCGTGTTGTGGCACTCGAATACTATATGGTATATTATTAAAGCTGGTAATGTTAAACTAGAGCCAACATAATCCGAGTTTTAAATTCAACCACTTAAACTCACATTTAACTCGTGACAGGAATGTGTCCCGTGTGAAGCGCCGTCAAATATTCCTGTCCGGCTGCGTTCTTGATACACGTTGGATGGAATTTAACCTTTGTGGATGAGTTGGACTTTGAGTTCTGTGAGGTCCATGTTTGGACTTCGTGTGTAGGGTTTTTTTCGCATTAAATGTTTACTTTTTCATCACTTTATCCCATACTAGCTTTTGCCCGCGGCTTCGCCCGCGTAGTAAAAGTAATTTTCCAATAATTATTGAATTGCTACGCCGCCTGCTAACCTACTACTACAAACTTCCCCTACTAATAACCCTTCATCATAACCCATTATGGTAAATTAATTTTTATTTACCATTATATTTATGCCCGTGTGGTGGCGGTTTAGAATTTCACCACCCTCTTTCTTCCCGTGTGTGTCGTAAAAGTCGATTAAGAGAGCAGGGTTGAAGTGTGTCCTGGGTGATGGGCTAACAACCTAAGCAATATCACTTTTTGTCGATCTTTTATACCCACATTTATGCTAAAAGTGGCGCTGGAACATAAAGTTCATGTGCTCTGCCTGCCCCTTTTGGGAATAAAGGCGTCAATGTATGTATGTATGTACGTATTTCTGTTATTAAATTTACAATCATGATTAATGAGAATCTGTCCTTTGGAATAAAAGCTACTTTATGTTCATGAACATTAATGTTGAAATACCAAAATATCTCCACGAATGTTAAGTCAAATTTGTGGCCTGGACATTGCTATAGGCTTGTTTCCTAAGATGTTTTTCCATGCTTTTCGAACCAGTATTTAACATAAATACCCAAAAATTTTGTTTTAATTTAACGGCGGCCAAAATGCATAACTTAGTAAGCAGATCTTCGTGCAGCACCTTGAATGTACTTATTACGGATGCAGGCACTTTCCCAATGTCTCCTACCCTCCCGTCCCGCCGCGCCGCCCGCACTCGCCTAGGTACCGATTGCTGACGATCGACATGGCACCAAATACAAACTTTGAAACCTATAACCCTATATAACGCGGGTCTCGTTCCATACCTCAAAAGCAAAAATAGAACCCTTATTTATAGGATCACGTGTGGCTGTCTGTCAGTCCGTCTGTTACAACCGATTTGCTACGAAAAAAACTGGACCGAATGAATTGCAATTTGGCATTTTTTTTTCATGAATGTTCATGTCCACAACATTACATTTCAAAATCTATGTGATTTTCGTTATTAACGTCCCAAAAAACCGTAATAACAACGCCCGTATTGATATTTAGACGCCACGTTGGAATGTAAAATCGTTGTTGTTTTCCTAATCAGCGACCCGATAAACCATAGAAACAATAGATGCCGATGTTGATTTTCAGATTGTGTCACCACATGTCTCCTTTTAGGGGTTGAATTCTCAAAAAACCGGAAACACTTGTTTACTCATTTATCGTTAGGAATTATCCTGTGAATTCTCGAATAAAATTGTCTAACTAATCTTTTTTCTCCATACAAACTTTGGACCTCCTTTTTAACCCCTTTCGGTGTAATTATTTCAAAAACGCTGAAAGCACTTTATTTGTAAATTAATAAGTTTAGTAATCTGTCCACAAAGTTTTAAGTACGTAGTAGCTAAAAATAAGTTTCCCTTATACAAAATTTGGACCCTCATTTAACCCTCTTTGCGGTGGAATTTTATAAAACGCTAAAATTACTTTTTTTGTATCCTAATAAGTTATCTTCCTACAAAGTCTCAAGTCTCTAGTTCAATAAATATAGTTTCCCCTCCACAAACATTGCATCCCTATTGAACCCCCTTAGGGGAAGAATTTAATAAAACGCTGAAATTACTTTTTTGTATCTTAATAATGGTATTCCTACAAAGTTTCAAGTCTCTAGTACAAAAAAATATGTTTCTCTCATACAAACTTTGCACCCCTATTTAACCCCCTTAGGGATAGAATTTCCAAAAATCCCGTCTTATCCCTTGCCTACGTCATAAAATGAAGTTCTGGTGTAAATTTCAAGTTTCTAGTCGCAGTAGCTTTGAATACAAACTTTGCACCCTTATTTAATCTCCTTAGGGGTGGAATTTTAAAAACGCTTAAGATATTTTTATTTGTATCCTAATAAGTAATTTTCCTACAAAGTTTCAAGTCTCTAGTTCAATAAATAATGTTTACCTCATACAAATATTGCACCCCTATTTGAACTCCTTAGGGGTAGAATTTTCTAAAACGCTGAAAGAACTTTTATGTATCCTAATAAGTAATATCCCTACAAAGTTTCAAGTCTCTAATACAAAAAATAATGTTTCTACCATACAAACTTTGCACCCCTATTTAACACCCTTAGGGACAGAATTTCCAAAAATCCCGTCTTATCCCTTGCCTATGTCATAAAAGGAAAATCTGGTGTAAATTTCAAATTTGTAGTCCCAGTAGTTTTGAATACAAACTTTGCACCCCTATTTGACCCCCTTAGGGGTAGAATTTTATAAAACGCCAAAAGTACCTTTTTGGTATCAATAAGTAATCCTCCTACAAAGTTTTAAGTCTCCAGTTCAATAAATAATGTTCCCCCATACAAACTTTGGACCCCCATTTCACCCCCTTAGGAATAGCATTTCCAAAAATCATGTTCTATCCCCTGCCTACGTCATAAAAAGAAGTTCTGGTGTAATTTTCAAGTTCCTAGTCCCAGTAGTTTTGAATACAAAATTTGCACCCCTATTTGACCCCCTTAGGGGTGGAATTTTGTAAAACGCTGAAAGTGCTTTTTTTGTATCTTAACAAGTAATATCCCTACAAAGTTTCATGTCTCTAGTACAGAAAATAATGTTTCACCCATACAAACTTTGCACCCCTATTTAACACCCTTAGGGATAGAATTTCCAAAAATCCCGTCTTATCCCTTGCCTACGTCAAAAAAGGAAGGTCTGGTGTAAATTTCAAATTTGTAGTCCCAGTAGTTTTGAATACAAACTTTGCACCCCTATTTGACCCCCTTAGGGGTGGAATTTTGTAAAACGCTGAAAGTGCTTTTTTTGTATCTTAACAAGTAATCTTCCTACAAAGTTTTAAGTCTGTAGTTCAAAAAATAATGCTTCCCCCATACAAACTTTGGACCCCCGTTTTACCCCCTTGGAGTTTTGAAAAATCCTTTCTTAGTGCTCCCCTACACCTTATAAGGAACCTACGTGCCAAATTTGGAATCCGTCGACCCAGCGGTTTGGGCTGTACGTTGATATGTCAGTCAGTCAGTCAGTCAGTCAGTCAGTCAGCTTCTTCTTTTATATATTTAGATAAATTTGGTACAGTAAATTGTTAGGTATAATGCACAGTATCTATAAAATACAACCAGTCTATACACGAGCGTATTGTTCCATTGACGCGTCTACCCACGTGACAATAATGATATCAAGTAATGAATTAAACACCTCCGACGCATTAAACATGGCTAACAGACGACAACAAAGACTTTCGATAAAAAAAAACAGACGTCTCGCTGTGGAAACGTAGCATCTGTGTGTAAGCACAAATACACATAGTCCCCTCTTTTAATGGGGGTTAAAAATAAAATATAATATCCTCGTTATTTATTTTTGTGTCTTAAGCAAGGTTTTTACGATAATTATATAGGTACCTAATAAGTAAAATAAAAAACTATGCATACAAAACATACATTATTATTACAAAACATAATTGGGTACTTAATTCGATTTTCACTAAACCCCGTAAAACTGTTCGATACAATACAGCTTGAAAGCTGTATATATATATATATATAGCTTTACTTTAACGCTCCGTTTACCGGTATACTATGTTGTCTGTGGTTGCCGCGCCGGTTCGTAACATTGAAGTTGCATTTCGGTGGCAACATTTCTGCTAAAATTAATTTAGCCATGCTATTCTGTCACATGTTTACACTGTCCCCTCACCCGTTACCCCTAGTTATTTTGACGCCGCGATTTGAAGTACCTAATTAAGCGGAATTGACAACATTTCAAAATATGTAATGATGCCTAAATCAAAAGCCATTTCGGTAATTATCTTATCTGAACGTAATAAAGTGATTTTCCCATTTTTATTCTTACTCGTTTCCGAGAAAATCACTAAAATCTGTAAAACGCGCTATACCCCGTGCGTGACGTCATTCTTACGTCTGTTAGTGAAAGATGTGGACAAGAGCCATAGAGAGACATAATAATGATGTCATATTTTACTTACGAATTCACTACTTTTAATTGTGATATTTTTGGATGAAAATAAACATTTAGGGAGAAATAAAAAACAAGTATACCTTAACATTTAATTTTCTATCGAACTAAATCATAAAATGGCCCACTTAAAAAAAAAATGTTGACAATGTTTAGACTGGTTACGTTTGAGGTTGGTTGAGGCGAGGGGAAGCGTTCAGAATAACAGCTCAGGCCTCACGTTGTATGAACGATGTAACATAACAATAATCTAATCAAAACGACAGAGTTGTTAGCACACTACCTACATCGTGTAGCTGTCAAGATAACGCTCCCTTCAGATAATATGTAGCGTCAATTGTCATCCTCACACTGACATCCTGCCGGGGTGACAACTATTGCTGATGTGTTTTATTCATGAAGCCATGGGTTAGATAATATTCCATGAGCCAAATGAAAACTGTATGTAACCTAACCATATAATCCTCTCATAAATGAGTACCAAAATCTTAATCCGCTGACGTGAGAGCGATGGGACATATTTATGAGTAAGTTGTATCCACATTTTTACACTTGACTGTACCTACATATCGAAAACACATTCATAAACATACGCATTAATTATTGAACCAAGATCATTTCAAATTTTAAATGAAAGGAAAAATTGAAAAATTTAATGCTCCGAGCCGGATTCGAACCGGCGACCACAGGCATTCATGGCCCGTCGCTACTAACCAACTGAGCTATCGGAACAATCCGGTTCGGGCACCAAATCCTTCAATCAGTTCCTTCATACAACGCCTTAGGGAGGCGTGTAGCGACATCTACCAGAAGACTTAGGCTTCTTAACGGCATTTTTCCTTTCATTTAAAATTTATAATTTTCGTTAGCAGCGTTACTGCTTAAAAACAAAAATAATCAAGATCATTTCATTGCTAAAAAAATCTGGAATGCATATTATGGAAATCGCGATTCTAATTACTACTCCAAAAAAAAGAATGCAAAAAAAAAATGCTAATGACGAAAATTCCATTCAGATATCTCAAAGAATTACGAAGCTACAACCGTTTTAGTATTGCTTGTTACGGAGAGAAAACGCTCGCATATTATCGTGCCGTCACGATTTGCAAGCTTCGTAGTAAATGACAATCGATTCATATGAAAGTGCGTTTTGCGGAAAAGGGCAGAATATAACTCTTAAAACTTTGGACACATAACTTTGGGAATATTTAATCCCCTGCTTTACTTTTTTCCCCATTTGACAATATTTTTAATACTTTTTCGGGAAAATTCAACAATATCGGTTATTTTATTTGATGTTTACACTCCTATAAAGCTTTTACTAATGAGCAGGGTTATCACAAGAAGCCGCGCGAGCTATGTCGCGACAAAATAGACTATTCGTCTCTTCTAATTAGAACATTTGGAAAGATAAGGATAGTTTATCTCTACGCGACACTACTCACGCGCCATCTTGTGATAACCCTTGTGCAGAGGGGTGATTGCATAACTTTTCGGAACGTCAACTCCACTGTCATTGATATATTTAATCATTTTTATTTGGAGAACCAACAGCTACCGAAACACATTGATTACATAGACAAAATACAAATTGCCAATTTGGCCCTCACCCAATTACAAGTTCCCACCGATAGCATCAAAGTCGACATTTACTCATACATAACTGACATTTTCGACCTGAAGTACCTACGTACGGTCAGCATCAGAAGTAGCTAAGCAAAATAACACACTCAAAATTACCTACACAGATCCTTATTCCCTTGATATTAGAGTCCGTGTGTAGATCATTTTGAACACTAGGACCGCTTAGCAATTTTTGCTGCTGACTGTACAAGGCGTAACACTACTCAGCTGGTCTATTAGATCCATTGAAATGTAAGGAGATAATATACAAGGTGGAAAGATCGAATGCCACATGGTTGGCAACTACCTTAAATATTGTAAATAGCTCATTCTGTGTAAGGGAGACTTTCCTTTGTTTTAAAAAACAATGAATTCTGCATTTATGGATTTATGAAAAATCGCTTGCCTCAGTCGGGACTCGAACCGGTCAAATGTGACAAAAAATAACGTGCCGTATTTATTAATGCAGATTGACAGGGTAAGGTATTGATAAGGTTCATTTTTCTCAAAATAACAAATACAATTAAAATAACGGAAGGCCATGAAAACTAAGAATTACCTTTGAATTTTGCTTTCACCCGTCACGTGAAATGCACCGCAACTAAGATCGGTGATCGAATTCAAGGTCAAAAAGTATTCTCTGGAATGCAAGGAAAATAAAGATGTTTAAATGACATGACATACACTAAGAGATACTAGATTACTTTAAAAATGAAATCTGCATCATAAAATACGGCACGTTATTTTTTGTCACATTTGACCGGTTCGAGTCCCGACTGAGGCAAGCGATTTTTCATAAATCCATAAATGCAGAATTCACTGTTTTTTAAAACAAAGGAAAGTCTCCCTTACACAGAATGAGCTATTTACAATATTTAAGGTAGTTGCCATCCATGTGGCATTCGATCTTTCCACCCTGTATAAAGGCAATCTGTTATTATCTCTCCATAGCGATCAATAGCAGAACATTACTATTACACTATCCAAGTCGATTGATCGTCTTGAAACCCGAGTCAAATCTGTGTTATATGACTAAGTTTGATTGAGCATGCAGTTTGATTGCCCTGGATGAGTTAGAGAATTGATTATTGTTGGATATTGAGAGATATTAGGTAAAGAGGGAATATCCTACTAATATTATCAATACGAAAGTTTGGCTGTTTAGATGTCTGGATATTTACTCAAAAATGCCTAAACGGCCAAACTGTTTTGGATGAAATTTTGCACTAAGATAGTTAATAGCCTGGACTAAAATATAGAATAAATACGTTTATCCCGGTCATTCCATATTTAACTGTGGCTTTTCGATCAAGGAAAACATCGTGAGGAAACCTCTTTAATTCCAATAAGGTCTAGTTTTCCTCTGGGTCGGAAGGTCAGATGGCTTTCGTAAAACTAGTGCCTATGCTAAATCAGGGGATTAGGTGCTAAAGGCGATCCCGCGCTCCATTAGGTCAGAACCGGGAATAATGCTAGGAGGATGATGACTAGGTAAACAACAACCTCCCGTTGGTCAAAAGTCGAAAGTATTCGTTTCGCAATATAAGAATCGCATTGAAAAATTATGAGATTAATGCAGGCCTAAACATGAAAGTAAAGAAGCCACGACACTATTGGTTACAAATTTCTTTATAAGTACAATCTTTTTTTTATTGCAACAGCCATCTTGAACTATACACTATAAATCGGCAACATTTGTCATCATCATCATCATAGGCATTTACGTCTATTTCTGTCACTGTGAAGACCGATACGAGACCGACATGACCTTCCACATTTCTGGCAACCAAAATCATGCCAGGGGCTCTGGGCTCCGTCTGTTGTCTACGCATGTTATACGATGTAGGTATGCATGCCCTGAGTTAAAATTAAAGCTTCAGATAATACCACTTATAATATTACTTCCAGGGATTATGTTACAGAATAATACCATTCAACAATGGAAATAACTTCACCACAATTTTCAATTACAAACGTTCCTCGTTTGTTTGAATGATAAAATATGGTTCGGACGTCTCTCGCAGGGAGATTGTCGGCGCGGTCAGTCAAGCGTGTCTCACAGCGGAACGGACCGATGTTTCTATTTTAGCAGAAAACGCTTGTTCCGAAGCGATGGCAGTTTTGATGATGGATTTCATGTGATAGTGTACAATTTTGCAAACCTTCTAAATATTAGACTTTTTTTTCTGTCTTATAAATTAACACACAGAAGTAAATTGTTGTACTTGTTTTTAGATTTACCGTACCTGCTAACTTTTTTTTTCTCAAAACGGATTGTCATAAACTACAAAACAGTTTTCTAAAATTATTTCATCGTGATAGTTTAACGTTAATTTTTTTTACAGGTTTGGTAAATCATTGAGTACACAAGGTGTTTTTGGTAATTTCCGTTAATTGCAAGGGGGCATAGGTTAGATCAAAATAAAGTTAATTTCTCCAAGACAGTAGTATCTTAACTCTTACTGTTATCAAGATATTGAATATTTTAATTTAATCAGATTTGCAGATATAACCAGTGTAAAGGCTCTTAACTGTGGTGTCATCACAGCTTTTTAAACGTTGTAAGGTGCCTATACGATACAAGAAGGTTAACCAAGTGAGTTCGTTCGATATTAGGCAAAAATTGCGTCGGAGGTACATTTTTTTTACTTAATGTGTCTTCTTGGACCTTCTGGTCTTGAACCCTTGCACAATAAGACAATAACTGTTAATGCTACATTAAATTATTTTTTACAAAAAAAGAAAAAAATAATTTTTCACGAAATTATGCTAATTGGTTTCTGTGAATGTATTCTGCAATATGCCGAAGTTAACGGAAATTCCCGGGAACACCGTGTATAACTCAACGGAAAATACAATTAATAAGCATGGTTCGGACTTCTGTCGCAGGGAGAGATTATCGCCAGGCGCGGTTAGTCGAGCGTGGCACACAAAGTTATGGACCGCTGGTTGTTTTTGGGCGGAAAACGCTTGTTTCGAAGCGATGACAGTTTGGAATATGTTGTAATAGTTAAACTTTGAAATTTTAAATCAAAGGAAAAATTTTAAAAAAAATATGCTCCGAGCCGTATTCGAACCGGCGACCACTGGCATTCATGGCCCGTCGCTACTAACCAACTGAGCTATCGGAACACTCTGGTTCGGGCACCAAATCCTTCAATCAGTTCCTTCACACAACGCCTTAGGGAGGCGTGTAGCGACATCTACCAGAAGTTTCAAAGTATAAAATTTTTCAATTTTTCCTTTGATTTAAAATTTGTAATTTTCCTTAGCAGCGTTGCTGCTTAAAGAAACAAAATTAAGTTAAGTTTTGTCTGCAAAATTGTGATAGCGTTCAATTTTTCAGACATACCTTCAACTTGTTAGTAACAATATCTTGGCTACTTTTTGCTGCGTTTATGTCAGCTTACTAAAATTTATGGAGAATTACGATAAATTTCGCTTTTTCAATTTTACGATGATAATTTCCTAACTTAAATAAATATGCTGTTGGTAGTGGTTTAATTTTATAGATTAACTAGCTTCCACCCGCAACTTCGTCTGCGTGTACCCGGGATAAAAAACCACTCTATATTTTAATTCAGGCTATTGTTAGGTTTCAGTATTTTACCATCCAATTGCTTACGCTTTTGGCAGAAAATAGTTATGTTTAATTTATTAAGAATTGTTGATCATATAAGTAAACTGAGTTGAACTTTATTAGATTTCATTTTGTAGTCACACAGTTGCTGGCTTGATTGGTATAATTTGTGGCGCGAAAATAAAGCGGTTTTCTGATTGGTTCACGACACCGCGTGATGTCGGGAGCCAATCAGAGAGCTGGATTTTCCCACCAAAACTATGGGTTGCTGGGCCAGGGGTGGATGCCTGGAGGGCATTCTGGTGCTGATTGTCAACGGCGTAACGTTACTGTCTCAATATTTATAATTGTTTGTGAAAGTTTATAATTGTAACTATAAATTGGTAAAAGTATTAAAACAAAAGTATTGTTGAGAAATGTCGGAGTTTTCTTGAAGTGCTGCTGCCTTACCTGACTGTTAAGTATTACACTATGAACTATCTTCGTGCAAAATTTCAACCTAATGGATTGAGCAGTTTAAGCGTAGTTGATTAACAAACATCCAATCATATGAACTTTCGCATTTATAATAGAACATTAATATTAAATTTATAAGTAGTAGATTTGATTTCGGTGTTCTTGTTGGCTAAATATATTCAGACAAACGGAAACATCATTGTGTTATTTAGTTTCGCATGTGAGTCTATTTGTGGCATGGTAACTCTCAAACGATGATTTGACTTCGTTTTTTATCGAAAGATTTGTCTGTTAACTATGTTTATTGTGCCTCCGACAAATGTTTTAAAATTTTAACTCATGTATTAAGTTGTTACTACAAATGTTAAATGAGCACTAATTACTTCAAAACGCAAACACTTCATCCAAAGCGCCAGCACATCTGTCTCACGAACTATTAAAGTTTTAATTCGTTCCCGTTGTAAATTCCACCTTGAATGTCCCACGAAGGCACTCGATCATTTCACAACTGAGCGGTTTGCTAGAGAAGTGTCACCGCTGTTTATTGATTGAGCTGTTGCTGGTCATTTAAGTGAACTGATAAGGGTATTCCTGTAGAAATTGTTCGATATTTCATGCGCAGCTAGTTTCAAAATAGGTGAACGATTAAATTACCATACTATAAGTTACGTCACTATTAAGCACTTAACGAATGCGATGTTAACATTCAAATACACTATATACTTTGGATTCAGACGGAAATGAGAATCGGATATGACTTCGGTGTAAAAATTATATTAACGTAATAAGGAATTAATACATCTTATTTTAAATGTAAAACCAATCAGTTTTTATAACAAAGGCTTTAAAAAAAATACTCAATATCACACCGAGCTTTCAAAACGTGCGTTCGTCTTTAGTTTGAAAAATGTCGTAAAGTTTTTTTACATCAGAAAACTGTTTTGTTATTAATACATGAGACGAGGTCTGTTCGTTAACTTTCCGACGAACACGTGTATTAATTAATCATATCTCTTCATCAATGAATATAATAATTGTGCAAATGTAGCAATCAGCAATTAGCCGAGCAAATTACTGATGCTGAAGCAGTGGTTTGTGGAAGTAGTGTTGTGACTTTATTTGATATTTTAGGATCATTATGTGAGCATATATGTTTCACTTTCGAATTTGTATTTTTCAATATATAATAGTGACCTAATTGGGAATTTTTAAATGTCAGAACAATGATGGTTTCGGCCAAATTACTCTTCCAAGTTTTTCTGTGTTCCCTTAATAGATACTGTTTCTTTTTCAAAAAAATATATTTGTATTTCCCACTGCCTTTTAAAGTGTAACACACGCTGTTGGCACTTCTTCCCATTCTGCGTAGCAAGCGCCTCTTATTAAGTGTTATAACAAATTAGCTATTAGGATACTGGTTCTACGGCCCCATTTTCGAGAAGTGACTTCGCTGTATTCAGCTGTAAACCACATCATCTGGGCTATTCTCATTTTTATACGCACTGATACCGCCATGGATATCACTACGGTGAATGCAATTATAAATCGCGAATGAAATTGAGTTAATTGGGTATCTAAAATAATAAAATAGCATATTTATATAAATAAAGGACACTTCCAGATATAATAGTAACATCCACGGCAGTATGCACAAAATCGAGAATAGCCCACCTCTGGTACGTCGGTTTTACGCTCACCAAAACTAACGTATCTAAATAAACGCACACGACAACCCCCTCGCAGTGTTTTATACCGGCATTTTTAGAGCAGTAGTGTTCCCGCTGTGTACAGTAAGCTGTGGATGGTCAGCGAGCTGTAAAGCTGTCAGTTGCATGCTGATTGATTTAGAACTCTAGTTGCGTAGTGGTTTTAGATTGAATTTCGGGGGAGTGGAATATTTGTCAGTGCTGTGACATGGAGTGTAGACAGACTTTGATAATCGCTGGACATATACATTTTCATCAAATACATTTTTCGCCATCAGGATCACAATAAGAATGAAACATTAAGGTTGATTAATTGATTATCGATATCTACTACCGGGCATAGCATCGTTGCCATTTTATCACTTACCGTTGTCGATAAGACATCCGTCAATCTCAATGTCACTATCCATGGCAATAAGTGGATACTATATATACCACATATACCATATCGTGACATACTAACAATCAGATTGAAATAAAAAGATCAAATAATGCCGTGCCACGAAATGGACCCATCTCAGTATGATTACAATGCAATAAGGCGGAAAAAGCGTAATATCTTTGACGCCGCCGATACCTATCGACTTATGCGATATGTTTAGATTGTCTCGTTCAGAAAATTACAATGCACTTCTTTTTATAAGTACCGACTCCTACGTTAGAAAACATTTTAAATAATATTTTGTAGATTTATTTTTCTGATTACCAATTGAAATAATTGGCAAATGTCCCTGCAGATTAATAAGCAGAGTACTAAATACTTAACCTTCGTATACCCGTAAGAAGGTTAAGAAATTACAAACTAAAATAGAAACTAATAAATCTTGAACAAGACATGGTTTTGCGACAAGTGAAATTCATAAAATATGGCCGTGGAAAAAACTTTTCTGATTATATTGTAGACCTCGCTTTGGATTCTATACTACTTTCGCATTTCATGTGTTTCGGGCGTTCATTCATTTGTACACACGCTAGCTCGGTCGCGGAGCGAAAAACATTCAAACGCGAACACAGACACAAGTACGAAAATATCTGGACAGACAGGGTAATCCAAAATATGAAGTATGAATAAATATGAGTTCCACTATCCACCTCCTGATTCCATCATCAGACCATCTTCACCAAGTATAATGTATAGAACTCGTCAAAACAAACCAAATAAGCCCAAACTCAAGGGGTATACAATAGTCATTGAGGAATTCCACTATCCACCTCCTGACTCCATCATCAGACCATCGTCACCAAGTGTAATGTATAGAACTCGTCAAAACAAACCAAATGAGCCCAAACTCAAGGGTTATACAATAGCCATTGAGGAGTTCCAATATCCACCTCCTGACTCCATCATCAGACCATCGTCACCAAGTGTAATGTATAGAACTCGTCAATACAAACCAAATGAGCCCAAACTCGAGGGCTATACAAGTAGCCATTGAGGAGTTCCACTATCCACAGACATATACAATAGGTATAAATAACACTACGTTCAAGAGTCTACTTAGTGCCTCTATATACCAAAATTACCAAATGCGTCGTGTTTAACCCCGAGTGTCCGACCGAACTACATTAATATTCATGGTATATTAGTTAAAATAAAAAATCATGATTAGATTTATTTGAATAAGAATAAGTTAACTTCATTTAATTTTCTCACAAAAGAATTATTCACGGCGAAATTATTTGAATAACTTTGAAGGGAATAAAATCATCATGATTTTATTCATGCGTATTCTTATTCGAATAATGATTTAATTCTTGGGTGCCCAACTCTGGACTATGTAGTGGTTCAGTTTTTTTTTGTGTTTTTCTCCATAAACAAGTTTAATATAATAAGTGCCCAACTGATACACTAGTGGAGGACTATGACGTTTACCTTACATATATGAACTCGACTATGCAATGCAATTAAATCATTGTATTTGCATCTGCAATTGGCAAGAGTTGGCGCGGAACCGAGAAAAATGGCGTACTCTCGTGTCGGAGGCCAAGATTCAATTTGGGTCGCCGAGCCAGCGGAGTAAGTAAGAATGCAATGCAAAGTGACGAACGAAAGCAGACCTAGAATACTAATCAATACAAGCTCTCTAACCCAGACATATTATTCGCCTTGCTAATTGCTTAACAATCCCAAAGCACTGTAAAATCGCACGCGGCACGAGACGTCGCAGCGGCGAACTTTCTCGCTCACAAAGGGGATAAGTTTCCTGGGTATTGCGGTGGCAGATAAGCAGTCGAGTGTACTAGAAGGCCGAATATTGTCTGGTAAGTATTATATTGTCTATTCTTACAAATGTGGATTTAATCTAATTCGCTACATTCCTATTTTTCTTAATGCCAGTTGAGCCATGTTTAACTGCACTGCGTGTGTTAATATCTACACATGCTAGAGAGGGTAGTGTCTACAAGCAGAGCACCCACCTCTTGGGTTTCTGGCACTAACAGGGTTAAAATAATGAGGGCTGTCCAAGTAATCTCACAGGGTAGAAACATATACCTTAAGTTACTTTTAGTTTATTGGATCCACTAGAAATCAGTGTGCCATGCACTTTTTTGAAGCAACACTAATTTCCATTTGTAGATTTCTACCTTATTTCATGTATAAGTATGTTGTTGTTCCAAAGTATACAAACATAGATTCACACATTTTCCCAAAAGGTGTAGGCAGAGCGAATGCAACTTATGTGCATTCTAAAGCATACTTATTCTATGCTAATATATTATAAATAAACGCGAAAACAAAGTAACAGTCTAAAAACATGTTAGCAGCAGAATTATGGTAATATTGAACTCGGCGATGGTTTCGCCAAGGGCGACTTGTTTTGGCAGCCACGCGATTAGCATTACGACGAAACACGAGAATTATTCTGGACAGCTTAGTGATACTAAATGATATAAACGAAATGATGTATTCTTAATAAGAATTTCTTACTTAAATAAATATGTATTGTACTTAGATGACAATACGCCTACGTTCTGGCCATTAACAGATTAATTTGTTGATTAAGTTAAATATGTTGAATTTTAAGATTTAATTTAATCATTCCTATTTATTTTGTTTTAAAATTTGTAATACGTGGACTTTAAATTATATTGTTGTTACTTGTTCGTTATCTCACTGAAACTTAGTCATAGTTATGTACTCCTTAATTGTCGTACAGGTGAATTATTTGGCCTTCATTTAATTTCCAACTTTAACCTCATACAAATTAAGTGGTTATTTCTAAATCGGTAGACGTGGGTAACAGTATTCTGAAAATTGCTTTATAAGATTAAATGAAGGCAAACTATTTGTCAGTGGTAAACTAACAGTAATCGTACTGTACATATCAGATGTAATACTGTTAAACACAACTTTTAATTAATGTTTTAAGTATGTACGATGTGACACAAATGTCCTTTTAATTAAATTCATAATACAACAGCACGAAAACAATTAATAAATGCGGTCGCGGCCCAGAATACTCGCCCGAGGGAAATGCGCGTAAGTAATTCGACTTAGAGTAATACTAATTTTGTTTTGAAGCACAAATTTCAATTCATTTTTCCAAGTCTTTAGTACTACAAATAAGCTTTCTTCTGGTTTTCTGTTATAATGTTAGGAGTGATAAAACTTAAATTCTATATTAAAAGTTTGTGGGTACTATAGGTACTAGACGGCGATAAACATACTTATATATATGTGAATACTTAAATAAACTACTCAAAATTAAATAGGACCCATAAGCATGGTGATTGTTACGTGAAAATTTTTATTTTCATTTTCATTTTCATTACACTAGCATGAAAGAGGGACACGGGACATCATTAATAAGCTACTTTTAGCAATTACTTTTTGTCCAATAATTAACTATAAAATAGAAAAATGTGAGTGGCCCTCATTTTGTTTTGAGCATTATACCAACATAGAAACCATCCATGACTCAGGAATAAATATTCGTGCTCATCACACAAGTAAATGCCCCTACCGGGATTGGAATCCAGGACCTCCAGCTTCTTAGGAAGGGTCACTACCTACTAGGCTAACCCAGTTGTCAATAACACTGCTTCCAATTTCGTGGCGCTACGCTTCTCTGTTTTGTAGAGACCCAGAGAGAGGGAGAGAGAGAGAGAGAGAGATAGAGAGATAGAGAGAGAGAGGGGGGGGGGAAGAGAGAAGGATTGTGAATGACCACATATAGGCAACGAGTTTCAGGTTTTTTCAATCATGTTTGCATAGTACCAATTCCGGTATTTCGTATAATAGTGGTTATATTTGTATGTAAAAATATTATCTAGACCCCCTAGAGACTACTACTAGATCTAACCATGAAGTAAGAAACTCGTGCACAAGTCTGATGAGCTCAGATGAGCTTTCACAGCCCAATCGTCGAAAGCTTTCAAACGAACTTTTTTGTTTGCAAACTTGAAATGCATTAAAAGTTGTGTTACGATGCGCCGAATAATGCAGATTAATTTTACAAAAAGGTTTTTTACCGCCTCTTTATAATAAAATACTTTTTTGTAATAATTAGGTACATATAGAATGTCTAATTTACACGTTCTACGGAAAAGTCAACACAAGGTTTTTTTTTAAATTATTAAAACAAAGTTCATTTAAAACAAATGTGTTTGTAAAACTATTTAACAGGGCTATCAAATACTTCAACTATCTTACCCTTTGTAAATTTCCGCTATCGACAAAACTCTTACCTGAAAATAAAAAAAAATACAATGTTAATTCGTATTATTTGGACATGAAAATATGTAATAAACTTAAAAGCTCACAAAACATCAATATAATAGTAAAATCTAACTTAAACTTCCAACAAAACCAAACATTATCAATTCAAAACTTCCATACTTCACACCAAGTTCGTAGCGCTCTACGAAAACGTCTACGAGGCGTAGCACAAGCTACGAAGACAAAAGAAAAGTTGGGGCAAATATGAGAAACCCCTCAGATGCCAAAGGAAGTATATTTAGGGGAAGCGCTGCCAGTTACATTCTTAGTAAAGGATTTTTGGATGAAGTTTTGCTGTTATTTGATAGGGCTAGTTAGTTGGGAATTTCCATTTATGATAAACGTACACATTTTATTATAAACTAACACTGTAGATTAGTGTGTCTTGTATTGAATGTCATTCCGAACACTTTTTCTTACTTCACTTTTTGTTCCAAGACGGTGTATCCCAACTCGCAAACGGTTAATCCAAAATAGGAGTGGTTTAAAAAAATATGTCTTCCAGGCGGTTCTTCGCATTTTATTTATGCTAGAGGTAATTTCATTTTATTTTGGTATTTATTTATCGTAGACAATTTTTTCCGCCTCGTAGAGGCATTATTCATATGTGCGTCTTTTTTTAAACATCGAAGGTGGCAAACAAGCGGACGGCCCGCCTGATATTAAGCGGACACCGCAGCCTATAGACGCATGCAACTTCAAAGGAGTAACATGGGCGTTGCCGACTCTTGATATGTTTGAGGATGCGCCGTCAAGCATGACTTACCGTTTATTAAAATTAACACTTTCACTGCGAGGAACCGCGCGCTCTCCGCTATTTAGTGGGTAAACATTCTTGGCGTATGTTCATAATAACTTATATTAACAATAACTTCCAAATGCTTACTAATATCGCGATAATCATTAAAGTTACCAAACAGTGGCATGGTTAGATGTAATTAGTTGTCTCGCCCAGAATTCAATTTGACAAGCAAACTATCTCATAGTTTAATTAACGGATCATGACAGGCATTAGATAATATTATATTAGTTATGTTATGATTATAATTATGTTAGTAGGTTAGGTGGGGGGTGTGCTCCATAAACGCAACTTGAGTTAACCTGTTCAGCAATAGACACACATGCGGATTTTCTGTACAGTCAGAGGTATTAACACTTTCACTGCCAGGAACCCACCTAGCGGGCGCCTACGCCGTAGTCGCTTTCCGCTACATACGAAAAAACCACGGGATCGGCTACTAGCTTACTGCCAGTTTTTGATCCTAGTGTTCCGATGGTTAGCGACGACAGAGCCTAAGAAGAAGTTAGCTTGTTCAGTAAGAGTCTATTCACTCTTGTTCCTAGCTCTAATATCCCATTTAAAGGTGATCACTTGCAAAGTTCAAAGAAGCGAGTTGTATAATTAGTTGAGCAGTTCGCGCGGACACGGCGCTGGAGATTGGTTACGGGTGGTTTGAAGCAGAGGGTGTCTGGTGTGTAACTTGCTGTGGAATGTAGGTAAGTAGGTATGTGTCAAGTTTGAATAAGTTTAAACCCGCTCGCCATACTATCAGTTCTGAGGAGAGCCGTGATTTGTATGTATATGGATGCTAACCTATAGGAACTTCATATCTTTACTTATTATAAATAGTGGCTCTGTGAGATGTAGAACTCGCTAGTGTGTATTGTAAGTATTAAAATATATGAATGGTCAATATTGAATCAACAATTCGATAATATAATTTTCTCAAACATGCAATGAAATGTCGTCGTTACGTGCGTCATAACAGGCTTCGAATCACATTTCGGGCGGAACAATTCGAGAGAACTGTAAAGCAATTTCACACAAAATTGAAGGCCTAGGCCGGGAAGTGTTTTTTTAAAATTTTAATCTAAATATGGCGTCTGTGTTCATGAATAGGCTAAACAGCTGAATTATATATTTTTAATTTTTTTCTAGTGGCTGAATGGTTATTGGACCAAAAATTATCCGCGGTAATGCCTATTACACACGAACTGATTTATGAATAGAAATTAGTATGATGAACAAATTTAAAATATTGTCTATTTGTAAGTCACCAGAGACCATAGACAATATTTCAAAAATTCAAAATGAGTTCCGATGATAACAGTGACGAAGAAACTAATTGTACTCCGCCGGAATTGAGGGTGGAGGCTGAATTAGCCATGTATAACCTGTTGCCGCCAAAATCGAAGGACAAGTACATAAATACATGTTGGTTTTTTGTGTGGTGATATTTCTTATTTCATTGCATATGTTTGAGAAAAGCACTATACATGCCTAGCCGTGAAAAGGGCTTGCCGGCTTCGTATCACTATCCACTAGTCTATACCTACTCACCCGGCAAGCCCTTCTTTCCCGGCGGCTGCAGTAATGTACTATTAAGAAACTGCTCACAAATTTTCACGAGAATCGGTTGCGAAAGAAAGTGCATATTCACTCACGCCTTAAAAAGATCCATGTAAAGATATTTAAAACGAGCTCGGGTATTCAATAATCTGCCGATTATACGTGCATTGAAGCGAAGCCGGCAATCAGGAATGTCTTTGATTCAAAGGGAACTGGGCGAGCTATCAGTTACATCATCAGCGTATATTGGCTGGCTTGAATAATAGCTATATATGTAGGGCATGCTAATGGCTCTCTTTGTGTGACCCAAGTAATTTTCGAGACTAGAATTAATTCATTTTGAACTCTGTATAAATAACACATTCCTTGCCAGGAACCCGCCTGGTGGGCGCTGTCCTCTTCTTGGGTTGCCTTAGTTTAATATTCCAAAATCAATCTCGAATTTTAGAATAGAATAGAATATAATTTTATTTATTTAGGTGGTTTGCTCAGGTATGACTCCTGATCTGATGTATGAACGAATGAATGTTTTTTTTATTCACAAGTACATAAAATATAAGTAGTTACACATAGTTCATGCGCTTATATGCGCTATGTTCGTCCATCAGGTAAGTGAATTTTATAGTGAGTTTGGGTGAGCTTTAGTTTTATATAATGTCCTGCTTATGGATAAAATATTAGTATATAAATGTTTGATTGAAACGCACTGCTAAGACACTCATTACCGCTAGTAAGAACAAGTTCAGATATTAATTTAGAGTATGGTAAGATACCTTAAAGATACCTTAAGATAGATTAAAGTTGCTGGAATGTTAATAAATATTGTAATGCACATAATGTACGCACAGTCTGGTATAGTCTGTTCGGCCGCGTTAGAGTAAAGAGCCATAAAGATAAGCTAATTAGTTAACTATTGTAAAAAAAGCGTAAGTTATTTCTTACGTAGATAAAAAGCTAACTTAAACGTTTGTACTAAGGTTCAATGTCAAATAACATAACTAAAATTGCAAATGCAATAATAAACGTTCGAGGGTAGGGTTGCAACAATCGGGAATTTCCGGCTAGTATTCCGTTGGAACTGATTAAGTGACTTCGTGTTTACGCCATTTATGTGTTAAAATAATAACAATTTTTCATCCGTGGGAAGATAGAAAGGAAAGCGAATTTACTCGTGTCCGGACTAATTTAAATAGCGAGAGAAAGCAGATAGTGAAAAAGTTGTATGACGGACTTTTTAGAGAAATTGGACCCACAGCATTAAGGAAAACTGCTGAGCTTACTCAAGTGCCATACGCAACAGTGAAGAAAATCATACGTGGCGGTACAAGTGAAGGAGGTACTAATAAAAATCGAAAATCAGTAGCAAAAAAGTTCCCTAAAATTGACAATTTCACAGAAGATCTTATACGTCGAATAATTTATGACAGTTATAGACTAAACGTTGTTCGTACATTTGATAGCCTTCTTATAAAAATTAATGAAGCCACTGATGAGAACTATCCTTATGGTAAAACGATACTATGGGAATACCTATGGTAAACTCAATAATTTTAACTCCAAAAATAATCCGGATCATGCGCGCTGTTTTGACGGCGTGCGTGCGTGCGTGCGTGCGTGCGTGCGTGCGTGCGTGCGTGCGTGCGCGCGCGCGTGTGCGTGTGCGTGTGCGTGCGCGTGCGCGTGCGCGTGCGCGTGCGCGTGCGCGTGTGCGTGTGCGTGTGCGTGTGCGTGTGCGTGTGCGTGTGCGTGTGCGTGTGCGTGTGCGTGTGCGTGTGCGTGTGCGTGTGCGTGTGCGTGTGCGTGTGCGTGTGCGTGTGCGTGTGTGTGTGGTGTGTGTGTGTGTGTGTGTGTGTGTGTGTGTGTGTGTGTGTGTGTGTGTGTGTGTGTGTGTGTGTGTGTGTGTGTGTGTGTGTGTGTGTGTGTGTGTGTGTGTGTGTGTGTGTGTGTGTGTGTGTGTGTGTGTGTGTGTGTGTGTGTGTGTGTGTGTGTGGAAGTAAAGTATTTAGTATCTGGAAACAAAAAATAGAGTTGCGGGCGCATTCACTAGATTTACGTTTAAATTAAACTTACACATTCGAATCCGGGTATAGTGAGGTGGGCCATAAGTTCATTTAAGCCATACAAGACGGCGGGACTGGACGGAATAAGCCCGGTGCTACTGCAACGAGGAGCTGACGTCCTTATCCCTCACCTGGTAAAAATCTTCAGGGCGAGCTACGCCTGGGGGATCTTACCCGAAATGTGGAACAAGGTGAAAATCCTGTTCATTCCAAAGGCGGGAAAGAAAGACTACGCCCAGGCCAAGTCCTTCAGACCCATCAGCCTTTCATCGTTCTTGTTGAAGACCATGAAAAAGGTTCTGGACAAGCACATCAGGGAGAGCTGCCTCGGAAACAAGCCTATCCATGACAGTCAGCACGCCTACCGGAGCGGCAGATCTACAGAGACCGCTCTGCTTGAGCTTGTGGACAGGGTGGAAAGGGCGTTGGAGGACAAGGAGATAGCTCTTTCAGCCTTCCTGGACATTGAGGGCGCTTTTGATAACACACCCATCAGAACACTGGTGGGGGGGCTCCGGTCAAAGGGAGTGGACCCTACAACGGTGCGCTGGGTGCAAAGCATGCTCTCAAACAGAGTGGCCAAGCTAGAATTGCTCAACACCACTCGTGACGTATCCACTGCCAGAGGCTGCCCACAGGGGGGGGTACTCTCCCCTCTGCTATGGACCCTTGCAGTGGATGAATTGCTGCATAAGATGGCGGAACTACGCATCGACACCCAGGGGTACGCAGACGACCTTGTGGTGACGGTGCGGGGAAACTGCCAATCTACACTATCGCACCAAATGCAGAAAGCCCTAGACACAATTAACATGTGGTGCAGGGAGAATGAATTATCCGTTAATGCTGACAAGACGGTTGTTGTGCCGTTCACAAACAAGAGGAAACTCGACAGCCTGAGACCTTTGTCTATGAACGGCAAAACAATTCCGCTATCCTCCGAAGTCAAGTATCTGGGCGTTATACTCGACCAGAAACTGACTTGGAATCCGCACGTTAACGGCATTTTGCAGAAGGCTAAAGTAGCCCTCTCAATCTGCTGTCGTTTAGCGGGTAACAGATGGGGTCTAAAACCCAGAATTGCCCTGTGGCTATACACGTCCATTGTGAGGCCGATGGTGTCTTATGCCTCTGTGGCCTGGTATAGGAAAACGACACAGAAAACTACAATAGCAAAGCTCAGCAGTCTGCAGCGGACGGCTTGCATAATCGTTACTGGAGCCATGTCAACCTCTCCAACAGCTGCCCTTGAGGCGTTGCTGAACCTTCCGCCCCTGAATCTCCATTTGGAAAAGGAGGCGAAGTCCAGCATGCTCAGAATAGCGACAGCAAAAAGAGGGGACTGGCTATCCTCAGCCTTGAGAACACTCAAGGAGTCAGTCTACGATATTCCTGTTCTGGGGATGCCTCTAGACACAATGCCCCCAAAACTCTGTACACAGACAAACTATTCAGTGGAACTCCTCAGGAGAGAGGACTGGTTAAACGGCCTCATAGATTGGAAACCAGGCAGCCTAAAGTGGTACACTGATGGCTCCAAATCCGGATCGGAGGTAGGATGCGGAATATATGGAGAAGCACCCAGGACAGCGATCAGCGTAAACCTGGGCAAGTACACTTCCATATTCCAGGCAGAGGTATACGCCATCTTAGAATGTGCGACAGCCAATCTGGAAAACACCTACCTCAATAATACTATTTATATCCATTCGGATAGCCAGGCGGCTCTCTTGGCCCTAACCTCTAACGTCATAACGTCGAGGCTGGTCAAGAACTGCCGGGATCTATTGAATGACCTGGGCGCAAAAAACAAAGTCATATTACGTTGGGTCCCAGGGCACGCCGGTATAGAGGGAAACGAGAAGGCCGACGAGCTTGCACGAGCGGGGGCGAAGGGGACGCTCTGCGGACCAGAGCCGTTCTGTGGCATCCCCAAAAGCCTGACCAAGCTCACTCTAAAGACCTACTGTTTCTACAAGAGCATTCAAGCCTGGCGAACTATACCAGGGCTGAAACATTCCAAGGCGCTTATAGCAAAAAGGCGTCTTCTGATGCCTTAGCGCTAAGCAGGAACCGTCTACGCATGTTGGTAAGGATGCTTACAGGGCACTGTCGCCTAAATAAGCACATGCAAGCGATAGGACTGTGTGACACAAGGCTGTGCAGACTCTGCCTGGATGCGGAGGAGACGCCTACACACATCCTAACCGAGTGCCCCTGCCTCATGCGCAGTCGCAACTCCTTTCTGGGAAAACACATCATGTGCCCGGAGGAGATCAAATTTCTTGAGTTCAATAGTATCCTGCAATTCTTCGAGTTTGCAGGACTTGACCAAGAATTGTAGTATGTGGCGATCACAATAGATCAGCAATGGTCGCAGTGATATAAGGGCTCTCACGGTCCGGAAGCCGCTACAAGAAATAATAATAATAATACACATTCGAAATAAAGTACACTGGATGACAAAAAGTCGACAAATGTCGATTTAAAACCCAATAAAGCTACGAACTACCTAACCAAACCTTCCAAACCTTCCAACCTTCTAAAACGGCTTTGACATGAGAATTCCTGTCACTACAGTGCTTTTACAAACAAGCTTACAATTCACTACTACCCCGGCTATCCTAGTCCAGGTTTACTCTGACCCCCAATCACCTATACTTGTTACCAGATGAAGGGTCAATATATACTCGGGAAGTCAGCGTTATAATTGGAAGTCATAAATGCCTTTGCAAATACCGGCCCCGGTATAACGCCACTCAGCGTGACAATTACCGGTAATCGAATCACGTCCCGCTGGGACGGCTACCGATTTTGACGGTACCGAATTGCTTTTGACAGTTTGACATACACGCTTGTTTTTAAAAGGGGTAGGCTGAGCGTGCGGGATTTAATTTAAAGTGCTACTTGTAGCAGTTTGTTAAAATATGTAAAAAACCAGCCAAGTGCGAGTCGAACTCGCGCACGGAGGGTTCCGTACCATTATCTATAATAACGGCAAAAAAATCACGTTTGTAATGTAGGAGGCCACCTTAAATATTTATTATATTTTGTTTTTAGTATTGCTTGTTATAGCGGCAACAGAAATACATCAGCTGTGAAAATTTCAACTGTCTAGCTATCGTGGTTTTTGAGATACAGCCTGGTGACGGACAGACAGACAGCGAGATCTTAGTAATAGGGTCCCGTTTTTACCCTTTGGTTACGGAATCCTAAAGGGAGGGAGAGGATATAGAAGTTAAAATAAGAATGAAAGAGAGAGAAGGAGACGTGGGGCACAGCGGAATGTGATCTCGTTCATATTTGAAGTAGCCCAACTGAGGAAAATTATCGCCGTCTTACAGAAAACCGCAGCTATAAATAACGCCCTACTTCCTCCGTGTTGTATGTGACGTTGTGTTACTGGCGGTGAGCAAGGTCGCTAGCTGCCGAGGACGTGCTATGTTGGATGTGAGGGACCCCCGCCTTCAGCTAGCTATCAACGCATGCGTCCATACGTATGAATGTATGGACGTATGGACGCATGCGATTTCAGGGTCCATACCATACGTGCTTGCTTATCTTTAGGCATACCGTATGAACCACTTATGTTTCCCAACTTCTTAATATTTCTGAAACTGTAAATATTTCAGGTACTTATAAAACTAACCTAACCTAAAGGGTTCTACACGATGGCCCTGAAATAAATTCTGAAATATGTACAGTTTCAGAGTTTGGGAAATGAAATGTTGTGAAATGAATCAGGTTGCCGAACGTTAGTAAAAAACTGAGGAGCTTATTATAACATTTTCATTTTATGAAAAGTATTTTTTCCTCACAAATGTGTTGAAAAATGTCATATGAAACGCGTGAGCTTTGATAGTTAATAAAAGAAAAAAGTGATATTGCAGGGATGCAGTTGGCTAGCGTATTGCCTGTCAGCACACTTTAACCCTTATCTGTTATCTATCTGCGACATCCACGAGAGGAAAGGGGGTGGTGCGATTCTATCCCAACCATACCGGGAATAGTTAAGTTGTAGGTACAGCATTCTCTTTTTGAAAGACATATAACTTAGGACATATCTTCTTTCACAACGTACCGGTTTTGTAAGTAGTTTTATTTAATCGTATGATATAAATATTTCTAGTCTTTAAAGTTTGTCACTCTTTAGTACCACCCAGGGGACACATGCAGGGTTGTGGTAGGTAGCTCCTGCGGACGCGAGTAACAGATGTCCCCCCTTTGTCAAGTGAGTGGGCAACTCGACTGTTAGAAGTTCTTATGCCACCCCAAGGCCTCTAACTTGGGTTGACGACTACTGTCACAGACAGCAGCCGGGATCGAACTGCTAAGCGTGCCTTCCAAAGCACGGAAACGCTTATTTATATTAACCACTAAAACATCAGGCGGTCACCCATCCAAAGAATGACCGCTGCCATCTCTGCTTGCTGCTAAGTAGACTAGGAACTGAGCGTACATTTTGTGACAAGAAATACAATTCATACCAATGTTTATGAGTGTGAATCGCTCTGCATCGATCGTTTGCGTTCATGAGGGCTAGAACATCGTTATCAATTCCATTCAGATTCATTAGAATAAACGTTAAGCTGTCCGTGAATAACTCCTCCGTTACCGCGGTAACAGCTGCCGTATTGAAAAGTTATTCTTTCCGCGAGATTGCCTCCTTAGAAATTAACCGCCTCTAAGTATATCACTATCGGTAATAGTTATTCAGCCACTATTCTTTATAATAAACATAGAAAGCGCGCCTTTACACTTAATCATATAAGGACTTAACACGAAAAATCTCTCAACGAACTGTGATCCGGGCAGCAGTGGTCAGAAAATAAGAGTGTCCATAACCACTACATTATAGTGCAGAAAGAGTGGAATTCGCTATTGCCATCGCAGCGATCGTAATGCCGGAGTGGAAATAAAGTGGTATTGTTATCGTCCAGAAAGTGTTTAGGTTTTAGTTTTCGTTGGAGTTCAGAAACATAATCATTTAGTTAAGAAAAATGGCAAGGTACCTTTGTAATAAAAGAAATATTGTACTTATTTCATGATAAAGAAACAATTTCTTTTTTTATCTAAAATAGAAAAGAAACTTACTAAAAGCATTCGACTAAAATATAATTGAAGTGGGCCCCAACTAAAGATTTGATCTATGATGGAATAAATATTTTTTATATTAAGAGGCAATCGTATTATCTTCAGTTTGCTAAAGAGATTATCAGACAAAATTCACGTTCCATTTTAAATTCAAGCCGTAGTATTCCAAATTCCTATTAAAAATATAAAAGTAATCCCGTGCATCTGTCTGTACGTCTGTGACCTTGTCATGATTAGGTATATACAGTTGAATCGATGTAGGTAAAAGTTGCGGAGCGCTTATACAAGCCGATCCCTACCGGCTTGCCTGAAATGTCTTCATATAATTTAACAAACTCGTAAATCATCAAAAAGCAACCGTTTTTTTGCTACGGGTTGTCCAGTGAAAATTCTCACGCGCCGCGTCAACGTAACTTTTTAACCCCGACGAAAAAGAGGGTTGTTATAAGTTTAACGAGTCTGTCTGTGTATCTGTGTTTATGTCTGTGGAATTGTATCTGCCAAACGGATGGAACGATTTGAATGCGGTTTTTTGTGTCATACATACTCATGACGTGTGTTCTTAGCCATGTTTTATCAAAATTTGTTCAGCCGTTTTTGAGATATTGGACTTTGAAATGAAAATGACGGGGGTTTTTCAACTCTTCCAAGTTGTTGTTATTGAACGCGCGTTGGGCACAGTTCAACTGTCAGATTTCCATATTAAAAATTGACATTTAAATCTACGCAACGTAGAAAGTGTTATCAGATTTTGAACAGATGTATCATTTAAGGCAAATAACGAGTGTATTCAGACGAAAATGCAGGTCAAACCTCGTTTGATATAAATAAATTCCGTGTGTATGTTTCTAAGCACTCCTAGCTAACAAGGGCGCGCTACTCCGATTAACACTTACATTGTCAAGGACCCTCTTAGCGGGCGCCTACGCTGTAGCTGCTATTCGCCAAGCACCGACATGAACGCGTGCACGCCTATGGAAAAATTATAGTATGGGCAGCCCTGAGTGCCTGCACAATTGTTTAAAATGCCTTCACCCGCAGACTTGCGGACTCGATCCGCAGGCCGATGGGCCTTAGCTGAAAAACCACGGGATCGACTACGAGCGTAGCGCTATTCACTGCCATCGATTTCGTGGTGTTACGCTCCTAGCATGCTTAAGTCGCATGATTGCATGGAAAAATCGTACGTAGAGGAAAGCGCCGAGCGGAGCGCTCACCTAGCTGGTTACGGGCACTAAAAGTCAAATTATAATGCATAACGCAATTGAGGTATCGGAACAATCTGGTTCGGGCACCAAATCCTTCAATCAGTTCCTTCATATAACGCCTTAGGGAGGCGTATGTAGCGACATCCACCAGAAGACTTAGGCTTCTTTTACGGCACCAACGTCTCAAATTATGTTGAGAAATCGTCAGTAACGATGCGCCACCCCATACTAAATTAATATTTGTTTTTAAGCAGTAACGCTGCTAAAGAAAATTAGAAATTTTTAAATGAAAGGAAAAATTGAAAAATTTAATGCTCCGAGCCGGATTCGAACCGAACATAATTTGAGACGTTGGTGCCGTAAAAGAAGCCTAAGTCTTCTGATAGATGTCGCTACATACGCCTCCCTAAGGCGTTATATGAAGGAACTGATTGAAGGATTTGGTGCCCGAACCAGATTGTTCCGATAGCTCAGTTGGTTAGTAGCGACGGGTCATGAATGCCTGTGGTCGCCGGTTCGAATCCGGCTGGGAGCATTAAATTTTTCAATTTTTCCTTTCATTAAAAAAAAAAAATGCATAACGCAAGTGTCAATTGACGAAAGCACGGCAGACATAGTCCCTTTTACTAAGCCTACAGCTGCTTTGAGTTTAAATAGGCATGGAACTATGAACTGTTAACCCACTTCTCGCCGAGTGCGCCGCGAGAACTAACGCACGGTAATGCCTTTGACGGCAGTTTGGGGTTAATTGTAGACTTTTGAGAGAAAGGTCTACAGTAGGCTGTGTATCCTACCATCATTCATAAATGTCAAATAAAGAATGTCCTACATGATAAGTACCTACCTATTTTAATGATTTCAATGTGGTGTTGTTAAAGTTTTAAGTGCCTAATCCTACTTATATTATAGATGCGAGAGTTTGGATGTTTGATAATAAATCACGAAAAAGGGATGAACGGATTAAAATTAATTTCAGTATACAAATAGAGTATAGCCTGGTTTAGAATACAGAATACTTTATATCTCAGTAAAAGTCCAAAAAAAGGAAGACAAGGCGAACGAAGTCGCGGGCTAGTGACGATATAAAAAAACCATCATACAATGCCAACGTCCAGAACTAATGAAGTTGTGTTTAGATTGTGATAAACGCAAGTTGAACCCACTAGTTTTAACGCGTAATCTAGTGCATTAAACTTTCTAAACAAGAGGGAAAAAAAGACCTTATTGGGTTGAGACCGGTTCCTTCACGGTGAATATTCCGTACATAGCCAGGATTCAAATTCATGACCGCCGCTTGACAGCTGCATGCCTGAACTACTAAGCTACCGTAGCTTGGGTACAGGTGGGTAAATAAACTTAGCAAGTTAGCCTGCTGTAACTAGCCAGCAAAGGCGTGACCTAAATGCGCCAACGTAATGACGCCACTTAGTTGCGCCTTTCATTTGTTAATGGCTGCACCTTGTCCATATACTCGTCACTTGCATGTAACTGCAGTTAATGGCGTCTGTACATATTGCAAGACCATCCATTTCTAATTTCAATAATGACATCGGTGGGATTGGCGTCACTTACAATATTAACTTTATCCATACTTCCATCCATACTAATTATTATAAATGGGAAAGTGTATGTGTGTGTTTGTTTGTCCGTCTTTCATGGCAAAACGGAGCGACGAATTGACGTGATTTTTTAAATGGAGTAGTTGAAGAGATGGAGAGTGACAAAGGATAGTTTTATCCCCAAAATCATCCCCTAAGGGGGTGAAATGGGAGGGCAAAAGTTTGTATGGAGCTGCGATATAAACGAGATCCACGCGGACGGAGTCGCGGGCAGAAGCTAATAATATATAACTTAATATTGCATTACGAACTCAAAAAAATATCAAAAACTGTAGAGAATACATCGGATATAAATAAGCAGAGGCATTTGTCAAGGACACGTTCTCATTGTTAAAGAGCGATCTATAACACAGGTAGGTAGCCTAGGCAGCGGAGAATAAACAAACCTAATCAGTAGGTGATATAATTCCAATATAATTAAAAAGATCCGGACAGGGTTAACATGTTTCTAGGCATATACTCAACCTTATCTTATCTACCTAGGTGAGGGCCCTTTTGGATACACTTTGACCCAGTGGGATCTTTTGTGTTTGCTCTCTCCTTTATGCCTACTCCAAAGCTCGCTCCATCATTTCCACAAACCGGATGATGCAGCTCATCGGTAGTCCCTTAATTCCTTCAGTTGCGGATAACCGTTACCAAAGTAATCCATTCTTTGTCTGACAAGGGCATGACCTTCACACAGTAAGTGTCCCACAGTCTCATCCTCTTTGCCACGCCTTCTACAGACCCTATAGTCCCTGTAGTCTTGACCCCAAAGTGACCTGTGCACACCCCAGATATAATTCTAAGTTGGTTGTGCATATGTTACTTACTTACCCATCATCGTTTTCAAGAAGAAATTATGCCACGTTTTTATGCGTGGAAGTTTTTGAATCCAAGAAATTGGATACTCCATTCGAGAAATAGAAGTAGATACCTTAATTGGTAAGTTACTCGTATACGCTACAAAAAACCTCGACAACTACCAGTTACCATTTAAATTATCAACTGGAAACCAATAAAAGTGCAAATTTTCCTGATGGATTACAATGTACGGGCAACAAAGCGGTGCGAGCGTTGATTTATTGGGTCGTCACATGAATATATTCCGAATCCCAAATCAACTTTTGCTGTTTGCCGTTCATATATCTGTAGAATTGGAGTGCCATGTGGATGTTCAGATGAATGGTTGTAGTATTTTACTGTCGGCACAGCGCCTGGAATTTCTCACAAGAACTTGAAGAGACATTGTCTTCCAAATACAGTAAAGAGAGAAAAAGATAAATACAAGATAAGTATCTCATGCAAACTGTAACCATTTCAACTTTTGTTGAGTACCTATAACATATCATTATTGCCTCTAGAGTATATTATACTCAACAGATCAGACTAATTGCACGTAAAACCGATGGCGGTTGGGGCGGAAAGGTTCTCAAGTAGCGATCACGTACCGGAAGGTGCGGCATGGGCAGGCCCCCCACCAGGTGCACTCATGACCTGGTAAAGGTCGCGGGACTCCGCTGAAGGAATTTTAGATTTTTCAGGATATAATGCTAACTCGTGAGGAAACCGGTCTATATCCCAATAAGGTCTAGTTTTCCCTTTGGGTTGGAAGGTAGCTTTTGGTGCATTACCGGGAATAACGCTAGGACGATGATGATGAGGATATAATGCTAACCTAACCAATTTACATATTCCAATAATCGTCTGCGTTCCTTGCATGGAATTTAATACTAATTCCCATCTTATTATTTATATATTTTAAATATTATATATGTTTTAGATTCAGTGTAACGAAACGCGAATTGCCACACTCTTATTCCAAGTAAAAACAGATGATTGTATACTCGTAACACGCCTATAAAAACATCGCATCCCCTAAAACATATCAAATTGCTAAGCAGAAAACCGCGCTTCAAAAAATACAAACACATTTGCAAAACTTATCTCTTGAAAAGTTCCCTAAAAGCGCTTTCTCGCCGTGGCGTTGTTGCCCGTTTTGTTGAAACAGAGTGCAGCTACAACGCTCTGGGGGCGACATCAACTAAAAGGATTGACAGTATCCGATAATGTTTTTTGCTGATATTTTCCGTTCTAGCGTTGTCTTTAGTAACATGTTGGAGTGCTTTTGGCTTTCAATTTAGTCATTTTTTCTCGCGTTAAAATGTATGATTAAGTCTTTTCCGAATATCTATAGGTACCTAATATTATAAAGAGGGAAAGTCTGTTAAGTTGTAACATTGTGAGTTTATAGTTGAGTTATAAGTTAAGAGGGTATCTTTGGAACACATCCATGGTAAGCAGGCTTCAAAGTAAGCGGTCACCGCAGCCTATGGATGTTTACGGCTCCATGTGCTGTTTCACGCGCATTTCCGAACTTAACCTTGACCTTGTTGTTTTAGACCATTCTTATGCGAAATAACTAAACAAATTTTGAAATTGAGTCATGAATTCACGCAGAATAACTTACAACGAAATCTGAGCGACATCAGTAAGCACTCTGTAAAATGCAAAACATTACATACCGATTTAGTCCCACCAAGACAGTACCCTAAATTACAAGAAGATATTATAAGGAAGAAATAGAACAAGAGACCCACCCTTATCGGAAGTAACTGTCCCTACAAGGAATCAAACACGATTTCAAAGCCACATCAATACCCAATATCATTTTTACATCAGCTATTCGGATAAGGGCTTTTTCTTCCCTGCTAGGAGGGATCAAAGTGGCACTTTTCTGTTACAGGACATATTGTTGCCAGAATTAAAGAAATATCCCAATGAATACATGAAAATAGTATACCTACACATAATCGATTACTTATTTTTTTAAATCGATTACTTGCATATTTTTTTATCTTGACTACTATTGTTAACACTACTTACGTAATAAAATACAAGTAATTATATGTTACGAGTATTCAAAGTAACACTATAATCAGTATGTTTATAATAATTAATTAAAACAGCTACTCACCTAATACATATTTCATAATCCTCATAGGTGATGTGAAAAGCAGTATGAGTCACACGGAAGTAAAATTATTTCCAACTTGGGCGTGAACATTTGAATCCCTCACTACGCTCAGGAATCCTTGGCTTCATTCGGGATTAAATCTACGCCCTCGCCGTAAATACGCCATTTTGCTCCCTTGTGACACAATCTACTATTCATCACACTCATTAGTTACACTCTACTTACCGCCCGTAGCAAAACATACCTACGCATCCGAAATGATGCAACTATTTAAACATCTCCCGTAACAGCATGGAAATAACGAGCATTGCTACGTTTTTTATGCTAATGATCTCCCGAAGGGGGAACCCCCTTTTATAAGTATGTGCCGACATGAGATGCAAACACGACATTTTTAGACATATTAAATTTCCGTAGCACACGGGATTTTTCTTTTGGTAATGTTTATGATAGAAAAAAGAAGAGAGGGCTTATCTCAGACGTAGAGACAATACATAACTAATTTGAATACGAGGGATTCCGCTGGATGCAGGTGATGTAGGAGCGGTCATTGTGGCACTCTTTGGGGGAGGACTTTGTCCAGATGAAGACATATTTTGGTTGGCACTATCTTAAACAAAGTGCTCGCCCGACGGAAGAAACCTACCTAAAAGCCGTCTCAGGTATTCGTTGGGGTTAAAATACGTTATTTGGTTTGGTCTCAGAAATCAGAGTTTATGACATCACTGAGACAGATTGCTGTTCCGTGCTTTAAACTTCTCTCAGAGGTAGTGAATATTTAAGCTCGACCCCTGCTTTTTGATCTAGTCATTAAGTTTAACCGTTTAAATCATTCGTCAAAGCACAGTGCAAACGAACCCCTATTCACAGGAGCTTTCAAGCGCTTGTGAAAGCTCAAAAGGTTGCTAGTTTACGGGGCCAATTAGGTCGTGGAGTACGTATTCTATAATGAGTGTGAATTAATGAAAATATCACCGGATCCAGCTTTAACAATGTTCCTGTTTAAAACTGAATCAGCCTTCGAAATAGGACTAGAGACATAAAGTGGTCAGTAATCTATACAAAAAAGGTGTTTATCATTAGGCAGTCACCCTACCTACGAAGCTGTCGATCTTCGGTTCGAATCGCATGAACATGAATATTTGTTTCTAAATCTTGCTAAGTATTCAAATTGTTTATTGAACATTCTTTGCCTATTTATTTGAATATTCATATCTATACTACAGTAGGAATATCGTCATCTAGTACCCATAGCATTAATAAGGCAGTCAGCCATTATATGGCATACAATGTTTGAAGATTCTTCAAGCATGTCATTGAAATTTAATGACCTAATAATAAAAATAAAATAACACATGAACCTACTAAGATTGTATAATAAACATAAAAATTAAATATCACTGAAAAAAAAAGTAAACAAGTGGCTTAGTATACATAACTTTAAGTCATGTCTAACCGGTCAGGTTTGTGACGAATGCTTATGATTGGGTATTTTTGCGAAAAGACGATGCAGATTAGTGACGTCAACAAGTTAAAGTAATGTTCCATCTTGTAACTTTTTTTTGTCATATAAATAGTATTGTTAATTTAGGTAAACATATGTTAATGGTAACAAATGTGTATTCATAAAGAAGTTCAAAACAACATGGTGCTAGATGCTTAGAAAATGTCAAGGTTTTAACGGATATTGAAACGACATAAAATGGGTACAAGTTGTCCATCTTAATAGAGACGGCGTCGCGACGACCCGGCGCCGGCGAGCATTAACATACACGTGTACATGTACATGGCTTTATGGAGCGATACTGATGCTAATAGTGGAAATATACTGGTGTTTGTTTAACAAGTTCGCCATTTTTATATTACTAACATGTGCCTTTAAGTCACGTATTACATAGAATTTATAAAAAAACGTCACTGGTACCAATTATGAACATTAATTGAGGCATACTTTTAATTGACCTATTCTGTTAAAAAAGCGTTGCTGTTGAAAATGGTGACAACACTTGTTTCTGGTTCTCTAAATCATCTCCGAAAATTTTATGTACGATATATCACATTGCAACCAATTTTTCGCATAATGTCAGTTCGCCGAATGATTAAGTGTCAACTTATCAAAAGGTTTAGTTTTAATTCCCTACCTCACGGTTACCAACTGTGCTTGGACTATTTTTCATAAAGTCACTTTTGAAAATGCCACCTTTCGAGTATCAGAATGGGTCAGTTTGACTTATATACATTTCGTGGCATAACACTTACCAGATGTTTTATTTAGTAACTAAGCTATGTAACGTATTAACAAAGTGAGTAAGCGCAACCGCTCACATGTTTTTTTGACAATGACGGTACCTGAATTATCGCATCATTGGAGATAAGTGTTTACATCCTTACTTTTGGACTGTTGCTTGGTGGAATGTATGTATGTAGGTGTACATATGTTTTTTTAAACAAACACCTGCCAATAATTTTAACCTCACCTAAACCTTACCTAACCGCCAGCGTGTCGACGTCATCCCGCTTCGCGGGGTGCCTTTTTCGCTCTAAGGTACACAAGCTAACCCTAACCTAACCTACAAATAATATCACTGTTACGATTGTGTGTTGTGTTTAATACGGGGGCTTCGCCCCCGAACCCCCTTTGCGGGTAACTCCGTCTCCCCATCCCCACTTCCCTCCTTGTAACTTATATAAGAACATCATCATCCTACTAGCGTTATTCCCGGTTGTGCCCCTAAACGAGCCCAGGGTCCGCTTTGACACCTAATCCCAAGATTTGACATAGGCACTAGTTTTACGAAAGCGACTGCCATCTGACCTTCCAACCCAGAGGGAAAACTAGACCTTAATGGGATTAGACCGGTTTCCTCACGATGTTTTCCTTCACCGAAAAGCTAACGGTAAATATTCCGTACATAAGTTCCGAAAAACTCATTGGTACGAGCCGGGATTCGAACCCACGACCGCCGCTTGACAGCCGCATGCCTGAACCACTAGGCTACCGTAGCTCTAACTTATATAAGAACACGTTAAATAAAAGTCTGACTATGTTATGCTGTCTTGTTCTTTGTAGTAAAAAGTTGGCTTATGTAAGAAAAGGGAACTGTTGCACTGACGAAACGTTATTCGGATAGTAGTTGTTTGTCCATCTGAAAGATTTGCCAAATGATAGGTATGCAATTTTTTTTAATTCATTATAATAATCGACTTGAGAATAATTCTACCAAATGAGTCTGTTGTCATACAAAAATTTGCCATTAGTTAGTTGTCAAGGTGAATCATCGGTGAAAAGTTGGTTGGCAAGTAAAATTCGGACATAATAAATTCGGAGAAAAGGCAGAACCCCCTTGTTTCTATTTAAGGGGCTCCCATACGCCAATGACCTTCGATCTGAATCCTTTAGTTTTCTAATGTTTTTTGTAGCTTATTATATTAACAACAACGGCTTTTAGCAATATGGTATCCCATATTTACTAAAAGTTCATTGTTTTCGAGATATTTTGCATCAAAGTTGAACAATTTTAGGACAAAAATCCGGTTTTCTCGCCATAACTTTTGTGTGAATTGAATTAAAAATAAAAACCCTGGACCAGTTTTTCGGGACGTCACAGACGAACCCAAATATGTAGATCTCGTATATGTTAGATATTACACGTCAATAAAGATAAGAAATAAGTGTTTAAATAGACAATGTTTAAAAAAACATGCAAAATTAAGTAGTCATTTGTTTCCAAATTCGTTGGACTAAAATGGAGATAATAGATTGAAGAACCGATAACCGTTTGATTTACACTTCTATCTGTAGTGCAGAAGTAGGAGATACGACTCACAACTTGTCAAAAATCGATGAAAACCTCAGGTAGCCCCTTAAGTTTTTTTACGTTTTATAAAAAGTTACTGATTTAACGGCATCATCCTCGGTCGATCCACTACGTACTTTTCTGTCTTATTCATAGTTCGTCTCATTATGCTTTCGTCACTTTCGTTGTTTGTCTTTTTCTTATTCCAGCTTAGGTACTCGGTATTCGTCATTATCTTCTTTGGGCATAGTCGAAATTAGTGGATATCTTTTTTAGTCTCATTTGTTATTCGTCTTATCGTCTTTGGTCCTATTCTAGGTTAGTTTTTTTCTTATTTGGCCTCTCTTGAAATTGTTTTCGTTCGTCATTGGTCTCATTCGATATGCGGGTTCATCCGCGGGTAGAATCTAGTATTTAATACATATAAACTCTTTCAGTAAATACAAACGAGTTCCCTTATGATTATTTGACGAAAAAAACGTTAACTGATTATCTAATAAAGAAAAGTAAAACTGCGATTGAGATGAACGAGGCGAATAGTGAATCGAGCTACAAACGAAAGTGATTAATTGCTAATGGGACGAACAAAGAATGTGTCGAAAAAAAAAACATGAATAACGAATGAGACTGAAGACGAAAAAATATGAAGTGTCGAACACCGAAAATGCCTGAATAAGAAAATGACAACACAAAGTTTCACCAAATATGAAAAAGTCTAAGAATGAAAGTGACGAGTGAAGAATGTGTGACGAAAGCAAAATAAGACGAACTTAGAATATGACAGAAAACGAATGAGACGAACCAAAATTGAACCGATTTAACAGTCAGTGGTGCCATAAAAATCTTACTATACGAAAAATCATAACTGATTTTTTTTCAACGTGTGAAATTATATGATATGTTCTTGGTGTTTTGACGAACTCCGAAGCCTAGTTGGTAGTGACCCTGCCTACGAAGCCGGGGGTCCCGGATTTTAGTCCCGGTAAGGGCATTTATTTTCGTCATAGTACAAGCACTGCGTAGTTTGGGACTAGGAGTGCCCCCATTTTTTTTTCGGGTCAAAGAACTTTATTTCTCAAAAGAATAACAATAATTCACTTATATGAGAAAATTCAACATGAAAAGTTCATAACTTAAGTAGGTTATAAACTATAAAACTAGTGAGCACTGCCATTTTTTGTTTATTTTTTTTCATCAATTTTGAGCAGCTTGACACTTTTTTTCTTTAAAATGCAATTACTATGCAAACACTATTAACACTACACTCGCACAAAACAGGCTCCGTACCAATTTAATTCGTAGAACATGTACCAGAGCGTAACCTCGCGCCCACATCCCCCCCCACACAAGCCTTACACATTCCAGCGTAAAGCGGAATTAAATTATCTAACTCGCAACTCTTAGCAATAAAGCGACTGTAATTGTTCGTCATTACAAGCATTAGGTGCTGTAGCCGAGCGAAAGCATACGATTTTCAATCTAGAGATTGTGGATTCAAAACCTGTCGCTCAGGGATTTTTCAAAAATTCTTTAGACGAAATTTCAAATCATACTTGTAAGGGTGGTTACCTTTTCCTAAGGAAACAACGTGGGTAAACATGATAAAGTTTCATTCGAACTCGTACAGTTACTTAATGTTTCCTTTTCTAAAGTGTGATATTATTTGTTTTATTAATAAATTATTCTTTAAAATCCTCATCAGCATTCTAACGCGGCAAAAAAAATTTAACTGTCCTGTTTTTGGGCATTCGTGTAAAAAGTACCCGAATACCAAAGAAAAGAAACCTACAGGGCCAAAAATACAAATAAAAACATTACAGTCCTTTTTTGGGCAGTCGTGTAAAAAGTACCCGAATCCCAAACCTCAAACCCACGCTCAACATAATTAACGGCACATCCTCACCATTAGCCTGAAATAAAACAATGTAATTATAAATTCAGCCATAAAGGGCTTCTAATTGACCGTGAATTAGAGCGGAGAGAATTAGCCGGAACTGAGAACATTACAGTAAGCGTGGGCAATCGTCGTGATTAAAGTGTTGCGCATACGATTATATGGGCCTCGAAAGTACTTTACTGAGGCTAAACTGTTGTTTCAAACAAAAAGAGCGAAGAGATTAGGCTTCCAACTGTTTCCTTCTCCAAAATTCATAGTTTTTGCTCCAAAGTCATTAAAAACGAGTGACATGTTACAAAAGTTTTCTGTTTTGAGTGTGGACTAAACTTAAGGATGTTAACCCATTTCATGGCCACCGACTCACAAATGAGTGTTGCCATTCTACGTGCGATTCCCGCTACAACGAGGCAAAAAAGCGACACAAAAAGGGCAAATTCGAGATTCAGCTTTCGCCTGTTTCGTACTTCTTATTTAATCAACATTCTGGCGTATTGTCACATCTCTACGGCGATCATTGAGAGATCATCATCGACGACTTTAGAATCGAGCGTTTTAAGCCGCCGGCCGATTAACCCATGATCAAAATAGGTACATCATGAATTCATGATCCTATACTGCACCGTACTTATATAGACATTGATTCCAAATAGTTACTGAGAATATTTTATCCCGTAATCTTAACCATCACATTAGGTGTTCGTCGTAAACTAGATTTAGGATATCCAGCGCCAGCCGTTATTAAATTTATTAGGGTTACGTCGGGCAAATCGTGTATATGATAAGAAATTTATGTGTAGGTGGAAACATGTATCAACTAAATAAATAAATAATAAATATATGAATAAATAATAAATAAATAAATAAATAAATACAAGGGGACAATCTTACACAAATCTACCTAGTCCCATAGTAAGCTTAGTAAGGCTTGTGTTATGGGTACTAGACGACGATATATACAATAGATATAAATACTTGAATACATAAAAATATCCATGACTCAGAAACAAATATTCGTGCTCATCACACAAATTTTTGCCCTTACCGGGATTCGAACCCAGGACCTCTTGCTTCGTAGGCAGGGTCACTACCAACTAGGCTAAAGCGGTCGTATGATTACATTAGTAGCTGCTTCTCGTGACTATGTAAGTATATGTTTAAATTGTAGTACTAACTGCCCGCACGGCTCTACGTATCGCAACAAACTCGGGCAAAATTGCACTGGCAAGGAAGTAGGAAAAGGATGCACTGTGTGAGAGATGATACGAAGTGAAAAGAAGTGTGATGAGATGACTGGTGACGGAGAAGTATGGAAGACAAAGACACGCTGCGCCGACCCCAAGTTAATGGGATAAGAATTGAAATTGAAATTTTCACAGATTATGTTTTTATGTTGCTGCTATAACAACAAATACTAAAAACGACATAAAATAAATATTTAAAGGGGGCTCCCATACAAGTAACTTTTTTTTTAAATGTGTTTATAGATAATGGTACGGAACCCTTCGTGCGCGAGTCCAACTCGCACTTGGCCGGTTTATCTATCATGCTTTTACCTGGGTTCTTTGCAATACGCTGGTGCCATGTAGGCAGATAGCTTGTCTATAAAACCTAAAATCATACTAAATATTGTCGGTTTTATTAAAAGTATAAGGAATTAAAAATGCCTTAGCTGATTTCCGCTACTTCGCGGGAAAACCACGGGATCCGCGTTTCGCCAGTGAATATTTTAACTATCCATTCAGAACCTTATCAAAATCAACATGAATTCTCACGTAAGAACTGCCCAAAAGTTTTAGAACTAGTAAACTAAGGCCTCCCTAATTAGACAAGGGTTCTAGTACAAAAGTTTCGGTCTAACAATGTGTGGGTCAGACGGGGTAATGCTGACTGAGCTAATTGTGTTTATAGGAGTTTGACAGTGTGAGTTGAACTTCAGCCATTTGTGTCGTAGAAATCTATACCTACTAATATTATGAAGAGGTAAGGTTTGTGAGTTTATGTACCTTCAGGATGAGCATAGGCTACATTTTCAGGCCCCGTATCATGGTCGGCCTTATCACGCGATAAGTGACAAGATAGAGCGTCTTCTCGTTCTATCAAACAGTGTCAACCAGTGACGGACGCTATATCTTGTCATTTATCGCGTGATAAGGCCGACCGTTATACGGGTTCTGATGACCGGTTAGCCTAGTGTTTAGTGACACTGTCTACGAAGCTGAAGGTCCGGATTTCGAATCCCGGTATATCCAAGGCTCAGAAACATATTTTCATGCTCTGAATATTATGTTTGTTCTTGCATTCCTTGTAATACGCGGACGCAGCTGCGGGGGTAGCTAGTCCATACTAATATTATAAATGGGAAAAGTTGTGTGTTTGTTTGTTTGTCCGTCTTTCACGGCAAAACGGAGCGACGAATTGACGTGATTATTTAAGTGGAGATAGTTGAAAGGATGGAGGGTGACATAGGATAGTTTTTATCCCCGAAATCATCCACTAAGGGAGTGAAACGGGGGGGGGGGGGGGTAAAAGTTTGTATGGAGCTGCGATATAAACGAGTTCCACGCTGACGGAGTCGCGGGCAGAAGCTAGTATTATTTTGAAGGACAGTTTTCTACTACAGTTCTGAAACTGCCTGCTAAAAGACTTACAAAACTATGTATGATATGAACTAAATATTTAATAAACACATTAAACAACTAGTGCTTCACTCAGATTAAGAAAAAAAGATAGACAAGCATGCCGAAAAAAGCCACCAAACCAACCAAGTGTAGCACACACTCACACACAAATAAATTAAATTGCACAAAACTAGAAATAGAGGTGATCTTGACACCAATGCGACAAGTGCTGAAGAGTTTCGTGCAAATTTGTGTGTGTGTGTGAGCGTGTGATAAACTCATTTGACTAGGTTGTTCGTAATGCTCTTTAATTTTTCTTGGTCTGAGGTGCCAAATGATACAAAAACCTTTTAGTCCAAATCGCACAAAACATCAAAACTACCGATTTAGTTCTTATCATAGCGTCATAAATATACTTAGGTACCTTCCACAAATACAAAGACGGTAAGAAGATAAAAAGTCATAACCGCTCAATCCCCCTTTTAGCAGATAATTTTACGAGGATATAAAAAGGGCAGGACGGCCGATTGGCAGATTTCGTGAGTGGCCAATTATGGGGCTTGCGACTATGTACTGTTTACGAGGTGACAACCCTAATGTATCGGCCGTAGGGCTGCTAAATACTTAGAAAATAATATTCGTACCGCGAAACGAAAACGAATTTCGTTTGCGTGTCTCCCTCTCTATTGCACTTGTTAATTTGAGCGACAGAGAGGTCGATATTCGAACGAAGTTCGTTTTCACTTCGCGGTAGCCCCTCTGGTGGCTGGTGGTAGCCACCGTACCATATGGAAGCTTGCGATACCATAGGATTCAAAAAGCGTGTGGCAGACCCTTTATTAATTCTCGGATTCGTATGTCATCAGCTGGAGATACATTTAGTCCTTCACTCTTAACACAGGATATCTTCGGGAGATCTCACGACCCGTCACCACCACGACCATCATCGCAGATTGACGAGAAACCTTATAACCATCATATCAGTCGAAAGACGTCCACTGCTAGACATATGCCTTAAAGAGTGCCAAAGTGATATGTCCTGTGTCACCCGCATCCAGCGGACTCCCGCGAAAGAAACCTACCTACATTGTTGGATAAATAAATTAAGTTTGTTTGTAGTTGGGAACCAAATGTGTACAAGTACCAACACTTTTTAGTAGCTTAGAATCAGCTCTCAGCGTAAGCCATTGAGCGCTAATTAGGAGACAGGCATTGTGACGAAATTTTCACTACATACATATAGGGATTACAGTAAAGGATTTATAATTTGCACCGATTCGTCGAACAAGTTACATGGAGAAAAAATTGAGATAAAAAAAATCTTATAAAATATCAGCAATGTTTGAACCCAATGTATATAAATGCCATATTTGCGTTCGCCCAAAATGTATGAGGGTTTCAGACAAAACGGTCCGCATATTTTAAAACCAAAAGGTACTAAAAACCTGCAAGGTCTGTATAAAATAAAGTTTGTAAGTATGTGTGTGCTGGACCGAACCTCGCGAGCTTGTCATATGTTAATTTGAATAAATTTATTCTACCGATTAGTCACCAGATTACTTTTACGTGAAATTTATTAAATAAAATTAAAACGAGCTTTGAAAGCGGTTACGCGTTTGCAAAATGAGACTGCTATGTTTTAGAATCGACCCCCGCATTTTTAACATACGGCACAAACGTGGCTTGTTATAAATTCAACATGTACATCTGTGCGTGTGTCTACCACAGACGAGTGGAGGTGTCATAGTGGCATCATGGTTTCGAAACAGATAAACCTATTTGGGTGCGTTTTTTATCGAAAGTCGTGTGTCAATCTTGACAGTTCAGTTGTTTCACACGCAAATTGTCAATAAACTAAAGTAGCCATAATATAATGGAAAGTAGTTTTCAACAACTTCACGCTAAAGTAATTTCATTGAGTCTGATAGGCTATATGAACCTAGTTGTTATCATTGAGTATTTTGTATTCTGTGTCAAAATACAACCAACTTCGGTTTAAGGGGATGCCTTGATTTCAGTCGAACACGCCCCCTAGACAGAGACACGCTTATACCTTCCACGAACGAGAAAAAGAGATGTAACACTCTTCGGGAATGGCTTTTAGTATTAACTTGATTGTGTCGTTTAAAAAATATCGTTTGAGTAGGCTGAGTAAAAAAAGGAACATACAGACCCAACATTGGAATGTTTTTCAATCAGACAAACAATCATAATAATATATAGTCAAGTATCGTATATCTGAAAATCCGACCTTATTGTTTCTCAATCTAGTCAGAACGGCGTTTCAAAGCCCGCGATAATTTCCAATGCACCGCCGACACGTTCAAACAGTTCGCTTTCTTATTCGAGCAAGCCAACCGCCATTGCAAAAACTATACTTTATTCAGCAACGACCTGCTTAAACCGCCGTACAAGCAAAGCTACAGAATCGATCGCCTTTATAAATAGCGACAACCCTAAGCCATGTTAATATTTTATAGCCAGGCGAAGCCTGCCACCGGCGAAATAAAAATAGACGCATAAAAAATTACCACGGTCCGCCGAACGCGGCAGATTTTTCCATGATTCGCGGTATAAATGTCTAAAATTTAAGCAAATATTTGGCTCCGTTTTAATATTGAATGTGTTTTTTTGGCTTGTAACGTCGCTTTTGTGGCGATACCGATAATTGAAGTCTTGTGAGTGAAATAGAATTGTTTTTGTAAGGTAGGTACCTACTTTTGATTCATTTCGTGTGACATAAATATCGACAGTCATTGATATGACATTCATCATCCTCCTAGCGTTTTTCCCGCCCTACTGGGAAAAACGCTAGGATGAAACAAGCCTGTTTTGACTACAATTAACTACATATCAGGGGACAATTTTACACACATCGAACGAGCCCTATATTTGTAATTAAATATTAATACTTAAATAAATAGAAAACATCCAAGACTTACAAACAAATATTCTTGTTCATCACACAAAAAAAAATTGCCCTAAGAACCCAGGATCTTCCGGGTCCAAAGAACTATAATAATATATATATATATATATATATATATATATACATATAGAGGCTTACAGAAATATATAGGCTAACTGTTCTAATTTAAATAATATTGGACAGCGCTGGCAAGTGGCACGATTCGAAGTTAATTAATAATTTGCTCATTTCATTGTTGCTAGTGGGGGACAAATTCATTATTTAATACATAAACGTGGTGATGCCAGCTGGTTATATTAACCAATATAAATACGTATTTTGTAATATATTCGCTCCAACAATCGCAAATTCAATTCCATTTACCTCAATAAAGTTTGACTCTGTCGAACGCATTTCTATGCAGTGATTGAAGCAGCGAAGACTGGGATCAATACTAACTTTAGTCAAATCTGGCAAGTCAAGTGAGCTATCGGAATAATCACTCTTCGCGTTAGTGTATCTTTTAATCAGTTCACACAGGGACAGAGTGTTCCGATAGCTCAGTTGGTTAGGTGCAACGGGCCATGAACTCCTGTGGTCGCCGGTTTGAATCCGGCTCGGAGCCAGGGACCCGCCCACCCCTTTCCAGAAAAAAGCCTTTGAACGGGTTAGTCGTTCGTTTAATAGCCCAAATCACTTGCGGTCCTTTATTGATTGAAAACTTATTCATTTAACTTAGCCGGGTTTCCCTTACCACCGCTACCGCTACTGACAGAAAAACCCTTTCCAAAGGCTTTTTTAAGCGCTTTTTAAAGGGTTGAAACGCTTCCTCGTGTTGAATACCCATTCACTGTGCTTTAAAAGCCAAATGAATGGGTATTGAGGAGCATCGGCTTTGGTAAGCAAACCCTTTCAAAAACCCTTTGAAGGGGATACCTTATTGGAGCGCTTTAATAGCCAAATGAATGGGTTTCGAAGAGCATCGGCTTTGGTGAGCATTACGAAAAACCGTTTCAAAAACCCTCGAAGGGGATACCGGTCCCTGTTCGGAGCATTGTTTTTATCATTTAATTTAAATTTATAATTTCTTTAGCAGCGTTACTGCTTAATATAAAATGAATTGACGTGCAGTTGAACCGTGCAGAATATCTCAAGAATTCGCGGGTTTAAAGTATCCTGTTTTTGATCTTACCTTGGAAGTTGTAACAAATGTTTTGTAACTTTGCCGTGTAAAAGCTTGGATTTCCTTTGAAATTATAGTATTTGTAGCATAACCCAAGTCTTGCTACCTCCAGCAAATTTCGGCTTGTAATTCGTATGGAATTTGCTCCACTTTAGTTTAATGTAAAATACAACATTTAAATTAATTTTCTATGGATATATTTTGTATAGTCTACCGATTTCCGTTAAGTCACATTTTACATTTCGTAGAGAATGTTTTATAACATTAAGTCCGCCTTTTGTACCACTAGATATTCTTTTGTGCAATGAAGATTAAATAAAAACTTAAACAGTATTTTCTCGTTTTTATGATATTTTTCATTTTACTTTTACGCCAGCGGTAGGGTACCCTAATTGTTTCCACATATTTGCTGTACGAAAAGCAATATTTTACAAGGACTTGTTATAACATACCGATTTTATTATTATTCTTAGCTATTTATTATCCTTAAACCAACTAAATCGACATTATGACGACATATTCTTCATTGTACTCCTCCAAACAGGGATTCTGTAAAGGAAACTCATTATTCCCGCCCAAGAACCTTTATCAGCAGTCCGCTAAACAGCAATCTGCGCAGATTGCAACGGCATTAAGGCAATAGCAGGTAATTACCGCGTTATCTAACTCGGGCGGTAATTTACCGACACCCGGGGGCAATGGCGATATTTATTTACCGGTATTGTACCATTAAAATGTATAAGGTACACTAAGAGTTTATTACAAAGATACTTACATGGCCGAACCGCTTCTTAATATGGTATCTGACAATAGTACTCATAACATTTATTTAAATAAATAGTGAGGCAGAGTGCTCGAACAAATTGTCGTCAATGTGGACACGCTGGACAAAAGCACCAATTTTTTTTCAGACACTTGTTAAGTCCATAGCTTAAAGTTTTTGATAGGAACCAACTCCTCTGTCAGCCATCTTTAATTTTAACAAGCACCTGAAATAAAAATTGGTGCTTTTGTCAAGCGTGTCCACATTATCACCTGAAACTGCCCTACTAAAATGCTATAACGGAAATAAAAACCCTTAAGCGCACGGTTGTTTCATGCGATAAACCCTGCGATTCCATAGATACCTGCGATTACCGCAGCGGTTACATAAAAAGTATCCTTGGAATCGCAGCGTTTATCGCATAAAACAACCGCGAACTTTAATAACAAAAAATAAACATGACGACTGATGCCCCGTCAATTCTACCGAAGTCCGCTTACGTTTAAGCCCGTCATAAACGTAGCTGTAATATATATTAATGTACCGTAAGATACCGAAATACCTATATATTATATCTGCGTGTGTGGACTCTGTCAACTAGTACGTAAAATATAATCATAAGATGTCTAGCTATAATATTATATTTTGGTATTTGGCCACTGTCATGGGTCGATACGTCCGTGCATTACATGTAATGCACAAATGTATAGAATCATCCAATTCTGACGTCACATAGTCGAGGCGGACCTAGTTTGACGGTGCATTAATGACAAACACAAAGCTATAATTGATAACTTGTATAAGGACATCATAGGTGCCCTCAGACGCTCGGCTGTTATCAGTAGCGTGGAGAGAGTAGTTAAAAAAAATAAAACAGTTATCGGTTGGAATAAGTATGTCAATGAGGCTCACGGGGAGGCCAGGCGTATGTTTCAAGCTTGGGTGTGGTACAATCGGCCTCAATCAGGTCCTATTTTTGATGCTATGAATGAGACTCGAAAGTTGTTTAAATCCCGATTAAAATGGTGTCAAAAATATGAGGAGCAAATTAAGCTTGACAAGTTGGCATCATTACACGCAAATAAGGACTTTAAGCAATTTTGGAAGTGTACCAATAGATTAAATACTAAGTCTGGGCTTCCCGTGAGTGTCGACTGTGTTACTGATCCCAAACAAATTGCTGAAGTTTTCAAAAACCAGTTCCGAGTTGAGTCACCATTGGGGCCGTCGACGGAGGTGTGCGGGGCTGAGACTTTCACGATAGGAACTAACATTACAGCCAAAGATGTAACCTTGGCTATAAAGAATATGTCTAGAGGCAAGTCTCCGGGTCATGATGGTCTCAGCGTCGAGCACCTTCAGCATGCGGGTCGACGTCTTCCCCGAGTACTGGCTATGTTTTACTCATTGTGCTTGGGACATTCGTATTTGCCGGCCGAACTTATGAGAACCGTTGTTATACTGATTGTGAAAAACAAGACTGGAGACACATCGGACTAACAACTACAGGCCAATCTCACTCGCCACTATTGTAGCGAAGGTACTTGATAGTCTGCTTAATACGCAGTTGGACAGGTACATACGGTTGCACGATAATCAGTTCGGGTTTAAACCCGGGCTGTCGACTGAAAGTGCAATACTGTGTGTGAAGCAGACTGTAAGGTATTACACAGAAAGAGATACACCTGTGTATGCGTGCTTTCTCGACCTGTCGAAGGCTTTTGACCTGGACTGCTATGATCTACTGTGGAGAAAGCTAGTGGATATGAAAGTATCGCCAGAGCTCATATCAATTTTCAAGTTTTGGTACAGAGGACAGGTCAACAGCGTTCGATGGGCGGGGGCTCTGTCGGATCCGTATAGGTTGGAGTGCGGGGTGAGACAGGGGGGATTAACCTCACCGAAGCTCTTCAATCTATACGTCAATTCCCTAATTGCAGAGCTCGTCAACACTCATGTCGGCTGCCACGTGCAGGGCGTGTGCGTTAACAACATTAGCTACGCGGACGATATGGTGTTGCTTAGCGCGTCGCCCTGTGGTCTGGGTAAACTCATAGCGGTCTGTGAGCGATACGCTATCACTCACGGTCTCAAATACAACTCCAGCAAGAGTGAGATGATGGTTTTGGAGTCAGAGGAAAAAGTGTGGTAGTTCCCACGTTAAAACTGGAGAATAGTCCATTAAAAATGGTATCCCAATTTAAATACCTTGGGCATATGATCTCCTTTGACCTCAAAGACGGTGCCGACGTTGAAAGGGAGCGCAGGGCGCTGGCTGTTAGAGCGAACATGGTTGCCCGCAGGTTTGCCCGTAGCTCCACTGCTGTAAAGCTGACATTATTCAGAGCATTTTGCACGTCTTTTTACACGGGTAGCCTGTGGGCGGACTATACGCAAAAGCAGTACAGCGCCTTACGAGTGCAGTACAACAATGCATTTAGGGTGCTGATGAGGCTGCCTCGCTACTGCAGCGCGTCAACAATGTTCGCGGAGGCGCGCGTCGATAGCTTCTCTGCCATCATGCGCAAGCGAGCCGCCTCGCTACTTAGCAGGGTGAGGGCCAGCACCAACAGCATCCTAGCAATGTTTGCAGGCAGGTGGGATGGGGCCTACATAAACCACTGCACTAAGCTCCATCATAGTGTCCCAATGGTAAAGTACTACTAACACTAGATATAATATTATAATGTTACTAACACTTTTATATTTATATTTGATTGTTAATTTAATTTAATTTATATTTAAATGTGTAAAATATGGATGTAAATCTGAAATAAATGAAAATTTAATTTAATTTAATTACATATAATGCACGGACATTCAAAGTGTTAATATGTATTATAGCTACGCCTAGCTGTGACGGGCTTTAATGTAGCTACGCACGTCCGCGCGAGTGCGTTATGTCAGACGTTTGTACGGTTCTGTACTACTCCTATAAGCACAGATATAAATATACACTAGATAATTCACTGTCTAGGCCATTCGGCTTTGGAATGCTCTCCCGCTTACTATCAGACAAGCACAAACGAAACTCAACTATATCTATGGTTAGTTTAGTGGCATAGTTTTTTGCACTGGGTACGCAAAGTTATATGTATGTATGTATGTTATATTTTTGTATTTACGTAAGTAAATGTATTTATTCATTATATTAGGAAATGTATTTCATTAGCTACCTACCTATCGTTTTCATTTTTTTTTCTTGGTCAGCTGCCTGCACTTATAAGCTTTTCTGTGGTTGACTCGTAGGCATTAAATCCGCCATTTGTACTTATTATTTGCGAAATAAAGTTTGAATAAATAAATAAATAATTTAAACACCTCAATCTGTATGAAAACTGACCGTGTCACTTTTTTCTACCTAGGTACTGTGACGTCACACGGGCGAATCAGTGATATGAATTCCTCGTTGTCCGCGCAAAATCGATTCTGCAATAAGGCATTTTCTTAATAGTCACGGACAACCGGCTACCACGACAGACGCACGCGGAATGTCAGTCGGAGTGCTAACTCGGAGACCGAATTCGGACACGCGAAGTACATGGAGTTGCGTGATATACCGGGTGGAAAGGCACGACGATCCTTTACGCAAAAGGGGGATTGTTTAGATTTAGTACTGTATTTCCTCTAAAGAAACTGGGCTCATATTCGTAAGCGTTTTAAAGTTATAGGCAGTTAACTTTTAATGCAAAATACTGCAAGTGACAACCCTCATTAGGTTCAATAACATTTAAACAATGGTCAGTGACCTTTATCAATATGTATATACAATTACTAGTACGTAGTAATAGTAGGGAAGAAAAACATTAATTAATTCTAATATTTTACTAATTGTTCGTCAAAAAAATCTAAACATTACGAATCGATTCTCCACCACTTAAACTAACCCCCCTTTGCGGAAAGGATCGTCGTGCCTTTCCACCCGGTATGTATATCTGTGGCTATAAGCTATGTATTCATACGCCTTTGTTGAGCTAGCAATCCAAATTATCCCCGAATGTGGCAATACCTATAACTCGTTTCTAAACAGAGCGTGCCGAGAGCGCCGCAGGGAGGCTTTTGCGGCAAATTTATGGACACCGGAAGCCCTATTCAGCCTCTCAGCCCGAAACGCTCTATATCAATCACTCTTTGGCGCGAATTTTCAGGCCCTTACTTTTTACACACCCCCTTTTCATAAAATTTAACACAGCTCCGTTAACCAAAATGTGTGACCATTTCTCACAGATAAATGTCAAAGTGATCGAAGCCAAACGGTTGTTAACGGTTTAATGGATGTTTATAAAGAAGTACATTTGGACAATCATCTGATGATCATTATATCAGCCAAAAGACTGGACGTATTTATCTGCTGAACAGTCCTCTCCCAAAGAGTGTCACAAGGTCCAGTTCTGTGCCACCCACGACCAGCGGACTCCCGCGCCAATTACCAGGTCATTAGTCCACCTTGGGGGGTCTACCCACACGCTGCGAATTCACGTTGTGCTGGACATTCATATGTATATACTTACTAGTGTAAATCTGTCAGTCAAAATTAGTAAATCATTTTACAGCCAATTGTCGATTAAGCTAAAATTTGGCATACTATGTTTATTCGTTGATGACGTAATTTAGGTATGGCCCCATCTTGCGGATCATGATATAAACAATGATATCGAAAGTAAAGATACGCCTGTCCGAACAATATTCGCTTGACATACTTACTGTGACACTGTGACAGCTGAAGAGTGAAGACTAAGGCACGGTGGCCCGCGATTGCCCGTGGCGGGCCACCGCATTGGACGAATTACTCGTGGGCGTTGGGCCTATCTTTACGAAGTAATATATATATCTATGGATATAAACAAAAAGTTGACAGCAGCAACTTCTAAACTACAGAAACAACCTTCATGTTTGGGATTTCATTGAGAGTTCTAATCTTATTAAATAAATAAAAATAAGGGAAACTCGATATTTACGTTTAAACGGAACTTAAAACATCACCTACTTAGTAATCAAAATTCTATTGCCTAGCAACCTGCGTCTGTAATAAGTGTAGGTATTCTTTATACAAGTAATGCATACGAGTAAACACGCGAATCCTCCATAAGTCTTTCAGCCTATTTATTAATTGTTTATCTTCTTCTCTTATGTCAATCCAACTTCTAGTTTCGTTATCGCTATGGTAAATAACCTGAAATGTATAATCTTAGCAATTAAGAATTACTATATTTATACCTGTTCATTAAACGCGATTCCTTAATTTTAATTTTAGGTTAGGTACTCATTACAGGACCCACTGAAAATCAGCGTAGGGGCCCCCTCTGCCTCGACTCATGCTGAGTGGGTTCCTTTTTTGAGACAACTAATACTTTTAGATATAAGAATTCTGTACACTGTTTTAAATTTGTTGTTTCAAAATAAATCTTATTCATTCATTAATTCATTCATTCATTCAATCTTATAAAAATCGAACCAGTCCCACATCAAGCTCAATAAGGCTTGTTTTATGATGAGTGTGTCACTAGACGTATATTTAATAGATATAAATACATAGAAAACATCCAAGATTCAGAAGCAAGACATTCATGCTCATCACACAAATACTTGCCCTTACCGGGATTCGAGCCGAGGACCTTCAGCTTCGTAGGCCGCGTCATTATCCACCAAGCTAACCATCGTCAATATAGTACCTATCTATTCTAAGTTAGTTCCTTTCCTTTTCCTTCAAATTTCTCTTAACTGTTTCGTAACGTTTTGGACCGTTATTTAACTCCACAAATATCAAATTTACTGTCGGAATTCGGGTTGTATTTGTTTGCCAGCGGCCATTTATTCGACCGATACGGCGGCAGATACCGATGATTTATACTTAATTGCGGTTCGAAGTCCGTGGAACGACGCAAAATTTAAAACGGTTACCATGAAAGGTCATTTCTCGATTTGATCATTCTATAAATTATTACTTAGGTACTTAATACTTTAATTAATAAGTTGCTGACAAAAAAAAATGCTGACGATATATATGTATGTTTAGATTTGTGAAATCGTAATTTGTAGCTTGAAACAGGCTAGGCAATAATAAAATTGCTTATTTATCGAAATACCAAATACACTTATTAACAAAATGTCGGGAATGAAACATTAAAAAAAAAGTTTATAATAAAATACTGCACATGCATGTAAAGAAATGACTAAGGAATAAATTAAATGTTACAAAAATAAAGCATGTGACTTAAACCAAATAAGAAATTCTACAATAGATATAAAAAAACATATTACACACAATAAAACCTCTAATATCAACTCTATATCCAACGAATTCCATTAAAAATAATACACGATACTAAAGATCGACATATCTACAAATAACGAAACAAAACACTGATGTTACAATATCGCCTGTCGATTCCAATCGAACGTTAACAAAATGTTAGATTGAAATAATTCGGGGTTGTATTAAATTGTCGAGATAATTATCTTTGAAGTGATGGAAACAGAATACCATGGGACCCGAGGGAAGGAAGACTAGAGGGTGGAGAGTCGCTCCCTGTGATACCGTTGTTGAGACTGATAAAGCTTGCTAATACCTTGGGACCCGAGGGAAGGAAGACTAGAGGGTGGAGAGTCGCTCCCTGTGATACCGTTGTTGAGACTGATAAAGCTTGCTAATACCTTGGGACCCGAGGGAAGGAAGACTAGAGGGTGGAGAGTCGCTCCCTGTGATACCGTTGTTGAGACTGATAAAGCTTGCTAGAAATGTCTATATTCATGAAACTTAAAATCAGGGCCATTCTCATTTATGTGCATACTGACACAGCCGTAGACGTCACCACTATGGATACATTATATGATTTACAGCATAAATGGATTATCGGCAACTCCAAATTATACATTGGACATGAAAAAGGTCAAAAACCATCAACATGGAAAATTGTCCAGCCGGAAAAATGTTAAAAATGCATCAGGATAACTTAACAGTATTTTCTCAAACATGCAATGAAGTATTGACGTTTTGTTTTTCATAACATGGGCTTCGGATTGTCACGTTTCGGGCGCAGCGAAACGAGAGATCCGTAATGGCATTTCATAAAAAATTGCACGGAGACATAGGCCTGAAAGACGGTCTTTTTTTAATTTAAATTCTGCAATTTCTGGCACAGTATCACGGCGTTCACTCATGAAAATTAATGAATATATGTATTTTTTATGTTATAGGAGGCAAACGTACAGACGGATCACCTCATGGTAAGCGATTACCGCCGCCCATGGACACCTGCAACACCAGAGGTGTTGCGAGTGCGTTGCCGGCCTTTAAGATGGGAGTACGCTCTTTTCTTGAAGGTTTGAAGGTCGTGTCGGTCCGGAAATACCGCAGGCGACAATCCATTCCGCAGATTAGCTGTGCAAGGCAGGAAGTTTCTGGAGAAGCGCTCAGTTGAGGACTGCCAACCATCTAAGTGGTTGGTGGTAGTGGGTGGTGGTGGTGGTAATTGGCGTTTTTTCATTGCATGTTTGAGAAAAGCACTGTACATACCTTGGCGTTTAAAGGGGTTGCCAGCCTCATAACTATCTGACCTCGCTACTGTCTATCTGTACTCGGCCGGCAACTACATTTAGATCTACCTAACGTGCTTACAATGCGTCACCTGATCGACCTATTGGAGTAAAATTGACGAAAGAAAATACTGGACATATTTCTTTGGAATTAGGTGACTGCACCTTAATCTAAACGTCGAGTCAGATATATATGTACACTTTTGCACCTTATTGCATTGTAATAAAATAACGTCCAAAAATTTAAACATATCTTTGACGTTGGTTAATTGTTTAAGTACGTACACCAGAAAAAACGAAAATACTTCTCGTAATGTACGTTTGTTGCAGGTTACCAAAGGAATTTGAAGCTTTTATATAGATGTTAAATTTCATATTTGAATGTACTTGCGGCCGGTCGGCACCTCGCGGACCTGGACGGCTGTGGTCCGCTGTCGTCACATGTGACCGGCTCCGTCCAGCTTTTGCCTACTGCACTCTATTAAAACGCGTTCGGCTGCCGCCGGGTGCTCGTGCATCCGTTGCGTTGCGACGTGGCGCGAGGTGACCTGGCCCGGCCTGTTCGGTGAGAATCGTAGGTACATAACTCATATGAATTTGATAACATGTGTTTTGGTAAGGCAATAAGATGATATGTGTTCAACAAGTTCCGCTGGGGAGTTATTTTTTTTTATTTTTTTTTTATTTCGTCAGTAGCTTTTTTAATGCTTAGAAACGCTTGTCACTCGTAACACAAGGCTCATGCTTTAAGTCCGCACCAGCCGGTTTCGAAGTAAAGTTAATTACACAGTTGTCATCTCACAATTCATATCACAGTATTTTATTGCCGGCACTTAAATTAACTTTGGGTTCTGGATATTGTCATCTTGGCTTTGGAGAAAATATTAAATATGAAAAAAAAAATCTTGGAATTGAGTTTTCTATTTTTTTTTTATTATTTCACGTTAGACTAGGCCGTATTTCTTGAGGTGGGATCTTGTACGAGTATCTTTGGATGTTTTTTTACCCGATGATTCCAGTCATCTCTGACGTTATTTTTAAAAGTTTTATTTATTTTGCCCAACTGTTCTCATGTAAGTACTTAATTATCTAGGCTAGTTGTCATTCAAACATTGCAAAAAAAAGCAACTTTTACAGAAATAAAATTCGCTAGTGTTAATTAGGCAACAACTCAACATAGTAGGTGATAATGTGGACACGCTGGACAAAAGCACCAAATTTTTGTCAGGTACATGTTTGGTCAATAGCTTTAAGTTTTTGATAGGAACCAACTCCCCCGTCGGCCATCTTTAATTTTATGGCAGTCATTTTGAATAATACGTATATAATTAATATCTCGAGTTCTAAATAACGTAGAATCACAAACTTAGTATGTAAATATGCATATTTGGGGTCAAGGAATTCAACTTGATATTTTTTAGAGTCAAGTTCCCCAAGGATATCAAACAGGACCCTGTTCCTAAGCTTCCGCTGTCCACCCGGCTTTCTGCGTATCAGCAATAGCTAGACTGTTCAAATTTTCACAGGAGTTGTTTTTCTATTGCTGCTTTAACATACATTTTAAAAATTAAAATAAAGTTAAAATTAAGCAGTGTTCTGATACTTACATGAAACGTAATTTTATTGCCCGCCCATAACATTTGAAATTTCTGCAGATTATGTATTATTAAAGCCCCTATAATAGCATTAATGAAAAGTAATAAAAATAATATCGTTAATAATTTTTTGTTTAACATAACTTTACCTAACCAACTCTAAGAACAAAGATGTAGGTAATATGTATATAAAAGAATATGTATATTTAGACACCAAATATGTGATTCTTAGTGTCTTAGAAGTCGAGATATTAATAATTAACTATAATTAAAATGGCCGCCAACAAATTAAAATGGCCGACGGAGGAGTTGGTTTCTATCAAGAACTTAAAGCTATGGACCTAACAAGTGCCTGAAAAAAAATGGTGCTGTTGTCCAGCTTGTCCACATCTACTACAATTTGTTTCTCTTCAGGCGCCACCAAGTTATCTGATGATGGTAACAGAAGGTGGCCGTAGCAAGTCCTCAAGATAAACTCTATGTGTTTGGGCTCATTGGAAACCCTCAACGACTAGTTTAAAACTTGTAACGAAAAAAAAATATTTGCCAGAAACTTATTTCAGAAGATTATATATGCATTTTTTTCAGAAAAACAACGAGATAAATACTTCTGTTTTTCTCAGTGTCGGTAGTTTGGTCTGGCGTCCCGTCATTCGGGGGGTAGGGACTTGATATCAATAAACACAGTCAAAGAAATGCACGCTTTCTATTAAAATATATTATTTCTGCCAATACCAATTACCTATTTTAAAGTGCTGAGCTTGACTTTTCAAAATAACTTCATCATTTTTTTCAGACTAGGTAGGTATTTTTTTATGAATAATTATTCAACTAACATCAAAGTAAATTACAAAATATTTTCCCCAAACAATTTTCCTTCAAAAATGCCGTTAATTTATTTCCGTCATTCCCAATGTCAATATATAAATATTGATGAAGCGTAAACCTTTTGATTAAAATTCAATAATAAATTAAGCCGTGTTGGGCCCGATCAGGCGGTTCGCGGTAATTTCCCCTGAACCAACATTAATGGCAGGGATTTCACAGTGAGAAGGTATTATTGCAATATTTTATGACAATATTATCGCGATACTAGATAAAGTATGGATACGTTGGTTGAATAACGTCAATATTATTAAACTGTTGTGACATGAGGTATCGCGTGATACTGCTCACCGTGTAATCGCTGCCATTGGCGATCGACCAATTTAAAGGGTCGGCCGCGAGTTCGAGCGGCGGCGGCGGTTGCAGCGGTTCGCGCGAGTGAGAGATCAGAGCCCGCCCTCCCGCTCCCACATGTAGTGCACCCCCGCAACTGGAAGTCGGTGGGATTCAACGTATACAGAGTTAAAGAATCACGAAAAAATGGGCCTCTTTTTTTTTTTTTTTATTTATTTAGGTCAACAAACAATCGCTACAAGTTTGCTTAGTTGAGAAATTATAAAAACAAATACAAATATGCGCGATCCACACCGTTAACCACCAATTAACATTATAATGTTGCAAGTAAACATTAATTTACTAAGTGTTATTGAGAGTTCTTGAATTTTACAATAATACAGTTAGTAAGCGTATGTGTAAGCTACATTTCAGATTAAAAATAAAAGAATAAAAACAAAAAGGAGACATTTTAAGGGAGTGTTAAGTGCTATTTTCAGAGAGTATATCTATTACGTATTGTCTAAATGAGGATTCTCTATTTCCAAATATATCTATCTTACAAAACAATCTGTTATAATTATTGATAATCCTCTGGAGAGGCGCGCGCGAACCGGCGTGCGTGCGACAGCGGCTCTCGGCAAACAGTCGGTGCGGGCGCGCCTCCCGCTGCCCGTGGGTTGGGATATTGTAACGGATTTTGTTGTTAAGGGCAATGCAATCATGCTTATTGTTACATATGCCATAAAGGGTCATAGCGTCTAACATCAGTCTTCTAGAGTTAAGATCTAATATTTTATATTTAGTTAACAATTCATTATATGATAAGCGGTTTTTATAACATCTATATTGCAAGGTTCGTAAAAACTTTTTCTGAACAGATTCAAAAGCGTTTCTATACTTGCTGTAATAAGGATTCCAAGTTGGTACTGCATATTCTAACTGTGAGCGAATCAGAGTCTTAAACAGGTACACGTATGTTAAATGACGTTTGAATTCCGTACTTAATCTCATGACAAAGCCGTACATTTTATATGCTTTACTGACGATATTATTTATATGAAGGTCAAGGTGTAACTTAGAATCTAGAGTAATGCCAAGGTCTTTTATGGATGTGACTTGTTCTAACTTTGAGTTGCATAGATAATACGTTTTAGGTAAGGTTTGTTTTTTTTTGTGAAAGTAATGGTTTTACATTTATTTAAGTTTAACAGGAGTTTATTAGAATTGCAATAGTCGGACAAACGATCAAGATCAGACTGAAACAACAACAACAACAACTCTTTAGAACCAAATGACGTTATTTTTTCATTGCACAGTAAAAAAACTTAGTGCTGCGTGAACAGCACTTCAATATTTGTCTATGTTTTTTTAAACGCGCATCTCCACCATTACCGGGACTTTAATCTAGGACTGTCCGACTTGAAGGCGACTGAAAAGTGTCATAGTCGAGTAGCTACAAGATTGACTAACCCAAACCAGTCATAGTCGTATTGGTCAATATTTACCCTGTGTCTTTTTCTAGGACTTCGTGATTTACCAATCAAAATTAACACATGTAAAAAATACAGCAAGATTTAAAGGGTTAAAAATAAAACGGTAAAAAAAACACAAAAACAGCTACCGTTGCATTAGTAATTTTAGCACGCATTCAACCCCTGATATGTGTGAATTGTTATATATGAAACAGGCTTTCTGCACCATTTACTTTGCGACTAGCCGACGCGGTCGGGACGCATTCCATATTTATCGGCCCAATGAATCCGAAAAAATGTACGTTTTTTTGGTTATATTGGTACATACGTTGTCATTATCAACATATCAGCCGAAATCCACTGCTGGCCATAGACCTCAAAGAGTGCCAAAATGACTGGTTCTGCATCTGCATCCAGCGGACTCCCGCATCGTTTACCTGGTCATCATTCCATCTTGTCGAGAGTCTACCGACGCTGCATCTTCCGGTACGTGGTCGCCCATACGTTACATTTTGGCTGTTCTCCACTAAAATCCCCTAGCCTGATCCCCCAGGGGAAAAAACGTCACGCGGCCGCGCTGCCGAGTTGTAACTTTAGCGCCGAGGGCCCTCGCGGGCCGGCGTTCGAACCGCGTTCGAACCGCGTTCGATGTGTGTTTGAAGTGTAGTTTCAATGCTTTACAACTTGCGCGGGGGCCGCGCAGCACACGCGCCGCGCACGACACGCGTTCGGTGGGTGGCAGCCTTAAGGGGCTCCCATAATTGGCGTCTGGGATCGTACCTTCGATCTGAATCTCTTAGTTTTCTTAGGTTTTTTGTAGCTTATTATGTTAACAACAACGGCTTTAAGCAATATAGTATCCCATATTTACTTCAAAGTTCATTGTTTTCGAGATATTTGGCATCAAAGTTGATCAATTTTAGGCAAAAAACCGGTTTCTGGCCATAACTTTTGTGTTAATTGGTTTAAAATGAAAACCCTAGACCAGTTTAGAGGGACGTCACAGACGAACACAAAGATGTAGATTTCGTATGTGTTAGATCTTTCACGTCAATAGAGATACAAAGTGTTATTTTAGACAATGTTTAAAAAGATCATACAAAATTAAGTATTCATTTGTTTCAAAACCCGGTAGACCAAAATGGAGACAAGATTGAAGAACCGATAACCGTTTGATGTATACTTCTATCTGTAGTGCAAAAGTAGGAGATACGATTCAAAACTTGTCAAAAATCGATGGAAACCTCGGGTAGCCCCTTAAATGAAATTCCGGATTTATGAGGTAGGGTAGCCGTTACCTAGGCACCGGATGCCGCGAGTGCAGGTGATGCATGTTGCAGGTTACAATTACAGCCTTTCTCCTTTATTTCATATATCCTATATCCAGCCTGTCCATTGTATATTTATATTATAAGAGAAATACAATGAACTCATTGCGCCCAGTCATTCAAATTAAAAACAAACGTCTAAAGTGTATAGAGGAACTCCATTCTTGCTTGATCAAATTAACACAAAATCCAACGGATTTACTAAAATACCCAAAAAAAAACTATTTATTTAAACCTTATTCTACAATAGAAGGCAAAGTACGGCGGTTGTGGGTTCGAATCCCGGCTCGTACCAATCAGTATTTCGGAACTTATGTGCGGAATATTTACCGTTAGCTTTTCGGTGAAGTCGATGGGGTGTCAAAGTGGATACGCTAAGAGGATAATGAGTAAACATTACTACCAGCAACCGGTTCTTTTATGAACGAGAAAAGACAGTTTAATGTGTTTTTTATGCATCAATTTATAGGCCCTCGCATTAATAACGTCCGCATTTAATTTACGACATAATGTTATGCATAAACATTTTTAACTAAACTGTCATCATCATCATCATCATATCAGCCGAAAGACGTCCACTGCTGGACATAGGCCTCCCCCAAAGAGTGCCAAAGTGACCGATCCCGCGCCACCCGCATCCAGCGGACTCCCGCAACCTTTACCAGGTCATCAGTCCACCTTGTCGGCGGCCTACCCACGCTGCGCCTTCCGGTACGTGGTCGCCACTCGAGAACATTTCCGCCCCAACGGCCATCGGTCCTACGTGCTATGTGCCCCGCCCACTGCCACTTAAGTTCCCGGATCGCTGACTAAACTGTATTTTAATGGCATTTAAAACAAATGTGTACCCAATTAGCGTGAGTTCAAAGCATAATTCAATGTCAGTTTTGTGACGAAAATTAAGCACACAAATTATGTGAAAATTGATTTGTTTCACACTTACTAAAGTGTTTGTGCATAATAATTTTGACATTGAAAAGAAAAACGATTTTTTATAGGAACTGAATATTTAATTTTCGTCACAAGACTGACACTAGAGTAATTTTTTGTTTAACAACTCACGCTTATTGGGAACACAAATTTTTGAAAATGCCCTTGTCCTTTTGATATTTACTAAGAAACAAATAATTACGACGACCGGTTAGCCTAGTGGGTAGTGACGCTGCCTACGAAGCTGGAGGTCCTGGGTTCGAATCCCGGTAAGGGCAAATATTTGTGTGATGAGCATGAATATTTGTTTCTGAGTCATGGATGTTTTCTATGTATTTAAGTATTTACATCTATTATATATATCGTCGTCTAGTACCTATAACACAAGCCTTACTGAGCTTACTATGGGACTAAGTCGATTTGTGTAAGATTGTCCCCTTATATTAAAAAAAAAAAAAAAAACAAATAATTACACCGTGGTGGTTCCCAAATGGAAAATAAATAAAAAGACTCATTAAAAACCCACTATAGCACCAAAAGCTAATTGTCAATTAATCATTTCCATTAAAATTAATTAAAACCCATTAAAATACTGCTAAAATTGTATGCCATTGTATAACCAACCTTATTGTTACAAGATAGAGTGCAAAGTGAGTTGGCAAGTGTTCTTTCTTTCGACGGTCCCTTGCTGACGCCACGGAATCTATTGTTTGCGCGTTTTCTGTTTCCTGAATATGAACTGGAGTACCCTTTTAATGTGAAAAGGGTGTATGTATGGAACGAATTCGTAGCTTGATAGTCCCTTTGAAAATTGGTTGGGTAGGATTGTAGGAAACCTTTGAGTTTGCGCTTCGGTGACTTTGTACTTTTGCCTGAAACTAATATTTGTTTTAGAAAACCGGTACATAATTAAAAGCTTGGATCTTATGATAAAACGTTAACGAAGAACAGTAAACGTACAGTACATTCAGTCCATTTATGAAACTCGTTGCCTCCTCTTTCAGGCAGTGTCAGTCTGCGGCCTCGCTGAGGGGGAAGTTGAAGAAATTGTGGTGCTCTTTGACTGTATATTATTAGCATTTTAATACTTTTACTGATCTGATTTTTCACTGATCGTATCAAGAGCTCAAGACAGTGGCAGAGAGAAGAACAGAGTGGCGATTACTCCACTGACAAGAGCCTGGCTCTTAAGTTTAAGATGATGACTGATCTGATTAATTTTTGGACGACCTATGTAGCCTAGTTGGTAGTGACCCTGTCTACGACGCTAGATGTCCCGGGTTTGAATCCCGGTACGGGCATTAATAAATAAATAAATAAATAAATAAATATTAGGGGACAATCTTACACAAATCGACCTAGTCCCAAACTAAGCAAAGCTTGTACTATGGGTACTAGACGACGATAAACATACTTATATAGATAAATAAATACTTAAATACATAGGAGAAACATCCATGACTCAGGAACAAATATTCGTGCTCATCACACAAATAAATGCCCTTACCGGGATTCGAACCCAGGACCTCTTGCTTCGTAGGCAGGGTCACTACCAACTAGGCTAAAGCGGTCGTCAAATCAATTTGAGTAATGAGCACGAATATTTGTTCCTGAGTCATGGATGTTTAAAACAGTATGTCCAGATTGTCCAGGTGGGCTTTAGCTGAGTCTTTAGGATATGCCGTTTAGCGTCCAGCACGGTTATCACAAGACGGCGCTCGAACTCTCTAGCACTATGAAAGAAAGAAAGAAAGAAAAAAAGAAAGGAAGAAAGAAAGAAAATGTTTTAGTGTCACAACCAGATTCATAAGCCAAATACATGTAGAGGTAAAAATAAAATATTTGTGTGACACAAGGAACGAACTCAGCATGAGCTGTGACAGTCATTGCCGGCTGCACAGCGCTGGTTTTCAGTTCGTCCCCTTTTCACTGATACTACATTGACTGCTAGGGTAGTCGAGGTAGAACAAAAAAAAACAAAATACAATAAAACACGGACAAAAACACACACATGTGTATGGGTCACTCAACACTTATATGTGTAGGGGAAATACACTTGTAACTTACTTACACAGTAGTTAGTAGTTAGAGGGGCTACCGCGAAACGAAAACGAACTTCGTTCGTGTATCTCCCTCTTTATCGCTCGAACTAGCAAGAGTGACAGAGACGGAGATACACAAACCAATTTCGTTTTCATTTCGATGTAGCCCCTCAGTCGAGTTTAGTACCATCTTTTGGAACAGACAGGTTAATAAGAATAATAACAGGACACCAGATTTAAATAGTCATATTTTACCCGTTTGCTATCCGTCACTCTCTTATTAGAAGATTTAAAAAGAGACAGACAGAGCTCCGTCTTGTGCTAACCTTGTGCGTGTTCTAGACGCACATCCAACTGTGGTAAACTTCCCTATGCACGACAATGTCCGAATACTTGGCAACATTTTCAACAATTGGACAATTGGCGTCTACGGTTAGGCATTAAGGTGTCAAGACGTCATCATCAGCCTATATACGTCCCACTGCTGGGCACAGGCCTCCTCTCATGTATGAGAGGGAACGGGCAGTAGTCCCCACGCTGGCCCAGTGCGGATTGGGGACTTCACATACACCTTTGGATTTCTTCGCAGATGTATGCAGGTTTCCTCACGATGTTTTTCCTTCACCGAAAAGCTAACGGTAAATATGAAATCATATTCCGTACATAAGTTCCGAAAAACTCATTGGTACGAGCCGGGATTCGAACCCACGACCGCCGTTTGACAGCCGCATGCCTGAACCACTGGGCTACCGTAGCTTGTAAAATCAAGACGTATTGTATAAAAATATATGAATATACAGGGTGACTTTGAGGTCATGACAAAAAGCCAATAAGATGATCATCATCATCATCATCATCAGCCTATATACGTCCCACTGCTGGGCACAGGCCTCCTCTCATGTATGAGAGGGAACGGGCAATAGTCCCCACGCTGGCCCAGTGCGGATTGGGGACTTCACATACACCTTTGAATTTCTTCGCAGATGTATGCAGGTTTCCTCACGATGTTTTTCCTTCACCGAAAAGCTAACGGTAAATATGAAATCATATTCCGTACATAAGTTCCGAAAAACTCATCGGTACGAGCCGGGATTCGAACCCACGACCGCCGTTTGACAGCCGCATGCCTGAACCACTGGGCTACCGTAGCTTCAAGATGATCATTACTAGACAATTTTTCCTATAGTGTACAAATGCCAACACTGTTAACTGACCATCCTGTATTTATATTGAACCTTATTACAGTGTACATAAAGTGCACGGATCGCCAGTTAACTGTTATTTATTATTTATTTATTAACAGTATAGAAAACATATTTTAGCTCGTTGGTAACGTAAACAAAGCAGTCCTCGAGGGTGCACTAGTGGGTGGATTTTTCTGCAAACCCATGTCAATTTGAGATAAAGTGCCCGTATCATACACTAGTGCATAGTCAAGGTCTAGGACGTTTCCCATAGGTGAGTAAGATTAAAAGTCACAGTGCAGTGTCCAGGCGGCACTAAATGGTTATTAAAGTCCAAGTCAATTAATTTAATTATTTTCTTATTCATTGCATAAAAACATGCAATAAAATTGTGTAAAATAAGACTTAAAATACGCGTCAGTGGCAATAATGCATCTTATGAAAATGTTTGAGAGCAGCGTTATTAAAAATCACGAACACGCTAACAAAATAATAAAATTGAATGGTGAATTTATTTATGAACGTGCACAAACATAAAACTTTTATGAAACGAAATAATTAATAACACAAAAGTTTTTATTAGCATAAAGCTGTCAGAAAATACGAAATCAACGTCCGCAGATAAAATTCGTGAAATAATTTCTTCTCTTCATAATAACAAGAGGCATAGTATAAGTTTCAACCCGTTAATTCAGATAAAGAGAGTATACGATTTTTTTCACATTTGTATGGAAAGGTCGCCCCAGTCGACCAACGCTCCATACAAATTTTTTTAGGCCCCAAAAAAAATCGCATTAATCATATTCGACAGATCATATCACATCGATAGATCATATTCGACAGTTATGCCAGTCGGCGGACATAATCGCGCTACAAGAGACCTGGCTGCGGCCTGATGAACTTCAGTATTTGAGCGACATAGATGGAAGGTTCGGCTATACAGGAACATCGGCGATGGACACCGCGGCCGGCGTGCTGCGGGGGCGGCCGTATGGAGGAGTAGCGCTACTGTGGAACAAGTCTGTGTTTACAAATGTGAGTGTTGTGCATTGCGATAACGCGCGCATATGTGCTATAAAAATAGCGCTGTCACAAAAATCACTGCTTGTTTTTAGTGTGTACATGCCGACGGATAATATAGTGAACCTAGTGGAATTTACGGATTGCTTAAGTCTGGTGAGTGCTACTATTAATAACGAGGATATTCGATCGGCGTATGTACTAGGCGACTTTAATGGTCACCCGGGCGAGCTTTTTTACAACGAAATGTTGGACTTTTGCAATGAACAGGAGTGGACTTGTGCAGACATTGACATTCTAGGATTGAATGCGGACACATATAGTTTTATTAGCGAGGCCAATGTGTCAAAGCGTTGGCTGGACCATGTATTAACAACAAAATGTGCTATGAAAAGTATCGTAAATGTTAGGGTAATGTATGACGTTATGTGGTCGGATCATTTCCCTATAAGTATGAAATGTTACTTAGATATTATTAGCTCTAAATACGTATGTGATAGTCAGCCGACGACTAATAAAGTTATTTGGGGAGATAAAAATTCTGAGCAAATTAGCGTGTACAGTAAAATTTGTCAAGATCAGTTACGTAAAATTGATTTTCCTAGCGAGCTTTACTCGTGTTGTGATCATATTTGTGGTGATATAAGCCATCATATCATTATTGAAGACTTATATCATAACATTATAAATGTTTTAAGTGACGCCGCGGTTAAGTCCTACTCCGTAAAACATGTGTATAAGAAGAAACCCGTGGCTGGGTGGAATAAATACGGGGTTCTGCCTTTTCTCCGAATTTGTTATGTCCGAATTTCACTTGCCAACCAACTTTTCGCCGATGATTCACATTGACAACTAACTTATGGCAAATTTTTGTATAACAACAGATTCATTTGGTAGAATTATTGATAAGTCGATTATTATGATGAATTAAAAATTTTGGCATACCTATCATTTGGCAAATTTTTCAGTTGGACAAACAACTACTAACCGAATAACGTTTCGTCAGTGCAACAGTTCCCTTTTCTTACATAAGCCATACTTTTTTACTACAAGAACAAGACAGCATAACATAGTCAGACTTTTATTCAACGTGTTTTTATATAAGTTACAAGGAGAGAAGTGGGGATGGGGAGACGAAGTCATCCAAGAGAGGGGTTCGGGGGTGAAGCCCCCGCATTAAAAAATGACATACAATCGTTGCAGTGATGTTATTTGTAGGTTAGGTTAGGGTTAGCTTGTGTCCCTTAGAGCGGAAATAGGCACCCCGCGTAGCGGGGTGACGTCGACACGCTGGCGGTTGGGTAAGGTTTAAGTGAGGTTAGAATAATTGGCTGGTGTTTGTTTAAATAAAATAACACATGTTCACCTACATACATACATTCCACCAAGCAACAGTCCAAAAGTAATGATGTAAACACTAAACACTTATCTCCACTGATGCGATAATTCAGGTACCGTCATTGTCAAAAAACAAGTGAGCGGTTGCGCTTACTCACTTTGTAAATACGTTACATAGTTACTAAATAAAACATCTGGTAAGTGATATACCACGAAATGTATATAAGTCAAACTGACCCATTCTGCTACTAGAAAGGTGTCATTTTGAAAAGTGACTTTATGATAAAAAGTCCAAGCATACAGTTGGTAGCCGTGAGGTTGGGAAATAAAACTAAACCCTTTGATAAGTTGACACTTGATCATTCGGCGAAATAACATTATGCGAAAAATTGGTTGCGATGTGATATTCGTACATAAAATTTTCGGAGATGATTTAGAGAACCAATAAATACGTAGATAAAGCGCATAAGGAGGCCAGAGACAAGTTTAAAATTTGGATCTGGTATGGTAAACCTAATTCTGGCGATTGCTATGATGACATGCAAAGAACTCGAGCCATTTTTAAATCTAGGTTAAAATGGTGTCAAAATCACAGTGAACAGATAAAAAGGGATATCTTGGCATCTCATCATGGTAAGTGCGACTTTCGTAGTTTCTGGAAAGCGACTAGGAAGTTGAATGGCAAGGCTTCCTTTCCGGTTAGCGTCGATGGCATTAGCGATCGTAAGTGTATAGCTAATTTGTTTAAAAACCAGTTTTCTGTAGTATCGCCACTAGGGCCATCGCGGTCGCTACTTGATGAGGACCGGAGTGGGCAGGAGATAACCGATAGGTTTACTGCTAAAGATGTGGACAAACTGATTTAATCAATGTCACGAGGCAAGTCTCCTGGCCATGACGGCCTTAGCATAGAACATCTGAAGTATGCAGGCCCACATCTTCCAAGAGTCCTTGCCTTACTTTATAACCTGTGTATAAGTCACACATACTTGCCGAAGGCACTTATGAAAACAGTTGTGGTGCCGATAATAAAAAACAAGAGTGGTGATATCAGTGACAAACATAACTACAGACCCATTTCGCTGGCGACCGTGGTAGCCAAAGTGCTTGATGGTTTGCTTAACTCACAACTTGATAAATACCTAAATATCCATCAAAATCAATTCGGCTTCCGGCCGGGCCTATCAACAGAGACCGCCATTTTGTGTTTAAAGCAAACTATCAAGTACTACACAGACCGTCGTACAGCCATTTATGCATGTTTCCTCGATCTATCCAAAGCGTTCGATCTGGTACATTATGATACTTTATGGCGAAAACTAAAAGCGACAGGCATGCCAACAGAATTATACCATATTTTTAAGTTCTGGTATCATAACCAAATCAACGTGGTGGGATGGGGGAACACATGTTCCGAACCATACAGGTTGGAGTACGGGGTGAGGCAGGGGGGGATTCACCTCACCCAAGCTATTTAACCTTTATGTCAACACATCGATTGAGGAGCTAAGCAGTACCCATGTCGGCTGCCATATTGATGACGTGTGTCTTAATAACATAAGCTACGCGGACGACATGGCGCTGCTTAGCGCCTCACCATGTGGCCTGAAAAAACTGTTAAGCATATGTCAAAATTTCGCGCTCAGTCATGGATTGCTAAACAATGTAAAAAAAAGTGAATGCATGGTCTTCCAGGTTAAGGGAAAAGAGTTACCACCTGTGCCACCTATCCGTTTATACGGCACGCCGCTAAATAGGGTTAGCACATTTAAATATCTCGGTCATGTAATAACCTCCGACTTGAAAGACGATGCAGATATCGTACGAGAGCGAAGAGCGTTGTGCGTCAGAGCGAACATGGTGGCTCGCAGGTTTGCTCGTTGCTCCGCAGAGGTTAAGTTAACGCTCTTTAGAGTTTAGAGCCTTTTGTACCACCTTCTACACGAGCAGCCTGTGGGTCGACTATACGCAGAAGCAGTACAACGCCCTTCGTGTACAATACAACAATGCTTTCAGGGTGCTGATGGGGCTGCCCCGTTTCTGTAGTGCGTCGGGGATGTTTGCCGAAGCGAGAGTGGACTGTTTTTACACTATAATGCGGAAACGGTGCACATCTCTGGCGCACAGGGTACGGGATAGCGCTAACGGCATCCTGAGGGCATTGTCGGATAGGTTTGATTGCCAGTATCTGAACCACTGCCACATGATTCATGTACTGGCAAACAAACCTGGCAGACCTATGTATAATTATAGATATTAGTGACTAACAATAGGATAAGATGTTTATTTATTTAATTATTTGTAACTAACACATAATTCATTAATATTTCAATTTAATTAAATAATGTAATATTATAATTTTGTATTAATAATGTAGCTATTATACTGTATATGATCCTTGTTGGTCGAAATAAAGTATATTTGATTTGATTTGATTTGATTAAAAAAAAATTGTTTTTTCTAATCAGAACACGATACCTGTTATGCACTTGATCTGTTCACATCTCATTTTGGTACACCCTGTAATTTCTGATAATTGGTTATGTCCAGTAGTGGATGTCTTTCGGCTAATATGATGATGATGACAAATACTGTTAATTCGTTTGTAATCGTGAGCGAGATTGGTGCTACCAATATAATTAGTTTTTAATCTGATTAGTGGTACGAGAATAAAATCTCAGTTTTATTAATAGGCTTCGCTTAGGCTCCTAAGATTTTTTTACGATGCCATTTGAACTAGTTTTTGGAGAGGAACAAATGTTTGTATGGGAGCAACTACAATTAAAAAACATAAATACCCAAACATTAGACATACCTCGCTGGCGGTATGCGGGCGGCGAAACGATTCATACTAATTGAAATAGAAGTATGTCGTCATAGTTGGCTATTTGTACTACTTAATCGTTGTATGGAAAATCGATTAAATTGTTATTTCAGTCACGAAATAGGTACTGCGTTTAGGTTAATAGTTGTCATACAATTTTGTTTATATAAAAGTGTAAGGATTCTAGGTAGCTTTCAATTTACTCTTGAACAATAAAAATGCATATATTTTGTCAACTTTCATGGTGTCATCATCATCATCATCATCATTTTCAGCCCGTAATCCTCCACTGCTGAGCATAGGCCTCTCTTCAAGTACGCCACCCTTCCCTATCCTGAGCTAGTCTTATCCAGAAGTGACCCGCTATCTTCCTACTATCGTCCACCCATCGAGCTGGGGGATGGCCGACGCTCCTTTTACCTATAAGTGGCCACCAATCTGACACCTTTTTGGTCCACCTACCATCATTCTGCCTGGCAAGGTGTCCTGCCCAGCTCCACTTGAGTTTAGCAATGGTATCTCCAACGTCGCGCACCTTAGTGCGACGTCGAATCTCAACATTCCTCACTCGGTCTTGTATTTTAATACCGAGCATGGCGCGCTCCATGGCTCTCTGTGCTAACTACTCGTATTTTGTGCACAGCCTCAATAGTTAGCGTCCATGTTTCTGCACCGTAAGTCATGGTGGCCAGGACACATTGATCAAAGAGGCGAGTCTTCAGGCATTGTGGAACTTCCGTGGACTTGAGGATGTCGTCCAGTTTATTTAATGCCGCCCAACCCAGCTGTATTCTCCTGGAGATCTCTTTATGTTGATGCTCTTTGTCAAAGGATAGAATATGTCCAAGATATACATATTGGTCGACCGACTCCAGCTTAACGTTTCCTACCGTTATGGTTGAATTCGAGCTACCGAAGACGTTCGCCATAACTTTAGTCTTGGACATATTCATCCTGAGACCTACCCGTAATGAAGCATGGTAAAGATCATGGATCATGCTTTGGAGATCATCCAGGGTTTCGGCAAACAAAACAATATCGTCAGCGAACCTCAAGTGCGACAAGAAGATACCATTGATGTTAATACCAGTTCTGTCCCATGCAAGCGTTTTTATGACGTCTTCTAAAACGGCCGTGAAAAGCTTGGGTGAAATGGTATCACCTTATCGCACGCCCCTCTGGACAGATATTGGGTCACTCAGTTTGTGAAGCCTAACTTGCATGGTTGCCGAGCTGTACAGCTCCCGAAGCACATCTACGTAGCGAGCATCGATTAAGCATCGATGAAGAGAGTCAAACACGGCCCAGTGATCGACACTGTCAAAGGCCTTCTCGTAATCAACGAAGGCCATACACAGGAGTCGGTGATACTCGTGACTTTTTTCCATCAACTGCTTGTATGTGGTCTATGGTCGAAAATCCGCTTCGGAAACCGGCCTACTCGGGAGGCTGGCATTCGTCAAGGATACGGGTGAGACGGTTGCATAGGATTTTTGCAAAAAGTTTACATGTATGCGAAAGAAGGCATATGGGACGGTAATTAGTTTACGCTGCACTAGCTTTGCAATGTCTCCTTTCTTGTGTAGAATGGTGACAATGGTTTTCAAGGACTCCGGAGTGCGAGCACCCAGCAAAACTTGGTTAAAAAGCTTTACGAGAATTTTGATGACTGGGTCTCCACCCGCGCGTAGTAAGTCGGTTGTGACACCATCCTCGCCAGGAGATTTATCAGATTTCATTTTGTGCAATGCCTTTCTAACTTCTGCTGCAATTATTGGCGGTATGTTATAGTTATCTTTGAATGGAGTAGGCTGTGGTCTATGGTCACTAACCGACTGGCTTTCTCCGTGACTTGACTGTGATGAATATAATTTGCTGTAAAAGGTTTCAACTATTTTAACCATATGGTCACGATCAGTTACTACATTATCGTTATCGTCTTTCAATTTTACTATTTCATTTACTCCGTTTCTTAGTTTTCTTCTAAAAACTTTTGGACCACTATATTCTTTGATTGTGTTGATTATTATATTGGTGTAATTTACACATTATTACATAATTTGATGGTTTACTATCCTTTTAGCAATTTACAATCAAATTTAATACGAGAAAAATACCCTATTTTCTGAGAGACATGAAATTCTGCAACAGTTAATCAACCAAAAATACTCGCCAAAACAAGGGGTTTCTTACCAACGTAAATCTCGCAGAATGCTTGCGGAGAAAATAAACCGTACCTGTAACAGAGGTTCTTGATTAGTGACGCAGTAATTCTACACACCTATGAAAGAAAGTAAGTGACAAAAATACCTTAGTGAAGGTAAGCCCTTATTTTACTAAGGCCGCAGCACGGTGGGCAGGCGGCTGTGTTGGACAAAACTTTATTTCGTCCCGGACAAACTTCATCCTACTTGCAGACAGATGAAATACGCAGCCTGTTTTGTTAAGCGAAATTGGAAAAAGTAAGACTAATGAATTGCAAATTCATGAAAATGTTTTTGGGTGAGTAAGTAATGAAATAGTTTTTGAGGTTAATTAAGTTTGTAAAGAATGAACTGAAATTAACATGAAAATTCGTGAAATAAATAAAATCTTAGGTTAAACAAACAACGTCATGATGTTTGTTTCTAAAGAATATATTTTAAGTCATAATATCTTACTGTTACATAACTTGTTAGTACAATTAAATTAAATTACACAAGGTGCTGGATCCTTCTGAGCGTACAAAACTCATCAATTGAGTAACATGCCAGTTCCAAAAGGAATGATTTTACCTTGTGAAAATAGTACCTATTGCTGTTTGAGTTTTCATGTTAGTTGGCTAGAGAGCTGACTTGACTTTGTTGAGAGAGTTGGTGTAAAGAGAGTATGCCAAAAGAAAGATATTTGAATGTGACTCGCCTTGTGAATATTTTAAAATTAAACCTGTTTCTGTCTCCACTAGCTGCTGGCGCGGTTCCACCTCGTATTGCAAATAACGCAGACAATCACGCGGGCCGAAACGGAGCATCTGTCCATTCAGAAAGTTTATTCTATACACATGTGAAAAAACGGATAAATTGTTCCGAATATGATTATCCCTACCCCCACCCTAACAGCGAAACCACTCGCCCTGAAGAACTTCCGAAGAGTTTGAACCATGTCGCCAGTAGTGATCTTCAATACGTGAATTTACCTGACCTTGGTTATTTTTTAGTTAGTAAGATTTTAGACATGTCTCACCGAAGTTGAAATCCGAATGTTTTTCCTAGATCACAAACCCTCAACAGTCTGTTACTGAACAAAAATAATGAAGTAATAAAGCCTTTAAGTGTATTCATGAATATAATCCAGTTGGGACAACAAAACACCAAATTTGCATAACAAGAGCTTGGGGTATAAAAACTAATCGCCCTCGAAATGGAGGGTCCCATGTTTTTAATTATAATTATTTTGAGAGATAGCTGATAGATTTTATCCAAATGGTAGGCCAGGAGGCTCCCAAAAGTGACGAATGATGTTTTTTTTAAAGCACTTGAACATTTTATATAATAATGAAGCGCTATTTTAATTAAATGATGGTAATCCTACATACTAATTTTATAAATGCGAAAGTGCGTCTGTCTGTCTGTTACCTTAAACCGCTTAACCGATTTAGATGAAATTTAGTTTGAGTCCCGAGAAGGGACATAGGATAGTTTTTATCCCGAAAATTATTTCCCAAGGCAGGAAAATGGTTTGTTTGGAGCCGCGATGTACTTAAACGAGTTCCACTAGGACAAGTCGCGGGCAGAAACTAGTACTGTAATACGAGAAAACATTGGTTTCTAGCTAGTTTTAAATGTTTGGGTAGATGTACTATTTAGCAATAATATAAAAGAAAGCCAGGAGACGTTTCTCGTGTTAGGCTCGTAGCGACATCTACCGCGAAGTTATTACAACTTCTGAAACAATTAAATTTTTCACTTGAATCGTACTTTGGATTTTCTTTAGCGGACGTTTCTGATTATAGTAAACATTTAATGTACCCTCCTCTTTCTAATTTGAGTGCAACTGAGACAGGCGTCTCTGGGTCGCGCACGACGCGACTTGGCGGCAAGTTGTGCTAGACGTACGGAAAAGAGAGAGAACGATTTATTGCTGTATGTCTGCTCATGTCGCGTCTTATGCTAGCCTTGCTCTTCAGAACAAAAAAAAATAAACGCAGAGCATGACGAACAACCTAGTGAAGCAAGTTTAAAACCATGTCAAACAAGTTAAGCACACCTTAGTCAAAGGTGTGATGATTTGTCGTATAATGTCAAAGTAATAATGTTGACTTCCATTAAACCATACCTACTGAGTATATGATAAAATTACCTCGCGTTCCTTTTGTGCAGCAAAATATGATAGGTACATATCAAACTACGACAGTAATCATTGCGCTTCGCTTAAAACAGAAACTACAATTTTACTAATTGACGACCGCTTTAGCCTAGTTGGTAGTGACCCTGCATACGAAGCAAGAGGTCCTGGGTTCGAATCCCGGTAAGGGCAAAATTTGTGTGATGAGCACGAATATTTGTTTCTGAGTCATGGATATTTTCTATGTATTCAAGTATCTATTATATATATCGTCATCTAGTACCCATAACACAAGCCTTACTGAGCTTACTATGGGACTAGGTCGATTTGTGTAAGATTGTCCCCTTATATTTATTTATTTATTTATTTATTTAATTGGGTAAACTTCAGAGGAAAGTCAAATTTAATACAAGAAAGTGCACTTGTACGTAAAACTACTAAATGTGTCATTTCAGTTTTGAATATAAGCAAAACATAAATATTCATTTGATATTGTTATTTCAAGACAGTAATGAATATTGTCTCGTTTATTTACATTATTTAGTAATTTACCTACTACATGTTCAGAAACAAATTCTAAAACCACACAAACAACAGTAAAACTACAAAAACTTGGTTTTAAAAATGCGTGACCAATTATTAACCTGCTCGGAGCATTAAATTTTTCATTTTTTTTCCTTTGATTTAATAGTTATTTACGATACTAGTGCCGAAAATAGGAAATGTTTGTGGGAAATGGGAGTGTTTTAAATCGACACGAGTTGCGAATTACCTATTCGCACGTGTATCGTACAACGTTTTTCTGTACATATGGCTCTTTAAAGTTTCGACATATGCACGAAAAGTGCTCTTTTCCACACTAGTGCGGGAAAGTAGCACCATATGTACTGTAAAATTTATTAACCTACTGTTTAAATGTAGTGCCAAAAAACAAAAAAGAAAGACTACCACTGCTGCTGGACAAAAGTCACCCCCCAAAGATTGCCACAATGTGCGGTCCTGCGCCATTAGCATCTAGTGGACCCCCGCGACCTTTACCAGGTCATCCAACTACGCAGCAATTACGCAACTATGTAGTTATTGCTAAGTCGTATGGTGTGCGCAGCGTAAACTAATGATTCCCAACTCTCGGTTTTCGATCAGTCGGTAAATCCAACCATGAATTTCTATTATTAGTATCATTACACTAAAACGCAACTCAACCGCATTTCACTATGTGACGATCCCAACCCCCCCCCCCCTCTCTCAAATCTATTCATATACCTATAACCTAGTCTGAACTTAATCTAAAGCCTAGCTGTAGAAATAGCCTACCTAAAGGAGTAGCTAAAGGTAAGGAATTAAACAAGTAAAAAGGGGAAACAAATCATTATTTATTGCTCTTCAAACATAGTATGTAGTATTTCATTTGAAAGCTAAAGAAACTTTGATTAATTAACCCAATGAAGTCAAGCTAGATTTCATAGGGTATCCGCTTTGATTCCTATACAATACTAACCCTTTAACAAGCGAATAAAACAATAGGGTTAGCCCCGGCCGAATATATTTTAGTATTTTGATTATTTTAAGAACCTAATCTAGATTGAACTATCCTACTGCTAGAGGAACTTTTATTATTTATCCCAACAAATTCAAGCTAGAATTCATTAAGGAATCCACTTTGTCTCCTAGGAAAGCTAGTCCAAAAGCAAAGCGGATTAAACGAAAATGGCTAGCTCCGTACCTACTGATGACGAACGCACTTTAATTAAATTGTAAATTAATCTTGGAAATATTAACCTCGAATCCTAGTCTAGAGTATCCTAACTGAACCTAATAAAATAAACCCTGACTTGCTCTGAAGAAGTGGCCAATACGTGATCGTGAATCTAGTGGAAGACCCGACGCTGTGTGAAGGTAGAACCCAGGTGCTTTTCGAGAAGGTGAGAGGTCCGCGTACTAAGGAAGGAAAATTACACGTTAATAAAATCATACCATAAATTTGTTGTAATACCTGCAACTTATTTACTTGCTTCTTCAAAACAATAAGTCCGTAACTTATTGTCAAATTTACTTGATTAAATAACCAATCTGTTATATAAATATTTCACAACGTTAGATTTTGTCACTTCATCGAAGAAGTTCGTCCAATGATGCATATCTTAAAATATTAAGATTTTGATGATGATGATGATTTTGATTGATGATGTTGATTTTGATTGATGATGTTGAAATACGGAAATAAATAAGAGTTGGCTAATGATTTGACCTAATTACTGCGTTCAGCTAATACTACGAATAATTTTCTAATATTCACATTTGAATGATAAATAATGAAGTTAATTTAAATCGCCCAAAATTTACAGAGAGATTTTTACTATAGAGATATTTCAAAGGTTGTAGTGTGACTGGTCTAGCGAACAATCCCAGCCCTGCAGGACCCAAAGGCACCTTTATAGTCGAGAAATTGATACATATACGACAATGCACAATTGAGCCTGACAACTGGCAATTAATCACCATTCCAATCACACCATATTTATTGAAAATTCCATAACGAAAATACCTCAGTACGTACTATATAAACTTAGCTACTAAACTGCCATTTGACTTTCATAAAATATAGGATTCAGATATTAGGAAAAAGCATGCATCCCTTGTAAAATCGATAACAAATCTTCTCTAACAGAAGAATCAATCTAAAACAAGACAACCAGACAAACGGTAAGAAACCTCAATGAGCTAGATCGAGATCCCTTGACCCCTCGCTCTTGTCAATGCATTCCATGTAGGGTTCAGTCAAAAGTAGTTCACGTCTCTCCTGATTGGGAACCTCTTAGCGAGCGAACCACTTATGTCAGGGTCATAAACTGTGCACTTGCAGCTATGGTTGGCTTACTCAGAGATACTCAAACACGAAATGCTTACGCACAAAATTGTATCGACTTTACTCAGAATTCACACTACTAATTAATACCCCTTGACACTGACTACCCCTGATATCTTATATATTTCCGACGGAAACATGTTGGCTTGCAACATGTCTGCAAATAGATTGCTTCCTAAAAGAAGCCGCTAAATCATAATAAATTACCTAACAAAAGGTGTACCATAAGGTAGTACAATAATAATAATTTCATAATAATATACCTCAACACGTAGATTACTATAATGCATCATTGACACTCGACGTATATACTTAATCACTATGTTTACCATCCAGATTACACTAATTTACTGAAGCACCTCGCGAAACTTAAATAAAATAACCACACTAGAATACCTAAATTCTATATGAAAGGATAGTAGTACAGCTCCAGTCGTGCGTAATACACTAAAATAGCTTATATATAACCGATTCCTTAATAGTAAGAAAACTGCATACTAATGCCGTTGGAATGTCGGTAGATACAAAGTTACAACACCGCTTCACATCTGAAATACCCATATGGCAATACGTAATTTATGCAAACAAACATTGATGAATGTTTGTGGCATAGTATGATAATGTTGGAAATAGACAGGCAAATACACACTCTCGTAAAATAAAATAAAGTTAAATCAAAATCCTACCAGGTATTGGGCTCGCTGGGACCACCCAATTTACCCAAAACAGCCGATGATGCTGCTCGTAGGTAGACTCCGTAGCTCTGCCTGTAGCTCTGCCTCTGGCCCGTCGCTGCCTCGTAGTCGTGGTAGTAGTAGTCCTCTTGTACCCGGAGAGAAGTGGAGTGTAGCGCCGCGCGTCCCGTGAAAAAGTGTTGATGTGTAGCTCGGCGTCCCGTCGAAAGAGAGTGCTCCCCCGGCGCATTGCCTTAAATACCTCCGCCAATACCAGAACCACTGTAACATGAACTCCCAACCGATAAAAGCCCTTATTATCATTGCAGTAATGTGTTTAACCGTATGCAACCCCCCCTACGACGTTGTCGCTGTCTCAAACATTTGTCGCTATTTCGCGGGTAACTGTTGGCGCCACAAAGTCTGCACTCCGTCCTACAAGTCCAATCCTGTCGCACCTAATTCCTTGCCTATGCTGTATGATGATTTCCAATACTAAAATTAACCTCAAATACCACAAAAATATTTGAAATACAAACCCTAAACTTCAATGAATACTAACACACACCGGCTAAAACACTATGTTACTACACTAGAATATATTTAAATTAATCATACAATTGGTTTTCCGAGTTCTACATAGCATTTACGTTAAGTTTTCCCTAATTCCTTCTAAAATTGTGTTTATTTTCCAAACAATAGCTAACTATTAACGTTCCTTTGCATTAAGCAAGGTAACCTTTTAATCATGGAAAACCTAGATCAAATTTATGACCTATCAACCTAAGTCGAATGAATATAATGTTTTTCCTGATTGTAGAACATAACTAGTACAAAATACAATAAAAAGAAGACTACCTAATGATTGTACATCCTTCAGATATTTAAGGAATCTTGCATTAATAACATCTTTCTAACTAACCTATTTCAAAGATACAACGCTACTAGCTCATATCTTTCAACCTAAATCTTCTAACAACTCAAACAGCAACGTTACTTTACATATAAAACAAATATATTATGAACTATATTTGCTTTATTAAACAGATTAACGGTATTTACTGGAACCAATAGACCTTGACCTAAACAATCCAAATATATGGAGCCCACAAACGTTTCCTTTTATTACGTATGATTCTAAGTAATTTATTACAATTATAAAAATGTTCCATAATGTAACAACATCCATTAAAACCCAAAATTGCCTCTTATTTAAATAGCAAAGCCCCAATGATAACGCCTACTTTTTTTATATGAGCAATTTCTACTCTAAAATTGAGGCAGGCCTTCAGAACTGTCTCATTCTGCCCCATGATAATGCACAGCGAGAAATCTACGATTTCAAACGAAGCATTATCACAACATTAGTATACTACATAACAGATAGCAAGAAATTGCGACTTGCGACCTCTTTGTGAAAAACCATATTTCACAAAATTCTTTTATATAACTCTTAACCTGCCGTCCTCCCATAGTATTGTTATCAAATTAACACTAATTGAAGGCCGAACCCATTCGCTGTGTTAATTACTTAACCCCCCAGTGGAACTCACAAAAATCAACCCTTTAACTTGAAAAATTTCAATCTATTGATATTTCAATCTCTCCAACAAGTGCGCATTAAGGTGTGGTGTGTTTTTAACCATAACGTTGTTTGACAGTGATTTAGCAAAAATATATAATATCACCTTGAATCTCAGGATACCTTCTGGCAACCCTCAACACAAGTTAGACCACATATCTCGGTCGATGATATTCAAAACCCCCCAAACTACATACAATGATCTCACATATTACCTCAAACCTCCGAAATCCTTCTGGCATTCGTCGATTCAAGTTAGACCACATATCTCGGTCGATAATATGCAAAACCTTCCCACTTAACAAGAAAACGTCTCTCCAGGCCGCCTCTACCCGCCAAGAGTACCAGATTGTGAGTCTGATAGACACACGTGATCCGATGTTACAACATTACCCTGTGCCCCCAAATTCCTTCAGGCTATTGTTGACCCAGGTTAGACCACATATCTCGGTCGATAATATCGCAATACCTCCCTCAACGAACAGAAGGCCTCTGGTTTACGTTATTAATCACAAAATCAAACAACTTCATGGAGAATGTTTCAACTTGACTGAGATATCCGACTTCAGTCTGCTTTCATACAGGTGGCAAGATGTCCATACTACTGGGTTACCTAAAATTAACCCCTAATGTCCCGACTATACCACCAAACCATTGATAACAATGCTATTGATAATACCGCCAAAACATCAAACCAAAATTAAACTATAACAATTGTTGATCGCGTTTTTGCAAACTATACCAAACATGGCCTAGTCGCACACAGTCACATTCACCAACCTCCTCAAGTTCGTGGATATGCCGTGACATCCGTCAACACCAGTTTAGTAAGCCAAACGTGACCCAGCCGCGCATAGCTACATTCACCTTCAACCTCCTCTAGGCCTTGGATATGCCATGATATCCTTTGAGAATCCAACTACACACGTCAAGTCCCGTCACGCAGTATTGAAAAAAAAAATGTTAAATCTACTTTATTATATGTTCGGAACTACTTTATAAATAAAAATCGCAACACTCTGCCATCTCGCATAAATAACAGACTTACTAAAATATAATTAAATAACCAAGATTCTTAGAATCTTTCACAGAGTCGCAACTCTGTCTTGCAAATTAGGAATAAAGATACAGCCCTCCAAGTGGCCTTAAATAATTAAAATACATCCATTGTCAGATATATTAAATTGGTTCAAAATGTCTGTTCGTTGACAAATCATTCTGAATAAATTGGTGTCGGAAATACCTTTTTCAAGAAAAGGTGTGTCGGCAGAAAAGTGGTAAGCTTAGCTTCTTGTGGAGTATAATGTCATCACGGCCAGTCACAAATGGACCTTGTCAAAAGAAATTGACTGTAACCTAACCAACTATAACCGTGAAGACACTGGTGTTATTATTTTCTTGGAGAGACCAAATACCAACAAATCTAGATTGTACCTTGAATCTCGACCAACTGGCATAAGTCCATTCTTTTCACAACATAATCCCTCTCAGCGCTGCCTTTCATGCGGTCTCATACATCACTTTCATACCTGCTCAGACTAATCACACTTTATATACATGGTTCTAAACCTAGAAACCATTCCCTTTCGCTCGACTTCCACCAATTAATCGAACTCTACAGTACAACCACATCATCATTAATGCTTTTTTCCAAGTTAATCTAAGTGAATCGACATTGTATATTTTAAGTACATTATATGTAATCAAAATTATACTTGAAACAAAAAATGATTATGAAGCAAGTGAATTAATATGATACGATGCAAAATATACTCTTAAGTTATATACGAAAACCTAGATGTTTTACCACCACGATTTCCATATTATGCAAAAAAAACTACTACTGATTTCATTAATACAGCCAAGATCACTGGTTAATCTGTCTCTAAAACCCTACACACACAGCAAAACAACTCGGCCCTCATCTGCTTGCAAATTATAAAAGGACAGCAAGTCAACCTTATTTTACTTTCCTAAACTAAACTGCAAATATTTAATTTTAAACCACGCCTCTTAAGTATTACCCAATAGTCTATCTGCCCCCCACTTTTCCATCTTGAATAACTTTAGAGCATACCTTTTGGTAAGACCTCTTATCTAAAAAAAAAATCTGTAAACATACAATAAACAAAACTTTAAATGTTAATATTTTACGAACACTCTTAAATCTACGGAATACTAATACTACATTTTTACTTAACATAATAATTGTGCGATTATTTATTAAAATGAATACAACACGTGAATGAAACCTCGTCGTACCTGCATAATGGAGTGCAATAAAATGAAAAACACCAAAGTTACTGCAATCCAACCCTGATAATGTCCTGAAAATGTGGGGTCCTAACCACTAGACGATCACGGCCATTCTGACAATATACCTATACAGCCCAACGGTCGCTTCTCAGAAGGTGATTAAAATTCTACTCCATTTCCAACAATTACTAGTATAATGTCGTAACGCCGTCGCCTTTGACTGAAATTTGAACTGAAGTTCAAAATCTACGAGCACAAATTAAAACATGAAACTCTTCCAAAAGATGATTCCGCCATCACCTATACTTATTTTAAACCATAATACAAATCCCACAACATATTCTAAAACCCACAAGGTGACTATTTATCCCTGTTATACCCAGCGTAGCAAAACAATCAATTTCCCTAACACTTGCCGATGCTCCGAATTGCAGGATGATAATCCCTTTGACTTATAATTACTGAATCCCCTATAATTACTCAACCTACAATACCTAATTCCCAACTGATAACCAGAAGCCCACGCGCATCGAACTCAATTCAAGAATAAGTCCTGACTTGACTCACTACCAAACGCCAGTTTAACCTGATCCTTAAGTCGTCCATATCAATACGTAGCCAGAGTTCAACAAGTATTGGGTCTCCCAATGCAACCTTTACAAAGTTATTAAATAATTTACCTATTTCCAATACAAAAAGAACAAGATTAAATTTTAACCTTACAAAAACACAATATTACCTACCAATCATTAAAATAAATAAATCTAAATACTTTGAAACTCCAACTCGTAATTTCCATCAACTCTTGGATATTCCCAAAATTATCTATTTCTATTTGAAGAACTCCCCACAACCTAATAACATAACCTAACTTAGTTTCTAATTTCCCACACACACAAATACTAACTCAAAAAGCCCTCCCATAAAATAATACTATAAAAGCAAACGCGAAACAAACAAGCGACAAATAACGTCCAAGCAAGACCGTGTGCGCGCAAGCGAGAAAGAAGATGTATGCACTTGCATTGCATATAAAAGAAACAATTAAATCCTCAATGTTGTATGCTTTAATCCCAAATCCCAAGAGTGTTCTTTGCGCTTATAACTTTTAACAATATCTTAATTATTCATCCAAATAACCTTCTCCGACTAAAATAGATACAACGCAACGCGTTTGTCTCTTTTTTTTTAAAAACTTTGTAACTGACAACCCAAGTCTTTTGTTTATAGATAAAGTTCACAATCATCACACAACCTTCATCTTTACCTCCTTATTTTACTTATTTTTAATTTTGACTAGCAAAAAAGGATCGCGCCCTAGATAGGTAATTCTAAATTGCAAATGAACGTACGCTACTAAATTTCAAATTCCGAAATACATTACCTCTATACTTTACACTAACATTTGTCGTAAACTCTGATTCCTACAATTAATTGAAGCCCTACAATTAGCAGCTAATTACTAAACTGTTTACTGATTACGCGGTATGTTGGTGCTGTTTGGTTTTAGATTTTAATTTAGATCAGACTAACCATATTAGTTTGACAACGCTATACTCAACCCTCATATAATAAAATTCCGTATACCTAAGCATTGATTATACGGAAATAATTTACATATGTATTATTTACTCGTACGTTCACTCCATATCCGTGAAATTATATGAAGATGTCAATAATATACTTAAAGCTAAAATACTACTATACCAAAGCAACATAAGAACTTGTAATCGCCTACTAAGAACTAACTAGTACCAACATTATCATAACATCTTTATTAGTTTAAGTGTTTTACACCCAGAATTGCGAAATTCTCGACAGCAAAAGTAGTCCACAGTACTAAAAGTATTTTCGCCCTGACCAAGAAAATATCAATAGTATATTTCGTATTAATTAACCACACTAATTAGCCACCATTAATTCGATTTAGATACTCAAGCTAATCAACCCTTATTCCAATAACAACCACAACACGTGTACGACAAAAAGTTGTACCTATTCCCATTACTAAACTATGACTCCCAGTTGTTATATATATTTAAATTAATAAGTTTTGATTTTACTCCAATGACTATAAATTCTGAATGATGTTCAACAGAAAGTGACAAAGTCTAACATCATATCTCTAAACCTCCAACAGTCCATCCCGAATCAATATGTTAATCTAATAAGCAGTCTAATATCAAGATTTAACTCGGCCTCTAAATTTACTCTATTCAAATTAAATTCAAATGGTTAACCTAAAATATCCGAATGATAAAGCATTTTTAATTTTCGTGACGCACTCAACAAGCACAAAATGGAAATATCTACTCCGGTGGTATACAAGCCTAACCTATCTAGGTCTCCTTACGCTGATCCTAAACCGCAATTACTTAAATTAACATGAACACCATACTTAATCTTATACGTTACCGCGACTTTATTTAATCTCATAAATGCAACTCAATTATACTTCCGAATGACCTGTAATATTATCAAACTTAACCATGAAAACTATTATTCAAACCCTATAGCGTCCATATAAACTTACAGTAGCATTTATACCATTTATAATACAAGCGCTAAGTACCCAAACCCAAAAGCTAAAATTCTGTTTCTTTTTATTCATTGCTATATAAAACCGCTGACCTAACTATATCACACTTCTACTTTGATGTGAAATAAAACTATCTATGGTAAACTCCCTATATATGAATGAAAATATCAAGTCACCGCAGTAATTATCTATTTTGACCGCGACAAGACCAAAAGACATTGGTTACGTTGTATAATTGATAGCTTATGTAGCCACCACAAGTAGACCTTTATTTGTTATTCACTACGCTAATGCGACTCCCCGCCCCGCTAGTCTCCTGTCACGAATCTAGACCTCTACATGCACTTTATTAGTACGTATCGCGGTGTCAATATATATTTGTTAGTGAGCGGTGAAGTGAGCCTAACAAGTTACAGAATAGGAACTGTACCCTAGAACAAGTAGGTACTATTCTGTGTCACGACCTAATATCAAAAGACCTACATTGAAGAATTATTAAACACATTCCTAGTAATTACTTGAACTACATGAGTAAGTAAAATAGTCAGGTACTTAGCTGCATCACTCAAGTGAGACCTCATATCAAACATGGATTACCTACGATTCCTAATACACTGCCCCCCGGAATGTGAAATAGAACCACGTAAATAATTGTGATATTCTAACACTAAACTGTTTTTAATGACCTAATCCGATACCTACCATTATCTCATAATTAATACCTTGGTGAACTGTAAAATACATGAACAAATCTTTTGACAACTTTTATACTTGAACCTACATCATTAAAGCATCTAAAAGTCGTGCACAAAATTTCGCAATTTTTAATAAAAACGCTACTTGGAGAGAAGAACAGACGGACAGACAGACACCCGAATGCATTATATAATCCTTGCTAAGCAAAGTCAGAGAACTTCGTTCGCTCCGCTCGCTTGTTCAACCGCTCTACGGTCTTCGCGGCCGAAAACCCTACTTATCAAGTCTCGTACCAGACTGTCCATTTTTACAATCGTTCCTTCCATTCACCGCTACTTAATGTACCTAGGTACCTACCCAACAACTGTTACGTTAATATTGACCGTGTCAAATCGCAAACAATTAACTGTATTTACTTCCGCCCTACAGAACCGTGTAGATATCATAGTACACCCAAATCATTGATGTGAAATTTGGTTTAGAATGCGGGAATGCAACGCAACTACCTATACTGAAGCCCTGGAGCAGCGTGATTTCCATACGCCTCGACAAACCACTTTACCTATACTAAGATCCTTTTCAAACATTAAATACGCAATAAATCCTTTCATTCATAAATATTGCACTAAAATTGTAAGAAAATAGCGAATACCTACGTAAATAAACATAATCAGTCAATAACCTAACAATTTTATAAATTTGGACTTGGCGCCACTCTGTTTCGAATTAGTTCACTTTCGCTATGCGCCGTTAAATTCAATACTTGAAAATATTCGCGTCGGCCGGGCTACCTCATGTTTTCCTATTCAAAAAGCAACTGTATCATTCAAAACACAAGATTCATAATCCTATAACAGTTTTATAATAGCCGGCCCCATTAAATAATTCTATCATACCTAGACACCTTCAAAAGTACAAGTATTGTAAATAACAACACTCATACATACAATTACATACTTATCTACTACCATCTGTATCTAATCAAAGTCATTATTTGTATAAGTCCATGTTCAACTTTGACTCTAAACTAAACTCCCGCGTTCCGAATGCAAAATCTTCCTTCTCTTTCCTTCATGACTCCCAACCGACTACCAGGCGCCGAGACAGTTCGAAGACGACCGAACGCCATTTTGAAATTTTATACGACCAAATTAGATAGTAACACTCTAATATCATCCAACTTCTATAAAAAGCATCTTAATTTTATCAGGATTTTCCTCAGTTTATTATGATACGTTGCGCGGGAACTATTTACTGCTAAAATTTGGCTTTTAAATTAAGTTATATCGTTATTTACTGGTTTATCAACTACTTGTTATTGTTCAAAACAGTGATACGCGCTATACCTAGTGAAAATTATGTGTGTGAAATAGATAAGTGATGTTTTCGTGCCTACATAAAAGGATCGCACTTTGGATTGGAAATTGGAAGCGAATATCCGATTCGACTCTGATACGCAGGTATTGTCCCTTAACCCTAGCTTTAAATAACCTATGAGTATCTAACAGTAGAAACTCCTCGCGCCGCTAAAAGTTATATAAAATACATGTTACATTACGACGTTACGTCGACGTCAGCGTGTCGATGTAAGATCATTTGATACCTTTTGATACCTATAACCTACCATATCTATTATGACTCGTACCTTTACCTAAACTGCCATGTTTGACACGCTTTCTAACTAGACGTTCGCGGACAACTGATTCAAGCCTAAATCCTTATGCCTCAAAGTGCATTGACCCTAATGAAGTAGGTATTTACCTACTTACTTACTAAATAGATATTTGACCTAAATATACTAGCAAATATGTCATTGTATGTTGTACCAACCCACAAATCCCACAATCAATGATGACTATGAACCCAGTGTATGTGTATCCACTTCTCAGCTAGCTAATGTCTAACTAAAATAAGAATACCTATTTTCCATCTATCAATCCGTACAACACTCAAATTTACCTATGCATAATAATAGGTATACCAGTTTCCTCAGAAACCTCACAATAGCGTTTCTTAATGCCATTCAGATATTTCACAACCAAAATCTCATTCAAAGTAAACAAATTCACGCCTAGCCTTACTTTTATATAAATGGATTGCCATAAAAAAAAACAAATAAACAACCTAATGCAAATATACTATAGGTATTTGAATTTAAACGGAAATGTGACGTGAATGTACCTACTTAATCCCTTGTTGTTTGTAGCAGAGGTAACCAACTAGCTCTCGCGGTAAATGGCGCACGACATTTAAGGTATAGAAATTGTAAGAAAATTTTTATATTTGTACGCTCATAATAATATTAAAGTGAATGGCTTCCTAATTACATAGATATAAATGAATAACTATCCTTATTATGTAAACGGAGACGAGTATTGCTAAAATTACTTCGAGTTGATACAACTTATCTCAAAAAATTCCAAAATCTAGCAAATCGTATTATTCTAAGAAGCTACCTCATATTAAGTTACCTAAGAACCACATATCTAGCGTAATAGACCAAACTGTATGTTATTTTTTCTGAATTCCTAACCTTCTGACTATGTAGATATATATTTTACATCTGGTTTATTTACTCATAAAGTTATGAATCATAGCAAACGCTCAACATCCTAATAGCAAATTTAGATTTAAGTAGATTCTAGATATAGTTTAAAGATTGAAGTTATTTAACTACTAACTACCGAAAATAAAACTAAACCTTAACGAAAGGTTGTCAATCTCTGATGCAAATGGTAATGCTTTGCGTTACAAAATTAAATAAGTTATTTGAAGTAATGATAAGCCTAGCTAAGTAATTAAAGGACGCATAAATAATTAAATAGTAGCTAAGTGCAACATAGATTAATATTAAAATATTTAGATACCTAAAATGTAAACGATGTCGAATGCCTAAATAATGTCGCGAACACGCACGCGGGCGCGACGGCGCGAGCGACCACGACGCGGCGCTCTCCCCCCCTTCGAGTCTATCCGAGCTCTCTGCCCCCCGACTTCATACATTTGGCGTAGGCACTAATTTAATCTAACCCTTCACGCAATTACACACGTGGTCGCGGCGAAGCGAGGGAAATACACGTCCTTCCCTGACACAAATGAACCCTGTCTGCCCCCCAGATCTACAAACTTTACGTAGGAACTAATTTTCCCTTTATAAGACTAACAACCCCAGCTTTTAAACCCAAACGATGACGATCCCACGCATAATTATAACAAGCCGTAGTTCGACCGTAACAAAGTAAAATTTAACCGTTTCACCACCCTTCACGTAAAAAGCAATACAAACAAAATATCCCTGAAAACAATAACATAGCAACAAAAGCAAAATCAATCAATACCCTCTCACCTCTCTACCCATTTAGCGGCAACAAAATGTGGGTCTAGTGACCCACTACAGAACAAGCTGCAATAAAAACAATTAATTAACCCTCACACAGCACGGGTGACGGTAAAATGTATAACATTAACCCTAGCACAGAGCAAGTCACGATTTAAAATATGAATTTAACCCTAAATTCACGCATCCTGGTCACGGCACCAAAATGTGACGATCCCAACCCCCCCCCCCCTCTCTCAAATCTATTTATATACCTATAACCTAGTCTGAACTTAATCTAAAGCCTAGCTGTAGAAATAGCCTACCTAAAGGAGTAGCTAAAGGTAAGGAATTAAACAAGTAAAAAGGGGAAACAAATCATTATTTATTGCTCTTCAAACATAGTATGTAGTATTTCATTTGAAAGCTAAAGAAACTTTGATTAATTAACCCAATGAAGTCAAGCTAGATTTCATAGGGTATCCGCTTTGATTCCTATACAATACTAACCCTTTAACAAGCGAATAAAACAATAGGGTTAGCCCCGGCCGAATATATTTTAGTATTTTGATTATTTTAAGAACCTAATCTAGATTGAACTATCCTACTGCTAGAGGAACTTTTATTATTTATCCCAACAAATTCAAGCTAGAATTCATTAAGGAATCCACTTTGTCTCCTAGGAAAGCTAGTCCAAAAGCAAAGCGGATTAAACGAAAATGGCTAGCTCCGTACCTACTGATGACGAACGCACTTTAATTAAATTGTAAATTAATCTTGGAAATATTAACCTCGAATCCTAGTCTAGAGTATCCTAACTGAACCTAATAAAATAAACCCTGACTTGCTCTGAAGAAGTGGCCAATACGTGATCGTGAATCTAGTGGAAGACCCGACGCTGTGTGAAGGTAGAACCCAGGTGCTTTTCGAGAAGGTGAGAGGTCCGCGTACTAAGGAAGGAAAATTACACGTTAATAAAATCATACCATAAATTTGTTGTAATACCTGCAACTTATTTACTTGCTTCTTCAAAACAATAAGTCCGTAACTTATTGTCAAATTTACTTGATTAAATAACCAATCTGTTATATAAATATTTCACAACGTTAGATTTTGTCACTTCATCGAAGAAGTTCGTCCAATGATGCATATCTTAAAATATTAAGATTTTGATGATGATGATGATTTTGATTGATGATGTTGATTTTGATTGATGATGTTGAAATACGGAAATAAATAAGAGTTGGCTAATGATTTGACCTAATTACTGCGTTCAGCTAATACTACGAATAATTTTCTAATATTCACATTTGAATGATAAATAATGAAGTTAATTTAAATCGCCCAAAATTTACAGAGAGATTTTTACTATAGAGATATTTCAAAGGTTGTAGTGTGACTGGTCTAGCGAACAATCCCAGCCCTGCAGGACCCAAAGGCACCTTTATAGTCGAGAAATTGATACATATACGACAATGCACAATTGAGCCTGACAACTGGCAATTAATCACCATTCCAATCACACCATATTTATTGAAAATTCCATAACGAAAATACCTCAGTACGTACTATATAAACTTAGCTACTAAACTGCCATTTGACTTTCATAAAATATAGGATTCAGATATTAGGAAAAAGCATGCATCCCTTGTAAAATCGATAACAAATCTTCTCTAACAGAAGAATCAATCTAAAACAAGACAACCAGACAAACGGTAAGAAACCTCAATGAGCTAGATCGAGATCCCTTGACCCCTCGCTCTTGTCAATGCATTCCATGTAGGGTTCAGTCAAAAGTAGTTCACGTCTCTCCTGATTGGGAACCTCTTAGCGAGCGAACCACTTATGTCAGGGTCATAAACTGTGCACTTGCAGCTATGGTTGGCTTACTCAGAGATACTCAAACACGAAATGCTTACGCACAAAATTGTATCGACTTTACTCAGAATTCACACTACTAATTAATACCCCTTGACACTGACTACCCCTGATATCTTATATATTTCCGACGGAAACATGTTGGCTTGCAACATGTCTGCAAATAGATTGCTTCCTAAAAGAAGCCGCTAAATCATAATAAATTACCTAACAAAAGGTGTACCATAAGGTAGTACAATAATAATAATTTCATAATAATATACCTCAACACGTAGATTACTATAATGCATCATTGACACTCGACGTATATACTTAATCACTATGTTTACCATCCAGATTACACTAATTTACTGAAGCACCTCGCGAAACTTAAATAAAATAACCACACTAGAATACCTAAATTCTATATGAAAGGATAGTAGTACAGCTCCAGTCGTGCGTAATACACTAAAATAGCTTATATATAACCGATTCCTTAATAGTAAGAAAACTGCATACTAATGCCGTTGGAATGTCGGTAGATACAAAGTTACAACACCGCTTCACATCTGAAATACCCATATGGCAATACGTAATTTATGCAAACAAACATTGATGAATGTTTGTGGCATAGTATGATAATGTTGGAAATAGACAGGCAAATACACACTCTCGTAAAATAAAATAAAGTTAAATCAAAATCCTACCAGGTATTGGGCTCGCTGGGACCACCCAATTTACCCAAAACAGCCGATGATGCTGCTCGTAGGTAGACTCCGTAGCTCTGCCTGTAGCTCTGCCTCTGGCCCGTCGCTGCCTCGTAGTCGTGGTAGTAGTAGTCCTCTTGTACCCGGAGAGAAGTGGAGTGTAGCGCCGCGCGTCCCGTGAAAAAGTGTTGATGTGTAGCTCGGCGTCCCGTCGAAAGAGAGTGCTCCCCCCGCGCATTGCCTTAAATACCTCCGCCAATACCAGAACCACTGTAACATGAACTCCCAACCGATAAAAGCCCTTATTATCATTGCAGTAATGTGTTTAACCGTATGCAACCCCCCCTACGACGTTGTCGCTGTCTCAAACATTTGTCGCTATTTCGCGGGTAACTGTTGGCGCCACAAAGTCTGCACTCCGTCCTACAAGTCCAATCCTGTCGCACCTAATTCCTTGCCTATGCTGTATGATGATTTCCAATACTAAAATTAACCTCAAATACCACAAAAATATTTGAAATACAAACCCTAAACTTCAATGAATACTAACACACACCGGCTAAAACACTATGTTACTACACTAGAATATATTTAAATTAATCATACAATTGGTTTTCCGAGTTCTACATAGCATTTACGTTAAGTTTTCCCTAATTCCTTCTAAAATTGTGTTTATTTTCCAAACAATAGCTAACTATTAACGTTCCTTTGCATTAAGCAAGGTAACCTTTTAATCATGGAAAACCTAGATCAAATTTATGACCTATCAACCTAAGTCGAATGAATATAATGTTTTTCCTGATTGTAGAACATAACTAGTACAAAATACAATAAAAAGAAGACTACCTAATGATTGTACATCCTTCAGATATTTAAGGAATCTTGCATTAATAACATCTTTCTAACTAACCTATTTCAAAGATACAACGCTACTAGCTCATATCTTTCAACCTAAATCTTCTAACAACTCAAACAGCAACGTTACTTTACATATAAAACAAATATATTATGAACTATATTTGCTTTATTAAACAGATTAACGGTATTTACTGGAACCAATAGACCTTGACCTAAACAATCCAAATATATGGAGCCCACAAACGTTTCCTTTTATTACGTATGATTCTAAGTAATTTATTACAATTATAAAAATGTTCCATAATGTAACAACATCCATTAAAACCCAAAATTGCCTCTTATTTAAATAGCAAAGCCCCAATGATAACGCCTACTTTTTTTATATGAGCAATTTCTACTCTAAAATTGAGGCAGGCCTTCAGAACTGTCTCAACTAGGTACCGAATTTCATCAAAGTGAGGATATACTAACACGAAGCGGATTTCGCATTGCACTTAAAGAGCTGTCGTAATAAATCAATAGTGTTGAAACCGGTTTGTGTCGGAATATTCCGGATTAAACCGGTTAAATGCTTGTAACTGCGAAACGCTTTAAGCGTTGAATGCAATATGTCCGCGATTAAATGTTAAATGAAATAATGACCTGTTTGTTGTTAATTTATGTTGAGTAATTAATATTTCAGCTGAGGAAATGTGAAAACGAAATGTATTTTTCTGTGTAACCAAGCTTTACAATAAAATGAATGGTGTATTATACTTTGTTTACTGTAATAACATATACTTTGTTTACTGTAATAACACTAATAACATTGCCGTTGTAAGGCTGTCCCGTGAATACATAATATTTATTGGATCAATGTAGGTACTGGATTGCTTTATGTTTATATTATAAGCTCAAATCAATCGAAGAACTAGAATAACTCCACGATTGATTATGATAATGTCGTAAATGGGTTAATTTTTGAACAAGACGTTTTTTCGACATTTGTATGGTTTTTTTTATTTTTTGGAACATTAGATTCGTACCGACAGCGAGAGGTAGGGTTTTTAAAAAGAAAAAATATGATGCATGAGGCACCACTGTGCATCTAATGGTTAGCTAGATATTGATGCTTTAAAATCACCGTGCCATACCAATGTCGTCAGCGCCATACAAATGTCGACAGCGCTATACAAAAGTCGATATAATGCCATACAAATGTCGATTCTGCCATATAAATGTCGATAGCGGCATAAAAATGTCAACGAGTGCCATCAAAATGTCGATCTTGCCATACAATTGTTGAAACAGCTTAAAATATTTGTACAATAAAAAAACTCACTATTTCGATATAGTATCTCCGGTTTATGGTTTATGATGGTCGTTATATTGTACTATTACTTATTCTGTGATTATATTCCAAAATATTAAAAATCACTTAGATTTTGTTTTGAATCGACATGTGTATGGCACGTTCGACATTTTTATGGCCAAAAAAGCCGTACAAATGTCGCCATACAAATGTCAACATGAATGTTTTTTGGCGATCCTTCGTACACTATTAATTGAATTCACTAATTAGTTAAACACGAAACTCTTACCCCATATTGCTAACCTTTGTTATGAAAGACTCATTTTTATTTCAATCGTATATTAATAAATTAACGCCCATACAAATGTCGTGATAGCCGTACCAAAATGCATCGTATCAAGAAAACCTGTTTCCTCTTTCGAAAATACCGGCTCTGCGTCCACTCCCGTTGCTGGTTTAAGCCCAACTAACCTGTCTATCGTATCGTAAAGTAAATGTAACGGTGGGATAATAAAAAAACAGATTTTAAGGGTTTTGAGCTTGAGTCCTAATAAATGGGTCGCGCGTGGGACAACTACAAAAATACTTCAGAGGTTTTAATTATTCACGCATTAAATTTGCAAGATATATTAATGAATACGCTAATAAATTTCTTTATAACAGTACAAGTTGTTTATATATACGTTGCCGTAGTCCATAGTTATGAATTTTTGTTTGAGCAAAACCGCAAGTGGGACACGCAAAAAAGCGGGAGATTTCGCTGTTTTACGATTCCAAATACATTTTTTTTCAGAATCAATGAATATTTAAGGTATTGTTATGTATATTTTAAGTACTTTATAACACACGGAATACAAATATATATGAATCAATACTCCATGTTAATCTGACTTGAAATTATGGCCGTGGGACAGCAAAAACAGCTCGTTTGAAAATTGACCCAAATACTAGAAAACTACACGATATTTTCACAGTGATAAAATCGTGCGCAGATAAATAAAGAAGTGTAGGTATGTCGAAAAATTTTACGCCTTTAATATCTGTAAAACCTGACTGACTTTGACCCCTTATCCCAAGAAGCCTTCCAATAGAGTAGAAAAATAATCCGTACATTGCATTCCGATCCAATTCAACAAAAATAACAACCAACTCTACGGAACAAATTTAATCCAGAAAAAAGCTCGGAAACTCATAAGGAAGCCATGCAAAAGGCGTGTGAGAAAATTCACGAACGTAACCGGATTATTTCCAGTTGGGGCGAGATATTGAATTTGGAACGGCTCATTAGCACCGCTTTGTCCACGGCGCCAGTGGCGCGAGCACTGTGCATTTTGGTATTTGAAAGATTCGCTGATTGCGAATTTTCGATTTTGAGGATTAACTTTTTGTCTACGTCCGGAAATACTGTGCGCTTGATTATTACACGAATCCTAGGAACTGGGTTGCATTTTTGTGCTATTTTGCTAGTTTGATGATACGAAAAATTGCACAAAAATTAAGGGCCTTTGAGCGTGTCTATGAGATTTTGGTACATGTTTTTTTTAAGATAATTTAGTAATAAAAACTTATTATTCAGCTAATAAGGCGTACGTTAGCTTACTTAATAGTAGCCAACCGTCAAGTCACGGAATAACTCTAGTTTTTTTTCTTCATATACATAAACGCTTTAAAACGACGTTATTGTAAATTACCTCTAGTTTCATGGCATAGGCATGATTGCTTGAAAATGGAATCTTTTTTGGTAGTTGTTGACCGTGTGAGTAAAATATTCAGCGCGCAGAATTTTATTCCATGTGCCTTTTTTATGCATCTCATATATTTTGGTAAACTTTAAAAAATCACTCGAAAACACATTACATTAAACATTCGAAAATGGATTTGAAAGTCGTTAAAAACATGGTCAGATTTTTAAGCACCGTTGCAGTTTACTAAGAGATAGTATTACAGTAGAAGTTTTGCTAAGAAAAACCCGGACAAATAGAATTTTCACGGAAATAACTTAACTTTGATTTCTCACCCTATAAGTGCTCTTAAATGTAAATCTGATCTCGCTACAAAGCTTCTACTGCCTACGGTGGCACTACGGGTAGGAAATGCTTTAGGCACGAAAGTGAAAATGTTCACATGAACTACTTTTTAATTTAAAAGAGCTGACGGCACTGCAAATTGGCTTTTTAAAAAGCTAACTTCCGCCCGCGACCTAGTCCACGTCGGCCCGGAATAAAAAATCCTTTATTAAATTTGCACGAAGATGGTTTATAGCCTGGATTAAAATCCAGTTGAGCCGCTTCAGAGTGATTGAGTAAAGAGGTTGAAATAGGGGGTGAACGTTTGTATAGAGCTACGACATAAACGAGTTCCATGCGGATGGAGTCGCGGAAAGAACCTACATACATTCACGCCTTTGTCCTTAAAAGGGGTAGGCAGAGCACATGAAACTTGTGTTCCAGTACCACTTTGAGCATAAATGTGCAGGCTGCTAGCCCATCGCCTACAACACACTTTTTAACCCTGTTCCCTTAGTCGGCTTTTACGACACCTACAGGAAGAAAGGGAGTGATGCTATGCTAACCCAACACCAAACGGGGGCAGAAACTAGCAACAAATAATATACCAAGTAAGCTAGCCAGGTTAGACCAAACAATGAGTATAGTTGTTAAATATTCTTAATTTGTCAACTAAAATAACCAAGGGGATCCAAGACAAAAGAGAATCGCAGACACTTAAATGACTAAATAAGAGTAGTAAGAGAATAACAAGAAGCAAATAGATAATCCAACCTAATCCTGACTCAACCTCAATAAACGATTCGAATATAGGTATCCGTCTTAAATACAAACTTTAGTAATTAGAGAAAAAAATGGTACCGGAGCTCCAAACTCCAACAACATTTGGCGTCTTTCTCATGAAGCCTTTGAAGAAACGAGAATAAAGAGGATGGAACGATGTTTCTCGCTTTATATTGAATAAAGTCTGCCATTAATTGTAGCGAGTAAATTAGTGAGTTAACAGGCTATTGAAATTCAGGTCAAATCTCTGTGAAGACGGACTTTTTGTTCTAATAACAATTCAGCCATTTGTACTAGAAACTAGAAAGTGATTGGAAAAGGGCGAGATTTTCTACGGAACCTTTTTAAAAGTCAAATGTGTTTGAAAGCTTTTATTGAACAGTATTCTTACATTCAGTGTAATGGAACTTTTTTCAATCCTATTGTTTCATAACACTATGAAAATAGGTAACAAAGATAAGTATATTTATAAATAAATAAGAAAATAGTATTTTAACTAAATACTTGGTATTTGGCAGTAAGCAACAGCTGAATGGTGTCAGTTCTGTTTTAAATGTTAACTTGATGGGTAAACCTATTGAACGAGTGCATGAAGCACATAATTTAGGACTTATGATGGACTGTGGGCTGCGCTATGAGAAACACATGGTTGGTGCTGTGAGAAATTGCTTCTACAAACTTAAAGTGCTGTACAATATCAGGCAATTTATAAGCGAAAACTTGCGCATTCGGCTGGTGGAGTCTTTAGTATTGTCCAAATTGAACTATGCAGATGCAGTGTATGGGCCACGACTTCTTGGAAAAACTAAAAGACTCATCCAACGTGTTCAAAATGCCTGTGCTCGTTTCTGTTTTAGTATTCCTTCGAGAGCTCATGTTACTCCGTTTTTAAATAAACACAGCATCCTTAAAATGCAGCATCGGCGTAAACTACATCTGGCCTGTTTACTTTTCGGCGTAATTAAGAACGAGGCTCCTAAGTATCTCTTCGAAAAGTTGTGCAGTTCTAGGTTGCATAGAACACGGCGGTGTGGACTACCGTTGCTGACACCCCGACACGCATCGGCGGCTTTCCGTGGTAGTTTTCGGTACGTAGCAACTAAATGCTGGAATGTCATCCCTCCGCCGTTGCGAGACCTAGGAAATGTGCACAGCTTTAGAACTAAACTCAAATCTTTTATATTCAACCACCAAAAGAGCCAGGAAACTTACAGGCTAGACACGAGCTGTATTTAGGAACTCAAATGATAATGTTGTCTTACCTCTGTGTTATGTCCCTCTAGTTTAAATGGCTGTTATTGTGCTCATGTGCTGCTATCAGTTTGGCTTTGTTTTTGTGCCAATTAGCTTGAAATATATTTGTCTTGTTTCTCCTCAATTATGTCAAATCGGCATTGCGCCCGCGTCACCGTCACATGTCTGTCTTGTTTGACGTTTTAATTGCCGGGAGCATCCACCTGTCATAATGACGCTAGTGGGTCGGTTGGCGCGGTTATAAATGTTGCGTTCATAAAAAAGTTTATTATTTGTCTTTACGGTTTGTTTTGTTTTATATTACTATTATTATAACTATTTTGTAGGAGTGTAAAATATGTGTTACGCCGTGGAATCACCGGATGGTTCCATCGGAAGACCAGCGCTGGCCACCAGGCCAGCACAACGCTGAGATGGAACCATTTCGTGGCAATTTGTCTACCATTCTGTTTTTTTTGATTTATGTACATGTATGTGCTGTTGCCATGAATAAATATGATTCTATTCTATTCTATTCTATTCTATTTTATGCAACTGTTGTATAAGTAGGGTCTTAAAACGCGAGTGTCGTGAGTTGCGATGCGAGCCTTGGCGAGCATCGCAATTAAAGACGCCACGAGCGTTTTAAGACCAAGTTATACACCGTTGCATACAATACTTTTTCTACGACTAATTTTAAATAAATAGCAATTGACTTTTCAGGCAGCAAGTTTTCCGTTAGTTCTATTACTACTCACGCAATTTCTTCAGCGGTGCAGTTATTTTCTTCTTCGTCCATTTTAAAAGGAACGTACACATTTTTCAACACTTCACATACACGAATCAAATCTTAAGAAGTTATTAATAACGAATAGTTATCATATTTCGTCTTTTAATTTTTAACTGGAACTTTGGTGGGAAATTGGAAACATGACACATTGACACCTCTTGTTTATGGTCTGTTTTGTTCTTAATTCAACTTGTCAGTACTGTCATATTAAGAATAAGGTTTTTCTTAAGTTGGCAGCAATGCCTTTAGTACAATAATTTCTTTGAAGTAAAAACTTTCAGTTGTTTGTTAAGTTGGTAGTACCTAATGTATTTTGTTGTTAAATTAGTGTTGATCACGTAATACTACCCAGGTTTAGAAGCGTATGGCTGCTAAGCGTATAGTATTGGCGACAAAACAGCACGGTTGTGCCGTACTGTTATGGGGAATAGAGTATAGACTTTTCTGCAGACTTATTTTGTATGTTAGGAGAACAATATTTCTTTGCTATTCCGCTAAAAAACGTGCTGGTCTATTAGTGAAGATAAGATGCAACTATTTGCGTAAAAACATGCAAAAAATTACAGCAAACCACCACCAATAATGACAAAAACCTCGACACGTGTTTCGCCTCTCTACGAGGCATCATCAGGAGATGCTGGCAGGAGATGTTGCTTGCGCCACGTCCACTGAGCAAATGACCCGCCCGGAGCCATCCGCCATATTTATATTCTGTCCCCCCATACTACCGTTCATGCGTGAAAGAGATGGAAGAACACGTAACAACGGTGATGACGCAACATTCAATTGTTCGTTGATAATAACGCCTCTATTGCTGTACCTAATTATTTCTAATTGTTCTAGAACACTTAGACGCAATCCTTTTTCGCAAACATGCAAGATGTTGAAAGAATGATTGTCAGATAACGCATGGTTAGTCTCCAATAAATGTTTTGCGAAATTAGACTTGTCCGGGTGATTATGCCGATACGACGCAACATGTTCCTTATACCTTGTGCTAAAACTACGGCCTGTTTGTCCCACATAAACTTTATTGCAATTATCACAGGCAAGTTTGTAGACTCCCGACTTTTTGGCACTTTCCACTTTCTCCTTGCCATTGCACAGTCTAAAGCGCAAGGTGTTATTCGTTTTGAAAGCCACGTTTATGTCGTTAGACTTTAAAATATTGTAGATCTTATCAGACAACTTGCCAACATAAGTTATGCTTGCTTTGTACTTTTTAGGTGGGTCCGAAGATCGTGCAGCGTACAGAAGATAGTTTGTCATTCTAGCCCGTTTTTTCCTAATAATACCATCCACATGAGACTTGCTGTAACCGTTTGAAATTGCTAAATGGTATATATTATTTAATTCCATTTTATAATGAATATCAGAAAGAGGCACTGTCAATAACCTATGTGCATAACAATGAAAAGCAGCTAACTTATGTTGCCATGGATGAGCGGAAGAAGCCGGGATAACAGTATCTGTATGCGTAGGCTTACGGTAAATTTGGAATTGATGTTTGTTATCCACCTTAGTAATCGTTAAATCCAAGAAATTTAGTGAGTTATTCTGTTCTAATTCCTTCTTAAACTTGATTTTAGGATGCTTGTTGTTGATTTCATTCACAAAAATATCCAGTTGACTCATACTACCCGTCCAACAAATAATCAAATCATCAACATACCGGAAATAATATAATATATTATTATTATCCACAATGTGTTGGTTCTCAAAATGATCCATGAAAATATCTGCCATCAAAGGACTAAGTGGGGAACCCATTGCCAAACCATCACCTTGCAGATAATATTGCCCCCCAAATCTAAAATAATTCTGTCGCATACAGACTGTCGCCAATTCTATTAATTCATCTACCTCCCCTGGATGCAGCCTCTGTTTTTCAAAAAGTGCCCTGAGAATGTCTAAAGTATTCAAATATGGTTCACCGTTGTTACGTGTTCTTCCATCTCTTTCACGCATGAACGGTAGTATGGGGGGACAGAATATAAATATGGCGGATGGCTCCGGGCGGGTCATTTGCTCAGTGGACGTGGCGCAAGCAACATCTCCTGCCAGCATCTCCTGATGATGCCTCGTAGAGAGGCGAAACACGTGTCGAGGTTTTTGTCATTATTGGTGGTGGTTTGCTGTAATTTTTTGCATGTTTTTACGCAAATAGTTGCATCTTATCTTCACTAATAGACCAGCACGTTTTTTAGCGGAATAGCAAAGAAATATTGTTCTCCTAATATATCATGGACTTCCGCAAAGTAACGCCTGATTCAATAAATTATTTGAAAACGGCAAGCATAGCCGAACAGGCACGACTTTATGTCAAACTAACTAAACAACACCGAGCAGCTGTCCAGAACGTTTGGTTTAATCAACAGTGTAAACGTCTGAATGTGGTACCTAATTATATCAACATACGTTGTAATAGTTCTAGTAGGGCATCTCAGGTGGCTATTAATAGGGCTCGGAAAATATGGCTGAATGAAGAATCACGATCTTGGTTTTCAATTAGGGATAACTTAAAGCTACACCTTAAAGTTTTGTATTCAGAGCTTTCCTTTAAATTGCACAACATTGAATTTGATATTTTAGACCAAAAAGCGAGATATTTTGCCTCTGAGCTTGCGCACCAAATGTATGTGAAACAGATCGATAAACTACATAGGCTTACTAGGTCGGGTTCGGATTTCAACTTAACAGAAAGGCGTGATGCCCTAACGACTCAGCACAGTTTCCACCCTCGTGTAAAAAACCTAACCGGCATTGAGTTTTTGGAAGATGAGGACAAACTGTTAGATAAGGGATTAAAGTATAACTTAAGGCCTAAGATGTCTCAAAAAGTTTTGGAAAATGTAGCTGTGGACGCAGAGGTTGCGATAGTTCTTAACAATAATGATATGGATGCAAAGCTCACCGTAGCGAATGCATTAAAAGAGACATGTCCATTGAGGAGGAGTGCGCCTGACTCTGACTGGTTATTGCTGAGGTCTATTCAACAGAAAGTCGATGACAACGATTTAGTGGTGTCAAAAGCAGACAAAGGGAATTGCATTGTCATCATGGGTAGGGAACAATATAACCAGAAAGTAATGGATCTTATACAGGATGATGGTTTTTCGGTTTTACGGAAGGACCCAACGCCTGGTTTCCAGAAAGATCTAAGAAAAGTTGTCAAGAACTCTATGTTTGTCTTTGAAACCGAGCATCAGAAAAACACGGTCATATCCATGAATCCTCAAGCACCAATTCTGTATGGTCTTCCAAAAATTCATAAAGACAATATCCCGATTCGTCCAGTTGTCTCGTATTTGAGTGCACCGACTTATAAATTGGCTAAGAGGTTGAATGGTATCATAAGACAGAAGTCTAATTTTGAACCAAAATACTGTTTAAAGAATAGCTTGGATTTAATCGAAAGGATCAAAGACATCAACATGCCACAAAATGCTATTCTTTTGTCGCTGGATGTGGATAGTTTGTTTACAAATGTACCATATTTGAATACTTTAGACATTCTCAGGGCACTTTTTGAAAAACAGAGGCTGCATCCAGGGGAGGTAGATGAATTAATAGAATTGGCGACAGTCTGTATGCGACAGAATTATTTTAGATTTGGGGGGCAATATTATCTGCAAGGTGATGGTTTGGCAATGGGTTCCCCACTTAGTCCTTTGATGGCAGATATTTTCATGGATCATTTTGAGAACCAACACATTGTGGATAATAATAATATATTATATTATTTCCGGTATGTTGATGATTTGATTATTTGTTGGACGGGTAGTATGAGTCAACTGGATATTTTTGTGAATGAAATCAACAACAAGCATCCTAAAATCAAGTTTAAGAAGGAATTAGAACAGAATAACTCACTAAATTTCTTGGATTTAACGATTACTAAGGTGGATAACAAACATCAATTCCAAATTTACCGTAAGCCTACGCATACAGATACTGTTATCCCGGCTTCTTCCGCTCATCCATGGCAACATAAGTTAGCTGCTTTTCATTGTTATGCACATAGGTTATTGACAGTGCCTCTTTCTGATATTCATTATAAAATGGAATTAAATAATATATACCATTTAGCAATTTCAAACGGTTACAGCAAGTCTCATGTGGATGGTATTATTAGGAAAAAACGGGCTAGAATGACAAACTATCTTCTGTACGCTGCACGATCTTCGGACCCACCTAAAAAGTACAAAGCAAGCATAACTTATGTTGGCAAGTTGTCTGATAAGATCTACAATATTTTAAAGTCTAACGACATAAACGTGGCTTTCAAAACGAATAACACCTTGCGCTTTAGACTGTGCAATGGCAAGGAGAAAGTGGAAAGTGCCAAAAAGTCGGGAGTCTACAAACTTGCCTGTGATAATTGCAATAAAGTTTATGTGGGACAAACAGGCCGTAGTTTTAGCACAAGGTATAAGGAACATGTTGCGTCGTATCGGCATAATCACCCGGACAAGTCTAATTTCGCAAAACATTTATTGGAGACTAACCATGCGTTATCTGACAATCATTCTTTCAACATCTTGCATGTTTGCGAAAAAGGATTGCGTCTAAGTGTTCTAGAACAATTAGAAATAATTAGGTACAGCAATAGAGGCGTTATTATCAACGAACAATTGAATGTTGCGTCATCACCGTTGTTACGTGTTCTTCCATCTCTTTCACGCATGAACGGTAGTATGGGGGGACAGAATATAAATATGGCGGATGGCTCCGGGCGGGTCATTTGCTCAGTGGACGTGGCGCAAGCAACATCTCCTGCCAGCATCTCCTGATGATGCCTCGTAGAGAGGCGAAACACGTGTCGAGGTTTTTGTCATTATTGGTGGTGGTTTGCTGTAATTTTTTGCATGTTTTTACGCAAATAGTTGCATCTTATCTTCACTAATAGACCAGCACGTTTTTTAGCGGAATAGCAAAGAAATATTGTTCTCCTAATATATCATGGACTTCCGCAAAGTAACGCCTGATTCAATAAATTATTATTTTGTATGTCTTTATATTAGTGTTCGGGACTATGTAAATGACAGATAAAAGTACAGGAGTAGAAAAAATGCTTTACAAGTGATTGGGTGTGTGTAAAAATGTACATAGTTAAGAGTCTTAATCAAATCTACGCTCTTACTTTTTTCCATTGTGTAACGGAAATTACCCATGGTAAACTTTCGTTACGCAATGGAAAAAAGTTCAAGCGTAGATTAGATTAAGACCCTTAACTATGTACAATATTTTTGTAACCCAGAACTCCTTGGCTCTTTAGAGCCTATTGGCTCTTAAAGTTTTTTTTTAAATCATATATTCATTGTAAAAACAAAACAAAAGGAAACGTTAGTACAGCGGACAAAGCTGTAAATCCTATCAACATCCTTATTACGCTTTAGGACCTTATTCCGTCAGCATCGTTTGGCTCACGCTTCATAAACAAAAGTGTGTAAGCGTCATTGTAGTTACATTAGAATATGTCGTTTTGTACTAAGGTTTCGTACGATTTGGCCCAGTATGAGTATTGACTCACTGTGCAATTCTACCGTCCGCTTTCAGCGCCTGCATTCACAGCGTTAACCGACAATACGCCGCATGTCTCCAATATAAGTTGACCTGTGATTGCGTATAGTTTATACTAATTTCGAAGCAAAGTTATAACAGCCACGTTGTGAGTACTGAAACATATTACTAGGTAATTGGATACTGCTGCGGACGGTAAATTAGGGTTTTAATTCGGAGGTTCAAATTGATTTTTGGGAATGGATTCGCGTTTAGGAAATAGAATGGTCTGGTTATTTTACTGAATCAACGGTTGCTTAGAGCGATTTTCTCTTAAGTTTTTTTTTTTTTATTCACTTAAAAAACCCTTGTTTTACAAAAATATTCTTCTGCCAAACTGCAAAGTTTCAGCTTAAGACGAAATATTAGCTCAGCAGCAGCGACCAGCTCGCGACTGACAATAGAAACTTTTTTGATGAAATTTGCATTTCGGGAGAAAACGGTTTCCACTCACTAAATCATAACAAGTCACTTTGATTTTTGATGTCAATCGCTCCAGCATATTCATATTCCATACTAGAGTAGAGTTCGATGTATAAAAAAAATGTAATGTTTAATAACACAAACAGCTTAATTCAAACAAGTTTTAATCACAAAAATTAAGTTTTTCACGTGCAAGTTTGAATTTAATGCAAATAAAAAAAAACCTATAAACCTAGTCTTTAATTGTGTCAATAACGTACAAAAAAATAATGATATTGGAAAATATTTAAGTGGAATTACTTTTTTTTGTATGGACGAGTACGTAGTAATTTCACCTATCTCTTAACTCAAAAACTTGCAAAGGAACAAAAAAGGCAAGGTATTTTCAAAATATCACATTATAGTCGATCTTTTATACCCACATTTATGCTAAAAGTGGCGCTGGAACATACGTTTCATGTGCTCTGCCTACCCCTTTTAGGAATAAAGGCGTGTATGTATGTATGTATGTTTGTATTTTCAAAATGCTCTCTGAGTGATATTCTGTAATTTGTTATTCGTGTATGTGCGCAATTAGAGAACAAACTCAGGTAATACACCAACAAATCAGATTATATGGATAGAAAGAGGTACTCTATAAGGTATTATTTCTGGTGGGTGGTATACAGCAACAATAAAAATCTTATAAATACATGAATGGTCAATGTAGACTTTGAAAATAAAAGTGTCATTAGTTGTTATTATCATAAATGAATTACAAGGTTTTTTAAAACAAATAAGATAGTATAATGAAATTCCTGTGAAAAACTAATACTATAAGAAACATCGGGTAAAATAATATGTATATCGAGCAACGGCTTCCCCAGCTCAGTTGATTATTTAAGAGAATTGTTCCAGGCCCCTATTTTACCAACTTGACAATTGTCACCTGACAACGACAATTCTCCGCACATTGCTGGTTCCACAAGTAACCTAGCAACCACCTTAACTTCTAGAATAAGCAATGTATGGAAAATTGTGTGTCAGGTGACAATTCTCTGTACATTGCTGGACCTACAAGTAACCTAACGACCACCTTAACTTCTAGAACAAGTAATGTATGGCGAATTGTCAGTGTGAGGTGACAATTGTCAAGTTGGTGAAATAGGGGCCTGGTCGAAAGGTCGCTAGTTAAAATCCAGCTCAAAGCAATGCCATTTAAAAACAAAATTACTCGTGTAACATCCATATAAGTTAAATAATATTTTAGATAAATTATAATTCACACTGAAATCACTTTGCAAATGATAAAAGAGCGATTTCATCTCAATACGGTAACTTCAAGTTCTTCAAGTCAACTTAAACCAAGTTACACGAACTAAGTCGAGAGTCCAATCAAATAAATGGTCTCACCATCAAAGACCCGACTTGTATTGTTATTCCACGATTTGTCACGAAAGATTGTTATCTGGCAAGTTTTAGTTATCTGGATGCCGATTGTGAAATATATAAGATTAACACCTCTTAGCGAAACAAATGATTTGATTAAATATTTTTGTTTTGTGTACACTTTTTTTTATAGATACATTTAAATTCATAGATATTTTATTGTACTGGATGTACTGGAAACTCAATACATTACAAATATAATGTGTAAGTGTATTAAGAAAAGTAAATACTCATGTACATTTATTATGTCCTTGCTATATTAGTATTTATTGTGTGATTGACAAGTTTCTTGTTCTCACTTCCTTATCCTGCACCAAACTAACGTTTCTTTATGGCCCAGTGGTAGAGACTCTGGGACTGGTAGAGATTGCCATATGGCATTAAATCCGCTATTTGTGCAATAAGGTATTTAAAGAGATATTGTAGTCTCATTTTTTCTATCTTCTCTGAAAAGCTACGACTAGAGGGAAAAACGTTTTTTTTAATATGCAGAATATATGTTTTCTTAGGGTCTCCTCACACCTATCGACCTGGAATTGTCGTTAGGCGATCAAAAAACTCTTTATGTCCACGCAATAAGAGCAAAAAAGACGTCGATCGGCTCGGCATACGCGAAGCGACGTCCATCGTTGGGATAACGAACAAAACACGAGGAATGTGGTACAAACCACTCGGCGGAAGCCGATTCCGCGCCGATTGGTGTGGGGAGACCCTTAACTGACCGCATCAATTCAGTACCTTACAATCCCAGGAATGTTTTAGTAGATTTGGCAAACAATCTTCAATAACAATAAAATATATCCCAACTCTTGAACTTTTGCAAGTTTGCAGAATACAATATTTCAATCATAGTTTATGACCGTCAGATGTACCGCAATATGGCAATATGGTTCTGGGTGTCGCGATATTGGACAAAGTTGCTCGCCGCAAAAAGTTTGTCCAAACGGCGTAGCTGGCGCGGCACAAGCGAGAAATATGTAAAAAAATACAACTAGTTTTGAAACAGATTTAAAAACTGGAAACAAAGGGCGAGAAAACCTAACATGTGTTAGGTTTCAGTATTTTACCAATCAATTGCTTACGTTTTTAGGCAGAAAATAGTTGTAATGTTTAATTTATTAAGAGTTATTGATCATGTAAAGAGATTTTAACTATTTAAATGTCATTTTGTGAAGTAGTCACTCTTAATTCGCAAAAAAATGGCAATACAGTTGCTGGCTTGATTAGTATAATTTGTGGCGCGAAAATAAAGCGGTTCTCTGATTGGTTCACGACACTGATATCGCGTGACGTCGGGAGCCAATCAGAGAGCTGGGTTTTCCCGCCAGAACGGTGAGTTGCTTGGCCAGGGGTTGATGCCTGGAGGTCATTCTAGTGCTGATCGTCAACGGCGTAACGTTACTGTCTTAACATTTATAAATGTTTGTAAAAGTTTTTATTGTAACTATAAATTGGTATTAAAATAAAAGTATTGTGGAGAAATGTTGGAGTTTTTTTGAAGTGCTGCTGCGTTACCTGACTGTTAAGTATTACACTTGTCAGTAGTGGGAAGTAAGTCGAAAATAACAAGCATAAACAGTTTAAATGAAAGTAACCAGCCTACGAAAAAGTTACCGTTATTTTTATTCAAATGGTAAATTCCCCCCGAAGTATAATTTTAAATAGATTGACACTTTTTTATCGAAATCGAGAATTGACAGATAGATTACTCACATAGATTGCTTAAATATATTCCTTCGTAAAAAATGCATGTTGCGAAATGCCAATCCTAATAAAGTTTTGTGACTCAAATAAAATAAAATAAAAAACGGAAAGTGGGCCTGGTACTTTACAGCAATTATGACACTAAAGCAACTGGGCTAGCAAGCTATCACTGGAATATAACATTTTGTCGATCTTTTATACCCACATCTATGCTAAAATTGGCGCTGGAACATAAGTTTCTTGTGCTCTGCCTACCCCTTTTGGGAATCAAGGCGTGAATGTATGTATGACACTAAATTAACTTGTGATACTACCATTAAAAAGAGACGAGCATGTTTTTAATTACAACAAAACACATTGACGCTTCTTTCCAATACATTGTACCTTAGTTTGGATAAAATAATATCTTTTTTTATCTCTTACGCTAAAATTTAATAAAGCACAATTCACAACTGTCATAATCACAACTGTAATTAACAAAACATTAAACACATTAACGAGGCATGCGTGCTCGTAAAATCTCACCTGTGGGGGGGGATTACACTAACACATTGAAATAGAATCCATTTCATATTTCAAGAACGCGAGTATAACGAGCGCGTGCGACACATACAAAACAGACTCAAATCCGATGTACATATATTCAAATGTACTCTTACGTAAATCCACCCACCCCGCACACAGCTAATTCCTGCCCAAATACTGCAAATTGTCAAAGCGCAATGCTTTATCACCACTTTGTGCCCACCGCGCGCTAAAGTGCACAGTGGGCCAGCGGCCGAAACAAGCAGGTTTTACTTTTTGTTCGCTGCTTTGCATACCGTGTGAGCGGACATATATTTTGCTGCGAGTCTTGATGATTGCGGGTTTTCGGCATTTTGTCGTGTGCATTTTTCTCGTTTTAACCCGACGTGAATAAGAAAAATGCTTGCTATCCTGTCTTTATTAATATGGATGAACTTGTTTGCATTGTGATAGAGATATGAAACAGTAAAAGCTAAAGCTAAAGCTAGGGTCTATTCGGCTGTTTCCTCCTCTACAGGGCGCATTTCACAACCGACTCTCGTGATTATTTGAAACTTTTGAAAGCAGGTACAATAAATTACGTACACCTTTTTGTCTATTAATTTTTTCTACGTCACAAATTGTTGAAAGAAGACAAGTCCGCTATTTTTACAGCTCAGAACCACTAGTTATATAATAGTTTAAACGGCGTCCTGTATAATATATTAAATACATCCCGATGTTTCCAGCCCTTTCCATAGCGTGTGATCCATTAAATTTTAATTTTAATTGTGGTAAATATTTATCTGTCAACGACCGACGTAATTATTTTTTTCGTACGTACGATACGATACATGTTTTAAAACCAACGCCCAGTCTTATAATTTTATCACTGAAATTGCATGTTAACAACAACATTACAATAACGTCAAATCTGGTATAGGTTGAATTTGGCCAGACGTTAGGACACTAACAGGCTAAAAAACCAAGATCGTTACGCCAAAACAAAACTATAACAAAGCATAACCCGTAACCTAATGATCTAGTATTTCATTATACGGATAGCATGAAAATGACAGTTCAATTTTGTTTGCCATAGACACGCGTTCAATCCACCGTAATTCAAAACCGAACGCTCATAACTTACACGTTTAAGAGAAAAGGACGTAAACGACTGTTTTTACCCGATAAATTATGACCTTTTGTTCGAACATGTCGAATGGGCCTGTTCCAGTTGATTTACTGGATCAATGTCCGCTCCGCTTGTAAATGATGATCGAAACTTTTGTCCTTTATTAACCGCACTGGGAATTGAAGGGAATCGTTTCAACTTCTGACCTCTAAGTTCGCTCGTTAGGAATGGACCAGCAAAGCATCGGATTTGCTTTTCATGTTACTGTCACTGATGACGAATATCAAATTTAATAAGGCGACTTACTGTAGACCAGTATTTTGTAGGCGCTCACAAATGTTAGCTCTATAATATGCGGTGTTTTTCGCCCGAGAAACAATAGTAGTTTTCACAATCGTGTTATAATGAGAGCTTTTTAGTCGAGTACCCTAAGTAAGGTAGGAGATTAAAAAGGTTGATTATGACACTATCACCCAAGGGAAAATAACGTTTTTTTCAAACGCTAATTTATAGCAGGGTTTTTTTTGTTTAGAAGAACCCTACAAAATTTCCATCGGGAAGTAAATATATAAAAATAAATGACACATCCATTATCTTTTTTGTGTGATTTATTTATTATTCTTGATGAGCTCCTGTAAATTAACCAAAACAAAAATTAAAATAGCCATTAGTATATTTCCTCTTTTTTCAGGAATTGGTTATATATCGATTTTTATGACTAATATTTTGGTGGATTTTGAGTCTACGTAATTACTACAATGATAATATATCAGTTACACAAAAAAAAGCTGCTGTTATGAATTATTCCGAAAATTCCATTTTTTTCCATACTAATGAAAATAAAATGCTTGGGCTATATTGTGAACAATACTTTTTGTACGAGTTCATTAAAATTAATAATTTAAGTCATTTATTTATTTATTTAGTCGTATGGCATTATGATAACAGAGTCGCTTATAATCTACAATACTATGTCTAAATTCTTCACCCACTGGGCAGCGTCTGCGTCAGGTGAGTAGAGGTCTATGGCATCTCCATTAAGTCATTAATACGAGTATATAAGAAAACTAAATATCGTAAGTACCATATTGTCTAGTTCTACAATCCAACTTCTTTTACACAAGATAATCACACAACCGGCGTCCGTAATGTTGCAGTTCTGTGCTGTGATTGGCTAACATAGAGGAAATTATTATATACTGAGATAGAGTCATCAGCTTCCTCCATGTACTAGTGCCATCTATGGACCGACTCTCGAGTTATCTGTATCGAGTTATTCGTAGATAGCTATGCATGTATGTATATATATAGTAGATATATATTATATTTATATATATATACATGCAAAGCACTGTACGTTCACTGCTTGTAGGCCACTTTTCCACTGAGATATTCGAAGCTGTGTTTCCATATTAGGCTTGATACTTAGCTTAATACTCGTAGCTAAACACAATAAGAACACCTTCTTCCGTTTCCGTCTTTAACCTAATGGAAAAATACAGCTTCGCACATCTCTGGCGGATACAGGGCCTTAAAATCCAATGGGTACGATGGGATTCGGATTTACATGATTCCTGATTATATTCAAAATAATAAAAAGTGCGAGATCATAATATTTCCTATTACGAATTAAGCGTATCTTTAATATTTGTGTTTCTCTTTAGTATTTGACTCCGCCATTGGAATGGGATTAAAAAAAAACAAAGCACTGCGTTCCCCTACACCGAATTGTATTATGTGGTTAATGCACACAATATTTGAACTTGTTACTAGGTCTGTTGTTTTTAAATAAAAATATTTAATTATATTTCTTAATATTTGTTTTTTAAGCAGTAAAGCTGCTAAAGAAAATTATAAATTTTTAAATGAAAGGAAAAATAAAAACTGTAATTTAATTTACAATACTCTGGAACATTTACGGTTGTTTTCATAACGTTTTCATATAATAATTGCAATTTAGGAACTTTAAACAAGTTAGTGGAATGGAACGGAAAACAAATCTAATCTGTGCTTTATGCAGTAAAGTTGCCAGTTATGCAAAATTACAATCATAATTCATGATATTTCCAAATAACGTCTTTTTGTGTTTTTATTATGTATTGATTTATAAATAAAATAAGAATTTAAAAAAAGATCTCATATTAATAATAATAAATAAAATTAAAATTATAGAAATAGCTCCATCTGTCGAGTGAGTCTCACGCTAATACATGCAAGTTTTAATGTATGGGAGCTATCAAGTACTGAGTGAAATGCCCCTGTTGGCTAAATACTAGCGTACCAAACCAAAGCGTATTTTTTATGGCCTGGATACGGCAGCAAGTTTAAGTAGATTTTTGACAGATGACGCGGTGCTGCTACGTTCCGAAACGCCTTAGATTGGCAATTTTGTATCACACATATTATAGAAATTGTCTAGTGCGTATCGAAATAGTTACCGACTCGTATTTCAGATATTTCGGAAGCACTTAACATAGACTATTCAATGATGCTTAGAGTGACGTTGCAGTATTCTCTATGAAATCCTAATATACAGATTTGAATCAACGAGTACGAAAATATAATTAATGTCAATCGTAATCAAACCTTGCAAAAATCGTGAAAATACCAGTATCTCCTTAGAAGCAGTAGAAAATTTTAAGTTAAAGACAGAATCTTCACAATAAATTTGACATAGTATTTAGCAGTCCGCAGTAAGCTCGTTTCTTCAAACAAACGTAGTTAAGTTCTCATTTTAAAACGACTAGCTAGTTTACTCTGAAACTATGTACTTAAGTAATAACAAGTTATCCAGGTCTGTAATTAATTAGTTTATGTAGGTATCTTCAGATACCATAGTAAAAAATATACAGCGAATTTACGTTTTTCATACAAAAATGGTTCTGGCTGTATTTCGTTTGTTTTATAAAGTGGAGCCTTACAAACTAATTACAGACCTAGATAAATTGTATATGCAAAGTTTCGTTGCAATCCAACACGTGGTTTTAAAATGAGAACGTAACTCCGTGTGTATGGGAAGGTGAAATTCGGCCGAGATTACTGTGGACTCAGATGTTCAAATGACTAATGAAATATGTTAGGAATCAGCATGTCTTTAGCTGTCAATACAACGAGCCCTCAAATAAATAAAGCTTGGGCGACACGATTGTGACTTTAAGGGTCGCAAGTTAGCCTAGTGCCTTGCTAGTCCACGTCTAAATACGAAGGTGTCGACCCGGGTTTCTTATCTTTGTATGAATATTTTTTATACATTACTTTTGGATGCTTTCTATGTATTTCAGTAGATGAAGCTAGGTAGGTAAAGTGTGTGTAAGATTCTGTCATAATATTAATTTATTGTGTCTTTTCTCATTTATATTAATGTCTTTGTTTTTAGCTCTGTTTCTTTATATAGTTACAAATAAATGCTTTTTCTTCTTTCTCCTTTACAGTTACCCTACATTACCTATATGTGCTATCTGCTTTACCCCGTGACCCACAAAACCCGCTCACGCGATTGTCTCAACGATTTCCGCGGCCATGTTTATGCTAATTTTATAATCTTGCTGCTCTTTTACTCGTACAGAAAGGGAGTATCTTTGTCACACCGTTAGACGCTGACGTCTTTTGTTTATTATAGGCTTTTTCGCCCAGGGACTTCGCACTTTCGGCAGAAACAAGGATGTCTTTATTAAACTCGACGGCGGCTAAAAATAGCTTGCTTAAAAGTTTTGAGGCTGTCGTTAATATGCATTTGTTTTAAGCGGGACTAAAATATTGATGTATAATGTAGGTATCAACTGTAGCCAAGAGGTAAGTCTCAATCCAAGCGAGTATTCATACTTAAAAAACGCGCTATTCGAATACTGGCTGGAGTAAATTACAGACATCCGTGTAAGAAACTTTTTCAAAGTAGCGGCCTCAAGACGCACTACACACTGTATATATGTGAGGTGTTGATGTTCGTGAGAAAGAATTTGCCAATGTTCAAGCGTGTGGAGGTCACGGGCAAACAAATCTGATCAACAAGGAGACTCAGAACGGTCCCGCGTCGCATGGCACTTTCATGTACGAATCCTCGAGTGATAGGCTCAACCTATTATTTACGACTACCCGCCAAATTGCGACCATAATCATCTGACGAAACATTCGAACGCCAACAGAGAAACTTTTTATTGAAAAACGCATCATTTTCAGTAAAGAAATGTATGGATATTAAACATTAATAATATCACTGTTTTTGACATTGTAAATTATAATTTATACGGTTATTTATATTTGTTTCATTTTTCGTTTATTAATGTATAGTTTGTTATCTGACTATCTTTATGTGATATTAACTTAGTTATTTATTAACTTTTGCCTATTAGTTAATTGTAACTATAATTTGAACCAAATGTAACTTGTCATTTTTAAATAAATAAATAAAATAAATGTTAGGGGGACAATCTTACACAAATCGACCTAGTCACAAACTAAGCAAAGCTTGTGCTATGGGTACTAGACGACGATAAACATACTTATATAGATAAATAAATACTTAAATACATAGAAAACATCCATGACTCAGGAACAAATATTCGTGCTCATCACACAAATAAATGCCCTTACCGGGATTCGAACCCAGGACCTCTTGCTTCGTAGGCAGGGTCACTACCAACTAGGCTAAAGTGGTCGTCGTCGTTTTATTACAATTCTTATTGTATTTACATACATACATACATTCACGCCTTTATTCCCAAAAGGGGTAGGCAGAGCACATGAAACGTATGTTCCAGCGCCACTCTTAGCATAAATATGGGTATAAAAGATCGACTAAATGTGATATTGCAGTGATAGGTTGCTAGCCCATCGCCCACAACACACATCAACCCTGGTCCCTTAGTTGCCTTTTACGACACCCACGGGAAGACACCACACGGGTTAGTGTATTTGACGATCATAATATAAACTAATAAAGAATAAGCTAGCTTTCATTTATATTGCAATTATTTATTGTGAAATAAATAAATCTAAATGTAAAGGCAAACGACTACTATCTTCAATCTATTATGCGCTACGCTCGTAGCCGATCCCGTGGCTTTCCTCGTATGTAGCGGAAAACGACTACGTCCTAGGCGGATTCCCGGCAGTAAAAGTGTTAAATATGATGATGACCCAATTTCCCTTGAACTTTGTAGGTTGGTATTGTGTTCCTGGTGGCGGGTAAAGTTTCCAGAACTCGCGACGATATGTTGTGTTGAGAATGAGGGACCACCGTTCGTCACTAGCTATTAACGAATCCTCAAATCAAGAAAGGGTCGGAAACGCGCTTTTTTATTATTATTATTTATTATTTATTTATTTATTAAGAAAAAGATATACAGCACAAACAAATACAGAGTCCCACAAAACCGTTTGCACAGTTTGACTGTGGGATCGAGCAGTCTCTACTCTCTTCTATTTCTATTATTTACAATATCTACGTCTATAGGTACAATAATTATTGAATACGTTTAACAAGGTAACTATGCAGCTTTTTACCAAGATTAGCTTTATTGGCTGTCTGCCTGATGTCAGAGGGCAGGCTGTTGAGTGTATAGGGTATGCGTTTACGGAGACACCTATCGCCGTAATAATTAGAGACCCTCGGCACAACAAACTTGCCCGCCGACATCGACCTGGTATCACAGAAATCGTTATGGTGTAATTGTAATTGGGTGTGCTCACGACTGCCATAATTATTTAATACTAATAAATATTTATGCTTAAGGCTCACCGGTAGAATAATACAAATTTTGAACAAATTTCTATAATTATTTTTATCTTTAGGTTTATTTTTTAGGAACTTCAAGCATCTATAGGTTACGGAATCTGCTTACCGCTGCTTATAAGTTTGCTTGTATGCCTCCGTTCCAGTAAGTTTTATCCACAGACTCACCGTTTTACACAAACATTTTTACACCAAATTGAAAGACCAAATAAATTTCTGAGTACACATTTCAAATCAGAATTAATATTCAAGAGGCCTAAACACTCTGAATCTGAACAGTCAAGGATTTTTGATACAGTGCCCTAGTAAAATGTTCGCTATATCAATATTGTACGTTAAAGCTTTCAAATGTATCCGGTGAGCGGATAATCGTGAATTCAGTATATCCGACGTACCATGTTTACTTAGACTATTACTATTTCATAGTTAACGGTGCTCCTTTGAACTGCTGGGTGAGGAAGCAGAGAGGTATGCAGGGAAAAATCTACCTGGAGTGTTGCTAGCCTCGATGACTTACTGTCATTCGACAAAAATGGAAAACTGACAACATGGCATGACCATTTCGAAATAGGACGTAAAGTAATACCATCGAAATTGAATTTAGTGAAAATGTAATTGTGTCTAAACTTTTTATGAGCAATTTTATTCACTTTGTATGGACGTATTTCTTTCGAGCTATTTCAAGTATTAGGACGTTCCTAAATTTTTGAATTAATATGTAGTCTGGTAAATGGTTAAATATAATGTCGATGATTTTAAATTTTTTTTATACGTCGGTGGCAAACAATCGTACGGCCCGCCTGATGGTAAGCGGACACCGCAGCCTATAGAAGTATGCAACTCCAAAGGAATAACATGGGCGTTGGGCGTTGACCCTTGATATGTTTGAGGATTCGCCGTATTGACAGCTGAAGGAACAAATTCCCTCGCTCTCAACACAACGCATCATCGGGAGCTCTGGCGACTTCAAATTTCAAATTGACATTATTCAGAGTAGACCAGGAGTTGTCAAATTTTAATTGTGCTAAATGACAGTAAATCGCATGGATAACGCATCTCTTTCTATTGCTATCTTTTCCTCGCACACCGCTCCGCTACTCTGCGCACTACGTTGGATACTGCTGCTAATGGCTACGGCGTAGCTCTCGTAGCTACGCTCGGTCTCGTATGGGTTAAATTGCTACGGATTTCGTCCTAGTGCTACGAGCGTAGCGTTTCGTTGATGGTGGGTTCAACGGGTACACAGTTTTTAATTTTCCGTTCATATGTACAGTAAAACGTTGTACGATACACGTGCGAATAGGTAATTCGCAACTCGTGTCGATTTAAAACACTCCCTTCGGTCGTGTTTTAATTTATCACCAGTCGTTGCTAATTTCCTATTTTCGGCACTTGTATCGTAAATAACTATTTTTTCTATATTCAAAATATTACTGTGTAATAATACGTATCTTAGCGACGGTTTTTTATTGCAAGTTAGACATTTCCTTTTCATTTTAATATTTCAGTCTGATCACGATTTGGTTGAAACATACAAACTTGGAGAGTCGCAACAAGATTGAAAATTAACGGTAAAATTGAATTCGTTGCCGCAGAATTCTATTAGAATAGAAAATGCGTCGTTATGAATTCACACTTCTATATTATGATGACCTAATTGATCAGCGCCAAATATAATTGACGTCACGATTTGCTATCGTCAAACAGCGTATTTTTTTTGAAAGATATGTGTTTAAAAATCGTTAAACTTACAAAAATAAGTATAGGCATAATATTTTGCTTATCAACTACCCACATTGATTTTCTTATCCGGCAATTCTAGCGAGACTATTTACGGGACTTTTAAGGAATAATAAAAAAAATGCCACATTAACTGAGCTATTGCTTAAATTGGAGCACTTCCGGTTTGCTAACATTGTCGAGTTCCGTTCCGCAATATTGTTACACCGTCGAGCTATTTATTATCTCGCTCAGTTAATTACGAATAATTTTAAAGCGGAAATATCGGAATTTATCTCAGAAACAATTTGAACAAGATCGTCTTACTTGCTTTATAATAATACAAGAATTCACGTTGGTGTGGTTTTACTGTTCGTTTGTTTTAAAAGAGATATATCACTCATGTGTGGAGCAGCCCAAACAGGGGAAGTACATCCTTACAGATCGCAGTCATAATGAAGCCACTATTTGCTCTGTCTGCCAGTTATTTAATCGTAAGGCATACTTTTAGCCTTTAAAGTATGTCACTCTTTAGTACCACTCAGGGGACACGTGCAGGGATGTGGTAGGTAGCTCCAGCGGACGCGAGTGACAGTTGTCCCCCCTTTGTCAAGTGAGTGGACAACTCGACTGTTAGGAGTTATTAAGCCGTTCGAAGGCCTCTTAACTTGGCTTAAAAGCTACTGTCATAGATAGCAGGCTGGATTGTGCTTAGCGTGCCTTCCAAAGCACGGAAGCGCTCATTTATATTAACAACTCAAACATCCAGGCGGTCACCTACCAAACTGACCGCTGCTATTTTTGCTTAACCTGCGTTATTGTTTCCGACTCGCAGGCGTCGCTAGGCTATGAGCGTTTTGCCAGTACTTGGTCACCACCCACGTTCGTCGCTAGCTACGACAATAACGGGTCGGCAACGCACTAGTGGTTATTCTGTAATCGCAAGTGCCTTTCGGCTACGGTTTGCTTACCTCACGCTTACCACAGTTAATCCATACTAATATTATAAATGGGAAAGTGTGTTTGTTTGTCCGTCTTTCACAGCAAAACGGAGCGACGAATTGACGTGATTTTTTTCAGTGAAGATAGTTGAAAGGGTGGAGGGTGACATATGCTACTTTCTGTCTCTTTCAAACCCCCCACTTCCGTAAAATGGGAGGTGGAAGTTTGTATGGAGCTGCGATATAAACGAGTTCCATGCGGACGGAGTCGCGGGCAGAAGCTAGTAAATAATATTAAGAGACAATCTTACGCAAATCGACCTAGTCCCAAACTATGCAAAACTTGTACTACGGGTACGAGACGACGATATACATTCTTATACACAGTGTCCCCGGGAATTTCCGTTAACTTCGGCATATTGCAGAATACATTCACAGAAACCAATTAGCATAATAATTTCGTGAAAAAAAAATTTTTTTGTTAAAAAATAATTTAATGTAGCAAGAATTAAATTTAATGTTTAATGTAGTAGTGTTCAAGACCAGAAGGTCCAAGAAGACAAATTAAGTAAAAAAATGTACCTCCGACGCAGTTTTTGGCTAATATCGAACGAACTCACTTGGTAAACATTCTTGTAGTGTATAGGAACCTTACAATATTTAAAAAACTGTGATGACACCATAGTTAAGAGCCTGGTTAAATCTGCAAATCTGATTAAATTAAAATATTCAATATCTTGATAACAGTAAGAGTTAAGATACTACTGTCTTAGAGAAATTAACTAAATTTGATCTAACCTATGCCCCCTTGCAATTAACGGAAATTTCCAAAAACACCTTGTGTATGTCGAGGTGTGGGCGTATCCTGAGTTCTCAGACATTGATCAATACAAAACGATGTTAATATGTTTACAAACTTTACTAAGGATTTCTCCACATCATAGTAAATTCATGTGAAACACAGTGAACTGGTAATTTCGGTTCTCGTGTTCCGTCACACCATTATCGCTACCACGTCCGTCCACCTTCTGTCTGGCTTTTCCCTTCATGACAACGAACACAACCGTAGAGCATTAAACCAACCGGAGTGGCCATTGACAGGCGTTCCCCGCTGCCAAAAGTATTTGACCAGTGGTCATACACATTGTATGGACTGACGTTTATCTGACGTAGCTATTTTCACGTTACGCATACATTTGACGTTCCCCTCCCCCGCAAAAATCGGCAGACTTTTTATGTATAGAAAATGACTCATGGCCATTCCGGTTGGTTTAATGCTCTAAGAACACAACCGTCCGTTGTTCTGTTTCTAATTCAAATAATACTTGTTAAATAAAGCCCACTGTTGGCGCACGGCGGAACTAATGAGCTCCCGAGTTTGCCCAGACAAATATTCCTCGTTCGCATGTATTTCAATGATGACATTTGTAGATTGACACTGGAGCACATTACGACCAAAATTACGATGAATGTGTGATGGGCGCTGAATAAAACTTATGCTTAAACTCTCCGACATATAAATAAATAAATACTTAAATACATAGAAAACATCAATGACTCAAGGACAAATATTCGTGCTTATGACACAAATAAATGCATTACCGGGAGGACCTCCGGTTTCGTAGGCAGGGTCCCTACCAAATAGTCGGACCATATGCCTGTTTGCCACTGTCGTAGAAGGCTGCTCCAAATATGAGAAGATTGAATTCATTCTTTCGTGAGACATGTTAAAATAATACATATAATAAAATAACACAGTTAAACTCACGTATTAATTGTCACTACGGGCTACATGTTTCAAACTCTTCGAAAGTTTTTCTTCGGGCTCAGCGTTAACGCGGCAGTGTCGCTTGAAGCACTGGCACAAGCCTCGAAGCGCGCTCTCGAAGAGTTCGAAACATGTCGCCCGTAGTGACGTACGTAAGTTTAATCTTGTTATTATAAGTATGATTTTACGAGAGAGATGTTCAGTTAGATGTATTATGATCAAGATGAAATGTATAAATACTTATATGGCTGCAAAATAAACAATACCGCTTTTCCATTCATACCTATTTACCGAGGCCGCACTCACTTTGATTGCTTCGTCCTCGAAGGATTCAAACCAATATTGCTTGAAATAAAATAAATCACACTGGAACTTGCTTTTATTAACTTTCGATCCACTATGAGAGAGTATAGCGACTTTCTAATCTTTGTAAAGTTTGTAGTTTATTCCTTAGTTACTTCTTTACTATTAAACGAGCAATATCTGAATGTATATAATATATTTACAGGACCATAATATATTGCGTGGACCAGGGATAAAAACTGTCATATATTTTAATCCAGGTTTATGAACTATCTCTGCGCAAAATTTAATCCATATCGGTAGAGCCGTTTAAGCGTGATTTAGTTACAAAAATCCAAACATCTAAACATCCAAACTTCAGCATAGATAATATTAGTAGGATAAAGAATTGTATATGTATTTATGTATGTATTACAAAAACAAAAGTGAAGTATATATTAGGAAAAGTTTCCTTTTTACCGAATGACTTGTGTTTTTCTACTCTCATTTGAGTTGAAGACGATTGTACCTGAAACCAAACAAATGCATCATCAGAAAACGTGTATGAAATGATATACTAATGAATACATACATACTTGCTTGGCTTGTGACATAAGATTTATGTACGCTGCCCTTCGAACCAGTTTTTGGCGAAGAACAAATGTTTGTATGGGAGCAACTATAATGAAAGAATACCCAAAAAAACACGGACCTCACTGGCGGCACGGCAGTCGAAACGCTTCATACTAATTGACGTAAATGTATGACTTCACTCTTTGCAATTTGAACTAATCGTTTTATGGAGAATCAAGTAAATTGCTGTTTCGGTCGCAAAATACTGCGTTTACATTAATAGTTTAAGTAGAAATTATATTTTGTAATTTATACTGTATTAGAATTATTTGATGGTTTACCATTTATCAACGCTAAGTTATCAATTTTAACATATCGCAACTACCCTATAGCTATCCTAACAAAACACCAAACATGTTATTCCAATCCTAAACAAATGAGAAACAAAATCATTGACATGACCTATCGATAAAATGTTCCAATAAACTCCTAGTAAATAACCAAAGAGTTTTATACTGGATGAAATTCCATTTATTTTTATTAAAGTAAAACTATTCAGAGGTTATCGCGTTCGATATTAAATTTTATCTACGCACATATCATTAGTGCTCTAAAATGCGTTCAGAAACCGTAGGAAATGACCAGCATTACTACAACCGATTTTACTATGAGAACTTTCTTGTCTGTGGTAGTAGGTAAAATCTGTGCTGTAATGCCATTATAGTACAGATTTTTGATTTTGTATCGTTATGAGTTTAAATTTGGAACAGCTGTCAAAACTCAAGTGGGTCTCTATTCTGAAAATCCAATATTTTGTCCATCTAGAGCCAGGCCACTAGGTTTATCGCTATCGGTTTCGACCGGATGTGAAACCACTGGGCGTTTTTATTGTGAGAGGTCACGAACGTTTTGCTGGATTGTTTTTACCGTTTTGTTTTTTATTGCTACGATACGGGCCTGAATACAGGAAGGTTCGTAAAAAAATAAAGCGTCTACAAATTATTACAAGCGAAGATGTCAGCACTATATTTAGCGACTAATTGCCCGCACGGCTTCGTCCGGTTAGTGCAAAAAACACAGGAAATTACGCGGGATTATATATAGCCTTTAATCTTTTAGAAAAACCATTATACACGCAGGTGAAAGAATTATTGAAATCGGATAAACTGCTGTTTCGGAAATTACACAAGACATACTAACTAACAATGCTAGAACAAACTTTTCCTATTTATAATATTAATATAGATTACCGTTCATATCGGTATTACTGGCTCCCCAAAATTACGGAAATGACGTATTTTCAAAGTAGACTTTACATTATCATTTACAGGAATAGTAACGTTACTAACCCAGGTATCTACTAATGAATGAATATGCTCATTATGGTAGATTTCCACCGAACAAACAAACAAGTTCGATGACACTACCAGTTGGTTTTTCAGGAAGACTAAGATTACTCAGTCTAAGACCCGCTCTTACACATATCGTCGAACATCTTTTAAATTTGATGTATAAAGACATAAAATTACAACATAAGAACAAACGCTTTAAAACGTTTATAAAGCATGATAGGTACTCGAGTTCTGCAACTAGATTACAAAAGGACGTATTTTCTTAAGAAAATCATGTCGGTACTTCATTTGAAGAGTTTATGAAGGTTATTTATGACTGCGTTGTAGCTATTTTAGTGTCAGTTAAAGAGATATAAAACTAGTGCACAATGTAATGGCAGTAAAGTGCTTATTCACGGTAGTTCTGCAAGTTTTATGCACGGTATCGGCAAGAATAGGCTACATGAAGATTTAAAATATTCTCACTGTCAGCATACAATGTATTTTCCCTTTTACAAGATGCCAAATCGGAGGCCAGGCTTGTTTGGCCACTACCGGGAAACACAGGATCAGCATACTATGTAATTGCAAACACAGTGTCTTTAGATATTACTGCAGGTATCCTTAGGCTACGGTGTCCGCTTACTATCAAGCTACGACCGCGCTTATCATATTGAATAACTGGCATCAAGTTTAACAATATTTATTTTTTTACTCTCATAAAACTTAACTATATAACTTTGAATATTTTACTTTCCACGAATATCACAATTTTTTATTGCGTATGAATTATATACATCCCAACGTTATGAACCCTTTTCAGCACTCGTGGTGGGTAGACTACCGTAAGCAATTTTTTAATGACATTTCGCGCCTTAAAATATGTTTATTCTTTTTCGGGTTTGTCCTAATCGGTCAGTTTGACGTTTTTGATTGTGAGAAAAAGACCAAACATATTTTAAGGAACGAAAAGCCAAATTCTTGTTAATAGGTCTGTCATGGTAGGTGTGTCATGGACGTTGGGCGTTTAAAACTAAGAAAAAACATAGTAATTGAACAAAACGTTAACTTACTGCCGTTGGGCATTTACGTACTACCAGTTTATAATAATAATAGTAGTATCGAACTGCGGCCGTAGCATGGTTGACATTTTATCACTAATCGCTGTCGATAAGACATCCGCCACGTACACAGAAGAAGCCAGACTAATACAGACCTGCAGTATAAAGCAAGACGATGTTTCATATAGAATGAGACTAAGGGCCTGTTTCACAATCGCCGGATAAAGTTATCTGCCAGTTAAAATTATTGCTGTCCTTTTCTCCCGTCATATAAAAGAAAAGTGACAGCCAACATTAATCTGACGGATATGTTTTAACTGGAGATTGTGAAACAGGCCCTAATAGCATGGTATCTTGAGTCTATTAACGACTTGTCTCCATCTACTGCTCACCACAGTGTTAAATAAAATAGTAAACAATTTTGCCGAGATGTCAACGACAAGTTAAAACTTATAGTGTTGTAACCATTTTAAAGTTCATATTCATCGATATTTTATGCGCGTGAATTATTTATGTAGGCGAGGCGTTTGTTAAGTTTGAGAGACAGAGAATGGAAATACAGATTTGAGTGAGCTGGAGGTATATTTTACTACTTCCGTATACCTACCACATTAACTTCTATATTGTTTATTTTAATAGATAACTAAAACTATACAGATTATGCTCCAACTATACCCGCTGGGCCTTAATCATAATATCTCAATTTCAATTCCTTTTTTGCTACAACCTAACCCGCCAAGAGACCTAAACCCCCAAAATATAGGCCAAGCTAAATCGCTACATAGTTTTTATTGAGCCTTTCATAAATTAGGTCGCAGAGTGATTTATCATCTAGTGTAACCACTGGATGATAAATCAGAGGCAGAGGGACCGTTTTTTAGACCAAGTATATTAACTTCATAACGAGCTCCCCGCGTGGATTTGCCCACGTATTGTAAAGCGTATTTGCATCCAGAAAGTCGCGCGCACAGGTGAAATAATTATTGTAATTAGATAAATAGTTCTGAAGATTAGCCCTTACATACAAACTAAGCTTTAATTTCACAGCCTTTTTCTTTTATGTACTATCAGTTATATGATATAATAAATTACTTTATCCATGTACTAATTATATTATATTATACATGGGAAAGTGTGTGTTTGTTTGTCCGTCTTTTACGGCAAAACGGAGCGACGAATCGACGTGATTTTTAAGTGGAGATAGTTAAGGGATGGAGAGTGACATAGGATAGTTTTCATCCCATAATGGGGTGAAATGGGGGGTTAAAATTTGTATGGAGCTGCGATATAAACGAGTTCTACGCGGATGGAGTCGCGGGCAGAAGCTAGTTATACACAAGTAATTATTATTCATGCATTGTATAAAGCAAGGATGCGTTAACTCACATGCGATGCTCATAACTCCAGGTTAACCCAGTATTAACTCTGAAGCTAATCCCGCTTGAACGTAGCGGCTCTTTACGACAGCGCGTGTATTGCATGTACAAAATGATGCTAGAGAGGCAAGTGGAAAGTCATCTCGCTCATCGAACAACCGAGGGAAGGGAACGAAGTTCTCATTTTCAGATTGGGAAAAAATATTTAGTACTAGGTTTCGCGCGGTTATGTTGCGTTCGGAAATTTTATTGTTTGTCTTAATTGTATTGTTTTTGTTTTATATCACTATTATTATTATTTTGTGCGAGTGTAAAATGTGTGTTACGCCGCGGAATCACGGGATGGTTCCATCGGAAGACCAGCGCTGGCCACCAGGCCAGCACAACGCTGATATGGAACCGTTTCGTGGCAATGGTGTCTTCTGTTTTGTATTTTTTTTCATTTATGTGCATGTATGTGTCGTTGTCATGAATAAATGTTATTCTATTCTATTCTATTGTTTTGCCCGCCATTTTAAAAAAACTATCCAATATTTTTAATCTAGGCGACTAACCCGTTACCATCTTCGTGCCAAAAATCATCCAAATTGGTTGAGCCAATTAATAATGTTTGAGTAACAAAATATCCAAACATCCCAACATCCAAACGTCCGAACTTTCACATTTATAATATTATATTAGTTAAATTTTCAGGTATTCTTTGGAAGGTCAATTTTATGTAAATATCTACCTATTTACCTAACAATTGTATTTCCTTACAGGGGGAGGGCACGGCGCAATGATATCTCGCTAATAGTTAACAGAATACCGCAGCCAAAATAACACCACTACTTACTCTGTAGGTTGGTATGGTCTTGGAAAAAAAATAGAGGGGCGAAAATTGTCCTGTCTGGACCAGCCTTTACATGTTATTAAGTATGTTAAAAAAAGTAACAATTAACACGATCAGATTTCAAATATTTTATACACTCTTGTGGATAAAATTCAGTGTTACTATTTGTTTTAAAACAATAGCTGGAGCTAGTGAGGTGAATATTTAATAAACATATTCTTGTTTGTATATTCTGTATGGCGCGTCAATTACTAGCTACACTAACTTCTTACGGCATTTAACAGCACAAAGTAAACTTTACGTAAAATATTCAAAAATATAAATTCTTTACACGCTCTCCTTAACAAAATCCCTTCCTTATTCATACAAAGAAAACATGGCATTAAAACACATTCTAACCATAATGAAAGTGGAACAAAGTCGGTCATTATCCAGGAGCGCGCAACTTTGGGTCAAGTGTCGTGAAATTTACATAGCGGCAAAGGGTTGGGAAGCCCTGACCCGAGAAACTCGAAGCTCGGCAATTTTGTTTGTTCTATTTTAATTTAAAAGTATTGTCGTGTACTCGATGAGTTTTGCGATCAACTGAGGAGGCGAGGAATCCAATAGAATTGAAAAGATGTTGAGATTTTTGGAAAGTTACTGATAAAAGCGTACATATGGAGCATATCACTCTATGGCAGCGAAACAGGGAAACCATCATTTTACCGAAAATAGTTTCATTGATTATCGTTTCCCATAACACTATTCGCAGAATTTCATCATTACACAGGAATCATTCATCGAACTTCGTTAGATCGCTCATACATTTGCTCGAAATACCATTTACACAAAAATTAACTCATCGAATTTCACTTCAATATTTTATTTGTTCATCGACATAGTCGTTCATCGAATCGCCGTTACTATAATTTTGTTTTAACATAAGTTTCAGTTCCCAAAATTCTTATTACATAGAAAATCGTTTCATCTGTGTTTGTCACTTGATAATATTTACCTTTCAACGAACTGAGTAGGTACATTTCACCGAGACTTTGGACGTATACATAGAGCTCTAAGCCTACCCACCTCTCCCTCTGGATATCGGATAACCTTCCAATTCTACTTTAAGGCAGGCTAGTATAGGTACGACGACGAGCGAAGCGAGGAGGAGTGTTAGGTGAACTGTGATCCTATAGCGCGCGAGCCGAGCGAGCGCAGCGAGCCGTTTTTTTAATATAACTTAGGCTTAATATTACGTCTACATCGTATATGAAGCGTATATGAGTCAATGTGGACCCATTTTATCCATTAGGTATTATATACTTAGACGAAATGACCTATAGGTAAACAGCTTAGTAGAAAAATGAAATATTCATCGTGGCAACAAAAATATATGGAACGAACCAACATTGAACCGTGTTTCGATAAATTAATACTATACACAACTGACTATTCTATGAAAAGTAAATTCGATGATTCGTTACGATACGATTTGAGACAAATTCGAAACAATTAACGATGAAAAGTTGTTCGATGAAATAAAAAACTATGAATTGATGATTATGTGAACAAGAAATACAACGAAATGAAATTCGTGGAATAGTTTTCGGCGAAATGTAAATCGACGTAATGCGTTTCGATAAAATGATAGAAACCCAGCGAAGCAAGGATCATGACGCAATGGGACAGAGAGAGATTGACGGCGTTTGAAATGTGGTGTTGGAGCAGGATAGAAAGGATTAGTTGGACGGAAAAGAAAACTAGTGAAGAGGATTATTCAATGAAAATAGAAATCTGAAATCGTTGTTAATAGGAGAGGAAAAATTGTAGCGCATTTGTTACGCCAAGATGACTGTATGGAAATAATAATATAGGGAAAACAGAAGCAAAATGAAAAGAAGAAGGCCGAGGATATCTTCATCATATCAGCTGAAAGACGTCCACTGGTCCACTGCTGGACATAGGCCTCCCCCAAAGAGTGCCAAAGTGACCGGTCCTGCGCCACCCGTATCCAGCGGACTCCCGCAATCTTTACCAGGTCATCAGTCCACCGCGTGGGGGGCGTACCCACGCCGCGCCTTCCGGTACGTGGTCGCCACTCGAGAACCTTTCCGCCCCAACGGCCATCGGTAACACCACTTGGCCACTTAAGTTTAGCGATTCGGAGGGCTATATCGGTTACCTTGGTTCTGCTGCGGATAGCCTCATTTCTGATGCGATCACGCAGAGAAACTCCCAACATGGCCCTCTCCATTGCCCTTTGGGTGAATTTGAGCCTTCTTATGAGGCCCATAGTAAGCGACCACGTTTCAGTGCCATATGCCATCACTGGCAACACACACTGGTCAAAGACTCTCGTCTTGAGACACTGCGGAATATTGGACGAAAAGATGTGCCGTAGCTTCCCAAACGCTGCCCAGGGATATCTTATATGGAGTAAATAAAAGAAAAAATAAACGTTTCGCCTTATATATAAATTAAAAAAAGTCGGAATGTAGAATAAGTTGAAAGTTATTGCACTTCATATACAAAGGGCCTAGAACTTTCAATTGAAATTAAATTCCAGTCCCAATAGTATCAATATATGGCCAATTTTCGTAATGTATTGGAACGAATTAATTTTAACAAATGAAAGTTCTAAGTGTGTATTATTTATGAAAACGCGAGCGCTTGTGTCACTGCGAAAAGTCGCCGTAAGTAACCGCTCTTATAATATGCTGAATCGAGCCGCAGATGTGAACCCGGCTTACCTCCACTAGATTACATCTGAATGGGTGTAAGGCGACGGAATTGGCCATACAAACCGTTAGTCGGAACGTTCACCCATCTCTTTACGTTTGATGGGCTTGGACGTATGTCATAATAATGGGGTATGAAAACGAAGCGGCGTTAACACAAAGACGTAAAAAATAAGTTTGACTTAAAATCATTTCTGGTACAAGCTTTTGCCAACTGTACCTACGTATTTTGCACAGTCATTTCAACGAGTTGGCCGAATTGAATTCATTTAAAAAGCAACTCTATTGTCTTAGGCACAAGATTCTAATTACATTTTCAGTTAGGTTCCAGCTACATTAAATATTTTATACGTCACACCTGATCATAATGCGAGTTTTACTGCACGCTGCGCGTACGGGAAAACTCGCATTGTGGCCAGGTGAAGACGTAAATTGTTGTATTTAACACGGGCGGTAATTAGTAAAGCCCCAGAGCGCATATTTATGGCCCTCATCTTCGATTCGGGCCACAAACACCTGCGATCTTGGGGCATTCACGAATTCACCGCCCTAGTTACGTAATGTACTGTAACGATACTGCTGATGGTGTTTAAATAAGACCAAATACGACGGGTATATATCTCGTGTAGTTTAGGAGTTGCTGAGACCACTTTTTCTCCCCTTATATCATCATCCTCCTAGCGTTATTCCCGGAAATGCCCTCAAAGGAGCCCGGGGTCCGCTTTGACACCTAATCCCAAGATGTGGCATAGGCATTAATTTTACGAACGACTGCCATCTGACCTTCCAACCCAGAGGGAAACTAGACCTTATTGGGATTGGGATTGGGATTAGACCGGTTTCCTCAGGATGTTTTCCTTCACCGAAATCGAATCGAATATTTTTCTCCCCTTATATAAATAAAATAAATAAGTTGCGTACAACCTATTGTTATGGTTTTTAAAATAAATTGGACTGGTAACATTAAAAAGTCTTTGGACAGGTTGATTGAAATGAACCAATCACGTGCAAGAATCGTTGGCCAATCGGATTCGAGTTCCGGTCCGGTAGTTTTTAAGCGCCTAGTCGATCAAAAGGCGGGCATTCTAGAAACGGCACTGGAAGTGAGCGGTTGTCTTACTGTCAAGAAATAATCAATGTTAAATATATTAGCGTAGCATAAGCAGTGATTTGTCGAGATGTTAATAAAGTACTTTAACAACAGTGAATGAGTTTAAATCGTCATACTATATACGAACAGTGCCAGTTAAAGGAAACCTAGAAAACGTGGTATATTTTACATAGCAATTTATCATTAAAAAAAGTTTTTTCACAGATCTTACAACTAAATACATATATTCTTCTGCCAAACCACATGAGTGGTTTGTTGATAGTTAAGGTCCATTAACATTTTATAACCGCCAGTTTAATACAATGTCAAAGATACAAATATAAATCTTAAAAAATTTCAACAAATTATAATGAATACTAGATATATATATATATTCATAGAACAGAATGTAAAAGTACAATTTCAAATAATCTTAAAATTGGAAACAAGTTATTTAAGTATTTATTAATGGTTAAACAGGGACAAAATATAAAATATAACAACTGAGAGATGAAAGACAAATAATAAGTAAAACAAGATAATAAATACTAATAATTACTACGAAATATTAGCTTAGTTTTTTACTCACTTAGTTATTTTGTATTTTTTTTTAAACCACAACTGCTGAAGATTTATAATGCCAATGAGGCATGGTACGTGTTTCACGGGCTCTGTTAGACACAATAAAATTACCCTAAGCACTATTCCAAAGCAGCTCTTCTGTTAAATTATGTGGTATGCAAATTGACTACTAGCTCTTAGACTGCTGCGCTAAGAGGCTTCGGCGAGCTTTCAAAACTTGCCCAAGCTTCAGCCAAGTATAAATAAGTACCAAATTATTTGGCAACTTTGTTAGCCGATTAACTTTTGGGTAGTCTCTATGAGTTAAACGCGAATATTATATGCCTGGGAGCGTAAAGAGTTAAGTGAACCATTATTAACAGTAATAAAATACTTGGTACGTGCTAAAAGGAGATACATTTCAATTTACATCTGTATCAGGAAACAAAAATAATTCGTTTTTGGTATATATGTTTTGAGAACATCATTTAATTTGTTGTTACAAACATAATTGAGTACTTATTTTTTTCTCTAGAAATAGAAACCAAAATAGGTTACTTATTTTCCTTTTTGACCTTACTGAATACAATCAATACATCATTTAACGAAGTATTATGCCTTATGTAAAGTAATATTTAAGCAAATATAATTCATAGAATCATTGTCAACGTCAATATAATTAGTGGCCACAGCACTATTGCAGTTAGCTCGAAAGTGTGTTTTCAATAGAATAATTCGTACTTAAGAAAAATATGTCCTGTTGATTATAACGGAGCGACATGATCACTTGTGTGACAAGCTCCTTAAATAAAGAGAAAAAAAAACGACAATATAATGCGCATAGAAGCACGAAGCACCTTTGCTTAATACTTCTACTTGTGTGGTATTATAGGAAGTTATAAAATACTTGGCACGTGCTTTATTATACTCCAGCTAGCTGTCTCAGTAAAGTAGTTGAAAACATACGCTCATCTCCTTGGGGTAAAAATTGATGCGTGTCTAATATGGGTTGGCCTTTCGGCCTCACACCTTCGGCCTCGCGTGCCTTCCTTCGGGTTTCCGGCCCGCAGGTTCACTTGAAAGACACTCGAGGGTAGGGAGTGTTTGCGAGGGATCGCTTTTAGGGCCTTCGACCCTCGGGCTTGCGCAGAGAGCGCGCTCAGAAGATACACTGCAGGGTTTCCTGTTCGATTGTAAGACCTTTGGGAGTAGTCAGTGTCCAACCTACGGCCCTTGGTCCGCGCATAAAGCCAACCCTGGCAACCACCGAGTGGGCCGTAGAGCGCCCCTGAGGTTCCTGAATCCACTAGTTGGGCGTTCCACTCGTAGGCGATTTCCTCTACATACGGAGTTTTCTATGTTATTCTAAGAGCGTAGCTCTATAATTTCTTTAGCATTAATGTGTGAAGACATCTCACCTATCATTTTCCCATAAAAATACACATTTAGATCTACCTAACGTACGTACGAAACGTTACGCAATCAACCCGCTGATATATGAACCGCTTTTAATTTCATCTCCATGTATAATATGAAAATTATATCATGTAACTATCTCAACACCTTTCTCGAACATGATGTGGATTTTCCGCTTTCAGATTATATTTAAATCTATACGAACCCCTTATAAAATTAAGGAGCTACCACATTTCATTACAATATCCCTAGTAATCTTATAGCCTGGATACCCTAAACTCGATATCGATTGTCACTGGAGGATCGAGCGCTAATGGATGGCCTTGAGTGGAAATTCAATAGCACTCAGTGTATTCTCAGATAAAGTGTACTGGCTAGATTGATACATTTTCGACAGGCACGTCTATCATCGGCAAATCTTTTCGTCCAATATTCCGCAGTGTCTCAAGACGAAAGTCTTTGACCAGTGTGTGTTGCCAGTGATGACATATGGCACTGAAACGTGGTCGCTTACTATGGGCCTCATAAGAAGGCTCAAAGTCACCCAAAGGGCAATGGAGAGGGCCATGTTGGGAGTTTCTCTGCTTGATCGCATCAGAAATGAGGCTATCCGCAGCAGAACCAAGGTAACCGATATTGCCCTCCGGATCGCTAAACTTAAGTGGCAGTGGGCGGGGCACATAGCACGTAGAACCGATGGCCGTTGGGGCGGAAAGGTTCTCGAGTGGCGACCACGTACCGGAAGGCGCAGCGTGGGTAGGCCCCCGACAAGGTGGACTGACGACCTGGTAAAGGTTGCGGGAGTCCACTGGATGCGGGTGGCGCGGGATCGGTCTCTTTGGGGGAGGCCTATGTCCAGCAGTGGACGTCTTTCGGCTGATTTGATGATGATGATGATGAAGTCTATCATGGGACGGCCGCGACATACTCTCGATTTTTCTCGCACTATACCTTTTGTTCTAAGTTCTAGTAAAAAAAGACTGATAGTGTGAGAAAAATCGAGAGAGTACGCGTGCCGTCGCGTGATAGCCGTGCAGAAAAAAAATTGACTTGACTAAAGTCTAGTGCAGTGTTTTTCAACCTTAAATTCATGGTGCGACCTCCCTTAGTACAGAAGAAAAATTACCTGGTCAAGGCTGTCAAAATTAAAGGTTGCTTTTTTATCTATAAGTTCTATAACCAACATTTGTGTTACACGCAATACAAAATATAACACAAAAACGGTATAAATGTTATAAAAACCTATATTTACAGGTACGTATTTTATTTTTATTTCACATTTTATCGCTCATTGTCGCCAAGCACCCATAGCACAAGCTCTGCTTAGTTTGGGACTAGGTCGATTTGCGTAACACTGTTCCCAAAAACGTGGTCGCTTAGGTGATATGGGCCTCATAAGAAGGCTCAAAGTCACCCGAAGGGCAATGGAGAGGATATGTTAGGACTTTCTCTGCACGATCGCATCAGAAATGAGGCTATCCGCAGCAGAACAATGATATCCGATATAGCCCTCCGAACCGCTAAACTTAAGTGGCAGTGGGTGGGTCACATTGCACGTAGAACCGATGGCCGTTGGGGCGGCAAGGTTCTCGAGTGGCGATTAGAATAAAGTTCAGATAGCATATCAGTAGTAAATATATTTGAGCAATTAGTAACACTTGTTTGCATGTAGCTCTAGAAAAGTCAACAGTATACAGGGTGCAAAGATAAGACGGGCCCTGGAGGGAAACTATCTTAAATCCTTAAGTTGGCTCATTTTACTTCAAGGAAACATTCCTTTATTTTTAAAAAGAAACAAAACTGCATTCAAAGATTTTCGAAAACTCGCTTGCCTCGCCCGGGACTAGAACCAACTAAAATAAAATAAGAAAAAAACACTCGCTATTTTATTACACTAATCAATAGGATTATTACTATGGGACTAGGTCGATTTGTGTAAGATTGTCCCCTTATATTTATTTATTTATTTATTTATTTATTTATTATTCAGGATAAAATATCCCTAACAAACATTTGGTCTTAAGAATAAAATTGATCGTAAAAACTTACATTAACTTTCTTTTACTATCAATTTGTTACACTTAAACTATTTAACTGATAAATTGTTCGAAATCAGCCCCCTCGTTCCGTATACACAAATGTAGTATCCGTTGAAATTCATTTCGTGAGTAGCCTTCAGCAAAGTGTTGTGGTCTAAGCACCTAATAACATTTTCTACCGCAACCCTTAGCTCTTGCACGCTTTCATAACAGGTTTCGTAAATAACATTTTTTAACATGACTCCATAAAATGAAGTACATGGGCGTCAGGTCTGGACTTGTTGCTTTGCGACTCTTCTTCTTAAGACCAAATGTTTGTTGGAGAATTTTTATCCTGAATAATAATCCTATCGATTAGTGTAGTAAAATAGCGATTGTTTGTTTTTTTAAGTTCAGTTGGTTCGAGTCCCGGGCGAGGCAAGCGAGTTTAGAAAATCTTTGAATGCAGTTTTGTTTCTTTTTCAAAATAAAGGAATGTTTTCTTGAAGTAAAATGAGCCAACTTAAGGATTTAAGGTAGTTTCCCTCCAGGGCCCGACTTTTCTTTCCACCTTGTATATAGGCATAGCATAGAACAATATTAGTATAAACATAAAATCCCCCAAAGAGTGCCAAAGTGATCGGGTATAAGTGATTTTATTATTGTGTTTTATTTTATGTCCTTGAGGTACCTCGACGTTTCGTATGTGTCACAACACCTTGGTCATGAGCATGAGCAAACTAGTAAGTAATACAAGTAAACGGGTATCAAAATTTGCAGTTCCTTTTCTTACGTAAAAGATTCACGTTGGATGTTGCCGAAAATATCCAGAAGAACTGACTATTTTGCTAACTAGATATTTATGTAGAGTATTAACGACCGGCGGTTAACTTACTGGGAAGTAACGCCACCTACGAAGCTGAAAGTCCTGGGTTCGTATCCCGTTGAACGGAACATATTTTCGTGATGAGCATAAATATTTGTTTCTGAGACTTGGAAATCTATCTATTATCTTCATCATCCATAACGCATGCCTCGTTTGATTTGTGTAAGATTGTCGCTTCTTTTTTCAAAAAGGTTCAAATAGTTCCCCGGGTGGACCCTTTAGGTACTTATTACCCATCTTTGTACATAATTCATGTGCGTTTAAACAATGCAAAATAGTAGAGAACAGTTTAACTAAACATAATCGTATCGTAGTCGTACAAAGTAGCACACGAATTTGTTTAATATTTAAAGGCACACGCGCTCCAACGTCTCAATGCCGGAGATTACTTATTTAAATCTGTGTTCACGTATATAAGGCTGTATATAAACTTGATGGCTTATTGTGACGTGGCGGCGACGACGTGGTGGGGTGGAATGGCTGTTGATTATGGCCTCCGTTCGACATGCGCAAAGTTAGTAGGGTATTGCGGCTCAAAAAAATAAATAAATATTTGGGAACCATCATCATCATATCAGCCGAAAGATGTCCACTGCTGGACATAGGCCTCCCACAAAGAATGCCTCAATGACCGTTCCGTTCCGTTCCTGCGTCACCTGTATCCAGCGGACTATTTCATTTTATCTATTTATTTATTTCCAAAAAAAGTACATAGCATTATACAAACATTAAATTATCCGCCAAACTGTCCGAACAGTTTGTTGGCGAGACTATGTTTTTACTAATATTGTTCTATGCTATGCCTATATACAGGGTGGAAAGATAAGTCGGGCCCTGGAGGGAAACTATCTTAAATCCTTAAGTTGGCTCATTTTACTCCAAGGAAACATTCCCTTATTTTGAAAAAGAAACAAAACTGCATTCAAAGATTTTCTAAAACTCGCCTGCCTCGCCCGGGACTCGAACCAACTAAACTTAAAAAAACAAACACTCGCTATTTTACTACACTAATCGATAGGATTATTATTTAGGATAAAAAATCTCCAACAAACATTTGGTCATGATTGTCCCTTAAACCGAACCGAACCTCGATAAACCGAGAGAACTTAGTGAACTTGTACAGTGTCACTCGTTTAACACCGTGTACATTTGTAAAATAAATCCCATTCACCCAATTCAATCAATCACAAGAAAACACCGTTCGCAATCCCTATTTAGAAACAAGCTCAGATAAGCCGACGCGCGTGCTTCGACTATCGATCGTATTTATATGCAATTAGAGTTCACAATCGAACTCGGGGATTACGCTTGATTGACAGCTCCGATTAGGGTAGGGTTGTCGCGAAAATAAGAGTGTATTGTGTACTGATTCTGCGTGCCAATGTTTCGTTTAATTTGACTTTCTTCATAAAGAACTGGAGAGCCATTTTTTGATTACAATTTGCTATTCCATATGTTTTGAGAGCTTGTTCAAGACGCTGTCGCAATCTGCTTGATCAACCAAGATTAGCATTTGTAGAATAAACCTGTTGACCCACATAGTGCAACAATGTCCGGTCCTGCGCCACCCGCATCCAGTGGACTCCCGCGACCTTTACCAGGTCATTAGTCCACCTTGATCTATCTTGATGTATTTGTCTGTCTTGTTGTGTCTACCCACGCTGCGGCTGCTGGTACCGGAGGATAGTCACATAAACACACGTTCAGCGGATTAAACCCACATAAAATCATAGTTTAAAACAGTTTTCCTGGAGACTTCGCCATTGCAATAAGCAACAAGAGTTGATTGACCCAATTTAAACTTAATATGAAGCGTTTTTTGTCTCAAATTAATTTGCTGGGACTACGGGTCATTATAACAGTCATAAATGTCATGATTCTGACATTCGGTATACTAATGCCCCATTTTTTTTCTCCAATTTATATCATCTCGCAACATATTTCGCGAGCCTTATTGGGGTCGAAACTGCGGGCAGACTCAGATGTCGCCATAATTGGCGCGACGTCGCATTTTATGCGTTTTGATTAGCTTGAAATATTGCGGGTTGCGTTACAGCCGAGTGGTGTTATTAGTGGTCCACATACGCAGTGTCAGTTTTGCAGTGCAATTTGATTTTAATGTGTTTGTCAGGTGCCCCTTCCCCCTCAAAGTATCCATAGGCTGAAAACCCGCGTGTAGGTGACGGGGCACTAAAATTGTAACTTACGCAACGAGTGTGCTGCAGGTTTCAGAGAAATTTTCTCCCTCGGACGCTCCGGTTGTCGAATGAGCTCCCTGCCGAGGTTTTCCTGAGGGACTAAGTGTGGGGTTCTTCAAAAAAGGAGTGTATAAATTCTTAAAGGGTCGGCAACGCGCATGTAACACCCCTGGAGTTGCAAGCGTCAATATGCTACGGTAACCAATTACCATCAGGTGGGCCGAAAGCTTGTTTGCCACCGACGTGGTATAAAAAAAAAGCTCCCAATGATGCGCTAGTTTTGCAAGACGCATTGAACGAGAACGAACGACACATGCCAAACAGATTCAAATTAGTTAAGTCGGAGAGGACCCAGAGGCCCTACCGCAAAACGAAAACGAATTTCTTTCGTGTTTCTCTCTCTGTGTCGCACTTGCTTATTCGAGCGACAGAGACGGAGATGCACTTCGTTTATGACCTTTTTAATCAAGTCAATTCTACACTCACATTAGAACCGTTTAAATATTCTGTTACCAACGTGAACTTATGATATCATTTTTGATTAAACGTAAAATGTTCACGATAGATGTTGACCTAATTAACGATCATCGTCATTTTGAGTATTCAATTCGGCAATACGTGAACGCTTGCGGGCGAACCAGGCTTGTGGAAAAAGCACTTTGGCGGAAAAACAGGCTTTCACGGTTTAATATCCGCCGCTTTATTATTAAAAACCTAATTTTAGAGTCAAGTATGGACTCGTAAAGTGAAGCCGTTAGGAAGTTTGTACGTTGCTTTTATTATAACATATACGTTCTGTGTGTGCGTGCATAATAATACTCTTAACACATTTTAAGAGCAGTGGTTATCGGTTTAGCAAGAGAAGCTGTACGAGGTACGAGTATTTGATAGTTTCATGATTTTTGGCGTGGTCATAAAAAGTATAACGTTTTTCATTAAAATTATTGCACAAGCGAGCAAAGCAAAGGTCGCATTTTGACCAGAAAAAGGTTTGAGAAAATTAGACGGGCTTGCGAGTTTTACAGCTTATAGGGCAACTAGTAATTAATGCGTACTTAATGTACAAAATTTCTTATTCAATCTCATTTTTGTCACACATCTCATAAGTCTGGTAAATGTCAGACATGGCTTAAATTCGAATGAAGAAAAATCCTCTTAGTTCAAATTTAACCCCTATTGCTTTGACATAGAGTGCCCATGCCATATACTAGTGCAACGTCGAGCACTCGGACGTTAACCTTACCTTTCGATGCCATAGTTCACAATCGTACTTATTACTAGGGCCCGCAATTTTGCGTGCGGTTTTGGAAAAGTCCAAGGGAGAGAACACCGACGTTTATCGATACATCGATAAACCGAATTTACTTATTAGTGTTTTTAAAAATAATAATTTAAACTTTCCGATGATACATTCTATGCTCTTTCAATGGTCAGTGACTAAAATGTACGAAATGTAGGAAAGTTTAACCCGTTTGATTGTTTTAAGGATTAAGTGTTCTAAACGGTGTCTGACACGACCCATCCACGACACTTCACTTATAATTCACAACAAAGATCACGTAATACTCTCTATCCAAAATGAAGTGTCGTGTCGGAGACGGTCCGAAACACCATGCAACACTCTTTATAGTAGGTATATTGACGAAAACCTATAACATGAACAGATTACACATCCCTCCGGACTACATAACACTAGATAGCCTGAGTGCTTGTTCGCCTACCATTTGATACAGGTAATAAAAGAGAAAATATAATCTTTCATTAGTATTTCATTACTACACATTAAAGATCTAACCAATTTACGATTATTATGTATGATTTCCGTAGGGTAGGGTGTAGGGGTTCCGCAGTGTCTCAAGACGAAAGTCTTTGACCAGTGTGTGTTGCCAGTGATGACATATGGCACTGAAACGTGGTCGCTTACTATGGGCCTCATAAGAAGGCTCAAAGTCACCCAAAGGGCAATGGAGAGGGCCATGTTGGGAGTTTCTCTGCTTGATCGCATCAGAAATGAGGCTATCCGCAGCAGGACCAAGGTAACCGATATAGCCCTACGGATCGCTAAACTTAAGTGTCAGTAGGCGGGGCACATAGCACGTAGAACCGATGGCCGTTGGGGCGGAAAGGTTCTCGAGTGGCGACCACGTACCGGAAGGCGCAGCGTGGGTAGGCCCCCGACAAGGTGGACTGATGACCTGGTAAAGGTTGCGGGAGTCCGCTGGATGCAGGTGGCGCGGGATCGGTCACTTTGGCACTCTTTGGGGGAGGCCTATGTCCAGCAGTGGACGTCTTTCGGCTGATATGATGATGATGATGATGATGATGTATGATTTATCTATATGTCGATAAACATTCGTGTTCTCTCCCTTCGAGTGTTTCAAAACCGCATGCCACATTCCGGGCCCTACTAATTACGGGGGAAAACGTGGTGTAATTAGTATGATAGTGCATAAATCATAAAGTTACAATTTCAGTGACAAAAAAAGAACGGATTGCACTCCGGGAGTGCCGGCAGAAGTGAAAACTCAGACACACCTTAAAAGCTCAATATCACTAGTTACAGGAGTCTTACATGCAATGCAATCCATTCTATTTGCACACAAAATAGTTCAAAGGATGTTTTGACATAGCGCACCACAATTAAGGTTTAGTTTCGAGCAACGACTGTCTTGACGTGCACAGCGCTGCTCCCCGCCGCCCCCAAGCCTCGTCCCGAACATCTACACCTGTCACGAGTTTTAAAAAAAATCCGGAGAAGCCGGAGGTCCCGGGTTCGAATCCCGTAAGGGCATTTATTTGTGTGATGAGCATGAATATTTGTACCTGAATCATGGAAGTTTTCTATGTATTTAAGTATTTATTTATCTATTTAAGTATGTATATCGTCGTCTAGTACCCATAGTACAAGCATTGCTTAGTTTGGGACTAGATCGATTTGTGTAAGATTGTCCCCAAATATTATTTGTTTTATTTATTTGCTTCTTGATTCTGCTTGAGAAAACTTGAAATTTTCTAAAGCAGCATTGCACCGTAGCAAATGAACGCTTGCGATTCAAGAAGAATACCTAGCGAGTTGCTACCCTTTATAGATATGAGCATTCGTTTTGTTGAAAGCTACAGACGAACGCAGGTCGCCTAATCACAACAAAATACATCCTTGGCAGCTCTGGCGACCTAACTCACCACCAGGAGCACAACACATACCTACAGAGCAGTGGCGTTACGGCTGCGGTCTTTTGTAACACATGGCACATGGTAGTGCAACCCCAGCTGGGCTGCCCCAAATATGAGCGAGACAGAAACAACGCGTGCGGTGCGTTATCTCTCTTCAACTGTTGTTACAAGCCATCATTAAAACCAGTCTAACTGCGCCCACCAGTTTTGATGCTACGCAAAAGTGCGCTGTTAATTCTAATCGCAGTAATTATATTTACGTCACACCTGGCCATAATGCGAGTTTTACTGCACGCTGCGCATACGGGAAAACTCGCATTGTGGCCAGGTGAAGACGTAAAATTTTGTACTCAACACGGGCGATAATTTGTATAGCCCCAGAGCGCATATTTATTCGGTTCGGGCCACAAATACGATCTGGGGCATTCACGAATTCACCGCCCTAGTTACGTAATGTACTATTATGAAGAGCTTCATCGTGCTCCTGTGACGTTCGCATGCTGCGCCTGATGTTTAAAGCGTTTTATTAGTACCATAAGAATAAAACTTTTAATTGTTATGGTGAACAAAAAATGAACATAATTATACCTAAAGTACAGACAGCATCCTAAACATTCTAGATGTGGTTCTAGGGCTTTATTGCTTAGAGATATAAGGAAAAGTGTAAACATCTCGTAATAATACAAATACACTTTTCAACACATTTGCTCATAACGTACCTCTTATTATGTCGCTATTAGGCTCCTGGGTATTAAACACGCGTGTTTTATAACGTTACGATACTCGTGTGTTATGGGTACGTATATCCCGATTAAGTCACGTTGGCACCTTGCAGCAAGATGAATGTGTGAATATGCTGCATTCTTAAATTAACCGGGTTGTACAGAATGTACAGCTTTTTTTTAATCTCGGCAAATGGATTCCTACTAGAATTAACAAATTTGATGCCCTTTGTTAATTAATTGACTACTTCTGTTTGGATAATTATCAACCTACCTCACTTGTATCACAATGAACTATAATCTTACACCTCAAAGATTAACGCAATATTACAAAGAGTTAAATTGTGCGAGATTGTATCTTTGTAAGTTTATAAGTTTGTGTCTAATGGGTAACCGCTTATGCGATTTCAAAAAAATATTTCAATTGCTGTTTGCTGCCTACGTTATTTGTACTACGCAGGCGAAGCTAGGGCTAGTATACAGCGAACGAAAAAACCATATAGAAGTCTCAGTAGCGTCACAAAACGGCCCCACAATGGGTGCCATTGCCATTATGCGGGGAGGGGGCGGGGTGTCAAAACGGTGCCAGGCAGCCGTTCAGTTCGTACACGCGCATACCGGGTTTCAGGCACGTGTTTGAGTAGAATTTTGTAAGAAGCTCGCATTCAACAGTTTTTCGTTCGCTGCTAGTACACCATACAGTTTAAAGTTTGTGACGTTGTACGATTGTATGTAAAAGGTAATATTTGGAACCACTCAGCGGATTTCAAATTTGCAATCGCTCGAATAGTTATCGCATGGATTTCTAGATATACGCTATATGTTATTATTTCCGTAGGTTTGAATTCGTTGTAATGCTAGCGTGAAACTACTATCTAACTTTATTGTGTAGGCCTACGCATGCATACCGTGTAGGCTCGGACAGGAATAGGTCTACGGTCTCACCCGCCTGTCGTAGAAGGAGGGGGTCGCTGAGTCTGGCGGGGGCTGGGGCACTCGCTTAAGAACCCCAGGAAAGGTGAGAATGTTCTTTGCCCTAGGACGAGCCAACTATGGCGAGGCACGGGGGGGGGGGGTTGGCTTCAGTGCATTCAGCATGAGATCCTGGAGTCCCCTGCATGAGACCGCAGATGCAGGTGACCGTGGAGTTATTAGTGGATAGAAAAACCACATAACCCAGTCATCCCCCCGTGATTGGGTACCTGGTTCGCAGTATTTCTCCACGACAAAAAAAAAGGAATACACAGGCAAGCACTGCCAAACCGCTTATTCGATTTCAAAAATCCTTTCACCTGTTTATAGAATGGACTTCTTGGATGGCCATACGCTATATTTTATCCTACAGGTTTGCCTGCGTTTTTAGCAACACGAGGGCGAAGCCACTCGGGCTGGTAGTAATTTATAAACCTCGACCACAGCTAACTAATGTTTTATCCTAATCTTTCCCCCGCTCCACGTGTCCGTTTGGCTAACATGCGCCGAGACTGCTATGTCTGCACACATCTGCATATATCTGCATACGTTTGCATATGCACTTGTAGGTTACAGATCGGTTTGAAGTGACATATTTATTTAGTTAGGTGCACTTTAAAAGCAGTTTTGTCATTTAGATTAACATAAGATTGAAGTACTTACATTTGGCAATGATATCAAATAAATAATAAACGTATTATTTCGAAATCTAAGGCCCATAGTTAAAAATACCATAAATACATACAATTACTACCGTACCGGAAGGCGCAGCCTCCCCCACAAGGTGGACTAATGACCTGGTAAAGGTCGCGGGGGTCCGCAGGATACGGGTGACGCAGGACCGGCCATTCTGGCACTCTGGAGTGCGGGGGAGGCCTATGTCCAGCAGTGGACGTCTTTCAGCTGATATGATGATGATACAATTACTAAGTACCATTAATTGCACCACGACATGAGAGAAAAATCAAACAAAGATTGGCTTATTTCAAAATGGTAACCACAGGCGATTTTTATCGCTTCCAGACAACCTTTGGATAGCACGAAACCTTTAAACTAGAATTTTAAACAGGCCGTGCAGGAATACATAAGAACAGCATACTAACACATCGATTTTTCAAATGTAACTAAACAGCACACTTTCAACTGCATAGCTACTAAATGAATGAACTATGCAAATTAAAACGCAAACAATGGGTTTATGCAATGGGTTTTTTTAACTGAAGTACACAGTACATCGCAAAATAAATCTACAATGGACACACGAACGCGGTTGGGTAATTTATTTGCTTTGTAACAAATATAATTTGCCCTCGGGTACATCCCCAATCTAATCCAACGAAGAGAAATTCATACTCTTTGTATAATATGTATATTTAATGTAAAACAAATACTTGTAAGAGTAATAAATATCCATTTTAAGGAATTATTTTTGAAATTCAAGACTCAAATTCTGATAAGTTGTTTCGGGTAAGTACATGAGACATACATACTACGCAGGTTATCAATTTATTTATTACAGTATTACCAACAAAGTATTTGGTACATAAATGTCATCTAAATATATTTTGCCGCGTTTGCGTCAAGTAACAAACACTTAAACTGGTTGACAAGTAGATAATGCCTTGTATACATCACTACATGTAGATCTTACTATTATAAATTGATAAAATGTCATAAATATCTTTTCGTCACACCTGGCCATAATGCGAGTTTTACTGCATGCTGCGCGTACGGGAAAACTCGCATTGTGGCCAGGTGAAGAGGTAAAATTTTGTACTCAACACGGGCGGTAATTCGTAAAGCCCCAGAGCGCATATTTATGGCCCTCACCTTCGGTTCAGGCCACAAACACCTGCGATCTGGGGCATTCACGAATTCACCGCCCTAGTTACGTAATGTAACGTATTCAAGCGAAGTAGGTACTACAAGCTTGTTTTACAATATACCTATCAAACGAATCTAGGAAAAATCGTTTTCTCCATATTGTCTTTATTTCTCACTACGACAGATCATAAATAAAAAATAAAAGTGAATTAAATATAAACAATGATAGGCAACACGCGGTCATATTGCTAAAACGCAATCGCTTTGGGTAGAACAATATCAATATGGTTCGTGGATTGGAAACACAAAGTTTAAACAGGAACGGACAACTAACCAGATAATGTGTCTAATCGATTTAAACTGCCACATTATGACAGCAACCATAGAATTGTATGGGTAATTTTCGTATAACAACGGAACTTTTTAACTAGGTACTACCGATTAACAAGGCTAAACACTGGCCAAGAATTTGGTCCTGACCCATCTATCACAAATTGTCCAAGCTCCATACATCATCATCATTATCACATAAGACGTCCACTGCTGGACATAGGCATCCTCCAAAGAGTACCACGATGACCGGTCCTGCGCCACCCGCATCCAGCGTACTCCGGCAACCTTTACTGTCATCATCATCATTGGCCACAGCATCTATGACAGATGATTGTTGCAGCGCTTGGGAGCCTATGGGTTGCCGCATCTACGCTGGTGGCTGTATAGTCCTATAGCCGCACGGCATTTCTTGCCACATCTATTGCAGACGAATTGTGAATCTGTAGGTGATACAGCACGGCGAAGTTTTTTCTGCTTGAGGTTTATGAGCCAATCTTCGTCGTGTTTTGTTGTCCCGACTTTAATATCGTGCCGCCATTCAGGTCTCATGTTGGCGCGCTTTTCCCAGCCTTCTGTCTTAATCCCAAAACTGATCATATCACGCTTGCAAGAGTCCCTGAATCTCAAGACTGGGCGCCCAACAGGTCTCTTTACGTCCGCCATCTGCCCCAGCATGACTTGACGAGGTAGTCTCTCGGGGTCCATGCGATGTACGTGACCAAGCCAACGAAGTCTCCTTTGCTTTAATAGCGCAGTTATACTGGAGCAACGTGTTTTTGAGAGAACTACCTTGTTGCTAATTTTGTCCTTCCAGGTGACTCCAAGTATAGTCCTCAGGCAGCGCATGTGGAAAGCATTAAGTTTGCGTTCTTGTTTCGCGTATGTGGTCCACGTTTCCGAAGCGTACAACAATATACTCAGGACGCAGGTCTGGTATACGAGGACTTTAGTGTGAGTGGTGAGCTTACAGTTTCTCCAAACGCGCACAAAAAGCTTGCCAAAAGTAGTTGATGCTTTGCCAATCCGAGTATCTATTTCTTTGTCGTTTGAAAGCGAGGTTGTGGTGGTCGAGCCCCATACATACATACATATAAACATATAATCACGCCCATTTCCCGGAGAGGTAGGCAGATATCACTTACTTCCACTTGCTACTATCTTGATAAACTTTTAACTGCAATGAAATAAAACCTACACAATAAATTGTAACATCCAATCAAATCATCGTTAAAAATGTCTGACCTCATCAAAGAATCGTACGCTTAACGTCCCTCGCAGGCAATATTTCCTTCATTTAATATTACCACCGTCCGCGGAGGCCGAGAAGGTAATAAAGGCGGAATTGCCTCTTCCAATCGCACTGAACTTGGTATACAGCAGTCTTATAACCAGCGAGATCACTCATCAAATAAATATGAAATTAAAATGAATGGCCAAAGGGTCGATCGAAACAAAATGTTTCATTGCCTGTATTAATGAAACATGATGTAATTATTAAATTAAAGTAAAACAATGTCGCTTCTAGCATTGGAGGAGTGGAACTGGTTAAACGATTTGTTGAGCGAGCAGTTTGTTTCAATGGACCGTGTATGCCTGAATGTCGCAGGTCCGAATCCTGCTTATACACATTTATATGTTTCAAGTTTCGTAAGCAGGCGTTACTGCAAAAATGCTGAGATGGGTCCATTTCGTGATAAAACCTAATGTGTTATTTTATTCCATTTGTTTTATTATCTGTGTAAAGATTAAATGATTACGAAATAAGTAAGTTCATTCATCCCCGAGTCGTAGTAAAGAAGGCAGGAGCGGTAAGGATTCTCGATGCACCGTCACCGTGAGTTTGAGAGGTTTTCGGGTTACAGTGAAATCGTTTTATTTTTCATAAAACACGTGTGTATGATCAAGCGAGAGAAATATACAGGTCCAAAGATCATATTAACGGCTCCAATCTGAAAGAGACGGGTATCATCATATCAGCCGAAAGACGTCCACTGCTGGACAAAGGCCTCCCCCACAGAGTACCAAAGTGACCGATCCCTCGCCACCCGCATCCAGCGGTCTCCCGCAACCTTTACCAGGTTATCAGTCCACCTTGTCGGGGGCCTACCCACGCTGCGCCTTCCGGTGCGCGGTCGCCACTCGAGAACCTTTCCGCCCCAACGGCCACCGGTTCTACGTTCTATGTGCCCCGCCCACTGCCACTTAAGTTTAGCGATCCAGAGGGCTATATCGGTTACCTTGGTTCTGCTGCGGACAGCCTCATTTCCGAGCGATCACGCAGAGAAACCCCCAACATGGCCCTCTCCATTGCCCTTTGGGTGACTTTGAGCCTCCTTATGAGGCCCATAGTAAGCGACCAAGTTAGAGACCGGTATAATAAAACAAAAATATTTTTTACCAAACGCTACGTTTTTATTGTCTGTGGTCTCCCCCGACGGTTCGCGTGCGGTCAAGGCTGCATCGCAATCGATAACTCCAGGACGATGTTCCATAGCTCAACCTAATACGTTTGAAAGTAAAGTATGTAAAGGGAAGTAGCTATAACACTTTTTAACAGCCAGCGACCCTCAGGGGGGTTTGTATATTCAATTTTGGAATCGTAAATTGACATTGCTTATTTTTGATTAGGAATTATTTTATTGGTGGTTAATGACAATCCGTTTTCGCGGATACTTACATTGTTTTCTGTAGTTACACTTTAAACATTTTTTATTTAGAAACCTTGTATATTTGGTTTCGTATTGGCAAATTAAAGGGCTGACGTGCGACAAAGAGAAATGGGAAAATCTCCACCGACAAGGGTAAGTCTTAAATATGTGATGGTAACTATGACACGTAGGTGTATGTAAATTTATATTGTAATATTTCGTGAAATAAATGAATGTGAATCTATGTCGAAACCTATACGGTAATTCTATCAGAGAATATGCCGTAATGTTATAAATCGTAATCACTACATTTCCCACGACCTCGTAAATCATACTACAATTAATAATTCATTATCACTAACTGTTATTAGGGGTGAGTCTCGTAGTAAATTCAGGCTTATGTTCGCCCGTAATATCGTGTATGAAGCCTCAATTTTGCACCTAAAATGTAATTTCGATAGAAGATCCTATTAATAATATCGGGTTTCCTCTATTTGGCATAAATTTAATTGTTCAAAACACTTTTAGAATAACATGCTTGGCATATTAAGTTTTCGACGAATGTGCCAAGTCTGTGAGACTGTATTTGGTATAATTTTTTAAATTCGAAAATGTGTTACTTCGAAATTGAATTTGCATACCATTGCTAAGACCGATTATATTTACGAAAATTTTGTTTAGCATCATTGTATTTGGCATATGATCGATTGTTCCAAACTTACTTGGCATACTTAAATGCTTAGTTTAACCATTTTACGTGCGAACAGATCACTTGGTGGTTTATTCTCTACGCTATTTAAATATTTTTGATTCTAACTTGATGTGAAAAATGCTATAATAAAATACCAATTTTTAATACTGAAGCAATGCAAAATTATTATTATTCTTTATTTGTCACATCAGAAACACGTTCCCTAATCGAGCCCAAGACAGTCTCCATCTGTGTAAAACAGTATATGTATAGCTTAAGGCACTTAATCCGCGACAATATTGACTCAGTTCAGCTGAAATAACAGTGGAGTAATTACACCGAATGATTTTCATTTTAAGTAAATAAATCGTTTCTTCATATAGATAAATACTATTACTATTATTACTATCACTGCATACATCAAAACTTTACAACACCACAGACACAACCAGAATAGGAATAAGGGGGCGCTTTGGTGCACATAATTTTTGAAGTCCTATAATTGGAAATCCAAACATGTTTTTCAAAAAATATTACACCATAATAATCATTATTCATAATAGTTCTTATTAATAACGATCGTGACGCAGAAACATTCGAATTCATAATAAAAAAATTCTACGCGCTTAGCTCGTAGCTGATCCCGCGGTTTTCCCCGTAGGTATGTAGCGGAAAGCGTCTCGTCTCGAAGTGTTGAAGTCTGAATAGACTATTCATGTATTGAGGACGACAGTGACTTCACTGCTATATCCGGCCGTATGACCCGCTTACCACTTTAAATAGGCCGCGCAAAGTTCTAGCCCGTGGCATACTGTCAGCAAGAAACAGTTGATTTAATCTATGAAGTACAAGTCCTCTTAGAGTCAATTTGGCGTTATGTCCTTTTACATTTATCGTTGCTCGGTCTATAATCGGAAGTTGTTACGACACGACTTGAACCAAAAATCGAATGTTTCCACTGTGTTGAAGATTAATTTGTTAATACAGACGCGAAAATACACTTGTCTCGAAATAATCTAGACTATAACAATACAGAATGCCTATCGCGCAATGCCGGTACAATTAAAGCTAGGGTTCTATCTACTTCCGCCATGATTGCCAACATAACTCACCCCAATTACCGTTACTAGATAATTATACAAGACTGGTCCAGAGCGCACAGCCTCTGTTTTTGGTGGTTTTGTATTACCTGAGGACAATAACAAGGTGGTTAGCTTATTGTTTTAGTAAATTAATAATAGTATCATGAAGCTGACTTCATGCACTACCACTTTAGTTTAAGATCACTGATGATCTTAAGCTAAAGTGCTATTTGGTGGCCTCTTGGATACTGAACGGAATTTCAATCTTTGAACTCAGGTTTTGTTGAGATGTGTTACGATGTGATTACACTTCAATTCAAAGATTGAAGTTCTGCTCGTAATACATCTATAGAAATTTATAGAAATAGTGTTACTTTGATCTACTTTTTTAACTTTCTTTTATGTAACTAGTAACTCTGACTGTATCGAATAGAATTTGATCCCGGAAGCGACAAGGGGCTTTGTCTTTGCGGTATCAGTTAGCTGTCAGCTGTCACTTAAGTTTGTGCAAATTATTTACTGCACCGCCTACAATTAAATGAATTTTTCCGCCACCTGCACCACCCTGCTGCCATGTTTTTTATTTATTTAGAAACTTAGTCAAACATTTTGTAAATAAATTAAAATAGCATCGTTAAACTGCTTGGTTTGTCTCGATGCTGCTAACAGGAAAATAAATTATTATCATTTAATTTATTGACTTATATCTATCTCATCTTAACTTAATCTTAATTAAATCCACGCAAGTTGTCACGGGAGTTCAGATGCAGGTGGCGCAGGACCGGTAATGTGACTCCTTTGGGAGAGACCTGAGTCCTTCCCCTGGACCTTCTTCGGCTTATGTAATAACGTAACGTAAAGAAAATGATCGACATCAGTAAGATCTTGGAAAACTACAAAAACCCGCGCGTTTTTTACTAGTAGACAGTGTGTTCTACCAGACTGCCCGCACCAATTCGATAGTACAGCGTTATCGCTTGTTACATATTAATGCGCTACCCCTATTCTAGCGTTATTTATGCGACTAATTAATGCATTATGTGATTTGAAAGTCTAGCTAAGCAAAATGACTCTAGAATAGGTATATCATCATCATTATCATCATAGCCGAAACACGTTCGCCACTGGACACAGACTACCCAAAATCCACTCAAACAATTCAACTCCTGAAAAAAGTTAGAATGATATCTACATCAATCTACACTGATATATATGTATATTTATATCTTTACTACTATTATAAAGAGGAAAGATTTGTATTTTTTGTGTGTGTGTATGTTTGTAATAAATAAACTCAAAAAATACTATGCCGATTTCAAAAATTATTTCACCATTGGAAAGCTACATTCACTCTGAGCGATATTGGCTACTTTTTACCGCGGGAAAATGCTTCATTCCTACGGAAAAACGGTAATCCATGCGAAGTCGGGCCGGGCAACTAGTATATTATAAAGAGGAAAGATTTGATTTTGTCTTTGTTTGTATTGAATAGGCTCCGTAACTACTGGACAGATTTGAAAAATTCTATTACCATTAGAAGCCAACATTATCCCTGACGTAGGATACTTTTTACCGGGGGAAAATGTTTCATTCTCACAGGAAAACGGGTAATCCGGGCGAAGCCGGGCCGGGCAGCTAGTGTATTATAAAGCAATTTCCTTGACAGTGTTTAGTTACAAAATGTAGTTATGTCTTTTCTTCAATTATATACAACACTGTCCCCAACCCGCACTGGGCCAGCGTGGGGACTACTGGTCGTTCCCTCTCATCCATGAGAAGAGATCTGGGCCCAGCACTGGGACGTCCATATATAGGCTGATTTATTAATATACAACAACGTAGTCTTCTTGAAACTTTCTGCATTAACTTCACTAGAAAACATTTTTGTATAACCACCAGCGTGTTATTGTTATTTAATTGAACGCTTTTGAGTCCCTTACGTACACGATGAACTTAAGCTATTATTTATTTTAATTTGTTCACAAGATTATAAACATCATAGATTTATGCGTTTCAAAGTTATTTCTTTTGTGACCACCAATTTAATTGTGCAAGTTTCAATGGGGGCACATTTTTGCGGCTTTCAAACTGGAGAAAGTTTGACGACAAATTTCAGTATCGTGGAGTCGGTAATAGCCTAGAGCTAGCGACCAAATCGGTCATGTGGCTTCAGCTGTATCGAAACTCCGTTAGCTACTTCCCTGAACAACCTTTTCCAATAATCTTCGTGCTGGCAGGCCGCGGGCGGCGGGTGTAGTGGGGTGGGGAAAAAAAAGAAAAAAATGTGGGCTCAGCGACTTTTTTTTTTCAAACAGTTGCTATGTTCTCCCTGTGCACCCAAAAAAATTTTTTTAATCGATCGGGTGGTGGGAAGGAGTTTCTAGCGTTAATTAAAAATAACAAAATAATAATAATTTTCATGTGGGCTCCGCTGTATTGGCTTTTTTTCTGCAGCGAGATTAATTAATATGTAAGCCTCAAAAAAATAGCCATGCAAACATCTACGTGGAAAGGTATCGAGAAAAATTGTTGAAATAGTTTAGATTTTGTTCGAAAATGTGGTGAGGGGAAGGCAAAGAACTGTTTGAAAAAAAAAAAGTCGCTGAGCCAACTTATTTTTTTTTTCCCCACCCCTCTACACCCGCACCCACCGCTCGCGGCCTGCCAAAACGAAGATTATCAGAAAAGGTTGTTCAGGGAAGTAGCTAACGGAGTTTCAATACAGCTGAAGCTACATGACCGATTTGGTCGCTAGCTCTCCGTCCATAAGGTCGAGCTGTATTCGAAAGATTTAACATTGTTATCTGGCGACAGGGTCCATATTTTACACGTTTTATAGCGCGACCGCGTATTGCAAATAACACAAGCACACCCATGGCATAAAATAACCATCCATAAGGAACATTTTACACGCAGGTGAAGGTATTTTTGAAATCAGAAAGTCTCGGTACCCATTACATATAAACTTATAAACCTTCTAAGCTACATCCCACAGACTTTTCCTGTTTACAATATTAGCAGAGGCCGAAATTGTCGTGGCACTTTCGAGCTGTCATATTCATATTATATCGATACATTATTTAACACAACATATTAAAGAATATAGAAAGTAGATGTTAAAAACCAAACGAAAATTATGAAAAATTAACATTGTCACATATAATCAGTTCAGTTTAGTATTTTAGTGCAAAGTGTTTCAACATGAGTGTTATCGAAAGTGCCATGACAATTCCGGCCTCTGAATATTAGTATAGCTTGCCTACGGGTCTTTGCTTACAGATTGGGTCGCCATCTTCCCTAACATAAAGTCGAGGGAGGCGATGGCTGATATATGTGTCATACTCGTTCAGTTTGCAAGAACGACAAGTTACCTAATTTCATTGTAAATCATAACACAGCTACACCCTTTCATGTGATACAATACAATATAAATAAATAATTGCCGTATCACTTGAGAACGAAGATAGGAATCTGGAAGGGCTCTTGTTTGGACATCACGGAGCGGGTAAACCTCGGTTCGTGTACTGCGGTGTGGAAGGCAAGGGGGAAACCACCACACTATGCTTCCTCAAAAAAGGAGTAATGGATTACTCCACCGACAAGAGCCAAGCTCTTAAATAAATGATGATGATGATGTATCACTTGTGAAGAAAACCTTCTGAAGAAGTCTATTCTAAAAATTTAAAATGGTACGTCAGATTGTAGCTTTATAAGTTTATAAGTTTGTATGTTTTATGTAATCTCCGGATCCGTTTAAAAATATTCAATCTGCATGTAGAATGTATTTTTTGAATGGGTTTACGCTTCATTTCATCACGCGAAACCGCGGAGGAAGCTAATCAAGTTCTCAGGTAAAATCCCTAAAAAAGTTTGGTAAGATTAGTTTTCTAGATAAATAATTTAATTTAATCAAGGAATTCTCTTTCTGCAAAATAATAATCAGATCCTTAATTTAAAATATACAACGATCATAAATTTAATATTAATAATTAAACTTAATGAAACCCTTTGCTGTATAATGAAATAATGAAATTCGTCGTAATCTTCAGCCGACAAAATGTCGTTATCGTAGCCTTGTTACGACATTCGAAATTCAAAAGGGAGTAAGCGACGTGCATGTACGACGAACAATCCACAACAGAAAGTAAACCTTATTGCAAAGAAATACGTTCTACTGGTGATCATTATCGTTGCTGTGACTTAATCCTATATTCATGTGTGTGCTTGGTTCATCGTACGGCGTAGCTTATTAAGCTGTTCGTAGATGGTCTACGCCGTAACGCGCCTACGAAATGCTACGGCTAATGTCGCCATGCGCTACGCTCGTAGCCGACCCCGTGGTTTTCCTCGTATGTAGCGCCTACGGCGTAGACACCCGATAGTCTGGTGCCCAGCACTGAATGTGTTAAGGTGGTTCGATCGCCATACAAAACGTCTTTTGACATTCGCTTTTTCATTGGCTTCCCATTCGCGCGAAATTCCCCATTTGTTACAATAAACTTGTATTAACCAGAATAATTTGAGAATAATCGTTTTCGCAAAGTATCACGTGACAAACGAATTTCTCAAATTATTCTACTTTATACAAGTTTATTCTAGGAAAGGGGGAATTCCGCGCAAACAGGAAGCCAATTTATGAAAGATTGTTACATAAGTTTCAATATCACGCCGTTAGCCTGCGAATGTCAAAAGACGTTTAGTATGGCGATCGAACCACCTTAAACGGTGATACTTAGTTACACAATTATGTATATGCCTTTACTTGTTTTGACAGAAAAAACCAATCATATAATAAATACTTTGTTATACTGAGCTAAATTTTTAATATAAAATGGCAAATAACCCGTTCGCTACCAATGATTTCGCAGCGCTACGCTTATAGCTGATAACATGTGAAAACCTTAATTGAAAGAAAAGCGCCTGAGAGCGTGTTGCTGGCGGTGAAAGTGTGAATATTAGTTGTCAATATTGGTGATTGCTATTGCTCAACGCAAGCGAGATCACAAAACCGCTTTCATTCAAATTATATAAAACCAACACTTCATTCAACAGCGCTCTCCGACGCTAGCAATATTTTAAATTCAATTATATACGCAAATATAAAAGTGTCAACGCCAAAACCAATAAATGAAAAATGCTTTTATGAAACATATTTGATTTAAAAAAAATGTGCAACAAAACTCTGCTATTCCCAAATTGCCTTTACTCGTCTCGCCATTTTAGACCACATTTTTTTTTATCCTATCGTATCGCAATTAAACGAGTAATATTTGTAAATAAATATTTATATTTATAATCTTGTTCTCGAAAATGGCCCTACCGATTTAAATGTGGAATATTGGGGTCTAAGGAGGCGAAACATCGATCTAACTGGCCCAACCTCGTGTCTGAAGGCCTCCACCCACCGGACGCGTGTGCTGCGCGTGTGCTGCGCTGCAGCTGCGCGGGTGCTGCGCGTGTGCTGCGCTGCAGCTGCGCGGGTGCTGCGCGTGTGCCGCGTTCGATGAGTATTTGAAATGTAGTTTCAATGCTTTACAACTTGCGCATGTGCTGCGCTGCAGCTGCGCGGGTGCTGCGCGTGTGCCGCGCGGGTGCTGCGCTGCAGCTGCGCGGGTGCTGCGCGTGTGCCGCGTTCGATGTGTGTTTGAAAAGTAGTTTCAATGCTTTACAACTTGCGCGTGTGCCGCGCAGCACACGCGCCGCGCACGACACGCGTCCGGTGGGTGGAGGCCTTGAGAAAATTCGTATTTTCACTGGAGCAAAGCTCGATCGCCCAGTGACTTTTTAACACGATGATGACACAAGCATTCAGAGGACGGATACTATAGCCTATAATGTTCCCGACTCCAAAGGATTTAAAAACGATTTTCCGACCCTTTTAACACTTTCACTGCTGAGAACCCGCCTAGCGGGTGCCTACGCCGTAGTCAAAAACCACAGGATCGGCTACGACCGTAGCGCGTAGCGTTTTTTGGCAGTGAATGTGTTAGTATGAGGATTTGCTGTGTTGCATAGCAACACAGAAACACAAGTCCATCACTCTCCATACAGCACATGATCACATCTTCCTATGGCGACCACGAGTCACGACCACCAAGAACACAACACCTACAGAGCAAGAAGTCGTGTTATTATAGCTGCGGTATTCTGTAAGGTGGAAGTACTTCCCCAATTTTGTATAATCTAATCTAATCTTAAGTAATATGTATTTTTTCTGTATGAGTCCTGTGTTAATTGAAATAAATGTTTTCATTCATTCATTCGAAAGAATAAATAAACTTACATAGCATTTATGACACAAAATAATAAAATTAATTCGCAAAATAATTTATTTCAAAACCAAGTTAAAGCCGACTTCAATTCAGTACTTCAACAAGCCACATAAAAGTACATAAACATTTCCACATTTATTTTCCATATTACCACATGAACTGTTTCAAGGGCAAGAGCGTCGAATATTAAGGAATAAACCAAAGTGGCTATATGTGGACCGACAATATTCTCAGGAGTTCCCCGACAATATTCTCAGGAGTTCCGTCGATTCCTAAAGGATCTTTGAATCACCGTTGGCACTTCATTAGTGGCTATTTAACGGAGTTATAATAGAATCTTTGACGTACTTTGCATGATTGAGGAGTGACATAAGTCATCTGTGATCTTCATCATTCTACCTGTTAAAAGAGTTATGATAGAAAATACCAAAATCACTACACGCGTGCCCATAAACTCTTAGGGTTACCCTAAATTTCCCCGGCATCCCATAATCAGATTCTAACTTATTGCCAAATGGAACACCTCAGAAGTAGACTCTATTGAATAAAAAATAATTTTGAAAATCAGTCCAGACAGAGAAACCGGTGAATATACACAAAAGGGGATCATAGAATGTCGCTTTTTTTAAATCGGTTTGAGATCTATTGGAAAAGTCAAATAAATAAAATCAATAGTACTTTTTTTTACTATAATTTGTTAAGGGAGGCCAGACTTAACTGGTCCACCAAAACAATGAAGCCACTAACGTTGTGAATAGTTCTCAAGCTATTTGAATTCCAGTTGTGATTGAAATCGAATACAAGTTAAAACTATTCCCGCCAGGAATAAAAGGAATATGCACGTTTTCCAACAGTTTCATTGTGTTTCATTCGTTTGTAGGTAGTTGAAAATGCAATAAAACACATTTTCTTCTTTCAGGGAATGAAATATTGAGGTTGTGTTCTGTATAATAAAGGCTTCAAAGTATCACTTTCGGGCGAGACGAGAGAGTAGATTCATAATGAAATTTCATACAAAATTCGAGGCTTAGGCCTTGTAGTGTTCACTTATTTGCACGTCCTATGGGTATACCGGTGTTGCTATTTACACGTTCCTTGGCTCGACAGCACACCACCACTCCCGGCAACGGTCGGACAACTACTGCCCCCCACTCCGGTCATCGTGACGTGACGTATGTGCACGAGATAAGGATAGCAATACACTACAGGCCTGCAAAGCGACCTTCTTTTGCTTCAATTCATGAGCCGACGTCACATTATTTTCTTTTATTTCATTGCATAGTTTGAGAAAAGCTCTGTACAACATACCTCAGCGTGAAAAGGGACTGCCAGTCAGTTTATTTATTCTAATATCTACTTGCCCGGCATTCCCTATTTTCCCGGACTCTGATTCATGTAGTTGCTTGCAATATTTGAACGGGATGCAAAAGTTACAAACCAAATCAAGCTGTGAAAAACGCAGGTAGAAGCATGGTTCAGAGAGTTATTGTTTCGTGGCGTTGAAAGGTTTAACCCATTCATGGCCAAGGAAGGGATAACCCACGCGGACAAGGCCGAGTAAAGACGAGGCCCACGCATGGCTAAGGTCGAGGCCACGCAACGCTACACGTGCTACACCGTAGAACGTAGCATCATTCCGCTCTGTAGCGGATATTGCATGTAGACGCATGACCCATACGTGATTAATTGGACATGAATGGGTTAAAACTACTACAGTCTACGGCATAGCGCTACGAGTTTAGCGTGGCGATAGGTTAACAGTTTCACTGCCAGGAACTTCAGCGGGCGCCTACGCCGTAGTAACATTGCGCTTCATACGGGGAAAACCACGACATCGGTTAGTAGACTTACTGATGCTCATCTATGTTTTACCACTTTTAATGGACATAAACAAAAGTACAGGAGACAGAATTGAGACTATATTTATTCTGCGATACACAATATCATATGGTATTAATATGTCATATAATACCTTCATATGTACGCCAGATTTCTGGCTTTACTTAAGACGCGAGATGAATCCGTCTGAGGCATCCGTGATGGAAATATCAGCTAATACTGAGTTATTAAAATGTAGTCTGGCGAAAGCACACCTTATAGTGGTCCGAATCCCGGCTTGTACAGTCACGTCTATAAACATGTATACGATTTTCAACGTTATTCCATTGACATACGTCCCTAAACGTGTACATGTTTATACTGACTGTACCAATGAGTTTTTCGAAACTTTTGTACGGAATATCGTGAAATATCTACTGTAAGCTTATCGGTGAAGCAAAAAAATCGTGAGGAAACCTGCAACAGTCTGCGAAGAAATTCAAAGGTGTGTGAAGTCCCCAAATCGCCCTGGGGATCAATACTGACGGTTACGGCTATACCGGTATAACAAACTATGGATCAACCGGTCTGAAATACAGTTTTTTTTTTTTCAAATATAAAACCGGTATTGCACTACGGTAACGCAATACCTACTCGTTTTGTGAAGGTTTTCCGTGCTGTGCCTACATAACGGTACCTAAACCGTTTAGAAATATCGGTTACCAGTACTTTATTAATATTCTGCAAAAAAAGAATTGTTCTTAAGTGGGTCGACCGGTATTGTTGTGTATTTAGCTAATTATAATACAAATGTCCTGCAGCTTGAATTTGGCTTGCTAGGACGACAAGCATAATTTCAGTCCAATGTTCCACGGAATTCATGTGAGAGATTTCTGCATCTTCACTTGATTGTAGTATTTTATTACTTAGTTTTTGACACTTAGAGACCTTATAGATCTCTGTGAATACCTATGAGATTTAATCATAATTATCTTAATTTTGACACTTGAACACTTTATACATCTTTAAGAAATAAGATTAATTATATTTTATTTTCTTCTCTTATTGTTTTTGAACTGGAAACTTGTATGTTGTATTCATATTATTAAGAGTATATAGATAGATATTTGACTTCTAAAAGTGCCCTCGTGGCATATTTGCTGCATAAATATTTTGATTGTGACATCGCGCTCGCGCGCGAAATTTCGGTTACCTTTGTTAGTGTTTACGGTACCGGATAAAATACCGGTATATGTTAATTTTTTGGTAGCGAAATATAACGACCAAAATGACCCGAAGAAAACCGATATCACGTCATAGGGTTAATTAAATGTAGCGGTATCTTTCGGTTATGCAGCTCCTGGTTCTTATGCAAATGTGCAAGTCTAGGCTAGCCCCAACTTTCAGCTTCCATATTATGACACAACTCACTATCAGAACGTCACAATTGGAGTCCCTCGTAACGTATCAATAGTCCCTTATCGTGTCTCTGACACATCGCACAATGGACAGTGTCCGATCGAGTGGGACGCATTGTGCACAGAAACTATTGTGACACGGAATCCGCGGCGAGCAAAGTTGTGTTAGTGTTCACACTAACGATATCGCTATGAAAGCTGATGGTACAACTCCGTTAAAATAGTCCGGGAGCTCTACTAAACAAGCGACAGAGATAATTAAACGATGGAGCGCAGCGAACGAAGTCCTCTTCTTCAGCTTGGGCCAAAATTATTTCGTAGTATTTCGGTTCTTGTCTACAGGACGCATTCCTCAACCGATTATCATTAAATTCTGCGAGTAGGTTCAATTCATAATTTTGTCTCAACAATTCAAATTTTCGAAATAAAAAAAATCTAAAAACAGGATCGTAACTTCTAGAAATACTAAAGGTTCCGTGAGCTATAGACCAGAAAAGTCTGTTTAAAAAATATAACCATTTTTTGTCCATTTCTCGAGACTCATTTAAGAAATGCGACCCTTAACATCTGGACATACGGACATAATAATAATAATAATAAATCAGCCTTTATTCGTCCCACTGCTGGGCACAGGCCTCCTCCCATGGAAATACGGACATACGAAAGAATTTTGGCCGAAACCGAAGGAGACCGGAGGAGAATCCTTCATATAAGTCCCAGGCACCTTGCTTGAAATCTGTCCTGAAATTTGTACGAATCCTCTACTGTCGTCTCATCTACGCAATTAAACTACAGTTATTAAACTTTACACGACAAGCAAACTAAAATGAACCTGTATTTTAATTTAAACTGGCCGAAAATAATACGTTGACATAGTAGTCACGAAGCAAAGTGACTATTTTATTTTAGGAGGTATAAACGGCGTTCAATTTCCTTCGACGCCATTTTGGATGGGATTATTTATGCACTAGTGCGTGAACATGGAGGTTAGAATGTTAAACATTTTCGGTGAAATGATATCGCTGGAAGATCAAAACAAGATATGGTACATGTAGTTTTCTCAGGAGCATTTAGCTCATAGAAGTAGGGGTCTAACGAGTTTTCAAGAAATGGCCACTGCGGCCGAATATGGCCACAGATTTTGGTCTTATTGGGATATTGACTCGAAAGTTCATAAATGTAAGGAAATTGTAGGGAAATAGTACCTAAGAGATGTTACTGTCACGAGGGTTTATATTGAAGTAAGTAAGTAAACAATAACCTAAAAATATTGCAAAAAAATACGTCCAATCGAATATGCCTAATATAAAAGAAAAATAACTTATGAAGAGGTTACACAACAGATATAAAACACTGTGGACATTCGACTTCAAACATTACATACGTTTATCGCCTTATTACAATGAAACACGGTACAAAAGTGTTAAGATAAATCCTTGACATCCACTGTACAGTCGACTACAAAGAGATGTATACACTTTTGGACCTAATCGAATGCGGTCGCCTACAATTTGTAGGCGACCGCATTCGATTAGGTTCAAAAGTGTATACATCTCTTTGTAGTCGACTGTACACCGGGTCTGGCTGTCTGACAACTCGTCCCCATCACCCAGATCCGCTAACAACGTACATCGGCGAAAAAGAAGACCTACTTCTGCACTTATTGATCTACCTTACTCATTACCTACTACGTCTTCACATGAATAACAAAATAATGGAGAAAAACAAATGAGTACTCATTAAATATAATTCGAAACTTTGTTACCGTTTCATGTTGTAGTTCAATTTCACTTTTTGGCATCAAACTTTCAACGATACGTTCGTTACACACAAACTTTCTGGCTTATCGCTTTTACAACTTCAACTAGATCGAGCTGGTATTTCAAATATGAAAATTTTAATAGCGAATAAGCCAGAAAAGTAGCCAAAAAGTTTATGTGGTGGTACTATTATTGTACCTCCCGGTTATTACATATTACGAATACCATATTAAATGAAGTACAACCTGAGGGAATTTTTCTTTTTAAACTGATACAATGAAAACGCAGTCAATCCCGAAGGAAAGGAAATAAAAGAAAAAGAAAAAGGAAAAAGTTACTATACAAACCAATTTTAGTATGAGGAAGGAATGCTCGAGAAAGGAGGATTAGAACAGTCTCGTGGGAGGGGGATGTCATTCTGTTTGTTATTTATCGAGATAATTTGCTTATTTATGCATTAGAAATAGAAATAAACAAAAGTGACGGGCATGTACGTGTTATTAAAATAACGCAAAACCTGAAAACAGTTTGTTCAGAATCAAGAGTAGAATGTGAAAATAAAGAGATTTTTTTTTCTTGTAGCGATTTATTTTTGACATTTGTATGGAGCGGGTCGCCCCAGACGGCCAACGCTCCATACAAAGGTAAAAAACTCGTCAATTTTTTTTCTTTATCGCACCCGCATATTCGCCAGAATGGGACGAATGAGTCATACACAGATTTAGGTTCGCGCCTGTCCTGTGGACAATATCAAAGTTAAGGGCTACGGAGCCTAACTTTTGTTAGGACTCTTAATCCGCATAAACGGCGTCTCCTCTTCTATATTACTATTCGATAAAATCATTATTTATAATGCACGTGAGCTCTTAATTATTGACCACAGGAGAAACGAATTTTGTTTTTTTTTTTGTGTATGACTCGAATGCTTTATGTCCGACATAAAACTTGTGCGTGCTAGGGGGTCAGATGTCGAAATTTATCTAAGCTGTCTTATATTGTGCGATTCTTTTGGGTACTTTCCAATTCGAGTCTTTCGACTGTTGTGTTGTGATGATAAGTGATTGCGATTTTTCATGAATGTGGGGTGGTTTTTCGTTAATGTGGAAAGAAATCAAAAAAAATGTAAGTAGTAAGTATTTGTTTATTATGTGTCTTATTATTGTTTATTTAGAATTACATTTTGACGCTGTTTTAATCAAGGTTTTTTGTACTGTTAATTTGAAGTTTTTGATTTTTTATTTAAATTCAATTAAATTAAATATGATTTATTTCGGACTCGAAGTCCATAATTTGTTAGTAACAGTGTACTTACAGCTAATTTTAGTAACATATTAGATATTTTAAAACTAAAATCGACGAGGGGAGGCAAGCACTGAAGCGTGCGCCTGATCCCAATGTCGCATAATCGGGCAATCAGCCCGTTCAGCAAATGCTTGTAGGATGCTATTGGTGCTGCTCCTCACTCTCGTCATCATGGACGCCATTCTGTTGCGTAAGATTGCGTGGAATTTAAAGTTGTTGACTTAGTCTCATGCTAGACTCCGACGAAAGACTTCATCCTAGGACATACGCTAAGGATGCTAAGAACAAGTTTGTTCAATTAAATAATTTATATTTCTTCAGTCCAACTCCACAGTACACTAAATATTCTATTTGTAATTGCTACTTACTAATCTTTTAATTTAAAGCTGTTGATTTTAGAGTTTATTTTGTTAAATATCAAGAGTTCAAAACAGTGGCAGATAGAAGAACAGAGTGGCGATTACTCCACCGACAAGAGCCCGGCTCTTAAGTTTATGATGATGATGATGATGATTGTAAAATAAATAATTGACGCGATTTATTTTTTACATTTGTATCGAGCAGGTCGCCCCAGTCGGCCAACGCTCCATACAAAGGTAAAAAAGTCGTCAAATTTTTTTTTCTTTATTTTTTTCACCTTCTACTGTCGATTCTGAACAAACTGTTTTCAGATTGAATATAGTTTGAATTTTATCTCCGTTCCAATTTGTCGAACTGAACAACAAATAGAGCCAAGCATAGAGCCATACATAGCTACAAACATTTACACGATAATTCTATCGAATATTCTAGTAAAGCGACGGTTTATCCACCAAAATGTGTCTTCATCTTCCATAGGAGGCAAACGAGCAGACGGATCACCTGATGGTAAGCAATTACCGCCGCCCATGGACACCTGCAACACCGGAGGTGTTGTGAGTGCGTTGCCGGCCTTTAAGATGGGTGTACGCTCTTTTCTTGAAGGTTTGAAGGTTGTATCGGTCCGGAAATACCACAGGCGACCATCCATTTCACAGATTAGCTGTGCGAGGCAGGAAGTTGGCCTCGGGAAGCCCCCCAGTTCATTTGATGGCATTTCCTTTTTTCTTCAGGACCTTAACTCTCATTTCTCTTCTGCCCGCTGCATCGACAACAATGTTAGAATGGATATTATAATGGCATCCCTTCCCTACCCCTCTTAATCACGGACCCATGGCATTCCCTTTTTCTCTCACTTCTCAAGCGGATGTCAAGGCTATTATTAAAACTATCAAATCTGAACCCATCGGCTGTGATGATATCAGTCGGTATAAAATATGATACTCGTAGTGTCGGACGGTATATGACTCGTAGTGTCGGTCGTAGACGGTGGCTTCCTAAAGCCAAAAAATATAATGATAGAGTCTCATTCCTTCATTTGTTGTCGTGATGACGAGAAAAAAATAAGTAAACAATATGTTTTATTTTAGCGCCCAAATATATTTATTACTGCTTTCAAATCCTGGTTGAAATCCACTCTAAACCTAATATACGGAATAGGGTTTAGTTACTTTTGCATTTATAATTATTATAGTAATTATTATATAGTATTTAATCCATTATATTAATTAATATCAGTGATCGTAACTTTTGTAGCATTTTTGGTGCAGCGTAGTGTTGCTAACGGAATTGGTATAGACAATATCACTCAAAATGGTTAACTAAGGTTAATATTAACGTTATTAACGCTAATTAAGCATTAGGATTGAAATTCTTTATACCAATTCCTTTAAAAACACTACGCTGCACCAAAAATGCTACAAAAGTTACGATCACTGATAATAATTAATATAATGGATTAAATACGACACTCAGGCGCCAGATGGAACTACAATAGGTACATTTAATCCCGACAAACGTACTTTCGCCAACTCAAGTGTCAAACCGTACGAGTTCAGGTCGACACACGTAAAAAGAGCCCTGGCGACCATATAAAAAGTATGGCCGCCAGGGTTCTTTTTACATGTGTCGACCTGTAGTACACATCCGGATTCGTACGATTACGTTCCTTCAGTGATTAGGTACAGTCACAGTCGCTAAGTATTCCGTCCCAGGACTGAAGGAGCTCTCAGCAGTCAAGTAGTCTGCAATAACACTGTAAAGTGTTGAACGACGCGGGAATAAGATTCCCGAAAGCTTCATTTGGCAACAGGACTGACACGGGTCTACCTCGCGATCCCTAACATCGTTTGTCCTAAAATCGCTTGCCCGAACTGTTTTGTCCTAACAGGCATTAGCCCTAACGATCAATTGCCATAACAATTATTTTCCATAATGTAATGATTGCTCTAAAACTCATTTGCCTGAATCATTTTTAACATAATTATTAATATCCTTAATGTTATTTTGCATATTCCTCGAAATCCCTAATGCCGTTTGGCATCAAATATAATGACCACCAAAAAATGCTTTGATACCCTAAGATCTTTTACCAAAAAAATATACTGAACACCAAAAATAATAATTCTACCATTACAATAGTACTACCTGTTTTAATAAAAAGTGCACATTAAAATTTATTCGAACACCAAATTGACTAAATGATCACCAAATCTTTGCGACCAAATTAATACAATACTTCCACCTAAATAACCCACTATGATTGCCATAAAATATATGAGTATTACCAAAGTATAATGATGCCAAAACAAGTGATACCAAAACCCGAATCAGCACACGCTACTTCCACGTGGACTTGTCTGTCCTACCCCTGGAGTGTATATGTCGTCGGCCGATCGTAAAATCCGCCAGATCACGAAATTCCTAGGCATATCGTAAAACGCTGCCATTTCATGATATGCCTAAAAGTTGGCCAGGCTTATCACGATGTGCCTGATAAACAATACGGCAGATCGATTAGAGCAACGCATTTGTCGATATTCCTAGCTCTATACCGGGCACATTGTAAAATAGTTTCTTTCCTGGCCACTGGTGGCGCTGCGTATGCGATGGCGGCCGTGTTTATTGGGAGCCAATAATCAGGGCGGACAAAAATGGCTTGTCCTAAGCGAACTTTGTCTTAGGTCGGTTAGGTTAGGGTTCACTTGTGCCCCTCGAACCAGAAATAGACACCCCGCCCAGCGGGGTGGCGTCTACTCGCTGGAGATTATCAGTCCGCATTCCTTATTTTTCATTATCTACTTCAATTTTGGACACCCTACTTACGTATAACGGTGAGTATTGAACGATATGGCGGCGTTTCATGATATGCCTAGGAAGTTCATGATCGGCCTAAACGTCTATAGGCAAATCGTTAAATGGTGAATTTTGAACGATATGGCGTATTTCACTCAGCCAAATCATGAAAGGGCGGCATTTCACGATATGCCTAGGAATTTCATGATCTGGCGGATTTTACGATCGGCCGCCGACATATATAAAAGTTCGCGGAGCCAGAAGCTGGAGTTTCTGGCGGGAGCCCGGGCGGACGGCGGGAGACTGAGTCCTAGAAACGAAAGCGGGGATGCGTCGAATTTAGGAAACTATTTTACTATTTCTAATTTAGCAACGATTTATTACGATATCATTTTCTTTAATAGGATAGTAAGATGTTATAATTTGGGTTATGTTTTCATATTAATAGGAGATACAATTTTGGTGATCACTTACTATTTTTGGGTTAGCAATGATTTTTTAGGATAGCGTTTTTTTAAATAGTGATGTTATTATTTGGGTTATTATTTCACATTAATAGGAGATAAAAATTTGGTTATCACTTAACTTTTTTTGGATTAGCAATGATTTATTTGGATAGCATTTTCTTTAATAGGGTAGTAAGACGTTATAATTTGGGTTACATTTCACATTAAAATAGAGATAAAATTTTGGTGATCATTTAGACTTTTTGGCAGTAAAAAGTATTATTTTGGCGTTATATTTTACTATATCTGGTGGTCCGTTAAACATATGCCATAACGTTTTACCTCGTGTCGTTTATCCTAAGTGTTGTTGTCCTAATGGGCACTAGCCCTAACGATCAATAGCTATAATTTTACAATATTTCTATGGTAAGGTCTAAGGCAAAGCGCAGTTAGGTACGACGACGAGCGAAGCGAGGAGGAGTGTTAGGTTGAACTGCGACCCTACAGCGCGTGAGCCGAGCGAGCGAAGCGAGCGTGTTGCGGTAGCGGCCGGCGAAGCGCCAGAACCGGATTGCTGTCAGGTAAAAAAACTAGGTTAGGTTAGGCAGAATAGTAGGTGAATCTAATCACAATTAGGGAAAATAATCATGAGCTCAAATAACCATTAGGCTTGCTGATAATTATGATACATGACTATTATGGCACATAACGTTAGGATGAATAATCAATATGGCAAGTGACGTTGGGAAATAAAACGGGGAAAAAAATCATCCATACGATATTAGGACAACTAAAGATAGGGCATATGAGTGTTAGGACAAATGATTATTATGACATAAAATGTTAGGGACTGCAAAAATAGGTAAAAAAACGTTAGGGATTTAGATATAGATCCGACTGACACAGGCGGAGAAAATTTCCCTATATGCTATATGGCAAACCATTTATCTAAATAGGCACTGTTTTAAGTTTACTGTGGGGGCGCTTTGTTTCACCTATTTTTTTAAGTCCTATTATTGGAAGTCCGAAAATGTTCGTCATAAAATTTTACGCCATAATAATCGTTAGTCCTAATAATTCTTGATCCTAACGTTCGTAAGTCATAACCATTCGAAGTCATAATGACAGTAATCATAAGTTTCACAAGTCCTAATTTTTATTTTCCTAAGTTTTTTCGTCATAACTCTCACTTGCCCGTTTTATTTCAATTCATAATGACACTAGTCATACATTTTTTAATTCTAAATTTGTTTTTCATAATATTTCTCATCATAAATGTTACTTGGCGTTATCGAAGTAAATAAACGTGTGGTTTTTTATCGCTAGGTACAAGACGAGGTCACAAGACTCTAGCTAGACGTCTCTACATTGACACATCGACTCTACATTAACTCTACATCGACTCTACATATAGACTCTACATAGACTCTACATTGACTTGACTCTACATATTCGCTCTACATCGACTCTACAGACTCTAGCCGCCAGCCTGTGCGGACGTAGCCTAAGGCAGGTCCGTATAGGTACGACGACGAGCGAAGCGAGGAGGAGTGTTAGTTGTACTGCGACACTACGCGCGCGAGCCGAGCGAGCGAAGCGAGCGTGCCGCGGCAGCGGCCGGTGAAGCGCCAGAACCGATTTTTTTTACAATTTACTTAGCGAAAGCTTTTATTCATTAGGAAAAACAAAATTAGGAGTTAAAGTATGTTCTTAGTTATGATATTAGGACTACCAAAATTATGATGTATGTCCGTTATGAAGAAAAATGTTATGATTAACAAAATTATGACTTCAAGCAAGTTCTTAGTAATGAAATTAGGAAGAAAAATTTTAGGACAATTGATCATTATGACTTCCAATGATAGTGACAGAAATTTAGGAACAAAAAAGTTAGGACGAAAAAAATTAGGACTAGCGATGATTATGACTACAATACGTTAGTATAAAAAAATTAGGATCACGAATTTTATGGCAGCCAATATGGACCCGTTTACTGTACTGTAAGAGCACTGTAAAACTCTAATTTAATAACTAGATAAATTAATATATCATTCACAAAAATGAATACACCTCAAAGAAATTCCAAGAATTTAATCCACTCGCGTCCACTGGATGCCGGTGGCGCAGGACCGGTCACTTTGTCACTCTTTGGGGGAGGCCTATGTCCAGCAGTGGACGTCTTTCGGCTGATATGATGATAAAGAAATATCGTCAATTCTTTATTTACCCTAATACAAAATCTTTTACCCGCTTTCAATTCGTAAAGCCTATGCAAATAATTAATCAAATTAAGTCTAATTTGAACACTGATTGTAATTTCGCCATAATCAAAAAGCAAAATTGAAATAACGAAATCAGCCAATCCCTGTCGTTGTGTGTGTCGATTAAGAATTCATTGAGTTTACTGTTCTTGCCTCAATTGCTACTGATATTACATGTCGTCACACAATCATTTACATTTAGATCTACGTGACGTACGTACAATGGGTTACGCAATCAGCCTTGATACATACATACATACTTACATACATTCACGCCTTTATTCCCAAAAGGGGTAGGCAGAGCACATGAAACGTATGTTCCATTGCCACTTTTAGCATAAATGTGGGTATAAAAGATCGACTAAATGTGATATTGCAGTGATAGGTTGCTAGCCCATCGCCCACAAGACACTTCAACCCTGGTCCCTTAGTCGACTTTTACGACACCCACGGGAAGAAAGGGGGTGGTGAAATTCTAACCCGACACCACATGGGTCACACCAGCCTTGATTAATAATGATAAGCAGCAGAACTTATTGAAATTCATCGTTTACGCCGTTAATCATCATCATCCTTTAATGCCGGTTCCCAATAATCAATCCACGGATAGTTTTCCTTGCCAGCAGTTACATTTTGACAGACTACCCGCAGAAAATGTGTCAAAATGTAACTGGTGGTAAGGAAAACTATCGGTGGATTGATTATTGGGAACCGGCCTAAGTCTATTACAGCCTATGCAAGCAGCATCAAAAAGGGAGACAACGTCTCTCATGGCTGTGTAAGCCAACGCGGGAGCGGCAAACACGACCGCAGGCCTGGCAGGTAATGGCCTTAAAACAGAGTCAAAAAAACAAAAGTTTCGTGTGGTCAATAGAAAATGTAGAATTCCAGCTCGTAACTTTGGCCACGTCCACAGGAAAGTAACGAGTCTTTTTTTTAACTCAGTCCATGTACGATATGAAAAACAATATACCCCAGGAAAATTACGTTTTTTTTTCAAACACTAATTTATAGTAGCGTTGTTATTGTTTGTTTAATTTTCAAATGTTATTCTAAGATGCCTTATCCAACAATCCTACAAAATTTCCATCGGGAAGTAAATATATAAAAATAAATGACACATCCATTATGTTTTTTGTATGATTTATTTCGAAGCGTTGGGAGACCGATGTTGCGTTTTAAGGACTGCGCTAAGCGAGACATGGCTACTTTTAACATTGACTGGAAGGCCTGGGAAAAGCTTGCCGACGACAGATTTCAATGGCGCAAACGCGTTGTGGACGGTAGAGCTTTGTGCGATGGAACCTGGTTCGAGACACTGGCCAATAGAAGGTTGCGCAGACAACAGACCGGGGCCAGAGACCCTGGCATGAACTTTCTTTGCCAGAAATGTGGAAGACCGTGCCGGTCTCGTATCGGTCTTCACAGTCACCAAAAACGATGTCTTCTCAGCAATGCTTAAATCGTCTGAAATAGACGTAAAGGCCTATGATGATGATTTATTTATTATTCTTGAAGAGCTCCTTCAAATTTACCAAAACAAAAATTAAAATATCTATTAATATTATTCCTTCTTTTTTCAGGAATTGCTCAAATATCGATTTTTGATAACTAATATTTTGGTGAATTTTGAGACTACGCAATTACTAAAATGATAAAATGTCAGTTACACACAAAAAAGCTGCGGTTATGAATTATTTCCAAATTTCCATTTTATTCCATAATAATGAAAATAAAATGCTTGGGCTAATATCCGTAAGGTCGGTTGTGGCATTTTGCGCATGTTGCGTTTAGATGTCTTAGACGCATAATGACACATTTTGACCGGTATAGTCTTGCTTGCCAGAATTTCATTTGCCCGAATTTTATCTGCCATAATATTCAACTACCATAAAGTTGTTTTCTATAATTTTGTATGCCATACTCGTTGTTTACCATATTAATGTTATGCCAGAATCTTTGTTTTCCATAATATCAATATCAATAATCTCATTTTCCATAATCATTGCAATCCATAACTATCACATGCCATAATATCATTTGCCATCCATCTCAACATCCATAATATTTATATGTAATAATGTGGGTACGTATTGCAGTGCCTAAAATAAAATAAAATATACCTCGAACCTATCTGCGATCCAGGTCGGTTTTGCCACTAAGGAAAAATATTTTTTCTCTGAGATTACCCAATGCCAAGATAGTGGTGTATCATAGGCAGTAGGGAACAGGGGCTTAGTGGCAAAACCGACTCGGATCGCGGATAGGTTAGAAGACGGAAGCGGGAGCTTGGCTCCCGCTTTCGTCTTCGAGGTTATTTTTTTTATAAAAGAGCGGAAAAACTAACAAATTAACAAAGATGAATCCGAATGCATGTTTAGTATGGCGTTTAAATATTCTATTAAATAATATTATTGCAAACAATAATCTAGAAAACAATACGTATGGCATTCGTATCATTATGACATCCAATATTCGGGTAAACAAGAGTATGTCAATTAACTATTATGGTAAACGAAACATTCGGGCAAATGAGATTCGGGCAAGCGAACTTCGGGCAAATGATTATTATAGTATATGAATGTCGGGCAAACAATAGACAACCATTTTGACCACGCGTAACGCTAGTAATGCTAAATGACACATAGGCAAAACGACACAATCTAACCAAAACCGTTTTTTAGCGGACCATAACCAGAACCCTACCTAATCTACTCTGAAGCACGTCAGTGTAGGTACGACGACGAGCGAAGCGAGGAGGAGTGTTAAGTTGAACTGCGACCCTACAGCGATCAAAACCTACATTATACGAAAAACAATATCCGTAAGGTCGGTTGTGGCATTTTGAGCGTGTTGCGTTTCGCATGTGTCGATTTGCGTAGATATGTTATAATCTTATAATGCGTGTGATTGATACAAATCAATTCGCACCACAAAATATACGAGAATGCTTACGGCGTTAAGTCCGCCTTTTGAACGACCAATTTAATTGTGTGCAAAAAAGATCAATAAATAAATACTGAACAAGTTTGACATTATATTGGAGTCGCATATGTTCAGCGTCTAGCCACCATACGAACCCAATCTAAGTACTCCGTTTATCAAGTTAGAGCAGTGACTACGTGTAAATATAACATGTTTCAATTTATTTTTCACCATAAAGTTAGTGTTTCTCAAACTTTGATTTAGAATTCTAAAGCTGGCACTTGGAACTAGATAACATGATTGGAACTTTGGCTGCGACATGGAATTTTTATTGTAAAGAATTGGTATGTGTTTGGATAAAAAGTAACACGTTGTGCTGGAAAATTATTTTTATTTACCATGGTGGAGCATCCAGCAATAATGGACTTCTTTCGGCTCAAATGATGATGATTTTCGTAAAACAGGTCTATGTAATCTACAAAGGTGTTGCACCTTGTTTTGCCGGCAATTGTTCCATCGCATGTATGTCTCGCCTACAAATGGCTTGCACCTTGTTATATCAACAATTGTTTCATCGAATGTATGTTTCGCAGAATTTTCATTACATGGAAATAAAAGAAAGACTGGCTTGCGAGTGTTGCAGCTCACAGAGGCACTAGTATATTTTAACTTCACGTTACATATTTCACCCTGCCTTCAATTTGTACCCACGAACAAATGCAAAAACTTAACGTAGGTACACTTAATAGAGGGCCGTCTGGAGCAGGTTGCAATGATGTGCTACACTGGCGCGGTGCCAGGCCTCGCTGTAATTAGGCGAGGCCCGAGGCCTTGGGATTTCAAAATCGATAGACACTCAGCTGGGTAGAAGCAAACGTTCAAATAAAGTATATTCATATGTGCAAAATACTATGACTCACGTAGCGAATCTTGTTATCAGAGGATGCTTTGATTTGAGTCGTACACGCCCCCTAGACAGAGACACGCTGATGCCTTCCGCGCACGAGAAAAAAAGATGTATCACTCTTCAATGGCTTTTGTGGCCAAATTTCGATAAATACCTAACTTGGTGAAGTTTTATTTGAAGGGCATTGGGTATGAGAAAAAATGTCGTTTTTGATTTTTGCAGCGGCCAAGGATGTTTTTTTAATAATCGTTTAGAGCACCTCTTAATACGCATAGATGTATAAAATTGAACGCGATATACAATATCGGAGCTTAGATATTTAAGTTTGATGTTTTGTTTACAACTTTGCAATATGAACTGTGAAAATAAACATTGCAAATATCTCGGCTCCGATGCATTTTAGTGTAGTACATTTTATAACATGTATGTTTGGGTAAAAGCTAAATTTGGATTAAAGGGGTTTGGGTAAAAATGTTGTCATTTTTTTAGATGAGCGGCCATTCGTAAAAATGGTAGATTACGATAGATCTACCAAAAACAAATATAAGTACATTTTATAAAATGTAGTACTACACTAAAATGCATCAGAGCCGAGATATTTGCAATGTATATTTTCACAGGTCATTGAAAAATTATAAACAAAACTTCAAACTTAAATATCTCGGTTCCGATATTGTTTATCGCGTTTAATTTTACATATATATATATGCGTATTAAGAGGTCCTCTAAATGATTATTAAACAAACATCCTTGGCCGCTGCAAAAAATAAAAACTACCTTTTTTCTCATACAAGGTTACCCAACACCCTTTTAATTTCCAGTGCCACTTCTGGAAAATGTTGGTTTTCAGATGGAGTAAATGATAGAGTGAGACTGCAGTATCAGTCTCACTCTCACAAACGCAAAGGAAGTAAGTACCTCTCAAGAAAAACAGTGTAAACATTTGTGTCTCAAGTTGTTTTTCGGCAATGGTTGTTACAAAAGATATCTTATTTCAAGAGTGATAAGGCTCACATTAAAATACCGGGTAAGCAAAGCTCTTGTGAGGGTAATATCTTGTTCTATGGACGGAGAGCTAGCGAACAAATGGGTCATGTGGCTTCAGCTGCTTATGGGTGCGCAGGGACTACAGAACAACAGTTTGAAAAAAAATTAAAGTCGCTGAGCCCACATTTTTTTTCTTTTTTTTTCCCACCCCACTACGACACCCGCACCCACCGCCCGCGGCCTGCCAGCACGAAGATTATCGGAAATGGTTGTTCAGAGAAGTAGCTAACGGAGGTTTAATACAGCTGAAGCCACATGACCGATTTGGTCGCTAGCTCTTAGTCCACTATATGTTGCCGAGAGTCCAATTAGCCACTTTTTATATAACGGCAAAAATGCTCTGCTAGTATAAAGTTTTTAGACAAATAGGAACAAGTTTTTAAGAATCCCACCATTATTTGTTCTATATGTTAATAAACATAGATACCTACTTCATCAAAAGCCGTAACAATAATATCGTTAGGATGAAAATGTACACGTTAAGTTAGTTAAGATCAGTATACTTTAAATGTTCCTCCCATTTTCTGGTCCATAATAAGTGAAAAGATACAGAGAAATAGAAAAAAAAATTGTACACACTTACTCGTATTTGAACTGTCGGATAGTATAAAAAGACAAATTGACATATTTTTATAAGTAAATACTTATAAAAATATGACTTACGGGCCATGAATGCCTGTGGTCGCCGGTTCGAATCCGGCTCGGAGCATTAAATTTTTCAATTTTTCCTTTCATTTAAAAATTTATAATTTTCTTTAGCAGCGTTACTGCTTAAAAACAAATATTAAGTAAATACTTATTTGAAGTGTCGAATAATATAAAATATGAGAGTAGGTGTATAGTCAGTTGCAGAGAAACGTGACTGCTACTGCACACAAACACACGAGGTCACGTCTATGATATCTGTCGCAGACTGTAATACTACATTGACTTATTACAATATAAATACATGAATGATTTATTTTCCTAGCCAATTCTATGATATCTATATTTAAATAAATAACCGTCTGGTTATATATAAGGCATGATTCTAAGCTGAATAAAGTATATTCTTCTACCCCAGTATGAATTCTACCAGCAAACCAGACGTATTCAAAATAGAAAGCCAACACCACGTTCTAGAATTTTCAACCTTGTCGCCACTGCAAAAGACTCAAAATCATGTAAACGAATAACAAGTGGCCGGCATGTAACGGTCTTATATCAATTTATATGGCTTCGTAGTCTGGCTTCTAGTAAAAAAGCATACGAATTGATACTTTAAGCCAAAGCTGTAAGGGTGAGTATTGCTTATATGGGTGTTAGGCAAAGACCTAATGGAGGTGTGTGACCGAAATATCGAATTTTAGCGTGCCTACTATTTATTAGGTTGGTACATGTTGTACCAATTAATGTTAAATGCTATCGTATCACTATCTACGGGAGTGAGGAAATTGGTTTTCAAATTATCTTTGCGCCCCAAATGTACCTAACACAACTTGTGCTATTAGCCTATACTAAAACCGAATTAACAACCAGGTAAGTGTCGTTGGAGGTGCCATTACCAAACTCAAGTGTAGTTTGACTGGACACCTTGCCATGTAGTGTGATGATAAGTGGGCCAAAACTGGTGTCAAATTGGTGGCCACTTCTAAGTAAAAGGAGCTTCGGCCGTCCACCAGCTCGATGGGTGGACGATATTAGGAAGATCGTGGGTCACTTCTGAATAATATTAGCTCAGGATAGACGGGTGGCGTACTCAAAGTGAGGCCTATGCTTAGCAGTGAGCGATTACGGGCTAAAAATTATAATATTGATACAATTTGATTTGTTTACGTCTGGGCAATGCAGCCGCTTTTGTTGCTGTGTATGTAGATACGTTACCATTAATTCGTTAAATCTCAAAAGTTTGGCGCAGTCGGTAGGCTACTAACTTAAAAATAAATCTTTCACATTCAAGACACCATGCAAAACTTCCGGTTCAAATTTAAGAGACATTGTGGGTTGGACATATAATTGTTATATAAAAATAAATAAAGAATTATTAAAGTATCAGATGAGTGAATTTGAGTTCCTTACAAATGTACACAGCATGGCAGACAAAAATTACAAGAATTAAAATTATCATACTATCATATGAAACCGCAGGTTTGACAATATATATCTTGCTGCAAAAGTTGTCTGCTTATGGATTCGGATCCATACTTAATTGGCTTGAGTCTTACTTGGAGCATAGGTCATTTTTTGTAGTGGTTAATGGTTATCAATCTTTGTCACACACCATATCATCCGGCGTACCCCATGGTTCTCATATAGGACCGATATTGTTTAACATTTTCATAAACGACATCCCTGATTGTTTTCTACACTTAAACATACTTATTTATGCTGATGACCTGAAGTTTACTCATACCATTGATTCTGTTAGCGACGTTGACTTATTGCAGAGCGACTTAAGTCGGCTTGTAGAATGGTGTACCAACAACCAGATGGTCTTGAATGCCAAAAAATGAGTACACATCAAGATATCTAGAAAACACAACCTTCTAAAATCTACTTATCACATTGGTGACGAAGTTATACAAGAAGTAAATACAGTTCGAGACTTGGGTGTGGTTATAGATCAAAAGCTCACATTTGTCCCTCACATCGAAAATATAGTAATAAGAGCTTCTCGGATGTTAGGCTTCGTTATACGGAACGTAAAGATATTCAAAAGTAGTGTAACTAAATCGTTGTTATATAATAAGCCTAGTAAGGAGTATTCTGGAGTACTGTAGTGTGGTTTGGCGGCCGCAGTATGCCACTCACTCACTGCGTCTAGAGCGTGTGCAGAAAAGGTTTGTTCGGCATTTGAGTTATTCTGCTGGCAAATCAAAAAATCGTATTCTTACACACAGGGGCTTAAGAACTTCGGTTTAAGATCACTAGAAACGAGGAGGAAAATTGCGTCCGCAATTTTCTCATATAAGCTCTTAAACAATCATATAGATAGTCTGCAACTATGGCCCTTCTCTCTTTTCGAGCTCCTTCCCGAACTCCACGCAAGCTTATTACACCACTCTGCCCACCGCTCAGGAGGACTGTTCTCGGCAGCTGCTCGCCTATTCCAAGGCTGTGTAAAGCGATTAACAGCTGCAGTCACATATCTGATGTTTTCTCCGACTCTGTCATGAAATTTAAAATACGGTCTAGTAATTTCTTTAAAAGTGAGTGACGAACACAAAATAGTTTTAAATTATTTAGTTATATAGTACTAACAAGTTAAGTAAAACCTGTGTATAATTTTGATTTGTTAATACTTAGGCTTTTTTTTATAAAGTGCATGCGGTGTTTACCTTTAAGTGATTGTTACACTTAGCAATAGTACCTAGTTATTATAATTTAGTAAGTGTAAACAGTGTAAACAATTGTTGGTGAACCAAAATATATATATATATATATATAAGCGACATAAAACACTAACATGTAAATATAAACGTCCTTCAAGGTACTCGCATCCCTTCACTTTGCATCGCAATGGTCATGTCAAATTCCACGTAGCAAAGACCCAATCAATCCAATATTCTACATAACCCCTCATCCTCAAAAACGGCCGCAACATTCCAAAGTAACTACCTTATTTGCAAAGGTCAGACCGTAACCAGGGAACAAACCACGGTTTCCTGCGTCGAAACCTTCGATTTATTTTTCACAACTTACCCATTTTAAGCTGACCTCGCTAGTCTATTTTTGCAACCATTTCTGAGTGCTGGCGTGGATTTTGTTGGCCCGTTTAATCTGGCTACGGCGAAGTATATTTGAACAGGTTTGGGAGAGATTGATCGTGTACTAATCGCAAGGCTCGTTTACTTAGTCAAGTAACAAGTGGCGAGTCGTTAAGTTAAACGGGAGCTAAATATGGGGAAAAAACGTGATCAGTGAAACGCTTGGTGTTCCGAAACTGTTACATTTGTGCTGATGAAGGGAGCTTTGATTATATTGAAGGTTTATAAACGTAAATGAGAAAGTGAATTATATTGATGTCAATTGCGAACAAACAAACATTATTTTTATCGCCACGCCTAGGGTCCATGAATTCAGATACATTGTGTATCGTGATTATGTCATGTTCTACGACGGTAAAAAATTGATGATATTGTATGAGTTCAATTATTTGACTTAGAAAAACACGTATGTTTTATATGACTAAATTTTATTACTTCATTTAACTATAAGCTCGAGCTACTGTGACCAGCCATGGACCGAACACAAGTCGGCTTCTGTCTTCACAGCACTAGATACTAAAAATATTGTATGCATAATATATTTGAAAAAATATTACAATCCTTTAATTGGGCAGCCGTATAAAATTGTACTTTATTTGCATTTAGCTGACCACAATATAAGATACATTTCATTACGTTATAGATGCATTAATAACTAATAAAGTTGTGTATTCAACTAGTTCAATAAGTCTGGATTTCTTTTCATCACGTAGTAGTATCATAATATCTAGAGCATGATTTTCAGCCAGCGTGATTAATTGACTTGGGCATTTGATTAGATTAGATGAGATTATTTATTTCATGATAAAAAATACATTAGATTGGCATACATGTCAAAAAAATAAGATTTTTTATGACAATCGTCAAAAACAGAGAAAAATTAATAAATAATATTAAGGCAACGTCAACCAATGTAAGAACGTTAAGTGTCTTTACTGCCGAAGCCATTGTTTCTTCAAGGTTAGCCATGAGCTACTCGACCACTAGCTAGCCACTGAGTAAACAGGCCAGTAGCAAGGTTTAATGTTCAATATTCGGCAACACACCGCGACCCATAATTGGCTGATAATAGAGGGCTTACCTCGCCCGGGTCCTAGCCGATGCGTGCCGAGTTAGGATGATACAGGGAAAAATATTGGTGTAGTTCGAAAAGGAGTAAGTAATTAGGTTAGGAACAAACTATCCTAATTCCAAGCGCGTTCAAGCCACATTCAATCAAAATAGTTAAACAGGAGTGTATTAGTAGATTGTGTCTCAAGGGAGTAAAATGATATAATTATATACATTTACGGCGAGGGCTTTATTGAATCTTAAATGAAGTGAAAGATTCTACAGAAGAATTCTGAGCGCTGCGAGGCATTCACAAGTAGAATCTTAAGAGTAACGAAGAGTAATCTAGTTTTATCTCTTTTTCCAATACCCAAAGGTTGTCTGGAAGAGATCGCTCTTCAGCGATAAGACCGCCTGTTGTTTACCTCTACCTACATGTTATTGTATTTTTTCTCTTTATAACTGCTTTGTTTGTGTGAGGTGTGCAATAAAGAGTATTTGTATTGTATTGTATTGTATTCAAGTGTTCACGTCCAAGATGGAATAATTTGCTACCGAGTGGCACTATACTGCTTTTCACACGTAATATGAGGAAAATTAAAATCTTGAATTTGAAGGCAATATTGACTATTTTCTGAAAAGTAAAAACAGGGAAGAAAAGTCCAACTTTTATCCCTTATTTGAGGGCCACACTGACTTTTTTTAATAGCACTTTTCATTACACATGCCTCTGTACAAAAAACAGCTAATATTAAAGCACAATCTAAAATGAGACGGTCTCAACGCTAAAAAGAATATATATCCCGGAAAGACGTTGTTTTAATAATTATAATAATTTTTATTGCAACACAAATAACAGAGATTTTTACAAGACCACACCAGGAAAAACATAACATTGTTACATTGTACGAAAGTGCGGCTTCTCTTAACACAGGATATATAGGTATTTCGAATACTCATCCTTTATTCTGTTAAACAACACAAGTTGTTGAACTATAAAGTTACAAACCTATTTTTTATTGACAACGTGTTTTCACAAAACTGTTATAATTAACTATGATTCCCGTCATTTGTTGGTGCATTTCATCTTACCTAGACTACTAGGAAAGATTTAATGCACCAACAAATGACGGGCCTAGATAGGATATTTTAAGTTAATAACATAACACGGGTCACTATTAAGGTCTTCTTTCTATGCCTAAAAAAGTTAGGTTTATTGAGTATTTTTTATTAATTTATAATTATTTGTTTGTTTGATTATTTTCTTATCTTTTTATACCTAAGTTTCTAAATTAACAAAATAACAAAATTCCCTCAATATTTGAAGTTTGTATTTCAGGAATACCACAACAAGCGAGCGCCTCGGGCCTCTAACCATCAATACATCGATAGTGCGTCAACTCAACGTGTCACGAGAGTGACAAGGGTCCAATTCAACCCTCGCCCACGCTGACATGAAACCTTGTCAATATAAATCCACTTCGAGATTATATCCGAAACATTATCGTATTTGCAAAGCGGGGTACTGTCTTGTGTATTATAAATATTCTGCCCGAATGGCATCGGGTTAAATTAACCACCGCGTAATTCATGTGGGTGTCGTAAAAGTCGACTAAGGGAGCAGAGTTGAAGTGGATTGGGGGAGATGGGCTAGCAACCTATCACTGCGATATCACGTTTTGTCGATCTTTTATATCCACATTCATGCTAAAAGTGGCACTCGAATATAAGTTTCATGTGCTTCGCGTACGCCTTTTGTGAATAAAGGCGTGAATCTAACTATGTCTGAAAATATTTAAGACGGAATATATACAAAAAATAGTAGCTTGAGCCACCATTTTACTCATTCTATTTTGTCGGTACTCACCTTTTTAAACCCGAACACACACTGCCGCCGTCTCGCAGATCTGAAACAACAATTGGAACGTTTAATTTTGACGACCTCTGTAGCCTAGTTGGTAGTGACCCTGCCTACGAAGCCGGAGGTCCCGGGTTCAAATTCCGGTAAGGGCATTTATTTGTATGATGAGCATGAACATTCGTTTCTGAGTCATGCATGTTTTCTATGTATTTAAGTATTTATTTATCTATATAAGTATGTATATCGTCGTCTAGTACCCATAGTACAAGCTTTGCTTAGTTTGGGACCAGATTGATTTGTGTGAGATATTGTTCCCAAATATTTAACTATTCATTTAATACATATATAAAGTATCCTACATTTTTGTATACTTAGGTACAGTAACTTCTTTCCAATCTTTAGGGATCTAGATCTCTCTCTATAAGCGTTGGATGGATTTTTTTTAAATGCATATGTCAAACCAAAATAAACGGCGGCGGATCATTGAGGACGCGTTTTCAAAGAAGACAGCGTTGAGAGACAGATAGACAACGAAGCGATGCTGTAAAGCCGGATTCACACATATCTGACGTGTTGTGTCTTGCTTGACGTCACAAAACGATATATATTTAGTACGGTTAGCCTCCTCAGTCCTCACCGACCAAGCGCGCTTGAGCGCATTTTACAAGTTGCCAGAGGAATTTGAAGCCTTAAGTACATTACATATCTGAATGCATTTGCGGCCGGTCGGCTCCTTGGGGACGTGGATGGCAATGCTCGGCTGTTGACGCATCTGACCGGCTTTTGCCTACTGCACTCTCGCGTTCGGCTATCGCTGGGTGCTAGCGCATCCGTTGCGATGCAGCGCCACGCGCCCCGGCCCGGCCCGTTCGGTGGGAATCGTGCATAATGCGTCCTGACGTCAGGAGACAGCATGAGAGAAAAACACGTCAGATACGTACGAATCCGCCTTAAGGGCGAGTATCCGCCAGAGCTGTACGAGGTTGCGAGGGGGTGAGCGAGGAAAAAAAATACCAATAGGAACCGATTGGCTCGTCCCGTGGTCCACGGGACCACGATGACCACGGGACGAGCCAATCGGTCGGATTCCATCATCGAGGATCTGATGATGGAATCGTGGAGGAATCGAGGAAACTCCACACATTTTAGAAGCTCACTTGAAGCGGTTTGGGCACTGATTTGCATAGGGTTAAATCTTTGTTTCCTTTTAACTTAGGAACGGTACCATGTCAAACTATTGTTCATTCGTTTATCTGACCCTGTACACGGCAGCTTACGTCCAAGAAAAACACTTAGTAAGGCAATAAACATGATCATAGAATGAAAAGGCGTGTCCAGTAAATGACCTGCGAATGATAGCTTTACTTTATGACCTACATTAAACCTTTGTCGCGGAACAAAACGTCTCAAAACAAATAGAAGCACAATGGGTGCAGCCCCAGGGGAGAACAAAGGACGCAAAGACACGTTGCAAAATTAATTTTATCTCCTTTCCTTGTTATAAGTCGATTCTAAAGTTTTGGGTAGAAAATTTAAAAAGGATGAGTTAAATAACGTTCAAAGTCACCCAATTTCTGATGTTTTACTCTGCAGCTTTCAGGTTGCAAGTGTACTTATTCTATAAAAGGAGGTTAACGAAATTCTGGTTCTGTGTACCAATCAGTGGCTTTTTTATAAACAAACTCTGGAATTGTTATCTCTTACATATTATCCACTGCAAATGTGTAGCATTAGCAAAGACCACACATATCACTTTTGTCATATACACTTCTTATCTAACCTGACACCATAAATAAGACTTCGATACAGATCGGTCAGTGAGTGAGTTTGTGATAAAATTTTGAAACTTTGGCTAGTTATAATTCCTAAATTACTGGTTCAAATTAAATGAAATTTTAAATATACCCTGTTTATACAATGCCTGCTTGGTAACTGAAAATTCAGGCTTCTAGTTTTATCCACAACGAAGTTATAGGGGGTCGAAAATAGCCTGAACTGCTTTGAAAAAAGGATGGTAAGGCCGTGCCGCTGTTTTGCTCGACTTGGCGGGGCACTGCCGTGCCAGATTCCCCAAAAATAAACAGGGGGCCTAGACAAAGTGTCATTCGCTTGCGCTTCGCCATAGAATCGCTTTGTGTCTCTCTATCACTCTTCCATATTAGTGTGACAGTGACAGTTGCGTTTCGTTCGCTACGAAGCGTTAGCGATTGTAACCTTGTCTAGGCCCCCAGATATCGGATGATCCCGCCAACCTAACACTTAATTATAAGAAGCACAACACGATACTCCGATATTAGGCTTCAGCCAACACGCTACGGCCTCGTAACATCCACATTTTCCTGCTAATTAATAATCGATGGAACTACGTCAGAGGAGCCGAGCCAGGGTGAAAGTGGAAATGTATTCAATTACAGAAAATGGGCTGATGGTCAGATGATATCAGAATCTGAACAAGCAAACATACCAAAATCTGAAATATTTCAGAGGCTTGTCATATTTAAGCCTAAATACTTGTAAAAAGGTACTGCTAAAACTTTTCTTGTAAAAAATAAATTCTGAAGTTTGGTTTAAAAATTGCCTTATTTACAAGGCAAACTGTATATTTTAATCCATGGAAAGACAGAGACATAAACAACATAATGAAACTAAAATATCGGCATTTTACTACATCTATGGATAAAATTCTTTACAAAACATATTTATTCGTTCAAAGAAGCCATTCCTAAAAAGTGTTGCATCTTGTTTTCCCCTTCGCGGAAGACATATACAAGTATGTAAATTATTAAAATGCTCAAATGTTGAAATAATACTATTTCACACAATATGACATGACTGTAAAATAATAAGACAGACTCAACCATTTGGTAGAATAATAAAGATTATAATGTACAAAGTTTCAAGGAGCACAAAAAGGATATGTAATAATCGGCAAATATATTGATTTGACGACTATTTTTTTTCAACGAACACTAACGCGAAAATTATGTTGATTTTTGGGAAATATTTTTTAGATGAAACAACGCAAAACATCATTGAACAACTACCGATAATTTGCTGAACGCAAGTCGCTATTACTAGCTGAGCCATATAGCTTAAATATCCTTCTGACGAAATCACATTGAGCACAATTTATTCGAAAATAATATGTAAATGTTCACTTATCAGACTCTTATTTGAATACCTTTGACGCGGTGCAACGAGCTGGCTAAGATTGTGGATCAAAATAATATTATGTTAATTTTATACAGATTACTGAGATACACAAAGGTTGTATGTAAAATAGCAGCTGTGGCGAATAAAAAGATAATTTATTTAAAAATATAGCGGATGAAAGGAACCTTGTACCTACTACAGTGATGTAGTCCGTAATATTTTATACTTCATTATACAACGTGTTTTTTGAAACGTCTTAGAACCGAAGCCACACAAGTATCCGAAACGTACTAGCATTCGTGGGCAAAAAAAAAATTTGTTAAGCTTTTATAAAGGGTAATTAAGTTGAAAAATCATGCATGGCGCGCGGTGCGAAGTTCATTCACCCGATACTGGGTGTGTGAAAAAATTCGTGGTAGTAATACATATAATGAATTTTAAAGGAAAACTATCACGGACAAGTAGGCATAATTTGTTACCGAGTAATAATCGACCAACTTAATGTGTACTTGGAAAGGCCAATTTTCGTACAAATACGGCCGATGCAACCGCACCGCATGTCGATGTAATTAAGACTGATAGGCAACTACGGAACCCTACACTCCGCGTGGCCCGACACGCTCTTGGTCGGTTCTTTAAGTTATAAGTTATAGTTTTATAAATCTAGGGCATTCCGCTGTTATAATACGACAACATCATAATGTCTGTGCATCATAGTAAATCAGTAAAAATAACTCACTATCAATTTTATCGGGCACAGATAAGCCGATATCAGGTGATAGCTTTGTTTACCTGCAAATATATTGATACATTACTGATACATTTATCGACATAAGTATGTTTCTTTTAGTTTGGTGCCTACTAGGTCGATTTGTGTAAGACTGTCTACAAATGTGGCAATCCATGCCTAAAGGGTCCTTATGGCAGGTTTTGAGTTAAGCATAGATCCTAAATCTACATTAAATGAGCTATCTTATAAGGCAAGAATGCTAAATATCGATTTTCTAAAAAAACACGTTACTACGTTCGTCTACGCACATATCATTAGTGCTCTAAAATGCGTTCAGAAACCGTATGAAATGACCAGCATTACTACAACCGATTTTACTATGAGAACTTTCTTGTCTGTGGTAATAAGTAAAAATTCTGTACTGTAATGTCATTACAGTACAGATTTTTGATAAAGGGTCTAGCAGGCTAAGCTAAGGAGAGTGGCCCCCAACGAGGGATTTGGTGATTCTTTCTGGTGGTGTACTGGCAGGTCCTAAGAACACTCCATGCTTAATATCAGTCCTCGATCTTCTTTTGTTTTCGAGTAATTTAGGATAATATAAAAAATACAGGGTGCCATTTAAAGTGTCATATTAGGTAAACTGTTCAAGATAGAGTAACCAAACAAAATCATCATGAATAAAAATAGAATTGGCTACCAAATGCATTTATTCAACCGACATCATGTCCTTAAACTTCCTTAAAAAAAAACTACTTTTATTTTTGTTTTAATTTTTTATGACACTTTTCGCGGAGGTACACCTACAAAAAAAATATCGTAACAAGCCACTCAATGCCCACTACATACACATATAAAAATATCTTCAAAAATCTTCGTGCGTCATGTCAAAAAAAAAACAATCGTCGAACAAGTAGATACTACCATATAATTAAAGTACCAGTGCAGTGTGTAGATAAGTCAGTATTTAGGTATACAATCTCTTTTAATGAACCTTTTTAGAATGCATCTACGATGACATGTCAATCTTGATAACATATGACACGTGTTCCGCATTTGTTTTTTGCATTTTGTGGTGATGATTTAAAAAACAGGAAAATGGAAGTCATGAAGTGTAAGTCCTGTGAAAAAGCATTAAAAAATATCGGTGGGAAGATAAAACACATAAAAACTGGGCATGAAGCTGAGTTATATAGCAATAAATTAATTAACAATGATGTCTTGTGTGGTAAGTATCGACTTTTGGTGTATAAACATAAAGTAGTACCAACTACTTCTAGCAGCTCAGCATATGGCGAAGCTGAGTTTTGGTCTGCAAGCTCTGATGCTTCCGATGATGATGATTTTGTGAGTAATTCAGAGGACCGATTTGATGTTAGAATGCCTCGAGTTATTTCTACGCATAAATACTGCTTCATATGCAATTCAACTGAAACTGATTTAGCCGACTTATACTGCCGCATATGCACAGGTCCACTGTTTGAAATAGTAAAAGATTAGAAAAGAGTATTAAATTCTTTTATTTTCATAAATATTTTTTACGAAAAAAGGTTCATTAAAAGACACCGTATACCAGTATACCTACATACTGACTTATCTACACACTGCACTGGTACTTTAATTATATGGTAGTATCTACTTGTTCGACGATTGTTTTTTTTTTGACATGACGCACGAAGATTTTTGAAGATATTTTTATATGTGTATGTAGTGGGCATTGAGTGGCTTGTTACGATATTTTTTTTGTAGGTGTACCTCCGCGAAAAGTGTCATAAAAAATTAAAACAAAAATAAAAGTAGTTTTTTTTTAAGGAAGTTTAAGGACATGATGTCGGCTGAATAAATGCATTTGGTAGCCAATTCTATTTTTATTCATGATGATTTTATTTGGTTACTCTATCTTGAACAGTTTACCTAATATGACACTTTAAATGGCACCCTGTATTTTTTATATTATCCTAAATTACTCGAAAACAAAAGAAGATCGAGGACTGATATTAAGCATGGAGTGTTATTAGGACCTGCCAGTACACCACCAGAAAGAATCACCAAATCCCTCGTCGGGGGCCACTCTCGTTAGCTTAGCCTGCTAGACCCTTTGTATCGTTATGAGTTTAAATTTGGAACAGCTGTCAAAACTCAAGTGGGTCTCTATTCTAGTATCCATAGATATTAAAACAGTTATCGATACGAAACGTCAATTCAGTACGTTTTTAAATACAAACCGTACGACATTTGATCTCGAGTGATATGAGTATAGGGACTTCATTCGTTTGTCTATGATTTAAAAAAAAACCATTCGTCATGGCGGATGATCGAATTGCTACCATTGCTGTTGTCATTTTATTGTTGGTTTTTTGCTGTTACTTACTACTGCTTATGATATGTGTGTAGATAAAGTAGTGTATGCAACTGTACATAATTAGACCTTAAAACACAGGTGTGATCCTATCCAACAATCTATCAATATAAACCACACTCATATTTTAAGGCCTCTCATTATGGATCAGTCGTATAAGGTTACCTATCTGAATCACAAAACAATTTTGTCCTATTTTCATTTCGGCATTTACTATTCGACAAACTTCGTTTGCCTTTTTTTTCGTTTGTCCGACACTTTAGTTCGCGCCGTTTACGGCTGGTCATATTATGGTTTAGCTTTTGTAATTGTTTGACAAATCCATGATTCCCAATTATTGGTATACCCGCAATATCGTTATACCGACGTAACGAATCGGTTGATAATCTGTTCGTATTTTATCAAATCGGCTTTATTATATTTGACATAATATTATTGTTTATACGGAGCACACGTATGTTACTAATTCACATGTTTGTTTATGAAAATGGTTGTTACCTTATGCATTTTCGATATTAAAAACATTAACAAAAAGTTTAAAATTAAACTAAGGTTATCCTCCTAAAGCTGTATTTATGGTTAATAATGTATATGTCGGCGGGCGATTGTAAAATTCGCCAGATCACGAAATTCCGAGGCATATCGCAAAAATAAGGAGTGCGGACTGATAATCTCCAGCGAGTCGACGCCACCCCGCTACGCGGGGTGTCTATTTCTGGTCTGAGGGGCACAAGTGAACCCTAACCTAACCAACCTAAGACAGAGTTCGCTTATGACATGCCATTTTTGTCTGCTCTGATTATTGGCTCGCAACAAACACGGCCGCCATCGCATACGCAGCGCCACCAGTGGCCAAGAAAGAAACTACTTTTCGATGTGCCTGGTAAAGATCTAGGAATATCGACGACTGCGTTGTTCTCATCGATTTGCCGTATTGTTTATCAGGCACATCGTGATTAGCCTGGCCAACTTTTAGGCATATCATGAAATGGCGGCGTCAAGTTATTTCTTCCGACCTGACCCATACTTATACAGTACATATGTAAGCATTAGGTAGTAAAAAAGTGTTCGGTTTTGGCGGTTCGGTGGCCGCTGCCGCGACACGCTCGCTACGCTCGCTCGGCTCGCGCGCTGTAGGGTCGCAGTTCACCTGACACTCCTCCTCACTTCACTCGTTGTCGTACCTACACCGACCTGCCTTAGAGTCTCAGTAAAACTACTTTTGAATTTCCCTCAAAATGAACATTTGGCTAAACGTATGAAATGCGGAAAATAATGATGGATAAGTAAAAAATTGGCTGTCAAAACAAAAGTCGTAACAAGCTAAAGCCCAATTGACTGTAGCGGTAAAAGTTTTTCGGACAACTGAAACATTTGGATAACATCAAATGGTAAATGAAAAAGTAATGAAGTGTATATTCGGAGAACTCATAATAATACGAAAAGTTTTCGGACAAACGATATTCGGTCAATAAATTTTAGTGATTGCGATAGGTTACCGTCGTATAAACTACTACCTATTAGATATGGGTCAGCCATATGACTCTGTTCCACTCAAAACAAACAAACATGTCCGCCATTGCAAATTGCAGGCAATGACGGGCCTGGTAATTAATCGTTACAGCGAGCGTAGGGGCGTGAGAAATCGATGGCAGGGCTCTCGTGACTCGGAGCGCCGGCTGCGGCAGAAGCCTTAGTTACAATGTGGTTTCAGCCACGTATATTATTATCTATACTTATATTATGAATATGAACATTCTGTGAGATTATTTACTGAAGTGAGTGCTTCCTCACTGGCACGGAAGCGGGGCGAAGGATGATTCTGCGAGCGTTCCAGCCGCCGTCAGGCCCCTGCTCGCATTACTGTCAAAGTTCTTGCAGATTTCGATCCCTTTTCCTAGCAATTTTAAAGGTAGTACTGCAGGTAGTACGCGAGTCAGGTAGATCTAAATGTCACTTTTTTAATGAACAATTTACAGCTAAATCGTCCTAACGCGCGTTCGAAACGTTCATGTGATTACCCCCCGGAATTGTTAAACATACCTGAATGCCATGCCAGTTTGCCTGTATATCCATACTAGTCCATACTTCCATTCTAATATTATAAATGCGAATGTGTGTCTGTCTATCTGTATGTCTATAACCTCTTCACGCTTAAACCGCTGAACCGATACAAATGAAATTTGGTAAAGAGATAGTTAGAGTCCCAGGGAAGGACATAGAATAGTTTTAATTCCGGAAAGCATCCACCAGGGGGATGAAATGTGAGGGTGAAAATGTTCAAGACAAGAACAAGTTCCACGCGGACGAAGTCGCGGGCATAAGCTAGTTGTCAATAAAGCGAACAGAGGACTGAGGGCGGTTGGAACGCTCGTAGAATCACCCGAATGCAGTACTGAAAGCGCACCGCCCCGCTTCTGCACATATTAGTACTAGGCAAATATAATACTAAAAAGGACAAAATGCCGCATACCGATTCCGCCCCGCCAAATCAGCAAGTCGCGTTAGAATAATATTAATTCTACTAACGATTACACGGTTCAACTCACGTATTCAATGTCACTACGGGCGACATGTTTCGAACTCTTTGGGAGTTCTTCTCCAGCGCTAGACTGTCCCCCTCCCCCCGCCCTGTCGGCGCGTGCGTCACGCACTGTTCGGCGTTCGAAACGGGCGCGGGCAGTAATTGAAGCGACACCGCAAAAACAATCATCCTGAAGAAGAACTCCTGAAGAGTTCGAAAGGTAGTGACATTGAATACGTGAGTTGAACCGTGTAATTATCAGTATTATTTCAACACGTCTCACGAAAGTTTAAATTAGAATATAAATTCCATTGAGCAGGATGCCTTTAAAAAACAGTTGGGCGGCTAACCTTATACCATCTATTTGCTACAAAAAATCAGTAAAACTCTTTAATATTTTCTTTTTTGTATAAACATAACCCAATGTACCCAATGAAGTCAAACAAAAGCTTTGTATTTTTCTTCGTTGTCAAGAAAGCGTCCTGAACCATTACAAACCAAGTTAAGACTTAAATAAAAATATATTAATATTTAAGCGCTCTTAATGAAATCTCATTATTTTCTCATAGAAGACTTCTAGATGCGGCAACGGGAGAAAATTGTTTTCCTTTTAAAAGTGAGCACTTTGTGTTGAAAGCAATTACTGGAAAAACCAGAAAATAATAATTCAGAAAAGCAGGTTGGCTGCTGCTTCGTGCCATTCCATTGGGTCAAGTAAAATAAATTATGAGCGATACGGCAATTTGAGAGGAGACCTGTGCCCAGCAGTGAGACGTATATAGGCTGATTTATTTATTTTATCTACGGCAATTTATACTTCGTAACTACAAAGGCGATTTCAGAAAAAAAAACTGATTTATACCGATCAAACCTAGTTAAAAATCCGTACACTGTTGTTTTTATGGAAATTGATAATAATGCAATTGGATTAGTAGAAATTAGATCATTAGTTTAGCTTATTTTATTAGAAAATCCATACTATCCAAACTAATATTATAAATGCGAAAGTGACAGACACACTTTCTGTTATCTCTACACGCTTAAACAGCTGAGGCGATTCCGATGCAATTGGGTATAGAGATAGATAAGTCCCGGGGAACAACATACATTTTCTTATGCCGATAATCATCCCCTAAGGGGTTGAAATGGGGTGTAAAACTTTGTATGGAACTACGACATAAACGAGTTCCACGCGGACGGAGTCACGGACAGGCTTGTTATTTTATTACTTAAATTAAGAAAAATAAAACGCTTGTGGCATCAAACACAGCTAAAAACCAACTCGACGAACAATGCTTTCTAAAAAAAAAACGTACTCAAATACGTTTCTGACACGTTAAACTTACATATAACACTCCTCGTTTGCGGGGTCTATAAAACCGTTTATTCTGCTTTTATCCAATAACATATACACATTGTCATGTTGAAACAGTCTTCACAATTTATGCACAACGATATATCAGCATAGATTAAAGATAAATCTCACAGCCAAGCCTTTTGAAACGTCGGGCGACAATGACCGACGGCGGACGTAACGGATGTAGTGTGGATCCCGTGCGGATGTCGCACGGATGCCGGTGGGCGACGAGCGAGGTATTGTGTAGCGTTAGGAATTTCTTTTCAGCGTGCGAAGCTTTGATGGTGGAGATTTAGATTCTTAACGTGGAATACGTTTGAAGAATTTATTTGTGTGGAAATACGCCTCCGATTGGGAAAGGTGAGATGCAGTATTATAACTGGTATAGTCAAGGATAAAAATATGGATGCACACAGCTTACGTCAGTGGATTAAGGTTTCGGTACATAACATTTATGTGAGGATTAAAGCGATAATATTTTTTTCACTTGACTATCATAAATTCGATACAAAGCGGTTACATGAACAATTGGATAGACACTTCTGTATCATGTTTAGAATTTTACTATAATAATAACGGTATAACTCCCGAATTGATTGTCACTACGGGTGACATGTTTCGAGCCTTTCGGCAGTTCGTCTTCAGGAATGCGGCCGTGAAAATACGCACCTTAAAAAATAACTTCCCAAGGATTCGAAACATGTCGCTCCTAGTGTTAATTAATATGCGAGTTGAACGTAATTTTTAGTATAATAACAATGTTTATTCAAACTGTAACAATATAAAGACCCAGAAAAAAAAATAGTTACTTACATACAGTTTTCTCTTTAGATCTTGCTGGGCCCTATGATTGTTTGCCTATGTTGTTAAATAAAATAAAGAAAATACATTATCACTCATATCGAAACAGTTAAATAAAAACATAAAACAATCTAACATCAAAAACCATTAATTTACATGAAAGAGTTTGTACATATTGCATGACGGCAAAAGAAAAAGCCTACTTTTCCTTTAGTCACAAGACTCAGGTCCGTAATAACGATAATTCAGATGCTCAGCGCTCGCGGCCCTGATGACGAGTGATAAATGATTAATACCCACGCCCTAACGACTTCCATATCTACTTTGTAGGGTTTCTCGACTCACTCGTTTTTCTGAGGGATATTTTTTATTGAAAAGTCACGTTTACTGGCAGATTAAGATCGCTAAGCGTGAAGTGCGGAACGCAGTTTGGAGTTTAAAATTAAAGGGCACATATCGTGTATTTTACACATAACATCGACGAATGTTATACTTATAAGTTTAACATGTGTATGCAACTTTTCCCAAAAGTCAACGTCTAGCCAAAAACGGGTAACTGATCATGAAAGTAAGTTAAGATACATCCACGTCTCGTACCCGCAACACAAGCATTATTGAGCGTATTATGGGGCTTGTTCTATGTGTGTAAGATTTTCTCCTAATATTGTCATACCTCCAATGGCTCCAATACAAGTGCACGTCTCTGATCCCAATCTTGAGTGGTTTCTCGCAAGCTTGGAGCTCGCGAAGATCCGCATCCACCACATCAACTCACCGATATCTGGGGCGACCAACCGAACGTCTTCTATAGGCCTACCATCGTAGGCTCTTTACATATTTATCTTATACTAGCTTCTGCCCGCGGGTCCGTCCGCGTGGTTCTCGTTTATATCGCAGTTCCATATAAACGTTAACCCCCAATTTCACCCCTTTAGGGATTGATTTTGGGGATAAAAACCATCCTATGTCCTTCCCCGGGACTTAAACTATCTCTATACCAAATTTCACTTAAATCGGTTCAGCGGTTTAAGCATGAAGAGGTAACAGACGGAGAGACATTCAGACACTTTTCCACCATCTATCGGGCACAAACACCATCGTCGATGAAACAAATTATTATTTAAACCCCGATGGAAATGTAATATGAAATTTTCGGCATTTTCCGGAGCTCTGGCGGCCTCACCACCGAGAACTCAACATCACAGACAAAGTCACCTAGTAGGTGTAATAATGGCTTCGGTCTTCTGTAAGGTGGAAGTGTTGAACTGGTTATTTTGAAAAGCTTTTTATATTAACTTGACCTGTTCGTATACAAGTATTAAGTTGTGCGTCAAAATTTGCAATCCATTTTTCAGTCACTAGCTGTTATCCGATTGAGCTGAAATTTTGGGTATTAGTATAGTTTGGATGATGATCATGGTACCATCGAGCTCATCTGATGATGGAGTTAGATGGTGGCCATGGAAATTCAGTATTTAACCGACGTAACCCCGTTGAGTTTGGGCTCGTTTGAATTGTCTCAATGAGTTATTAGTTACAAATTTTAAGTCAAAGGAAAAAATTGAAAAATTTAATCCTTCGAGCCGGTTAGCCGCGTTACTGCTTAAAATACAAAAGTAATTTCAGTAAACAGTTGATGATAGTATACAGAAAAGTACAGTCGGCAATAAAAGCGTGTGCCAAAAATGATTTTTTTGATAGAAACTTACTTCTTGTTTGGTCTGTTCGTACGGGAACATGTAAGAATTAATGTCCTTTCCATTTTACCTCCGTACGTCAGTTTTGTTCATTTACATTTTGAGCATATTTGACAGACGATTGAATATTACATCTAATTTTAGGGATCTCTATTAACCGTAAGGCTTATTCCGCTCGAATAAGCGAAACCCAGCGTATGGTTTGATTCAATTAAACTAATCCTTGAAATGGATCGCTCAATCCAATTTGGGCTCATCTTGACTCAATCAATTCAAACAATCCTTGGGCTTCAATAAACTAGTATAGATATAGGTAGTACATGCGCAAACTAAAGTAGTAAGTAACAGTAGTACAATCGAGTGCAAAAATATGTATCAATAGTATTAAACTCACATAATTATAAAGCAACAGCCTGTTGTCTACCTCTACCTACATTTTATTGTATTGTTTCTCTTTGTTTGTGTGCGGTGTGCAATAAAAAGTATAGCAGTAGAAAAAAACTTTAACTTTGACGGGTTTACCCAAATATGGGCCCCTGTTGTCTGATTTAAATAAATAAATAATGTAGGCGCAAAATACAAGAGATCAGAAAACCCTATCTGTCTTTGGACATTAGGGGACTAATGACCATTTTGATGTATGTATCTGTTCTGTTTTACGAGAAAATACATGATATATACGTATGCTTCCTTCGAAAACAGGCAGTCCGTAGAAATCAATAGACGTATTGAGAAGATAGAGGGAAATTCTTCAATAGCGACTTCATCCAGAAGCACTTCCAGGCGGTCTCAATACTCAATAATTTATTGAGTATTGAGAACGCCTGGAAGAGCTTCTTGAAGAACTTCCCTCCATGTCTGAAGCGCAAACTCGATGATATGTGTATCCTGCCTGTCCTAACTTACGGTGCTCAAACCTGGTCATTGACTGAGGCTCAGAAGTCCAAACTTAACATTTGCCAGCGGGCAATGGAGCGCAACATACCAGGTATTTGCGGAACTGATCTAATCAGAAACACGTAACTGCGCTCCTAAGTCTGCGATTCCAGAAGAAACACTAGCGCGTTGCCTGTTGTATAATTAATAAATTTAATACTAGCTTCTGCCCGTGACTCCGTCCGCGTGGAACTCGTTTATATCGCAGCTCCTTAAAAACTTTTCACCCCCCATTTCACCCCCTTAGTAATTTCGGGGATAAAAACTATCCTTTGTCACTCTCCATCCCTTCAACTATCTCCACTTAATAAATCACGTCAATTCGTCGCTCCGTTTTGCCGTGACAGACGGACAAACAAACAAACCAACACACACAAACACTTTCCCATTTATAATATTAAGTAAGTATGGATGGTTCAAAACAATTACCAAGTACAATACGTATTAACGTTGTTGATTTGAGGATACGTTGTGTTGATATTTGCAGAACGCGGGTCCCTTAGTCTCAACATAACACATTCTAGGAAGCCCAGCAAGGCTATCATGAGACAGCGCGCGAGCTCTCTCGATTTTTATCGCACCATCCATCTCTCTCTTATTAGAACACTTAGAACAAGAGGTAGAGTGCGAGCAAAATCGAGAATATGCCGCGACCGTCTAATGATAAACGTACTGGCGACCTTACTCACTACACAAGACATACCTACAGAGTAGTTCTTACCCAGTTGGGCTGCACCAAATAATATCATCAAATGTTATTTGCAGAGCGTGCATAGGAAGCAGAAAAAAGGTCTACACATATTCTATTGGACTGTAAGCAGGTAGAAGTATAGAGGATGAAACACATAGGATCTCCAGACTTATTACGGGAGGCTGTAACCAATACCAAGGCACTCACCCACTTTTTAGAGGAGCTGAGTTGTTAGAGTAGCGGTAACCTCCCCTTTTTTCGCACAATAGGGGCACTGGATGTCGACTTGGGGAAAATGCCCAGTATAGTTAACTTGACTAACAGTTATTTGCATTCTATACCATACGAGTAGACTACTTCGGCCCATTGCCACTGAGACATTTTACTCCAGACAACGACGCTGAAAAGTCGGTTAAGTGAAAACCAATAATGCTGAAATAAATCAGATCACGCGCGAGTGATCGCGGGATCTCGACATGAAGACGGATATTCAATCTTTTCGCTTCTTTTGCATATATCTGAAAATATGTGTGCCTCGGGAGACTCCAAGCAAATGCAGTGAGAATAGAGATTTCCTGGATTCCACATTCAAAAGGTAGGCGGCCCCAAGTTTGTTTTGTCTTTTGTTTGTATATCTGGGGGTATATTTGGCATTTGGTGTTTTTGAATACATTTGGTATTTTTCATTGCGTGCTTAGCCTATAGTGTCACGTCAATTCTAAAACATTTAGTTGAATAGACTCATGTCACTGACGTCTTCGTTTACAATACGTAATATTGGTTTTTAAGTTTCTAGTCAGTTGGTTTTCTATCGCTTGTATAAACATCTTAATTTAAAAAGTAAGTATCTGAAAGATCTAGTTGAAAATTAAAACGGAGAAACGCTACAGCAAACTATGACTGGACTTAACAGTCCATAACCTCGACTAGTCAGGGAAACTGTCCGACTGAAGAATAAGTAAGCTTTCCGACCAGACAAAGGCCTATAACTTCCTCTTTATTTGGGCAGTTCAGCCAAGTGCATTTCAACCAAGACCTACAAACTTGTACTTAGTTTCAAGTTGAGGTTATTTAATATTAGCTTCTGCCCGTGACTCCGTCCGCGTGGAACTCGTTTATCTATCGCGGCTCCGTACAAACTTTTACCCCCCCAGGGGATGATTTCGGGGATAAAAACTATCCTATGTCACTCTCAATCCCTTCAACTATCTCCATTTAAAAAATCACGTCAATTCATCGCTCCGTTTTGCCGTGAAAGTCGGACATACAAACAAACAAACAAACAAACAAACAAACACAACACACACATACACTTTCCCCTTTATAATATTAGTATGGATGGCCGACTCTTTATAAAGCTTTTGGAATTTGAATCTTCTACATTGGGCGATAGAGTTGCTTGAATGGACTACTTTAATTCGATTCCGCCAACGAAATAATCTTAAGTATATTATGTGTTAATCAAGTAAGTTAAATAAATATAAAAAAGGTCAATCTTACACAAAAAGACCTAGTCCCAAACTAAACAAAGCATGTACTGTAGATAAATAGATACTTAGAATACATAGAAGACATCTATGACTCAGGAACAAATGTTCGTGCTCATCACACAAATAAATGCCCGTACCGGGATTCGAACCCAGGACCTCTTGCTTCGTAGGCAGGCTACCTACTAGGCTAAAGCGGTCATCAGTTACACTGAAATAATTAGTTAAAACGATATATATCATAGAAAAATAAAGGCGATTAAATCAATTTCCAGCGCGGTACAATCTGGACAAGCGTCGAAACAACTCACCACAAATGAAATAATAGTATATTACTAAAGAGGCCGTGAAGTAAGGGATTGCTGGACGAGCTTTGGGGTAGACGGCCGAGTCGTAGACGAGGCCGGATAGAACGAGTCCAGCAATCCCTGTTCCGGCCGAGGATTGTATAGTGCTTTTTTCAAACGATGTGAGGAAATATTGAAATTAAAATAAATACCTACAAGGTAATCAATTAAATACTAGTTTGTTGAAATTACAATCAGAACGAAAGTTCAGAAAACAATTGTGTAATTTGCCGCCTTTTTTATTTTTTAAACATGCCATGCCAACAAGCCGTTCAAGGACCATGTTTAACCGCACATAAGTACGAGTATAGTACCATAGATTTTGTTTTGTTTTTATGTCGCAAGCCTGCTCAGAGTCGAGTGGTGGTTGGCAGTATGTAATTTTTCCTTTGTCAGTTTAATATTAGTAAGCAAATTTAAAAATTTAGAGTAGCGGACGATAATGTTTTTAGTTAGGGTTTTCATACATTACTTCTTGGCCTAAGGCCAAGAAGTAGTGTAGGGAGCCATAAACAAGAAACTTCTTGTCTTCATTTCGTGATATTAACCCATACATTTCAGAGCATGTTTGAGAAAACGAACTTTATTCTACAAGTAGGCCGTAATGAAACTTTTACTGTCAAAATTCTACAACCGTTTTTGAAAAAGAACCGCTGTTAAAAAGAATATATATACGCTACTGCTACATGAATACGCTATTTTAGGACATATGTCAACAGCTATTAGGTATAAAATAGCATGTACAAGGAAGAAGGAAGTCGTATCGAATTTCAAGTACAGATAAGTTTTTCCAAACTCCTGAGCTGCCAATTACTAAACTCTGGCGCGAAGCCGGGTAACTTTTGTATTTATACCTTAGATAATTGAATAAGTAAGTTTACGAATTGATTAAAAAGCTAGGTTTTCCTTTAGCAGCTCGGGATATATAAAGTGGGTACCTATAATATTGTTTTGGGTCAATACACTGTGGGCGTTACATTAAATAGAAATTACAATTAGAATAAAACTACTTAATCAATGTCTCCCAGATCAGGCCCCTGCGGCAGGGCCCCATTAGGCTAGCTGCGTTCCCCTCTGGATCGCTATAATACACCTATTAAGGAGCGACCACACCGCTGCTCAAAATACGCTAACGCACCGAAAACGCAGCAACATGTATAAAGAATACGTGACGCATACGACACGTCAACGCGTATACACAGCGTAACGCACCGGTGTGGGCGCTACTTAAGAGGCCGCAGTAAGCTCGGCCGAATATCACCGTCCCATACAAACGTAGTTACGCTCTCATTTTAAAACTACGTGTTGGATTGTGACGAAACTTTGCATACACAATGACATGGGGTATATCTATGTCTGTAATTAGTTTATATGGTTCCAATTTATAAAACAAAGTAAATACAGCAAAAACTAGAAATATGAAAAACTTAAATTCGCTGTATCTTTTTTATTATGGTATCTGAAGCTACGTAAACTAATTTCAGACATAGATATACCTTATTTCAATGAACATGCAAAGTTTCGTTACAATCCAACACGTAGTTTTAAAATGAGAGCGTAACTACGTTTGCATGGATAATCGAGCTTACTGCGGACTCTTAATACATGTATTCGACGTTATTTTCAGGGTTAAGGTGAGTATTCATCAGAGCGATTTGAGGAAGCGACGTGGTGTGCGAAGAAATATCCACCAATATATCAAAGATATCAGTTAGTTTGGGAATTTCTTGACTATCCCCCAAAATTTATTTTATTATAAATATATATATAAATATTTGGGGACAATCTGACACAAATCGACCTAGTCCCAAACTAAGCAAAGCTTGTACTATGTGTACTAGACGACGATAAACATACTTATATAGATAAATACATACTTAAATACATAGAAAAAATCCATGACTCAGGAACAAATATTCGTGCTCAACACACAAATAAATGCCCCTTACCGGGATTCGATCCCAGGACTTCTTGCTTCGTAGGCAGGGTCACTACCAACTAGGCTAAAGCGGTCGTTATCTCTATCAGACAACCTTTTTCAGAATTTCTAAAATATTAAATCACACAACCATCCAAGACACCCAATCGTTAATCTTTGTAAGTTATTTATAAATCGCAGTATATTGTGGTGTTATTATCAATTCTCTAAGAAAGTCTCGTACTCGTACCTCTAAACCACCCTGACGTGAAGTTTGGCCATAATTATTCCTAGCATTGCACTTCTGTATACCTAAAAACAAAAACGTCGTAACCACCTTTCATTGTAATATGAAACTAGCAAGTAAGAACATAGAGCTCGAAATCCTTCTACACTGTAAAGCTCGCATCGTAATCTCTAGAATGCGACACATTGCAGTTTCACGAGTACAAATATCAAGAGCCTTATAACCAGAGCGTTAAAGCCCAATTTTGGTAATGACATACTATGAATAGTAACACCCATATAATATTCTGTCTGAAATTGAATGGTGACAAGTAGCATTCATACGCAGTACTAATTTAAATCCTATTACGTTTCTGATAAAGTTGAATTTCACTCAAGCTGCAGTTAAAACCTTTACGCCAGATATAAACAAGAACTATAACTCACTGAAGTTAGAATTTTCAACGCGACATAGTTCGCATTGAAGTATGCTCTACTTCCCCAGCAGAGTCACATTGTTGCGACAGGAATTCTCACTCTATCAATAGGATTAAGTAACTACATTACATAGAAGATCATAACTGGCGTGTTCTTTCTACCAACATACGTCCATTTGGAGCTGAACAGATCAACGTGTGTCTAGAAGAGGAAAATGCAGGTTTATTGGACAATAGGAGGAAATCGCTTTAGGAACGACGATTTAATGTTATATCCACGTTTATACACTCCAAGTCTCGCTCACGACGGTTTTACATCGTCATGTCTGGTAAAAGTGGTCTTTAATCGTCTGCTAGGTAATTTTATGTGGTAGTGCTTGAGTGGTACTACACGTGAACACTGTATTCTAAACCGTATTTAATAGAAAAATACGGCGTACCTATACGTAGGGTAAATCGCCAATTACTGGACATTTCACTAAGTGGCCCCGTCATGCTAAAAATTTACTCTGTTCCCCTATAAACACAATTTAATTTTGTATAACGTGGCCATTTATTGAAGAGTGGCCAGTAATTAACACCTAATTCTAAACATGGAGTCTATTATAGATGAACAGAGTTTATTTTAGTATGAGGCCAGTTACTGAACGGTGGCTAGTTATTGACGATTTACCCTGTCTGATTCGACCACAATTATTACATTTTATGCATGGAATAGCTGTTATTTCATAGACAATTTGATGTTTATATGTACTGACAACACGATCTCCTCGAATCCCAATCTAATCGTCCCAATAATACCCTAACAGTCGATAATTTGCCCAAAGGTTGACTGGTAGAGAAAGCTTACGGCATCATGTACGCCTTTTGTACGAATTGTTATTTTGTGCAATAAAAATTAAATAATTGTGTAAATAACCAAGTAGTTTCATTACATACATGGTCTACATAAATAAAACGAGGTATACGTATTGGACGGACTCTGGCTGATGATAATGAGTTAGCATCAGCCGTAGCAGCTTTATACAACAAATCTAATAATAAAATGTTTTATAATAGTAGTTTATGCGACTGATCCATAATGAGAGGCCTTAAAATACGAGTGTGGTTTTATGAAACGAGCGTGAGCGAATTTCATGATAGGATCACACTAGTGTTTTAAGGAATAATTATGCACAGTTGCATACACTACTTTATCTACACACATTTCGTAAGTAGTAAAAAACAGCAAAAAACCAACAATAAAATGACAACAGCAATGGCGGCAATTCGATCATCCGTCATGACGAATGGTTTTTTTTTTAATCATAGACAAACGAATGAAGTCCCTATACTCATATCACTCGAGATCAAATTTCGTGCGGTTTGTATTAAAAAACTTACTGAATTGACGTTTCGTATCGATAACTGTTTTAATATCTATGGATACTAGAATAGAGACCCACGTGAGTTTTGACAGCTGTTCAAAATTTAAACTCATAACGATAGAAAAATCTGTAATGTAATAACATTCATTACAGTACAGATTTTACCTACTACCACAGACAAGAAAGTTCTCATAGTAAAGTCGGTTGTAGTAATGCTGGTCATTTCCTACGGTATCTGAACGCATTTTAGAGCACTTATGATATGTGCGTAGATAAAATGCTTAACTCTTTCACCGCCAGGAACCTAGCAGACGCCTACGCCGTAGCCGGCTTCCGCTAACTTAGCCGGAAAATCACGGAATCTGCTACGAGCGTAGCGCGTAGCAAATCTTGGCAGTGGATGTGCTAAGATTGAGAATAAATTGAACATTTAAACTGGGGATAAATTCACTTTCTAGCCGTTAACGCTGCAGAGCGACCCTAAAAAATGTCTTGTCATCAATATACTCTCGAAAAACATCACACTTCTAACAGGCACTCAAAAATCCTGTCTTCGTCACCCAAAAGCGTTCTAACGTCAATCTCAATTTATGCATTTTCCGCCATCTTTTTTCCACAGCTACTCTAATCGGTATAAAACACACCGAAATATTCATTGGATATTATCGAAGCGCAATAAGGGGAGCGTACCGATGGTACTCTCGATATGAGTATTGAGTGTCTTATATTATAAAGAGGAAAATTCTGTGAGATTGCAGCTTGTAAATTTGGAATCACATATCCTTTCATTTATTAGATAATTTCAAAAAACTTAGACCACTATATAATGCATCATCAGGGTCGACATTGGCTATGGTTAAATTTAATCCCAAAAACATAGTTACCAGCTGAAGCAGCGAAGGAAAAAAACAAAACACGCGAGCTCCTTACAAATTTCTACCCAAAACAAAACCAGGTATGCGTATCTTCGAACTAAACGGCTGCCTGGCATCGTTTAGACACCCCGCCCCCGATCCCGCATAATGACAATGGCACACATTTTGTGGGAGCATTTTGCGGCGCTACTCACACTATGTTTTTTTCGTTCGATGTCCTTAAGGGGCTACCCGAGGTTTCCATCGATTTTTGACAAGTTTTGAATCGTATCTCCTACTTTTGCACTACAGATAGAAATATAAATCAAACGGTTATCGGTTCTTCAATCTTTTATCTCCATTTTGGTCTACCGGATTTTGAAACAAAGGAATACTTAATTTTGTATGATCTTTTTAAACATTGCCTAAAATAATAATTTTGTATCTCTCTTGACGTGAAAGATCAAACACATACGAAATCTACGTATTTGGGTTCGTCTGTGACGTCCCTAAAAACTGGTCTAGGGTTTTCATTTTAAACCAATTAACACAAAAGTTATGGCCAGAAACCGATTTTTTGGCCTAAAATTATTCAATTTGATGCCAAATATCTCGAAAACAATGAACTTTGAAGTAAATATGGGATACTATATTGCTTAAAACCGTTGTTGTTAACATGATAAGCTACAAAAAACCTAAGAAAACTAAGAGATTCAGATCGAAGGTACGATCCCATACGCCAATCATGGGAGCCCCTTAACCAACGGCAACGAAGCCAACGATTAAAACTGTCTCCGTCTTCATCGCTCCACCCTATACGGTTATCTTGTATCGTATGCATGTGCCTATATATGTAAACGAGTATATATCCGTATATGTAGTAGCATATAACACGTCACGTGAAGGAGCAAATTGAACGCAAACGGGATCCAACGTGCCGATACTGTGTAATGGGGCAGAATCGACGATGGAATGGCATATTTTGGTGTATTACTGTTGAACATAAGCTATGCAGATGACATGGTTCTGCTGAGCCCTTCGGTGGGTGGTTTGAGAATGCTCCTTGATATTTGTGAGACGTACGCTAAAGAGCACGACCTTAAATATAATGTACTTAAAAGCGAGTACATGGTGTTTAAGGCAGGCTGCAAGTGTCCATCATATGTTCCACCCATACTGTTAAACGGACAGCAGGTTAAGAGGGTGCACATGTTTAAGTATCTTGGACACTTGTTAACTGACGACCTGCGAGACGACGCGGACATCGAGCGAGAACGCAGAGCATTAGCGATTAGGGCTAATATGATAGCGCGCAGGTTCAGCCGGTGTGCAGTGCGGGCTAAATTAACACTGTTTAAGGCGTACTGCACACATCGCTGTATACCTGTAGCCTGTGGTGCAAATACACCCAACGATCGCTCAACGCAATGCGCGTCCAGTATAATGATGCGTTCAGGGTGCTGTTGCGGCTGCCGCGACACTGTAGCGCGTCCGGTATGTTCGCGGATGCGCAAGTGGATGGTTTCTCCGCGACATTGCGCAAGCGCTGCGCCGCGACGCTCCGCAGGGTGCGCGCCAGCCGCCACAGTCTCCTGAACGTACTGGCCGACAGATGGGACGGTAGCCTACTAAGGCACTGGTCTTCCCTACATTTAAGTTTAAGTTCTAACATAGTTATATAAGTCCTGTAGCACTAACAATCTATGGATCCTAGTTGTCCGAATTAAATGCATTTTATTTTATTTTATTTTATTTTATTTTTATTTAAAGGAAACCTACAAAGATTGGGAGGGCTCAGTCAAATGTCATGTCGAAAAGCCACTTTGTAACATGTTATAAAAAGCAGTACCCTTAATTCTGTTGGCAGCTTGTTGTACAAGTATATTATATCCGTAAATTAAAATAGTTCGAGCTTTCAAACATAATTACAATGGCATAATTTAGTGACATGAATACATAGCAATAGTGAAATCATCATCATCATCATCATATCAGCCGAAAGACGTCCACTGCTGGACATAGGCCTCCCCCAAAGAGTGCCAAAGTGACCGATCCTGGGCCACCCGCATCCAGCGGACTCCCGCAACCTTTACCAGGTCATCAGTCCACCTTGTCGGGGGCCTACCCACGCTGCGCCTTCCGGTACGTGGTCGCCACTCGAGAACCTTTCCGCCCCAACGGCCATCGGTTCTACGTGCTATTTGCCCCGCCCACTGCCACTTAAGTTTAGCGATCCGGAGGGCCATATCGGTTACCTTGAACCTGCTGCGGATAGTCTCATTTCTGATGTGATCACGCAGAGAAACTCCCAACATGGCCCTCTCCTTTGCCCTTTGGGTGACTTTGAGCCTTCTTATGAGGCCCATAGTAAGCGACCACGTTTCAGTGCCATATGTCATCACTGGCAACACACACTGGTCAAAGACTTTCGTCTTGAGACACTGCGGAATATTGGACGAAAAGATTTGCCGTAGCTTCCCGAACGCTGCCCAGCCGAGTCCGATTCGACGATTGACCTCTTTCTCGAAGTTGGACCTACCTAACTGGATCGTCTGTCCTAGGTATACTAATAGGTATATAATAGTGAAATAATAGACAAATACCTTGGGACACATTTGCTGAGAAATTTATGGACCCGTCCAACGCCGTCAAGTGAAATGAAATTAAATACTCCTAATTATAATTAAATAGTAAATTTCGTTGTTATGTAAACAATCGCTATATGAAAAGTGATATAAGATAACTGTATAACTGCACTGATGTGAAATTCATATAATGAGATTCAATAAACTAAACTAAACATTTATATATGTCATTTAATAAAATGTAGCATATAATAAAGACATGTAAAGTCCCCAGTTCGGTCACGGTCAAATAAGTAAGTTTTAAAGATGTAAAAGTTCTCTCAACATCATGGACCTCTAATACTCTGGAGCTATGGTATTAATAATGCCACGTCCGAGCGAGATGGTAGCAAACCAATCTCAATTAAGTGTGACAGAAAGAAAAATATATTTCGTTGTCCTTGTCATAGTTCCACTTTATTTGTTTGCTGCAACTGATTTTGTTTGAGGTTGCGGCAAATTACCCGCCCAAATTAAACAGGTTGTTTATGGTAAGCCATCAGCCATTTGAAAATCAGTAATTTAGCTGCAAAAGGAGCCTTTCGGTCCCTCATTGTGGCAATACGTTTAGCTTGTCCTGAGTATTGTTAGGTCCATGCTGAACATCAACATCGATCTGTGTCTATAATAATTAAGACCTTGCCAAACGGTGGCCAACACGCCCCTCCGACCGAGCGACTGTGGTCCAGACCGACCGTGTACGTCTGACATTTTGTTGCAAACAACTGTCTACACAGTCAGCCGTACCAAGGTCGCTCGGTTGGAGGGGCTTCTTAGCGACCGTCTTACAGACATTATAAAGATGGCGGATTACAGTAACGATATCGACATTCAAACAAAAATACAGGTATCTTTCTCAAAAGAGTGCATTCTCGGGAGCTCCGGCGATCTTACTCACCAACAGAAACACGACACTACATACATATTTCTGATAATAGCCCGCGAGCTAGCAATATATTTTTGTGTTTGTGAGTGGCTGCTGCTGGTCCTCCCATCGACGGATCCGCAGCTGACGTCAACGGGGCCTCATGATACAACATACTTAACCTTTTCACAAGTTATTGCCCGGGGGTCAGTGACTGACAAACAAATGCTCCTAGCTCGCGGTCTATAAGCATTTATAAATGCTTTCGCTTAGCAGTGTTTTCCCATCTTCATCATGGCGTGACCTTATAGTATGCAATAATATTTCGCGACCTCTCTACCCTTCGCTGTTCCTCACTTATATATTTTATTTTATTGACGACCGGTTAGCCTAGTGGGTAGTGACGCCAGCGTCCCCCCAGGGGTTCGAATCCCGGTAAGGGCAAATATTTGTGTGATGAACTTGAATGTTTGTTCGAGAGTGTTTTCTGTGTATTCAAGTATGTATAACTTATAACTGTATCGTCATATAGTACTCATAACACAAGGCTTATTAAGTTTACTACGGTGCTATTTCGATTTGTATAAGATTGTCCCCTAATATTAATTTACTCATACATTTCATTTATTTATTTTACTTACACATACTTTGCTATAAAAATATCCCGTTGTAATAATCCTAAAATCCAAAGAAGCACCTACAATGTATACATTCTTATAGATGAATGTTTGGTAAATCTCAAATACCTAAGATCGTTATTATTTTCGTGTAAGCCGATCAAAAGCCTCACTAGCAAACAACCTACCCGTAACGTAACATATGTGTCTACATATGTTGAACACAAATCCTCTGGCGAAACGATGTCTATTGGAGCACTCTTCAAAACAATAAGGACGAACTATATACCAGAAAGTTCACTTCGTAAACTGGGAACGAAATTGCATGTTCCTATTTCTGTGAAACGAACGCAAGCCAAAGGAGTATAAGGAAGTTTATTGTTTGTTTGATAAAAATACATCGAATTTCTAATTGACGAAAAACGTATGAGTAATTGTAATTTCATATACCTACATCGAAGAAAGTGTTCCAATACAGACTTTATAACATTGATAAAAGTCTGAGTAAAGGTTTTACACCAATAGGAACTATACATTTGTAGGTATCCTATCGTAATCACAAAATTTCACTTCCTACCTCTATCGTTTGTCCGAAATTTAATTTTGGCAAAAAGCTAATTTTCTCTAAGACCCCAAAACATTTGTTTTTTTTTTAAATACTTATAGTGTGTTTTATAGTTATGTTAGGTTTGAGTTATTGTTATTCCGAAAGAAAATTACTTTTAGGACAAACGATACAGTTCCAAACAATTTTTAGTAATACAGATAGTAGGTAATTGAAATTGGTTTGTATCCGACACTGCCGACCTCAATCAGTTCCTTTCACAAAATAGTGCTTTCATGATCAAAAAGCTATCTTGAATGATCCCTCTGCTTATGTGTTCTTTGTGTACAGAAAACATCTCGGTGTCAAGGAAAACTGGAAGAAATATTTTCAACTTTTGCCCTAAATATTGTTACAGTATCTTTCAAAAATATACGTAAGTGTTACATACATTTGTATATATATACGTAGGGCGTTCAATAAGTTCTCGGGTATCGGCATGATAACGTCTTTTGATACTAATTTCTGATTATTGTTCATACTGTGTGTCGCAATAGCGACACAGCAGTTCCGATAGATGGCGCCGGCAGTCTGTTTTACCGACAGAGCAAATTCGTCGATAAAACAGACTGACAGCCGACCTGGGCTCTCTTGCTTTAAAACCACCGAACGCTGTGCCACGATATTTGATAAGGTTGGGATTTGATCCAGGAAATAAAGGAATTGTACAGATTCATCATCATTTTTCTTCGTCATCGTCCCAACACTGTGCAACTACTTATTAATATACTAAATAAATAATTCATTATCATTTCATTTCATTTCATTTCATTTATTTCTTGATAAAATTTAGTATTTTACATGTCAACTTAAATAATAATGATTTACATTTCATTTTAAAATAATGTTAATGTCAGTAAATTTAAATTATAATCATGCAATATTCATGGTAGGTAAGTACATACTTATTCTAGTAGTCATTTATTAGTTTTGTCAGCAACGCTATCCGAAAAACTCATCAATGCTATAATATGCCCGGTCGATTAATAGCGTTTTAAGTTTATTTCTAAATAATATGTCATTATCCAATTCAGATATGTCTTGTGGGAGCGAATTGTATAATTTGACCCCAATGACGCCAAGTGACTTCCGAGATTTAGCGAGTCTGCATCTGGGAGTTATCAAAAGATTTCGCCTACGAGTGCTCCTACTGTGGGCGTGGGTCTTGTCGAAGCCGTGAAGGTTTGCTCTTACGTAATTACATGCAGTCAAGATGTAAACAGCGGGCAACGTAAGTATTTTAGATTCCCTAAACAGGTCTTTCGCGGGGTGATCGTAAGGTTTGCGTGTTACTATCCTTATGGCGCGTTTCTGCATTTTGAATGCTTTGTCTCGATCAGCCGCGGTTCCCCACAGATCTACTGCTTGGGTTAACAAAGAGTGGAAGTACCCATAATAAGCCTTTTTCATGTTTTCGTATGATAGGGTTGGCGCAAGTCTAGAGTGCAAAGCAAGCCGACGCCAGCCTATCACAGAGTGACTGGATGTGGGGGGACCACGTGAGGCCGGAATCAATGGTGCAGCCTAGGTATTGAACCTGGTCGACTTGTGGAACTGTGACCCCATTGAGTGATATATTTAAATTACCAATTACTGATCTAAGTTGAAAATGCATTATGTTAGTTTTTTCAGTATTTAATTGCATGCCGTTTGCAGCAAACCACTGTGATAAGCGGTGCATTGCATTTGTTAACTTTATTTCTAGGGTTTCAAAGTTCTCAGCGTCAACCAACACACACGTATCGTCAGCGAATGTTATAAATTCAAGATCGGGACAAGCCGTTGGGATATCATTGACTAAAATTAAAAATAAATAATTCCCCATTGACGAGCCCTGGCAATCGTGCCGTCCCCGGCACGATTGCCAATTTGTTCAAGTTCCGACCTTGAATCTACGACATATGTACACTGCTTTCTGTTCTTTAAAAAGGAGGCGATTGTATTATAAAATCCTCCATTGATTCCGTATTTAGACAACTTACTTAGAAGCAGTGTATGGTCAACCAATTCGAAGGCGCGCGACAAATCGCAGAATATCGCTGCAACCCGTCGCCCGCCCTCAAGGTGCGACAGGACGCGCGCCACGACGTCTCGACAAGCGTCCGCGGTCGATCTGCCCGGCTGGTATGCATACTGTTGACTATTTAACAGGTTTCTTGCCGTAAGGTATCCCATTAGGGCTGAGCTAATTAAGCTTTCAAATAATTTGGAAATAACCGGAATTAGAGATATTGGACGATAGCATTTTTCTAGGTTTGTTTCACCCTTACCCTTGTAAATTGGTAGGACTTTAATTAATTTTAAACTATCGGGATATACGCCGTTCAAAACACACTGATTAAATAACATAAGGAAAATTGATACAACTGCGGGTGGTAAGTAATCTAGTAACCGGGTCGACATATCATTGATATCTTAGAGTCTTTCCTCTTGATTTTTTTAATGGCATTTATAATGTCACTGAGGGTAAAGGGCTCTAATTGGAGGGGAGGGCTTTCAAACGGCAAGTACCGGGACAGATATTGGAGCGCGGATCGAACGCACGGGTGCCTATCGCTATTATTTGTACTTACATAATACCGGTTTAGCCGAGACGCTGCGTCGGCAGCGCGCGCCGTATCGCAGTCACCAGCTGATTGTGATATGAATATATTAATTGCACTATTTTTCTTGGTATTATTTTTGCAGGTCTCTGAAGCAATTACCCGCCATACACTGCGGCACATATCTATGTTCGGTTGGGAGATCTGATTATTAATATAATCGCTGCGTTGAGCTCTTTGCATTGACCAATAATCTATTTCTGTATTTTGCAAGCTGAGACGTAACTCAGTGTCATTCGGTTCGTTTGTGATTTGAAATTTTAGTTTGCGTATTTGATAGCGTAGCTGTCGAATAGCGTCACTGACCCATATATCAATAGGTTTTTTTATTACTAGTTTCTTAAGAGGAAAACAAATGTCAAAGTAGTGTTTAATAACATTTATAACTAATCCTATTTTGTCACCCGGGCATTTACACTCTGATGTTATAATATTCCAGTCAAACATGTCAAGATTCATTTGGAAGTTGGCTATGTTATTTTTGGTGAAGTTTCGCCTAAGTGCGTGGTTATTTAACTGGTGGTTCTTGTGGATATTTACGGCTACATTTATGCATAAATGATCGGAGAGGTTGAGCTCATCGCACGATACATTTACTATGTCAGATTTAGCCATATTTGAGAATGCATGGTCAATACATGTACTTGTTGAGTAAGTAACTCTAGTAGGGATGTTAACTAATTGTCTAAAACCGAATTGCTTTATTGTATTGTTTAAATTTTTGGATATGGTACTTTTTGTCAGTAGATCGATATTTATGTCACCTACTATCAACACTCTATAGTTTTGTAGCACATCTAGGTTAAGTAGTTGAGTGAGTTTTGAAATATATAGCTGTATATCACCACTTGGCGGTCTGTATATACAGACTACAATGACGTCCAACCCGATGCATTCAATCGCGCAGGTCTCGAAATGGGATTCGTCTGATAGCTGAGTAATTTCCGGTCGTTCTATGGTTACGATGTTCGATCTGGCGTAGATGCAGGCTCCCCCACCTCGGCGTGAGGATCTGGAGAAGTGGGCGCGCAGACTGAAGTTGAGTATGTTGACAGAGCATATTTGGTGTGAATTTAGCCAGTGTTCGGTTAGGCACAGGATGTCCACAGGCTGTTCTAGTTGTTGTAGTTCAGCTTCTAGTTTGTATGATTTGTGTTCAAGGCGGTTTATGTTTTGGTGGGTTATGTTTAATCGCATATGGGTCATGTCTTTGGTTTGTTTGTGATTGGGTGCTTTATTCATAGGGGACCTTGTTTTCCCTGGGCCGGAGAAAGGGCTGCCATTTTGATATACATGTATTTATAGGCCACACAGATGTATCGAGGAAATTCTCATACGCAACGGCAGGAATACCTATCACCTATCAACATCATCATCATCATATCAGCCAAAAGACATCCACTGCTGGACATAGGGCTCCACCAAAGAATGCCAGAATGACCGGTCCCTGCGCCACCCGCATCCCGCGGTCTCCCGCGTGACATTTATTAGGTCCTCAGTCCACCTTGTGGGGGGGGGGGCTACCCTCACTCCCGCCAATAAATAAATTAATTAATCATTTGTTTTCTTGAATAGTTATACATTTAATCAAAGATGATGATGGTATACCTAGACCATATTCTGACGTGAGTAAAATGGGTGAATATTTTTGAGAAATTTTATAGGCGATATTTTTTTTTTAAATTCTGTTGTTATAATCCAGAATATTGATTTACAGAATATTCAACAAAAATTAAACTCATAAATCACATCTGTCAAGCACAGCAGCCTATGAAAGGTCAAGATTTATAGGTCTTTTTTTTAAATTTTATAGACATGGTCACAAATCTATGGCTTTAAATACTTACTAAGGGAGAGTGCATAATATCTAAATATGTAATTTGTCCTCCAAAATATGCAAATAAATTTTCAACCACTTGCCTATCATACTGTCAGAACTCATGAAATCTCGTATCCCAGCACTGAATTTATACCAAGTTACGACCTTTTCCGTATGAAACACGAATCTAGTGAAATATTTGTCCATCCTTCCATCTAAACATTAAAAGAAAACCCGGACAAATCAGGGTTGTGTCTGTGGAATGCCTTATTATCTTACAAACAACATTTTCTTCGTAAAGTCCTTCTTAATCTTACCATTATATTTTAAAGTAAAGAACTGTAAAGGACTAAAACAATTTTGCAATTCAAATCCCAGTCTATCAGAATTAGCAGTTTCCAAACAAAAGCCGTAAGTCAGCGAAACAGACTGTCTGCAAATCTTTAGGAGCAAGTTTGCACAACCTTAGGTGGCTAGGGTTGCTACCAGGAATAGTCCTTTGAAAATTGAACCTCCTCAGTAGGTTCCTAATTCGTTCCTATTTACTTCAATTCTCATATGCTTGTTTACATTTTTTCGTTTACATCGACTTGTATGTTAATAATTACATCACACATTTAAGAGTTATCCTCTTGTCGGTGGAGTATTTTCAATTTCTCTCTGTCGTACGCCCTTTGATTTGCTGACACGACACGAAACCAGTTTTTTTTAGTCCATATAACAGCGCCGTGGTCTTCTAAGCCTCTCATTACTTCCATATTTCCATCCATTATGGCTTTAAAGAAGTAATCATGCTTTTTTTTTCATTTATTTAGGTCAACAAACAATCGCTACAACGCTACAATGCTTGATATAACCAATAATTCCCCACCTTTTAGTGCTGATGGTGTTCAAGATCGCTAGCACGTCCTCATTTGTTACAGTCTCCGTGCGTGCCTTCTATTATGTTGATTTGATGATACATTAGTATGCATTTAGTAATAAGATTTTGTTTTCATATTTTGATGATATTTTGTCATTATCGTATACCAAAAACGAGTACTTCAAGCAAGATGAGACTATTTAATACGAATATTTACGTCGGCATTCCTGACGCGTTGTAACCGCAATACCAATATGGTTTCGCTCATAAGTTAATCTGTAATTAGAAACTATCGTGAGAGATTACTTTAATGTAATGAATAGTGAAAATACACGTATTCAAAATTGAATTTAATAAAAAAGTTGCAAGCCAAAATAAACGATAAGGCGAAATAGAACTTCGGCGGGCGTGCCGTGGCTGCTAGTATATCACTTAACGCCTTCGATAAGACATCCGTAAAGTTCTGACAAGTACATATACGAGTGCGAGAGTGACGGATGTCTTATCTACAACGATAAGTGATAAAATTTCAACCATCTTAGGCCCCCATATCAAAGATTCAATTTGTGTACAGGTGCAGGTATGACACTTATAATTGATTTTAATAAAATGAAACATTAAGTTATGGACAAGTGACAACCCTAACAGAGATATAAGGGTAGGGGGAAGGGTTGAGCCGTCGATACGTTACCTGTGGGTAAAGGGACGATTTCCCGCTCGACCGGAACGCTTTGTGTATTTATTTTAATATCTAGAGTACTTTTAAACCCTCCCTCCTCTTTTGATGTAATGCGGCCTTTTCCACCCGGTTAAGAAAATATATCAAGAGATTTTGTCATCAGTTGTGACCTTTAACGTGAGTTACTTTTGAGAATTTGAACTCATACGAATGACTTTTTCGTAACTTATGTACGGAAAGTCATTTTGATATTTACCGTTAGCTTTTCGGTGAAGGAAAAACATCGTGAGGAAATCTGCATACCTACTCCGTGAAGACATTCATAAACTGAATGTGAAGTCACCAACCCACACGGGGCCAGCGAGCGTGGGGACTTTTTTTCTACTTATATAGTTTTTTTTTCGTGTTTTGGCTTCGAACAAACAACAAAATACATAATCAAGATTAATAATAATCTGCATTTTTTTTACCTAGTTGAGGAGCTATAGCTGAGATTCAAATTCATGCTCTTAATATTATGAAATGGCTCAGACTAGCCAGCACAAGGTATTATAAACAAGCACTAGATCCTACAACAACATCGTCTGTCAACTGCACAGACCTGTCCTACTCAAACAGTCTATTGTTCGAGACAAATTTCCGACCGTCTGAGCATTAATATCTTCTAGACATAAATATATTATTCTGAAACAAGGAGCCTTGAGTTTACGGGATCGTTTATTACCAGAATAGCCAAGTTAAATTATAATAGTAAAACGTTATAAATATTATAATAACAATTCGTTTTAAATAAGCCAAAGACGAAAATGGTTTATTTTTTGCGATCCTTTTCGCTCTAACTAAAATACGTACTAATTTTGGATCTTTGAATAACTAATTGAAGCCGTTTTTGCTCGACTAGCGTAGAGCCGAAAGGAAGGTATATTATTACCTTTCGGAACGTTCTGCCCGTGTCCCAAAACTCCCGTTCCCAAAACAACCGTTCCAAATGAATATCAGTTTCTTTAAATTATCGTAGGCCAAAAGACCCGTTTCTCATAGCATCTGTATGCCAAAAGATCCGTCTCTCATGACCCCCGTATTCCCATAAGACCCGTTTCTCATCGCATCAGTATGTCAAAACACCCGGTATGCCAGAAGATCCGTCTCTCATGACACCAGTATACCCAAAACACCCGTTTCTCATCGCATCAGAATGTCAAAACCCCCTAGAAACCCATCACATCACATCACACATCATCAGCCCATATACGTCCCACTGCTGAGCACAGGCCTCCTCTCATGTATGAGAGGGAATGGGCAGTAGTCCCCACGCTGGCCAAGTGCGGATTGGGGACTTCACATACACCTTTGAATTCCTTCGCAGATGTATGCAGGTTTCTTCACGATGTTTTTCCTACAGAAACCCATATGTTCTGCTATATTTAACAAAGAATACCTAATGAGGGATCATTTTGTACATAAATTAAAAGTCATTAGTTTTGTAACCAAGAACTTTACTTAGGTACCAATATGCCATACAATTAAATAATATTGAATTTTATTCAAGTTTATTTTAACAATATCGACTGTATTGTGAAAATAAACTTCATCAGCATGACTTTTGGGTAAAATATTTATCGGAAAACGGATTATTTAGGAAAAGGTGGTGATGGGAACGGAGGATTTGGGAACGGGTGTTTTGCGAAACGGATATCAAGACAAACGTATATTTTGGGAGAAGCACATTTTGGGAAATACTTATATAGGGAAACGGATTAATTGGGAAAAGGTGGTGACGGGAACGGATGTTTTGGGATCGGGTGTTTTGGGAAACGGACGGAACGTTACGAAAGGGTATCAATCGATGCGAAATTATTATTCAGATGACATAGGCTATTTCATGTATGTGTTTTTTTCCACTTAGTTTCCCTAGACGGGGACAGTTTTTTTTTAAGTTTTATTCTTGTAAGAAGCATTTGATTAAATTGTGTGTAAAAATGGTGGTGTAAAACCCGTGTGGTGTTGGGTTAGACTTTCACCACCCCCTTTCTTCCCGTCGGTGTCGTAAAAGTCAGCTAAGGGAGCAGGATTGAAGTGTGTTGTGGGCGATGGGCTAGCAACCTACTCGTATATTATTATTATTATTGTTGGTTTATGGGCCTTTGTTTGCCGCTTTGACCAGCAGGTGATCTATTGTGGCAGCCCCTTTATTATTAGATTTCACCGTTAAGACCCGCTGCCTCTAGGAAATTCCAGATTAAGTGGGCGGTGATATGTTGTACCTCTTCTGGGTGCACGACGTGTCGCCCTAGGTAGATACTTCTTTTGTGCATGAGTGTTCCGCAGGAGCAGAGAATGTGCATTGCTGTTTCCTCTGTCTCCTGGCAGAACCTGCAAGTTGCATCCTGTTTCATACCCAATTGAAACAAGTGTTTGTTTAGTTTGCAGTGACCTGTCAGGATTCTCGTCACTGGGCAGGTTTTGTGCCTTTTGAGTTGTAATAGCTCTTTAGACAGTTTATTATCGAACCCTTTGATTAAGGCTTTAGCCTGTTTTTGTCCTTTGGTGAACTTCCACAGCTTTATTGCCTCTGATTTTTCTGTATTGTTTAGAAGAGAATATGCTATCCGTTTTGTGATACCACAGAACGGTTCTGGGCCGACCAGGGTTGTGTCTGCGCCCTTCCTTGTAAGTTCTAGCAACCTATAACTGCAATAACACATTTTGTCGATCTTTAATACCGACAGTTATGCTAAAAGTGGCGCTGGAACATAAATGTCATGTGCTCTGCCTACCCCTTTTGGGCATAAAGGCGTAAATGTATGTATGTATGTGTGTAAAAATGTAAGCTGTCCTTTAAAATGTCTCAAGTTTCGTACAGACTTCAGCTTACGGATATTCGCACGAAGCGTCAGCATCCTCGGTACAATGTCTTTTTTAGATTTAACTCAGTTTTTTATTAAATTAAGTAGATGTAATTTATCAACCTGTATGAATATTACCAAATAGAAAATTACTAGTGTATTTATTTTCAGAAAACTTTCTGTGTAGGTATTTCGGAAATCCTTGTCAGGACAAAGTTTCTCTTACTTCATCAGTCGAAACACTCATAACCGTCCCCTGGCAAATAATTTTGTTGGTATTTTAGTGTGACCGTGACCTTTGCGTGACTGCATGAAGATGGATGAGCTAAATATCGATGTCTTCAGTTGTAGGACTTCGGTTATCGGATCTTATTGAAAAGTTTTGTGGCAGCTAGAGGACACTTCGAAAAGTTTCTTCCTACACTTAAGTCTTATTGTCAAACGCTCGCTGCACGCGGGGTCATAAAATGTGCGACACCTCTGTTGCACTTACCTGCCGTGATTGGTGCGAAAGAGAGCGCAACAGATAAGCCCTGTTCCCATTTCTTATGGCCCCACGCAACAGGCGTTTTATAATAGTATTGAGCCTTTTCAGGCCAGCAGTTGAAAAATGGTAATTTTAAAAGAGCTATTTTGTTTAGCTTCGTCAGTTTGAAATTTTATACGTAAGGGGGTACCTAATCTACGGAACTATTCATCTGATTTCTAAAATAGTTTCACCTATGTACAGAATGTACCTTCAGGGGCATAGATAGGCTATACTTGGTCCCGCAGCTTTGCTCGCGTTCTTTTTGATACATGGATGGAGCCACGCGCATCTAGCAGGTAGGTGGCTCTACTTTATTTCTAGATGATTTCTCTTTTAATTTGTAATTGTGTCAGTGCAGTGCTATTATTAATGTATCCTATAAAAAAACTTTTTAATTCTTAATGGTTCTTCTTGTAATCAGCTAAAATTTAAATTTCCAACTGCCTACTAATTAATTGCCAACGCAAATTGACTCTCATCTAGACAATTTTTTCATGAACCTTGAAATATGATAAATTGATAATACAAATCCTGGTTTTTCTCATTAACAAAGATATATACAGTTACTCCGCAATTACATCAGTCAACTAAGCTTCAATGGAACCAACCCATAGTAAAGCATAAAATGCCGTTCCTTTTAAGAGCACAAACATCTCAAACTCCATTCCATCCGTCTAAAACAATCTTAATCACTTTTACTCGCATGCGACACATTATCAAATATTAATACGTAATTTCTCTCATCCCACTATCTTCACCAGCGACACCTATGCGAGTCAAGATCCCTTTGAGATACGAGATGCCTGGCGTTCGGAAGGATAATACACATGACAGATATCAGGATGTCGTTACAGCGATACGTAGCGCGATAAACCAACGACTTCCGAAATTGCACGGGTATGCTGAGTGACTTGGAAGAGAAAGGGCTTAACGTAATACTAGTTTGAATGACGGTTTGACATTTGTCAGACAGGGAGTCAAGGCCCTAGCTCATGCTTGGTAGAGTTCTTAAGGAAATAATTTAAAGGTTTATTTATATGTTTATTGGATGGGTAAGGGTGCCTTGTTAATGTATATTGCGTTCGAGTTTTCTTTATATGAATCGTCTTTGAATAGGGTTTTTATAACAATAAGTTTGATATACAGTGAGAGGGGTAATTTATGAATAGAGTTGAAGCTATTGAGGTTTTCACATTGAAACGTGATAAATTAGGAGGACATTTAAACTAAAGGCCATGAACGAAATGAAATAAATGACTAATGAGGTATCAGGCAATGATGCCATATGTCTGGTTTTAGTTTTGCTTTAAATCACATTTATAGTTTTAATTAATCGACGATAATTTAGGAGACATTTGCGTTACAGTGTGTCCGTTTGTAGCCAATCTAGGCTTGTGACCCAAGATTTATTTACGATGCCATTCGAACCAGTTTTTGGAGAGGAACAAATGTTATTAGTTGGGTATTTATGTTTTTTAACTTTAGAGCAACTACCATTAAATAACATAAATACCAAAACAATAGTTGACGTTAAAGTATGAAGTCAAATTTTGCAATTCATACTAATCGTTGCATTTAGGTCCATTATAGGGCGTAATTTGTTTGTATAAAAGCGTAAGGATTCTACTAGTATCTCTACATTCACTCGTAGACAGTTTAAAAAATGCATAGTTTTCTTAATTTGTCCGTGATATAGTTAATGTCATAAAGAGAAGGCGTTGAGGCATTGAGACATTCATTATAATTTGTAATTTATACTTTACTAGCTGTTGCCCGCGACTTCCTCCGCGTGTTTGCGCGCATTTAGCCACAATACGTTACGGATTTTAACATGACGCAACTACCCTATTGTGTATAAAAATGATAACCGAATAATACTAATAATAAAAGCCTCTGAATAAATGTTTATTCCCCTCGCCTCCGTCTCTAACCACCAATATACTACGTGTAGAACGGGTAAAGCGTAAACTACCACATGAAATTAACAAAAATAAGCTGCTTAAAAAAACTATAAAGTGGCAGCTGAAATAGCTCATATAAATTTTAAACTTCAATGAAAACGCAATTACTTACAGTTAAAACATAGACGTAGTAATCGTCGTTGTTTTATTGCAAACGCTAAAACAAAATAGTCCAAGCCAATTCAAAATGGCAGGTGGTTTTAAAATAAAACTTGGATTTAATCGGGCGGTTAAATGCTCATGGCTCGATTTTAGTTTTATTTGAAATTCAAAAAGAGAACGTTTGCGGTTCTCAATAGTGCGGTCCGTTGCAATTAAGCTTTGTTGCACAAACAACTCTGTTTCAGTAATGACTATGCAAAAATATTGCAATTGCTTATTTCATTACAATACCATCTGATTAGTAATATCATTTTGGTTCATAATCATATCAGCCTAAAGACATCTACATTTGGACATAGGCCTCCCCCAAAGAGTGCCAAAGTGACCGGTCCTGCGCCACCCGCATCTAAAATACTTTAGGTAAAAATACAGACAAAATAAGTTAAAACGATACAAAGGCGCACTTGGGATCTCTTCCAGTTAGTACTTAGACCCTTTTAGCAATAGAGGGGTGATAAGGAACAGAAAGACAGACAAACTAACACGTGTACAGATACGTATTCTGACTGTTCCATTATAATAAGCAAAAAACTATACACAAATCTTTGACGCAGGTGAGGTAGTATTAGCCATTTGTTGCAACATTGCATGTACATTCGTAACATAGGTACACTGTTTTATAATCAAATTCAAATACAAATACCTTTCTTTTGACTTTTTGAATCCTGGTTCTCTGGGCACCAGACATGATGAATTTGCTGCTTTGACTCGTTTCGATGTGGACTTTATGGCTGTTAATGAGACATAGTTGCGCGCCGGTGAGGAGGAGCACGCGCCGGCGCCGCCGGGCTACCAGCTGCGGCACGTGCCGCGCGCGCCCGGGGACGCCCGCGCCCGCGGCGGGGGCGAGGGCTTCTACCTCAAGCCAGGCGTCAACGCGCGACTCATCTCGCACCCACAAGTGCCTCTCGTAGAACAGATGTGGCTCAACCTGACCGTGAATGGAAATCGAATAGCGATCGGTACGGCCTATCGCCCGCCGTGGCTTAATGTTGATACTTTTCTAGAGGCTCTCAGTGAATCGATTTCGTCGTTGTCCAAGTTTTATTATTCTTGTAGGAGTTTTCAATATCAATTTGCTAAATCCACAAGAACCGGACGTTCAAAACTTCACGACTTGAAGTGTATGAACTTCATTCAATATGCTGATCGACCGACTCACTTTACCGATCACAGCGAAACCCTATTAATAGACCTAGTTTGCTCGAATACCTGTGTCACAAATGTATGCGTTAACTATATTAAAGATCTTAGCAGTCACGCGTGCATTACATTTCAAATTTCTGTAAATAAACAAGCCCCAACCCCATTGGATAACATATCGGCCTATTAAAGACATTGATTTAACAGTATGTAACGAGCGCGTCGAATCTATAACAATACAATACAATACAATACAATACTTTATTGGTAACGCCATAGTTACAAGTCAAACGGTTAATGTAAACAGTAATAACAATAATAATTAATTAGGTCATCGGTTATGTGCACGGTAGTTTAAGAAACTCCTCGACACTGTACAGAGTTACATCTAGTAACCACTTGCGTAGCTTCTGCTTAAACGCGACCGTGGAAGTTGCATTTCTGACCGTTGCGGGCAGTCTATTATAGATGGATGGACCCATTATGTAGGCTGATCTTGCAGACTTTGCCAGTTTGTGCTTAGGAGTGATAAGGCGGTAGTCATACTTATTACTACGAAGGGCATGGGTTTCATTTATACCCTGTCGTTGGAATATATGCATATTCGTGTGAGTGAATACGGCCACCTGATACACGAGCTCGCTCGGGAGTGTCAAGATTCCGAATTCTTTAAACAAACTCCTGCATGAAGTTTCATTGGGCGCACCTACCATTGCGCGTAGTGCTCGCTTTTGCATTACGAATGCGCGTTGAGAATCGGCCGCGCGGGCCCATATCTCTGTCCCGTACGTGAGTAGGCTGTGTACAGTCGCGATCTAACAGGACCGCACCACGCTGCGCGTCGCGGTGTTGGCCAGTCTGCCCAGAGCAAAACACGTTCGCCCGAGCTTGGAGCTTAGTTCATCGATATGGCTGTCCCAGGTGAGTGAACTATCGATCAGAAAACCCAACAGTTTTGTTGTGCGTACCTGTTTCAATGCCGTATCGCTGGCGCTAACTTTCACCCTTTTCTGGTCTTTACCGTTTAAGTTAAATGTCATGAAGCAAGTCTTGTCTTTGTTTAGCGCAAGTCCGTTCGCTGCAAACCACCCCTCGAGTTGGTGGACTACATCGTTCAGCTTATCCTCCAGTAAGGAGTCAGAGGGAGCCACTATTTCCGCAGCGACGTCATCCGCATACATGTATATTTCGGCGCCCCTGACCGTCGTAGGTAGGTCGTTTAATAAAAGGCTGAAAAGTGTGTTCGACAGGCACGACCCCTGCGGAACCCCGAGTACATTTTCCAACTCTGCGGATCTGACGAGCCCTGCATCGCCCACTACCACCTGACTCCTGTTGGACATGAAAGAAGTGACTAGAGATAGTGCTGGTCCTCGGATTCCATGGCACTGGAGCTTATCAGCGATAAGGTTGTGGTCGGCGGAGTCGAACGCGCGCGACAAGTCGCAGCATAAAAGTGCTACCCGCAGGCTTGCCTCGCGCACTCAGCACACGCCACACCACTTCCCGCACTAAATCAGTGGTCGCGCGTCCAGCGCGGTATGCGTACTGACGATCTGACAGCATCTCACGTTCACATATAAATCTAAGGAGTCTATTGTTAAGGCCCACCTCTAATATTTTACTAATAGCAGGCACAAGTGATATTGGCCGATATGATTTTGCGTCAGCTCGGTTACCCTTACCTTTGTACAGTGGGCTTATCTTAACTTTTTTAAGATCAGCAGGGTAAGTACCTTGCCGAATACTCGCGTTGCACATGCAAGATATAGTCGTAGCTAACGGCACTGCAACGGTTTTTAATAAGGTTGGCGATATACCGTAATAGTCCGTGCTTGTTTTGGACGCAATATGATACTGTAGAATTTTTACAATTTCCGAGGGTGTGAATGGAAGTAGCCTCAGGGATACGTCGCTCGCCCCCGATCCGGCCGCGAGCGCGGCGCAGGCGAGCGGCCGGTTTGCCGCCGGTGCGCCGCACTTGCTTGCCGCATCTATAAATTCCGAATTCAATGCGTTTACTAGGTCTTTTTTGGTAGGATACGGTGCCCCGCTGGAGTTTTTTATTCGATCCGTGAAGTCAATACGATCACGCGAGCCCCGACCTAACTCCGCGTTGACGACCTTCCACATTCGTTTTGACTTATTAGGGTCACAACGAATCTGGTCGGAATAAAACTGAGTGCGCTTCTCCTTTAATAACCGGTCATATCTTATCGTTAATTCCTTGACGAACTCGGATATGGCAGAGTTACTCGGAAAGCTGTGTTTTAAACGGACAGTATCGTATAACAGATATTTCAAATTTAAAATCTCTTCGTCTATCTAGTTATTATAATGAGACGGTATAGGTTGTTTTTTTAAAGGGAAGCAAATATCAATTTTGCTTACTAAAATTCTAATAAGTGCCCCTGCTAACGCGTTACAGTCGTGATTCGATTTTTTTATTACATCATTCCAGTCCACTGACTCAACAGCGGATTTGAAATGGGCTGAATTAGCTAAATTGAAATTACGTCGGCAGACATGCGCGGGCGGGCGCGTGCGACCATGCTGGATCGTCAGTCGCTGGGCGCTGTGGTCGCTGAGGTGGGTGTCCACGCTAACATGGAACTGGTACTCTAATTTGTCGATGAAAATTGTATTGCCGATTATCACTTCGCAAGCAATGTTTCGCATAATTTCATTTCGCCGAATGATCAGCTTATCAAAAGGTTTAGTTTTATTTCCCAACCTCACAGTTACCAACTGAATGCTTGTGGCCTATTTTTCATTGAGTCACTTTTCAGAATGCCACCTTTCGAGTAGCAGAATGGTTCAGTTTGACTAATATAAATTTCGTAGTATAACGCTCACCAAATGTTTTGTAACTATGTAACATATTTATAAAGTGGGTAAGCGCAACCGCCCACTTTTTTTTATGACAATGAAAGTACCTGAGTGAATCGCATCATTATTTACATCATTACTTTTGGACTGTTGCTCGATGGATTGTACGTATGAATGTGTTTTTATGAAACAAACACCAAGTCAATTATTTTAACCTTATCTTACCGCCAGCGAGTCGACGTCACCCCGTTGCGCGGGGTGCCTATTTCCGCTGTAAGGGACACAAGCTAACCCTAACCTAACCTACAAATAGTACCACTGTTACGATTATTTGTTGTTTTTTTACCGCGGGGGGCTTCGCCTCCGACCCCCTTTGTGGGTCGCTTCGTCCCCCCCATCCCCCCTCACATCCTTGTAACCTATATACACGTTGAATAAAAGTCTGACTATGTTATGCTGTCTTGTTCTTTGCAGTAAAAAGTTGGCTAATGTAAGAAAAGGAAACTGTTGCACTGACGTAGCGTTATTCGGTTAATAGTTGTTTGTCCAACTGAAAGATTTGCCAGATGATAGGTATGCCAAAAATTTTAAGTCATTATAATTATCGATTTTACAATAATTCTACCAAATAAAACGTTGTAATACAAAAATTTGGCATTAGTTAGTTGTCAAAGTGAATCATCGGCGAAAAGTTGGTTGGCAAGTGAAATTCGGACATAACAAATTCGGAGAAAAGGCAGAACCCCGCTTTATCGCGTCCGAGACTTCATTAGTGTGCACTTACGCATTAATCTTTGTGACACTCTTATTCTGTCCAAGTTGAGTTATGCTGATGCTGTTTTCGGCGGGTGTTTGCTTGCGCGTACCCGTACCTTAATACAAGGCATCCAAAATGCATGTGCGCGTTTTTGCTTTAATGTCCCATGCCGATCCCACATCACCCCGTTTTTAAATAGCAGCAAAATTATTAAACATGGCCGCCAGACGAACTTCACAATTTGCTTAATTAATTTTTGGAATCATTCATACCAAACAACCATCATACTTGTACAGCAAATTAAATTTTTCCACACGTGAAAAGCGAGGAGCGTTAAGACTGATTAGTAACCTACACAACACGACTGCTTATCGTGGCAGTTTTCGGTATGCTGCCACGAAGTGTTGGAATAATCTTCCACCACCTATCAAAAACTGTACATCCACTGCATCATTTAAACACAATAATAAAATGTATCTAATCAACCTCCAAACATCTAATGCATAAGCGGAAAATCCACTCTTAAGTTCAATATTTGTAAATGACATCATACCTACACCTAGACCTGATTTGAAAACACTTTATCGACTATTGACCTCTCTTTTTCATATATTAAGTTCTGTTACGTTTAAGTCATAAATATAAGTTATATTTTAAGATCTTTACCTGTACTCGTATCTCTCTCTGGGTCCCCTGAAAACCAGCGAGCGCCTTCAGCAATGTATTGCTGGTGGCATAGGCTGAGTGGAGTGAGTGGCATCAATTTTGGTGAATAACAATTGTAAGTCTCTTAGTAAATGTAACCACCACACCACACTAAATAAATATATTTCTTCTTCTACAGTGGTAGGTGAGCAAAAGCCGAGTTCAGCTGAAGCGTTAAGATACCTCGTTATGTTTAAACACTGAACTTAAGTAGATTTCCTCGTTCCGACCCAAATCTACAAAGGTTCAATCGCATAAAAGTATAATTCACAAGCTGAAACCGAATCTGTCGTCCACGCCTTAAATATTACATTCGGAAACCCGTCGGTAAGTCGGTACTATTCGTAGAAGATATGAAATATAGGAGACGGCCGTAAAACACCGTCTCCTGTGCTATAAAATGTGTCTAGCTTACTAGCCGATGAATGAGCTTGAGGTCAATCTACCTCGACCATTTACATTCAAAAACATTCTTCAGAAATCAGAAACGTTAGTTGCTCACGGCTATCACGCGACGGCGCGCGAGCTCTTTCGATTTTTCCCGTACTATCCGTCTTTCTCTTATAAGAACACTTAGAACAAGAGGTATAGTGCGAGAAAAATCGAGAGTATGTCGCGGCCATCTCACAATACACGTGCAGACAGTTGGTAGTACGCAGAGTGTATCTAACCTGCGCGCAGGCTAGCAAATTCATGAAAATGTCAAATGTTATGAATGTATCTGCTGCTGTCAATAAGTAAATGTCCATTTTAATGTTGACGTATGTCCAATTTATATCCTCACTAGCTGCCCGGTCCGGCTTCGCACGGTTAGTGTACCCATTTACTACCCGTTGTTATATTACCCGTTGTCCTATTACTCGTTTCCCCGAAGGAATTTCCCCGCGGTAAAAAGTGTCCATCAGGGATAATGTCGGCTTCTAATGGTAAAAGATGTTTTCAAATCGGTCCAGTAGTTTCGGAGTAATAATTGAATTGGTTCAATACAAACAAACAAACAAATCTTTCCTCTTTATAATATTAGTGTAGCTTTGTATTTTACTGCACTCTAATTTGTAGATAGTTAGTCCCATGGAGACATAAAATACTTTCAATAAGTGATTCTTAACATTATGTGAATAAAATAGGACATTAGTCTATTGATATCACATTCTAAAAAAAGTCAAGTCAGATTGCTCTCCTGGATTCGACAAAGGACACAGCCAATCCGAGCCTGTCAAAGTTTTATTAATGGGCCTGAAATATGTTTTATTGCTGGAAAGAGAGAAAAAAGAAAAGAGCACAATGTTGTATGGATGAATTTGGAAAATCAGAGGATTTGCGTTAGTTGGGCTATTTATTGCTCTTGCCATTAGTAGCTGAACACGTTGATTCCCTGTAGTTTTTACCTGTTTCACAGAATTTGATGGAATAAAATGTATAGACAGGCACTCCCGGACGCAAGTCAAAACCGTTTGTTAGTCCTTTACCTCATAAGCATAAATTACTTGTAGGTTTTCACCGGATCGCATTTCACCTTGATCCTATATTTAACTATGGCGTTGTGTCTCAATCATATTTTTTTGTTGTCGCTATTAGTTCTAGTCGCATTTCACTTCGATCGTGCATTAAACTATCGCGTTGTGTCTTAATCCTGTTTTTTTTTTTCGCTATTACTTTTAGTCGCATTTCACACCGATCATGTATTAAATTTTCGCGTTGTATCCTAATCGTTTATTATTGTATTAGACAATATCTTTAGTCGCAATGTACCTTTTTCGCTTATTTCTTTTCTAGCATATCGTCGTGAATAGGAACAGTTAGCAGCAGAAGTAGCTACGCAGAATAACACGCTCACAATGAGCTACACAATCCTTATTCTGTTGACAATAGAGTCGTGTGCCGATCATTGTGACCACTTGGAACGCTTAGCTACTTCTGCTGCTGACTGCCACTTCTGTAGCTACTTATATAAAAAGCGATCCAGGAGAAAAACTACAACTACGAAATGCATTTAAAAACAAAACTACATAGATATAGTGCTTAAATGAAATATCGCGTTAAGTAATAACGCTTTACAAACAAATATTTATCGCGGTGAAAAGCGACTCAAGTAAAAAACTACGCGAAAAGTAAATAGCCTATGAATTTTATATACCGTTGTGACTGGCGACAAGAAATTTTACTACAATAAAAAAATCTGTTCAGAAATTTTGACATCGCGACGAAACGCGATCCGGTGAATAACTACAAGTAATTTATGCTTATGAGGTAAAGGACTAACAAACGGTCAAAACTAGCCAGAACGCTAGCCTGCATCAAAGGCAGAAACACAAAAACTTCTTTGTCCGCCGCGTCACTGATAATTTGCTTTCTCTGACGCGACAGGAGTCGGAATGCTCGCTTTTGACGTGCCAGCATTGCAAATTGCTTTGAGCGTTAACTTTTTTATTTAGACAGTCATTTTAGGGGTTTCGTAGGTACCTCAAAGCAAAAAACGGAAACCTTATAGGATCACTTTGGTGTCCGTCCGTCTATCTGTCTGTCTGTCAAGACCGTTTCCCTTTTCTACATTAGGTACCGCATTTTTTTCCAAATTTCCAGCTAAATACCACAATCCCAATCAGCGCTATCGCGGCTCATTAAGTCATTAAGCAGCCACGGATGACACGTTAATTAACACGCAAACAAAGGCCAATGTTCGGCCGGCCGAATTATATGATCGGCCGGCCGAACTGTTTGAAGTGTGCATGTGTGTGCAGCGCGGGGGTCAGTTAGAGACTCGCGGTTTGCATTGAAGTGATGAAAAACTTAAATGAAATAACTGTACCGTAAATGCGGGTTATATTGGCCCTGAGGGGGTAACTTTGCCCCTCGCAAATTAAATATTATAAACAAATACATATTAAGACACAATCTTACACAAATCGACCTAGCCCCAAACCAAGCAAAGCTTGTATTATGGGCACTATCGATAAACATACATATAGCTAAATAAATACTTAAATACATAGAAAACATCCATGACTCAGGAACATTTGTTATTTATTCGTTTGAATAGTTATTCGTGCGCATCACACAAATTAATGCCCTTAGCGAAATTGAAGTGGAAAATTAACCCCTGTGCAGTACAGTAAAGCGTTATTACGCACGATGTATCGAGGCTTGATTGGCCAGTAATTATGCCAGAGGTTACGAGTTTATAATAATAAGCAGCGATACAAATCCTGATTTATGATTTTGATACTACACGATACCCACATATAAATGATTTGGGTCCATTTTAAATGTTCACAGCTAGGTACTCTAGCCGAGCGGTATGCTGCGCGACTTTCAATCTCGGTTTTTCGAAAAACGCAAACGAAATATCATTAGGTACATATTTAACAGCGTCGGTGAAGGAAACGATCGTAAATAAACTGGTCTGATCGCAATAAGGACTACTTTTCCCTCTGTGATGTCAGTCGCCAAACCTTAGGATTAGGTGCCAAAGCTGACCCGAGGTTTGTTATCTCTGAACACGCTTCTATTGTTGAGGCATTAGAGACATGCTCAGATTATTTGTGAGCACTTTGGCCGCTCTGATATATCTGATGGCGAGTGTTCTAATGGGAAAACGCTAAGAGGATGATGATGGGTAGATACCTTTTTAAAAAAAAGGTGGTTTACCTTTTTAGTCCACGAGACAACGCCCCACTCCCCATCATGTACAGTGAGCAGCAGAAGTAACTACGCAAAATAACACGCTTTAAATGATCTAGACAGTTCCTATCCTCTTGGCATTAGAGTCGCGTGCAGGTCATTTTGAGGATTTGGCCCGCTTAGCTACATAAGACTAACTTGCACGACGCTATTACTTGTCTCAGATTAATTTAGCCAGGCACTCTCGCCTCGCACACCTCCAAAGTGAAAATACACAGCGTTAATTGTGGACTCATGTCATAACTACAAAAGAAAGAAGGCAGAAATATATGCTAAATGACATACTCACATACGGTAGCCCAGTGGTTCAGGCATGCGGCTGTCAAACGGCGGTCGTGGGTTCGAATCCCGGCTCGTACCAATGAGTTTTTCGGAACTTATGTACGGAATATGATTTCATATTGACAGTTAGCTTTTCGATGAAGGAAAAACATCGTGAGGAAACCTGCATACATCTGCGAAGAAATTCAAAGGTGTATGTGAAGTCCCCAATCCGCACTGGGCCAGCGTGGGGACTACTGCCCATTCCCTCTCATACATGAGAGGAAGCCTGTGCCCAGCAGTGGGACGGATATAGGCTGATGATGATGATGATGATGATGATGACATACTCACTAAAATACGTCTCAAAAAATTACGGACCCACAACAGTTTTTGTGTTACTAGATAGAGAGAAAACGCTCGGGGGCCGTGACGTCACGGCACTAAAGCGTCATATTATATGACAGTCATTTCATAAGAAGGTGCGTTTTACGGAAAAGGGACCGAATATACTCCCTCTTAAAACTTTTGACCCTTACAACATTGTGATTATTTCATCTCTTGCGTAACTTTTTTCACAATTTGTCTATATTTTTAATCCTTTTTCGAGAAAATTCGACATCACTTTTGGCCTCAGTATACCTATTATTCTATAGATACCGACGTATTTTTTGTTTATTAACGCTGGAAGCATGATGAATTAGGACCGGTTGTTCCAAATTTACCTTTTGTTCAAGTTACGTTCGTTAAAATGTCATTGTACCTATTCGAAGTTTCGAAACAATTTGAATTTGAGTTGGGATGACAGCTTCGGGCGTTGCTGGTTGATCTGATGTACTTATGTACATATGTTGGTGCATTCTGTATAAGCAATACTAACAGAATAAGCCCTGGAATATTGTGTCAATCTATACTAATATTATGTTATATACTCCTTGAGATTATAGTTTTGCAAGTCTGTATGGAATGGTCTCCGGAACCGCTTAACCGATTACAAACATTAATGAACCTGTGTGTAGAATGGATTTCCTGGCTGGTGACAGGTTATATATTTTTTCACACCTTTCATTCGGAAAAGTAAGTTTTGCTCCACGACGAGAGGGACCAAAACGCTACTTTTCTGTTCAAGCTACTTTTTTAATTTATACATTGGCATTGGAACATTTGTACGCAATGTGCCAATTGAACATCTATAAATATTTCGTAATATTTAAAAATTAGTAATAAAAATTAAGATAATTTAGATATATTTTAACAATAGCTTTTTTTAAATTTCCTCATAGTCGGTGTAAAAATTAGTACCTATGTGTCACTCGGTAGCAAAATTATTTTCGTCTCGGGCGTAAACACTTGTATCCCTCACTACGCTCAGGATCCTACGTTAGAATCCCTCGCTACGCTCAGGATTCTATTGTAGGATCCCTGGCTGCATTCAGGATACAATACACCGCCCTCGCCGTAAATATACTATTTTGCTCCCTTGTGACACAAATAACTATTTTGCGAGTTTGCCTGCGTTTTTCTAAAATCAGCTAGACTGACTTAAATATTGTAGCGAAATCCTCTAATCCTAGAAAGCACACTTTTACCTTCTATGCAGGGGAATGTAAAGGGGTGATATTTTACAATAAAAGTAAACAGATCCCGAAGCAACAAAACACGTGTTCGTTCGCTCGGTTATGCCCACCAATACAAACAGTGACTACAGAATTATGAATAAGGAGTTCTGACCGAAGGCTTATGCTTTTCCGGCGATTTCGCGGCCAGAAAATCGCATGTCACCGTATTTTAACGTTTTATTGTCTTGTTAAGTTTTGTACACATACTGTACAAAATTAACTACACAATAACATACTAAGCTTTATAAATATGCTAGTGTGTAGATATCCTAGACTTAGAACACGCTTCGGAATTGAAAAACATTAGAAATACGAGTATGCCTAGAAAAAAAAAGCAGCAATTGATTGCAACTCATTGACTGATGAAAATAAATAAATTTTTATAGTAAAGAAATACAAATTTCGGAACTTACTCCATGTGACACAGACGTAGAAGAAGCAAAATATAAAGAGCAGAATTCCAATAAAGATAGCAGACAAACTGTTACGATCATGGAGGCACAGCTACCCCCATCGCTTCGCATCGAACTGTTTCAACCAAATTGACCCGGGAATTTTATTGCGATGTGGATGCGGAACGCTAAAATTGTCTTCGGTTCTTGAAACGCCTTTTGCGTCAAGTTTTTAAAAGTGTTTGCGTGATACAGTTTTATTTAAATGGAGCATGTAATGTTAATTAGTTTTGCATAAGAACGAGAGTATTTTATGATTCATTTTGTGATATAAAAAGTTCATGTAAAATAATGTTCTATTAATATTCAAAATGTATTCACGTCAGGGTTTGAGTCAAATAGACTGTACAAAAAACATCCAAACCAATCTGTATTCTAGTGAATAAATAAAATATATACGAGAGGTCAAAAAATTCTTAAAAAAATCTCATATTATATTTGTGGGGTGAAAGAAAAATTACCATAAAATTTTGCTATGAGTGAAATATATCAGCTGAATTTCTGAGGTTGTTATGAAAGTATTTCCAATGACAAGTAAAGTCGTCGGTGCTCACAAACACAACAATTCGTGACCCCCTTAGCCGTTATAAAATCACGTCACTAATTTTAAGTATGCAGTAGGTACGTCCAACACCGAACATTAGCAGTCTCATTTATAATTGTAATTCTCCATTGCAAAAATTACCACCACGTATATACAGAGGTCAGGCCCTGATTTATGAAATATCAAATTGTGGATACGCCTTTAATGAACAAACCTAATTGGGCTGCAATTAATCTCATTCAGCGGGAAATCCATGCAAATCCAGCTTGTAATTAGCTAATTCTGGAACACCCCGAAATTGGAGGAATAAAATCCACAATTTGCACAGCACGCGATAATCAAAGGGAGACAGAATGGTAACGAGTCCCTAAATTAAACGTAAGACCCAGTTTTATTTATACCGTTTTTAGGGTTCCGTACCCAAATGGTAAAAACGGGACCCTATTACTAAGACTTCACTGTCCGTCTGTCTGTCTGTCACCAGGCTGCAACTCAAGAAGCGTGATAGCTAGACAGTTGAAATTCTCACAGATTATGTATTTCTGTTGCCGCTATAACAACAAATAATAAAAACAAAATAAAATTAATATTTAAGGGGGGCTCCCATACAAAAAACTTTTTTTTTACTGTTTTTATAGATAATGGTACGGAACCCTTCGTGCGCGAGTCCAACTCGCACTAGGCCGGTTTTTTTAGATCCGTAAAAACAGTCTTAAAAAATATTGATTAAATATGAGATTATTTAACGTGGTCGACTTTTTATAAAACTGACATTGGAATGGTAATCTTCTACCTTGGACGGCTTTTTTTTAATGAACTACTTTGATGCAATTTGGCCAAATCTACTAACCTCAAGTTTACCTTGTGGTAATACTAGTTTTATCTGACATTTATTCAATGGATTAATAAAACTGGGTCTCAATATGAAAATGATGATTTTGATCAGGGGCTTGATTTTCATCAGTTTCACAATATTCGCATTAAAACATTGCATCACGCTCTGACACTACGGAAGGTGATGAACATTGGTATGTATAAATAAGAACGGAAAGTGGCATTGGAAAATAAGTTTAATGTGCTCTGCCTACCCCTTTTGGGAGTAAAGGCGTGAATCTATATATGTCTTATTTTATACATAAGAACGTATGTAAAAATTTATCCCGGAAATCATCCTAAAGAGTAAAGGGGGAATTGTACGTAAGTGCAATTAAACGAGTTCTCAGCTGACAGAACCGTAGGCGACGCTAGCAACCTTAATAAGAATCTAGATACTTTTCAGTCCTGATGAAGTAAATGTTGCCGTTTAATTATCCAGTTTCGCAGAAAATACAGAACGGTGAGACATCTTAGAATAAAACTTTCTGTAAAAAAATTCATTTTTGATACGAGCTTTTATTGCCGACTGTACTTCTCTGTATACCGTCAACGACGAGACGATTGTAACGAGCCCAAACTCTACTGGGTTACGTTGATTAAGTACCTACTGAATTCCCATGGCTACCTTCTGTTTCCATCATCATAATACTGAATTTTCATCCAAGCTGAAATTTTGGGTAAAGGTATGTAGCTAGGTTTTAAGTGAACTTTACCCAAAATTTCAGCTCAATCGGTTGAACATATCTGCTTCAAAATTCAGTTGCCAGATTCCACCCGGCCAAACATACATACACAACAGCCGAAAGACGTCCACTGCTAGACATAGGCCTCCCCCAAAGAGTGCCTCAATGAACGGTCCTGCGCCACCCGCATCCAGCGGATTCCCGCGACCTTTTGCCAGATCATCAGTCCACCTTGTTGGGGGCTGTGCCTTTTGGTCGCCAATCGAGAACCTTTCCGCCCCAAAGGCCATTGGTCCTGCGTGCAATGTGCCTCACCCACCATACATACATACCACACATACACTGCAAGTTAAATAAAAGCTTGTAACTGTACATTAAAGTTATTTACATGAATTCAGCATTAAACTACATTTTTGAGTAGGTACCTGCACAAATTAACCTACACTTCAACAAAATTAAAATCCGACCAAACAAAATTGAGCTATAACGTGCTTCACTAAGCTAACATACCTAAAGCTTGTATTACCGATAGAAAACCATTTTTAATGGAGCTTCAAAAAGCGTTGCAAGTTTGTTCTTTCAAAGAAAAGTGTAGATAGAAGTGAACTGGATGGGGTCTACGTAAAATGGGCAATAGATACATGCAAAATCCAACAAACGCTGCGAAGCGTGTTAATTAAGAAGAACAAGCAAAAGTGTGTCGCGTTGCAACAATACAAGTGTTATTTTAGTTAGTACAGCTTTCGATGTTATTGTAATTCTGGTGCAGTGAGCTTGCAGTTAGTTTCGATTTTCTAGAGCAGCATGGTTAGCACAAGACGCGCGTGAGATGTGTGGTTGCGAGATATTCGTCTCTTTGTAAGTGTTCTAATTAGAAACTACAGAGTCTCGAACACCGACGGCGAGTAGCTTGCCTATCGGTGTTTTATCGGATACATCTGGCAGAGTGTGCGCAGGAACTGCACAACTTAATTAAATCTTCCATTCCCGTTCCATCACCGAACGACCAAGCGTGGGTAGCGAATGCATCCTTGTGTTGCCAACTTAACATTTAAATAAATAAATATAAATATAAATATAAGGGGACAATCTTACACAAATCGAGCTAGTCCCATAGTAAGCTCAATAAGGCTTGTGTTATGGGTACTAGACGACAAATATATATAATAGATAGAAATACTTAAATACGTAGAAAACATCCATGACTCAGAAACAAATATTCATGCTCATCACACAAACATTTGCGCCCTTACCGGGATTCGAACCCAGGACCTTCAGCTTCGTAGGCAGCGTCACTACCCACTAGGCTAACCGGTCGTCCAAACATTTATTCACACGAAGCGATTTGCCTCGACTTTCTTAATGCGAATTCGCTCCCCACATTTGTATTTCCTGAGAACTACGATCAAGGTGCCTAAGTAATTTTGAGTCGGCGCCAAACAAGCATATAAATAAGAAACCTTTTTTTAATAACCTTAATAACGAAGTTCTTAAATTAATCAAAGTGTACCTAAGTAATTTGGAGTTGGCTTCCTTAGATTATCTGGAAATCGATCAGAGATTTATTTGCAGCATTCAAATTATAGGCCTACTGTTATACGACTACGATTTCTTTAAGAGAAAACGAGATGCAATATTCTTCGGGAATAACTTTTTTGGGAACATGTCAATGCATATTTGAACATGTGTTAATTCATACAACTAAGATGCTTTATCAGAAACGAAATCGGAATCAGCAGGCACTTTTATAAGAATGTGACGATGAATATGATTCGGAACAAACGCTCGAATTATAACCCAAATCTACGAAATGCAACCCCCTAAAAATAAGTAATCGATTTTACTCAAACATATTTTGTTATTTTCCTCCCATCCTAACTTGTGGGTTAACCGAGGATCTCATTGACACCTATTAGATACGGTAACATCCCGCACCAACTTTTAATCAATGTTGGCCCAATACGACCCATGTCCGTCAAACTAACTCATTAAGCCTGTTTCTAGTTAACACTTTCCTAATTTAAGAGAAGATTGAAGTTGATCAACTTTTTGTTTGGCGGAGTATTAGATAATGAAGGTCGACTCGAGCCGCAAATAGGTAAACAAGTAGAATTTCTCTTGGCGTTGGAGATAAAATAAAAATAAAATACTTTTCACTGAATTTTAACCCTACTTCGTGCCTAGTTAAGTAAATAGATTCCTTAGGATTGTTTGACATTACTGTGAAATAAACTTAACCCTAAGTATAAAGACAAGTAACATTAAGAAATAGGGGCTTGGAGTTGAATTTAAGCTATCGTGAGCTATGTTTAGAATTATACAGTAATAAATTATCTCTTTATTCATATTTCGTCGTAAGTTAGATCTACACAATAATCATATAAAAAGTAAAATATAAAACTTTACATACAAAACATAAAATCATTATAAAAACCTAACCTAGGGTGCAGCCGGCAGCGAGGCGGGGCCTAAACTACCGGCGGTCAGGGCGACAGAGACAGGAACCTCCGGACTATCCGCGCAGTATACAGGAGTGCCGCCTTATGTATTTATCTGACCCTTGATCCAGCCATCTAGCGAGATCTTGAGGTGACGGTCGAGACTCTTCGCTATCAAACCGTTCGCCGAAACGACTATCGGGACGATGATCGTCGAATCAACATCCCACATGGCGGTTACCTCGTGAGCCAGGTCTAGGTATTTGCTGGCTTTGTCCTTCTCGGCCTTCAAGAGGTTCTCGTCGTGGGGGATGGTGATGTCGACGAGCACTGCCTTGCGTTTCGATCGATCTATCAGCACGATATCAAGCCTATTGGCAAGAATAGTCCTGTCCGTGATGACAGAGATCGATCCCAATAGAGCGTGGCACGGCCACTTTCGAAGAAGAGAAGTATTATTATTATTATTATTCTTATAATACGTACATATTACTTGTCAATCCAGGAATACGAGTAGTCTTGGATAGAGACTAATAGAAGGTTAAACTCAAGTATTCATGTCACTTGACTTCAATGCGCGAGCCGACGTGTTTCACGACCCCTATTTGATTTAAGGATAGGTACATTGGTTAACAGTTAGAGACTTATGCCCCTCAATCTTTAAAAAAAAACTGTGTTCAAAGCACCGAAAAATTGAAAACATACTGAAAATAAATTGAAAACAATAAATAACTGCCTCGGAGTGGATTTAGCATTCGGTACGTGAACGCTGGACGGTTTTAAGCATTTTCAAGTTCAATTTCGCTCAAGTACGTGGACAAACTACACCCTGTTTGAGCCAAATGTTTAATGTACGCCAGAAAAAACTCACAATTAGAATACTGGTTAGTAAATATATCATGTCCTTGTACAGTCAGCGTCACATACATCTGTACTCTTCAGGGTGTTCATAAATATCTGAACATGCACTCTATGGCTTTGACAATAAAGTCGTGTTCAGATGTTTGTGAACACCTTGACCGCTCAGATGTATGTGATGGCGACTGTAGGTACCATGTCTTTAGATGACAATTCAATTAGGAAAATTAGGGTTTGTTACTATAGAGAAAGTTTAATCCGTATTATAAATGCGAAACATTGGATGTTTAAATGTTTAACTCAATCACGTTTAAACGACTCAACCGAATTGGACGAAATTTTGCACGAAGATAGTTTTTAGCCTGAATCGAAGCTTAACTGTTAGATGACCAATTGATGACAGCCCGTTATGACATGGTTAAATCTCCCAAAAGTGTTCCAAAACCCACGCCAAATTTAACCTACCGTTAAATGTAAAAGTTATAATAACATTTCATTAATTCTCCCTTTTGGTTGCATGTTGGGACTTTGAATATAGTTTCAGAATCTTTTAAATCTCTTATCAATAAAAAGTGTTCTAAGACAAAGTTGAGTACGTTGGCAACCTAACTTCTTCGACTGGATGAAAAGGTAAGTTTTAGTGACATGACCATAATTATTCATACCCAACCCTGAGACAACCACAGAGAGACAGAGAACGACTAGAGGCCTTCGAAATGTGGTCCTGGCGAAGGATGGAAAGGATTAGCTGAACGGAGAGAAAGACAATCGAAGATATTTTAAGGATGGTAGATGAAAAGATGTTTGCTAGGATGTATTAGAAATAGGAGAGGCAAGATGGTGGGCCACCTGATACGGCACGACAGGTTCTTCCTAAACATCCTGAAAGGTAAAATTTAAGGCAAGAGAGGCAGAGGAAGGCCTAGGCTAACATATTTTAGCCAAATAAAAGATAAAGCTGATGTCGAGTCATATGAGGAAGCCAAGAGGCTGGCAATGGACAGAGAAAAGTGGCGGTTACTCCATCGACAAGAGCAAGGCTCTTAAGTAATGATGATGATGATGACCATATTCAATATTCATTGACGTCACCATTTTAAAACTTGAAAAGCGTTCCGTGCATTTCCAATATATTTCAGATCCCTACATCTGTGGCTGACGTTTATTGGCGACTAGAGGTAAGAGACGTCATTTTTTTCAAAGTAATAGCTGCGAAGTCTTCACGCCTTCAAGATAAAGGTCTGACATGCCCACGGGAAATCTCCCAGCTAAATCAATAATAGTCAGTCATCAAATTACCCGAACGATTGCTTCGGGGTTGAAAAAAGCAGCTAGGAAAAAGTAATTAACGCGTTCTTTGACGTGTAAGGAAATTCAAATGATCCTTGGTTCGTCTCGATTAAATTGCGCAGCTTTTATTGAAACAAATTAGTGTTTCGCGCATGTTCACAGTCAATCCGGATAGGGATCGCTGTTATGGGCATGGAACAACCATCGCTGTGCGAGTGCTGTGGTGGAGTTTCAGGGAGTTTGGAACAACGAAACAAAACACAATTGGAATAAATCTTAAGGGAAAGTACGAGAAGTGCCCTTGCCAGACAAATACGTAATAAATTACTTTGGTAATGGCTATCCGCAACCAAAGGAATTCAAGGTGCTCCCGCAGAACTGCATCATCCATTTTGTACAAATGATGGAGCGAGCTTGGGAATAGGCATTCCCAAGGAGAAGGCAAAATGCACAAAAGATCCCACTGGGTCGAAGTGTATCCGAAAGGGCCCTCATCTAGATAAGATAAGAAGAAGTGACGAGGGGAACATTGGACTGCAGAATGTAAATTGATGTAGACGGATGTTAAAACCTCAACTCCTCCCTAAACTCCGCAAACTAGTGGCTCAGCCCCCCAAATTAACCCAGGTATGCTGTAGAATTACCGCTACCAGAATAGCCTGCCCATATAAGTTCTGACTTTTCGGAGGATTTCAATTCAAACTTTAACCAACTTAACCTAATTATAATCAATTTGGTATTGTCTCGCATTCAAACACTGACTGGCAGTGAATCTCTGTCACTGTTCACATTCAAATGCTCACGCACTATGAGTCATATGATGTAGCGTCAAGATTTCACGGACGAGTCGTAGAAATGACACTTATGTCGCGATAAATACAACTAGTATTATCCTGAATCCTGACTAATTCTGTGAGACTTTGAAAATACGACGAAACGCTTGGAGAAAATAGAGGTGCCATTGGGCTTGTCTTGGCGATTCAGTGATTTCATTCAAGGAGATACAGATACCGATACAGTGATTTCATTTAATGAGAATCAAATAGAGGTGAGGTAGGGCACAGCGAAATGTCATCCCGCTCTAATTTGGAGCAGCTCAACTGGGGAAGTACTCCGCCTTGCAGAAGACCACAGCCATAATAATACCACTACTTGCTCTGTAGTAGTGTTGTGTTCCTGGAGGTGAGCAAGATCGCCAGAGCTCCCGAAGATGCATTGTGTTGGGAGCGAGGGCATTTGTTCCTACAGCTATAAACACGACGAATCCTCAAACATATCAAAGGGCGGCAACGCCCATGTTACTCCAGACTTCATCAAGCGTCACATCTACGTTTGTGACGCAACAAATCTTCAAGCTGAAGAATGGGAGGCTATTAATGGCGTAACCCCTTGTTAATAATGCAGTTTGCGGGTTTGGTCCTATTTCATAATTCAGCGCCTCATCGTTTTGTCACTCCCTTAAACCTTCATCCCTTTGACAATGGACGCACGGACGGCTTCCGTGCCGAGTTGCCGACAAACGTTCGCTATATTCAGTTAATAGTTAGAGATACATATGTCCCGGATAATAGGGAAGATGCAATAATTTAATATTAGCTTTCATTTGATAGAATTGCGTAGAAGAGACCACACAAGTATTAAAAAAATTAAATACTATAATTTCGTCAAAAAATCCTGTTTCAAACTGTCAATTAAAGTTTCGCGCCCAAATGGATCTACAGTTTCTGTGACGTCACTCACGTGTGTCGCTCACCATATTAAATTTGTTTGTCCGTGGTTCGTCCCGGGATATCATACAGCTGTAGTGTTTTGACTTTGCAGACTTAAGACAACCTTTTAAAAATGTCGACACATGTGTCTTATGTATCTGTATAGATATTTCTGAAAGTTTGTCTATATATATTGGAGAATTTGACTGTTCCTTTCACGTCTAAATTTCAATACTCCGCACTTTCAACAAAATAATTGACGACTATGTTAACACTAACTTCTTCCATTATTATCGAATAACCGGAGTGATGTCACCAGACGCTGATTGGTGGATTAAAACACGTACCGTTTCAGATTACTTCAAAACGTAATTATTGTTTGAAATGAATATAAACTAAAGTGAAAACGTTTCAATAGCTATTATTATATGGTTTTTCAACATTTTGGTCACAAAGTGATGGTGAATATATTATTATAGCCGCATATTCCCTATTGGTAGCGAATTACTGTAGGTACATATGTATGTAAATACTTTAATATACACAAGACACCTATAAACTAAGACAATCCCAATAGGAGGTCAATACACAATTGACTGACTGATGAATGTCATGAAAGTAAATGAAACAAGAAAGATTTGTAAAGATCGTGAATTCGGTCGTTTGAAAATCTGTGATCTCTGCCTACCCTTCCGAAAAATAGGCGTGATAATATATGTGTGTAACAAAATAGATGAAGGCGACCAAATGCAAACTTATCCCTTCACAACTGTTTATATTTACCGTTAATATTGCCTATCCGTTTATTTGGGACGTCAGTGATGGATAGGTTATACTATAGTCAGTAACTATAGCAGAAGAATAATTTACTAACATATTTTCTTTTTTTTTATAAATTGAAACTAACATAAATTGAATATAAATAACGGCCGTGACAGGGTTTAATGTACAAAACATATTAATGGTAAGTTTGCGAATCTACTTAATTTGCTTGTCTCTAAGATTTTCTTTAGGTGGTTCGACGACTATACAAAAAGTTTTTTGACATTCCCAGGCTAACGGCGTGATATTTTCTTATGTAACACATTTTCATAAATTGGCTTTCCATTTGCGCGAAAGTCCCCCTTTCCTAGAATAAACGTGTATAAACTTGAATTGAAAAATTAGTTTGTCACGAGTTACTTTTGGAAAACGATTGGGAAATTTCTAGGAAATGGGAAATTTTGCGCAAATCTATGAAACGCCAATTTATGAAAGATTGTTACATAAGTTTGATGAAATATCACGCCGTTAGCCTGCGAATGTCAAAAGATGTTTTGTATGGTCGTCGAATCACCTCAATGTGGAGACATTTAAATCCATTCCAAAGTTGAAATCCGCTAAATTGTATACAGTAGTAATAAACAATGAGAGTAAGTCGCTGTGACCGAGCGGCCAGGCACGCAACTTACAAATTTTATTTAGGTCGCGGGTTCGAACCAGGCTCACAGCACTAGGTTTTTTCCAAAAAAACTATCATATCATTTCATATGAAATTTAACACTGGCTTTTCGGGTCAAAACCCATTAAGGCAGTCGCGTTCTTAAAAACTAGTGCCTACGCCAAATCTTGGAATTAGGTGTCAAAGCGGACCCCGGGATCGTTTGAGCACGACCGGGAAAATGCTAGGAGGATGACGAGGTCATAAATAATGACATAATTCTGACACGTTCGCCGTTACGGATGATATAACATTCGAGTCATCCTTTGTTTCCTTTGGCCTATGACATGCACTGGCACTTACTGGCAGTTAAATTTGAGCAACCATGTCGTCTTATTCTATTCCTTGGTTGACCTTTAATAATTTGACCTAATTTTTCATTTGCCATAACACATAAGTAAGTAACAGATATATCTCATCGGATCCCATCTGATTTAGAGTGCGTTTAGCTCATACACATGATTGAACCATAACTATTCTAAATTTATTTCAATACTATACAAACGCGTTCCGACATTCAGCCATATGTCAGGCTAGAAATATTACAAATTACAAAAAAAATATAATAATCCAGAAGATAAATGCATTAGGTCTAGTAATAATCATTAAAACGTAGAGCAAGTTTTGCCAATGAACGATCGGGTCAAAATGATCCTGGAACAAGGGTTAAATGAAACAGAATTGGCGAGACTATAGATAGAACTGGAGTTGGGTACCGAATTGACAGTCCCCTATCTGATAAAAATTGCGAAGTCAGCGCCTTGGACAGAGCCTTGAAACCTCGGTAGAAGATATTGCCATAAAGAAAACAACAGGAGGCTTTTAGGACATTTATCTGATATCGGCGCTACTAATGGCTTTTTCAATGTCGAAGTTTGTTTATGATTCATATCTTGTAGTAATTTGTGTTAACAAGAAGCATATTCAACATAGACAATAATTTGTGCGAGAAAGTCGTAAGGTAGGTATTTGTGTAGGCGCAAACATAGCATGATAATAAGTAGTCTATTGCGGATTATGATAACTGTACACATAAAATTATGTACCCATTATTATAATTTGAATAGTAACCACCACGATTATGTCATAATACGACTGAATATTTCACATTCATTGTCTCCAGAAAAAATATAGAGCTCATTTCACAAAAACAACTAGTGAAATTAGGCCCGACATTAATTATCCAACTCCATACTATATGTAGTTTAGTATACTTTATGAAAACGGCGCTCTGTCAATACTCATGGAGCATAACAGCTAATATTTGGCATGTCGAGTAATTATCAGACAAACGTCGCGCGTGTGAATCATCGTGTTTACATTTTTATCACAGTAACCTTGATAATAATCATGGCTACATAGTCTTATAGTAGTGCTTACCGTATAGACGCGTAGTGTAGGGTTAGGCTGCGTGGTAACACGAAACACGGACTCTTAGCACGGGTGTTGCGCTCCGCGGCCGGGCGCTGACTGTCTGCGACGATCGATAGGGCAGCCATTGCTGCGTTGCGTTCCGTTCTAGGCATGCGTTCATCATTTACTTCTCTAATTCCGGATAATAAAAAGAGTTCGCACAATGAGGCTGCATGCGAATCAGTCAGTGTTATTGGTTTTGCTGCAGCGTAATGGAACGTTGCTACGTTCCTAATTTAAAAACTTGGAACCTTTCGCGTTGAACACTTCCGAGTATTTTTTCTTATACATTGGAAACTTGTATATAGAGCTGTAATTGATACCTTTTCGTTTCGTAGGTTTGTTTAACTTTTTAATTACCTATCTTGCTCTGCCGAAACAATTTGCGCGTTGTGTTAGGTCGGGATTAAAACCCACGTACATTTGCAAAGCTTTTATTAAAACAAACAAGTTTCAATGAGTATCAGGTCTGATGTTTGTTGAAAATGTTTCAAAAGATTAAGTGCTCGCTCGGGGCTGGAATCATTTTAAAAAACCTAAATTAACATTAAATATAGGTAATACTTAGAAATTGGGGAACGGAACGCAACTCGCTCATATTTAGAGCAGCCAAACTGGGGAAGTACCTCCACCTTACAGAAGACTTCAGCCGCAGCCGCAATAACCAACTACTTGCTTTGTAGGTACGTGGTGTTGCGTTTCTGGTAGTGAAAAAAGCTCCCGAGGGGTAACGCATTGTACGTACGTTCAGTAGAATCTAAATGACAAGTTTTATATGGAAAAAGGCAGTTGGATCAACCAAACGCGCGTTCGAAACGTTACGAGATTACCCCTCTGGTCGCTAGACCTCCCTGAGGAGGCGTTGTGTTAAGAGTGGGGGTTCGTCTCTAGCTATAAACCTAATCTACAAAGCAATGCGCTTGAGATTCTTCTGGAATTTCAAGCGTTATAGGCTACGATGTCTGCTTTTTATCGGGCAGGTCGTAGGTATACGAGTTTGCCACCGTCGAAGTATACAGGGTGTACCGAAAATGGGGTGTGAACCGATCAAGCGCATACACATATTGTGTTCCAATACGAAAAAAGCTGAGAGAATTTATTACGCGATTTTTTATTTTATTTGTGTCGGTTCACGTTCATACCCCATTTTTGATACACTCTGTATTAAAAAAAAATAGAGTAAATGCTAAAGCATTGAATGCGTAGCACCGCTTTACCATGAACATGATTTGGCATGATATCAAGACCAGGTACATATTCAATCTATGTATGTTAGTTAATTATTCTGCTAAGCATTGCCTATGCTTAGCAGAATAATTAACTAACTGACGATATTTAAAACCTATCTGTCACTTTGACGTCCCAATAAACAGATGACAATATAAACAGGAGGTCGCAGGCCACGACGGCCGTAGGAATGACCCACCAATCATTTCGTGGCGCTACGTAATCCCGTTTGTGTAGAAAATAGCGCCTACGAACCGACCAATTACTGTACGGGTGTCGTTGTGTTGGCTCGTTGGCACTTATGTAATATTTTTGATCGATGGCTTCGCACTTCGGGTGCTTCCAGGGATCAACAGTGGCCCGCGGACCACCGGTTAAGAATCGCTGGTATACACAATGAGATTCGCCGTATTATCTAGGTTAGAAACTAGTTTTTGTAGCTAGAAATTACAACATAAATATGTCCCATAACTCTTATGTCAGCGGATTAAGGTTTTGGTACTTATTTATGAGAGGATGTTATCGATACATATTTTTGCACTCGACTGTACCAAAGCACAGTTAAACAAAAGAAATATCACTACATACGAGTAGTGTAAAACAAAGTCGCTTCCCGCTGTCTGTCCCAATGTATGCTTAGATCTTTAAAACTACGCAACGGATTGTTTTTAATAGATTAGAAACAAACGTAGTGATGGAACGTTTGATAGTGTGATTCAAGAGGAAGGTTTATATATAGAATATAGTACCCGTGCTGTGCGTAAGCCGGGGCGGGTCGCTAGTAATAATCTAATACACAAAAGAAACAAAGGATAATGATTATTATATTATACAGAACACGATCGTGCATCCATCTTCTCGCAGAACGTCAAACATTCATCACTCACATTATTTCCATCGGCTAGCAAATATTATCACAGTTTGGTGCTGATTCAAGCAACGAGTTTATAAAATACAAAATCTTATACCTATACTAGCATCGCAATCCCCCGAATCCCAGGTATTCTAATAAAACGCGAAGAATGCCCGCTTTGTGTACCACAATACCTGGATACCGGCCATAACTGTGGGAATATTATATTCCGAGCTTTAGGGTGAATGTCCACCGGAGCTATGCGAGTCGAACGAGAAAAAATGCACCAATAGATAAAAGTAGTTACTTCCTACTTGTAGTGGCCACTCGACTCGACAACCTGTCTGCCCCATCGTCCATCGGTTCTAGGTGCAATGTATATAAGTATAACCTAAGTATATAAAATACCCATAAACATCCACAAATAAAGACAATGTTATTTTTTCAGTATTAACCTCGCATGGGAATTATAGAACGGCAATCACAACTGTTTGAAAGGGCATTGGGTAACCTTGTATGAGAAAAATTGTCATTTTTTTGCAGCGGCCACGGATGTTTGTGTAAAAATCTTTTAGAGGACCTCTTAATACAATATATATATAAATAAACACGTTAAACAATATCGGAGCCGAGATGTTTTAGTTTGGTTTATAAGTCTAGTGTGCGGAGTTTCGGTGGCAAATTTCACAGAGGTAAATGGAGTCGCCTAACTATTTTTTTGATTAAACGAATAACGATTAAAAGATTAATTTTACATAATACTCCTTATAAATTATCTTGTGAGCATTACCCACTTATACCACGATAACACAGGACTACTAAATAACACAAGTATTTAGGTAAACATTGTTTAATAAATTTATTTATTTTTACTTATTACCAGTGATCGGAATAGGCAGAGTATAAATACCTAAACTTAGTAGAACAAAGTCATGAAGTGGAGACTTGCGATAACATTTTTTTCTGGGACTTCCCGGATTAAAAATTAAAGTTATAAATAAATCCTATAATTGAATCTTAGATGTATCAATAATTCAGTTGTAACAGCAACACTATTTTTTTTTACTTTACATGAAAATCCCCGATGACTAAATTGTTGTTACTTCTATATTTCTGTGGACTACAGAAGAAACAACAATTTTATTCTATTTTTAAAATTAATCTGTCTCTTTTATCCTCGTTTACATTTCGTGTTTAAGTGAAAGAGATAGACAAAATAGTAGTCTTATCTATTATATTTCTCGTGGTTCCTATTGTTATCGTGTAAAAGGGAACCAGATGTCGTTATCACTTGTTGCTGCTACCTGCTATCCTTTTTATGCATTGATAATAAGTTGACAATACAGTTTCATACCATCCTTTATCGAGTACAGACGGGTTTATACTGTGTTTCTATGATATTTCATTTGTATTATGACGTAATATATCTATAAAGAATCCGTTTATATTATTGGTTGTTTTATTTTGTCCCTATTGATTCTATTGAACCCGAAAAACATGGTTTTTTATCCCATTTATAACATATTAGTTACTTAGTAAGTTCCCGGGATTTTAGTCACGCAAAAATATAGTCGTAAGGAAGTCTCCACTTTTTGTCTCTGTGCTACTAAGTTTAGGTATTTATACTCTGCCTATTCCGATCACTGCTTATTACATACGGAGAAATATGTTACCTAAACAGTCGGGATGAGTACCTACCTAATTAATGTCATACTAAGAACTTCAGGTAAATGAATAATTTATTTATTCAAATCTTAAAAAGTTAATCATAAAAACGACTCCATTATCCACTGTGTGAAATTTGCCACCGAAACTCCGCACACTATTTATAACTTTTCAATATGACCTGCGGAAATACATATTGCAAATATCACGGCTCCGATGCATTTTAGAGTACAACACAATATGTTTGTTCAAAATAGATCGATCATAATAAACCAATTTAACGAGAAGCCGCTCATTTAAAAAATATGACAACACATTTACCAAAACCCCTTTTCCCTCTGACTGATCAGTTTTTAAATTAATCGGGAATATTCGACGCGACGGTCGAACTGAATGATTCGTCCGAATTGGATCATTCAAAAACTTGCCTTAAATGCCCAGTATGTTTATCTGTATTTTTAATGGTGTTTGTATCGGTTATACATACATACCTTTCGGACTGTATGAAAGCCCAAAACAAAAAAAAAAAGAATGTTTTTATGAGTATAAATAAAAATAGTTCAGTCTATTAACACATAATTTCTTGTCTTATCATAGACGGTAGTAATTTACTTTTATATATCAAGTAAATAAGTAGGTCTGAAAATTGGTTCTCTAATTTATGGCCGAAAAATGTATTTTTCGCATACTTAATTTCATTTCACCGACTGATCATGTGGCAACTTATCAAAAGATTTTGTTTTATTTCCCTACCTCACGGTTACCAACTGTATGGTTGGTCTTTTTTCTAGAAAGTCATTTTTCAAAATGCCTCTTCGAGCAGCAGAATGATTAAAATACATTTCGTATGCAAATAATATAAAAAATGTGAATTACTACCTATAAATTACGAACTTATTTGCAATTCATGGACTAGATTTATTTGAAATACCAAATAATAATCATTTTCAAAATGGAAGCCAGCAAAGTACGCAGGTAAGTGCGTTACTATGCGTTCCAAATTTCCTTTAAAATTGTGTTTGAAAATCCGTAGGAGGCGGTAGGCTGAATGGAATACATCACAGCTTACGAATCAGTCAAATTTTCGTATTCAATCAATAAGAACCGAACAATGCCGGCAGAGGTACTTAAATCGTACGTGTATTTTTGAACTAACTGAGCAGCTTTTAAGCAAAGCCGCGTGACAGATATAGTCTTAGTAGGAAATGTCTATTCCGAAGGTACTATCAAACCAACTGAATCATGACCCACCATAGAACCTTGTTACAATTAACGAACATACGTACGATCATATGACGTTAATTTGTCAGTTAATTGGACAAGGTTCCATGGTGGGTCAGGATTCAATTTTTCGATAGTACATTCTATATTCTGGTGAAATACTTTTTTAAATCAGATAAGAAATTCTGGAGATATACAAGCTCAAAACCACGCAGACTTTTCCTAGTATAGATTAAACTAGATTTAACCAAAAAAAACGAATGAACACAGTCAATGTAGGGTAAAATATGGACTGATATCATGAGTAAAAACCCTTTGAAAATAGCTCTAGAAAAAAGACATGTTATCCTAAACAATATTTACGTGAATTTACAGAAAACCTATTACATTTCAGTTTTGACGAATACCGCCTCAGGGATATGTTTTTACTAACTATTTCCCATTCACATTGCACCATCTACAAGGAAAGTCTTTAAGGTTGAAATTCTTTTGTTCCGCCAGCACGAATTGTGAGCAAGTGAACATTGATGTAACAGTAACCTGGCAACCGAACCTGAGCTCTGTATTAGTTTCTGTTCGACAGTTCTTGTTCAACAAAACGGTACAAATGTTTCGCTGAAACAGTCTTGTTCGGAATAAATTGGTCCGCGGCTAAGTTTCAATTTTACACAGAACTTGAGTGGTTGCTGATCTATTTAGTTGAGAGTATAATATAGTGAGGTAATAATGGTATTAATGTTGGCGTTTTCACGGTATTTGTAAGTAGAAAGTTAGCGTTTAGGATAAAGATTTGATTGGGTCGCCATCAGGGCGGTCGACTCTCGATACAAGTTAGTTTGGCTCTCATTTTTAAACGACATATACTTACTAGAACAACATGAAATTTTGTATACACTACGGTATGCTCCATATCTAGGTTAGCTTTACTGAAACGTAGTCTTAGCTGGTCAATAGCAGTGCAGTTCTAAAGTAATGTTTTGTCTCTAGTGAATGAACACAAGGAAAGCAACGGTATAAAATATATCAGTTGTCCATCCGGATGGTGTACTATAAATACTGAGTAAGTTCCTGAGATTATTCCAACAAACTTACAACTTCACAGGCATTACTTAACTCTGTATAGTGTCTAACACGGTATTTGCCTTGTAGAAGTGCAGAGTAACATAACGAATTAGTTACGCAAACATCAGCTTAGATAGAAATATAAGTATCGCGTTTATGTTGTGGATATACCTACCTTACCTACTGGCAAGTACCTAAGTGCGAAAGGGACGAACGAGTCAAAAGTCTAAGCATTTCACAGGTCCGAACCCTAATATTCAGAGCCATTGCTACGAGATTGCAATTAGGTACGAGTAATGACTCGTACTCAATTGAGTGTCCAAGAGGCAACCGGATGACTCGCGGTATTAAAGCACAAGTGTTATGGAACCGCCCTGTGCACCCCAAATTGAGCCAACTTAGCTTGGGGCGGGAGTAGAAAAAAAAAATGTAATAAATATTTTTGTTGCGAGGCAGCCGTTTGCAACAGTGGTTGCCTAAAGTGTGTACACTAATTCATTGCTTTAACTATAACCTAAAGAGCTGCATATAATGTGCCCCGTATCATGGTCGGCCTTATCACAAGATAAGTGACAGGATAGGGCGTCCGTCACTCGCTGACACCGCTCGATAGAACGAGCGACGCTCTTATCTTGTCACTTATCGCGTGATAAAGCCGACCATGATACGGGGTCTGGTTGTGATATTCGGATATAAGATACATATTATTTTATAATTAAAAAAAAAACAATAAATTCACTAACCTCCATACGTTGGTGCTTTTTATTGTTGTCTGGACTGGACATTTGAGCCTAATAGATTCTGTGCCAATAGTTTGCTTTGCTTTCCAAATGCACAGTCACTGAGTCCCATTACAATTTCGTGTACCTAATTCATCGCGACAAAACAAAAGTCTATATTTTAAGACACTTTGAAAATAAATACACAAATTAACTAAAATATCGTCGTATGACACCAATCAGTATGACAGCGGAGTAGACAGCGGATAACTGATTACATTTTTTTTAATGTACAATACTTTGTTTCCGTAAAGAGTTTGCACTAATATTTTAAGTATGCCTTGTAATTAATATTCTCCAATTACTTATCGCGTATCTTCCACCTCGACCATACTCTCGTTTCAGGAGTCAAATTCACTAAAATAATGATATATTTCGCGATGGCGTCCCAACACAGTAATCTTACATTTACAACCAACCCATCTCTGTTGTTAAAACAATCTTCCACGGTACGAAGTAAAACTTTTATTTAACTGATGCAACTTCTAGACATACCAACAAACTCATGCCTCTATTCAAAACTCTTATAGCCATATATTAATAGCGTGAAGGAATAAAATTGATAACATAAATTTGATTTAGAATTGGCAAAACATGGCATGAATTAGTTACCGCTAAGACCATTGATGAATTACAGTTTTAAAGATTGGATTAAAAGTATGCCCCTTGTCCGCTTAATTCAGGAGCTTAAATCCTAGAACACATCTCTGATTTATTATGGTTCGCAATAAATATATTTATGCATATTATTATGCAAGTGTGTGTCCGCGCGATGTACCGATATTCAAATAGAGTTGTTGCACCAACTTATGCCTGCTAAACACGACAACGATTTATCGTAGCGATTTGACTGCGCAGTCCGTTTGTGCAGTTTTATCGATCGTGTGTATGAAAAATCGTTTCAGATTATCGTTACGATTTGTCATACACACGATCGATAAAACTGCACAAACGGACTGCACAGTCAAATCTCTACGATAAATCGTTGTCGTGTGTAGCAGGCATTACGAACACACCGATCCGATCACAGTTTGGCGCCGGCAGCTGTCATCCCTTAGAAACTTCTCAAATTCCATACAATCAGATTAAAACGAACACCGCTTATGCCTGTCTCCGCTAGCAGGCATTACGATTACAGACGATTTGGTGCAACCCACTCTCACTGATTGATATTAATAATTTTAAAATGGAGACGACATTGCACTGGCACGGCAGCAGCAGTGGTGACCAAATGTGGGAGCTAGATGCTGCGTTTCTCATGTCTCGCTCACACATATGGCACACCGCCGCTCAAAATCGTGGTCTTACTAAGGCCGCTTTTAGTCAGCACTGCGTATACTATTTTTCAATAGACGTCCACCCGCTCTGAGCACTCGCTCTAGTTGGGAAAGGGTCTTATAGTTTTAGAGCTGTAGAGTTTTGTAGAGGTTTTTACAGCCAACTCAAAACCATATCGCCACATGCACATCGTATCCTCTCCGTAACCGCTGAAGGCAAATCGTACAACGGATGCGCGGAAACTTTCGCCGACTATTTGAGATGCAGTTGCCATGCAACTCGTTATTGACAAAGTTTGCAGCGAGGAACGCGGGCTTTTTGTGCGGCTTTACATGGCTGGTTATGAGTCCGTGTCGGCCCGGCAAAAGTTCGATTGTAGGTATATTACCCGTCTCCCGAGCGCGCCAGCGCAGGTGTCGTGGTGGGGGTCGAGCGAGGCTGCTAGGTCGGCGTAGAAAAGTTTTGATACTTTAACCGTTTTATCTGACTTTTCGTTTCTTAATATTTTTATGTATATGTATTTAAATAAAATAACAGGTAACTTAGAACAGTATCGTTCATTATAAATGTATGTATGTAATTAGTACCAATACAGAATTTATTTAAGTACTTGTTTGACGACCGCTTTAGCCTAGTTGGTAGTGACCCTGCTTACGAAGCTGGAGGTTCTGGGTTCGAGTCTTGGTATGCGCATTTATTTCTCCCTGAGTCATGGATATTGGTTTTTTATCTATTTGAGTATTTATTTATCTATATAAGTATGTATATAGTCGTTTAGTACCCATAGTAAAAGCTTTAGGTACTCAGTTTGGGATTAGGTCGATTTGTGTAAGATTGTCCCCAATATTTATTATTATTTATCTGTATTCATCTTAAAACTTAGGTTATTTATATTATTTACTAGTGGCTCTGTGAGTTGTAGACTGTATTACAGTAATATTAGAGTTTTCTTTTCAGTTTCCAGGTTATCAAATTCTGGGTGAATAGTTTTTACCTGACTTATTCGTTTCTTGGTTTTAGTGTAGGTGTTCAAATAAAATACTAGGTAATTAAGAAATGTTTACACAGTTTATTTTTACTTGAGTAAGGTTAATAGCTATTCGTTCAACCCTGCATATTATGTCGGTGGTTTGTAAGTACTTGTGAATGTTACAAATGAAAAAGTGATGGCCGTTGGACCTTGGACCACCCACAAAGTGGACTGATGTAACTAATAACAATAACTAATTAACAAATAATAAAAGCTTGTTTTATAACAAGTTTTTCTCCTTTAATTAAATTTTTACTTTTTAGATTTTTTAATTTTTCCTATATTTGTTGGAGTTGCATATTCACGCCATATCATATAGATATTTCAAACGAGCCCAAAGTCGATGGGGCTGCGTCTTTTAATTACGGAGTTCTATGGCTACCTTCCAGGTCCATCATCAGACCCTGGTTACCAAAGTACTCGTCAAGACGAATTAATCGAGCCCAAACACGATGAGGTTGCGTCGTTTAGTTACGGAGTTCCTATGGCTACCTTCCAGCTCCATCATCAGACCCTGGTTACCATATAGTACCAAAGTACTCGTCAAGACGAATTAAACGAGCCCAAATTCGATGGGGTTGCGTCGTTTAATTACGTACTTCCTATGACCACCTTCCAGCTCCATCGTCAGACCCTGGTTACCAAAGTACTCGTCAATACGAATTAATCGAGCCCAAACTCGATAGGGTTGCGTCGTTTAATTACGGAGTTCCTATGGCTACCTTCCAGGTCCATTATCAGACCCTGGTTACCATATAATACCAAAGTACTCGTCAAGACGAATTAAACGAGCCCAAACTTGATAGGGTTGCGTCGTTTAATTACGGAGTTCCTATGACCACCTTCCAGCTTCATCATCAGATCAGCTTTATGTCATAATAATATTACATTGGCATCCAATTTATACACGCATGCAAAATTTCAGCTCAATCGGAAACCGGGAAGTGGATCAAATTTAACTTGCAAGATTTAATTACAGACAACGGATAGGTGAACTAAATAAAAGTTTATAAAAATTCAGCAAGTATCACGATCACTCGTAAAATAATTGACATGGGAGCTATACAATTCGTAAGTTGTCTCGATTAGCCTCACGAATGTCTCACTAGTATAGTTTGACCCCGACGTTGGTAACAACTATGTCTAGCCGGAGATCAAAATAATATTTTAGTCGAGGGGTAGCCTTCGTGAATAGCCACAATTACACGACGAACAGGTCCGACCCGGACAACGGCTAAGCCGGTACTGCCGAATCGAGCGCCGTGCACGGTGTTTTATTACGAAATTTAGTGTGATTTCAAATATTTTTTATGCTTAAATTTACTTCTACACATAAATATATTTTTGTTTGTACGAATAGCGCTTAAACTAGAGTTTCTTATTATGGCTTCATATTTTTGAAATAATGAGCTAAATGGCCAAAAATACTGGCGATTCTTCGTGTGTTTTTACTCAAAAGTTGTTGGATGGAAATACGGTTTTACTCAACTATTTAATATGTAACTTATAAAATGTTTTCCGCTTATTCCTAAGAAGACTATCATTCCAATATGGCTTTATTTGTTTCATGTCGGTTAGAAATCAAATAGTTCTTCAAATCCACGTCGTTTTACACGTCTCCGAGCGAAAATTGAGAAAACAGCGGTTGGACTGAGCCAAAATATGGTAAATTGAGAGCTAAATGTAAACAATTTTTCCGCTTATTCAACTTGAATTGAAATGATCTTTCATATTACACAATAAAATCTTTAGGAAAACGAATACTTAATGAGATATGACCTCAAAAAGTTTAGCGAATTCAGCAAACGGCTATATACGGACTCTTATGTGTCTATGTGGAAGTTTATCTTGGTCTACGTTATATATTTTTAGCTTCTAAAAACCCAACAAGACTAGATATATCTACTTCATTCATATGACACGAACATCTCGCTTTTTTTTCTCTGATGCTATTATTTATTTATGGTCGTTGGCTGAACATTATTTACTTTATATAAAAGTAATTGGACCGCACCTACGTTTATTTGTCGCAAAAACTCACTTATGGTAAAAATTAAAGGAAAATACGAGTACGTGGACCGGATTATTACTATTATCCTCGAAGCCCGGCGGGCGGCCGCCATTATTACGAGTAGTTTAATCAATTATAATACTATAGATTTCCTGCTGGATTAATTCAGGTTTAACTAGATATGTTCTCGCACTTACATACTTGTTGGAACGTGACGGATGTCTTATCCACAGGCCACAGCGAAAAGAACAACAACCATGCCATGCCCGTGGTAGTTTGTCTACAATAATGTTTCATAAAAAACGTAGGTATATTTAAAAACCATCTCCGCATTTTCTTAATAAATCAATCATTAAGACATCACAACGTGAACATTCAAGCACTCAACTTGATTGGTCGTAATACTTTTAATTACACGGTTCAACTCACGCATTCAATGTCACTCCGGGCGACATGTTTCGAACTCTTCGCATGGAAAACTATAATTTCTAAATTGAAGTGACAATCCCGTGGACACATTGAGTTCAGTGTGCGTATCTTCTCTCGGAGGAGATGACCTCCTGCCGCAATCTCACATAACTGCTCCAGCGCTAGACTGCCCCCCTCCCCCCGCCCTGTCGGCCTGGTGTGTGTGCGACACGCGCCGCTCGGCGTGAGGAACGGGCGCGGGCTGTGATACGAGCGACACCGCCGCGAAAACACTCATCCTGAAGAAGAACTCCCGAAGAGTTCGAAACATGTCGCCTGGAGTGACATTGAATACGTGATTGGAACCGTGAGTATTATTTTAACATGTCTCACGAAAGTTGAAATTCGATTGATTTGTCGTGTATTTTAATTGTAATGACTCAAGAGGTCTATTTGGAAAGCGCTACTGAAGTATTGAGTTAAAAGTTGGTTTTGTGTAGCCAGATACTCTGTCTTTATGCTTGGTACTTGTGCCGGCAAGGCACATTGTATTGTAGCGATAAGATATTCTGAAATACGTGCGCACGTGCGAGATGTATGAATGATTATGCATGTAGCTACTTGTATATATACTGTGTTAGTTAATTCATAAATACCATTGTATTGACAGTACCTCAGAGTGTCTCTCTGAGTGTGGACTGCCATAAACCCCTCTGGGATGCAATCCACACTCATCCTCTCTACTCCCCCATCAACATCGTAATTATTGCCAGGCAGTGGACACGATCCTCAACCATCAACCACTGCCGGCAAAGTGGTGACCCCGACACTGAACACGCAACGATCCGGCAAAGTGGTGACCCCGACACTGAACACGCAACGATCCGGCAAAGTGGTGACCCCGACACTGAACCCGCAACGGTCCGGCAAAGTACTGTTTAGATTCTATGTTATAGTAGGCTGGAAGTCACTGACCCCGTACTTTACCACCGTACCAATAGCACTATTCATCGTATTAATTTTAAAAAAATGCTTCCATCATCAGTCCATCCATTGCTAAACGGAGGCTCCATCACGTTACGCTATTATATTCAATATGGGTGTAGATTCGAAAATTATCAAAAGAAAGGAGGCAAAAAAATATGCCTAGTGACGAAAATCCCATTCAGGTATCTCAAAGAATTACGAAGCTACTTACTACTTAGAAAGAGAAAACGCAAACAGTGTATGTCGTCACAATATGCGAGGCAGTCCACGGCGACGGCGGCGCCGAACCGAACACGATGGGGCACGGCACGTTGCCGTCTTCTAGTGACGTCACTAGCTGCGAATGACATCGTTTCAAATGAAGTTGCGTTTGGCGAAAAACATACCCCTTCTTAAAACTTTGGACACTTATAAGTTCCTGATTATTTGACCTCTGGCGTTGTTTTTTTCTGCATTTTATTACACATTTATTCTTTTTTCGAGAAAATATGATATATATTTGTATTTAGTGTCTACACCCCTATTCAGGGCTTGCCATTCAGCCACCTCCGAGCTTCCTTCTTTCTACATAAGACCTTAATTTGTTCAGACATGGATCTCCAGTCCTACTTAGTGAAGAAGTTCATCAGCTGGCACCCCCCACCACCGACAGTGGAGGGGCGAACCAAGCGTGACGTCACGCTGCGCTGGAGCACGGAACCGTTTGATTTCATGGACGGAGAGTTGTTGTACTGGGTGCAGAAGAAAGAGAAGATACCGCCTTGGATATTCGGTTACAGGTAAATCAAAGTAGTTTTTGGTGAGGTAGGGCACAGCAAAATGTCCTCCCACTCGAATTTGGAGCAGCCGAACTGGGGAAGAAGCTCCACCTTGCAGAAGACCATAGCCATAATAACACTACTACTTGCTCTGTAGTAGTGTTGTGTTTCTGGAGGCGAGCAAGGTCGTCAGAGCTCCCGAGGATGCGTTGTGTTGAGAGCGAGGGAACTTGTTCCTTCAGCTGTCAACACGGCGAATGCTCAAACATATCAAGGGTCGGCAACTCCCATGTTACTCCTTTGGAGTTGCATGCGTCTATAGGCTGCGGTGTCCGCTTACTACCCTAAAAAACGGGTCCCTATTATTACTAAGGCTCCGCTGTTCGTCCGTCCGTCTGTCCGTCTGTCACCAGCCTGTATCTCATGAACCGTGGTAGTTAGACAGTTAAAATTTTCACAGATGATGTATTTCGGTTGCTGCTATAACAACATATATTAAAAAAAAACAGAAATAAGTTAATGTTTTATTTCCCATACGACAAACGTGATGTTTTTGCCGTTTTTATAGATAAATGGTACGAAACCCTTCGTGCGCGAGTCCGACTCTGAATGAGATGTCTTCTTCTAGAAGTAAAGTTCAAAGACGTACAAATCCTGGGTTGACTGGTAGAGAATGCCATAATATGGCATGAAGTCCGCCAATTGTACCTTTATTTTTATATTTGTGCAATAATGTTTAAATAAAGAATTAATAAATAAATAAATCCGTAACCATGCACAAGTCGAGATATATAATTGAAGTAATTTTAACCTCATGTAGCTACCCAAAATTAAATTTAAAAAGTTTTTTCAAGCTTATCTCGACTTGTTAACTCATTCCCGCCATGTTGTACGAAATTGTGGGACGGGCTTCAAATTAGTAGTAAGCAGTTGCTTGGACTATGATAGTACAAAGGAAGAAGTTGTAAGGTAAATGTCTCGGTTATTGCACTGCTCCAATAGTTGGCACCTTCAATCTTACTTTGTAGCTATGAAGGTGACTAATAAGGAGCAAAGTAATGAAATTAAAGTTTCAAACATTAGGAAATTTTGCGCAGTCGTATTCCAACGTATCAGTGTCCTAAAGGCTCGGTCAAACACAGGGCGAGACGCAGCGCGACGTCCGCCGGCGCGATGACTGGTCAAACAGGGCGCGCGTGGATCGCGCCAGCCTCGCGCTCTCAACACGCCCTCATCGCGCGCGGGAACGCGGCGCGGACGCGCGCGAACGCGGCGCGATGCGGGCGTGACTCGCGCCCGGATACAGCATGCGCGTGCGGAGGGTCGCTCATTCCTTGATGTGACCCAGCGCGGCGCAGCGTGCCCGCGCGTCCGCGCCACGCTGCGCTGCGCTCGCGCCGAGTTGACGCAAGGGGCAGAGCGGCGCAGGGCGCGACAGAAGCGAGGCGCGATGCCGGCGGGACGCAGTCTGTTTGACGTCGCTAACCTGTTAGCATGCTTTTAATGCCGCCGCGGTCGCGCCCTGTGTTTGACTATAATACTATATGCTATAAAAAACGTATACCGACTAATCTAAAAAACGCATTAAATATAGAGGCCTCGGCAGAGAGTACAACTTTGTACCTTTTGGCGTCGAGACCCTCGGTCCATGGGGTCCCAGTGCGCAAAAGCTATTTGCGGAAATCGCGAAACGTCTGGTTGACGTAACTGGTGACCGAAGAGCTGGCGGCTTTCTCGCGCAACGCATCAGCATTGCAATTCAGCGAGGAAATGCCGCCAGCATCCTCGTCACAATGCCTCGAGGGCTTTTTTTTAGATTTAACTTAGCTTTAATTTAGTTTAGTAAATGTTATAGTTATCATCTTGTATATACTTACTTTAGAAAATAAATTCTATACTTAAAATCTAACAAACTTATACTAATATGTTAGTGAACCTTGAGTTTTTTTATTACAGCGGTGGGAAGACAACAAAAACAATTGACAATCTTGCACCTAGGCATCCTCACAAATTTCGAATAAAAGTTATTTTAAAAGCAACAGCAGTATCCACATTTGCTGAAAGAGCTTTGAAACATTTTGGCGATGAGAAGGCAGTTCATGAACATATTGAAGGCTTGAAAGTAACCGATACTGAAACTAAAGAGAACCGTTTTGTAAATGAATTTAATGGGGATTCTAGTACAAAGAAAACAGTTCTTTTAAATAATCAAAGTAGTGATCTTGATCACGAAACAGAAGATGAAGTAGGGAGTGGTGAAGGTGTAAGTAAGTCTATAAAAGAAGAACATAAATTCAAAGTTGACATCCAGGCCGCAGGAGATGTAGGCAATCATGAAAACACGCAGACCAAGTGAGTTATTAAAATAACTGCATCAAAAACACGTGTAGTGGTTTTTGCATAAACTTATTTTTTTTCTAGATTGTTGTAATTTAATGCATGTTTCTTGTAGTGCAGAGACAGAAAACACGAGTAAGAAATGGTTGGAGTCACAATGGTCAGAAGAAACTAGTACAAGCACTGATACCGACGGAACCTCTGCCGCCTGTTTCTGTATGGCTGTACGCTGTGGCTATCTCAAACAGGTATACACTTTACAAACATTATCTTAGGCGGCGTTCACGCGAAGGCATAATGCCGCAATGACAGGCGAGTATGGTGTTGCTAACGTCACAATGTTAGGACGTACCTAATCGGTATGAGTTTCATTCCGTGCACTTCGCCGTTGCTTAATTGATAATAGTTCGTTCAACATCTATGCTTGGAGTGTAGGATTGTCCATTAGCTTGTATTTCCATATCCCTGAAACGGAGTGACTGACTGAACTGAGTCAAGATTGAATAGTTTAATTTGACAATCCATCTGTTATTTATATATAGCTCTATTTTTTTCAGGTTCAAGTTATGTTGGAAGAGAGACCAGCGTTGCTTGAGATTATAAATTCCAGTAATGGTTTCACGCCTCTTGCTACTGCAGTTAGAAAAGGTACCCAGTTTAAGAACTTCTAGATTCTGTATTTTTAACTGCTCCAAACTATTTCTAGTCAATCATGTTTAACGCATGTTGTACAAATATTATAGTAATTAGTGAATGAATACTAATATTACAAAATTAACCTTATTAAGTAATTATATACAAGTAATTATATGGCAGTGCTACGGAACTCCCTCAAAGCTTATGTACAGGGACACTGAAATCCCTTCTTGCGTAGGTTGCCAGCAAGGAGACCCACTTGGTCCTGTCATTTTTAATCTGGCCATTCACCCAATTATCACCCAGCTTACGTCTGATTTAAATATCTGGTACCTCGATGACGGCACTATTGGAGGTAAAAGATCGACAGTTCTGGCCGATCTCCAAACAATTATTGATCGGTTTGCTGAAATCGGCTTGACAATCAACTTCAATAAGTGTGAGATTTTCATTGGAGAAAGCATCCCACCCAACATCCGCACGTCAATCATGATTGATATTAACATACTCACACCAAATATTTCTGTACTTTCTAACGACACTCTCACACTTTTAGGAGCCCCCATTTTTGACGAGTCAATTCCTTTGTCCATAAATGCCAAAATTGTCAATTCTCATAGTTGCTCAGAACTTCTTTTCCAGATTAACCCACAAATGGCTATTTACATTCTGCGACTTTGCTTATTTTCACCCAAATTTATGTACATACTCCGGTGTTCCCCAGTTTGGAAATTTCCCTCACTCACAGCAAACATAGACCAAATTCTAAAAGACACAATTTGCAAAATCATTAATATAACTCTTTGTTCTCGCAGTTGGTCGCAAGCATGTCTCCCTATAAAATTTGGCGGCCTCGGTATCCGCTCGACATGCAGTCTGGCTCTCCCAGCGTTTCTTGCGTCTGTCAACAGCACGCTCACCCTCATTGGTGGTATTCTTAACGTACCTTCAACCATCAATGTCCCGGTGTCGTGCCTGGCAGACGCAGAGTGTGCTTGGAGAGCGGAAAATCCCAACGAGCAAATGCCGGACGAAAAATCGAATCAGGCTGCTTGGGATGCTACCAAAATAAAAAACACCTTGCAGTCCTTACTCGACGATTCCGTCAACTACGAACGAGCCAGACTAATTGCGGTTTCAGAAAAAGAATCAGGCCATTGGTTGCACGCGCTTCCGTCACGTAACCTTGGCTCAGTTTTAGACCCCTCTGCACTGCGAATAGCTGTGTGCCTTCGCCTCGGCCTCAAAATATGTGAACCTCACGCCTGTAGCCGCTGTTCCCAACTCGTAGACTCACTGGGGCGTCATGGCTTGCACTGCCCTATGAGCGCCGGGCGTCTATTCAGGCACGCCACAATAAATGACCTCATTCGCCGTTCACTAAGCACCGCAGGTCTCCCTGCTACTCTGGAACCAACGGGCCTCTCCGCTACTGACGGGAAGAGACCTGATGGTTGCACTCTCGTGCCCTGGAGGCTAGGCCGCCCTTTAGCGTGGGACGCTACCTGTGTCGACACGCTGGCTCCGTCCCACGTCGAAGGGTCGGCTCGGAAGCCTGGGACTGCCGCTGACCAAGCCCAAACGATCAAACGCCGCAAGTACGCATTTCTCACCGATGATTATGAATTCGCGGCGCTTGCGGTGGAGACTTTGGGTCCTTGGTCGTCCGACACCAAAAAATTTATGAAAGAGGTGTCGGTCCGACTAATTGGCGTTTCAGGCGACCACAGAGTCGGTTCCTTCTTTGTCCAGCGTCTAAGCCTAGCGGTGCAGAGGCAACGCAGCCAGCGTCTTAGGGTCCATGCCTCAAGCGGGTGAACTGGGTGGGGTATTTTATATTTAGTTTATAAGTCTAGTTCGTAGTTCTTTCATATTATAATATAATATACAATATATACCGTAGAGGTTGAATTTCAAAAAAAGCTATACAAGTTGATAATTGCACATGAACAAAATTAAATTAAATCTAAAAAAGGCCCTCAACTCTATGTACCGAGGATACTAGCATTTTCTCGCTGGAGTGCAATGCTGATACTCTGAGGCTCTTTGGTCACGAGTTACATCAACCAGCACGTCTATCATGGGACGGCCGCGACATACTCTCGATTTTTCTATAAAATATGACATTATTGATTATTTTATTTAGTGTCTGCACCCCTCTTGTAACCAAGGGCGACATGTTTTAACCTTCGGGAGTTTTTCTTCAAGTGTTAATATGGCCTTCTGTGCTTTCCAGGTGATTTAAACACAGTAAAGTTCCTCATAACAGCCGGAGCTGACGTAAACCAGCCGTCATCTACCGGGCAAATGCCGTTACACCTGGCTGCTCTAGGCGCTTGTCCGGCTCTGGTCGACATACTATTGGACAACGGAGCAGATTTCCAGGTTAGACCAATCATTGTACAGTCAGCATCGAAGTAGCTAATCAAAATAACACACTCGAAATGACCTACACAGATTCTTATTCCCATGACATTAGACTGACTGTACTATTCTCTATTGAGATTGCATTCCAACAAACTATAGTCATGAACTTAGATAATGATGGTGATGGTCTTCTAGCGACAGACTCGTGGTCACACCACTTTAAAAAGATAAAACTAATAGGTCCGTGTAGGTACGACGACGAGCGAAGCGAGCGTGCCGCGGTGGCGGCCGCCGAAGCGCCAAAACCAAACAGTGTGGCTACGAGGAAAATAAATTCCCCGTGTGACAAAATGGTGTGACTACAAGTCCGACATCTTTATTCTCAGCATAGCACGGGAGTTCGAATAGGTATAAAAATATTTTATGTCATGTGTTTTTTCTTAAAAGTGCTTAATATCAAATAAGATGATACTGTACTCCTTCCCCTTAACACATCCTGAAAGGGGCCCGAGGTCCACTAGCTACTTAGTCCCAAGAATTGAAGTAGGCGTTAGCTTATGTGGAGGCAACACTGAAACTGGGAAAACTAGCCCCTTTTATAAAATTATTCTGGAAGTGGTTGTTCTGGCCTACCAAGCCTTATGTATCACTGCAACCATAGCTGAACTATTCTGATCCCCACTTACTGCAATTCTTAGTCAAGTCCTGTAAAATGGATTTTCCATAACTGTTCTTTCAGGCGCGTGACATTAATGGTCTTCGCGTGGAACACTATGCGGTAGACGCCGGTAGTCCGGAAATGGTCTCACACGTTCTGAAGCTAGGAGGAGACTTACATGTGAGGGACAATAATGGTTGGACCCCGCTCTTTAGAGCAGGTAATGAAAACTCCTTTACCTATAGCATATCGTGTACCGTGTACATAAGGGTTAAGGTTTGTAACATGGAACTGCAAACTATCAGAAAATTATGACTTTTAAAATGTGTGAAGGGGTAGCACGGGGACCGAAGGGGTAGATTTTAAACTATTTCTTGCATACCTACATATGCAAGGCTGAATAACATGGTGAAGGTAAATTTTGCATACAGAAGGAAAATGTAGGGTGACAGATGGAGGGTTACGACTTACGATTTAGGCGTGATTATATCTATGTCGGTAAGTCTATTTTTTTGGCACGCAATGCAACTAAAATGGCTTAATGGGTTCTTTATATATGGGAGGTGTCCTTAGAATCCTTCTATAAATAGTCGTGAGAGTCTATTGTACGATTCTCACCAAACGGGCCGGGCCGGAGCGCATTCTATTACATGCAAAGGAATTTGAACCGTCTATACAGCAGATGCAATTCATATTCGATTACAATCCCCACCGACCGCGTCGGTAGCTGCCGCCTCGCAGTGGATGCACGATGCATTCAAATATGAAATGTAATTGCTGCTAATACTTTTAGGTAGTCTTCGGGATAATGGTACCCCTTATTAGAAGGAAATCATGTAGGAATCCTACAAAAACTTGTTCTATATTGTATGTACCCTGCCTCCTTATAAAGTATTTGTATGATCCGTTCTAATAGCCCTTTTCTCATGTATATAATCTAGTGACGCAAGGTGCCTCCACCGAGCTGATTGAACTCCTGGTCTTCTCCGGGAGTGAAGTAGATACTGCCGACTACGCAGGCCTGGTCCTGCCCTCCGCCGCCCGTCTTCTGTACAATCGACAGTATGTTCATGAGTTTTGCCGAAGAATACTTACTTTGAAACCCATGCCCATGCCCAGGGGGGTCCCTTACAGGGTATGAAAGCATAATCACCAGATGTCACGTACGTTAAATCTCCTCTATCAAATGGCTAAAGACATCAGATAAGGTGAACGTCCTACTGCCCGATACAAATTGAGCCATAAAGAATTAAACGGTTAATTTTATTTCGATTTATTTTAGGAAACAAATGTTTAATTTCAAATCTTTGAAATCTCAAAATCAAAATATTAAATATGGAATCATCTATTAAGAAATCGTGAATAAATTTATTCTTTTGCAGGGGCCGCGTCCGTGACTCGGTCCTGCGACTAGTCGACTCCCAGTACCCACACGAGCAAGCCGTCGCCAACTTCACCCGCCTCACCAAGAAGATCTCAAGCTTGCACACCATCCTCAAATGACGACCGTTCTGCACTAAGCCAAGAGATACCACGCCACTTGCTAATGCTCCTACTCCAGAACCAAGTCTTCAGCAGACTGGGTCTATTGAAGCTATTCAGGAGCCTGGATCTCCATTGACAGAAGAATAGGAACTTAAATTTTAAAGACAATGGGTTCGTGGTTCCACTTTGTTAGGCTTTGTTATTATCTCCTTTGATATGGACATTTTATACTTGGAGGAAACATATTCAAAAGTCGACCGTTCTGCACTAATCCTAGAAGCAGCACACCATTTAGTACTTTAAACTTAGATGGTTGGATGACCATTGGCAGGAGAATAGGGTCATTTTTATTTGTGTGCACTGTCACAAACTCACAACCGTGAATGCGATTTTAAAAACGCTAATGTTATGATAAATACATACATGCATTCACGCCTTTATTCCCAAAAGGGGTAGGCAGAGCACATAATGATGAATAGATTTGGTAATATTATAAGTAATTAATTTGCGATTTTATCGAAATAAAGTAAAAAATTTAAAGGGTAATGACATTCACGGCTCCAGCACGCTTATCACAAGACGCGCGCGAGGTCTTTTAATTTTCTCGCACTATGCGCAATAACATCTCTCTTATTAGAAAACTTAGAAAGAGAGGTATAGTGTGAGAAAAGTCGTGATAGCCGTACTGCACAGGCCGAGTATATTTAAGAGACAATAGCCTCTCGAAGGTTCTTGTTTCCATCTTGTTACATCTTGTTGATTATCTTATTTGAGCTGCTACAATGGAACAATATAGTTGGATGAAACTCTGCAGTAAGCGTAATTCACGGCAATTAAGTTTAATAAAAGTACGAAGTAAGAAGTACTCGTAATGTTGAAGACAAATTTTACAGGATCGTAAATGTCTGGGCACCAAATAAGTATAGAGTTGTGCATTTTCCTATGTTTCTCGTGAAGATTTAACGAAACGAACGTGTAGAAACTTTTACTGAAAGTCAAAAAGTTCCCAATTCAAAAGCACTAAAGCCTACCCTGGGTCTCAGGAGGATTTCTCTATTCATATGAACTACATTCTCATTTTACAATCGAGTTTTAAAATTCTTCGTAGAGACCAAAATTTTTTGGACCATTAGAAAAAAAAAATAAGATGATAGGAAAGCGAAGAATGTGCTAAATGTAGCTATTAATTACAGAAGATAATTAAAATTGAAACATCAAAGGATCTGCATTTTTAACCCTTTGAACGCCTCAAAACTATAAATCGGTCGTGTGCCTTCGTGCCCACCACGCCAACAACCTTTAAAGTGGTTATGGCGGACACTGTCAAAACAATTTTCTTATTGTCAGATAAGTTACATATTCGTTCTTTAGTTGTCAAGATGCTGGCGTGTACGTCACATTTTGACACGAAAGTAAAAGCGGTCAAAGGGTTAAGAGGAATTGAAGGAGTAAAAAGTAAAACACTGGAGAAAAAGTAATACTAATTTATTATTAAAACGTAAAAATATTTACAAAACCTTAAATTAACGGAGTATTGACTGCATTACGCGTGAAACAGATGGTAACAGTGTGCTATAAGATACATCAAGGATAGACGAAGAGACAGCCCACGCACAAATGCATTTAATGGCAAGGCTTAACATAATCCAATAAATAGTCAAATAAATTACAATTTATAAAAGTCTCAGCAAAAGCGTTAATAAAACTAAATTTGTCGACCACGTTTGAGCTGCTGCGTTCTTCACAGTCTTTTTACCAACATCAAAGTCCACTTGGTTTTTCGTCACACTGACTCCAACCGCAGGAGGCTGCTCTTCAACTTCGCCTCTTTCAAACTGAGTAGTTTTCGTGTCTCGTTTTCTTCTAAATGGACTTTCTTCATCTTCTTCCTCTTCGTACTCATCATTTTCATCTTCAGTCACTGCTTCGGATGTTGGTGGTGTAACAGAAATTTCATCGATCTTACTCTCTTCTGGTGTTAGTTTCTCGGTTTCATCATCCATTTCCTCTGTTAGTGCAACTACTTTAGAAGAAGTCCGTGGATGAGTATCTTTTGTTATGTGCTCGGCTACTTCAGTCGGTAAATCTCCCTTGTATGGTCCAAATTGTGGCTTTTTAAGTAATAGTTCAGAAACTGAAGGCACCTTTGAGGAGAACAATTTTGTGTTGCTCATTGAAGACGTGGAAGAAACAGTGGGAACGGAGACTAATGTCGAACCGGAAACCGTTTTTCCATCGTAAGTAGTGTACACTTGTTCTTGTTTTGGCGCCTGTTTTATTTGCTGAGATTTGCTACGTGATTTTGTATCAGGTGGCAGATACTGAGGGCTCACTCGATCAGATTCCATTACCATATCCGGAACGTCTTTTTCCATATTCTTTTCACTGAAAAGGTTATCTGAACTGGATTCCTCTTTGACGTAGAAAGGATAAGGACGTTCTTCTTTAGCATGGTTGCTGGGGAAGCTTTCTGTTAGTTGTTCTGTTGTGGACTTCTCTGTATTTTCGCTGATATGGTCGAGCGGGGACGGAATGAATATCGGCTCGAATGACTGGGTCATTGTTTCACTGGGAGGATAAACATGGCTTGAGGAGATAGCTTGCGGTGCCTCGTCATAATCTTCTTCTACGTCAGTGTCCTGCCTGCGGTTGGAACCCTCACCATAATTAGTTATTCTGTCCTCACCAGCCATCAAAGGTTCTCTGATTATAGGCTTGAAGCCGCTTTCAACAACAACAGAGTCGGGTTTGAAGCCAGTATTGACTGCAGGTTGCATAGGTGTGGGATCAACTGATTCACCGATAAAATCTGATGACTTCATGTCAGTTTCGGTTCGGTCTGGAAGGGGCTCGACCGGTTTTATCCTGATACGAGGCGTGTTTGTTGGCCGGATGGCTTCTGGTGTGGGCGTCGGCCTAAATATAAGGTCCGGTCTTGGCTTGTTGGGAGCCATCTGTTGATCTAGAGGAACAGGATTTTCCATTGGTCGGCCAAGTATAATTTGTCCCGGTCGGCTCAGACTAGGCTGCGGCTCACTTGGCTGCGCGATTACTAAGTCGCTTATTCCAGGGAGAGTTATTTGACTTTTCACAACGTGGTTTGCGATAATATCACTTTTACCGAGACTTAGCGTCTGAGTCTTTATCGGCATCGGCAGTTGGACGTTGGATGGAGCCGGTCTGCCCATTATTATGCCCTGTACTGGCCCAGTAGGAATTTGAGTTAATGGTCCATGACTATAGTTTGGTTTCAATGGTTTTATTTGGGGCATCGGTTGTATTTGTGGAGGCAAAGGTTTTGCCTGAGGATGGAACGGTTTTCCGTGTGGCATACCAGGCATAGGCCCATGTCCATGATTAGACTGCATGGGTGGTCGCAAGTTAGGAGGCCCACGGTTATTAATATACTTTTTCTTCTGGGGATGTGTTGGCATCGATAGAGGATAACCTGGATTATTACTTTGATGGCGCATTGGTGGAGGCCTACGCAGTTTCAGTTCTGGCGGCGTTTTCCTGAATGGATGCCCCATCCCCGGAGGTGTGTTAGGGCCGTTAGGCCGAAGTACCGTCTGAAGCGTCAGCGGTTTTTGATTGGGCGGCAGCATGTAGCTCTCAGGCATTTTCCCCGGCTCAACCACATATTCATCTCCCTCCCTCATCGGTTGCTCCGGTAGAAACTCCTTAACATCCTCATGGACCTGGTACTGGTTGACCTTTTCTTGTTGTAGCTTGTGCTTGTTGTCTCGTCTCATCTGATCCTTCATGCTGGACTCGAGCGTCTCGACGACGTCAATGACCTCCTTGATCTGTCCGGCGCCAATCGGCAATACATACTCCTGGGGTCCCAGCTGGTTGGAAGGCTCTGGGCGGTACCTGACCTCTCCGGTAAGGCGGTGCTTATCACTACTGAAATCGTTATAAGGTTTCGAGTTGATTATTTTCTCGAGCCGCTTGTGCTCTAAGAAATTATTTTCTGGTTTGATACGACTGGGTACCTGGACGGATTCTTCCCCGAGCAGGTCAGGCGCAACCACTCGTTCGACCACGCGGCTCTCCTCGCCTTCCTCGTCACAATCGTCAAGGACGTTTATTTTCCAACCGAGGTGTCGGTGGGTGAAACACTGAAACATGAACCAACGTTAATACCTTCATGAGGTAAGTCGAGTCATACACAGACATCTGTCTTGTTGTATTCCTGAAAGTTAAGTACATTAGCACGGCTAGCAAAATACCTTAGGAAGAGACGGATGGCTTCTCGCGCGCGAGATAGTTCGTTTGCGGTTTTGTGCTAGCCGTTAAGAGCGCCAGTTGTGATCAAAGCTATATTGGGAGCGTTATTTGCATTTTACTTCAATGTCACAAGTTAGCTCCAGTATGTTACTTCCAGGAACATGTAGGATTAATAGTAATTTATGCCGTGTATGACCGAAGACTAAGTAATATCACCGATCCGTTATATACACTTCAACCTGAGCACACAGTCATGCGATACAGAGAAGACTTGAAAGGCTGAAACAGAAAACAGAGCGAAGGTTATGTACACACAGAGAAATGAGTGAGATGAAGTGAGAGTGTCATGTTTGTGAGCTTCTACAGAGTATTATTGTCAGTTTGTTTTGTTAACATTCCTCCATATCTTTTGCGATAATAATGTAGTCGCATCATTACACGTTCTCAAAGCAAGGTAAAACATCCGTCTCTTATCTATCAAGAACTGTTAGATTGTTTGCATGGCTATTGTAGAAATGAGAAAAAAATAATGGAATTATTTAAGATAAGTACTTAATTAAGAGGCAGAAGCCCGAAACACTGAACGACGAACATTTGCGAAGTTCTTGATACCTTGACACAAAATGCCTTGCACTTGACTACTGATTTTGAAGATGGACGCATCTCGCGCAAAAGTCCAAAGAAAATACCAAACGTTCAGTATCGAGGAGATCGATTCAAAGAGATATTTAGATCAATCAGACAAATGTTTCATCTTGTTTTCATCACGCGACCATCAGACCCGAAGATAATGACCATGAAATTTTCCACACCCCTTCATCCCCTCACCTGATAGTAGACGGTGTCCGGCGTTTGCTTGTCAGGGGTCCAAGTGATGACTCCGGGCTCGCCCTGTTCGCAGATGAGGGTCAACGAGCGCTGGTAGGCGCCGAAGCTCGGGTACTCATCGGCTTCGGGGCCATCTTTGTTCGGCGTCCAGTTGCAAAGGCGGCCGACGCCAGTGGGAATGAGCTCGCCATTGCGTGAGCGACGGACGCCCGCGTAGATTTCAACTCCCTAAAACAGATAACTCAAGTCATGGGCTTTTCTTTTCTTTTTGACGACCTCTGTAGCCTAGTTGGTAGTGAGCCTGCCTACGAAGCCAGAGGTCCCGGGTTCGAATCCCGGTAAGGGCATTTATTTGTGTGATGAGCATGAATATTTGTTCCTGAGTCATGGATGTTTTCTATGTATTTAAGTATTTATTTATCTATATAAGTATGTATATCGTCGTCTGGTACCCATAGTACAAGCTTTGCTTAGTTTGGGACTAGGTCGATTTGTGTAAGAATGTCCCCAAATAAATTTATATTTTATGTATTTATTTATTTATATATTTATATTTATATTTATATTTATATCGTACATTACCTAATTCTTATATTATCAGGATTTTTTATAAGATCACCATATGAAACGAATTCCATATCAGTAACTTGAGTACCTCGTCTCCCAAACCGTATGAAACTGTTTAAGGCGCCGTAGGTTCAGCGAAGTTAAGCGAACAGTGTTTTTGAAACAATATAATGCGTCTGTTTATAATAATATGGTTTTAAAAAAATACGAATATTAATCTTGAGGCTTTTCTGCAGGGAAATAAGTGTTTAGGAACATGATTAAGCATTTTTCGCTCGATAGAAAAAAAACACGAACATAGGTCTAAAAGGGTCTAAAATACACTTAAAATATTTGTTACCAATTACGAACAAAAGCTAAAAATATGAAAATGGCTTCTAAAAATCGGCAATATCATGTTTGAGGGAAATCAGTGTTTACTTTTTTATTTATCTAAACGGCGAAAAAATTAAAATTAGAAAACATGATTTCCGCGCTTCCAAGCACGCACTTCCATCTCGCTCACGCTAGTCACGCTTATGCTCAGTGAGAGGGAGAGAAGACCATGAACCTACGGCGCCTTAATACATCTTAAATGAGCATAATATCGTGATTCAAATAAGTATTTTCTGTTGACATGTCGGGCACTAGTACTTCCACCTTAATTGGGTTTTATCTACTCAGAATCGAAAGCACTGTGACAAGTCACAAATTAATATCTCAAATTATTCTAGTTTAAACAAGTTTATTCAAGAAAAGGGGGAATTTCGCGCAAACGTAAGGTCAATTTATGAAAGTTACTTACATAAGTTTCTTAAAAAATCACGCCGTTAGCCTGCGAATGTCTCATAATGTTTTGTATGGCAAATGAACCACCTTAATATGATTTGATCAGTCACCTGTTTCTCCTCTTTATTCTTATGGAAGTACCCCCCCACGGGGTCGTTGGTGATGTAGAAGGGGTGGTAGCGCGCCGGCTGCGTCGCGTCCACGCCGCCCTCCGTCACGAACGTGTACTTGCGCCCGCGCACCACGTTGATCTCTGGGATCAGCAGCCCGTTGATGTACCAGGATATTCCCCACCCGACGTGCCCTGGGGATACGTTTATGACTAATACGGGTGTACACTCAAAATGTATTATTACTCCAAATAGAAGAAGGCAAAAAAATATGCCTACTGACGAAAATCTCATTCAGATATCACAAGGGATTACGGAGCTCCAACCGTTTTAATATTGCTTGTTAGAGAGAAAACGCTCGCAGTTAGTGACGTCACAATCTGCGAGCGTCAGTAATTGCATTCGCTTCATTAGACTACACTTTTAAACCTATTTTGAGAAAATGTTGTATTATTGATTATTTTATTTAGTGTCTGTCAATTTTAAAGCTCTGGAGATCTACTATAAGTTAAGACTAGAACGTTTCTTTGATGCAATCTTGTATTCAAAATATTAAATTGACGCCCAAAATTAATAGGTATAGAAATATATATTGCATTATAAAAACAGAAAATATGATACTCGAATTGAATAGGCGTTTTATTGTGACACTTTACCGTGATTCGATATGTGATCTCATTAGAAGCATTGTTCGCTGATGTCATGATGATCACTTAATTTACACATAATATCATTAAAGATTTACCTACATAAGTAAGCCATATAAATTAGTGAAACAGTGACAAATCGTAAATTGCAGGTTGATTGAAAAGAGGCAAATAAAACGATCACTCGCGTACCGCATAAACACTGGTTCATTTGTTTCTAACCTAACCGCTAATATGGACTTGGAAGGTGTGTATGTGTGTGTCGGTGCGTAAACCACGTGTATTTGCATGAGTGTGTGTAGCCTGTGCCTTGTGTATAAACATCTTGTGCCTGATCTACATTTATTTCATTAAGTATAGTGACAACAAAATAAGACACTTACGAGTTACGCGACCCTATAATATATCACGTCACTTCACGTCGCACGATAAAAGAGGCTGTATTCTAACAAACGTGTAAACATACCAGTGATAGCAGGGTATCCTTGCTTGCCGCCAGTAGGTCCCATTTGGGCGTAGAACACTCCATCCTCAGGTTCGTTGCATTGGATCGCCGGTATATCCCAGGGCGTTACTTTGGGTGCAGGCTTTGGAGTCGGCACTGGGTTGGGCTTGATTAGAGGCTGTAATGTAAGTTAAAGTATGACACTACAAATCTCATCTTAATGAAATAAATAACCAAGCTTAAGAAATACGTAATGTGAGAAACTGTATACTTTTTTTGTCAAACACAATTACCAGACACAATATTAATAGACTTTAGCATAAACTAATACCGTATTAGTAAGCAGAGAATATGTCAATACTACGCTTACTACTACTAGCTTAGTGACCCTGAATAGTCAATGATGTTTGAAGTTTATTTACGAATGACCTATCTTACTTAGAACTGTAAATGGGAACATTCTAGAACTGCCTTGTGCATAAAATCAGACCAACGAAAGATTATTAAAAATAATACAATCGAATATTACAATCTTATTTTAGATTTGGATAGTCTTTTGATTCTTAGAGTTGATCACAGGTCTGGCCATGGTTGCCATATTTTTAACTATCTACAGGTGAATCCTAAGTCGTGGACAGAAATATGTATTTCTTAATTTAGTTTAACTTTAGTTTTAACATGTGGACGTGACCACAGGCAAAAATATGTTAACGTTGTGTAATAAATAAAAAAAACTGCGTCTCATGGTCACCCTAATTGCTTCGTTAAAATAGGGTGACCATAAGGTTGGTTTTTTGCTGTTTAAAATTATTATCAATAAAGTTTAATTGTTTGCTTCTAGAGTTAATGCAATGAATTTGCCTTAAAATACTGCGATAGAAACAAAAAATCTGTTTGCGACTTACGTTTCACACTTTATAAGTTTATATTTTTTTTACCTCACTATAATAAAGTGAAAAAAACTATAGTTGTATTTCTTTAACAGCTTATGTCAATATAAGTGATTGATTGAAGTGATTGACATGATAATAATTTTATCACATTTGTTTCAAATTATAAGTACGACCAAAAATAAGGCGTTATGGTAACGGTTTTAGGGTAACTTTGCTTATGTCCACAGGAAAGAAGTGGTCCTACTTAAATGTATGACCCGTAAGCAGTTTAAGTATTGTATTTACCTTCTCCTCGACGGGCTGTGGCTTCCTCTGCACCTCCTGGCGCACTGGTGCGGCTTCCTCCTCACTCTTCTCGTCCTCTCCCTCTGGCATGGGGCAGTTCCACACCGGTGGTCGCCCGAATTCGATGAATTTGTCGCCCTGGAAAAGTCACGTATTAGTTATGGGCCTTGAGGGATAGCACAAATTTTCGAACGAGCGTTAGGTCTAGTTACTCAATTCAAATTTTCCCTTGCAATTTATATTTTGATTCACCTAACCCAAGTATGAATAAAGCGACGGATTTCACTGGTTCTTTATTTACGCAAACAAATGAATGCTGCAAGCGATAACACTCATTATTTATTATCCAGTTTGCATGATCTATTGTGATCAAGGTGGTTGTCATCCAACTTAAAAGCAGGATTAATTTGCCCCGTTATTGACTTTTAGATAATTGTTTGTGAAAACGTATAAGGATTGTGCTGAATGCATGTTTAGTTTACTTACTTGGATACTCAAAATAACAAACGAAGTATAGTGGAAGGGATTGAAAGATTCGTCGCCATTAGCGGACCCACGGTAGCTCAACTGGGAGAGCGATGGACGGATTCCAGAGGTTGTGGGTTCAAATCCCGCTGGTGGCGAATAATTTTTCGATTTTCTACTATGATCGAAATTTTGAACAAACGAATATATCCAAGATTTGACGATTTCATTCCTTTAAATAAAGAAGCAGAATAGCATGTTGCAGAAAAGAGCAACATGTGCGAAGTGCGAAATTCCGTTTTATTTAATCCATAACCAAAAAAATTAAACATTCCGAAGAAGGTCAAAGTTCCTTTTTGCCGCTAATGTATGCGCGGTCACACCAAACAGCCACCTGAGTCCTCAGACTTCCAAGGAAAACAATAATAAGTTGAGATAGCACATTTTTTATAGCCTGCTACTGTATATCGGCCTCGTGGGGGCCATTATCCTTTAATTTCATTGTTTTTTTCGGTACGACTTTCAGCCTGGAAAAAATACTTTTTGGCTCTGAACTTTGGCAATTATCGTGTCTTCTTTTATACTAAGACATTGGCACACAAGCTTGATTGATCTTACTTTGTACAAGTAATGGCGTTGGATATCCTGTCTTTATAATAAGATCGCCATTTCGGTCAGTGATTCATACCATGATAAGGCAATCCAGGAGTAGTGGTTCACACACCTTGGTGAAGAGTGATGATGCTAAGACACATCATAAGACTGCTTCCAAACAGCGCTGACGGCTACAATCACCAGTCAACTGTTTCCATCAGTAGCAGAGTAGAGCAGGATGGAAAGCTGGCTTGGCTTACCTTGGTGAAGTGATGATGGTAAGACACTTCATCCTTCGAGTTCAAAGGCCCTACAGCCCAGATGATGGGCTGGCTTGCGTTGGTGAGGACTGCCAGGTCTAGCTCGTCGGCCGCGCGCAAGCTGCGCTGGTAGGTCACTATGCTGTAGCCGTTGACCAGCGCGGCATTGAGGAGACGGATGGAGTTGGTGCCGTCCTGTAAAAAAAAGTATATGTGAGTACATTTGTGGCAACCACGTACCAGAAGGCATGGGTAGGCCAAGGTGGACTGATGACCTGGTAAAGGTCGCGAGAGTCCGCTGGATGCGGGTGGCGCAGGACCGGTCACTGTGGCACTCTTCGGGGGAGGTCTATGTCCAGCTGTGGACATCCTTCGGCTGATATGATGATGATGAGTGCATTTGGCTGATTTTAAAACCTGCCACTGATGTCACTGGCGGCTTGAAATATTGGTTTAGCCACTAGTATGCGGATGTCAATTCGGCATCAAAAGATGGGACGCATAGCAGGATGTGCAAGTCGCAAAATGTGCAGTGGAGCAGATCGCAAAAAGTGCAGATCGCAAATTGTGCAATTCGTAAAATGTGCAGATCGCAAAATGTGCGAATTGTAACATGGGCACGTCGCAAAATGTGCAAATCACACTATACTCGTACACGCGGGTCCGATCCGCCGTCGACATGTACGGGCAATCCGATGGATTGTCTTTAAGAGCTAAATCTCCTAAATCTGAGTACGACAGATTCTGTGTAATCTAGTTAAGTACAAAAGTCCAGGTGATTATCTAATATGAGGAAGTAAACGTTTCGGTTCTGGCGCTTCGCCGGCCGCTGCCGCGGCACGCTCGCTGCGCTTGCTCGGCTCGCGCGCTGTAGGCTCGTAGTACACCTAACACTCCTCCTCGCTTCGCTCGTCGTCGTACCTACACCGACCTGCCTTAGTCTCTCTGAAACTGCTATGAACTAGTATAAATAAAGATCTGCTGGCACATTTTGCAATCTGCCCATTGTGAGATCTGCACATTTTGCAATCTGCACATTTTGCGGTCTGGTCATTGTGAGATCTGCACATTTTGCGATTTGCTCATTTTACGTAGCCTGCACATTTTGCGACTTGCACAATCAGCTACTACACGAAAAAATGATTTCGAGATTTAAAATTATAGATTCAAATGCTTAGCATGGTTATGAATAGGGCTTATGATAAATGTCATCCGTCTTCAAGATGCCGTCACAGTAATCAAGAATTATATTTAAACCTGTTTTTTATTAAAATCTCCCGCAGCTTTAATTTAAGATGGAAACTCATTCATTCATATTAAAAAATTAAGGTCAGCATCAAACGTTTTAAAAAAGGATATAATTTTGACCATTTCTGAACACGCTACCAAAATAACTCTCTGAACATATTTTCGTTCGAACAGAAATCCTTTCGCATTCCATTTAAAAAGCTTTTTCCCGGAAACAAGGTATTCGACCGGTATTTCGCACCGTGAATGTAATAATTTGCGTTGCAGAATGAAATATTTTGTTAATTATTTGAACGATGTAAGCGTAAGTACCTTGCGGCAGAATGAGACGACCGAAGGATATTGTTTTTTGAAAGACACTTAGTGTATAAAATATTCCTATGACAAGCCGGGGACACATATTAAGTCTCGTAGTGCCTGGTGTGCAGTTGCCAATATATATTCTTATTCTCATTCCCGAGAATATTGCCACTGGCAATATTGCCGGAAACTTGCGCCTGTCGTCGTTTAAAAATAATAAATGCACTACCACTTACTCGTAAACAGAAGCAAAAGCATTTTAATACCTACGATCATAAACGTTCAACAAACCTATTTTAGCCAAAATTCCGTTAAAATTCGTTTGTTTTTATCGGCTATGATGACGTTTGTATTCGTAAGAAGGGGACAAAACACATTGTTTAAGCAGACGCATATTTTAAGTGTTTACTTTTTAACAAACTCGGCAACTTTCGTATTAGAATCAAACTGTATTTTCATTAATCATAATAATCATAATCATAATTTATTGTTAAGACTATGTACAAAAGCTCACATTTTAGAATGTTTTTTTTTTCATTTATCGTATGGCTAGTCAGATCTTGGAAAAGACAGTACGGTTACCAAGTTTAGAATGATAGTTCCAACAGTTTATCCATTTCGGACGTACAATAACAATTCAACTTAAAAATAGCCTAACCTTAATTATGTGTACTAAAATATTCATTTAAATTGTAGAAGCATCTTGTAGCTAGCTATTCTTTGAGTTTCATTTTATTTTATTTAACAAACGGCTATTTAATTTATGCAATTGACAAGCGATTGTCAATCCAAAAGTTGGAGCAGTATTTCCCCATTCCCGGCAACATTGACGGTTGGCGGCCATTTTACGTTCCCGGCACATCACTAAGTAAGGGTTGCGCTAAATTATTATCGTAATTTGGCGTGGCTTGTCGAATAGTTTTGAATTGGCCCGCAGCCAAACTGAGACTGTCTCAACGGTTCCTGCTAGCGACGTTCAATGAAATGTTGAAAATTCTTGTCGAGTACTATTCCTATGGGTAAGAAGGAATTAAGACTCTATGTTCAATTAATTAAGACTTAATACAGGATTACGTCCCTATTGCCGGAGCATAGACAATTTTATTATGGTTGATAATGTGAGGTGGAAATTGCTTTTCTAGGTTTTGACGATTACCAATAAAGTTGGTTCCATTATCTATTACGATTTACGTTTAATTGAACGCTCAAAACAAAATTATATTGATATACGTAGTCTCATGTTTTTTTGAATTAATTTTAAGCTATGTCCTTATAATCATCGCAATAAAGTTCCATATTTGCAGCCATATTGATACTTTACTAAAATAATACGAACCGGGTCACTAACGTCTTGAAGGTCGAATATTGAATGTAATTTCATATAATCGCGCCGACATCGCCAGCACTCACGACCAAAAACCGCGAATCGGCTCGAAACGTGCCACGAGCGATATTCACCTTAAATTATTATTAATGTTTACTAATATTATATTTCAATATCTCTGGTAGGTACTGTACTATCGATATCGGTAGAAAACCAGCTAATTAGTGTCTGTAAATAAATATTACCAAATCATCGATGTTCACGAGGTCTTACCAGTAATAAGAACCTCATTAATATAAGTAGTACACTTAATTGAGAAACACCTTCATAATACCGGATAAAAATAGTGTATAAATCATGATTGACGTATGATTTTACGTTTTGGTTCAAAATGTTATACGTTTTACATTGCCCTGAGCGGTTTGATCATGGAGGAATGTATGTATTAATGATTGAAAATTGGATTTTGTGGTAATTAGCGACGTTAGAACATACAGTTTTAAACGTTAAAAACGTTAAAAGTTTGCATCGTTTCCGTTAACACTTTCACTGCCTAGGGGGCGCCTACGCCGTATCCGCTTTCCGCATCATACGAGGATAACCACGGCATCGACTACGAGCGCAGGGCGTTCCTTAAAGAAAAGGACGTAAGTGCCATAAGATTTCAGTAACGATACGACCTTTTTAATAGGCACGGAACCCTAGTTGTGCGTGGTCCGACACGCACTTGGCCACTTTTTTTTATTCCTTAAAGTGAATAATTTCTGCCAGTAGGTCCTTGGGAGGATACTATAAATAATACATTCACTGCCAGGAACCCGCCTAGCGGGTGCCTATTATTTGCAGTTTTTTAACGGCTAACAAAATACACCTATCCTCAAAAATTTATTCAAATATACCTTATAATTTTCGAGTAAAATGCCTGCGACATACGGACGGACAGACAGACAACAGACATGACGAATCCATAAGGGTTCCGTTTTTTGCCATTTGGCTACGGAACCCTAAAAAGAACATTTAAACAGAGTTTCAATTGTTTTATTTCGGTCGTGTTCGACACCAAGATGCGAGGCGAGAAAGCTACTTCCCTCTTACTCATTTGCACAGGTAACGGGGGTGGAAGTGAGACAGGAGTCACCGAGTCCCGAGCCCGCACGACTTCACAGCAAGTTAGCTAAGCTAGCTAATGCGTCCGGGTTATGGTTTTTCGTAATATTTATTGATTACTAATTTTAAGTTTAATTATGTTAGAAACTTAACCTACTGTACGTTGTAAGGAAATTGGAGCTAAGCATCATAGACCCTCTGTACCTACTCTACAATTTAAATTAAATTTTCTTTCTAATCTAATTCTAATCTCCCGGGATATACACGTTAATGATGTCACGGTCTTAGCCTTTTATTGATGAGTTTGCTAGTAGAGAGGTCGATTAGGGAGCATTAAGTCCGCGTGCTTCGCGTTCGGAGATCTTAAGTAGAGGTCTGTCTGACACTAGAATTTTGCATCCCTGATTTGATACAAATGACGTACGCGTTTGGACCAGCAATCTCGGCGCGTATACATAGACATATACATAGAAACATGTATGTACATAAACTCAAGCCTGTTTTCCCAAACGGGGTAGGCAGAACATAATTATGTGAATTTTAATTTCAGTTCCTTCGTGCTATTGTAGGTTTAAAGGTGGAGAAAATTCGATATTGCAGTGATAATCTAGTCTAACCCATCTCCCGCAACACACGTCAACCCTATTCTCATAGCCGGCTCCAACTAAACCCACGGGAAGAGAGGTCACGAATGACAAATGTCAGATTTGAATGCGAAACGTTTGTTATAGATTGACCACGATTATTACCGTATCGTTAGCAAAGAACCGTATAACGATCTTTCTTCTAAAATCTAAAGGGCGTCAGTCACTCGAAACTCATGTTCATAATGGACTTTTTGTACGGCAACTTATCTACTCGTGCTATTTAATAGTTAAAAGAGAGAAACAGTTTGAATTCTAATTGATAATGTGTGGCTAACAATTTTTTAAGTTCTTAGGACGGGTGAGTAATATTTAATCTAACTGTCATTCACATAATATTATATTTTGCATAATAAATCGTTCTTTCTATTACTGAACCAGTGGGGTTCATATTAGGCTCTGTCGTCACTTACCATCAGTTGAGACTAGGGTCAATCACTGGTCAGCTCATTATAAGTCAACACGTTTAAAATACATACTTGAACTCACCAAAAACCATCTCATCAACCATTGCCTTGGTCTACCTCTTCTCGTACAACCTTCCATATTCATGCATAATAATATTCTTGTCACACGACATTAATTTCTATGAACACATTCACTTCCAACGGTTTCGTGGTGCTATGGTCCCAGCCGATAACATGCAAAGAATCAACGGAAGGTTCGAGAATTTATAACAAAATAAACAAAGTGATCCCCATATTAACTAACCGCGTAGACAAAAATTAACAAACAAAAAAAAACTGTCACGCGCCGTTATAATTTCACAAATAATTGTAAACATTGTTAATGCGTGTCTGGTTAGTATCGAAAATGTTGACTCGTGGTGAATAGAAAAGTGATAAATAGAAATGATGCCACTGGAAATTCTTGACGATGTACAATATGTGAGTAAAAACCTGTTGCCATCAATAAGTAAAGAAAATAACTAAGGAAGCCTATAAAATGTTAATCTTATGAAAAGGATTTTTCTCTTGCAAAATGTGTTGAAAAGCGTCGTATGAAACGCGTGAGCTTTGATAATTACATCTTCGGCTCTCTTATCACGCTCACCTGCGGCTCGCGTGAACAATTCCGCGTCTAATGTAATTATCAACATACTCACTTGTATCACAATGTACTATTATTTTTTATTAATTGCATTGTGAGAATATCGCCTATGGAAGACCACCTGCCTAGGGATTCCGAAAGTATAAATAAAACAAATTTGAACTCACCACCAGCCTCTCATCAGGACAGGACCCTCTTACTCCGGCACACTGGCTCTTCGCATCCAGATAGTAGTCCACAGCGTACCCCTTAAGGGTGCTCTTGTCGACCCAGGCAACTGCCACGTCGCCGCCGACCATCTGCGAGTGGTTGGGGTCGCCAGAGATGCCGAATGACATGTATTCGCCGGCCTCTGGAATATTTAAAAGTTTTACAATGTGACCTTATTTATATCGTTGTTAAGCAAACGGTAGTAAGGGCAGGTTAACCACTAAATATGGCAATGGCAGTAGCTGAAAGGGCCTAGTTGATTAAACAAGTAATTATGACTTTGAATTTACATCTGATTTCTACCTGGCATAGATAGTTCAATGCCAGCTACTTTGTAAAACATGTTATATTGTTTTCAAATAATTGTGTTGAATAAACGTTAACTCAAAAGCCCCGCTTAAAACATAAGTATTTATATTTATAAAACACCTAAAAACCTTTCTTCAATAACTTCGCTTCGTAAAGAATTTTTTCCAATATATTTTACGTCACACCTGGCCATAATGCGAGTTTTACTGCACGCTGCGCGTACCAGAAAACTCGCATTGTGGCCAGGTGAAGACGTAAAATTTTGTACTCAACACGGGCGGTAATTCGTAAAGCCCCTGAGCGCATATTTATGGCCCTCACCTTCGGTTCGGGCCACAAACACCTGCGATCGGGGGCATTCACGAATTCACCGCCCTAGTTACGTAATGTACTATTGTGACAGTGAGTGTACCAGTACCTACACAAAATCAATAGTTGCGATGATGATTGTGTCATTTACAGTAAATTGACGAAGCAATATGCCAAATACGTAGATGATGATACACCCACTTTAATCATGGCAATTACAGTCGAATCGAAGTAATCGTCGGATAATCGGTCATGGGCTGCTATAAGCGACATTGCTGATTGGTTTTGCGTAATAACATACTAAATGGTCTCCCCTTCGATGGGTATGACATTCTAATAGTAATCATTTGCGGCATTTCCAGAGATTGGAATAAGACTTTGGCTATCCGTTTATTTAGATTTACATTGATTTAGTCTAAACAATGTAGGTACGGTACTTGAGAATATGCTCAATATTTTGGAAAGGTTTTTAGGAAATTTACATTTACTATAACGTAAGATAAGGATACCATTTAGAAACTTTTCTTTAGAAAATGTCGCCAGGAACAGATAACTCTTTAGCGATAAGACCACCTACTGTCTATCTTTACCTACGAAAAGATGGTAGCGGTCAGTCTTTGGATGGGTGACCGCCTGATGTTTGAGTGGTTAATATAAGTGAGGGCTTCCGCGCTTTGGAAGGAATGCTAAGCAGTTGATTTCGGCTGCTGTCTATGACAGTAGTCGTTACGCCGAGTTAGAGGCCTTCGGGCGGCTTAAGGACTTCTAACAGTCGAGTTGCCCACTCACTTGATAAAGCGGGGACAATGTTACTCGCGTCCACAGGAGCTACATCACAACCCTTCACGTGTCCCCTGGGTGGTTACTAAAAGAGTGACAAACTTTAAAGTCCAAAAATAATGCCATGCGATTAAAGAAATAAATAATACCTAGGTACATATTGTTTTGGTTCTCTTTATAACGGGTTAATTTGTGTGAGGTGTGCAATAAAGAGTATTTGTAATTAGTCAAGAAATATAATGTCCAGCAATAGTAGACTAGCAGGCGCGGGACGGGACACTCCGCGATTTACGTTCATCACTACAAGTGCATGTCGGTGCCCCAACGTTGGGGAACCGGCATGTACTTATAGCGATGAACGTAAATCGCGGAGTGTCCCGTCCCGCGCCTGCTAGTCTACTATTGCTGGACATTATATTTCTTGACTAATTACAAATACTCTTTATTGCACACCTCACACAAATTAACCCGTTATAAAGAGAACCAAAACAATATGTACCTAGGTATTATTTATTTCTTCTATAAATTACGACGACGTCAGAGGGCCATAAATCTTAATTTTTGGCTGAGAAAAAAGCGCCAATTATATATTCTGTGACTCAAGTAATTATCGTCCAAATCACACTACTCGTTCGACATAAGCCTACAGACATACAGACCTACTGCAAGTTTGGTATGAGCCCACAGCTTACTCACCAAGCTTCGACACGAGCTGCAACACAACGCTGTCACCTGCGACGGCCCAGCGGACCTCGAAGGCCAGGTCATCGTACAGCACTTCACAGTTCAGCTTCGACTGAAAGCAAAAAAAATATGGCGTTAGTTTTGAATATTGGTGCAGAGTTTTGGAAGGTCAGCGTATAGTTGCTTGTTAAGAAGCAATGGTTCAGCCCTTTAATAGTTATTTGTTATAGGACAATGGCGCAAAGTTGTATTTGGCATCAAATATAATGACCACCAAAAAATGCTTTGATACCCTAAGATCTTTTACCAAAAAAATATACTGAACACCAAAAATAATAATTCTACCATTACAATAGTACTACCTGTTTTAATAAAAAGTGCACATTAAAATTTATTCGAACACCAAATTGACTAAATGATCACCAAATCTTTGCGACCAAATTAATACATACATACAATTAATACAATACTAAATAACCCACTATGATTGCCATAAAATATACGAGTATTACCAAATAAAGTATAATGATGCCAAAACAAGTGATACCAAAACCCGAATCAGCACACGCTACTTCCACGTGGACTTGTCTGTCCTACCCCTGGAGTGTATATGTCGTCGGCCGTTCGTAAAATCCGCCAGATCACGAAATTCCTAGGCATATCGTAAAACGCTGCCATTTCATGATATGCCTAAAAGTTGGCCAGGCTTATCACGATGTGCCTGATAAACAATACGGCAGATCGATTAGAGCAACGCATTTGTCGATATTCCTAGCTCTATACCGGGCACATTGTAAAATAGTTTCTTTCCTGGCCACTGGTGGCGCTGCGTATGCGATGGCGGCCGTGTTTATTGGGAGCCAATAATCAGGGCGGACAAAAATGGCTTGTCATAAGCGAACTTTGTCTTAGGTCGGTTAGGTTAGGGTTCACTTGTGCCCCTCGAAGCAGAAATAGACACCCCGCGCAGCGGGGTGGCGTCTACTCGCTGGAGATTATCAGTCCGCACTCCTTATTTTTTCATTATCTACTTCAATTTTGGACACCCTACTTACGTATAACGGTGAGTATTGAACGATATGGCGGCGTTTCATGATATGCCTAGGAATTTCATGATCAGCCTAAACGTCATTGGCTTAGCCAAATCATGAAATGCCGGCGTTTCATGATATGCCTAGGAAGTTCATGATCGGCCTAAACGTCTATAGGCAAATCGTTAAATGGTGAATTTTGAACGATATGGCGTATGTCACTCAGCCAAATCATGAAAGGGCGGCGTTTCACGATATGCCTAGGAATTTCATGATCTGGCGGATTTTAAAAGTTCGCGGAGCCAGAAGCTGGAGTTTCTGGCGGGAGCCCGGGCGGACGGCGGGAGACTGAGTCCTAGAAACGAAAGCGGGGATGCGTCGAATTTAGGAAATTATTTTACTATTTCTAATTTAGCAACGACTTTTTTACGATATCATTTTCTTTAATAGGATAGTAAGATGTTATAATTTGGGTTATGTTTTCATATTAATAGGAGATACAATTTTGGTGATCACTTACTATTTTTGGGTTAGCAATGATTTTTTAGGATAGCGTTTTTTTAAATATGATAGTAAGATGTTATTATTTGGGTTATTATTTCACATTAATAGGAGATAAAAATTTGGTGATCACTTAACTATTTTTGGATTAGCAATGATTTATTTGGATAGCATTTTCTTTAATAGGGTAGTAAGACGTTATAATTTGGGTTACATTTCACATTAAAATGGAGATAAAAGAGTCTTTTTGGCAGTAAAAAGTATTTTTTTGGTGTTATATTTTACTATATCTGGTGGTCCGTTAAACATATGCCGTTGTATTTTACCGGCGAGTGTTTCAACACACGAGAAGTAAAATACATTTGCACCCGTGCGTAACACAAAACTTTTCACGTCACTGTAGCGAGGAAAGTGCAACATTTAAAAAAACTTTTTTTTGTACAGTGATAAATAATAATAACGTAATGTTTCAAGTAGAATTTTGGTGAAGTGCGAATCGGGTTTTATTTTTCTCATACATTTTGATAGTGATGAAGGCAACAACCAATTTTTTTAAAGTTTTTAAATTATTTTGTTTTTTAGAATTAACAGAAATACATCATCTGTAAACATTTTGCATTATGAGCGTTTTACGGTTTGTTATCCGTCAAAAGCTACTTAAACACGCTCCAAGGTCAAATTACTTTCCCCACTAGTGGATAAAATGCGTTTTTGCCCACTGGTTTTAAAGGATAAAAGACGGCTTTCCGAGGCAGTGAGGGGAAAAAATGTATACACTCCTTTCATGAAGAACTAGATAGACTAGTGTTTTGGGTAACCTCAAAAGGAACACATTCGACTTGAAATGAATGTATACCTATTATATAAGACCTGTACAACTATTCACGCAATACGCGATATGACCTATGATCTATATCAATCTGATTATGTGGTTGATTCAATCCACCTTAGAATACATAGTCGTTGATATTTACGACGACAACCATATTTCTTCAAGCCTCGCCGTTAAGCTTCTTACAGAAATACGTTTTTCACCAGGTACCTTACAATATTTAAGAATGAAATGAAAGCATTAATAATGTATAGCTCAACAATGAAAACAGCAAGTATAAAGAGCTCATGCATTGCTATCGCCTCTAAGGCGAGGCCTAGGTCGGGTCGGTATAATTTTCTAGTAGATTTGCAAGGGCGAGCCGATGACACGGCGGAAGGTAATCGAGTGTGCGGTCCTTCGCGCTTCGGCCCAAAACATGAACAATTCGAGATCAAATCAAAGTATGTGTTCTTAACTAAAATCGACGTAACAGGTTGTAATAATTTATCAACAACATTGTAATATCGTCTTCAGTTTCCGCGAATATTTAATTTAAATAAAAACGATTTGAACGGATTGTATCGCGTATAATTGTGTATTAAATACATCCCAATGTTTGGAGCCCTTTTCAGCACTCGTAGTCCCGCCAATAGGAAGAGGGGTGGAGGGGTCTACTTACCCGTCAAATCGTTTTATGTAACAGATTGTGTTGAGCTAAGTTTCCCCTTATTCGAAATTCTTTACAGTAGTAATTCACTACCTACCTTAAGCTAGGTACTGTTCAACATAGGAAGAAACGCAGTTGTCTTAAATTGATGTCTGGAAATAACCAATGTGATGAATTGTTAAATTGTTAAGTAAGACTCATAATAAGTCAAAAACAATTCGTTAAAAACGTAGCACTTATCTATCTACTTGCATGATATTCATCACAATTACAATACTTATCTCTAAAAAACCGGCCAAGAGCGTGTCGGGCCACGCTCAGTGTAGGGTTCCGTAGTTTTCCGTCCGTCAGAGTAAGTGTCCCCACTTAAACGTTAAAAAAATGGGCTATTTGTTACATTGAGTTGGCATATTAAGTACAAAACCCTAAAACCCTAATACAAGCAATACTTAGCGAACAATTTTATTATTAGACAACGAACGACCAAAGACAACTTCTACGACAATTCGAGCACGACAAATTTTCGACCTTATGTATGGGCGCACCCTGCTACGACCCCATTAAATCAGGAAAAATCTTAACACCGCCATGTACGATATGAGCGTTCCGCGTACAGCGACATCAGTAACAGTAAACAGTAAACTTAAAAAAGCGAGCTTAAAGATGGAAGATGATTTTTATATGGGATAATTATTTATTGCGTGAACCGATTTTCACCGTTTTTACTTTATTTGAAAGCACGTCATTAGAAATTACAGGAACAACCTGCTTATACGGTTAAATTACAAACTTAGTTCGGAAATTATTTTGTAATTTTTTTCAAAAACGATTTAACCTATCAAGTTCAAAATAATTTTCGTAGAAAGTTTTTATAAAGATCTACTTTTGAGATTTTTTTTCATATTTTTAAAACTTATGCTTCAAAAGTTAGAGGGGGGGACACATTTTTTTTTACTTCTGGAGCGATTATGTTTGAAAATATTAACATTATCAAAGAATGATTTTCCTAAACCCCTATTCATTTTAAATATATATCCAACAATATATCACACGTTAGGGTTAAAATGAAAAATAAATAAAACACCCCACTTTACATATAGGGGAGGTACCCTAATAAAACATTTTTTTCCAGTTTTTATTGAACAACTTTGTCGGCGTGATTGATATACATATTAGAACCAAATTTCAGCTTTCTAGTGCTAACGGTTACTGAAATTATCCGCGGACGGACGGACAAACATGGCGAAACTATAAGGGTTCCTATCCTAGTTGGCTACGGAACCCTAAAAAGAGATGAATACCTACAAGGACATATCGAGCACCAGTTCTTCAACAATTCTTGGCTTGAAGCTGTCGCAACATCCCTCCACTTACATATCCCATTTTAAAATGGTTTCATGTATAGAATACATTTTCTGGGTAGGCATAGGCTATATTTTATCCCGCAAATTTGGTTCTTTGCAATACGAAGGCAGAGCCGCGTGGGCAGCTAGTCCAGTCCATCTAGTCTAATAAGGTCTGTACATCAGGTTAACTACGGATCAAACTGATAAATAAACAGCACATTATCATATAAGTGAGAGCCGAGATTGCAACGCCAACGAAAAGATGACAAAGGTCAATGGAATTGAAGAGCATTTGAGAGGTCAGCGTGAAGCAGATTTATTGAACCTTGAAGCGTTTAGAATAGAGACTATAATTCAGCTCTTTAAACTGATGTGCTACATCAGTGGACTTTATGCGTGGGAATGCATATAGTTCTTATGCAGTTGCAATAAGACGCATACTGCCTTTCTAAAAAAGTAGGTCAAGGCCATACCCCATTCGCGTATGGGCATTATCAAATTCGGTTTGGGTTGGGTAGTCATTAAAAATCGATTTAAGTCGTCCGCATTTGGTTTCCGATTTCCAAAGGATACTCTGATGGCCCTAATTAGGATGTGTGAACTTTGGCTTCTCAGTACTTAAAAGAGACCATGCACCTATTTCCTAATGAAAATAAAATTAGTTTTAAATCCTCTAGATAGATTTACGACCGTACAAAATTGTCGTTTGGCAGTATCCGTACTGAATAGTGTATCTGAACGAGCGTGCAGATTGCAGACAAATGATTCGAACTTGAAACTAACATCGTCGTATTCACATAAATCTTATTCCACGAAGTTTCCATACAAAATCTCTGCCGCGTAATTGCCGGGGCGTTTCAACTGCCCTCCCCTCCTCCGAATTTTTGATTTTAGTTGTGTCTCTGTTTATTTGTCTGTCCCTGACCAAATAGCTGAACTTCTTCAAAAATTTAGACATGGAGGGAAAGACGTCTGAAACGCTTTGGGAATTACCCTGCCATAGTAATCTTTTCAGGTTTCCCTTCAAGGTTTCCGCTTCCGCTGATGTGTTAACCCTCATTCTGTCAATATGCTGGCAAATACCGCCATAATGAAAAAGGACGCGGCGGCCCCATAATATCCCTTCCCTCAAGGTATCCTAAGTGACGTGGTTTATAAACAAGGCATTTTCTATGCTAAGTATTCGTCACATCCTATATCGAGCAAGCAATTAATTTACATGTATACGATATTCGTTAACATCCGATAGTGTTTAATTGCCTATAATCATTTGGGATGATCGTAGGTATTACACTGACAAATGTATAGTAAAATGCTCGATTAATTATCATGCACCTTTTTTTAATGTACCAAGGCTGTCCACGTCGATCATCGATCGATATTTAATCGGGTTTTTCAGCACAGTTATCACTATCACAGAAAGTCCGTGAGCTATTTTGCGACTATCCTTCTCTTTCTAAGCATCCTAATTAGGAACAGACGGATAGTCTATCTCACCGCGACACTGCTCGCGGGTCGTCCTGTGATATTGTGGTAGCCGTGCAGAAGTAATCATATCACAAGCTTAATTTGGTCCCTTGACCCTATATTTCATGTATGATGGTTTAAAGATACCAAATGAAACACAAATAACTTGGCAAGCTTTATTGCCTTAATTTACTGATTAGGTACATCTTTATAAATATACAATTCCTAAAACTAGTTAATATCTACACATTGCAATCAAAAATAAAGTTTGTTGCGTTGTATTAAGGATCAAATTTGATCTACTTATGATATCACAGGCTGAAGAACTTAGTTATGTCAGTTGAGTATTAGATTACAATTCAAACATAGTATTAGTAGATTACTTAATATTATTAGTATTTCGAAATATATTTCCTTGTTAACAGTCAAAACTATGTTACGTTCGCCTTTATCTGAAAACTATGATATGATTATAGTTTGATATAATACACATAAGAGCAATAAAAACAGGTACACATTGTATTTATAATCCATACACACACACTTCCCATTGTTTTGCACTTAAGTGTACTTCAAAAAAAGACTTCGAAAAAGTTACAAAGAATTTACTCGAAGCTAAAGAAAATTTAACTTTACTGTGTATTTTAAAAAGCACTTCAGTATTTTTTATATGTTGAAGACGTTGAGGGTGGACTGTTAAGATTGTTTGTTGTTAAAATGAATCGTCCAGAATAAACAACTCTAAACTATTCAAGTCGTCGCCTAATTACTTTGTAGCTAATGCGAGTCAGACAAATTCATAGTTATTTGCACTCTCCCAGCCACAGCGTAGCAGTACAGCGAATGCACTTACTCCCAGCAATAAGATTGTTGACTGCAATTTTATTATTATTTCAAAAGAAAAAAGGAATATGCCTAATGACGAAAATCTCATTAAAATATCTCAATAACCACGTTTGTAAGAAATTATTCAGTTGTGATACTATTTTCTCTGTTTACTATATTTTAAACCCAACATCAAATAATATACTAACACATATTTTTTTAAGCTAAACAGCCGCCTTTTATACCAACTCTTAATTAAACTACCATACATACTACCATACCGTAAGACGACAAACTTCTAAACGCGACTTCGAAGCGTGTTTGTACGGCTAACTTGACCCAAACACGCGTTATCAGCGCATTTAAAAAAAGCGGTGTGCATAATTTAATTAGAAACGGATTTTGTGTGAAAGTGTTCTCGCTGCATTGCTACGCTGTGGGCATCTTATATTAACTTAGATAATAATTACTGGCTCTATCTCCGAGTTGCAACGCTCGTGTCGCTCGTCTCGCTCGGTAAGTTTACGCTTTCAGATATAATTCCATCTCTACACAAAATTATTAGTCAAGAAAGTCTATTCGTCTATGTGTTGGTGATATCAAAATTACATTTGTTGTGCACACTCGTTCTGAAACGTTAGAGTCAAAGATTTAGCACATTTATGAATGTCAATTAACTACTACCGGTTATGAAAAATTAAACTCTACTATGAGAAGAACCAGCGTAAGAAACTCGGCGAGGTATAATTTTTAGTGTTCCGTACCAAAATTGGTCCAACGGAGTACTTATGCGATCACTCGTATCGTAATATGTCCGTCTGTCATCACCATCAGTCAGTATGTGTACCCCCGTTATATAAATAAATAATATCACATACATACATACATACACTTACGCCTTTATTCCCAAAAGGGGTTGGTAGAGCACATGAAGCTTATGTTCCAGCGCCACTTTTAGCATAAATGTCGGTATTAAAAAATGTCGGGCAAAATGTGTTATTGCAGTGATAGGTTGCCAATGCACAACACACTTCAACCCTGCTTCCTTAGTCGACTTTTAGGACACTCACGGGAAGAAAGGGGGTGGTTAAATTCTAACAAACGATTCGAACAACAATATCACAGTATTATGAAAATAAGGGATAGCGCGCACGACGAATGTAATTTTAATATCAAACCAATACGTCAACTCAGATACATCTAATGTCTGCCTAACTTGGTCATATTATAATAGAAATCCAAAAAGATAAACCATTACGACAGAAAAAAGATCTAGAATCTGAAAAGTGAGAGGCAATTTCGCACTTTTTGTAGGTGTGAAGTGAATTGCGTGTAATTGAAAGGTGCATCGGAATCGTTAAGACGAGGTCGGTATATGTCGCAAGAGTAGAAGGGCATATCGCTCACGAGTACATTTGACAAATGAGCAGCGTCTTCGGAACAGCTCCTTCAAAATTAGTCTTTAACTCTAATTAAACAGGGTTCATTTCAAATTGGGAAGCTCTCAAAGTCACTCCTCCAATCGTGTGACCTGAATTCCTATGGTTTCTGAAAATGTAATTTATTAGACGATCGTGGTTCGATATTCGATTCAAAACAGCACAAATATACATACACATGCATATTTTTAGAATAGCTTCAGAGATGGCGAAACGGTGATAAGCAACTTATGTAACGGTTCTAGAATCTTCCGAGCGTAATGTAGTCTTAAACATCGTTACATCATTGCGTCCCTGACTTGCCATATAGGTCAAGGTCAATGCTCCTCTGGATAGGGTCCACTATAGTCTGGAATCCTGGTCTATTCAGTTCTTGGTAAGCTTGAAAATCGTAGTCTGGAGAGATTCTTCTCTGAGCTTGGCCGGTGAAGCGTTGAGCAAATTCGCCTTGATACGGTACGAGCTGGTATCTCTCAGGGTTGTGCTGGTTGAACGCATGGTACTGCTGCTCATAGAGTGCTTGTTGATATTGTTGTTGTTGTTGTCTTTGCTTCTGCTGTTGTTGTTGGTATAGTTGCTGCAAGAACTCAAGTTGTTGTTGATTGCGTCGTTGCTCTTCCTGTAGCTGCTCATAATCATAAGCTTGAGGCTGCTGTGTAGCTTGAAGCCTCTCTTGTGTTTGATGGAAACTGGCTGATTTTGACTCTTCAGTAGCTTGGAGCAGCTGCTGCTGTGGGGGTCTGTAGTCGCCAGCGCGTCGGTGGAGATGCGCAGAGTGGTCAACTGGTGAGTCGAGTAGTGCAGCTAGAGGGCCTGCTCCCAGTCTGGTCGGTCGGTAGGTGGTCGCGTCGACTTTGGCGATGGGTTTGCGGGATGGGGCCCGCGGGGGTGAGCCCGAGGGAGTCCGCGGGGGTGAGTCCGAGGGGGCGGAGGCTAACGCCTGGTTGCGGCTCTGCAACAAAACCCGCGCTCAGCTTCAGGACGAGGAAATGAGGCTTGGGGATTGCGGAGGCTTCTTAATTAAGGAGACTTAAGCTTACCATGTTTAGAGATTAAATTGACGAGCTTCTTCGGACACGCGCTACAAATAGCAGGTTTCAAAGTAAACCAAGACCTTTGCCATCCCTGTGCACTTGCAGACCATCATATGCGCAATAAAATGTGTAGATAATGGTCAAATAAATAAGTAAGTGGATACCGTAACAATAAAAGAACAAGAGTGCTCGCTCTACTAGTATTGACACTTTTTAAACTTCATTTTATGGCCCTTACAAAAATCAATTTCCAAACTTATAGTTTTAAAAAACTACTAGTTTCTCATCTATCATGAGCATACCGAATTTCCAACGTTTTTCGTCCCCCATTACTGCGTAGTAGACAAGCCCTTGACTTCTGACCTGACTCGTGTCGTGTTGAACGCTGACATACCGATGAGTGTCCAACATTGCACGCTTCGCTTACTTTGAGCTCACGTTGTGGGGTCTTCATAGGCAAGGTTGTCGCGTTTTTCGAACATATTAAATCGATATTTTTGGAGGGTTTTCCTAACGCTCATGGGAACAAAAATGTTTCGCATTATCAATGCAATTAACTTGAGGGTCGTTACGTTATGTTTTCCGGTAGACATTGCCTTATACGGTTATTTATTTACTGTCGAATTCCCATGATGACCCAATATAAACCAATATTAGCCAGTTCAGGAGCCAATTGCTTTTATTGACAAAAACATGGATGGAGCTTCAATTTACTATGAAACTTAATATCTCCTATTGGGCCAAAGAAATCTACCCCACATAATTGAAAAGAGTCAGTCATGTTTATTTCCTGGAGTAGGGTGATTAGTATTAATTATGATTATTTTAATTTTTGAGTTTGAACTAGCCTTAGTGTGTCTTTTCTAATTTAAATAGTCTGAGTAATCCCTAAAATATTGCATCACAAAATTGAATCAGCTGGGGCGTGTCAATTTCGCGGGCGATTTCAATTAATTATTGTTTATGTTTTGTTTAAAAACATTGTATCAAACGAGCAGGATATCATTTACGAATCATTTATTGTTGATTTCATTTCTATGAAATGATTAATAGAGTTGATAGGCCAACAAAAGCGTAATGTAGTAAGATCATTTTAATACCAAGGACGTAACGTGTCAACACCTATGATTGTGAAGAGTAATTAAATTAAGCTTAAGCACACCCATCTGGGCATTAGCACTTTGTTGATTATTCATTCAGATAGTACATGTCATAACGTATCATCACGACTCACGACAAGTTCCCGGAGTGGTATGCAGATAATACGGGCTTCCATTTGCTACCGTCCTGACTTAGTAGCTTTCAAAACATTCGTCATACATGCTCGTAGGTACACCTGACCAACCTTTCCTTAACATTTCTCCAATTAAGTCTTAAAAGATTCAGCGTCTGTCACATCCATTTGGGTAATATTTAAATATCAAAAATGGAATCGCGTTTTTCGTTAATAGATTATCTGATCTTGATCCTGAAAAGGAAAGTTAAGAGAAGGTCTTGGATCACCCAGAAAATGCCTGTCCAATCTTGCCTTGGTGACTTCAGGGGTTGTATGATTACGGGAATAATTGAAAATGCGTGACGGTGCCGGTGGGATTATTGGAGTATCATTAAAAAAAGTAATTAATGATTCGGCGACACGACAGCCTCGTTTTAATTAGCAAATAGTTGAATAACGTTAAAAACATGATGATCCATGAATAATAAAAACAATTGCAGAATTTGGAACTCCAGTCCGAAGTTCATTATGTAACAGTTTTTAATAATAATAACTGTGTATATTTATCAAAATATCTAACTTCTGCTTTATACTTCGTACACATATTAAATTACGTATATATTATGTTACCCAGACATACTCGTATACTTTATTAATATAAAAAACATAATTCATTTTTGATTGATCGATGGACACTTGAAAACCAAATAACGACATATTTGCGGTCGGACAAACGTCAAGTCCAACTCAATATATCAAACATAGAGTAGCCATCAACTATCAAAATATTCGCCGAGACAAGAGGTCATTGACCCCGCTGCAGCTTGCACAATCGCCAATTCACTTGTTTTTGCAATCTCCTTACACGCACACGGAACTCAACCTTATAAAGATCACTTTACAGTACAATTTCGAACGGTGATTATCGTTGTGTGTGAATCTGTCTAAAATTGCGGTTGCGATGTTACAAAATAGAGTGAAGAGGATGAACTTGGGTAATGTATGTCAATATGCTATTTTAGATATAAACATGTGTCGCAATAGAACTAGATGGTATTTGAGGTCGTAGGTTAAATTAGAAGGTGCAGCAATTAACAGTACAGTCACCCGGGATATCTAACAAAATGCTCGGTAATATTAGACATGATTTTGTTTCTAGTGTCGTTAGAATATGTCGAAACTTTTGACCGCTTTCGTTAGCAATGCTAGGTGCACATTATCCAGGGCGGTAATGAAATGAAGAATGTCATTCGCAGTTTTTCAAACCGACTTTAGAAAGGCAGGACTTTCTCCGTTCGTCGGAATAGGTTATTTTGGTAATAAATACATTGCGCACACACCTTTTCCGGCAAAACTATTTTTAAACGGCGAAAATTATAGCTCCTATGACATTTAAATAGCAAAGGTAAATTATCATCGCCAACTTCACAATACTCGTACCATCTATCTCAATTACTGTACAAACTCTGTGTGAACATTCACACATAACTTTATTGGAACGTATAAATGTAATAACGTTGGTTTTTGAAGCGTCAAACGCTCACAAATGAGGCGGAATGGATCTAAAAAAATTGAGTTATCTTATTCCTCAGAATTTCATTAAGAAACTCTCAACGTTTGAATTTCTTGCATGACACTAAATAGAATCTTTAAAAATCATTCCTGAAAATAAGTGTTCAATTTAAATGTTCTGCTAAACTCCAAGTCATATTTACACGGTTAATCTAAAATCTGAAAGCGTATTCCGAAATAATTTGATATGCCCGATCGTTTAACCTAAAAAGACATCCATTAAGCATTTTAAGTGAGGTATTAAGGAAATGAATGTTTATGTGGTCAAGGAGAATATTGATAGTAATAGTTTTAAAGAAGGCATTATCACACAAAAAACCATTACCCTCCTTACGGATACCCAACTGTAAATAAATATTATACTCATCTCATAAACTTTCAATGGATACATGTAATGCTGCTGCTAAAAAAATTGGTTGCCACAAAAGTCACGCAAGATTTGAATTATACAGAATACATGTCATGGAAACTAAAAGTAGGTACACATATAGGTAAGGATCTGCATGGAGCAGCTCACGGGTCAAATCTAATACTGCATTTGTGGTTGGTATTGACTGCATACGTAATTGATGTGCTAAATATACAATTTTTTTGTAATCTAAGTACATGATATTTTGCAGAATAGTAAAGATTATTAGAATAATAACTTAAATCATGGGATTCCGCTAAGTAATTGCCTACAATCAATTATTGAAAATACTACACTGTAAATTAGCTCATCTACAATAATAATATACTTATATAAATATTTGTTTTTGAAGCAGTAACGCTGCTAAAGAAAATTAGAAATTTTGAAATGAAAGGATAAATTTTTCAATTTTTCCTTTCATTTAAAAATTTCTACTACTTACATTACTTACATTACTTACTCTTATTTCTACTAAAACAAATATTAATTGAGTATGGGGTGGCGCATCGTTACTGACGATTTCTCAACATAATTTGAGACGTTGGTGCCGTAAAGAAGCCTAAGTCTTCTGGTAGATGTCGCTACATACGCCTCCCTAAGGCGTTATATGAAGGAACTGATTGAAGGATTTGGTGCCCGAACCAGATTGTTCCGATAGCTCAGTTGGTAGTAGCGACGGGCCATGAATGCCTGTGGTCGCCGGTTCGAATCCGGCTCGGAGCATTAAATTTTTCAATTTTTCCTTTCATTTAAAAATTTCTAATTTTCTTTAGCAGCGTTACTGCTTCAAAAACAAATATTAATTGAGTATGGGGTGGCGCATCGTTACTGACGATTTCTCAACATAATTTGAGACGTTGGTGCCGTAAAGAAGCCTAAGTCTTCTGGTAGATGTCGCTACATACGCCTCCCTAAGGCGTTATATGAAGGAACTGATTGAAGGATTTGGTGCCCGAACCAGATTGTTCCGATAGCTCAGTTGGTAGTAGTGACGGGCCATGAATGCCTGTGGTCGCCGGTTCGAATCCGGCTCGGAGCATTAAATTTTTCAATTTTTCCTTTCATTTAAAAATTTCTAATATACTTATATAAATTACATTATAGAGGCTCTAGTATAAGTTATACCGAAACAAAACGTTACGACCGCGTTCGCGTTTAGCTGTCAAATCCCATACAAATTTAGGGTAAAACGCAAACGCGATCGTAAAGTTTTGTTTCGGTAAAACTTATACTAGAGCCTCAGGAAACCAATAAGTTACGGGGAGAAGGCAGTAATCATATGATAGTTCACAGGTCCAAATAAAAAATATGAATATGACAGTTCAGTGACGGCCAGCGAAACGGGCACTTGATCGTGTTCAAACTTGGTAACTTAAATGAATATTCCTAGAAAAGTTAGCATTATGTAAGTACATACCTACGTCAGTAAAGTCAAACTGAAATTTTCCTGGGTTTTGTATTTTTATGTGAATATACACTACTCATCATTCCTTCTAGCGTTATTCCCGGTAGTGCCTTAAAGGATCCCGGGGTCCGCTTTGACACCTAATCCCAAGATTTGGCATAGGCACTAGTTTTACGAACGCGACTGCCACTTGACCTTCCAATCTGGAGGGAAAACTAGACCTTATTGGGATTAGACCGGTTTCCTCACGATGTTTTCCTTCACCGCATAGCAAACGGTAAATATTCGGTAGTATCTACCTACGGTTCGAAAAACTCATTGGTACGAACCGGGATTCAAACCCATGACCGCCGCTTGACAGCCGCATGCCTCAAGCACGGTTCAACTCATGTATTAAATGGTATTACGTGTATTATTGTATAGCATTATTTTAACATGTCTCACGAAAGTTTGAATTCGATAACATATTCTTGATACTTAGTTTAAGTTCTCATTATACTTCTTCTAAAGAAGAAGATAAAAGTATCCTTTAATTGACGCGCTTAATTGTAGACGCTTTTATAGAAATACTCAAACAAAATCCATTCGAGTTTGACACAAAATTCTATACACCGTAGAGATTTACTGTATCCCGTAATTTACTCGTAATATGTCAAAACAAGTGACTAACAAATTTACGTTCGCTTCGACATGAGTTCGAATAATTTATATTCGTATCTAATTTATCCCAATTTCTACAGTCTGTACCGTATATTCAAATATAATTTATTCATTTGAATTAGGAGTTCGATTCTGTGTGCTTTCATCATAACACGAATCTTTTGTCTATTTGCCTGTATATACGAGTATATGTATTTTCTTGATGGAACTTGATTTTGGTTTTATCAATACTTTTCGAAGATTGTGTCTTTTTCATCATTCCTCTTTTCCGCACGCCAAAAATATTGTGTGTCAATAGTGATATTTTTTTCGAAGCTATAATTTACGATTTTACATGTCGAAACCAACAACGGTGAGTCCTTATTAGTGAAGCGCGTCAGTTTTGCCACTTAACACTACATCATAATTAAAAACTTTATAGCTTCGTGATAAATTTTCTCTGAGACCCATAGTGAAAACAATATTCGGAAATGCAATGATATTTCCCAGCGACTTACCTTACCAGTATACCTACTCTACCAGTAAACGTAGAGTGGGGCAGCAACTATGTGCTCGTACTTTAGCAGGATCAGCTTAGCGAGAGTTTTCTTCCTTGAGCTATTTTTAGGATCCTATCATGATCACCGTGTCAGCCGAAAGAAATCCACTGCTCCTTATGGACCTTATCCAAAGAGTACCACAACTTTCTTTGCGCCACCCACATCCAGCTGACTCCCGCGACCTTTACCAGGTCACTCTACCCACGCTGCAACTTTCGTTGTTGTCACTAAAGACTCTTTCTCCGATGCTCATCGGTTTTACATGTTATGTGCTGCTTTCTTGGTTCATCATCAGTCTATATACGTCCCACTCAAGCCTCCTCTCATGGATGAGAGGGAATGGGCAGTAGTCCCCACGCTGGGCCAGTGCGTGTTGAGGCTTACTTGTTTGGATAAGTACTGCTAATAATCTGTACCGACCCAACTGGGCTGATGTAGGTACATACCTGAGGAGAGACTCCAAGCATCTTCAGACTAGGCGGCACGTTGGCTAGCTGGTCCCGGGGGAGCAGTACGTGGCCAAAGTCCACGGTGAAGGCTTCGCACCAGACGCCGAAGTGCCCGATGTCGAACACCGTCAGTTCCTGAACATGAACGTTGGTTAGTGGAAACTAGAAACAGCTATAGATCGTTCAATCGACGAAGAAGCTCCCGTGTCTTGATTGTTCATTCAGTATCTTTTGAAGGAACTATCGCAAATAAACATATGACTTGCGAAAGTGCATTCGCAGTAGTTACTTCCAAAGAAAGCTCAGTCCTACCTAATAAATATTATAATAAATCAGCCTATATACGTCCCACTGCTGGGCACAGGTCCCCTCTCGTGGATGAGAGGGAATGGGCAGTGGTCCCGACGCTGCCCTAGTGCAGGTTGAGGACTTCACATACACCTTTGAATTTCTTCGTGGATGTGTGCAGGTTCCCTCACGATGTTTTTCCATCGCCGTAAAGTCCTCCTTTATCGTACCTATCAAATGATATTCCGTACATAAGTTCCAAAAAACACATTGGTACGAGCCGAAATTCGAACCCACGACCGCCGTTTGACAGCCGCATGCCTGAACCGCTATAACACCGTAGCTTCAGTCCTACCTATGTTATGAAAAAACCAACTCCTTCATTATCCAGCCCAATAGAGTCATAAATAAAAGTAATAATTGTAGGTTTATTAAGCGTAGGTAAGGAATAAAATTGTAGTCCATAATAGCAATTTGTTATAAGTATCTCGCCAACTATAACAACCTTAGCCGGGAGGCTAAGCAAGGTTTAAATTGGTGCGGAAGAAGTTACAAATTAAAAACATTAAAGAAGAACTGGATGCTTTGGGGAAAAGAATAGGAAAACCCCACCTATGTCCAAAGGACATCTGATGAATGTGTCATTTTTGAATTAAGATACTTTTTAAGTGATAGTTTATTGACAATAGTTACCCCAGGCAGCGTCAACACAATAGTCTTCCTGTCATATTTCCTAAGTGGATTTTCTTTGCCGTTCTCATCGGGGATCCGCACGCCGGCTGGCGAGGGCTTCGAGCCGCGACCCACCCAAAACTTCGCATCTGCAACACAGGAAAATCCATATTTTAAAGTTGATAGTGGGGGTGAAAGTTTGTTTGGACGTACTGTTTAAAGGGGTACCACGCGGACAAATTCGGCTAGGAAAGCTAGTAAGCACTGTATATTAGTAGCGGAATCTTCCTCTTAGGCTCACGGTAAGGAACATTAAGGATCACATTTAGCCATGTTTACTGTTAAAAGAAACATTATGTCCAAAACTTCCAATAGTCTAGTTATCTATTTAGTTTCATGATGTCATTTGAACCTGTTTATAGAGAGGATCTGTCTTTATGGGACCCTAATTGACCTGAATGTCCAAAGGTAAAGCACGTATCCCGCCTTCAAACGAAAAAACTAATGTACAGGTTTCAAATCCTCCCAAGTCCGACTCTTTCACTATAAAGTCATAGCGCCAGGCAAATTAGTTCAATTATCAATGCATTTCAAGTGCAAGTATCATCATCCTCTTAGCGTATATTCGGTTTTGCCCTAAACGAGCCAGGGTCAATATTTGCAACTAATTCCAAGATTTGGCGTAAGAACTTGTTTTACCAAAGTGACTGCCATCTGACCTATTAATCCAGAAGCGAAGTTTTCCTTCACTGAAAAGCCAGTTCACCTTTCTTAAACCAAAAGGGGGCAGAGCAATACGTATATAATGCTACATATGCTACATAATCACTTAATACATCCCTATAAAGACGTTCTAAACGATAAGAAGCGACTTGTTGAATTTACTACCAAACTCTCCCTCTCACAACGTTTTATATCGCTAGCGTCGCTCATAACATTACGTCTTGCAGCGGGCGGTAATCTGTACATTGTGTCCTTTATGTGGTATCTTAATGCTTCATCGACACGTGAATTCCTTAATGCTGGAAGATCGTGGAGAAAACGTATGACAAAGTCGTAATTTTAAACGATTGAGCTAATGAATTAGGACATTGTTAAGGGACTGAAACAAATAGTAAAGCATAACCTTTGGGGGCATAGATACATAGTAGTTAAGGTAGTTTGAAATAGTGTGTACTGTTTTGTAGTGTTTTTTGTGAGTTGGATGAGAGTGACTCGCCGCATATTTACGCCAGAAGATCGCTGGTTCGAATCGAGCTCGAAGCTGCAAAGTTTTATTTTTTTCCACGACTGTACAGGTTTTTAAAGGTCTGAAAGGCGCTTGGAGTTGCAATTGACAATATTTCAAAATATGTAATGACGACTGAATCGAAAACCATTTCGGGAATTATGTTACCTGAACGTAATAAAGTAGTTTTCTGTGTTTTTTCCTGCTCGCTTTTAAGAAAATCGCGAAAACGTATAAAAGCGGTTTTCACCGTATGTGACGTCAGTATTATGGCTGCCATATGAAAGGTGTCCAAACTGCCATACAGAGTCGTAGTATTGACGTCATAATTTACTTACAACCTTCTGAAATTCGCTACCTTTCAATTTGATGGTTTTGAATGAAAATTACAATTAAGGGAGAAATAAAAAAACACGTGTCGCTTAAAAAAACATTTTTTCTACTCCTGTACTTTTATCTGTCATTTACATAGTCCCGAACACTAATATAAAGACATACAAAATAAGTCTGCAGAAAAGTCTATACTCTATTCCCCATAACAGTACGGCACAACCGTGCTGTTTTGTCGCCAAAACGATACGCTTAGCAGTCATACGCTTCTAAACCTGGGTAGTGCTACATTGTGCCACGGCCTACTAGACACGATCGAGTAGGCCGCGACGCGACTAATCTAGAGGGCCATGCCGAAACATAAAATACATTAGGTACTACCAACTTAACAAACCACTGAATGTATTTACTTCAAATAAATTATTGTACTAAAGGCATTGCTGCCAACTTAAGAAAAACCTTGGTCTTAATATGACAGTACTGGCAAGTTGAATTAAGAACAAAACAGACCATAAACAAGAGGTGTCAATGTGTCATGTGTCCAATTTCCCACCAAAGTTCCAGTTCAAAATTAAAAGACGAAATATGTCAAATATGATAACTATTCGTTATTAATAACTTCTTAAGGGACTTTTGAATGATCCTTGGAACATGGCGGATCGTACTCCAGACATTTTTTTTCATTTTCTGCATCCTGCTGTTTAATGTATAGTTTTGATAGCGTATTATGCAATAAATGGCAAACATGACGGCTACAGTTTATGAAGAATTTTCCTGGAAATGCGAATAACCAATTCTTGGGCATCATTCAGCGGTTCGTGGTCGCGCCCGCCATTATACTTTGTACTGCTCCAGCTATCACTCAGTGCATCGTGAAGGCCTTACACCGTACATCATGCATGTGAAATGTTTTTTTTATTTCTGATTTCTGTACACTGTTTTTGGCAAAGGCCCTAGAGGCTGCCATTTCTCTAATAAATAAATAAATAAACTTCTTAAGGGGCTCCCGTCAAAAATCAACGAAATTCAGTAGTTTTCATTTCCACACTCGTCCTCGGTTTATAGAAGCTAGCTTTCCAGGTGTAGATATGGGAAAGTTTGATTCCTGTTTAACATTTTTGATATTAAATAGCTTGAAAAATGTTAATACATGATTAGTTATAGACTCAAGGTCTGTAAAAATACTAAACCCGACACCTCATTCTCATTAAAACGTTTATACACCTGAAACTCATACCTACTCATACATACTGAACTTAGGTATAATTTTGATGTGCGTTTTATATTTTTTTGTTTTTAATTCATAAAAATGGACAAAACCTAAAAACCGCAACGTAAGAATGTAGCGGGTGCCTACGCGGGCGACGGGCGGGGGCTCGTCAGTGTCGTTTCGACTCTGACACACGTAGGACGTGTGCCAAATTTTCGCTGCGCTCAGCTAGCTTTATTGGTGATTGTCAACAATGTCACTTCATGAAAGGTAAGTTTCTTTCCACGTTTTGCTCTGTTTTGAAATTGACCTAACCAGAATGTAATACGATATTTCACACTTACTTGTCACATACGAAATGGCGCTGTGTATCAATGTTGGGCGAATGTTGCTTCATGTCCACGAGTGGTCTAGTGTTCGAACCGCACCGATGATTTTCTTTTTGTGTTTTATTTTTACTATTTTGCATACATCAATGTTTCTCAAATCTTTCTAGGAGGAGAAAAAAACGAGATGCCCTGCAGGCTTTGAATATGAACAGCGAAGTCTCGGCACAAACGATTTATTCATCTAAAGCCGCAGACGAAAGGATTATTATCCTTTAGTAAGTAACTATTTACCATTATTTAATGTAATATTAATAATAAATTAATTAATTTGCAAAATGTGTAATTTGACACAGTATCAAACAATCACGTCTATTCAACATTTTATAGTTATGAAGAACGCAACGAAGATATTTCGATGTCTTTGAACCCTTTGTACGAAAAAGAAAATACCAACGTAGCTCCCGACGCCTACCACGCCGACACTGGCAATCGTAATATTCGTAATGCTGGGTAAGATCTAAAAACCTATGCCTACGCGGGACATTCTCACTCGTCCTTCCGTCCGTATGTCAATTACCAAAATACCTATACATGGGCCATTGTACAAAAAGGACGTTTAAAAAAATTATTTACATAATCGGGTTTTTTTTCACTTTTTTTTCACTTTTGAATATTGTAAGAGAAAAAAAGTGTCCCGAGATATTTTATTCCATTCCGTTACCGTTTCCATACTAAGCTTGTACGGTGGTAACAGAACGGAAAACCGAAAATTATGTGTAAAATTTTGGACAGTTTTCTTCTACTATTAGGTTCGAATGTGCTCTCGTTTCTGAGTAGAAAAAACCCGATTATGTATATCAACACTTAAAAAAAACTATAGTTTACAACTTTCCGTAAAATGGCCCACTTGAGCATTTGGTGAAGGATAATCAACGGTCACTGCAAGGGGCAATCGGTAACTGTATTAATTTTAGGTACCTACCCATCTGTATCTATTTTCATAAACGAAAGTCGCCGCCCGCGGTTTTCACTAAAATTCAGACAAGCGTAAGTTTTTGTATTTCGAGGCGCGTAATTTCGGTTATATCTAGTACTGTGAACTGAGGATTCTGTGATTTGGTGAGTCGAATTTCATAAGCTTCGTTCGTAACTAAAGTGTCATGTCTATAGTAAATATACATACATACATAATGATGACGCCTGTCTCGCATTAGATAAAGAACGAGATAAGTTACGTCATTACTGATCTTTTGAACTTTTTAGCATTTTCGAGGAAGAAAGTCGCCCATTAAAGGATCACCACGACATGTCTTATAATAACGATGACGCGGAGGATATTGGGGTTTGTTAGTTTAAGTGTATTTTATTTAAAAGGTGACTGACTGCGCGGACGTTCAACGGTGCTCTCCTGTTGAGAAGTGCTATTAGATTGAGATGTAAAAAAATGTACTTAAACCATAAACAATTAAAAAAAAAGACTAAATAAAAAAACTGTTTGAGACAAGCGCAGTCGGTCGGGCTAAATGAAATCGAGGATGTTGCCGATGCTTTCGTTTGACATATAAAGATGCAGAAGAGATGTATGCGAATGTTGGCAAAATTTTGATTTCAAGAAGATTATTTAGTGAATTTCAGCAATAATTTGAGAAAAATAATTACTTAATTCATGATTTGTTTGTGTTTTTCAGTTGGAAATTTCAGCAGAACCAATTACTACCCCGAAAAAAAACAATTAATGGAAGAAGGATCGTGGACATCAATTACTTAAAAAAAGTGAAGTATTTATTGGAAATCGCAAGCCATGGACCTATGGGCTGTACTTCTAAAGAGCTTGAACTACATGGTGAAAAGCAAAATGGTTTACTGTCAACTCTTACCTTTCGGTGCAAAATGTGCAATTGCAAGTTTTATGTAAATAGTGATTGCTGTGATGAAAACGTTGTAAACCTTCATTGCTGTGCTGTAGCTGGCACGGTAGCAATTGGTTGCGGTCAAGCGCAATTAGAGACAAAATTTATATTTGCTGCGTGGTTCAATGAACACGAACCTCTAACGGTAGAGTTCATATTGAAAGATGACGTTTTTCTGCAAAACAAGATGAAAGCAAAATTAACCACATTCTACATGACCCGAGATTAAAGAGCTTATTAGAGATCCGCCACCGATCCAAAAAGCTATAAAAAGGAAGGAAGAAAAAAGAACGCTCAACAAGCAGCCAGACCGATAATCAACAGGGTCTAGCTAACTAGCGACCCGCCTAATATGGCACTATACATCAAGCACTAAACTGAAACTAAATCGGTTTAGTAGTTCTTACGTTTATCGCTAACAGACAGACAGACGTCGGTGGCGACTTTTGTTTATAGTAATAGAGAAAAGACGGTAGGGAAGAAGATTTATTGATGATTTATAGATTAAGCGGGATTGGACTGTAATAAATCTCGGTTATTCCTACTTGTTACCACTGAGTTCATACCACTGGTCACAGCAGGGACTTTTCCCCACTTTTGTTACCCCCCACGTGGTAACAAATGGGGAAAAAAGTAAGTTTCCCGGATGGTATCAGATGAAAGAAAAATTATGGAAGGAAGTTACAACTTGCTTGGTTGGTGGTAACAAAGAGGAAAACCCTTGTAATCTTATATCTATAGTTTAGGTCGGTTCACATAGATAAGTGCTTCAGAAAAGAAACGCTCTATTTATACAGTGAATTAAAGTGTAGTGTAACTAGAACTATGCCTATAGCTCTATTATGGTCTTTAATGAATGCTGAATGAAGGAATAATACAATATAATAGGGATTAATACATTAATCGTCATCATCATTGGATAAGAATCGAACTGATATGTACAATCTACTACATCTGATTAGAATATAGTGGTGCATACTTGAACCATCGTTTTGTGCATAACAAAACTTAATATTTCCATATTTCTGAGTAAAGGTATACGTGTTGTCACTACGACGCTGTCGCGCACACTACGCAATGAGTAAGATTGGTTCTAATAGGGAGTAAGCACGTACGAGCACGATTGAAAACGAACCTTAACTTAATAATGGTAAGGTATTATTTCGTTTACGTCAAACGAATCGAGTAAATCGAGCGAATTATGCGTTTCAAGCGATTCATACCTTTTAGTATATATAAAAACGGCGCACCGGGTAGACGTATTCATTCTTTCTCTAGCGAGCTGTCGGATTGTCATTGACTCTGGGTCGAGCTTAAATTCGTAACGTAAACAATCGTAGATACACTATTGTTGTGGCGGGAAGGTTCAATATTGTGCGATTGCTTTGCGTAGTATTGAACTATTCCACTATTGATTAAACTCTTGAGTTAATTCTAAGGTTCAGTATTGTGCAATTATGTTGCATAGTAATGAACTATTTCACTTAGTTTTCTATTACAGTTCGGGTTTATTTTAGATGATTTTATTATCATTTCGAACCAGATCAATGTCCTAGTTGCATGGTCAACTTAACGAAGTGCATTTCACCTAACGGTGTCAAGGAAGTACACTTCGGGATCCTGTTAGTAGTAGGTCCAGGTTTAAGAGAAGCCTGGCACCATCTTTTTACCTACACAGATGGTGTAGCCTATCTTTGATGGGCCTCTTACTGGTCTTAAGGTTGGCCGCAGACTGAAGCGAGAAGATCGCCATTTCCCATAAGTCGATCGCTAGGATTGTTATCCACTCGTTGATGTCTCGTGTGTGCTTAAGGCTTGGTCTTTTATTGAATATATATTTATATGTTATAAAAATAGGGCGTGCATTTCACAGAACCCTTTAGTCCACGGACATGTTGTGAAATGTACATTACACAGGCTCTAGGTTGCATTCTCGGACTAGCCTTCCGAACGTTGTACAGCTTAGGTCCCTAGCTAGAACATACACTACACAACACATAACGTTAATAAAGTAATGATGGGAGTTTTGCCTACAGTAGTTTAGAGTTTAGTGGTAGGTAGGCTTAGGTATAGAGTCAAACACAGTAATAGGGTAGTAGGAATACTATTCTTAGGGATGGAAAGTTAGAAGGTTTACAAATCAAATAGCGTTAATTTGAAGGTTTAATAGCAATTATGAGTAACTGTGTGAATAGGAATTAGTCATTGTGTGAGGATCAGTAGTATTGGGTTCCGTATATTATTATATATGAAATATTAAAGGTGTAACTATTATATATTGATTATCGTCATAAAGATTCCAGTTATGATTAGGATATCAGAATTGTTTCAAAAAGATGAAATGATTCTAGGCTAATGGCAAGCGGAGCAGTCCATTATGTCTAATTTTAAGGTATCAAATTATCACGAGTGGAATATACTCATTACTTAGGGTAAACTTCAGGTTCAATATTTCATATTTAATGGACGGTTTACCTCAGTATTATAAATATCTTCACTATAACAGGGTTTACAGGTATCTAATGGATACATTAGTTTATATCTAAAGGGTGAAATAATGCCTTAATACATAATTTTGAATGAAATAATATTCAATTGTTAGGTCTGATGAGTTTGTTCAGTGCTTCTTCTCATCAGAAAATTGGTACGAAGCACAGGTAAATTCAATAAGTTAGGAATACCTATTAGAAATAAAATATAATAAAATAGGTATTTAATTAGCTAGATGGCCAGTCCCACATCCAGACGGAAATGGTAGCATAGTATGGATGAAAGAGAATCTTCCATACAATAATAATAATAAACAATTAGCTAGCTAGGTTGGTCTGTTATATACTTTGATGATATGAATATAAATTGAGGCAATTGGTATATAAAGAAACCAAGGTTTTGATTTGAAAAAGTATTACATGTTGAGAAAATAATGATATAGCTACCATTACGTTAACCGGCCACGGTAGGATCTGGTTGGGGTTTAGTAACCAAAAACAAATTTTATTTATTACTTGATTATTATTTTGAACTAGGATGTAGTAGGAGAACGTAGGGTTAAGTAGGTAGGGATGAGTCAAAGTCTAACTTGCTACACATAAAAGAATTTGGGTTGCTAGGAACATAACGTAGACACTAGACGATTTTATTGGCCAAATCAATTTATTTTTAAGATTTAATTTCTTTAGGTTTATTTAGGTTAGTTAGTTACAGTAGTATTATATTACGCACCCAAGCTTGTTTTTATGCTAAACCTTATACAGGACATCCCAAAAATACCATACGTTAGGGCGTTCATTAACTTCATTAGTTTCTGATTACAAGAAATATAAGTTCCATGATTTATTTACAATTAACTTATTCTGTTACTTAACTACTAACATTATTACATAGTTTCCGCTTTATGGCAAAAAAAAACCGATATCTACGAGGGTCGCATTTGCCCCAACTGACATGATACTATGCTTTCCGACTGGCAGTAGTAGTCACTAGTAGACCATATTATTTTCAATCCACGCGTTACGTGCAACAGGCCCGGGTTCGATTCCCATAAAGAGGGTCTTTTTTTCATGACTTACTCAAGGGGCAACCTAAATTATGTCTTCATATAAATATCTTTTTAAAATCCGGTTTCAACTTTTTGTTCATTAATTTTTATAAGTCTATGCGTAAAGTGTACGTGAAATTAAATAAATAAAGGCGCCATCTAGTGAGAAACTAGTCCATACATCACGTTACGTGGTATTTCGGTGATATGCATGTCAGACCGTCCGTGGCGCTGTCATCGTTGGTTATCGTAATTATGATAGCTTGTGCGGGGGGCAGGGTAGCCGGAGGCTCAAGGTCATTCAGAACGGGGAGCCCCTTAAGATTTGATTCGTGTTTGTGAAGTGAAGAAAAATGTGTACGTTCCTTTTAAAATGGACGAAGAAGAAAATAACTGCACCGCTGATGAAATTGCGTGAGTAGTAATAGAACTAACGGAAAACTTACTGCCTGAAAAGTCAAATTATGCTATTTATTTAAAATAGTCGTAGAAAAAATATTGTATGCAACGGTGTATAACTCGCCAAGGCTCGCATCGCAACTCACGACACTCGCGTTTTAAGACCCTACTTATACAACAGTTGCATAAAATACTATTCTAGCGAACTAAATCATGAAATGGCCTACATGAAAATATGAAATGTTGTCAATTGTTAGGCTACGGTTATCTACCGCCGAACCGTCGAACCGCTTACCGCCAGACGGGCCATGCTTGATTGCCACGGAAATAGGATACAAATATTTTTTTCACACCTTTCATTCGGAAAAGTAAGTTTTGCTCCACGACGAGAGGGACCAAAACGCTACTTTTCTGTTCAAGCTACTTTTTTAATTTATACATTGGCATTGGAACATTTGTACGCAATGTGCCAATTGAACACATTTGTTAATAAAATAATCGATTGTAATTTCATCGTAGTCGATTCAAAACGAACATATTTGAAGTTTTAACTATAACAATGTTGTAAAGAATTTATAAATATTTCGTAATATTTAAAAGTTAGTAATAAAAATTAAGATGATTTAGATATATTTTAACAATAGCTTTTTTTAAATTTTCTCATAGTCGGTGTGAAAAATAGTATGTGTCACTCGGTAGCAAAATTATTTTCGTCTCGGGCGTAAACACTCGTATCCCTCACTACGCTCAGGATTCAATATACACCGCCCTCGCCGTAAATACACTATTTTGCTCCCTTGTGACACAAATAACTATTTCGTCAGCAGTCGATTCCACTCAATATTAATTTAACATTCCTATTTTATATAACAATAATCTGACTCAAATCTAATGACAACGGCCATCCGTTATGTACAACCGGATTCGGCGCCAGACACGGCATGTCGGAAAGCATCGCCCTGATATACCGGACGACAATCAGGACATATCGGTCTATTTGACCCGACTGGTTTTATATCAAATTTGAATCTATTCGCACTGAAACGTTGGCACAAAATACATATGACGATGAGGTGTGCCTCATCATCACTTACCATCAGGTGAGATAGTGGTCAAATGCGTACATATATACGTAATAAAAAAAATAAAAAAATGACCAGTAGGTCCACTGTCTGACAATACCAATGTTTGACAACTAGAAAACTCGTTTCGTGGCGTCCCTGATCTTCTATTTTACCATGGTGCAATACATTATGATTATGAAATTACGAACTCTTCACGTAAACAGATACCAAAGTAAAGTTCTGTTAGATTTTTGGGAAGAACAGTAATTTTTTGGTAAGATATTGCAAAAAACAGTTACCTAAAGCGAATTTGTAATACTGTCTGTCTGTCTGTGACCAATTCAAGCTTGTTTAAACTGCTGGACTTATTAAGATGAAATTAGGTATGGCGATAGTTTTAATCCCCTTCCTCCGGGGAAGGGATACTTTTTATCCCGGAAGTCATCCCCTAAAGTCTAAAGGGATGAAATGGGGGTCGGAAGTTTGTATGGAGGTATGATATAAATGAGTTCCACACGGACTAAGTCTCGGGCAACAACTTGTTTAAAATAAATAAATTGAAGTATTCAAAGAGCGATAGACGATAAATCTCAAAGTCTCGACAGAATTTCTCCTCAGCATTATTAAGGCGAAATATGCAGCGAATATATCGCAAATACAAAATTCCTAATAGCAATCTGGATTCTAGACTGGGTCCGTAAGCGGCTCACAGTTCGAAACATTTAGGATTAGATTCGGTCATGCTTGCTCATAAAATGAACATTTCGTAAACTACCAAATACTAAATAATGCACACGTAGGTACCTACAATATTGAGCCTGTTTCATTGTTTCTGTGTTATTTAAAATTTTAAGGTAAAAATAATAATGTTTTAGCTCTGAGCGAGATTTGAACCGACCTAGCATACGCAGCCTGTTGGTAGCAGCGCCAACTGAGCTATCGGAACCAATTACCTACTAGAACAGCGAATCTTTAAATTAATTCCGTCTTACAAAGCCCTAGGGTGGCGTGTAGCGACATCTACCTTAAAGAATTAGGCTTCTTGTAACAGCACCAACGTCTCAAGCTACATTGAGAAATCGTCTTGAACGACGCGCCACCCCATACTAGACCAATTGTACGTTTGCTGTCAGGCAGTAAAGTAACAGTGAACTATAATAATTAACAACTTAGAAAAGTTGTAAATCCCCGTCATTTTCATTTCATTTTTTGTTGAAACGCAGCTAATAACTATTTCGATGACTCAGATGATGATTTCAGCTTCTGAACAAACAAAAACGCATGAAAATCGGGCTATTTGTTTATGAGCTACGATAACACAGACACGTCAAACTTATAACACCCCTCTTTTTGTGTCTGGGGTTAAAAACAGCCATAAACATATCCTCGTCTACCGTACTGAACTTTAAGTACTCGTACTTAGCAAAGTTCTCTAAGCTAACCACTTACCAGCCATGCAGTCATACCATTAAAAATGCATATTCCGCAGCAAGGAAAGTATAAAACTATTCTAATATTCCAGGAGCACTAAAACCTAAGCACTTACACTGTAGTTAGCAGTTTTATATGCACTGAACTTAACTGCTCATTTAGAACAAAACGACAGAGATACCGCTATAATAATCGCATAAGAGCCTCCTCTTCCCTCAATAAACAGAACAGTAACCCTTCTGGCGAGAAACAATTGCCGATGCAATCCACAACAATAATTGGAATACCAACCAACTACCAACTAATTCTCAACTCAAAGTAAACCTTAAAACAAGTTCGATACGGTTTGGAATCCCGTTTTAAAGACAATACAGTTGGAAGTGTAGTTTTGATAAGTGGTGTAATAAAGGCTGTGCCCAGATGAGACAGGATTAAGGTCGAAGGAATGAGCACGAAATTAAATTGAGTCATAAATACAAGGGCGTATTTTAGGTTCGCGTATTACATTCATTTCAGTCGGTTTTGACTGGTTTTGACCCTTTGCTGATTGGATTCGAATTGAATGAACAGCCTTATGTGTTGGGTAAGGATGCACTTTCTTGTATTGGATCCCTTTTTCAGACCCCTGAAAAAACATCCCTGTGTATTGATGTTTTGGTTACAAAGCGTGAAACACGTCCGTGGACTATGGAGCACTACCTTACTCGTACCATATGATTCGTCTAAAAGATAAAGTTCATTTTGATATCTGCTGGCAACATGTAAATGCAATGTTCATAACTGATGAATATTTTTTATTATTTTTATTATTTACGTCGGTAATTATTTAGTAAACGGTTATCGTAGCCTATGAACGCCTACATTTTCAGGAGACACGCATGCGACCTTTCAAAAACCAGTACTACAGTAAAGAAAAATAAGATTACATATAAAAAGCCGCGGAAAAACCACGGCAAGGAATCAATCCACAGGCAGAGCGTTCACGTGATGTAAATTCCTCTAGGACCGCTTTTTCAAGGTGTGCGGAATTAACTAATGTTCTGAAACTTACCAGGAGCCTCCCCATCATAAGAGAAGTTGGGCACCAGCAGAGTCTGCGCGTCCACCACCACAACAGCATCCGAAGACACGCCATGCACGCCCCGCAGCGCTCCAACCTTCGCTGGCTTGGGGTACTCCAGGTCACGGGGGATCCGCACGTCTCCGAAGTTTACCTGGATAGAAGTAAAAAGGTTATTAGGTCAGGAAAGTATCTCGAGTGACTCGTGAGACCACGAGGTTAAATTTTACTTTAGGTACAAGTTTTGATTGCTGCCTGTACTTTGATTTGCAAATTAAACTACTTGATCAAATGGTTATCTTGACAACAGAAATTTATCTTGTGTAGGTTAGGTTAGGACCCATTCAGGGTCTGGGTGGGGGAAGAAAACCCTATTTGCGCTCAAAAGAATACGGCTCGCAAATTTTGAAGGGCAAAACATACATATGGAAAGAGGAAATTATGTATAATTTACTAGACTTAAAATGAGCATGTCTCCGCCTACACTTTTTCGGAATAAAGGCGTGTATATGTATGTTAAAAAAGAGCAAATTATATCAAAAGGAAGTTTTAACAGACTACAAATCAGTTAAGCAAAGAATATGTAAAAAAAACTGACTAGTTGCTGGCAGGTTCTAAAATGTTCGAGACCATTCAAGCATCCCTTACAAAAACGGGCAATGGCAACTTCACTATATGTGTACATTATGTTTTACGTACATGCAATATTACTTTGCCTATACCTTGTTGTACGCATGACTCAATATTCGTGCTTAAATCACAAAATTAACCGAGCTTAATAGCTTCGACAACAATTGTATACAATTTGTTTCAATCAAACAAAAACCACGCAGCGCGCTTAAAAATTAATTACGAGTAATCCTCAAAAATCGGTCTCAAAATGGATAGGCAAAGTCCCCTGGCTCCACACCCAGGTGTGGCAATCCCCGGTAATCTTCCAGACTAATGGCTTATCCGGGATTTTTCCCAACATCCTATATTTCCATATCTATTCCACAAATTTGAACTTTAAAGGGATGTATGAGAGTCGCTTTTGAAATGGCAGTTTTTGGCAGATGCTTGTGGTAAAGGGGTATGTTGTACACAAAATTCCAAAGTGCTAGAGGTCTTTTTTGGGGTGTGAGCAGGTGGGTTAGTGCTCGAGTGATCTAGACAAGTGTAATTACGGGAGGTATTTGAGTGGAGGTGTTTAGATTTAATCATTTTCTAAGGAAAATATTGACTGGCTGTTACGAAAGAAAGGATATTTATTATGCTTTTATATTATTCGTCGTCCTATCCAGGTAGAAGTTAAAATGAGTAACAAAAACTAGGTGGCTATCCTGTAGACATTAGGTACAATATTTAACAGTTAAGGTACGTATAAATTATGTTCCAGCGTCAAAATTAGGCCTTATAACTTTGGATGTATCCACAATTATAGTTCGTGGTATTTTAAATATTTTTGATCCGGGCTGGGCTTGGACTTTGTCAGTTAAATCTTTGTTAAAGTAAACCGCTTATGTACGATTCTCACCGACCGGGCCAGGCCGGAGCGCGCCTGCGCGTTTTTTGCAAGTTGCCAAAGGAATTTGAAGCTTTAATATAGACGTTAAATTTCATATTTGAATGTACTTGCGCCCGGTCGGCTCCTGGCGGACGTGGACGGCTGTCGTCGCATTTGACCAGCTCCGTCCGGCTTTTGACTACTGCACTCTATTAAAACGCGGTCGGCGGCCGCCGGGTGCTCCCGCACCCGTTGCGACGCGGTGCCAGGCGACCCGGCCCGGCCCGTTCGGTGGGAATCGTACATAAGTCATCGACGATGTACTAGTATATGGGATGGGCACTTCATGTCAAAGAAATATGGGTTAAATTTGAACTAAAAGGATTATTCTTTATTGCATAACTAGTACAACGTCAAGGACAAAGGACGTTTACTTTACTACTTATACATTTACCGATAGTCTATTGTTAAAAGCTAGTAAATACCATCCTTTCTTCCTGGTTAAACAATGGCTCAATAATAGATGCGCCCGGCAGAGTGCGCGACTTCAATTATTCAGCTCCTATTTATCCAATACTAGTGGAGGAACTAATTTTGGCAGCATTCGGTTCTCGGTTTTAGTATACTATTTGCTGTTTGGTTTGCATAGGTAATGCGTATTTACAACGCCGTAGAGTGTACGGAAACTGATTATATAATATCTATTTGTTCAGAGATAGCGTTCATCGGAGTTTGCTTGACTTAGTGTTGGTTGCACCAACTTACGATTACAGCCGTTGACGGACGTTGACGTTGACCACGTTAAATATGGCACTGCAGCTGTCATTCCATAGAAACCTGTCAAACTTACCATATATTCCGATTTTAACGAACGCCGCGTACGATTACAGATACGTTGTCGCAACGTACCCATACTAATGCTCTATGACATCTGCCACTGACATAAAATTACATAAACATTATTTTTTTAGCTTCTGTGTTATGTTATTTCAGCATATTACAGCATCCACATTTGAATTTCTTTGCAGATGGAGGATGCAGGTTTCCATACCATGTTTTCCGCAAGCAAATAGTTAATGGTACATACTTGTACCGTTCCGAAAACTTATTGATTCGAGTAAGATTTATATACACGACCATTGTTGGTCAGTTGTATGATTGAACCACGAGGCAGGGTAAGCCTATCAAATCATAGCTGTCGTGTCGGAGTTTTAGTAATAGGTTCAGAAATTAGCTACCAGATCTAACTAACCGCCACACACAGCGAACCACAGACTTGACAAAGGGGTTGTGTCGGATTGCGGAGTCGTGTCGCGCCCGTCGCGGTCGAGCTCATGCCCACGTAACTTACCGCGTATTGTTCACAACACACAGAGAACTAACGGATATCCTACGGACATTGCTGGCTTTGTAAGTAAAGCTGTCTGTAATGGCTGAGAAACACAATGGGCAACATGTTCCATCTCATTCTATCGCATAAAGAACTACGTCCTGTCCTGTGGCCAAGATGGCCCATCGTGTGGAGCTAGATTTAGACACTAAACTTATCGATCCAGCAATGTATCGTCTATAAGTCAACTGACAATGGGGGTGTAGATACTAAATAAAATAATCAATAATGTCATATTTTCTCAAAAAAGGATTAAAAATGTAGTCAATGCAGAAAAAATCAACGCAAAAGGTTAAATAATCACGAAGTTATAAGTGTCCAAAGTTTTAAGAAGGGGTATGTTCTGTCCCTTTTCGCAAAACGCAACTTAAGGCGCCGTAGGTTCATGGTCTTCTCTCCCTCTCACTGAGCATAAGCGTGAGCGAGATGGAAGTGCGTGCTCGGAAGCGCGGAAATCATGTTTTTTTTTTCTTGTTATTGAATAGTTAAAAAAGTAAACACTGATTTCTCTCAAACATGATATTGCCGATTTTTAGAAGCCATTTTAATATTTTTAGCTTTTGTGCATACTTAATTTGTAAGGAATATTTTAAGTGTAGGTACTTTAGACCCTTTTAGACCAATGTTCGTATTTTTTTTCTATAGAGCGAAAATAATCATGTTTCTAAACACTGACCTGCAAAAAAGCCTTTAGATTACTATTCGTATTTTTTTAAAACCATATTATTATAAACAGACGCATTATATTATTTCAAAAACTCTGTTCGCTTAACTTCGCTGAACCTACGGCGCACGATAACGCTGGAAGATTGTGACGTCACTAATAGACGGCAGTGTGCCGTGCTCATCGTGTGCGGCGCCGCCGTCCACGCGGCACCCCGGTAGCATTCCATAATGTGACGTCACACACTGTTTGCGTTTTCTCTCTCTAACAAGCAATAGTAAAACGGTTGTAGCTTCGTAATTCTTTGAGATATATCTGAATGGTATTTTCGTCACTAGGCATATTTTTTTGCCTTCTTTCTTTTGCAGTAGGTAATAATAATTTTCAAGTGTACACCTCTATTGTCCTACGACAATAAAATAGGGATGTACTCGTAACTTACCGCATATTCGTCGCACCACACAGCGAACCATCGCACGTCCTTCAGCGTTAGGTTATCCGGGAGGGCAAGCGCTATGCCCTCCCCCCTGTACTTGCGGAGGGGGGTGGTGCTGCCACGCTCGTCGCGGAGTCGTGTCGCTCCCGTCGCGGTTGGAGACCCGCTCGTGCCTACGTAGAAGTAGGCGGCTGGAACAATGGAAAATGTATTTATTATTTTTAATTTATTTATTTTTGAGGACCGGTATTTCCTAGTGAGTACTTGGATAGTGCCTGGGTTCGAATCCCGGTAAGCAAATATTTTTGTGATGAGCAATTTTGACGTTTTCTATGTTTTTATATCTCTGATCTTCGTCTAGTACCCAGCCACAATGCAATCCTTATTGGGCTTACAAGGAGGCTAGTAGGATTTTTATAAGATTGTCCCCTTATATTTATTCATCATCATCATCATCATATCAGCCGAAAGACGTCCACTGCTGGACATAGGCCTCCCCCAAAGAGTGCCCACGTGACCGGTCCTGCGCCACCCGCATCCAGCGGACTCCCGCAACCTTTACCAGGTCATCAGTCCACTTTGTGGGGGGCCTACCCACGCCGCGCCTTCCGGTACGTGGTCACCACTTGAGAACCTTTCCGCCCCAACGGCCATCGGTTCTACGTGCTATGTGCCCCGCCCACTGCCACTTAAGTTTACACTTTAGTTTCCAACTTCGAAACTCGGCTGGGCAGCGTTCGGGAAGCTACGGCACATCTTTTCGTCCAATATTCCGCAGTGTCTCAAGACGAGTCTTTGACCAGTGTGTGTTGCCAGTGATGACATATGGCACTAAAACGTGGTCGCTTACTATGGGCCTCATAAGCAGGCTCAAAGTCACCCAAAGGGCAATGGGGAGGGCCATGTCGGGAGTTTCTCTGCGTGATCGCATCAGAAATGAGGCTATCCGCAGCAGAACCAAGGTAACCGATAGAGCCCTCCGGATCGCTATATTTATTCATTTTATGTTTTTTGCATAAACGAGAACTTATCGTACAAAAGACGGACTAACGGCTCTACCAGTATATTGTTGGGCAACGCAGACAAATTGAAATATAGTTATATTCAAAATTAGAGACCTACAATTTTTAGCCATGGTATTAAACTAGCGACCGTTTTAGATTGTATGATAAGGGTCTAAAATAAGCCATATTATTACAGCATAAAAATAGTTCGAGTGGCAATATGGCTTTTCAACCAGAGTTATACACTCTACTTTTCACTTCGACTGCGAGAAAATAATAAAAATAAAGGTCCCTCCACAATCACTAACTGATTCGCGGTGTAAGGATTTTTTAATAAACTGGTTTGACTGAAATACAAAATATTGACACCACGAATAAACGCCATTGACCATCTATAGTGCGCCGCGGACAGCATGCGGGGCATAAGATAAAGCGAGATAGACAGCAGTCTATCCCGCTCAATCTCAGAGCTTATATGTATTGTATGCAGTTAACCACGCTTGAACATTTTGACGCGGTTCGATTTTAATATCTAGCTGAATTCTGGTTCGGTGATAGCAAATACAAATGTATTTTTTAATGGTTGTGATTGGTGGATTTAATAAGGTGAAGTGTTTTAATTGATCAAATGAAATGTTAAAAATTATGCATACATATCTTGCCTAGTGACTTAATGTACTACTTTAATCCCGCTTGCTAAGCCTAATTCGACACATTTTTCGAGAGAGAATAGAAAAATACTTTTATGCTGTATTTTAGAGAACAAAGGCTTAAACCATTTTAATAAAATTACAACTGTAGACAAAGGTCAATTATGAAACTATATTCTAAGTAACATAGATGTTAAAGAGGCTTTAGTTATTCAAGATCTCGTCTGGCTATAATTTGAGCACTCAATTAATAGTTACTTAACAGTGAATTTAAATAGTTTTCTGTCTGTTTATTTACCTCGTAATGAAATCCATAACTTTGAAGTACTCAAATGAATAGAATATGAAGTAGCTAAGGCAATCTACGAAATTATTAACTCAAAGGTCTATTTCGAGTTCATATTAATGAGAATCAGTTTTATATTAGTCGCTTCTACGATCATTAGACTTGAAATATAGCGCCTGCGACAGAAATCGCGCAAACATAATACATGACCTATCTGAAACTGGCTCACCTCAGGTACCTCAGGACAAACCTTCAATATAAATTAAAGTAATGTTGTTTTAAGTGAAATATAATTAAATCCTTAATTAAATACATCATTTTAGAACTGTTAAAAGAACACTTACGACTGCAAAAAATTATAATGGTTAAGGCCTCTACCTAATCTATGTTTTTTTCATTGCGTAACGCCAATTAAGATGTAATACGGGTAATTTTCGCCACAAGTACACGTATTACACTGCTGGCCGAAGCCTGGCCAGCCATGTAAGCTCATAATAGGGCTAAGGGACTATACGGACTGAGTTTATTTCACGCGCCGTCGATGTGAGTTTGTGTCAATTTACTTGTGATTTGACACAGTAAGTAAACGCGCGTCGACGGCGCGTGTTATAAACGCACTCTGAATATGCCCTAATGTTTAATATGTTTAGCTCACATCATCAAAATTGATGAAGGAGGAGTACATTTCCTCATGTGACAGGTTCGAAGCATCGCCCGGAAGGGAAAAGAAAGTAGCTTCGACTGGTCGACAGCGAAAGTCATCCATAATGTAAACGGGTTACGACTACCGAAACTGGTCAGCTGTGCCGTGAGTTCAGTGGCATTTAAATGACAGTATGATCTCTCGGAGAATTGCTAGATGTATCGCTGACAGATATAGCTGAGGCTATATAGCTTACATTATAAGCTAGGAATGTGATTCACATAGCTTTTAGTTCTGATTTAATGTATGATTTTTAACCGACTACAAAACGGAGGAAGTCCTCAATTCCTCAGAATATTATATAATATAATACGGCTCGACCGATTAGGATTTTTTTTTTTGTAAGAAAGGGTATCTTTCCCAGATGGTCTCATGATCATCAGGTCAGGATCTGATCATGTTATCCTGAAGAAACCGTGGGAATTCTTCAAATTTAATAGGCACTGTTTTGAAGTCGGTTAAAACTTTGTTTTTAAAGTAAATTATCAAATACCAATTCGGCTATACATATTCGGGGGACAATTAAATTAAGTAACATTGCACTGTACCAATACCAACTTTTAAGTACCTAAACTAAATATACTTATTCATTTTTTTTACTTTTTTTTGTATCTAGTGTATATCTAGTGTAGTGTAGTGTGTGTAACATCTAGTGTACTACACACTAGATATTTATTTCAAAATAAATAATTAATAATATTTAATTATTTAGGTGTGGATTTGATGTCTGAATAAAAATCCGGATTTGGTAAAAAAGTTGTTTTAGAATTTCACGCTCCTCACACGTTATTGTGTCTAAACGGCACGTAATCGCGTATAATCAACTAAATAGTGTATTTATTTTGTATCTATAATATGATTACATGATAAGCTAAAAAAAGAAATAAAACTAAAACTGAATGTAAAAAGTTTGCCCCAGGTCGCTGCCAAGCGGTAGTGTGCCCAGAAGGCTGGCAGCATTGCCGCGGTGAATGGCAATGCTGATCCTCTGGGCGAGGTAAAAGCCTGCCTTTTGGTCACGTGAAGCCTCGACCAAGTGCTTTCACTATCAACTTATTCAGCTTTAGTGAGTAGCGAATAACAGCCATGTTTATCCCTATTAACACGAATAGGACACCGAGCATGATGCGAGCGTTAATAACCACACGATCGTAATCCTTTGTCACTAAGACACGGCACTAACGGTCCCCATCCATCCTTTTCACTCTCCAGTCAACGAGAATTGAGTGATAGAGACAGCTCAGACGTATTGGAGAGTGTGGTAATTGCCGGACGGTGAATTTAATCGAATATTTGAGTCCCGGTTTAAAACAGCTTAAGGTAGCTCATGATAGTTGGCGCATATGCCATTTTAGTTGGAATGCGTTGTGTATTGTACTGGGAACTAATCCGTCGGTCGTGTGGCAATAGCTAATAGATGTTGCTAAATGGTAGTGCATTGTTTGCTATATGCAGCGCTGTCACTGTTGACATAATGTCGTGTTACTTATGGTAGTAACTGGTCTTGCAGGTTTATTTCTTCTTATTTTAAGCGTGGTTGACTAGTTTTTAGGGGTAAGATCTTGGCGGTTTATAGGTGATTACTCGGGTGGTTTTGGTACCTATAATCTCAAGAGCATTCAACTTTAATACAATTCTCTTGGCTAGGCGATCATGAGGCTACTTTAAGCAGTGAAGTAAGTACTAATTCGTCAAGCTTTGCTATTAGATGTTCAGTCGTGGATCACTCCTATCACTCCTATCAGCTGTCAAATTTGTGTTCAGCATCGCGCTATCGAAGTTTATTAAATCAGTTGCATACTTTCCACGCAAAATACGCACACTGGGTGTCGACTTGTGGAAAATGCCCGGTTTTAACTAACTAACATCTAATAATATTTTTAAATTGAAAGTAACAGTAGTTTCAGATATTATTACCTCTTTATTACTTACTGGCTGCCGGCGTGGCTACACCCGCGTATTGCAAAGAGTGCTGGCAAACCCGCAGGATAACACAAGCCTATGTCCATCGATAAAGTCCATTCTGTACGCAAGTCAAAGAATTTTTGAAATTGGATCATAGTACCGGAGTTACCCATTACATACACACTTATACTTACTAAGCTAACAATCTCACTGATTTCTTCTTTTTAATATTAGTACCTACGAGTAGATAGATAACCGACACAGAAACAGGCAGTTATAAAAACAATTCTAGCGACATGCGAGAGCGACAAGAATTCTTCGAATCCACATTTTTTCTGAATTAATTATTCACAAAATGTCACGAACGAGATGTAAAATAATTCATCAACATGCGGTTGTCACTTAATTAATCCCGGGCACCGCAAGTATGAATGATATCGAAGCACGCACTCAATCAGAATTCCGGTGATGATAAATTGAATCAATGATGCACGTGGTTCGTACAACCCTGTTTAATGCTGCAAAATAAAAAGGTCGTAAGCTTCCCCGCTTCATAGCGTAGTGGGCGCGTTTCTCATTTGTCAGTGTTACAATCATATATCAGTGCCACACAGGGCTGCACTCATCTCCGCTTTTGGCGCGAGTAAAAGATATTGAATGCAATTTGCCCCTTTGGTTGCGTTGAGGGTGATGGGTGGTAAGTATACTATTATCGTTATACATTTGAGTGAATACGGTGCTTAGAAACATCTCAATTGTAGAGGCGTTTGTGTGGTCAGATCGGATAGGTATAAATCTCCTGGTAATAGAAGAAGCGATTGCTACCAATAGTAGGTACCTACTTAAAATATTAGGACCTCTGGTGTTCTTATTTTTGTTCCCATGTTTTTCAAGAGGTTCCTGCGTTCTTGATTCAAGATTCCCTCTCACTCTTACATACTTGCTAGTAAGAGACGAATGTTTTGCGTCCGAAATAAACGTGATCATGCTAGGCAGCTATTCTTGAAGGTTCGGCGTCGTACGGTCGTATTACAGTCAGCATCAGAAGTAACTGGTCAAACGAAGACGTCAAAAGTCTTTATTAAAAGGGAATAAGAGCTTTTGAAGGCTTCAATTGCGCAGTTACTGTTGATGCTAACGTTGGTTTACCGCCATGTTTAAGGCGCCGTAGGTTCATGATCTTCTCTCCCTCTCACTGAGCACAAACGTGGAAGTGCGTGCTCGGAAGCGCGGATATGATATTTTTTAATTTAAATTTTTTGGCCGTTTAAATAAATAAAAAAGTAATCACTGATTTGTCTTAAACATGATATTGCCGATTTTTAGAAGCCATTTTAATATTCTTAGCTTTTGTGCATAATTTATTACGAATATTCTAAGTGTATTTTAGACCCTTTTAGACCTATGTTCTTGATTTTTTTCTATAGAACGAAAATTGCATAATCATGTTTCGTTTCGCTGATCTCCCTGAACAAAAGCCTCAAGATTACTATTCGTATTTTTTTGAAACCATATTAATATAAACAGACGCATTATATTGTTTCAAAAACTCTGTTCGCTTCACTTCGCTGAACCTACGGCGCCTTAAACTGCGATACGAAGTTGGCAAAGGTGAAAGCAACAAGTTAAAAGTGTTATGCTACTTATGGGTTTGACTGTAGGTACATATGACACTTATAGAGCTATAATAGTTTAGGAATTCCTTGTCCACATTCCGTCACTGCGCTTGTGCGTAAAACAAAAGAAAAACACTTTATTTCCTAACGTAACCGTTGTATAATTTTCCTTTCGCAACCCTCGGCGCCACGAAATCCCGGCGACATGTGCTGTAATAATTTATTTCCCGCCATTTTGTTTGGGCGCTGACCCACTTCCGGTTTTTAATGCAACTTTGATCATTTGTTATCAGCTCAATTCGGTGCAACTCTTTCGCATACCTACTAATCGCATTACAATATGTTTTTGATCTGACACGTTAGCAAGCCTGGCGTCTTAACACTGCGACTAAAGTCGGCATTCGCGTAGCTCCGAGGCGTAATTGACTCGCAAATCCGAGGTGTAATTGAAAGCACATTCTACGGGGTTTAGCGGGATGCATTGATTTTTCTAGCTATCAAACATCGGTTTCGTTAGACACAGGACTTACTGTAGGTGTCTACTTGAGATTATTTGAATTGGTCGAATCGCATCAAAGTAGTGCATTCAATAAGCAACTCTACCGACCATGGTAGAAGATTCCAATTTCAATTACAGTTTTATAAAAAGTCGGCTACATTAAATAATCTAAACTTTAAGCACTGTTATTTATTCTCCGCTTGTGAGAAATGGCGCGGCAACAAATTGAAATGTAATTGAAATCGGGAGCTACGGATATAAATAGACTTCCAGATTATGGAGTGTGTGTTACGTGTGTTTGGGACTTCGTACAATTTACTTTGTAAGCTAATTTATTGAATTATGTTAAAGCTGGTTTAAAACTGTATGACGATGGGATTTTGTCTTTTTGACTTAGGAGAAAACTATGCTGTTTGTATCACTATCTTTTGAAATCAAATATAGTGTGCTTTACCTCTTACGCAGATAAGGATAATTATATACTTCTCGTAAATAAAATGAAGATTAACGATGATTTTTAATCCGTGATCAGGAGTCGAAAAATATTGATAAAATCTTCTAGGTCGGGGTTGATCCTGCAGGGTCGCATACACACGCACGCACACACACACCCTCACGCACGCAAACACATGCACACACACACACACACACGCACACGCGCACGCACACTCACACACTTGCGCACGCGCAATAGTGTACACATGCATAGATATTTGAATGATACCACTTACTCTTATTAGATTCATAAATTGTTACAAATCGGATAATGTAGGTGTGAGAACTAGTTACTTAATTATCATTATTATAAGTCTGGATGTTCTTTTTCCAACCTCTGACCATGTAATTGGGAAGTCGCTGGGGGCTGCAACACAGTGAAAACTAACGCAGTCGCCAGAGCTCCAAACTGTACCATGTATTTTATATTACTGAACAATAAAGATTTTTATTATTATTATTATTATTGATAAACAGCCAAAACCGATTAAAATGGATGAGGTCTCATGCAATTAAATCACTGTTTAGTTAATTAATTTGATGATAATGTTAACACTAATATCCACTGAATGTTTGGTCACCCCGTCAGTTAAGTAGATACGTCAAACACACATACGTCAAATTTTTGCACCGTTAGGATGACAATGATTTTGAGTTATAAAGTGATTCCTACTTCAGTTTTATTCAGAACAAAAAAATGTCTGTTTTAGGTAATTTCGAGTTAATCGTGTTTGGGTATCAATTATAGAATTAGAAAAAAATACTCCTGATCAAGAATTCAATATCATAGTGTATTAAAGGTTTTTCGTAAAAAATAATCATAATCATAATCATAATAATTTATTTGTAAAACCAATTTACACGTCAATAATAAATAATAAAGTTAGTAGTTTAATTTGCTACAGCATATGAGTATAATAGTTATAATAACCAGTTTAGATTAATTGATTAATGTTAAAAGTATTAATAATAATAACAATCAATATTAACATACAGTAACAGTATAAGTATTATGGCTTATACGCACTGAATTCACTCTTACATATACAGCCACATGCAGAATGACTATTGCAGGCAGTGTTAATATACCAAGCTTGATGAATAGAGGTTTCGCGTGGGTATCATGGGGTACTCGAGCGATAATTCTCACTGCGCGTTTTTGGAGGCGGAACACCCGCTCCCACTCTGCACAGCGGCCCCAGAGCTCAGCGCCATACTGTAGAAGTGAGTGTACGGTGGCGAAGTAGCAGGTGCGCGCTGCCTCTGCAGACACCGACCTCGTTACCTGGCCCAGTGCGAAGCACGCGCTCCCCAATTTTCCACACAGCTTGTTTACGTGCTGATTCCAAGCCAGGCAGGTGACGATTTCAAACCCTAAAAAAGTTGTATCACTGGCTTGTTCAAGTACCTCACTGCGTACCCTGACAGTGAGCGGTCTTGTCGGACGGCCAGCAAGATTAAAAACGAGGTAGTGAGTTTTCTTCAGGTTCAAGGATAGCCCATTCACGTCAAACCACTCGGCCAGCTGCGCAGTAGTTCGGTTCAGTTTTTCCTCAATACTTTCGAAGTTCGGTGCAGTGACAATTGCAGCGACGTCGTCAGCATACATCAGAACCTCGGCAGTGTCTATGGACTCGTCGTCGAATACAACGTTTTTGATAAGAATCTATTTAAAATGTATGTAGTTTGAAACGTATTTCAGTAATAAATGTACCATGAAACCAATACAAAATATCAGTCCCAAACTAGGTTTTACCGTATTATGTACATACGAAGCTCGTTTCCAAGCCAATGTAGTACTCGCGCCTCTTAGTAATTTCGGAAACGAACCGAAATCACTAAGAGATTATTGCAGTGATATTATATTCGGTTTCCGCGATTACTACTCATTAAATATAAAACTAATTTAAACGGATTGACTCACCAGAGTTTGTAGCGCCAGAAGATTCGATAAAATAGTTCCTCTTATTGCAATAGCATTGCATCGTTCCATTTTTAGGGTGATTATCCAATAGAGCTGTGCGAAACGGCTCTAGTGAAACCGACCCTAAGGCCGGTTTCCTGGATAAGCGGGGCGTGAGGCGGTACGGAGCCCGTGTCGCCCAAACACAAACATGTGGCGCGGCGCTGCTTTGGAATGTTTATGTTAAGGCATGAGCCTGACCATAATGACAGCACGCGTGTTGAGCCGTCGCATGCGTCACCCATCAATAAATAAGGTATAACACCTCCAATTACGCGGTAAATACAAAACGGACCGAGATTCAAAAGATTCTGAACGAAAAATTGATTCGAGGTAAATATTCTTGAACAAATTCATCGGGAAAATGTTAAATAAGAAAGCTAAGAATAAGAAGTTCAAGAGATAAGAAAGAAAGAAAGAAGACATTTATTGACTACACAAAAGACACACAGAGACCAAAAATACAATACAATTGACACGTACTTAATGTGTGTCTTCGCGGCAGTGAATCGGCCGCTGTCTCAGCATTATGCCGAGGTGTCAGACAGACACCTACAGCGCTGATTTTCAGACAGCACCGTACGTGACCCACGGAACGCAACACAACATACTGCCGATACAAACATGTATACCTACACATAATAAATAAATACCTAGTTAATATAATACATTTGTTAAATAAGTAACGCAAACTAAAACGCGATACGCTTGGGATGTTTAAAAAACAAAAATAGAGAAAAATAAAATAAAGTGCTGGATGGGTTAGGGTTGGGATCTTTGGAGCGCCAACAAATAGCCCTTAAGCTGCCGCGTAAACGTATACCTGCTAGACGCTCCTTGGATAGGTGGAGGGAGATCATTCCAACACTTGGATGCCGCGAACCTGAGATAAAGTTGATTCAATACGATATCAGTCCCACTCAAGATAATGGCGGTCTTCTTAATTCTATTCTTCGTTCCAGCATCTTCTCTGCATGAGACTAAAGAGTGCTAAATATTGAATGCGGAATCTTAAGGGTCACCATCCACTGCATTCGAACATTCCTTTTGGGAAGTCGGCCAACCCCGAATCGTCGGAGCGTGTCGGTCTAACGGAGATATACCGTTCGCCGCAACACGCGAATCTTGGTTTCGATATCAATGACTTTTGTGTAAATATTGCTGCTAGTCCTACAGTACAGTGTTAATCGTACCGTACCTAAAACTTACTTAGACTTTTGTAGAGACTCGCCACCAAATGTTTAGGTAAACGTAGAATATGGCTTAAATTCCAACAAAGATAATTCGTCATTGGTATTTAGGCCATGTCAATTGGACATAAAGTGTTCATCTCATACACTAGTTTTGTTTGTTTTTAAACTATCTTTAGCCGTATCTAAAAGCCGTATTTTTGAAAGTCACACGTTGTTTACCAACATGCAAAAATTTTACAATGTCAGTCAGAGACAATTTTCCCGTTACGTTCCTTTTTACACAAATGTTGTCCTTGCTACCGGTTTTTATTTTCTCATACTATAACTTAAAACAGATTCAAACGTAAAACGTAGCGTATGTGTCAGTGTCATGTAACCGAAAATTTAAGTTTTGAAAGATTCTTGGCAGATGTCACATACGTCAACTGTCAAAAACAATCGCATGGTGATTTCAATTACGAGTGGGTAGGGGCACTCGTAAATCGATATCATAGGTGTGACAAATGTAAGTCACCAAAGAGTTTCAAAAATACGAACTTTCGGAAATCACTCACATCTGTGAGAATTAGTCACTTGGTCAGATTCAAAAATCGATCCCCGTGGTCTATAATACACATAATTGATTCATACACTACTGAAACTTTAAGGACTACGACGTTTACCTTATTATTATTCCCATATTTATAAATATAATCTATCCAACATAGGTATTTGTGTTTAGTGCTTTTTTGTGGCTGATTGTTACGGACTGGATTATTGTTTACATTTAGGAAACTACGTCGAGACAACTGTATGTACTTAAAAGACTAAAATGTAATTCCTAATGTTATGTTTTATTTTTGTCATGTGTTATTGTGTGTAACATACAGTGTCCTCACTACATGGACCCAACGGAAGACCAGCGCTGGCTAAAAAGCAGAGTTGGGCCCATTTCAATAAATGTTAGATTCTAATTCCGATTATGAATAGTAAGGATATTTTATATTTCTTCAGTTTACCCAGCTGTAAGCGATTACAAGCTCCTAATGATGATGATGATGGTAATAGCCTTTGTCAATCTCTAAGGTCCATTAAATACTGGAAAATAGAATATTGTGTCTCAAGCGGTCTCAAGGGAGCAAAATGATAAATTAACGGCGAGGGTGGTATATTGAAGGGAAATATTCTATAATAATCTAAAGTAGAGTCTTGAGTGAAACGAGGGATTCAAGTATGTAATACCGAGACAGAAATAATTAAGCTACCGAGTGACACACACTGTTTTTCACACCTTCTATGAAGATTTTTTTTCTCTCATTTGAGGGTATCAATGACTATTTGAAGGGTCCACGGAAAGAACATGTCTAGTCACTTTATTTTTCAAAATGAGATATGACCGTCACGTAAGTTCATCACGAGCCCAACATTTTAAGATCAAAATCTCATTTTGGAAAAAAAGTGACTATAGACATGTCCTTTCCGTGGATTCTTCATTTTCTGAATAGCATGTTCAAGGCAGAAAAGTACAACTTTATTCACTCATGTGAGGGGAACAAGGGCACTTTTCTGAATAGCAGGTGTGGACAGATCTTTTAAAATCGGATGTGCTGTTTCAGATATTACCTACCCTTACAAACTTACAAAGCTAAGCTACTCACAAAAGGTACGTCTTTTTAAAATTAGTATAGAAGTATAAATAGGATGTAGCTATGTGCATATAGTGCATAGTGTTTACTGACCTCAATCGTGTGTACCAGTTTAGGGCGTGTTATGTCACGTACTATGTATAATTTAAGCCCGCTGTTAGCGCAGCCTTCACCGCTCTGTCACGATCGCTAACCAGCACAGATCCATTACTGATCTAGAGTTTAAAGCTCTTATTTGACGACCACATCTTATTAGCGTTGCCCGCGAATGGGTTTCGCTAGACTCGGTTGTTTAAAACCATCGATAATTGTAAGTATGCGAAGTTGTAAGCGAAGTTTGACAGTTGTCTGTGAGATCACAGCTACCGTTAGCTAACGTTAGCCGGTTTGTAAAGCTTTTTTTTGTCACTTTTATTTTACTAGAAACAGTCCCCGCGAAGGATACTAGCGACTTAATCCGCGATTACTGTATGGTAATAAGTGATTACTGAATGAATAAGTGATTCTGTGTGAAAAAGAATGAACTATGTGGCATTGAACTTTTTCAGGTTATTAACTATGGTGGTGGCGAGTTTGCAAAAAGAGGCTATTGTACTTTCTTTACGAATGATTTCCTGCAGGTCTGTAAATGTAGTGGATGCGACCCGCCTTTGAAGTGATCCTGAACGAAGCTGGCAGTCGTCACCATCAAAACATCCACTGCTGGACACTAGGCCTCCCCCAAAGGACCTTTAATGACCGGGTACTGCGCCACCCGCATCCAGCGGCAGTCCTGGGTTGGAATTCACGTAAGGTTATTTATTTTTGTGATAAGTGGATCTAATGCGATATTTTCGAAGGTAAAGATATATCGCGTCGCTTTAGGCCCGCGTAAAATAATAATTTAAATATGTTGTTCCTGAGACTAGAAAACATCTAACTGATTTCAATTTCAATTAGATGTTTTCTAGTCTACAGTGTTTTCTGTGGATATAAAGTGTTGGCTCTTAAAGGCGTAATTTTGGCGCTGGACGTATACAGGTGTTATATACCTATATAACACCTTTGCGACTTGTATGACAAGAGCTAAATATAATTGGAAACAAACCGTTAACTATTTATTGTATTGTCTAGTTTTGGCTCGTCTACCTATCCTAATCATATTTAACGGAACCACCAACAGTGCTAGCCAGGTAAAAATATTAAATAAATACAGCTGTTTACGAACTTGCTTGAAAGTCTAATAAAACAGACAACCTAATGAGTACAGTGCAAGTTTTAATCAAGAAAAGCTCCAGGTCTATTCGACTGTTGGTATTGATATGATGTTGAAATTATATTTATTGCGCAAACGCTCTGACACTTTTTGAGAGACATAGCGTAGGGCAAAGTTTGAGAGAGGTAGGGCACAGCGTAATGTCATCACGCTTGAATCTGGAGCAGCCCGACTGGGGGAGTACCTCCGCCTTACAGAAGACCACAGCCATAATAGCACTGCTGCTTATTCCGTAGGTATTGTAGTGTTGTGTTCCTGATGGTGAGTAAGGTTCCCAGAGCTCCATCCTTAAAGGCCGGCAACGCACTCACAACACCTCTGGTGTTGCAGGTGTCCATGGGCAGCGGTAATCGCTTACCATCAGGTGATCCGTCTGCTCGTTTGCCTCCTATGACATAAAAAAAGACGGCGCAGAAGGCATCACATATAACACCGCTTCTTTGCTGAAGTATGTCGCGTTGTGTACCCGGTGTTGAGGAAGGTCACCAGAGGTACCGAGATTTGTTGTACAGAGAGTGAAGTACCTGTATGTGTTTTTATCACTTATCGCTGTGGATAAGACATCCGTCCCGTTCCGACAAGTATGCGAGTGCGAGGGTGATGGATGTCTTAACGACAACAGCAATAAGTGATAAAATGGCAATCATGCTATGCTGGTCTGCATTTGTCTCTAGCTATTAATACAACAAATCCTTAAATCAATAAAGGGTAGTCAAAAGGCACCAGCGTTCTTAAGCGAATATTGGCTTGGCAAACCTTGTTCTTTGGATACTACAAGACGATATACATTCTTCTGCTGACCCCGTATCATGGTCGGCTTTATCACACGATATGTGACAAGATATGGCGTCCGTCACTGGCTGACACCGTTCGTTAGAACGAGACGACGCTCTTATCTTGTCACTTATCGCGTGATAAGGCCGACCATGATACGCGGTCTGGACAGCGGGATTCGCAGGGTCACTACTCAAAGTGGCCAGCCCAAAGTGGTCATCAACCATAAATACTAGTGTCTGGATACTATCTGGCAAGTCGCATGTTTGTTTGGCAACATCGTGTGACAAAAATAACACGATAGGCTTGTAGCACGGGAGATAATTATCATACCAGTATCATACCAATAGCCAAGTCGTATAGGCCACTACTCAGATAAGCAAGGAGCACATTTGCCTCTAATTCACTAGACTACTTAGTGGTATAAAAATGCACCGCTATTTGCATGCAGCGAGCATTAAGGCCATGCATTGTGCACGCTGGCGCCTGTAGACCAGGTTCCCATGGCTAAAAACATACGCTATTGAACATAGAAATGTCATTTGACAGCTAACTAGTGAGAAAAATGGCAAATATTTGGTATAAAAACCACATTCATTTTCACGCTGATATAATGTTATTTGTTATTGATAAAATGTACAAATAGGCTAGTTTTTTTGTATAAAAGGTTAAGGAGGATTTTGGTTCAAATAGAAGAATAAGAAAGATAGAGCAATCCTCTAGTGTCAGGCAGGCTAATACCGACTGGAGAACGAAGATAGGAATCTGGAAGGGCTCTTGTTTGGACATCACGGAGCCGGTGAACCTCGGTTCGTGTACTGCGGTGTGGAAGGCAAGGGGGAAACCACCACACTTTGCTTCCTCAAAAAAGGAGTAATGGATTACTCCACTGACAAGAGCCAAGCACTTAAATAAATGATGATGATGATGATGAGAAGAATAAGAGACATGAAACAATCATGTTGATTTAAAGTTTCACAATTATCTCACGTTGTTGTTACTAACAACGCACACTCGGACATTACTGTGACAATCCTAGTGTACAAGTGATTAGCAAAGACCAAAGTGCGGGTAGTTCGGAAAACCCACGCAGCAAGACGTTGGTACCTTTAAAGCCTTAAGCCAGTCGTCCCGTGACGATGCATGTTGTGGCACATCTGAAACGTCGGGAAACTTCAGATAGGTAAATAAATAATAATGATATGAATTTATCATATCGATATTACCAAGTTTCAGTGGTATGTATGTTGATTGAAAATATTGCAATCATTATTTTATTATAACTATGTACGAGTAGTTAGTGGTTAAAATTACTTAATGTTTTGTTGTAATGTAATTAGGGTTGGTTATCCAATTCTTGTTTATTATGATCGCCACAAAGCTATAAACAGCGGAATTATATTATTTATGTATTATTTCTACATCGCCGTATAGGTATCAAAATGTTAGGTGTAGGTATCAAATAAATTACTCACTATATCCTTAAGCAGAACATAGGTTTGTCTGGTTTTGAGTCATAAGGTACCATTTTTGGGTTTGATCATGGCGTTAAAAAATAAATAGTTAATAAACCATTTCTGCTGCATACCTATAGGCTTTTTTTTGGTAGACGTTAAAGACAAAGTTAACATCTTACGCTTTATTACATTCATATCGCATGCATTCACCGACAATTCGTGAGAAAAGTATGTTCCGAACAAGTTGGAGTAAAAACGTTGTGTTATTAATTTTATTACAACGGAATTAATTACAAAAGTATTTTTTTTGACATCGTCTGTTCATGTGTTCGATGAGGTAAGAATCCCGTCCCGGCTCCTTGTCTAAGCGCTACTCGACCCGCTACTCGCGACTTGCCACTGGCATCGAGCACTTTTCTCCGCTCGAGTGCACCGCGTCTTCATTACACTTAACCGTGGAAACTTATGGGAGGTACAAACGGGCGGGCTTGCGAGACTGAACTAAAGAAGCAACTACTCAATACATCAAGGCGAGTCATTCTCATCCTCACAGCGTTTTTTCAGTTTTACCACAGAATAACAATTAAGAGAACCTAAAGGTCCGGAAGGTCCACTGCATAAGTGATGACGTTAGCTGTCCTTTTTTTGCAGTAGACAAAGTGAGATAGGGTCGTTGACGTATCACATAACTGAACTTCTAAAGTAATACATATTTTAGTTCCTAAGTACCTATGCTTGTTATCGAAATGGTCTACCATTTTGAAAATAATAATATGATATGATAATTGATAATAAACAACTACAACTTCGAAAAGTTGAAAAACCCCGACATTTTCATTTCAAAGTCCAATGTCTCAAAAACAGCTTAACAGATTTTGATGAAACATGGCCAGGAACAGTCGGGATAAAATTATCTATGACATAAAAAACCGCATTGCAATCAGTTCATCCGTTTGGGAGCTACTATACTACAGACATATACACAGACAGACACCTTAAACTTATAACACCCCTCTTTTTTCGTCGGGGGTTAAAAATACAATGGACGTCAGGATTAAGTAAAAAAAGTCATGAATAAAATTATGATTTGTATAACGGTGTGCGATCGATGAAATTCTTTTGTACTACGTAGAATGGACCGTATAATATGAAACGTCATTTTTTTTTATTGTTCAGGACACATACCTACAGTCATACATAAAAAGAAAGAGGTGAGGAGGTGTTACAAATACGTATAAAAACAGACCCGACATAAGGTTCATAAATACAAACAATTAAGGGTGAGTTGCACCAAACCGTCTGTAATCGTAAGCGGTGTTCGTTAAAATCTGAATGTATGGAACGTTTGACAAGTTTCTATGGACTGACAGCTGTCAGCGCCATATTTAACGTTGATCGGTCTGTAATCGTAAGTCGGTGCAACCCGCCCTAAGTAGAAAATACAAAAGCGACTTAGCGAGTATAGGAAAATAAGTAGGTAGAACCCTTAGTGTTTATGTGAGATATGCTGTGCAGCTAATCATGACGCGCCAGACCTACCCCAGGAGGTTACCATAGATAATCTTAATTTCCAACCAATATTACGGTGGCTTGGCTATACTCTAAAGAAGTCTGGAGTTCGCTATGGCACATACTCCCAAGATTTGGCATAGGCACCGGTTCTAAGAAAGCGGCTGCAATCTGATCCAACCTAGAGGGAAAAGTAGAATTTATTGGGATTAGACCGTTTTCCTTATGAAATTTTCCCTCACCCAAAATAAGCAGCTTATATACATATGTATCACTGCTAGGCACAGGCTTTTTATGAATAAAAGGGACAAGAAGTAGTCCCCACGCAGTGTATATTGGAGACTTCACATACATCTTTAGATGTCTTCTCAGGTGTATGGGAAGTGCTAGGGAGGGAGGGAAGGGTCACATTTTTAGATTCCATGCTCCGTTTAATCCCAAAACGCAAAACCGTATGTACCCCGCCTATCGTATTCGCGCAAAACATATTCCACCAAACCATCTCAAGCTAACTCTTATTCGCCACCTATTACAGCCACACCACCCCAAAACCATCTTTATTACAAGCGCTATACCGTTTACATTGACTGCAATCACTAGCAATATTGCCACATACTTTTATTTACAGTTTGGTTATAGGAAATTCAACTTTAAAAGAACGGGGGAGAGGTTTTACGGGCTTTGCGTGGTTTTGATGTTATTACTGAAAGGGACATTGTTTCGACGGACGCTCGACCTACTTGCGGGTATTTAGCGAATGGGTGAAAGGTCGCAGATACTACGCTCATCGCTTAAGAACATTGAAGGCATTAAGTATATATTTGAGTTATAAAGTACGTATTGTGAAAGTCTTATGAAAGAGCCGGCTTTGCTCCAAGTTGGGTTCTCGAGTTAGCAAGCTGAAATAGTAGTGAGCACGGATGAGAAAGCTTAATAGCTTTAGGCATAACAAATTGACCTCTACTCATCTGACATTATTGCAATGGGCAGGGTATATCGTAATACATTAAGTATGTAGCACAATTAACACTGTAAGGGATCGTCCTCATACACCGCGACTACGCGATCATCTCAAAGCTACGCGCGATCAAACATATTGGGCTCGAATAGGTGTCCTAATTGACAATCGCGTCAGCTTGCGTAGTCGTGTTGTATTAGGACGATCCCGATGGGCCGTGAGCTTCTTAAATGCCTTAATGTTGATGACGTACAAAAACTTAAGACAATTAACTACTCAAAAAAATTGTCTATTAGTACTCGTATATTTGAGGCATGGACATTTGCATGTGCAGTATAAATACTGTGGGATTCACATCACTTAAGGCATGTGTTCAATTTTCGTGTTGAATATCGATTTTCGTATGGTACCTTAACTACAACTTCCGTTTATGTAGGGCAACACTAGAAAACTACCTCATTTGGTAGTTCTCTGGTAAATTATACTTCTCTGGAGTGCAGAAGGAATTTGTCCCTCATAAAATACTTCTTTCGTTTAATTCGGCGGGCGGTCTGTCTTATACGCTGATGATGATATGTTATCTGGAAGATGTACCTCTGATAATACTTAGGGACTGGTTAGCTAAAGCCGTGACTCACCTGGACCCTCGCCATCGTAATGGAAGCCCTGTATATACAGGGTGCGCGCGTCCACGGCGAAAACTCGCCCTCGCACACCATGGTTCAGCTGTGACAGTGGTCCAAGGGATTTTCCGATGTAGTGCTCCGCGCCCAATGCGCTACCTGGAACAAACAATAACTCTATGAAAATCTATTTTTGTACAGCAGTAACGTCTGCTAAAGGAAAATTATGAATGTGTTGTCCACATATTGTGTTGTTGCCCACGTACACAATTGATTGGGCTTCGGAAGATGATCTTGGAATTGCAAGATTTGATTCATTGCAAATAAAAGGGATGCAGGTGTACGACGATTTCGGCGCCCGCACGCCGCGCGCGCCCCGTTACCGCTTACCGTCATACCCCTGCACCCCGCGCAGGCGAGGCCCGAGTTACACGGCCTACCTATAATAAGTTACACGATTTCCTTGCTCAGTTTGTTGCTGAGATAAAGTACTCTCAATTGGTTAAATCTACATAATTTAATAACTTATTAGGTAACATTTACAGTCTCTTATTTCTTTCACACGATAACTGTCGCCATCACTATCTAGCTTGTTATAAAACGTTTATAAATAGTAACGAGTAAAATAAACTCATTACATTACGAGAAATGACAAGATACGTACGTCTTAGGAAGCATTTCAATGTACTTAAAGGAAAACGTACAGAAAAGGTCAAAGAATGCGCCCAAGTCCATGAGAAAGCCAAGAAAGTCACTAAACCTTATAATGAGTACATGAAAATAGACGCTAATAATTTGTGATAAAGTTGTCTTTGCGACGGCAGTTTACGTAAGTAGATTAAAGTCCTGCTGCACAAGTCAGATTTACATCAATGTAATACGTTTTTATTGCGTTTTATTGCTGTAATTTAAATGTGAAGTGCCGTAGTTTTCGTTTTATCGCTCGACGGAATTTATGATACTTTATTCGTCCATAACTATTATGGTGGAATATGTGAACGGTTAATGTTACTGGCGTATTCACGATGTTTTAATGACGAAGCTTGATATGGGGGCCGGGGCATAGGCAATCAACATAGGTTGATTTTGTGACATCATGAATAATGCTTGTAGTCGCGACGGCTTTGTTTCCAAACCTGTTACTTTAATTGTGTTTGCATTCGTTTATGACAGTCTTTTCGTTAATACTGAGGATAAAAAAACGATCTATCTATTTATTTCAGAACTAATTTACACGTTTTGCAAATCTCTATACGAGATTATGTGCGACTCGCTTTATAAATCTTATCTTATGTTATTAATAAAATTTTGTCATTGAATTGTGATTGTATTATTGCTGACCAGACTCCTCCATAGTCATAGTATTTGTATCAACACATAAAATTCACGGACTCTACTCTATATCTCTATATTTTCTAGCAACTTAAGAGTCTACTTCAAGGCTAGAGTTAACTGAAAAGGCAACTATTGTACTTATTCATGACGACCGCTTTAGCCTAGTTGGTAGTGATCCTGCCTACGAAGCAAGAGGTCCTGGGTTGGAATCCCGGTAAGGGCAAAAATTTATGTGATGAGCATGAATATTTGTTTCTGAGTCATGGATATTTTCTATGTATTTAAGTATTTATATCTATTATATATATCGTCGTCTAGTACCCATAACACAAGCCTTACTGAGCTTACTATGGGACTAGGTCGATTTGTGTAAGATTGTCCCGTTATATATATATTTTTTTTATTTTTTTTATTCTTAAGGTCATTAAGTACTTATTTGAAATTATACTTTCTTATTTTTAACTATGTAAATAACAGTCAAATTAAAACACATAATAACCTGACCCAGGGTGCCGCCGGTAATGGGACGGGGCCTAGGGTACTGGCGGTGACAGATACAGGAACCTCCTGATTAACCGCGCTGTATCCGGAGGTAACCCCATCTAGCGAGAGTCTCTTAATGTGTTGATCGAGTTTCAAGACTCCTATTCCTATATGCGGGCGCAGATACGTCTATATCATAGTATACTTAGCACAAACTCACACTGCTTTGCAATAGTGTATCAAGTTGTCAGAAAAACAACACTTTACGAAGAAACTGGGCTCACTCAGAGTGGTCAGCTAAAAAATCATTACCAATGTTAGAAAGTCGTCCTTGCGCGCCAGATCTTATCACATATCTCACGCACGACCTACGTGCGCTTTCTTTTGGCCTGCGTCCGCGCTTTGATTTATTACATTTATTTAAGTTCACTTTCACTATAGCATCCGTTTAGAGAAAAAGTTACTCGGTGTAATGCTTGAATAGACTTATGCCTTTTCGGTAATAAGGAGTAAACGGATGTGGGTTTAATTGTGCATGATTAGATTAAATTGCTTTTAATGTCGTTGGTCTCACGATAGGTGTGAGTGTGTGAGTGTTTTGCAATAATTATGAGAATGTGAATAGGTGTTAAGAAATATTTTATGATATCCATTAAACATAAGGTCCGTTTGTACAGAAATATTGTTCTATTCTAGTTTTACAGTTTACATTAGCAGCAATAACTGTATTTTCTTGTGTAAGTGGCTCATCAAGTGCTAAACTTATTTTTCAACACAATTGCTCGTAACGTACCTCTTATTGTGTCGCTTTTAGGCTCATAATCCTGGATATTAAAAACGCGTGTTTTATAACATTACAACACTTGTGTGTTATGGTTATATCCCGATTAAGTCACGTTGGCACCTTGCAGGAAGATATATGCATGAACACGGTGCATTCTTAAATTAACCGGGTTGTACAGAATGTACAGCTATTTTTTTAATTTTCTGCAAATGGATTCTTACTCGACTAATCAAATTAAATCCTTTTTGTTAATTAATTGACTATTTCTTTATGTATATAATATGGAAACGTTTAATTTAGTAAAACTATTCACTTTTCATAACATTTTACATGAATTAAATACAGATAACATTTTAAAACGAAAATATAATTTTATTTTGTATTGGCTGTTTAGAGATTTCTGTGCCCACACTGCGCAAACTTCACGAAAAAAAAAACACTGTTGGGCGCCCTTATAGGTTATTTATTTCACAAATATTTGTAAAATTTATTTATGCGTGTTTGGTTATTATCAAACATGTTGACTCATGGTGACTAGAAAAGTGATAAATAGAATGGACGCTACTGGAAATTCTTGGCGATGTGCAATTGTGAGTAAAAACCTGTTGTCATCTTAATGATTTGGTTAATGTAAAGTAAATAATTTGGCAGGCCTATAACATTTTCATCTTATGAAAATGATTTTTTCCTCGCAAAATGTGTTGAAAAACGTCGTATGATACGCGTGAGCTTTGATAATTACATCCTCGGCTTCCTTATCACGCTCACCTGCGGTTCGCGTGAACAATTTCGCCTCTGATGTAATTATCAACCTACCTCACTTGTATCACAATGTACTATTATGATATGTGTTTCTGCCTCATATTCTTACAGGTAACAGCTCTTCTACTTCATCGTACTTCAGCCCAGTTAGCCAGCCTGTAAGAGTCACTTTACACTCATAATATTATAACGCATATATATTGACAATTTCGCCTCTGATGTAATTATCAACCTACCTCACTTGTATCACAATGTACTATAATACTACTCATGACGAAAACACGGGGTGTTAAGTTTTACATTTGTATCTGTGTCTCTCTCTTGCATCGTAGTTTCCAAATGGATGATCTGATTTGAGTGCAGTTTTGTTAATCGAAAGTCTCGTAGTCAAAGTCCCCTAATATGTATACGGTGTGCATTTTTAATATTACCTCAAATTGTAACCAGAGGTTGGTGTTAAGGCTAAGAACCGATATTGCAATTTTTTTTCTTAAACACCTTTTTTCCGCTTAAAATAATTCAGCACACAATGGATCACTACTTTGTCTTACTCACGTGACGTCACAATAAATTGTCACATGTCACCCGATTCTTCCATGTGTCATCATGTCACAGTGTACGCCATACAATGCCGATCAATAAATGTTCAAAAATTTATTTCGGTTTGGTAGTTAAGCTTAAGACTAACTTAATTTTTTCTTGCAATATCTTTTCATAGCCCTAACACGTACCTCTGGTTACAATTTGAGGTAATATTAAATATACACACTGTCTACTAGCTTCTACCCGCGACTCCGTCCGCGCGGAACTCGTTTATATCGCAGCTCCACAAACTTTTACCTTCCCATTTCACCTTCTTAGGGAATGATTTCGGGGATAAAAACTATCCTACGTCACTCTCCATCGCTTCAACTATCTCCACTTAGAAAAAACACGTCAATTCGTCGCTCCGTTTTGCCGTGAAAGACGGACAAACAAACAAACAATCACACATATACACTTTCCCATTTATAATATTAGTATGGATTCCCATTTATAATATTAGTATGGATATATTTAGTACCATCCCCAGCGAACGTATCCTCCAGAAGGTGGGATTTTCCACACGCGTAGTGGGTGTTAAGTGCCACTTTATGGCCAGCTATGACGTAATGGGTGGATGAGGGTGGCGCAAAACCAGCCATTATGGCGCTCTTTGGTGGTCTATGTCCAGCAGTGGACGTCTTTCGGATACTATGATGATAATGTGACGTAGATTCTATTCGTAATTTATTTCTTCGTCAAACCTTTGTTTGCTAGCTCGTTTGTGTCACTTTGCCGTCCATCTGTTGGTAATCAGCCTCACAATCTGTCCGAGAGAACACTTTCCCCGCTTCACTTTCCGTTGGAGTGCCTGCACGACACGTCGTGACGACGCAAGCACTATTAGAACATTTAACATGCCTTACGGAGTCTACCGAGGTTGAAACAATGTTTGATAACAGAGGTAAACTCTCGCACGCGGCGATAAATATGAGATGTCAGCAACATCAACTTCTTATGGTTTATCGCGGATATGGTTTATGCTCATCGTCCAAGCATCTAAAAGTAAAGAGGAAAAGAGTGCGGGGCCGACAGCCAATTTATTTATCGTATGGCATTTTGGTCACTGGATTACATGTAAAAGAATTATGTGAAAATAATAACTATAAATTGACTAAAGATTTAGATTTGTTCTCTTCAAGTACTCTGCAGCAAGTTGATTAAGACACTTGAGATCCTCCATCCGCCCTGAAAATTTAGTTATCGGGCATTCCAGAACCTTGTGGTTGACCGTTTGATCGGGGTTTCCACACACACACCGAGGGGAGTCGCACCAACCCCATTTATACCAGTGGTGGGCGCAGTTTCCAATGCCTGTTCTTATGCGGTTTAATTGGCACCACACCCTGCGCGGATGGTCAAAACCTGGTGGACGCGACCTAGGGTTCAACGAAAACAGGCGTTCATCTGGTTGTTGTTGCCCGTTCCAATCGGACATCCACGCTTTGTGTAGGTCCCACTGCACAGCCAATACACTGGACGGACATAACAGTGACAGACTCTTGGCAAGACGCATAACAACGATGGAGAGCCATCTAGTACACCAGCCCCCCTATTCTGTAACTTGTTTTATGTTTCCCTCGACGCTCACCCACAAATATATCTTGACACCGCGATGCGTAGTAACTAAGCGTAGGTAGAGGTCTAGTTTCGTAACGGATGACCTACGGGGTGAGCCGCATTAACGCGTAGCAAATAACAGCTCAGGGATCTGACCACGGCGGCTCTGATAAGAGTTTTCAACTGAATGCAGACGAGAATTCGGTCCCGCTTTGAAATGCAATTTTAATGATAATGGACGTTGAATAAGTTCTCGGGATCGGCATTCAAAGTAGAAGCTATTCGTATCGTATCATTTTCAAATATTAAATACAATCTTTCTTGTTTTATGTGGATATTGAACAAACCTTGAACTTTATTAGGTGAGCTAAGCTGTTAAAATGCGATTAATGTGTTTTTATTTTTTATTCCGAGACATCTAAATAGATAAATGACTCAAAATCTTCTTCTTCTCTGTTAAAATCAACATTTTTGATTGCCAAACCAAAATCGCCCCCAAAATTTGCGAAAAATTTCGTCACATTTTACGGACGTCTGAATATGTGCTATACTATCATCTTTGATTTACTCATCCTCCTCGCTAGGAGGATTATTATTCCCGATAATGCCCCTAAAGGAGCCCGGGGTCCGCTTTGACCCCTAATCCCAAGATTTGGCATAGGCATTAGTTTTACGAAAGCGACAGCAATCTGACCTACCAACCCAGAGGGAAAACTAGACTTTATAGGGATAACACCGGTTTCCTCACGATGTTTTCCTTCACCGAAAAGCTAACGGTAAATATTCCGTACAGTTCCGAAAAACTCATTGGTACGAGCCGGGATTCGAACCCACGACCGCCGCTTGACAGCCGCATACCTGAACCACTAGGCTACCGTAGCTCGTAAACGTCCGTTAACTATTAACGGAAAGCGAATGAACCATTTTTTTTTACTTATTTAGTGTATTCATTAATAGTGGCACAGTATGTAAAATAATCACGAAATATTATCATGAAAAGTAATACCCGAGAACTTATTGAATGTCCTACGTATATTTATAGCACACCGTTCTGTGCCCGAGCCCTATGAGCTCTGCAGGCAATTCCTTCCCAACCTTCGTGCAGTTTTTGGATTGCCACCTGGAACTATGTATTGTGTTACTCGTTCGTTCGTTTTAAGCCCACTGTTTCAACATGATTACAATAGATTTAAGTCATTCATTAGTTTCTTGCGTGTTTAACTAAAGAGAATGCGTGTTGTATCTACTTTTGCTAACTTTGTCACTGTGTCACTATGTTGTCATGCATCACGCGACCAATGCATTTGATCAACTTTTTTCTCCAAAATCCATTATTTCCCTACTCGATATCTTTGTTCATTGTTCTAAAGGAAATAAGGGCGGTTATTACATGTATGTCGATATTAATGCGGTTCCCATGCGATGTGGGAAAGTTTCGTCATGAAGGTTGCGTCACCAGCGTTCACCGAGCGAACCATGCGTTCAGTGCAGTCGTCATTGGTCCCAACACAAATTGTGATTAACATATGAATACGTAACATGTAAGCATGTAGCTTAAAGGTAAATACGTCTTTGTACACGTGTTTGTTTGTCTATCTTTTTGTTCCTGATCTCCACTTAATAACGGGATACGTTTGCCTTTGTATCGATTTAACCTATTTTATTTGTATTTTTATTTGAGTCTCGGTACAAACATACGTAACAGTAGTAAAGTTTAGTAATGTTATTCAAGCATGTCATTTTAAAATGACAACCAAACTATGTTTATATTGAGAGTCTATTTGGGTCGATCGTCCTGAGTGACTCTCAAGATCGGAATTTTTTGGTAATCTGCTGAATTTGTGCAGACTTACTCTGTGTTTGGTAACTACCTACTGAATGACTACCTAAAACTACCCACTCTTCCGCTTGCATCATGAGATATACCCTGAAGGAGGCTTGATGGAATTAAACGTTGCATGAAGGAAGTATTGAGGGTGGTAACATCACCGTCTACTAATAGAGCTACATTAGAACGCGGTTTTTTTTTACCTCCAGCCTGCAGAATCGATAAGAGTTAGGTACGGGTTTCTTGGACAAATATTTCAGAACTCCCCAAGCAACACGGTAGACTGATGTTTTTATTCAAATTGGCGGCCATATTTCCAAACCACCTACGTGGACGAATTTATTGAAAATTTTCCTAGCTTGTGTCTTTTGGCCCGAGTATTCCGACTATGAAATGTAATCTCGCGAGATCTATTTTAACTCGAATGGGTTTTCGAGATACAATCTCGGTGGCTCAAATATGATGGACTGATGACCTGGTAATGGTCGCGGGATCCGCTGGATGCGGGTGGTGCAGGAGCGGTCATTGTGACGCTCTGTGAGGGAAACCTATGTCCAGCAACAACATGAACGCAATAAAGAATCAGAATCTGATTCTAAATCTGAAGTCTTTCGGCTGATATGATGATGAACGAGATTTTCTGCAAACGATGCAGAAAATTTCGTGTATTTAAATATATTGGCTTGAGAAAAAAAAAGGCTCATGCATTAATCCATATTTACCTATATTCTTTAGAATGATCTAACACTCGTGACATTACGAAACCGCGAAGACAATGCGTGTGATTGTGATTGAAAGGCAACGTAAACGAGGTAAGTCTATTCACATACAGACACAATTCCTATTGAATTCAACTAAAAACGTTATATACTGTATAAACATAGGCATGAATGCATTTTGTCATTCCAGCCCCCCGTATCAAGGTCGGCCTTTACACGCATTAAGTGACAAGATAGGAGCGTCGTCTCGTTCTATCGAACGGCGTCAGCCAGTGACGAACGCTCAATCTTGTCACTTATCGTGTGATAAGGCCGAAATTATACTAAAGGCAACATTTAGTTAAGAAAGTGAGAGCATGCGCGACACCTACCAAATTTAGGGCACGGATACTTCACCTCTTTAACGGATACTTTTTTTATTTACAATTTTTATTGTGAACCTGACTGTTGATCAGCCGGTAGAGCGATCAGTAGTGGTTATATCCTCTTTGGATCAGAGTGCATGATGGGACAGTACAGTAGCCTGAAGAAAATCAAAGTAACCTCTGGCATGACCAGGCAGGCGGTTTTAACACTAGAATACTTAAGAGTAGTACTTAAGAGAGAGCCGCATCGTTGACATGTGTAACTCAAAAGGTCGCGTACGGTATGGTCTTAGTTGTTTTAAACTGCACCGCTCCAGTTGCTGGAGTTTTTCATAGGAATTGAGGAGTCTGTACAATACGGTAACCTCTTGCCATTATAGTGCATTTAACACTAAAGTTCAGAAAATACTATTTATGTTCTTCCGTACTTTATGACCCATTTATTGAAGATAATGAAAAAGTTTAATATCAGTAAGACTATAAAATTAGTACTTTGTCTAAAAGCTGCTTTCGTAACTAACAATCTTCATCCTCTTAGTGTATTACCCGGCTGTGCCCTAAAGGAGACCGAAGTCCACTTTGACACCCAATCCCAAGATTTGGAATGGGCACTATTTTTACGAAAGCGACTGCCATCTGACCTTTCAACCCAGAAGGAAAATTAGACCTTACTAGGATTATACCGGGATTATTTCATAGCCAACTATGAAAAATAAAATGATCGGTTACTTAGATAGATATCAGTCGCCAATGCGGAGTGAAACTTCAGGATGTTATAATTTAACTAGACTCAATATACTTGGTCTCACATCAGTAGATAACATCATATCTATCATCGGATTTACATTTATTTTCTAAAGTATATACAAGATTCATTGACTTAATTAAAAGATAAAGATAAATCTAAAAACCGGCAAGTGCGAGTCGAACTCGCGCACGAAGGGTTCCGTACCATCTATCTATATATATAAAACGCAAAGGTGACTGACTGATTGACTGATTGACTGACTGATCTATCAACGCACAGCCCAAACTACTGGACCGATCGGGCTGAAATTTGGCATGCTGATAGCCACTATGATGCAGGCATCCGCTAAGAAAGGACTTTTGAAAACTCACCCCGTAAGGGGGTAAAACGGGGGTCCAAAGTTTGTATGGGGGAAGCATTATTTTTTGAACTAGAGACTTAAAACTTTGTAGGAAGATTACTTATTAAGATACAAAAAAAGCACTTTCAGCGTTTTACAAAATTCCACCCCTAAAGGGGTTAAATAGGGGTGCAAAGTTTGTATTCAAAACTACTGGGACTACAAACTTGAAATTTACACCAGACCTTCCTTTTATGACGTAGGCAAGGGATAAGACGGGATTTTTGGAAATTCTGTCCCTAAGGGTGTTAAATAGGGGTACAAAGTTTGTATGGGTGAAACATTATTTTTTGTACTAGAGACTTGAAACTTTGTAGGGATATTACTTATTAAGATACAAAAAAAGTTCTTTCAGCGTTTTAGAAAATTCCACCCCTAAAGGGGGTCAAATAGGGGTGCAATGTTTGTATGGGGTAAACATTATTTATTGAACTAGAGAATTGAAACTTTGTGGGAAGATAAATTATTAGAATACAAAAAAAACATCTTCAGCGTTTTATAAAATTCCACCCCTAAGGGGATTAAATAGGGGTGCAAATTTTATATTCAAAACTACTGGGACTAGGAACTTGAAAATTACACCAGAACTTCTTTTTATGACGTAGGCAGGGGATAGAACAGGATTTTTGGAAATGCTATCCCTAAGGGGGTGAAATGGGGGTCCAAAGTTTGTATGGGGGAAGCATTATTTATTGAACTGAAGACTTAAAACTTTGTAGGAAGTTTACTTATTGATACCAAAAAAGTACTTTCGGCGTTTTATAAAATTCTACCCCTAAGGGGGTTAAATAGGGGTGCAAAGTTTGAATTAAAAACTACTGGGACTACAAACTTGAAATTTACACCAGAACTTCCTTTTATGACGTAGGCAAGGGATAAGACGGGATTTTTGGAAATTCTATCCCTAAGGGTGTTAAATAGGGGTGCAAAGTATGTATGGGAGAAACATATTTTTTGTACTAGAGACTTGTCACTTTGTAGGAATATTATTATTAAGATACAAAAGTACTTTTAGCGTTTTATAAAATTCTTCCCCTAAGGGGGTTAAATACGTATGCAATGTTTGTGGGGGGGAAACATTATTTATTGAACTAGAGACTTGAGACTTTGTAGGAAGATAACTTATTAAGATACAAAAAAAGTAATTTCAGCGTTATATAAAATTCCACCCCTAAGGGGGTTAAATGAGGGTCCAAATTTTTCTATAAGGGAAACTTATTTTTAGCTACTACGTACTTAAAACTTTGTGGACAGATTACTTATTCATTTACAAATAAAGTGCTTTCAGCGTTTTGGAAATAATTACACCTAAAGGGGTTAAAAAGGAGGTCCAAAGTTTGTATGGAGAAAAAAGATTAGTTAGACAATTTTATTCGAGAATTCACAGGATAATTCCTAACGATAAATGAGTAAACAAGTGTTTCCGGTTTTTTGAGAATTCAACCCCTAAAAGGAGACATGTGGTGACAAAATCTGAAAATCAACATCGGCATCTATTGTTTCTATGGTTTATCGGGTCGCTGATTAGGAAAACAACAACGATTTTACATTCCAACGTGGCGTCTAAATATCAATATGGGCGTTGTTATTACGGTTTTTTGGGACTGTAATAACGAAAATCACATAGATTTTGAAATGTAATGTTGTGGACATGAAAATTCATGAAAATATTTGTGCCAAATTGCATTTCAATCGGTCCAGTTTTTTTTGTAGCAAATCGGTTGTAACAGACGGACTGACAGACAGCCACACGTGAAAGATCGACAAAAAGTGATATTGCTTAGGTTGTTAGCCCATCACCCACAACACACTTCAACCCTGCTCTCCTAATCGACTTTTAAGACACACACGGGAAGAAAGAGGGTGGTGAAATTCTAACCCGGGCATAAAAATAATAGTAAATAAAAATTAATTTACCATAATGGGTTATGACGAAGGGTTATTCGTAGGGGAAGTTAGTAGTAGTAGGTTAGTAGGCGGCGTAGCAATTCAACAATTATTGGAAAATTACTTTTACTACGCGGGCGAAGCCGCGGGCAAAAGCTAGTTATCTATAAAAACGGAAAAAATCACGTTTGTTGTACGGGAGCCCCGCTGAAATATTTATGTTATTTTATTTTTAGTATTTGTTGTTATAGCGGCAACAGAAATATATTAATTGTGAAAATGTCAACTGTCTAGCTATCGCGGTTCTTGAGATGCAGCCTGGTGACAGGTAGACGGACGGACAGACAGCGAAGTCTTAGTAATAGGGTCCCTTTGGGTACGGAACGGAACCTTAAAAATGCCCTCGACGCGTTGTACTATTAAGGATGCTGGCGGCATTTCGCTGAATTGCAATGCCGATGCGTTGCGTGAGAAAGCCTCCAGCTCTTCGGTCACCAGTTTCAACATGATACATTAGTTTATGTGTTATTAGGTGTATCCCTTACTTCTCATGTTACCGGCTCATTCGATCAAACGATCGGCTCTATTTAAAAGAGCGAACCGCGGTGACCTCACTGCCAGGTGTGCAGCAAACCATATTAATTACCGAAACATGATCGTTTATCAAATGCTTGTTAAGGGGAGAAGCTCAATTCTTCTTAAATACTATTACGGTGGCAAACAAGCATACGGTCTGTCTGATGATAAGCAGACAACGTAGCCTATGGACGCTTGCGATTCCAGAAGAATCACTCAGCGCGTTACCGACCCTATTACTTGAGGATTCGTTGCGTTGGTAACCGTTGGTCCCACACTCTGTACCATAGAGGAAATTATTATATACTGAGATAGAGTCATCAGGTTCCTCCATGTACTAGTGCCATCTATTGGCCGACTCTCTAGTTATCTGTATCGAGTTATTCGTACAATGCTATGCATATATATATATATGTATATAGTACACACATATATATATATATATATATATACATGCAAAGCATTGTACGTTCACTGCTTGTAGGCCACTTTTCCATCGAGATATTCGAAGCTGTGTTTCCATATTAGGCTTGATACTTAGCTTAATAGCTAAACACAATAAGAACACCTTCTTCCGTCACCTTTCTGTCTTTAACATAATGGAAAAATACAGCTTCGCACATCTCTGGCGGATACAGGGCCTTAATATCCAATGGGTACGACGGGATTCGGATTTACATTCCTAATTATATTCAAAATAATAAAAAGTGCGAGATCATAATATTTCCTATTACGATAAGCGTATCTTTAATATTTCTGACTGACTGACTGACTCCGCCATTGGAATTAAATTAAAAAAAAACAAGACTGCGTTCCTCTACACCGAATTGTATTATGTGGTCAATGCACACAATATTTGTACTTGTTACTAGGGCTGTTGTTTTTAAATAAAAATATTTAATTATTCTTCTTGGTAAATTTACAGTACTCTGGAACATTTACGGTTGTTTTCATATAATAATTGCAATTTAGGAACTTTAAACAAGTTAGTGGAATGGAACGGAAAACAAATCTAATCTGTGCTTTATGCAGTAAAGTTGCCAGTTATGCAAAATTACAATCATTATTCATGATATTTCCAAATAACGTCTTTTTGTGTTTTTAGAATGTGTTTATTTATAAATAAAATAAGAATTTAAAATCAGATCTCATCTTAATAATAATACTTAAAATGATAGAAATAGCTCCATCTGTTGAGTGAGTCTCACACTGAAACATGCAGGTTTTAATGTATGGGAGCTGTCAAGTACTGAGTGAAATGCCCCTGCTCTGTACACAATACATCCTCTTAATATTTACTTCTGCTTTTAAACTATAAATAATGGTATGTTCACGGTTCTTTCTGAATGTACCTATGATAGGTATTTCAAAAAAGTAATTCGTTTTGACAGTATGAATTTGTTTATAAATGCGAGTTGGCCTTTCCACTGGTGATGAGCACAACATATCGAGTTGACATTAGCCTGCGAGCGAGACAAAATTATCTTCATTCTTTTTTTCTTTCAAAAATTTAGGGGCTCTAGTCGCCTTAATTAGAAAGGCTTGATTTCACCAGATAGTAGTTATGAATCATGTTTTATGTACGAGTAAAATATTAAATATAAGATTGGATTATATGTATATATTGATATTGCGTACTCTATGACACATCATTAGATAGTTAGTCCCGTCATTGGAAACCAAACAGATGTATTTAATGTTTAATAAAATCTACAGGCAAGCCAATTGGTAATAAAATTAAACACTCATATATTATGTATAATATAACTCATAATCAGCGGCTCTTTTGTGACTCACAATTTACCATTTTGAAGTAGAAAATCTGGTCTTCAGTTCCTATTTCTCTGCCAATATTAACAGAGCATTTTTCACGTTTCAAAAGTTGCATATTTGACTGACAATATCCCTAACGGCACTCTCTGGGGGAGGCAGTGGACGCCTGCCGGCTAATATGATAATGATGATGATGATCCATATTGCGCAGGCGCCCCAAGGCTGACCTAAAATGGCTCACCCCGCCGGTCACCCGACGCGAAACCAGACCTCTACTTACGCTTAGTTACCAGCATCGCGGTGTCAAGATATGGTGGTGAGCGTTGAGGTGAGCTTAAAACAACTTACAGAATAGGGGTGCTGTAGTGCTGATGACCAGTTGGTCGTTTACGTAACGCATTGCACCTGCGTCAGGTAGTTCTAAATGTCACTTTTTCTATGAGAAAAATACGGTTGAATTATTCTAACGCTCGTTCGAAAAATTACGTGATCACTCTCTGGTAAAAGTCGGGAGATCAGCTGGTTGCGTGTGGCGCAGAACCGGTCATTGTGGCACTGTTTGGGGGAGGCCTATGTCCAGTATAGGACGCCTTTTGGCTGATATCACGAAGTTCTAGGGTCCTGTAATACCCACCATCTCTATTGCACTTCGAATTTAGATTTGTGTGGCAGCGCTGTTGTACCTTGTTGTACCGACAATTGTTCTATCGAACGTGTGTGTTTCGCAGAATTTTCGTTTCATCGAAAACCATTTTTTTTTTCAGAATCAGTTAACCAGGAATGTTATAAAACAAACCTAAACCTAACCTAATAGGTTCTGCAGAATGACGTTTAAGCTGTACCTAAAAAGTTTCCGGTTTCTGAGCAGCAGAAATTCGAAAAAAAGCGACCAAGTGCGTGTCGGACCACGCGCAGGGTAGGGTTCCGTGGTTGCCAGTCTGTTACAGAATGTGGACTTAAAAGGGGCTTTTGGGGTTTTTATTATAGCTTACCCTAGTAAATTATCGTAAATATGATTATTTTTATAACACCAATGTATAGGATCGTTTCGCCGGTTACGCGACCACCTTCGGTTAGCGACCACCTGAAGGACAAGGTTTTTTTCTATTGAAGATAATGTGCCGTGAAAAAGCAACTCTACCGTCCAGGGTGAAAGGTTCAAATTCCAATGACAATGTATATGCAGCCGAAATTAAGTGCATTTCTTACCAGTTAACTAGTTATGTCTACTACTCGTTAACTAGTTATGTCTACTTACCTGTGATAGTTTTCCTTTTAAATTCATTATATGTACTACTGCCACGATTTTTTTCACGTCCCCAGTAGTTCATAATTCATAATTCATTTATTTGCATAAGAAGTGGTACATAAAAGATGGTTGATAAAATATAAAGTAGGTAACACACATCTCACCAGTAACTGGCATGCAAAAACACAATGTGAAATTAATAATACAATAAATTCAAAGTAATAACACTGTCAACAAATAATAATCGATTTAAAATGTCACTGCTTAACCTATATATATACACAAAACATCTATGATTTATAAAATTCAAAATAATCATGAATACTATAAAAACACTCCTGAGTCAGCCATTTTTTAAGCCTAGATTTAAATTGGTTAAGTGGTAATTGTTTAATGTCATCATGCAATCTATTATATATACTAATTGACATACAAAATGCGTTATTACCATATAATTTCGTCCTTTTATTCGGAATAACAAGTCGATCAGGGTATCTCGTATTAAATTTACATAGGTCTCTGTTTTTGCTGAAGAAATTAGGATGAAGTTTTACAAATAAACAAACTTCATATATGTATAAACTAGGTACAGTTAAAAGATTTAGGTCTCGAAATAACGGCTTACATGATGTCAACATATTTACATTACATATGGCCCTTATGCATTGTTTTTGCGCTATCAATACACGCATTAAGTGGCTAGAATTTCCCCACAGAAGAATGCCATACCTAAGCAAAGAACATATGTAGCCATGGTATGCCTGTATAGCAGTTTCTTTATTGCTAATTTTTGCAAGTCTCCACAAAGCGTATGAAAACGAGTTCAACTTGGTACATAAATTATCAATGTGATCCTGCCACGAAAATACATCGTCCATCCATATACCTAAAAATTTTGTGTGAGAGGATTCTTTTAGACTGTGGTCTTCAAAAACTACATTTAGTGAAAGTTTCCTGCCATTTTTATTCACGAATTGTATGAAAGTAGTTTTGTCAATGTTAGCCTTTAAATTATTTTTCACTAACCATGCCATAATTGCAGTAATGGTATCATTTATGTCACTATTATACGTCCTAGGGTTACGACAGGGTATGACAATAGAGAGATCGTCAGCAAAAAGCGTGCAGTCAAAATTCGTCACGTTAGGCAGGTCGTTTATATATAACAAAAATAACAGGGCCCATTATACTCCCCTGTGGGACGCCGACACTATTTATTTTTGTGTGTGATTTATGCGCTACTATGGTATTGTTGGAATCAATTTGGGTCACTTCAACATATTGTGTCCTAGCATGCAAATAGGTCTTGAGCCATTTAAATATAATTTTTTTTTAAATATAAACATTTATAAATGGCTACTACTGGGGACGTCGGCAGGGGTGGGGACACATGACTCGAACAAAAATTAGGGCTTTAAATCCCATTATCTTGCAAACGCATAACTGAGTTGAAAAAAGGTTTTAAAAACTCATAATATTTTTGGACAAGCTATCCAACGATACCCCACACTATAGGTTTAACGAGAAAAAAAAATACAGCACCAATTTACATGTAGGGGAGGTACCCTAAAAAAAATATTTCAGGATTTTATTCTACTGTTTTGTCAGCGTGATTGGTTTATATACCCACGCCGAATTGCAGTTTTCTATCTGTAAGGGTTATTGAGCTAAGCCGAACACGGACAGACAGACAGACGGACGGACATGGCGAAACAATAAGGGTTCCTTGTTGACTACGGAACCCTAAAAACGAAAATTCGGCGAAACAATGCATTCGGGGAAACGTTTGTCGGTGAAATAAGAGGACACCATGGTGGTTCTGAATGTTTCACATTTCTCCTCGTTCCATTGCAAAACTTTGTTTTTTTTTGTAAGAATCCTCAATTTACTCTCACCAATTAATGTGTGCGTAGGGTATTTTCTGCAAGTTACGTCAGTTTCAGATGCCCAGATAGTATTGTTCAACGTAATCGGTGACAGATGGAATGACTTACCTAACTCTTAATTGTGGGGAACAATGGCGAATGCTCGCGCGAGGTAAGTAACTGGAAGATAATGGTTTTTACGAGGCATACATAGATCAAAGGGTACAGAGCTACCGTTCTAACAAAATGCACAAAATCTTTAGCCTATTGTACTTTTGAGGGTGCCGTAGCCCATAAGAAAAAGACGGAACCCTTATATGACCCTAATATATTAAGGTATTTTTGCTACATTTAAAGTCTAAACTTGTCTATGAAATGGTGTAAATGTAAACTCTACACTTGTGAGAGTACGTATAAGTTGCTTTCACTGTCCAATATCTATATTTTGACCTCCTGTTTCTAAAGATAAATATAATGATAATTTATTTGTCCAAACATGATTAATAGAACAGCCGAAAGATGTCCACTGCAGGACAACGGCCTCCCCCAGAGAATACCTACATACTCCATACAGCTGTCATCGTTAAAATAATGTCCTTTATGTTTTGCCTCTCGGCGTACAAACTACTTCTAACACTCATTATCAGAAAAGGCAAAAAAGTACATCGGGAGCATAAGACAAACAACTGATACTCCCATAACTATTTTTAACCCGCGACGAAAAGAGAGGGGTGTTATAAGTTTAATATGTCTGTCTGTGTATCTGTGTATCCGTCTGTGGTATCGTAGCTCCCAAACGGATGGACCGATTTGAATGCGATTTTTTCGTGTCATAGATTATTTTATCCCGAGTGTTCTTAGCCATGTTTCATCAAAATCTGTTCAGCCGTTTTTGAGATATTGGACTTTGAAATTAAAATGTCAGGGGTTTTTCAACTTTTCTAAGTTGTAGTTATTATACATATGTAGTATAAATTGTTCAAATTAATGGCCCTATAATATTTAATATATATATCATTTTCCTTTAATTTGAAATGTATACATTTTGTTAGCAGACGATATACCTATACAAGATTCATTTTTTTATGTTTGTAAAATCAGAAAAAAATAGGTACGTTTAGAGTTTGCCATGGATCGCGAATTGTATTTGCATTTTAAGGAATGACCCTGGGAAAAGATTGAAAAACACTACTTTAAGGCATAACAACAGACAAACACAGTTTACGAGCCTGTTTGATCGGATCACCATCCGTAGTTTTCACCATCGTTACATTTTTATCGGCGGTCCATTAACTTTCACAAATCATGAGTACGGTAATCAACCGGCTATCAAGATCGAATATTCATGTTCGAAGCTTGTATAGATGCACTTAATACTGATACGAATATTTATACCATTAATTAGGGATTCGTGACTTTGGGGTTGGTCTCAGACGGTCCTGAACGCAATTTTCCTAGTTGGAGTTTTGCCCACATTGCAGTTTGACCACCGAGCTTTATGCCTAAAACGCAAAATGCCTACATCACATTTTCGTCGTTTTGAGGTTACGTTAGCGATATTGACGGAGCCCCGCGGAGCGGGGCTCCTATTTCTGGTCTGTTTGCTCTTCGGGCATCTGAAGAAACCTAACGAACCCAACCTACCAATAAGTGGTCACTTTGCGTTTTAGGCATAATGCTCGGTGGTCAAACTGCAATGTGGGCAAAACTCCAACTAGGCAAATTGCGTTCAGGACCGCGTTGGTCTCAACCAACGCTGACTTTGTTGTTCAACATAATGCATATTTAAGGAATAAGATGCCCGAAGAACTGACATGGGTTGTGATTGGGATTGGAAAAGTGTAACTGTAGAAATCCCAGGGAGTTTTTGTATTATTTTTCTGTTTTTAAGCAGTAACGCTGCTAACGAAAATTACAAATTTTAAATCAAAGGAAAAAATTGAAAAATTCAATGCTCCGAGCCGGATTCGAACCGGCGACCACAGGCATTCATGGCCCGTCGCTACTAACCAACTGAGCTATCGGAACAATCCGGTGCGGGCACGAAATCCTTTAATCATCTCCTTCACACAACGCCTTAGGGAGGAGTGTAGCGACATCTACCAGTAGACTTAGGCTTCTTAACGGCACCAGCGTGGTCGCCGGTTCGAATCCGGCTCGGAACATTAAATTTTTAAATTTTTTCCTTTGATTTAAAAGTTGTAGTGTTTGTATTTATTTATTTGGGACAAAAAATAGTAACACACAGTGTTCTAGGCAAATGTTTATAAAAAAACCGGCCAAGTGCGAGCCGGACTTGCACACGAAGGGTTCCGTACCATTCTATAAAACCGGCAAAAAATCACGTTTGTAGTATGGGAGCCTTAAATATGTATTTTAGTATATGTTGTTATAGCGGCAACAGAAATACATCATCTGTGAAAATTTCAACTGTCTAACTATCACGGTTCATAAGATACAGCCTGGTGACAAACGGACAGACGGACGGACGGACAGCGGAGACTTAGCAATAGGGTACTTACCCTTTGGGTACGGAACCCTAAGAAACGAACGAAGTGATGAATAACCTACACCTCAGTTACTTTTGGCGCGAGTTGATGTCTATTGTGTGTATTACTCTGTCATGTGTTTATTTCATAAGAATACAGCAAAGTGTCGTGTTGTCTAACTTTAACTACATGTTTTTAATCTCTTTATAAATGCCTTGTTTGTGTGCATTGCGCAATACAGAGTATTTGTACTGGTGTGGTGTGTGTTGGTTTTCCTCTTCAGAAACTTTAAAATGTCACATTACATAAAGTTCTATGTCTTAGATTAGAGCGTATTGCAGTGACCTTTTTTTTTTGACAATCTTACACAAATCGATCTGGTCCCAAACTAAGCAAAGCTTGTACTATGGGTACTAGACGATGATATACATACTTAAATAGATACTTAAATACATAGAAAACATCCATGACTCAGGAACAAATATTCATGCTCGTCACACAAATAAATGCCCTTACCGGGATTCGAACCCGGGACCTCCGGCTTCGTAGGCAGGGTCACTACCAACTAGGCTACAGAGGTCGTCAAATTTGTTACCTGGTTTTACAAATGCATATGTAGAACATAAATAAAGCCAATTTAATCCCTATTCCTACAACATACACTGAGTGTATTCATGTGTGCCTAATCCGCTGTTTTGCATAATCCGTCTAAAAACTTAACCGACTGCAATTATTGCGTGCCTTTAAAGGCCTTCAAATCTGCAGTTTGAGCTTAAAAGCTTCAAAATTAAAAAGTCCTAAGTTAGTATGAAACTGCTTTAGACATGCGCCGTTTCAAATCAACAGGGATATAATGCCTTAACTAATTCGTAAACACGCATGTGAGCATAATAAATATGTATACATATTGATTTTGATAGCATAGGTGCAGACTGGCTGACGACGATTGCTGTGTTCAATATAGTAAAGACAAAGACACTTTTTGCGATGCCACGGGCGTCAAAATCCAAGGCGCAATATATTAGATCAGCATAGAGGAATTTCGAGAAAGGTTGTGAAGAACTACGCTCCTTTCACAGGACGCATAACTAATTAGAAAGAGACGGATAGTCTATCTCGCCGCGACATAACTCGCGGGCAGTTCGGTGAGAGCCGTGCTGGTGGTCACGACCCTCAGCCTTGAGGAACCGATGAAGAAGTAGAATCAACAAGTATCATAACTATTGCAGTCAAGTATTATCCTCGTATTTTGCTATTTGAAAGAATCAAATTGTTTGTAAGGGAGGAACGAATGTATTGCATTGACGACCGCTTTAGCCTAGTTGGTAGTGACCCTGCCTACGAAGCATGAGGTCCTGGGTTCGAATCCCGGTAAGGGCATGTATTTGTGTAATGAGCACGAATATTTGTTCCTGAATCATGGATGTTTTCTATGTATTTATCTATATGAGTATGTTTATCGTCGTCTAGTAGCCATAGTACAAGCTTTGCTTAGTTTGGGACTAGGTCGATTTGTGTAAGATTTTCCCCTAATATTTATTTATTTATTTATTGTATAATTAAACTGGTTGACAGGAATAAGAAGAAGTATTTCCCATATTAAATACTTACAGGGTCTACGTTTCAAGATGTAAGATCAGTCGGAGCAAGTGCGCCTACGGGGTAAATGCGCCTATAACACAGGACCGGTCATTATGGCATTTATGGCACTCTTTGGGGGAGGCCTATGTCTGGCACTGGACGTCTTATGGCTGATATGGTGATAATGATGATCATCTAAGATAGTACTAAAATATTAGTAGATTTCGATGTTAGTTGCCCCGACTGACCTTATTCAATTGAAATCAGAACCGCTACCGTACTGACGCCTCTTCCTGGTCACAGCGCGCAAAATGTAAATTTAATTTAATTCCGAATACGTTCTCAAATATCCTCCAAGATATGTGTTTATTCGGTACTTAATACCTATTGCTTTTGTATGTTCCGTTCAAGACCGCTGCAGGTACCGCTGTGCGACCCACTCAGCTAACCACGCTCGTATCGCGTGGACTGATAACTTAGAAGATTATTAAACAAATTTAATATATTCGTAACTAGCATCTGCCCCCGACTTGGCGCGGAACTCGTTTATATAGTAGCTCCATATAAACATTAATCACCCATTTCTATGTCTTTGCCAGGGTCTCAAACGGGGGGGCCTCGTGGTGCAATGATCCCACTGCGCCCTCATTAACGGCAGGGACGGAATCGCCGTGGTTTTAGTGGGTAGACTCCCTCCCCCTTCTGTTTATGTAATACAGTTGGCTGGAGGGTGAGAGACCCACATTACCCCCCCCCCCCCCCCGCTTCTCCAGGCTGGGGGATGCGTAAGTGCATTTCCACTCCGTCAAAAAAAAGGTCTCAAACCATCTCCATACCAAATTCAATCTACATCAGTTTAGTGGTTTAAGCAGAGTTATATACACATACGAAACGTCGGGAAAATTAATTAATTAATTATACGATATTAAGTCCTATTTAGTCAAAGTAACGTGTGAGAATCGTGAAAATTTTAATTAATATATGATGAAGATGGATAGGTGATCTCATTACGGTACTTAAGACTTTTGATGAAAGACTTGAATAATACTTTTTTCTCCTATTCGGCTGAATAGGGTTTTTTAAACGGCGTAGTGATTAGCTAAAATCTCAAGCTTTAAAATAGAATGTCAGTGTAGGTACATCTTTACATAAAATGGCCTAGTTAACAGCAGTAAGAATATAATTCTAAAATCTATTAAGAAAACACACAAAAGTACTTGAAAAACATGACGCTTCAACTCATCTTTGTTATTTTAAAGATATTTACATAAAAAAGATGCAAAATACACACCGCTTCTGGGGTCCTATTTCTCTCAACAGAATGTTAGTAAAAAGATACTGATTTGGCAGTCAGTCAACACGCCTATGTTGAATTTAGCTCACAATACTTACTACTTGAATTAAAATATATTTGGTCATTGCTACTGTATCAATGTCTGTAGGTATGTGTTGTTGTGTGTGGTGGTGAGTTAAGATCGCCACAGCTCCCAACGATGTGTTGTGTGACAGTGAGGGACCCGCGTTCCTCTCACGCGACAACACACCGAATCCTCAAATCAATAAAGGGTCAGCAACGCGCTAGTGATTCAAGCTAACCCTCAAGCAGACCGTATGCTCGTTTGCTACCGTCGTAGTATTAAAAAAATGCTATTTTCAGATTGAAATTTACAAATGCGAAATTATATTTCACACAATTTTGATACGTATTTCGGATTTGCACGCTGCGGATTCAAGACATTCTTTGACGTGATTGTGATTCGCTCTAAACTGCGCAGTGCTACGTTTTTGCCGCGCTTCTTATGTTTCTTTTTGCACTTTTAATTAAAGCTAACAAAAAAGGTAGTAAGACGAATCCATTAAATTGGAATACTGTTAAGTCCGGCATTGTTATCTAATTACATTGTGATGGTATTTATGCATTAATGGGATCTCAAAATATAGCGGTCATATATTGTGATTTTGATATCTAAAGCATTCTTAATTTCTGCTAATATTACGCAAACGTAATTTTGTTTGTTTATTACGTTTTCACGCTTATATCTAGTCTTCTACCCAAAAATTGGCAGTTTGGACAGGTATCACACAACTCAGAAGTTCTACACGGACAAGTTATAAATAAGCATTATTTGCATACTTACTTTATTGCAAAAATGTGGCAATTATATTTGTCATATACTTAATTCTAGTTGCAATGACATGAATATGGACTCTGCTCTCGTATCTAATATTTCTAAACGTAAAAAAACAGCACAACGGTCTTGGAGAGTAGATATGTTAGGTTATACCCACTAACAGAGGTATATTGTTCTACTAATCCAGGAAAATATTCGTATATTATATGTTATAAATGTATTATATTGTAAGGCTTTACATGGCTTCTTAAATGCGGGTACTTTATGTAATCTCACTTGAATAACGAAACGATGACATCTCATTTCCATATTCATCTGGGTCTACTCCAGCGTGACAGCAAGATACAATAAGTTTCTGACAATTTTGTTGTGGTATAATCCTTTATTGCCAACTACTTTTCAATATAGCGTCATCAACTGCTCATTGAGACGATTCTAACGAGCCCAAACTCAATCGGGTTACGTCCATCATCAGCTCGATGGTACCATATTATTGAATTGTCATCCAAACTATCCTTATACCCAAAATTCCAGCTCAAGCGGTTGAGATTAACTGGTTCAAAATTCAGTTCCAAGATTTGTGTCACACTCAAACAAACTGGTCAAGTTAAATAAAAGCTTGTAAACACGGGTCATTCGATTCTGGCCTCGAATGTCCAATTCCCCGAACGTCCAGTCTCCGTAAGTCCATTTCCCCGAACGTCCAGTCTCCGTAAGTCCATTTCCCCGAACGTCCAGTCTCCGTAAGTCCATTTCCCCGAACGTCCAGTCTCCGTAAGTCCATTTCCCCGAACGTCCAGTCTCCGTAAGTCCATTTCCCCGAACGTCCAGTCTCCGTAAGTCCATTTCCCCGAACGTCCAGTCCCCGTATGTCTAATGGCCCCGAAGGTCCAGTCCTCGTATGTCCATTGCCCCGAACGTCCACACCCCGTCCCCCCTGTCCAATTCATAAGGTTCGGCCGTAGGTTCAAGGCGTTCAAGGTAGGCTTTAGGCCAATCAGGGTAAGGGATCTGCAAATCCCTAACCGTTACTAATTAACCTTACGGTCGCTCATTTATTTGTCCAATTATCCAAATGTGCAGACAGTCAATATGATTTATTTGCCATTACGGCAATTAAATCATATTGATTACCGTTATCGAGACAAAATAGGTACAAAGTTAGTTGACTACAACAGGAGAAATAATTTTCCTTCGTTAATTTTTGCCGTAAACAAAAACCAATACGGAAAATAATTAACTTGGAATTTATCATCGCGAAAAAATCATATCGGATTAAAAGAAACGGTCATTCAATAATAAGGCAACAACAACTTATCCTATACCTACTTTTAATGTCGTCAAATTGGTACTAATGTACATGTTTTTACAAAACGCGGATGAAGTCGCGGGTGTAACTAGTGGTACATATTAAATATTCAAGCAGAAACCGCGTGTAAGGAGTTGGACTATCTGATAAGGCCACTTATAACACTGGCTAGACACTTATGTCATTCCTTCCTCTGATCGAATACATACTTCAATGTTACGTCTATTGGTGTCATTCTTGGCAATCGATGTACGTAAAATGGGAGACCTAAAATTTACATCAAGCAGAAAAGGAAAAAGAATATGTCGTTACGAAGGCCATAAGTATAATTTAAGCGTTACCACCAAAAAAAGTAATACTACATTATGGCGATGGACTAATCGCACGATTTGTACGGCCACAATCACTTTAAGTTGTGACGACCATGTTTTACGTCAAAAAGAACATGTATGCTTTCCCGATGAAGCTCAAAATAAAATTGATATGGTGTTGAATAAAATAAAAAAGGACGTCTGCCAAAACTTGGGACCGATTCAAAGTATATACGAGACTAATTTTCAAGAATTTTTAAACGATAAAGAAAATAAAAAAATGGGACCATTCATACCACCATTCTCGGCATATAAAAATTCATGTTATGCTGCTCGAAAAAAGTTTCTTTCCGCAGATAGACTCACGTTCAAGAACCCCGAGGACGTAAGATTATCTGAAAGTTTTGTTGAGGATTTCCTCGTATGCGAAGACGGACATGAAGAAAAAATCTTAATATTCGCCTCACCTTTGTGACAAAATTTAATAAAAAATAAAAAAGGGTCATACCTAGCTGATGGCACATTCAAAAGTGCACCGAGCCCGTTCGTACAAATGTACACTTTACACTTAAGAAGCAAATCGAATATAGACACTAATAATGTGTTTCCCGTAGTGTATGGATTGCTCCCAAATAAAAAGGAAGAAACATACTACCGATTTTTTAAGGTGCTAAAAGAAAAGCTTGGTCTGTGCATAACGGAGTTCAAATGCGATTACGAACAGGCACAAATTAATGCCGTGCATACAGTGTTTCCACAGGTTCAACTTGCTGGCTGTTGGTACCATTTTAGCAGAGCGATTTGGAAAAAGTCTAGGAAGCTTAAACTAGATAAAACAAAAGACGGTCGAATGATGACCAGAATGGCATCCCTTCTGCCATTGCTCCCTGCAGATAAAATTATTGAAGCATGGGCATCGATAAAAGATTGCACACCGCAAACTACAATAGTAAAAAAGTTTCAAATATATTTTATCAAGCAGTGGATAAGAAAAATAACACCGGAACGTATAAGTTGTGCGGATGCGAAAATAAATAGAACGAATAACGCATTAGAAGGTTGGCACCATCGTATCAACATGAAATTACCACAGACCCCGAACATTTACTTCTTCATACAATGTATGAAAAGAGAGGCAGCATTCTATGATTTGAAAATTACGCAAACTATATACGAGGCACCAAAAAAAAATAGACGACCTATGGACATAAAGTTTGACCGCCAATACATAAAATTTTTAAATAAAATGAATGACAATGCATGGCAGCCTATAAAATTCTTAAAAAAAATTATTCATTTACGTCTTGTTTATAATCTCAAAAAGAAAACTTATAGAGGGAGGAAATAAAATATAATATGATGTCATTGATTGAACTTTACCAGATAAGTGTAAATTTTGGGTAGTTTTTTTAAAACTGTAAGGAGAAATATATTTTAATTTTAATTTATGGGTAAGCATATTTTAGTTTAGTTGTAACAGGTACCCAAATACATGTATTATGCAGTTTATAATTGAATTTTATTAAGTAACACTTATTAAAGCAGATCCCAACTAGCAAACTATTGTTTTTACCACGTCGGTGGCAAACAAGTAATAGTTATTTGTTATAATAAGGGAGGTAAAACAAAGAAAAGCCGAGATCGCAGATGTTTGGGGCCCGAGCTGCAAGCGAGGGACGTAAATATGCGATCGAGGGCTTTCTTTATTACCTCCCGTGTTGTGCACATAATTTTATGTCTACACTTGGCCAAAAAGCGGATTTTTCTGTACGCGTAGCGTGCAGAAAAGGCCACTTTGTGGCCAAGTGTGGCATAAATAAGTTTGCTTGTTGGGAGGTGAATTGAGTAATAAGAATGCTCTTATCCTATCTACCACATACACAGTTAATATGTAGTAGTAGCACTTGATTGTATGTACGATGGGGTATGGCCAGCCGTGAAACCAAAGTCTTGGCCCGCACCAATGTATATTAAGTTGAGTGTGGCCCTTGAGTCAAAAAGTTAACAGACCCCTGGGCTAGATAATTAAGATAATATTCAAAATGTCACGATGATGAAATATTCAGAATAACGCTCCAATCAAGCATGAGTTTCAGTAAAACATGTGTTCTTCGGCAGCAAGTACTTGCTTTGCGAGGGACATAAATGCACATCACGTATTTTATGCGTATCCGTTTCATTGTCAATTTAAATTATATGTCGTACAGAACTAGCCCATAAAATAACTGCACATTCACTGATCCAAGCCAGGAAATTCTATCAAACTCTATTCAATCAAGGACGTTGCAGTGTCGCGAACAATTCAATTCGCGCACAACCGAATCGCTCGGTCTGTCCGTTATTTTCAAAACGACGTCGAAATTCATCCTACTGTTTCATTCACTCGCCTATCTAATAGTTAGAGAGGAAAGGGACAGCAAGAACGTGTTTAGACATCCAGGATGCCGTTGCATTATGCAACAGATGCCAAGACTGCAAGGAACCTGATTGAATGAATCAGGTTCCTCAAATCTATTAAGACGAAGGCAATCGGTGACGATGGCCTCAGTGTGGATATGCTTATGCTCGTGGCGGATTTTATTGTTCCTACCCTTTCGGATATTATAAATTTCTCCTTGTCCACTGGAACCTTTCCGGCATCGTGGAAGTATGCTCACGTAATTCCTCTCCCCAAAATCCCTAATGCTGTATCTTTCACTCAATACCGCCCTATTTCTATTCTCCCAGTTTTGTCAAAGATCATTGAACATTATGTTAATCGTCGTCTCCTTTCTCATCTTAACAGAAATTCTTTGTTTAATCCTTTCCAATCCGGATTCCGCCCCGGGCATAGCACGGTCACCGCTTTAGTTAACGTCACCGATGACATTCGTCTCAATATCGAGTCCAAAAAGCTCACTGTCCTTGTTCTTCTTGATTTTAGCAGTGCTTTTAATACGGTAGATTTTGATATTCTGCTAGGTATTCTCCGCTCTCTTAACATTTATGAAACTCCCTTATCCTGGTTTCGCAGCTACCTCTTTGGCAGGCGCCAGCGCGTTACGTTCGATGACAAGATGTCCGAGTGGTGCGAACTCTCCGCTGGCGTTCCACAGGGCGGGGTGCTTTCTCCATTATTGTTCTCTGTTTTTATAAATAGTATCACCGAATCCCTAACTACATCATATCACCTTTACGCAGATGACCTACAGATTTATGCAGCGGCTACTGTGGATGATGTCTCCGCATTAATTTCGGAAGTCAATCAAAACCTAGAATCTATACGCTGCTGGGCGTGTAAGTATGGTTTACAAATTAATGCGAAGAAATCGCAAGCGATTGTTATTGGTAGTCCTTACTATGTAGATAAGCTCTCAAAGGTGGTGGTGCCTGACATTATTTTTGATGGAATTTCTATTCCTCTTTCCTCTACTGTCAGGAATTTGGGTATCACCATGGACCAGACGCTTTCTTGGTCACCCCATATAGCTGAGGTGAGTCAGAGGATCTTTAGATCCCTTCACTCCCTAAGACGTCTCCAGAATTTCCTTCCTCTTCGTACCAAGTTGACCCTTACTCAATCTCTTTTGCTTCCTCTTCTGGACTATGGCGATATTGCGTTTCTGGACCTCAACGAGGAGCTACTTGATAAGCTGGAGCGTCTACAAAATGTATGTATCAGATATGTATTTGGTCTACGCAAGTATGATCATATCTCTGAATTCCGCTCTAAGCTTCGATGGTTACCGATTCGCCGGCGCAGGGATGTGCATATCCTGTCATTACTTTTCAATACACTGTTCAGCCCTACTTCCCCTCCTTACCTTTCTGAGCGGTTTAGTTATATGGCAGACGGCAGTGGCCACCGCTTGCGGTCGAGTACTAACCTTACTCTTGCTGTACCGTCTAGAAAGACGCGAACATACTCCAGATCTTTTACTGCGCGCGCTGTTAAATTGTGGAATGAGTTGCCTTTGTCGCTGAGACAGTCGCAGTCTGTTGCGTCACTTAAGATGAATTTGAAGAAGTTGTGGCTTTCCAATGACTTGTGAATTGGTTGAATATAGTATTTATTTATTTATTGTATATTTGCGATATATATGTAACATATGTTAGTGTGTATTATATTTTATATTGTATATTTATATATGTATTGGCATGTTTTTATTTGTCTAGAATTAATACTAATTAGGATTTGCTTTATTTTCTCTGTTTTTGTACACGGTATAAGTTTGCCTATCTCGTTCTACCTACCTTCCTCTCAATTGCTCAAAGGTTAGCTGGAAGAGATCCCTTATAGGGATAAGTTCGCCTTTGTACTTTGATCTATTGTGTGACATGTATATTCCTTAACCTGTTATTGTGTACAATAAAGTGCTTACATACATACATACATAAAAACGGTACTTTACTGCAGAAAATCCTTTAAAGCCACTAAGCAAATTCCAGCTTCATTCAATCAGGTTCCTTGCAGTCTTGGCATCTGTTGCATAATGCAACGGCATCCTGGATGTCGAAACACGTTCTTGCTGTCCCTTTCCTCTCTAACTATTAGATAGGCGAGTGAATGAAACAGTAGGATGAATTTCGACGTCGTTTTGAAAATAACGGACAGACCGAGCGATTCGGTTGTGCGCGAATTGAATTGTTCGCGACACTGCAACGTCCTTGATTGAATAGAGTTTGATAGAATTTCCTGGCTTGGATCAGTGAATGTGCAGTTATTTTATGGGCTAGTTCTGTACGACATATAATTTAAATTGACAATGAAACGGATACGCATAAAATACGTGATGTGCATTTATGTCCCTCGCAAAGCAAGTACTTGCTGCCGAAGAACACATGTTTTACTGAAAATCATGCTTGATTGGAGCGTTATTCTGAATATTTCATCATCGTGACATTTTGAATATTATCTTAATTATCTAGCCCAGGGGTCTGTTAACTTTTTGACTCAAGGGCCACACTCAACTTAATATACATTGGTGCGGGCCAAGACTTTGGTTTCACGGCTGGCCATACCCCATCGCTATCCGGGCCGTAGTTTGGCGACCCCTGATCTAGACTAATATTGTAAAGTGGAAAAGTCTGTGAGGTTGTAAGTTTGTATCTCCGGAACTCCTCATCCGAAGTCATAAACTCTTTCACCAGGATATAGAACGGTATTTCAGAATGGATATAGGCTATATTTTATCACGCGGCACTGCCTGGATGTTCCGCAATACGCCTATATTCGTCTAGTTTTCTATGATCTTGCATGTAGAATTAAAGTGACATCACCGATGACATCGCTACTCGCAAAGTTCACAATCAGTCATTATCAAGTGTCGAATGTGTCCCGTTCTATAAAAGCGGGATTATGTCATTTGTCAACAATAATTGCATCATAACGTTGTCCTTTTGGTGATGTTGTGACAACAAGCACATCCACTATTATAGTATACGTGATTTGTATAGTAATATTACGCATTCAATACTACTAGAAACTAGAGTCGTATGGTTCATACTTTCGAACAGAGGTCCTAGGTTTGAACCCCGGCTCACGTCAATGAGTTTCTCGGCACATATTAAGCACAGAATTTGATATTTACCGATATAAGAGTCCTCAGCAAGCAGCATTTTAAAATGGCATACCTACTGGAATTACATGTGTTGAAATGTTGAAGTGAAAACTTCATTAGCGGTGCTGTGTACTTTTGTGTTGAGAAAAAAATGTTAAACTCTCAACAGGTCACGTGACCGTAAGATTCGAACTATAAAAGACTCTGTATGAAAAACGATCTAGTTTAATTTCTGACCACAAAACCAAACTTGTAGATAAGGCGGTCCCATTGTGTATACAAAATCTCATGTTATTCTATCATGTTTTAAGATGAGAAATGAGTTTTAATTTTATTTTAAGAAGAGCCCAAGTCCTATTTAGACTATGGACAAAACTCGAACCTACACGTAATATTAACTTCTTATTGACGATCGGTTAGCCTAGTGGGTAGTGCTGGTGAAGGTCCTGGGTTCGAATCCCGGTAAAGGTATATAATTGTGTGATGAGCATGAATGTTTCTTGCTAAGTCTCGGATGTTTCTTAAGTATTTATATCAATTCAATATATCGTCGTCTAGTACCCATAACACAAGCCTTATTGAGTTATTTACAGGGCCAGTTCGATATGCGTGAGATTGTCCCCTAATATTTATTTATTTATTTGTTCTTCATTGAAAATTCGCTCGTCAAAATTTGAACGATCATATGCCTTGATGATGATAGAAATTCTACAGACATTACACGCAAATACTCGTTCATTTAATTTGTCAGAGCGTCGCCCGCTGACTTGTTATGCAAGTCGAGAATCTATAGGTCTTGCGCAAACTTCCGTCTGCTAACGGCCTGGTTGAACGTTCGCATAGGACTTTAGAGAGGCACGGGGCGATGACCTTGACGTTTGACATAGTCACCCTCGTGTAGCAATAATTGTTTTCTTTCTCACATTTTTTTGTAATTCATGTAAAGACGTTATTTATACATCTTTATTTTGTCCCGTTTTAGCATTTCGCTCTCATTAGTGACATTAAGTTTTGTTAATTTAAAATGTTGAAATGATTATTATTGTTATCTTTTGTTTACCGTTTTGACATGCACAAAAATGCGTTTGTATTTTTCAGACAAAATATTTGGATTTAAGTATAGATTATTTTTCTCCTGCCTAATTTAATCCTGTCCAATTGTAGTGCGAAGGCGAAAATCTAGCGGTTATCGTAATTTGTTAACCGCCATGCATTCATCTGTCCTAGTGGCTGCCGGTACAGACCTTATACCTAACACTTTCAACCCTATTTCATAAAAATAACGTGTCAAACTTTACGTTTGATACGTTATTGTTTCAACATTATTTCCTTTCAATTCAGAAAATGTTATTATATTTTCAAAAGCCTATGATACGAACATTACTTGCTATGTGACGTGTAATTTTGCCACACCCGCTAGGGTTCATGTATAATACTGTAATTGTTTAAATATGAATGCAAATAAACAAATGAAATGAAAAAAAACAAATGAAATGTTTACCTCAATTAGTAAAATTAAGTTTTATCGCCAGTGAAACGTGCACGCTGACAACCTTACCGCAATATAATTAGATCACCCCGATATACCAAATGTGTGATTGAAGTGTGATTTATTGAACACAAAAGTTAAGGACGCCTAAGGTGTTAGATACGAGTCTCTCAAGTGGACTGCAAAGGTTAAGGGCTATGAAGCCTAGTTTTTGATTGTACTCTGTATCCGCATAAACGTTTCATCTTCTATAATTTTATGCGATCAAACATATTAAATAAGCACGTAAGCCCTTACTATTGACCACAAGGCAGACGACTTTTATTTTTATGACTATGACCTCTCTAAACCCCGAACTACTTAAGCGCCAACATAATAAAGAAGAAAGCAAAAAGTGGACTTTGAATACAAACAAGTGACATTTCACGGCGCCAACATTCCTCGAGACGGTTGTTTTGCTCGTATTCCGATTTCGCGACCTGACCCACTGTCGCTCGGATACATGGGTAATTCCCAGAGTGTTTCAACCGCCGTCCCCGCCATGTACGATTTTCGTTGGTACTAATACCAATATGCCCTATCATCTAGTAAATAGTAGGTACCTATACTAGATGATAGGGCACCTCATACGAGATGACAACTTCAAAATCAATCTAATTAAGGGAAGCGAGGAAGAGGAAGACCTAGAATAATACAAAGAGCAACTCAAAAAGAGATTTCATGTTAGGTCGTATCGAGATGTCAAAGAGGTTGCGTGCGAGGAGGATGGTGGGCCTACTTTGAGCTACGCCGACAAGAGGTTAGATCTTAAATAAGAAGAAGAGATAGATACTAAAGATGCAACGGATAGTTGTTTGGCCGGATACCGGATACCGGATATTCGGCCTGGTCACCGGCCGAATATCCGGTATCCGGCCGCCGAATATTCGGCCGGCCAAACGATACCTACATTTTAGTTAGGCGGCGGGCGCGTCGTGCAGGTTTCAACCTGTTACGTATTGTAGGTTCGCGCAGAGTGTTTTCTAGGCAAGAAGCAAGTTTTATTAAGCCAGTGTACGGAACTATTTCGTATGCAGTACACGTGCGCCCGCCTATCTTGCTGAATAGATATGTTTTTAGTATTACTAACAATTTTTCGAAGTTAAATACCAAACAGAATCACTATTCGGTATCCGGCCGGATAGTGCGCAACTATCCGGTATTCGGCCGGATAGTAAATAATGGCCGGATTGGCCGGATACCGGATAGCAACCGGATATCCGTTGCATCTCTGATAGATACTACTACCAAATAGCCGGCGAAGACGAATTGACGAAAGTTTCTCTGACCCCTACCTAATAGTATTATTAGGTAGGGGTCAGGGACTATTATCATAACCCGAAATGCAGCGAGAAATCTTCGTCGAAAAATCAGTCATGGAGTTCAGGGCGTTTGAAACGCTCTGGGAATTACCCACATAAAGCGAGCAGCTCAATTTGTTTGATCTCTATCACATTTCAATACGTTTGGCGCTTGTACTGACGCGTTTACTCAGCGCGCGTAGGAGGAAGCCAGAAGTAACAAGCATTAAACATATTTATTTTATAACATACTCGTACTAGCTACGTTTATCACTAGACGGCGCGCGATCTTTCCCGTCGCGAGATTGACTATCCGTCTTTTTCTAATTGACGGATAGGCTATCTCGATGCGAGACAACTCGCGCGCTGGCTTGTGATTTCCGTGTTGGTGAAGCCGTGGATTATAAATAATACAGATTAAATATGTCCATCCTGTACCCATTAAAAAAAAACTGGTGGTGTGGCTTAAGCCCTTAAGAATGCTGAGTTCTTGCTTCTGAGGTAGCGGCAAAGGACATGAATTTGTCCTTTGAGCTGTCAACTCCGCAACGTCTTTTTTTTAAAGGTCAGCAGCGAGCATTTAAAGACACAGTTGTGCTAAAGTAAACGTAAGTTAAAATTTATACATGTGCAATTACACGTGGATTTCTTAACACTTTGGGTGTCTTTCATAAAGTCTAGCCTTGACCTAAATGTAATAAAAAATTGTTTATATATCCCTGTCAATAGGATTCTATTCGGCCATAGCAACGGTCTAGAATGATTATGTACAGTCACCGGCATCAATATCTGCCGAAACAAAGCCGGCAAAAATATCTGACACGTCCTTATGGCATTAGACATAGAGTCGTGTCTGATATTTATGCGTGCTATGTTGTGGCAGATGTTATTGCTGGTGACTGTACATGCATCCGGCAAATACCTTGTGTAAACTTATTAATTTCATTAAGGGTGCCCAAGCATCGCAAGATCGCATCTGCCGCAAACATAAACATCAGACTTAGAAAGGAAGAACGAACACATGAACTTAAACAGACTTGAGCCCTTTCTATTTTAAAACAACAAAGCAGCTATCATGCTATTGGGATAAGCTAGCGACGGCTATTCACGAAACAAGCTATGACTTTAGGTGGGCCAATATAAAAATATACATTTAAAAGTCTGTCTGTCTCTGCTGGCATTTTCCTATTTTCATTTTATATTTTCCGTCTCTATGGTTGAGCTATGGTAGCCTAGTGGTTCAGGCATGCAGCTGTCAAGCAGCGGTCGTGGGTTCGAATCCCGGCTCGAACCAATGAGTGTTTCGGAATTTATGAATGGAATATTTACCGTTAGCTTTTCGGTGAAGGAAAACATCGTGAGAAACCGGTCTAATCCCAATAAGGTCTAGTTTTCCTTCTGGGTTGGAAGGTCAGATGGCAGTCGCTTTCGTAAAACTAGTGCCTATGCCAAATCTTGGGATTAAGTGTCAAAGCGGACGCCAGGCTCCTTTAGGGGCTCTACCGGGAATAACGCTAGGACGATGATGAGGATATGGTTGACATTGTAAATATAATTTATTTATTTATATTATTGATGCAATTATTTATGTAGGAATTGATGTAGCTATGTTTTATGTGTGTAAGTTTATCACTGTCAGGATTGTATATAGGTGGGTACTATAAGCTTGACATTAAATCGTTTTATTTTATTAACGAGTACTTGTATTGCAATTGACCTAAAACTCTGATCTCTGCTGGTGATAACATAATATAGTTATTATGTCTCAAGAGCTCTAAGCTACATGATCTGCACAACGCAATTCCGTTTTGTGAATGTATATGTTTAACAGAGTTATCCTGAACTAGCTGAGCTAATAGTCCAGGGACCGGCTTACTGCAAAGTTCAATTTGGATGTATTTTGTGCAACAACTGGTTTGAAATGTCAGTGTTAAGCAACACTGAAACACGGCGGTAAATGACCGATGAGACTATCCTTGGCTTAACTTCAACTCACTTTCGAGGTTGATAAAAGTTTCGCGTCTTCATGTTATTTTATTTCAGACGAGTTATTGCAAAACAGTTATGGCCGTATTCATAAACGGTCACCAGACCTATTTAGCTAAAATTCGTTTGTCTTTCTGTGTCACTTTGTCATGTGTCCCCAGAAGGGAACAAAACACATGTTATTTATCAGCGGCATTGAAAGATTTATGAGTAAGGGGCCGTGTATACAAGAAATTAGCTGCCCGCACTGCTTCGTCTGCGTATTGCAAAGAACAGAGACAAACCCGCTGACAAAAATATAGCCTTTATCCATCCTGAAAGTCCATTTTACACAAATGTGAAAGAATTATCGAATTCTGATAAGAGGTTCGGTTCCGGATATTACCTATAACATAAGTACAAAGCTACAATCTCACCGACTTTTAATACAGATTATACTATCAAGGCACTCTATGGGGGAGGCCTACATCCAGCAGTAGACGTCTTTCAGCCGATATGATTATGATTTTATGATGATAATATCGAGGACAACATTGAAAATATGGCATATCTATTTTCATGTTGTCTCTCAAAATCAAAATACCATGAACAATTTACATTTTAAGGATAAATAGACAAATGAAATCGAGACCCAGTTATGCATATTTCTAAAATAGTTAGGCGTAATAGCCAATGCAAATGTGAATGTCCATAGTCCATACCAGGCGGGCATAAAGTGAGCGGAGTCGGAATAATATGTGGGGCAGTAGAGAAACGTCTTGCATACCATAAAATATAATTTGTGTACGCATAATATAGCATAGCGGTCAAGTGCAGCTAGAACATTAATACCATTATTTTTTTTATTAAGGATTCATCTCTCAAAGCGATTCCAAAAAAAGTGACTTTTGAATGGCTAGTTCGAAAAGTTCGTAGGTTAGATATGGAGGCATAAAAGTTATAATGATTATTTGAAAATAACTTTATTACCTACTCACTATATTACGTTTTCTTGGGTTCTTCGGAAGTTTGCAAATTTTTATATGCATTTACAGCTAGGAAAACTGATCCAAATTTAAATAAAAATAGTAAACCCAAGAGGCAATAATAAAATTGGCTTTTAAATTGGGTGCACCTGCGAAACTTTCTTACACTTTCGCATTCATGTTCTAATTTTATTTAACTGTACCTTGTTTCTGCTAAAAAAAATATACACACCTATGTACAACAAAAAAACGAAAAATTACCAAAAAAAAGTATTTGTTCATGAAGTATAATATTTTACAAAAACTCACCGAAGCACAGCACCAGGGCGACCACAGCGCCCGATCGCATCACGATATCCAAACTGTCACTTATTTCAAATCCTGCGCACGACTTGCGTGAGCGGCGCGCGGCACGGTACTGACGGCTGATGCGCGCGCAACTTGTTTTACCTTAGGCTAGGCCAGCTAGTGAGCTTGAGGCATCAAATTTGGTCATTTGGGAGCTGTGTTTACTTGTGACTAGTCTGATAATTTGGGCCAAGATGGTTATTGTAGAGCCACCAAGGGTGCGGTGCTGAAGGCTGATGCCACAACTTGTTTTACCTACGGCTAAGCCAGCTAGTGAGCTTTAGGCATCAAATTTGGTCACTTGGGAGCTGTGTTTACTTGTGACTAGTCTGATCATTTGGGCCAAGATGGTTATTGGAGAGCCAAGGTACCAGGGGTGCGGTACTGACGGCTGTTGCGCGTGCAACTTGTGTTACCTTAGGCTTGGCCAGGCTAGTGAGCTTGAGGCATCAAATGTAGCAGCTTGGGAGCTGTGGTTACTTGTGACGAGGACCTCAATCATTTGGAGCAATAGGTTAATTTGAGGGACCAAAGGGCAACTTTGCGGTAAAGTGATCACTTGTGACATCGGGATAATTGGGTGAACCGAGATTACTACTGACTGTTGGATCACTGTAGACAATGATCATACTTGCGGTTATGACAATCGCGTATCTGCATAAAAATATCACAGCATATTTTGAAACTTTGTTACGGGCTATCCGATCCGATTTATTTTGAAATTCTGACGTGTGGGTACGTCTGACACGTAAGATGCAATTTTACAGACTGTAACGACTGAAACAGCTGTAACTGTAATGTATATCTAACACTCTTAGGGCGGGTTGTATCAAAATGTCAGTAATCGTAAGCGGTGTTCATTTAAAACGTTACGAATAGAATTGGACTTAACCGCTGTTAATTTCACATTTTTTTTTAAACTTATTTAAGTGTGCATTAATGAACCTATGCCGCCTACATGTCGCCATTTTTGATGAATGTATTTCACGTTTACCGGTGGTGCGACCACTGGTTAAGGTATTCGTCAACGTGTTACGAATACCGAGGGTACGAATGGATGGTGCAACGGAAACACGGCTGATCCGCCATATTTGACGATTCTCCATTCTACTCTCACACTCTACATACTTACACTACATCAAACGCCTTCTGACCGCCTAAAAGCGATCCGCGGGTTATAAAACCTATTTAACAACCATTCTTCTCAGTCATACACTCTTGTCAGAGTGGCTGTGGGCATCATATTTATGATGTCTCAAAGGGTCTCCATCGGTGTATTGCCTCTTGCCAATAGATAATAGTACAAGTACAGAAGGGACACTCCTTTGATTTTTACAAAGGCGCTTTTTTCTCAGCCAAAACATTAAGATTTATTAACGACGACGACGTCGACGTTCATCGCTACAAGTACATGCCGGTTCCCCAACGTTAGGGCACCGGCATGTACTTGTAGCGATGAACGTAAATCGCGGAGTGTCCGCCCCTTGCCAATAGTCACATCTTTAGTCATTTATTTATTTAATCGCATGGCATACATTATTTCGCATTTAAAGCGCCACGCGCCATTTACGGCATTGCGGGAGCACTGGACTATGGCGTCCCGTGGCCGTATTTCTAATGTCCGTCCAGCGTGTTGGCTATTTCCTTTTACCGATCCCTGACCCCTTATCATGGTTGGCCATATCACGCGATAAATGACAATATAGGAGTGTCGTCTCATTCTATCGAACGGTGTCAGCCAGTGACGGACGCTCTATCCTGTCACTTATCGTGTGATAAGGCTGACCATGATACGGGTTCTGGACGACGAGCCTATTCATGTATTGGCATTTAATTGAGATATGGCCGAAAATTTTCAAAATTAGTAGTTGAACAATCGACGAAAGTCTGTCTTTTACAAATATATTTTTAACAACCACTCATGAAAATTCATGTCTGCTGGGCGCCTAATTCGCCAACGTTTAAAACTTTGAATTTTAACTTTTAACTACACAACAACGGTTCCACTCACGTGTAAACCTAAACCGTTAGAAGCGTAGATAGTTTAAATTATGAACATGACTCGGTATAAATTTAATTTGAAACTTTCTCAAACAATTCTCTGTTTTAATTCAGTGCAAGGCTTTCCAAAATGCAACGAGACGAACCCATCTTCACTGCTTGACCCGACACTAATCGTCAGCCAGCTTGCGGCGGACAGGCCCTGTTGAACACTGCACTAGACTCAATCGATAACCATTTGAATTTCAATCGAAACTCTCGATAATAAGGTCCAAATTGGCTGGCTATTGGTTATAACTAGTTGTTGTTTTGTTTTGAAGGAAACTGGTGGGAACTAAGCGCTGACCCGAGTAACCGAGTGACCAGACGCAGGTATCGGATCACCACTTAGTCAACAGATTGAATTTTCCTGCAATTGAACAGAATTTGCATCGACTCTTATACTGACAGGTTGACAATTTGATACATTTGCGACAAGCTCATGAATTGGAAGATATATGGTGTGGTTATTGGACTTAAGCGAATTAGAATCGGATTGGTATTTTATCGCGCGCGCTCGTTCAGCACGGCTGTCATAAGACGGCGCGAGAGCTCTCTTGATTTTTCTCGCAGTATAGGTACGTCTCTTTCTAAGTTTTCTAATAAAAGAGAGACGGATAGTGGAAGAAAAATCGAGAGAGCTCACGCGCGATACTTTAGGCTTGGTGAGCTACGTTTGATAAATAATAATATAACTATAACTTAGAAAAGTTGAGAAATCTCCGACATTTTCATTTCAAAGTTTAAAATCTCAAAAACGAGTTAACAGATTTTCATGAAACATGGCTAAGAATACTCGGGATAAAATTATATATGAAACAAAAATCCGAGACAGTCACGTTAAACTTATAACGCCCCTCTCTTTACGTCAGGGGTTAAAAAGGTAGTAAACAAGCACACGGTCTACCTGATATTACGCTGACACCGTCGTCTATGGACGCTTGCTTCTTCGGAAGAATCACGTGCGTGCCGATTCCTTATTTATTTGAGGATTCGTTGTGTAGACAGCTGGAGACAACTGCAGGTCCCACTCTTTCAACGCGGTGCATTGGGAGCTCTGTCAGCCGTGCCAGAAACACTACATCAAATACCCACAAAGCAAAAAATAAATAAATGTTTGGGGAAAATTTTACACAAATCGACCTAGCCCCAAAAATAAGCAAAGCTTGTAGGTACTATGGGTACTAGACGACGATGTACCTACTTATATAGTTTGACCGAAGATTCATTTGGCAAATTTTCATTTGACCGAATCCATTTTTTTCAAAGACCGTAAAGTTTTCAGTATTTTTATGAAACAAACCTAACCTAATGGGTAGGGCATAGAGCGTTACTATTTTCAAAAGCTTGGAATTGTCAATGGTTCCTGAAAAAAATGCATTCGGTCAAATGAAAATTTGCCAAATGAATCATCGGTCAAACATATTTCGAACTTGTGATAGGTTAACCATAGATGAATATTTAAATACATAGAAAACATCCATGACTCAGGAACAAATACTCATGCTCATCATACAAATAAATGCCCTTACCGGGACTCGAACCCGCGACCTCCGGCTTCGTAGGCAGGATCACCACCAACTAGGCTACAGAGATCGTCATATGTCATTGGTTATTATAGCTGCAGTCTTCCGTAAGGTGGTACTTCCCCAGTTGGGGTGCTCCAAGTATGAGCGAGACGGCATTCCGCTGCACCCCTAGACGAGTCTAAGCCCTAGTATGTACGGTTGACTCAAGTCGATTGTTCACACACAAACATTTGGTTCTCATTATAAAACGGCATACATTTATATAGTGCAACTCGTATGCGATTTTCAGTACATTGTGTTGTGGGGCCGCGGGTTAGCGAAATATGATGAATTCAATCGACAACAAACGGCAGCTAGAATATTATGATACTTTGTATACAGTGTATACTATACACCATATACAGGTCGGAAAGGAGTTTCTGTTGCTATTAATTATAATCGAAATTAATGGAAAAAAAATCAACGATCGGGCGTTTGTATTAAAAACGTTTTACTCGCTGTATCATTTTCAATTTTTTATTATTAAATTTCTTCTAGCATGTAGTTGTAAATGAGAACCAAACTACGTCTTGGCGACCCTTAAAGGGCCATATACATTGTGCAACAACTCGCATGTGAGTTGTATTACATTGCAGAGTTTGATTGAATTTTGCATTTCGCTAGCCCGCAGCCCCGCAATGTAATGAGAATCGCATACGAGCCCTTAACACTTTCGCAACCAAGCACCCACCTAGCGGGTGCCTAGGATGCCGTTTAGGATTTCGTAAACGTGATGTAATATCAATTATTGTAGGATCGATAGGTGATGTGAACATAATTAGCGCAGCAGAAGCGGGTAGTTTTAAATATTGCGACGATCTTGCTTCATTTTTGCACGGAAAAATATATACGGAGCCCGAAAAACAAGTGTCTAATAAAAATAGTACAGTATCCAAGCATCCTTTTCGACTGGCTACCGGTGTAAACCAATCTGCTATGGAAAACAAAGTAAATAGTGGTACAATTGAGACTTTTGCGCCCAACAGTCACAAGAATGCAGTAAACGGTGTTATTTGTTACCGTTGCGGTGAGCCTGGGCACAGAAGAAGCAATTGTACTATAAAGGACAGTGTAAAATGCACGTCCTGTAACAGGTTAGGACATTTAGAGAAAGCTTGCAAGTCAAAGATACCCGTGAATGCCAAGGTCGAAAAGGATGTTGAAGTCAAAATGATTAATGAATCCAAACAAAAGTTTTACAAACGGGTATTGTTAGATAAACTTGAGTGTGAAGCATTTTTCGATATGGGTAGTGATTGTTCTTTAATAACCACTGACTTTGCAAAACAAAACAATTTTCAGACATTTCAATTGAACAGGCCGATCAATCTTTTGGGATTTACAAACGACTTATCAGCCAAAGTAACTCATGCGGTCGCGGTTAATTTGAAGGTTGATTCGGTTGCTTTAATTACAACGTTCTACGTTATTGACACGTTGTCAGGGTGCAATATCCTAATAGGACGTAACTTTACAGAAGATAAGAGCATTATGTATGCTCGAATTGGAGATACTTTAACGTTCCAAACTGTCCAATCATTAGAGGTTTGTAATATCGACATTGAGGTATTGAAAAATATCAATAATAAAGAACATGAATCAATACTGAATAACATTTTCTCGAAACACCCTCAATCTATATCTAATGATTTGATGAGTTTGGGAAAAACGACCTGTGTTGAACTTGATATTGAGTTGACATCTAATAAACCAGTATATCAACGACCGTATAGAATGTCTGAAGCGGAAAAAGTTACTACTCGTGAGATAACTGATGACTTATTAAAAGCGGGATTATACGTAACAGTAACTCGGCGTATGCAAGCCCAGCCCTGCTTGTAGACAAAGCTTCCGGAGCCAAACGTTTATGTGTAGATTACCGACAGTTAAATAAGATTACAGTTAAAGAGAAGTACCCGATGCCTTTGATTGAAGACCTTATCGATAGGCTTAGAGGTTGTAAAATATTATACCTCGCTAGATTTGAAAAGTGGCTATCACCAAATTCTTATTAAACCGGAATCTATCCATAAAAGTGCATTCGTGACATCTGAAGGTCATTTCGAATATGTGCGAATGCCCTTTGGATTATGTAATGGGCCAGCGGTTTTTCAACGGCTGATGGACACGGTTTTGGGGAATTTGCGTTTTGGCCGTGTAATTTGCTATATGGATGATTTACTCATTGCCACAAAGACTCTAGAAGAGAATGTAGCATGTCTAGACAATGTACTCCAAATCCTTGAAGACAATGGTCTTACCATTAATATTGAAAAATGCAAATTTTTCCAATCAGAAATTACCTTTCTCGGGTATTTAGTATCGCAAGACGGAGTGCGGCCCAGTAACCGTAAATTAAAAGCAATTAGTGAATATCCCACTCCAAAAACGGTCCACCAGCTAAGACAATTTCTTGGGTTAATAAATTATTTTCGGAAATTCATTAAAGAGTGCGCGCTAATTTGTAAGCCTTTAACTAACTTACTAAAGAAAGACTCTGTGTGGCAATGGAGTATCGAACAAGACATGGCGGTTGATAAATTAAAGGGTGCTTTAGTGAACAACGTAGCACTAAGCATTTTTGATCCAAATCTGCCAATCAGTTTGTATACTGATGCGAGTCGCGATGGACTAGGGTGTATTTTAATGCAAACTACAGAAGACGGTGAAAGACCCGTTCATTTTTACAGCCGTCAAACAAATGATGATGAAAAGAAATATCATTCTTTTGAGCTAGAATTGTTAGCCATAGTCACGGGTTTGCAAAAATTTCGTCATTACTTGCTTGGCGCACCGTTTAAGATTATTACTGATTGCAACGCTGTACGGTTTGCAATAACAAAACAAACCATAGTCCCTCGCATTAGTAGATGGATTCTAGACACTCAAGAATTTACTTTCGATACTTATCACAGAGCTGGATCACAAATGCAACATGTTAAAAAAAAAAATTAAAAAAAATAAAGCGTTTATTCACAAAAACAGTACATATTTAAGTTTACTTTTCTACTTCCGCCAAACTGTACAACAGTTTGTTGGCAGAAATAAGCTCCCATTTTTTACTGTTTTAAATTAATTAAGTACCTTAACTAGATATTGTAGTAGTGTAAGTTAGAAATGTAAGTTCAATATAAATGTTATTACGTAAACTTTCTTAACTAAGTAATTAAACTTATTTTATCTTCACATTGTTTTAACATAAGCTTTGACGCGTTAAGTCGCAATCCAGTACAAAATAATGACGCGTCAACAGAAAACGAAGTAATGTCAATAACTGAAGGTGATTGGCTTTTGTCAGTTCAATTGTTAGACCCCGCCATCAGTAGTATTCGGGAAACATTACAGTCAGGGGAGGCCGATGCCAATAAACGATTGTTTAATGAATATGAGCTAGTTGGTAATAAGGTTTACCGTAGAACAGAATATGGTAGGCGTTGGGTAGTTCCCAAGAACTGCGTGTGGCAAGTTATTCGTTTAAATCACGATGATGTCGGGCATTTTGCAGTGGACAAGTCTGTGGAAAGAATAAGAGCTAGATATTGGTTTCCGCGATTAAAGAAAACGGTCACTAAATACATCAAGAATTGTCTTAACTGTATTTATAACAAACATGTCCACGGCAAAAAGCCCGGAGAACTGTACCCTATTCCGAAGTATTGCAAGCCGTTTCATACTTTACACCTTGACCATCTGGGCCCCTTCGTCAAAACCACGCGGCAAAACAGTTACTTGCTAGTTATGGTAGACGCGTTCACAAAATTTGTGTTCATTTCAGCTGTCAAAAGCACGAAAAGTCAAAACGTTATTAACGAATTGAATAAAGTATTCAAGTTATTTGGAACTCCAAAACGACTTGTATGTGATTCGGGTAGTGCTTTTACGTCAAAGTTATTTTCAGAGTTTTGTCAGACGTCGGGGATTAGGGCTCATATTATTGCAACGGCTGTACCGCGTTCTAACGGGCAAGTAGAGCGCTATAATCGAACCATCTTGGACGCTTTAAGAAGTTTAGGCGCGGATACGGACGATAATAAATGGGACCAACACATTACGAAAATACAACAAGGAATAAATAGCACAATTAATAAAACAATAGCCGCGGTTCCAAGCGAGGTATTTTTTGGGTATAGAATTCGGACTAGCAATGACGGAATCACTGACGACGATAATGTTGAGAACTCGGTCGATGTTACGGCGCTAAGGAATCAAGTTGATTATAACATAAAAAAAGATGCCGCAAGACAAAAACAAGTTTTCGATGCCAAACGTAAAAAGGCACTGAAATATATGGTAGGTGATTTGGTAGTTCTCAAAATTCCGAGCCAGTCAAATGAAGGACAAAGTACGAAACTTTTGCCGCTATATAAAGGACCATTTCAAGTGACCGAAGTTTTGGGCAAAGATCGCTATAAGGTTGCTGATATGAGAGGGGCAGAGAGAACTTCGAAGCGATACGATGGTACAGCATGTGTTGAGAACATGAAGCCATGGATCAACTTTACACCGGACTCCGAACCCGCACAAGGACCGGATGTTGTCAACAATGAATGATGAAGGTAATATTATTCTTTTATTCATTGAGTCGAAGTACTTGCGTGATGTATCACGTAGCTTCAAATAGTATCAAGGTATTATTGAAACTAATACTTACTATACTTATTTAATCTTTATCTTGCATTTGATCTAATGCAGTAGCTTCGTCCAAGCAATGTAGTGTAGGTGCTTAAAGTGTGTACAAAATAGTAGAAAGTGGGCATCCGTAGTGAACGCCACCTACTATTTTATTGGGTATGTGGTGATACACAACTAGTAATCTGAACATTACAAGTTTAAACCACGGCAGGGAGCGAGTTGGCCGGCGATGGGATAACAAACTCCACCCAAATGAAACGCTTTATGTACCTGCACTAAGAGATGTATTTATTTATAAATAGAACAAACTGACTCAAATGTTTGTGTGTTCTGTTCTCAGCTCCTGCATAAGATCTGGACGTGACCCGAGGACGAGCACGTGAGCAGGAAGGCCGGATGTTGTCGCCACGGTATTTTCATGCCGGCTAAACCGAAAACAACGCCATCTTTGGAGTTGTAGCAGAAACGCAGACCATCCTGACGTTGGTGGCGGTTCACCAACCTGAAGTTGTCGGTGGCGCCCTCTGCAGCAGAACCGAGTCATGGTGTTGAGGAAGGAGATCCAGCCCGCCACTTTTGCCTTCACCAGCGTCGAAGACGGTCACATTGGTATCGTTCCGGTGTGAATAACTTATTCTTTTGATTAACGGTAACATAGTTAAAATATTGTATCACGTTCTAAACCTTGGCTACTTGATTTCAAATAAAGCTTAAAGTAGATTTCCTTATATACATATGGCTGTATCTATTCAGTATCAATAATTAGTCAATAGTTTGCCATTTTAATAATGTATTGCATTTTGGTTAAAATATCGTTTGCTTCGTGCTTTTCCATATAACTGTAAATACTAGTCTAAGGCTGCACATATACTGATATGATTAAAGAGTTGAATATATATTGTGTGTGTTTTTATCAATCTTATTAGACATTATTTTATTGACATCAACTACCTACATCTTATAAGTTTTGCATGCCATATTGGCTAAACATGTGATACTTCATAAATTAACAACCATACAACAGTAACAACCATGTTTACGCAAATAAATCATTTCATTTCATATGCTGCGAGATAATAGCATCCTCATTGAACCCCGCTGAACTCCTAATTTACCACGCAATTTGTACCATCGAGAATGAGGAAGACTTATTGTCTACTGTTTATTTCTGAGAGCGCGGCGATCTCAATCGGTATTATCAGGATGGAACATGCCGGTTACGGACAGGGTTGTCAAAACTTGCTATAAAGAAACTTCCACGTAAGTGAGGTATGGCCAGCGTCCAAAATTTGGACCAGCCTAAGAGCTCGTTCCCACTATGTCAGCTGTCGGGACGATTTTTAATCGGGTGTCGGTGCCTCTGTTCACACCAGTCGGCTGTCGGCCACGACCGCAGCTGGTGCCATTCAGTTCATACGAGGCTTCTGTACATGATGGACAATTCTGAGGGAAAGATTTACCTTGGGAACATTTCAGAACTTAATAACTGAACTAAGAAGTGACGACGTTAAGTTTTTCGACTGCGGTGCGGCGCGGGCGGGGTCGGCCCGACATCCGACATCATGTGAACAGCGCCGCCGACACGATTTTTTTCCGGACGGAGGGCTGACAAAACACAAAATATTTTATGTCGGATCCGACACAAAATCGTTGTCGTTCGTGTTTGAATAGCTTGATATAAAATGTACTGCCGCTACGACACCCGATTAAAAATCGACCCGACATCCGACATAGTGGGAACGAGCTCTAACTGGGGAAATACCTCCACCAGCACTGCTATCACAAGACGGCGCGCGAATTCTCTCGATGTTTTTTTTTACTGAGTGGAATTGCACTTACGCATCCCCCCAGCCTGGCGAAGCTATAATGGGGGGTATGTGGTTATCTCACCCTCCAGCCAACTGTATTTAAACATTGAGGCGAGGAAGTCTACCCACTAGAACCACTCCGGCGTTTCCGTCCCTACCGTTAAGGGGGGCGCACTGGCATCGCGAGCATTCCACCACGACGCCCCCAGATGCCCTTAACAACCTATGCACATATTTTCGAACCCGACTGCCAGTATTTCTTACACAGAGCTCTATAATTTAGAGTCGACTGGGGACCACTAAATACACCCCTGCTCCAACGTTGCAACAGATGCACATTAGTGCATGGGATTGTCGATGGCATCGCAGAGATGGGGTCAGTAATTACCTGAGCTGTTATTGTTTACACGCTCGTGCGTCTCACCTCACCCGTCACGCATAACGAAACTAGACCTCTACCTACGCTTGGTTACAACGAATCGCGGCTTCAAGATATATACAGTGTGTGGCCTGTAACAGGGGCAAATATTTAAAAGGACGCTTCCTTAGGGCATCTGTAGTAACCCTGTGTGTCCATTTTTTTTTAATTAGTTCGGAGTAATGTTCATCTAAAGTTATGACCTTCATGTAATGTATCTTGGCACCACGAGATCATAGCACAGCAGTCAATGCAGATTTTGAGGTAACATCATGAACTGAGTCATAATAGGTTTTGCATTTTTGTTTTTAAAAGATATTTGTGTGATTTTTTAATTTTTTTTTTAAATCTTTTTAGTGTTTTTTAAATTAAAAAAACTACCTGTGTTACCCCAGAAGGGTAAAAAATACACGTGAACTTACTTTAAAGAAAAAAAAAACTTTTTTATTTTTCAATTAAAATTACCTGGAAATAAGTGCTCACACGCCCAATAGTCTACCGTTTAATTTTTTGCCCCTGTTTCAGGCCCCACCCTGTATGTGTGGGAGCGGTGTGGTGAACATAAAACAAGTTACAGGACAGCGGGGCTGGTTGGAACGTAATGATGGCTGCAGATCTTTCTGAGAAACCTTAGAATGTTGCAACAGGTAGATATGGTGCCTGGGAGATCACTTGGAAAACGAGTCTACAGATCCAACTTCATAGAGGTACTGTATGGGCCCTGTAACAGGAGCAAATATTTAAACGCTTCCTTAGGACATCCATCAGTAACCCCTTGTGTCCATTTTATTTAATGTTCAGAGATCATAGCACAGCAGTCAATGCAGATTTTTATATTTTATTTGTTGTTTTGTTTTGTTTTTTTAGTAAAAAAACTACTTAAGTATGTCACTCCAAAAGATTAAAAAATACACCTAACTTTGCTGAGAAAACTTTTTTTAATAAGGAACAGTTATTATATGTTGATTTCATGGATGAAAAGTGCATAAACCACCATATAATAATATATCAGCCTATATAGGTAGGTATATACGTATATACGTCTCACTGTTGGGCACAGGCCTCCTCTCTTAGATGAGCATAAACCACATACTTATATCGAAAACAGAGCTTTTTGGACCATATTTGAATAGTTCATAAAAAAACTATATTACGTCACACCTGGCCATAATGCGAGTTTTACTGCACGCTGCCCGTACGGGAAAATTCACATTGTGGCCAGATGAAGACGTTAAATTGTGTACTCAACACGGGCGGTAATTCGTAAAACCCCAGAGCGCATATTTATCACATTCGGTTCGGGCCACAAACACCTGCGATCTGGGGCATTCACGAATTCACCGCCCTAGTTACGTAATGTACGTAATGTACAGAACATATGGTGCTACTTTCCCGCACTAGTGCGGAAAGAGCACTTTCCGTACATATGTCGAAACTTTAAAGAGCCATATTTACAGTAAAACGTTGTACGATTCACGTGCGAATAGGTAATTCGCAACTCGTGTCGATTTAAAACACTCCCTTCGGTCGTGTTTTAATTTATCACCACTCATTGCGAATTTCCTATTTTCGGCACTTCAATCGTACCTAAATAACTAATTTGTTGCATTTTAGTGTTGACAGCGTCTTAACGAACGCATTTTATGCAACACCATTTAGTAAACAAGTAATACTTACTTACTACATTTCTGACCCAATACCTACCTCCCATTTTAACTTTTTTAATTTACAGTAGGTACCTACAGCTTTGAAGAAATATCAAGTAGAATAAACTAGTGTTCTTTTTGTATAAAACCGTAGGTACCTACAACAAAGGTATACATATATGTGGCTAAACAACAAGAATGCGATGCGCTTACATGTTCGTACATAATTGATATGTTAATTTCTTGAATCAACACCGACATTACAATTCATTATTCCTAACCGCTAGTGTTACGTAGAATTTCCGTAGTCAAAGAAGAAGCGACATCTATTGAGATTCAATATTAATTCCGATCACTATAATCAAGTCGAGCCGCTGCCGGGATGACGCGGAATCAAGTCATCAGGCACTTTCACTATTGTTGCTTCACCGTTAATGTTTAGTGTGTTCTAACGCTTCACAATAAATGCTCTCACGAGTCTCACGTGATAGTTGGGCAAAATGTTGGTTTACGAAGCGCTGTCTCTTAGAAAGAGCCCGCTGTTTCTTATTCTTCTATAATTCATTATTAATCTGACCAAGTGACAAGATAGAGCGTCCGTCACTGGCTGAAACCATTCGATAGAACGAGACGACGATCTTATCTTGTCACTTATCGCGTGATAAGGCCGACCATGATGCGGGGTCAGAATCGTTTTAATTTCTAGAAGAACAGTTCATACCATTATCAAAGTTATTCTTAAGAGGAGACTGTTTTCAATTTTTTTTTCTGCAGCTTCTAAATTAGATACGACGTGGTATTTCTTGAGGGTCACTTATTAGTCACAAAACTATAGAGGTATATATAGCGTTCTAGTAAGGTGTGTTCTTGGTTTTTACATGCCGGTTAGCGTTAATATCATAATACCTACCTACCTAGGTATAGCTTAGTACAGTCGAGTTCGCCAATATCTATACAGACAACCGTTCAAAAAATCTATTCACAGTCTTCATTGTTACTGACAAGACGCGTGTGTAGTTTTTGAAAGGTACATACATACATACATTCACGCCTTTAACCCTTAACGCTTTCCTATCACTTTTTTAGTACAGTTAGTAAATGCCGCGCAAAGTTTGAACGCGCATTCTGGCTAGAAAAGTAAATACGCCAAACGAAATGGCGAGAATAATACTATATATTTCTTGAATACGCCAATAGTGTGCAACGTTCAATTTGTGCGCGAGCGTCACTTGAAATCAATGATTTTCGAAATTTGGCGTTGGCGTTGGCGTTTGTTTCTGGCCCCATGAAACAATAACGAATAAAAAAAATAGTTTTCTTTTTGTTGAATTAACCTTCAGGTGAGTTAAACTTTCGTTTTTAATATAAATTTCATTAAATATTCAATTAAATCTAAGTCAAAAAGGATGATTTAAAGCTGGTCCTGTTTTTGTGACATTATCGATTGTATAGGTGGCTACGTACCATTGAGCATGTCATAATAAACGGACAGTGCCGACTTTTATGGATACATAGTTTGTTTCACATTGTGACAGAAAACGGACCTTGCCATTTTCGTTTAATGCGTTAAACGCGAGCACAGAAAGTGGACCAACTAAAAACGAGACTGACTTCATCCTGTCGACGAGGAGGGATACATTAAATGTTGTCTCTGTGATCATCAATACAGTTAAAACCGGGAGCGATCACCGTCTGGTAAGAGGCACATTTAATATATGTGTCAAGCAAGAACGCTCTCGATTGATGAACTTGTTCCATACAGCACCAATCAAAATTCAAAACGGTTTCCGTTTCCTAGACGGCGATTTAGACGAATTCAATTACGGGTTTGTGGAACCTCGCCGCCGGGTCTAAGTTCTTCAACGCCCAATGAACCAACACAACTAAAAGGTTCTCTAGCTGTTGAGCTAGAGAGCCCTCCAGTTGTGTTCACATGTTATGTTCACACAGCAACACCTCACTCCCCTCCCCCATAAGCCTCCGAGTTGTTAGAAGCTCACAAAGGAAGCGAACGAAACGAAACTTCATCCGATGTCACTTTACACCAGTAGTTCAATAAAGAGATCTGCAATTGCTTTACCTGCGATCTGCGCCAATTCAATACAAGCTATTGAAGAGGCTATCCCGTGTCACGAGGACGCTAAAGTGTTTTGGAGAGATTTGACTACTGGACTGAGCCAGCTCGCCAAGTTGGAAACTGAAGATGGTAGAATCGTTTCTTCTAAACCTGAGCTTTTGGTTGAGGTAGAGCGCTTTTACGGACAGCTATGTACATATCAACTCGCGGACCCGAGGTTAGTCTCGTGGTAGCTCGACTAACCCAACTCTATTCCAACGACATCCCGGAAATCAGCCTGTACGAGCTTGTAAAGGTTCTTCAACAGCTCCAGAACAACAAGGCACCAGGTGAAGACGGAATAACAGCCGAACTGCTGATGGCGGGTGGAAACCCGGTCCCTACGGCTCTTCAGCATTTGTTCAATTCCGTCTTACTGGAAGGGAAAATGCCAAAAGCATGGAACAGAGGTGTGGTGGTGCTATTTCTCAAAAATGTTACACCACACTGCTGACGAACTACCGACCAATCTCACTTTTCGTCCATTCCGCAGTGTCTCAAGATGAGAGTATTTGACCACTGTGTTGCTAGTGATGACTAATGGCACTGAAACGTGGTCGGTTACTATGGGCCTCATAAGAAGGCTCAAAGTCACCCAAAGGGCAATGGAGAGGGCTATGCTGTTAGTTTCTCTGCGTGATCGCATCAGAAATGAGGCTGTCCGCAGCAGGACCAAGGTAACCGAGATAGCCCTCCGGATCGCTAAACTTAAGTGGCAGTGGGCAGGGCACATTGCACGTAGAACCGATGGCCGTTGGGGTGGAAAGATACTTTGGTGGCAACCACGTACCGGAAGACGCAGTGTGGGTAGACCCTCGACAAGATGGACTGATGATCTGGTAAAGGTTGCGGGAGTCCTCTGGATGCGGGTGGCGCAGGACCGGTCACTTTGGCACTCTTCGTGGGAGGCATATGTGCAGCAGTGTAAGTCTTTCGGCTTTTATGATGATGATGCTCAGGATAATTTTATTCAGTGTATTCAAGCTTATTTTTGGTTGACGACATTTTTTTTATTTTATTTTCGTGACCTGCATGACAGTATTGTCCGTTTTCTAGGACAACATCAAAGGCAATCATTTTTTACGATTCGTGGCAATGTCCGTTTTAACGGACGTCCTGAAAAACTAACTTTCAGAATGGTTTTCATTTTTTTTTCTTAACTATAGTTCTTTTTATCCAATAACTATCACAAAAAACATTCCGAGTGATAGCTGGCTACATTCCTTCATGTCTTGCCATGTTAAGGGTTAATCCCAAAAGGCAGAGCACATAACTTATGACAGGCGCGGGACACTCCGCGATTTACGTTCATCGCTACATGCCGGTGCCCCAACGTTGGGGAATAAATCGGCCATAAATCTTAATGTTTTGGATGAAAAAAAAGCGCCTTTTATAAAGATCCAGGCAGTGTCCTTTCTGTACTTGTACTATTACCTATCTATTGTGTGCTTATGTTCCAGTGCAACTTTTAGCAAAAATGTAGGTAAAAAAGATCGACAAAATGTGATATTGCAGTGCTAGGTTGTTAGCCCATCGCCCACAACATACTTCAACCCTGCTCCCTTAGTCGACTTTTAAGACACCCACGGGAAGAAATGGTGGTGAAATTCTAACCCACACGGGGAAAGGAAAAAAAGGGGGAGGTTACAGGTTGTTCGTATATACATATATATATTGAAAAACTCGACTGTGATTTCAAAAAGGAAAAGCAAGTTGCTGTGAGGTTGTAGGAACTCCGGAACGACAAATAAGATTTAAACATATCTTTCCTTTCTAAATAAAATAGACTTACTGGATGGACCAAGGCATTTTTTTTATCTCTCGGCTTTACCTCCTCTTTACACGGCGAACCCTCAAACATATCAAGGGTCGGCCACGCCCATGTTACTCCTTTGGAGTTGCATGCGTCTATATGCTGCGGTCGGTGTCCGCTTACCATCAGGGGGGCCGTACGCTTATTTGCCACCGTCGTATAAAAAAACCTGTGTTCTTTTAAACACGGGCTACTATTACCTACTAAATAAAAACAAAACGGAATGTTTTTATTTAGAGCTTATTTACCTACTTTGATAATATCCAACACCGCTCCAAAAATATCGAACTCATTAACATACATTGAGTCTTCCTTAGAGTTAAGTTGTTCTTATATTCTGTTTTTCTGTTTTCACCTACTCAAATCTTATCTTTTCTTGCATCGTCTCCACCACCCAAAGGTTGTCTGGAAGAGATCGCTCTTTAGCGATAAGACCGCCTGTTGTCGATCATTGTTTATGTTAGTGTTCTATTTTATTTTTACTTTGTCTGGTGGGCAATAAATAATATTTGTATTGTATTGTATTGATACTTATAATGAAGACCCTAAAACTAAACTTTGAACTGTCACTGGCTTGCCTATTCTAAAATATATGAGCACCAACTACCTACAACTCAAAAAAAAAGTAACTGTATGTTTGACACCACATTGCGTTAGTTATTGAGGCCAGGTTGCCACCGTCGACAGTAGTTAATTTAACTATTTAGCGAAGGTCCAAGTGAGATGAACCGTAGACTTTCCATTTCAAACGAGTTCATTATGATTAATCACCATATACAAAACTTATGAATGGACATATACTTAACATACCTACCATAAAAGAAACTTCTAGTGCAGATAATAGGTATACAAAGTATACAAACATACAAAAACCAATTAAGGTTCCCGTTAGAAGCTAACAAGGTCCTCTCTTCTATAGCATAATGTTCCTCCTAGCAATTTCCCGGTTGTGCCCCTAAGGAGCCTAGGGTCCGCTTTGACACCTAAACCCAAGATGGCGTAGGCAATAGTTCTGCGAAAGCGACTGCCATCTGACCTTCCTGCCAAGAGGGAAAAATACATTAAATACTTAATGTCTGCTCAATAGGTGCCTCTCAGTTAGAACAGTGGACAGTTGGACCCCACGACCTTATTGCAAGTTGCATGCCTTGCCGGTCGGCTGATGAAGCTACAGTGGCTTCTGCTCGGTTCTACGGAAGTGCAGCTGTCCAATATTGCCTTGATGGGGAAATGCGTTTACGCATCCCGTCCTATCCGGGGAGGCAGGACGGGTATAACGGACTGACCGAAACTGGACTATCGTCTAAAACCACCAACGACATCCGGCTCCGCCTTGTAAAGGTAAAGGGGCGTCGCAGGATCGCTCTTGGTATTCAACTGCGTACGTACCGGCGGGCGGCCCACAGTAGCAGGCCGCAGACATTTCGAGGAGTCAGCTAGCCGAGCGCCTCCATTCCTGTCGAACCTTTGTTTACAGGGCTTGCCTTGACTCCCTTCATGGTTCCACTACGGCGGAGGCAACAGATGCGCATAGCGCTTGGCTCTGCCTCCAGTCCGACGTCGGCGAAGCGGATCCGCGAGAGGATAGTTTTCGCGTGCCCGCTCCGCACCCTCCTTCTGTGACATTACGTCGTCACAGAAGCAGGCCATCGCTCTCCACGCCACACCTCCTCGCTGTCGAGCATGGCGTTGAAGACACTCGACAGCGAGAGGTTTTCCCCTATTACCGCCTGTGAAGTAGTCCGCTGAGGCCCCGCCCACACGGGCTCGGCCAATGAGTTTTTCGGAACTTACGTCACCACAAAGTTATAGAGACAAATTCGGTTCTGTGATCAGAATGAGCAAGAAACACATTGAAATGCGATTGAGACATGAAAAAGATGCACCGTATTAACCAGCGATTGATCTGTGTATGAGCGGTCGCGGGGAGGGGATTGAATGTGAAAGTATAGCGATGCGACCTCCGCCTGGATGTTGGAGAAATGACCAGTTTTTAACGTTACTTTGCAACTGGACGATAATTACCTACGTTTTTGTCAGAATTACAACATGCACGATACGGTAACAGTAAAAAATACGACTTAGGTAGCTGCGGTCCAGAGGCTAGGTGAAAATCAAACTTAAGTCAATGTGATAAAGCCTGAGCAGCTACCACGAACTTCGAAAGTCGAAGTTCGTAATACATGCATCCCTGTCACTCGAGTAAGGGAGTGCGATAGAGATGGAAATACCCGAACTTCGACTTTCGTAGTTCGTGGTAGCGCCGCTGTAACAAGATAAGTTCTCACTTATCTGTTTAAACGCGCCTTGAACAAGCCTTTAGGCATATCCTGGGCCGATATTCGATCATTTAATTTTGAGATTTAAAGGGGGCGACTTTTAAAAAAATTACATTGAAATTGGAGTTTTCCATATTGATCGGTAGAGTCGCTTTTTGAATGGACTAATAATTTACACCGTTTCAGCTGCCGGCACCGCTCTAAGTCATGTCATGACCAAACACTTACAAACTAGGCCTTAAAACGCCAATCTATACTGTGAAGACCTTCAAACCTAGCGCGGTGTATCTACTTATTATGAAGCCAGGATGTAGTCTACTAATCTGTGGTAGTGGCCGATGGGTATTTGTTTATACAAGTGTGACGTCATGCGCTCTGATTGGTGTCATATCATGGCGGGCGTCTGTATTTTTCTGTTTAATTTTATCAAAATAAACAATAATCTCTTACTTAATAAAAAAATAAGAGCATTTTTCGAATTCTATAATTAAAATTTCACTAAGAAAATACAATATTTTAGTGATTTTCAATTACTGCTGTCATCATGCCTATTGTTACTGTTAGATCGGTTACATACTCCGACTTTTTACGGCCATACAGTGGGCTCCCTGTTTCCCATAAACGTATTATTTCAAATTTCGATAGGTAGTCAGAAATTGATACCCATATAATTTATAAACAAACATCAAAATTCTATTTTTTTGTAAATTTAGTTAAGTAGGTATAACCCTTTAATCTTAAATCACAAAAATCATTTAAGGTCTAACGATAATTATTACTTAGGTATGGTTGTTATTCATACCGTTTTAATGCTTAAAGTGAATTAGATAGGTCTAAGAAACCGAAACTATAACATCCACAGGTACCTACTCTAAATCTAACATCTACAGATAATAACTTAGAATCATTTATAGACATACCTAATACCTACATTTGAAAGGGGTTCTACTGGTAGTAGATTCTATAATATCCGTAACCTAATTACCTACCTACCTATTTTACCTTAAGGCAGGACTCTGTTAGGTACGACGACGAGAGCGAGGAGTGAGGTAGAACTGCGATCATACAGCGCGCGAGCCCAGCGAGCGAAGCGAGCTTGCTGCGACAGCGGCCGGCGAACCTACCCTGCTATAGGCAAACTAAGTACCTAGTGATGTTATTAATATTATGGTTCTCTTCTCTCGCTTCCGGTCCTTTGCAAGATGGAACTTTCCTACATACTTCACCAGTTGGGCTGCTCCAAATATAAGCGAGATGACATGGCGCTGTGCCCTAACTATCTAAATCAAATACGGTTACTCGAAATCAGGCTTAAACTTCATAATAATAAGGACCACGTCACCATTGTGCACTTACTTTACGACCGGTTAGGCACATTTGAACACCGCCTGTCTCAGTGCACCGCAGGTCAATTGCACCCATGCAATTGCCATGCAAATAAACCCGTTGGGTATGGCCTACATTTGAGTTCCTTTCGTTATTGAGTACACAAATATTAATATCAAAATAACCTCTTTAAAACTCACTAACTATCGGCAGTTTCTCACCTTAGTGGTTTTCTTTCGCGCCATCTGTGACGATTACGGCTTCATACTTGTGTTGTGCAATAGTTGTTGGGTTTTTTTAATTAATACGGCCAATAAAATTTTGTATTCACTTACACAACATTGTTAGTTTGACACAAATGTCAAAGAAAATATCACTATTATCATAACACTGACACCAACGTCAAGGTACAAAACAAAGACTACAATATACAAACTGGTACAAAATGCGAAAACTTAAAACAGTTTGATGTCGAATATCATCTCAGACTTTACTCTACAGGTCGATAGCTACGACATTTCGTTATATACCGTGTGTTACCGACATGCGGGCTTTTTTTTAAGTAGGGTAAATTAACGGAGTTCTTTAACTTAATCATGACCTTAATAGAGATAATTAACTATAATTCCTTAGAGCATTAAACCAACCGGAGACGACACGCGCTCACATTTCTATCTAAAAAAGTCTGCCGATTTTTGCGGGGGAGGGGAACGTCAAATGCGTAACGTGAAAATAGCTACGTCAGATAAACGTCAGTCCATACAATGTGTATGACCACTGGTCATATACATTTGGCAGAGGGGAACGCCTGTCAATGGCCACTCCGGTTGGTTTAATGCTCTAAGTATAGTTCCGACTTCATAAATTTTCTAACAAAATTTAAATTGCCAGCAATGTACAGCAAAGAAAATTGACAAGTAAATGTAAATGACAGCTCTTCATACTTTGCTTGGTACGGCGTCATACACCTAGTCCATTGAAGGTTTGTATTTTGGAAAATTAATTGCGCAGTTAATTTACATAATTATGATTTGCAAATACATGCAAACAATTGCTAATGGAACATATTATTATCAGTTTTAATAAATGCCTGCATGACGGTAACACACGGTAAGTATAGGTATATAAGTATTCGAATGACTCTCGAAAAACGCTACATAAAAAAATGGTGTTAAAAAAAAAATTTAGTGTTCTCTTTAGCGTTTCCTCATACGAGTATTTTATACGAAGAAGAAATGCGACTAGTGTTGATTTTTAGTCGACAAATTTCTGGTGAGAGACGTCAAAAGCTAAGTATAATATGTTTTTAAATACAACGTAGGAAACATTTTTTTTTAAACTGAAATACACACGGACACCGTGGTCCGAGATTAATCGTGTGAACTTTGTAATACGGCAGAAAAGCACTAAAATGTGCTATCCATTTTAATGTCAACATTGACATAAATAAATGTTATGCAAAAGCGCACAATTCAACAAATTATAGTATGCTTAAAAAATCAATATAACAACTGAGCAAGGACGGGAAAAACCCCTCTTTAGACTTAAGCCTATGGATTTAGTAACCCTATCCATTTGGTTACCTTATGATAGGGTTACCCTATCATAGTTGGTAACCATAAGTTAACCCTATTGAGATAGGGTTTTGTTTAGGGTTTTAAAATTGGTTAGAGGCAAACCAAGTTAACTCGATCAATGGGTTACCCTATCAGTAAGGTTACCTTATCATAAGGTTACTAATATGGATCATCATCATCATTAAGAGCTTGGCTCTTGTCGGTGGAGTAGGCGCCAGTTCTCTTGATCCTCGGATAATCCCTTTAGGTCCCGGTAAGACACGACATTTTATTTTACTTTTAGTTGCCAAACCACCAATAAGAGGGATTTTTTTTTATTTATTGGCCAAAATAATTAAAAAAAACAATAGAGGTACAACATTTTACACCAGCGCAAACCTCAGGGGGTTTAAAAACAACTTCTAAAATAAACCCTATGGAAAACCCTGGTTAGGCAAACCGGTTCAAGTCCCTGCAATTAAGAATCTTTCGATCGGATTTTTCCGATCGTATCATTTAGGTGTCCCTCGTAGTAGGCAATTTCAGGAACTACTCCTGGAATTTCAAGAATTATTTCCCGCTAATAATATAATAGCTATTTAATTATAAATATAATAATGATAACATTTGCGGACACACCTCGACCGCCAAACTAAGCAAAGCTGGTACATATTATAGGTACTAGACCACTATAAACATACTTATATATATAGAAATAAATGCTTAAATAAATAAAAAGCATCCATGACTCGGGAACAAATATCCGTGCTCATCACACAAGTAAATGCCCTTACCGGGATTCGAACCCACGACCTATTTCTTCGTAGGTAGTCATTACCAACTAGGCTAAAGCGGTCGTCAGCAAATCAGCAGTCATCAGGAGCGGTCAGTAAAAAATAAAACATAATCGAATCAAAAGTTTTAATAACAATGTAAGTAACAACTATTATAACTTATACATCACGGCTATGCTTTGTAACTTTAATACTTTTGTGTAACACAACATTTTTATTCTAGTATCACATCTGTTCACATAAGGCCCATTTTTAATATAATGGAATAAATACTTAAAAGAAAGTTATAAAAAAGTCATGGTAAAAACTTGGAAGCTGCAAAATTATGAAGAAACTTAAGTAGCTTTTTATGTTAAAATACAAATCAATGAGTGACCTCTCTAAAATGTGTTAAGGCGCCGTAAGTTCATGGTCTTCTCTCCCTCTCACTGAGCATAAGCGTGAGCGAGATGGAAGTGCGTGCTCGGAAGCGCGGAAATCATGTTTTTTGATTTTAATTTTTTGGCCGTTTAAATAAATAAAAAAGTAAACACTGATTTCCCTCAAACATGATATTGCCGATTTTTAGAAGCCATTTTAATATTTTTAGCTTTTGTACGTAATTTGTAACAAATATTTTAAGTGTATTTTAGACCCTTTTAGACCTATGTTCGTGATTTTTTTCTATCGAGCGAAAATTGCTTAATCATGTTTCTAATCACTGATCTCCCTGCAGAAAAGCCTCAAGATTACTATTCGTATTTTTTTGAAACCATACTATTATAAACAGACGCATTATATTGTTTCAAAAACACTGTTCGCTTAACTTCGCTGAACCTACGGCGCCTTAACCTAAGGATGCAAAATCTGAAAGATATTACTATAATAATTATTATTAAATATCGAACTCAGTTCAATATTCATACAATTTAAAAACTTTTCCTTAGTTCCATCCGATTTACCATTCGGTTACGGATACAGTTCGCCAGTGAGTACCCGGCTTTAGAGCGGTTACATACGGTTTCTTTTGACAGCGCACCAAACGCGATACAGAACCGCTACAGCACGGCTATTTGAAGCGGTCGTCGGGAACAGCGGCCCGTAGACTAGCAGTCTCTTTCTAATTAGAACGTATATGATGAAACGGATAGTCTGTCGCCGGGACGCTCGCCGCTGCTATAGCCGTGCAGGTTTGGGACATGGCTATGGCAAGTGTCGCGCGACAAATCGCTGCAAAAAGTCGCAGAGTGTAACCGCTCTTAGATGTGCCGTCAAACTTCCCAACTCTACTTCTGGACTCCAGAACTATGGTCCAAAGACTAACTAATTTCTGCCAAAACTTGGAAATTTTTGAGTTATTTTCTTAGTATTTATTTGCCGTATTGTAGTTACATTGCCTCTCAATCTCTCTCACAGGCAATAGTGTAACATCGACTGCATTTAGACCATAGCTAGGCGGTTTGGACTACTATCATCATAGATTAGATTAGATTTATTTATTACACGATAGTAATTACAATATAAATAACTTACCATATCAGCTGAAAGACGTCCACAGCTAGACGTAGGCCTACCAAAGTGATCGGACCTTTACCAGATCATCAGTCCACCTTGTGGGTGGTCTGCCCACACTGTGTCTTCCGGTTTTTGGTTGCCACTCGATACCCTTTCCGCCCCAACGGCCATCGAGGAGGCCTGTGTCCAGCAGTGGCCGTCTTTCGGCTTATTCGATCGTTTCAACCGCCTCACTTTCGTCCTATATTTGAGGAATATCGAAAACTGCAGCCACTTCTACCAAAATGTGTACAAGAAAGTGATTCGAAACAAACGCTCGAATAATGACCCGATTGATATGATGATAATCGGGGCCCGTACTTTTCGTGCTGATGACTTCTAAATCACACAGGATGATTTCAAATAATCTTTTCATACACAAACCGCCATATTGAAATTGTCTTTCACTTGGTTACATAGTTAGCAAATTCTATTGACGGCGACTTTAATGGTATTTGACTGACATTGTCATGCAGATAAACAATAAATTGACGTTGTAGCTAATTCACAATCACGTGTAGTATTTATTTCACTGTATAAAAAGTTGACATACAATGTCATCTTTACAAGAATATCGTCAAGATTTTCCGTTTTTGGAAGTTCAGTAACAAGCTTCATTAACATGTGTGCAAAACGACGTCAATTTAACGTTACGGCACGAAAATTCCGGGCCCTGATAATTGCTTTCGTTCCCTTCGTCTCTTAGTGACGGTCTTTATAATAGCAAAACTACGTGCAATTTGATTTGGACCACAGTAGGGTAGTTTTATGACATGTCATTTTATTTGCCTATCTCCTCCCACTTCTCGGCGCACATCTCCGCTCGTGTGTATCGCGCCGAATTTTCTTACGCTCCGGTGAGTGCACTTCCTTCTCCACTTTAAGCGGTGTGCTTTGTTTTGTTAAGAAACCATCCATTTTCAATTGCGTTCCTGCTTTCACGTTCCCTTTTACGGGTACTCGACCATTTATTGACTCTGTCGGTGTATCCATTTTAGTGGTTGCTTCCATGGCGTCTTTTACGGGTACTATTGAACCATTCATTGATGGATCATTTTTTGTTGAATCTATCGGTGTATCGTCTTTTACGGGTACCGTTGAACTATTTATTGATGGATCATTCATTGTTGAATCTATTGGTGTATCTATTTTAGTGCCTGCTTTCATGGCGTCTTTTACTGGTACTTTTAGACTATTCATTGTTGAATCTACCGGTGTATCCATTGTAGTGTCTGCTTTCATGGCGTCTATCACTGGTGTCTCTATTGGAGATTTCATTGGCTCATTCATTGTTGATTCTATTATTGGTGTATACATCTTGACTGGTATTTTTAGCGGGTTATCCAGTCTCAACGGTGTAATCCGTTTCATTGGTATCTTTACTATCATCTCTTTAATCGGTGTCCTCATGTCCCTTTCCTCTTTAATAGGAGTTTCTTCTTTAATTGGTGTATCAAGTTTTACTGGTGTGTCTATAGATTCCATAGAGTATTGTGAGCAATTGAAATAGGTTTCTAATAATATGTCATTCTCAGAGTCCGGTGAGAACCGGGATCGGAAAAAATGCTGCAGATTTGATACATACGTAGAAACCTGCAAAATAAACAATATATGATTAAATAATTAAAAAAAATTGTCAAACATTTTTGGTACAAGTTTTTATTGCCGACTGTATTTTTCTGTACATGATCAACTACTCATTGTGACGATTCTAACGAGCCCAAACTCAACAGGGTTACGTCGGTTAAGTACTGAATTCCCATGGCGATCTTCTGTCTCAATCATCAGATCGGCTCAATGATACTATAATATTGAATTGTCATTCAATATAGCAACACTACGTTATCAAAAAAACCGGCCAAGTGCGAGTTACCGACCATTATAAAAAACGGCAAATCACGTTTTGTTGTATGTTCCCCCTTAAATATTTATTGTATTCTGTTTTTTAGTATTTGTTGTTATAGCGGCAAAGTAATACATCATCTGCGAAAATTTAAACTGCCTATCACGGTTTATGAGATACAGCCTGATGACAGCGGAGTCTTAGAAATAGGGTCCCGATTATTAACCTTTGGGTACGGAACCCTTAAAATCATTGCAGCGAAATGTCATCCCGCTCGAATGTGGAGCAGCCCAACTGGGGAAGTACCTCCGCCTTGCAGAAGACCCATCATCATTGGCCACAGCATCTATGACAGATGATTGTTGCAGCGCTTGGGAGCCTATGGGTTGCCGCATCTACGCTGGTGGCTGTATAGTCCTATAGCCGCACGGCATTTCTTGCCACATCTATTGCAGACGAATTGTGAATCTGTAGGTGATACAGCACGGCGAAGTTTTTTCTGCTTGAGGTTTATGAGCCAATCTTCGTCGTGTTTTGTTGTCCCGACTTTAATATCGTGCCGCCATTCAGGTCTCATGTTGGCGCGCTTTTCCCAGCCTTCTGTCTTAATCCCAAAACTGATCATATCACGCTTGCAAGAGTCCCTGAATCTCAAGACTGGGCGCCCAACAGGTCTCTTTACGTCCGCCATCTGCCCCAGCATGACTTGACGAGGTAGTCTCTCGGGGTCCATGCGATGTACGTGACCAAGCCAACGAAGTCTCCTTTGCTTTAATAGCGCAGTTATACTGGAGCAACGTGTTTTTGAGAGAACTACCTTGTTGCTAATTTTGTCCTTCCAGGTGACTCCAAGTATAGTCCTCAGGCAGCGCATGTGGAAAGCATTAAGTTTGCGTTCTTGTTTCGCGTATGTGGTCCACGTTTCCGAAGCGTACAACAATATACTCAGGACGCAGGTCTGGTATACGAGGACTTTAGTGTGAGTGGTGAGCTTACAGTTTCTCCAAACGCGCACAAAAGCTTGCCAAAAGTAGTTGATGCTTTGCCAATCCGAGTATCTATTTCTTTGTCGTTTGAAAGCGAGGTTGTGGTGGTCGAGCCCAGGTAGCAGAAGTGATCCACCACATCAAGAGCGGCGCCGTCGAGCATAACTTTAGGAAGCTGATCTGTGCCCTGCACCATGACGACAGTCTTCTTCGTGTTCACGCTCATAGAAAACATACGGCAAGCTTGACCAAACCTCGCCATCAGCTCCTGAAGCTCGTCCTCTGAGTTCGCAACCAGCGCAGCATCATCCGCATACAGAAGTTCTCTAACAATTAGGTCTAGACGCTTATTTTTCGACCTTAGTAACTTGATGTTATACAACTTTCCGTCTTTTCTTGTATGCAAGTGTATTCCGGCGCTGCAATTTTCAAACGCAGTAAGAAGCAGTGCGGAGAAGAATATTCCGAAAAGGGTGGGTGCCAATACACAGCCTTGTCTTACTCCGCGGTTAACACTAAAGGATGCGGATTTCTCTCCATCAAATATAACTGAGCCGTTCATGTTATCGTGGAAAGATTTTATGAGTAATAGCAGTTTTGGAGGGCATCCTATTCTGATCAAAACTTCGTACAGCCCCTGCCTACTCACAGTATCGAAGGCCTTATTAAGATCGACAAAGGCCATGTATAGCGGCACACGATGTTCGCGGCACTTCTCCTGGAGCTGTCGAAGGGTGAATATCATGTCGGTCTAAACCCACATTGTGATTCAGGGTAAATCAGGGAGGCGAGAATTTCCAGCCTTCGCACAACAACTTTTGCAAAAGCCTTTCCCACAATACTTAATAAAGATATACCCCTGTAGTTATTACAGTCGCCTCTATCTCCTTTGCCTTTATACAGGGTGATTATGTCGGCATCTCTCATATCTTGTGGAATAGTGCCCTCATCCCAACAGCGCAACAAAAGAGCGTACAGGGGAGAAGAAACACAGCCGAGTTTCACCAGTTCAGCAGGTAAGTTGTCAAGACCTGTGCTTTTACCCAGTTTCAGGGTCAGGAGAGCGTCTCGGAATTCAACGGCTGTAGGGGGATCGTCCAGTTCAGTCACCACGGGTCTAGAAGCAAGGTTGGAGAGAGCATCGGGGCATATAGACACCTCTTGGGAGTACAAACTTGAATAGTGTTGTGCCCATCTTTCAAGTTCTTCTCGTTTGTCCGTAATCGGATTTCCAGCAAGATTTTTGATCGCGGCACGTTTTCTTTTAGTCGGACCGATTGCAGACTTTATACCCTGGTACATGCCCCTGAAGTCACCCATATCCCTGCAGCGTTGTATCGACTGGCATAGTTTGACCCAGAATTCATTGGCGCAACTGCGGCTGATGCGTTGTACTTCAGCTTTGTATGCCTTGTACTTAGCCTGTTTAACAGGGTTCCTATGGTTATTTAAGAGATTCACGTGAGCTATACGTTTTTCCTCAATGAGTGGTTTTAGAATGTGCTCGTAGTCAGTGTACCAGTCTCTCACACACCTTTTTCTCTTGCCATACACCTTTTCAGCCGCTTGCGTTAGTTCTTTTTTTATTAGCTGCCACATATCCTCAGTATTAGTAGATTTTTTCAAAGTTTCCTCACTAAGTTTCTCCTCAATAAGTTTCCTTAGATCGTTATGACAGTTGTTATCCGACTTAGTTTCGGTGTTCAGTGAAACTTTCCTTGGACGATTTTTAGCGGAGTGGATTTTCTTCGGAAGGTGGCGGGTCTTAGCCATAACCAAGGAATGGTCAGTATTGCAGTCAGCACTGTGATATGAGCGAGAATTAAGGACATCGCGCAAGTCTTTCCTTCTTGTGATGATAAAATCAATCTGATGCCAATGGCCTGAACGTGGATGTTTCCAGGATACTTTGTGGATAGGTTTACTTTTAAAATAGGTATTGGTCACACATAGAGAGTAGGACGCACAGAGCTCCAGCAACCGTTGCCCGTTTTCGTTAATATTGCCAATGTATGTATGTATGTATGTAAGCACTTTATTGTACACAATAACAGGTCAAGGAATATACATGTCACACAATAGATCAAAGTACAAAGGCGAACTTATCCCTATAAGGGATCTCTTCCAGCTAACCTTTGAGCAATTGAGAGGAAGGTAGGTAGAACGAGATAGGCAAACTTATACCGTGTACAAAAACAGAGAAAATAAAGCAAATCCTAATTAGTATTAATTCTAGACAAATAAAAACATGCCAATACATATATAAATATACAATATAAAATATAATACACACTAACATATGTTACATATATATCGCAAATATACAATAAATAAATAAATACTAAAAAAAACCAATGCCAATTCCATGGTTTCCGATACTTTCCGGCCAGTTTTCAGATTTATCTCCTATCCTTGCATTAAAATCACCCAAAACATAAAGACCTCCGCCTTGCAGAAGACCACAGTCATAATAACACTACTACTTGCTCTGTAGTAGTGTTGTGTTCCTGGTGGTGAGCAAGGTCGCCAGAGCTCCCGAGGACGCGTTGTGTTGAGAGCGAAGTCATTTGTTCCTTCAGCTGTCAACATGGCGAATCCTCAAACGTATCAAGGGTCGGCAACGCCCATGTTACTTTGGTACTCCAAAGTAACATGGGCATGAGTCTATAGTGCTGCCCAATTACATTCAGGCGGGCCGTACGCTTGTTTGCCACCGCCGTAAAAAAAAGAGAATCAAAAACTAACCACCAAGGCACCATAAACCTATAGACTTAGACTTACCCGAAGACGGTCAATTTGGTAAGCGGAGGCGCGAGGCAGGGGTTGATTGAGAGCCGATAGCAGCGAGGCACCGCCTTCTGTTTCTGCTACCCTGGTAGCTTCCATGTGAGACTCTTCTATACTTTCTATACCCGTCGTACCTTCTGTGTCTTCCGGACTTGTCACTTCTATCTTTACTGTGTCCAGCTTGACTGTAGAACAAGAATGTTTTGTATGATGTTTAATTTCACAGGAAGATATTTCGTATGTTTTATTCGAGAGACTTAGACACGCCATAGGCGGATTGCTTAGAGCAGTCGAGACCCGCCATAGACGGATTATACAAAATACAAAATATTTATTCTGCAAATAGGGCACAAGGGCACTTTTACATGTCAAACGGTAATTTACAATAAAAATAATAATCTTACAGTAAAAGAATAATAATCTAACACTATAATAATTTAAAATTTGCAGTTTCAGGACCGACATAACAACACACTAAGGGCCTGTTTCACAATCTCCAGTTAAAACATATCCGTCAGATAAATGTTGGCTGTCACTTTTCTTTTATATGAGGGGAGAAAAGGATAGCAATAATTTTAACTGTCAGATAACTTTATCCGGCGATTGTGAAACAGGCCCTAAATGTCACAAAGTTAATGAAAACAAAACAAAATATGACCATTACATTCGATAAGTATAAGGTCTGTGCATTAACAGAAAGTTAATTATATTAATTCAGTATTCCAGAGATGTATAAGGTCTCTGAGCGTCCAAATACATTTAATAATTATTCAAATGTTCTTAGAGATGTATACGGACTCTAAGCGTCAAAAAAAAAAAGAACATTAATGTAATATTGTCAGTGAGGTACAGGGTCAATAACAATAAAACGTGTCAAGATCGTAATGTCTCTCGTCAATACAATAATAATAAAATAACACTAGTATTGCTTGGAGCATTCAAGGCCTCATTTAAAGTACTATGATGACTGCTCTCGTGCCGTTGGTATTTTCTTTAAGCAGTCTGTCTATGGCCCGCATTATAGAGAGATTATAGATAAATATGTATGTAATTATGTACAGTTTAAGCTGCAGCTATGTGAGATGTCGTTGTCTCTAGTTGTGGGAGTAACGTACGCTATAATGTTGGTAACATGCAATCATTCTTTTTTTAGAGTTCCGTACCCAAAGGATAAAAACGGCACCCTACTAAAGGCTTCGCTGTCCGTCCGTCTTTCACCAGGCTGTATCTCATGAACCGTGACGGTTAATGAAATTTTGTTGCCGCTATAACAACTAATACTAAAAAAAGAGATTTTATAGATAGTGGAACCATTTGTGCGCGAGTCCGACTCGCATTTGGCCGGTTTTTTTTCTTTTTTATGCCACCGCAAACTTACCAAGCACTGGCATCTTTAATTACGACCAGGAACACAACCAGCAGATTCAGAGTAGAAAAGTACCTGTATCGATGCTGCTCATGTCCTCAATGTCCCCAATGTCGCCCGTGTCTCCCTTGTCCCCCGTGTCCCCTTTGTCTCCGGTGTCCACCGCGGCGGCCAGCGCGCGTCCCGCACAGCGAAGCAACATGAGTTGCGCACGAGTCGATAGTTTTCGCCACGAAGTTCGCACCAACGATACACTTTCTGAGGAGAGAGGAGCGGGCGGTTCTGTGGCGGGGGTTGTGTCCTGGAAATTATAAGCATAAAGTAAGTTTCTGTCATCGTCCTCCTAGCGTTATTCCCGGTAATGCCCCTAAAGGAGCCCGGGGTCCGCTTTGACACCTAATCCCAAGATTTGGCATAGGTACTAGTTTTTACGAAAGCGACTGCCATCTGACCTTCCAATTTGGATTAGACCGGTTTCCTCATGATGTTTTGTGTCACCGAAAACACATCGGTAAATATTCCGTACATAAGTTCCGAAAAACTCATTGGTACGAGCCGGGATTCGAACCCACGACCACCGCTTGACAGCCGCATGCCTGAACCACTAGGCTACCGTAGCTACATAAAATAAGTTTCTGTAATAAAAATTGTTGGTACAAGCTTTTATTGCCAACTGTACTAAACTTTTGCGTATACCGTCATCAACGATTCTAAACTCACGGCGTTACGTCTGCTAAGTACTGTATTCCTATGGCCACCTTCGGTCTCCATCATCAGATCAGCTCGATGGTACCATGACATTGAATTGTCATCCAATCTTCTTTACCCAAAATTTCAGCCCAATCGGATAACGGCTTGTGACTGAAAAATGGATTGCAAATTTTGACGGACAACTTATTTAAATATTTACATACATACGAAAAGTGCAAGTTAAAAAATAATAACAAAGCTTGTAAAAGTATACAAAGACAAATTTTTTTTATGATTATGTAACCTTGTTTTGAAGTTGCCGTCTCGTCGATTTGTTAAACCAGTCAAGGTAGTCATGAAGATATATTTCTGATTACCCTCAAAAGTCTCAAAAATCATTTTAGCTATAAGTCGATAGGCCATGCGCATTTACGTTGTATGGGTGTTGAAATCTCCCACTGTAGACTGTGTGTATGGTGGATCAACTATTTTCTGTCACTAATTGCCAAGGTTGTCTCCTGAGTCACCTTTCAAAACTGCGATTTATGGGGTTTAAATCACCATAGTGGGGTTTTCTCGTCAAGTTCGATCCTTTTTTGTATGGACCATCCAAGGCACGTTAGTAGTATGCATTGAAACAATTGTAACAATTTTCTAAAAAACTCTGTAATGCCCCGACTTGGAAAAAAAATCCTCAACTGGCAACAGTAACTTTTATGACGTCATTAATGCCATCTGTCAATTGCTGTCACAGTGAGGTGTCGTTTGTTGCGTTGAAATGCCGAAAACTATTAAAAGTGACTTAAGAATAGTTATTTACATTATGACAAAGTATTTGACGGAAATAATTATTAGACTCTATTCCTCTGAATAACATCACCAACCTTGTTGTCAACATGACTGGTAGTTGCATCATATTTCATATAGTATGCGTAATGGAAATTAATTAGTGTTGCCATAATTACTGCTAATTCAGCGCCCCCAGAGCAGGCTTTATTGTTGTCTTCTGGATAACGGGACAGACTGACAGTCTCAAATAGTTGATTGCCCCAGATATCAGGGTTATCGGGAGTGTACCTGTGTGGGTAGGACGCGCGCGATTGCGTGTGCGAGCAGAGAAGAGGCCAGCTGGTCGGCGCCGCGCCGCGAGCCGTCGCGCACGGCATCGTAGGCCGCCAGTAGCTGATCTGCATCTATATTAAGTAACAAATATATGTAGGAATGAGATGCTGAGTGATAGACAATGGAATGGAAGAGTGAGACTGGATCGGAATTTACTGAACGAAGGAGTGAATGACGAGGGGAGATTGATGGACGACGGTTAGGTAGAACAAGTTTGGAAGAGTATTGCTTACATATTAAATTATTAAAATTATAAAACTTGGTTGCGTGCTGGCAATAAAAGTAAAACTATTTAAAGAACGTGGTTTTATTGAAGAGAACACTACATATATCCTATGGGTACATACATACATACATACATACATTCACGCCTTTATTCTATTCTATTTATATACAGGCGCGCGGGACGGCGTGGTGTAAACAGTGCACGCGTCATCGCTCGTGTTTTTAAATTTGAAAACGGTATTAAATAGTTACGAACGAAGTTCATTTCGGTACCAAAAGTTTCCCTGAAGAACCAACAAAGTGACTTTAAAGTTAATTTGATAATTCGTCAGCGGAGTTAACGACAATTAGTGCGTGAAGGTGCGGTGATACAATTTACTTTAACCGATCATTGCCGCGCGTCGACCTTGACAACCGGTGTAGCGGTCAATCGCGGAGGCGAACAGTTGACGTTCAAAGTGACCTGTTTTATCTGCAATAGCGCGCACGGAAATTCGGACCTTGCATCGCAAGTATTCAATATGAACAACACAAACAGTTGCTTGGCGTGCCCGCATCCAGTCTCCAGTGAAGACCTTCTGAAATGCCCTGGATGTGGGGGAACTTACCACTATGCATGTCTTGGGATACCTTTTGACTACTATAAAAAAATGATCCAAGATATTGAGAGCAGCGGATGGCAATGTCAGTCCTGCAACAATGTTTCGAAGCGCCGCAGAGGCGACGACATTCCTGTGCGAAAACATTTTGAGCGTTCACCACCTTCGACAGCAGAAGCTGATATGTCAATTTGTGATGAGCCGCGCCAGGGCGAGCTTGATCACAGCACAAATAACCATAGCTACTTAAACCCAAAAGTCCCACAAAACGCTAACAACTCAAGTGAGCAGAGTTGGGAAGTGCTATCAAGACTTCTGGATGTGAAACTAGGTGACATAAAAAGTGAAATCCGAGGGTTAGACTCTAAACTAAGTACAACACGAGATCAAATTTTTAGGCAAATCAACAAAGAAATGACGGCTGCATTCGACCGAATAAAAGAAGAATTTACGGATAGCACGGACTTCCTTAGCGAACAGATAAAAGTCGTTCAATCTGACGTTTTATCTATGAACAACAAAATAAAAACGTTAGAATCGGAGAACTCGCGCCTAAACTCAGAATTATTAGTCGCAAAAAAGAACTACACACAGCAGCCTAACACTATGGAACTCACGACTTTAATTGACCAAATGCACCAAGAACTAAATGAAAGAGACCAAGCGATAATAATAAACGACGTGGAAATCACAGGCGTGCCGGAACGTCCTGGTGAGTCAACCCTGCATATTGTTCAAGCTATCTCGTCAAAAATAGGACTAAACTTAGAAGACCGAGAACTTGTAAGCGTGGAGCGTGTAGGACCCCTGAGATCGACAAATTCTGAAAATAGCACTAGACCACACCCCCGCCCCCTGGTCGTGCGTCTCGCGACAAGGTCGTTAAGGGATAACCTGCTACGGAATGCGCGGGTTCGCCGAGGTCTTGACTCGAGTAATATAGGACTACCAGATCACAGCCCGTGCCGTGTTTACATTAATGAACGCCTAACAAAAACCAACCGGAAACTATTTTGGCAAGCTCGGCAGGCGGGCAATGCTGCTGGATGGAGGTTCATATGGACCAAAGATGGATATATCTACGCTAAGAAAACGGAAGGTAAGGACAGCAAAACAGCCCGGATTCGGTGTGAAAAAGATATTCGGCAGGTTTTCGGTGTTGACCCTATCACGTCGACTGATAAATAACTATAATATGTTTTTTGATGGTTTTTTATGTAAGGTAAATTATTCTAAGTCTGTCGTAAACTATGGTATGTGTATTGATGGTTTCTTATATGTTACGGAAAAATATTTGAAATCTATTAAATTGTTTTATATAGATACAACAATACTACATAATCCTGATTGTGCTCATTATGCTTACTCTTTGTTTACTTGCAGTTTAATTGTACATATAAATACACTATACGTTTATATTTTTAAATACACCACATTTGTAAATTTGTATTGTCATAGATTAAGTTGCAAAAAATGCTCGCATCTAATTTGCAAGCCTAGGTTTGTGTCGGAGGCCGTACAAGCGTTGTTGTTGTGGACGGTGTATTGTGCGACCTGCTGTTTATGTAACTTTATTTATTACTCATTATACAATAACATGCTGATTGAAACGTATATCTATTTATTAATAATTCTGATATGGTATTTACATCCCTGTTTTATTTATATAAAATGTATAGTGGATCTGGCAGTCCGTGTTACGTTATCAATGTTATTATATGTTACTTGCTACTACTCAAACTTGCCCAACCCAATTTTACTATATAATCGTGTTCCGACAAGTAGCATGAGGATGTACACATATACGCCTGTAAAGTGCTTTTGTTTTACCATCATTGACTGGAGGCATGCCTCGTACCTACGACTGTACCAACTTCACTGCAAATACTGTGAAATCTTATTTTCTTTTGTTGTGCAGTTTATTAAAGATAAAAAACTTACCCTTGGGTTCTTAAACCCAGGTTCTCTTGGTACGCGTCACAATGAGTTCCTTGTGGCCATGGAACACCACGATGTGGACATTATGGCCATATGTGAAACCTGGTTGAAGAAAGGTCAAGAATCACGCGCCCCGGCGGCCCCGGGCTACCGGCTGCGGCACGTGCCGCGAGACGCCGCGAGCGGGCGCGCGCGGGGCGGCGGCGTTGGTATGTACCTCCGGCGCGGCATCTCCGCGCGACGGCTCCAACACCCCGTCGCTCCACTGGTTGAACAGATGTGGCTCGGTCTCAGCATGAATGGTCTTAAACTAGCTGTGGGAACTGCGTATCGGCCTCCCTGGTTTGACGTTGATGCATTTCTTGATGCTCTTAGCGACTCTTTAACCTCTCTTGCAATGTACGACTACATTATTCTATTGGGCGATTTTAATATCAATACTTTGAACAACCAGGAATCAAACTCAAAGAAGCTTATCAACTTTTTAAATTACATGCACTTGTCACAGTACGTAACTGAACCAACGCATTTTACAGAACATAGTGAAACCCTTATAGATGTCATATGTTGTAATGGGGGCGTATCTAACGTGTCCGTTAACCATATTCCTGACCTTAGCAGTCATGCATTTATCACCTGCCAATTAAATATCAAAAAAGTTAGACCTCCTCCCAAATTACTTATATACAGGGCTATTAAAAATATTGATATAATCAATTTCAACACCGCTATTAATGGTATTGATTGGGAAAACCTGATTAAAGGCAACGTTGACGATATGGTGGCGCAGTTCAACCAATGCTTAATAAATATTTTTGACTTATATGCACCTTTTAAAAAAGTCCACATAAAAAAAACCACCTATCCATGGATTACTTCTAATATTAGAGAAATGATGCGATTAAGAGACCTAGCTCATGCCAAATATCGCCGCACTAAGCTGGATAGCCACAAAAAGTATTATAAAGATCTAAAGAATTTAGCAAACGTGTCACTTTATTACGAACAGTCCGCATACTTCCAATATCATATTAATAGAAATATCAATGACCCCAGCAAACTTTGGAAAAACATTAAAAACAATTTAGTAAATTTTAACTCAAATGACTCGGAATTGCCATCACAACTTACAGATCCTGACTCTATTAATACTCACTTTCTTAATATACCTGGCAACAATACCGTAGACTCATCATATATAACGTTTCTTGAATCTAATCGATATGGACCCGCGGTATTTAGCTTAAAATCTGTAAATGAAACCGCTGTTTCTAAGATTATTACATCAATATCAACTAATGCTGCCGGGGTCGATGGTATATCCCTGGACATGTTGATATTGACACTCCCAAGAACATTAACCGTTATCACAAACATAGTCAACAAATCAATAGAAACTAATGTTTTTCCCGAACTGTGGAAGGTAGCGACAGTTAAACCCATCCCTAAAACACCCCATCCAACTGATTACAAAGATCTGAGGCCAATAAGCATACTACCTCTTTTATCTAAAATACTTGAGAAGGTTGTATGCATGCAACTAACAGATTTTCTTGAATGTAACAAAATATTGCCCTTAAGACAATCTGGCTTTAGAAAAGGGCACAGTACCTCGACTGCCCTCCTAGATGTGGTAGATGAAATTTTATCCTCGCAAGACGGAGGCGAGGGAACAATATTAGCCCTTCTGGATTTTTCCCGTGCGTTTGACTGCATTAATACATCTACTCTATTATCCAAACTAGCATATTATGGTTTCAGCGACAGCTCGGTAAAGTGGTTTGCAAGCTATATGACTCACCGATTCCAATTTGTCCAAGTGCAAGGCGCTGATGGCTTAACCGCAGCATCGGATTTACTTCCAATATCGAGAGGCGTGCCGCAAGGCTCTATTTTAGGCCCCGTATTGTACAGTCTCTACAGTGCAGATATTGTACATAATATTAAGCATTGCAAATTTCACATCTATGCCGATGATATACAGCTGTTCATATCATTCAACCCAGATGACACACAGCAGGCGGTCAATAGGCTGAATGAAGACCTGCACGGTATTGATAGCTGGTCTGAAAAAAACAGTCTAGTTCTCAATCCATCGAAATCTAAGTTTCTCGTCTTAGGTTCAAAAAAACAAGTCAGCCGTATTATAGCTAAAAATCCCCATGTAAATATATCAGGCAAACATGTGCAGATGGTCTCGGAAGCCCGCAACCTGGGACTACTTATGGATAGCTTCCTGCACTTTGAAAAGCATATCCTAGAAACAGTCGGTAACTGTTTCTATAGGCTAACTGTCCTTTACAGAGTGCGTAATTACCTGAGTGTAGATATGCGCGTAAAACTGTGCGATACGCTCATCCTGTCTAAACTTAACTATGCGGATACAGTATATGGCAACTGCTTACTTTCGCGAACTAAGAAAGTTATACAACGCTTACAAAATGCATGCACACGCTTTTGCTTCCCGATACCGCCACGATCCCATATTACCCCTTATCTTAATACAAATAGACTTTTAAATATGAGTGGTCGACGTACACTTCACTTTGCCACGCTATTATTTGGTATTCTCCACACTAATCAACCCGCGTATTTGCATAGTAAACTGATATTCTACCGGTGGCGAGCCAGGCGTATTCCACGACTGGTTTGCCCAAGGCACGATACTGCTGCATTTCGTGGCAGCTTTCGTTATGCTGCCACGAAATGCTGGAATAATATCCCACCACCTATCAAGGAGAGCATTACTATTAGTGGGTTCAAGTCTAAACTGAAAAATCACTTAATGGCTCAACAACGTATTGCTGCCTAAAGGTAGGATATCCAAAACCCTAGTATTAGCTCCCATTCCTAAAAACTATTAGCCGCAATTTGTTATCAACGAATTAATAAAATTATATGTATAATATACGTACTTTTATTGTTGTAACAGATATATATATATATATATATATATATTATCATAATATTTCATATTAATATCGTATTTGTATAATCTGACACAAGTCTCACAGTACGCTGTCCCGCACACCCCGCTGGCTCCACAGAAAACCAGCGCCGTTGATCACGCTAGCCGTGCCAACTGCATTGCTGAGTGGAGGCCATTTCAGGTCCACATCCTGAACTACTTCTTGATGTATTTGTTAATGTGTTTTATTACTTGTGATGTGTTGTTACCTGAATAAATGCTTTTCTATTCTATTCTATTCTATTCTATTCCCAAAAGGGGTAGGCAGAGCACATGAAACGTATGTTCCAGCGACATTTTTAGCATAAATGTGGGTATAAAAGATCTACGAAATGTGATATTGCAGTGATAGGTTGATAGCCCATCGCTCACAACACACTTCAAACCTGGTCCCTTAGTCGACTTTTACGACACTCACGGGAAGAAAGGGGGTGGTGAAATTCTAACCCGACACCACACGGGTCTTGTATGTATATATATATAACTAACTTCTGCCCGCGACTCCGTCCGCGTAGGAGTAGCTCTAAGCAAACTTTCAACCCCCATTTTGCCCCTTTAGGGACTGATTTCCGGGATAAAAACTATTATATAGCCTTCCCCGGGACTCAAACAATCTCTATACCAAATATCACCCGTACAAATCAGCTTCCTAGGTTCAACGGTTTGGGCTGGGCGTTGAAAAGTCAGTCAGGACTTTTACGTTTACATATATATGTAGATCACGAGGAATGGGGGACTACACACACACATATTTATATGTATATGTATTAAAAGATCCACAAGAATCCGATAAATCCACTGCTGTACATATACCCCCAAAGAGTGCCACAATAACCTGCATCCAGCCGACTCCCGCGACCTTTATACTACCGCAGTCTATCCACGCTCTTTATAGATAAATTCAAAATGGCCGTCGCTTACCATCCACCGCGGCACTATAAGCGGTCGCTAACGCGCGCGCCCCCGCTCGCGCGTTCAGCAGCGCGTGCAGCGCCCCACGCGCGCGGGACCCGCGCGGGCCGCGCAGCGCCGCGCACAACACACACACGGTCAGACCAATGTCGGTAGGGGCGCGTCCCGATATCAAGGATGACGATACGTTACGGAGTATCTGTGGGACAAACACTTATGTTAAGCCATTGTTCATCTGTATAATGGCATGATATAACACCATTTACGAGCAAGTGTGATGAAAATAATTATATCACTCACAAGTTCAGTAACGGCTTCGGCTCTCTCCGGCTTATCTTTCACAACCCGTATATATTCATTGAGGATAGCACTCTCTGGGAGATTGTCTCTCATGACCGTCAGGAGTTGCAGCTGGTCTTTGACGCCTCGGTCTCCGGGCTGTTCTGTGACTTGGAGCTTAGATACTGCTGCGGATAATGCTGCCTGGAACATCAGATAAAAAATTGGTCAAAAACCGGACAAGTGCGAGTCGGACTCGCGCATGGAAGGTTCCATACCATTATCTATAAAAACGCTATATTTCTATCTATAAAATCACGTTTGTTGTATGGGAGCCCCCCTTAAATATTTATTTTATTTTGTTTTTAGTATTTTTTTGTTATACAGACATACATCATCTGTGAAAATTTCAATTATTATTTCAGTATTTGTTATTTCTATCGCGGGTCTTGAGATACAGCCTGGTGAAGATTGTTCACGAGCGTTGAACATAGATACGTACGCAACATCAGCATAAAGATTTGGGGCAAGAAACTGCACAGTAGCACTGAGCGCGAACAAAGTGCGATGGCTGTTTCGTCAACTTAACAAAATACATATAAGAAAAGGACTATGGGTATTCACGCACACACATGTATAAATTGGTATAAAATATGATGTTAACTGTAAATAAATGTCTTTTAAGTTTGGACTCAGACCTTACTTCATCGACCAGGGTATAATCCTTCACTGTGGCCAAGACACCTTAGCCTTAATCAACTGCATGAGTCTGTGCAGTTGGCAGTGAATATCCAACCTATTACCCATATCCTTCCAACCTTCCGTTTGTATCCCGTAGGTCTCATGGTGCAGACATCCTTCGTATTTATATGTGTATATATCAAATCTATGATAGGGCTAGGGAATTAGGGCTCTAGGGTTGTTTAGGGCAATAGGAGTTAGGACTGATAGGTTACAGCTCTCCTCATAGATTAATTTAGTAAAATTCCCTCAGGATTTTACATTTGGTCCTTCGAACAAAAATTGAATCGCGGTCCCCTTGTCCCTGTATTAATTTGACTGACTGACACTTTGGAAAGCTGCGTGCTGGTGTGCCTCAACAAGCATCAGTGTGCAGTAGGACTGAAGTACACGTACGTTAGTGTTCGCTGAGAAAGTACCCATATAGTTGCAAATCGGTCGCTGGCTTCCCACAAGCGGGTTCCACCAGTCGATTGAGAGTTGCGCAAGCTATATTGGAGTGCGCGGGGTCATTAACGTACTTGACGTAGTAGGTAAAATAGGAGTAGGGTAGGGCAAGTAGGGTATCAAGAAAGAAGAAAGAAGACCGAAGACACAATGGACGTCGCAGAGATCAACAATGTTATCAGAAGCCAAGAAAAAGACTACATTGAACTCGAAAGGATATGGGACAACATTAAAAAAGACTCAAAAATCAGGAAGACTCAGAAGTATATAGACGACAGAAGAGCATTGTTGGACAGCATTTATCAACGTGCATTACAAAACCACCAGTTACTGGAAGACCAAGAATTAATGTCGACTCATAAGTATTTGACAACTCGTTATTTTGACATGAATATACAAAAACGGTACGACGCGGCCATAGAACACTTGGCAGCACACGAAAATATATTGAAGACGGTCACCGATATCAAGACACCCGCGGCAGGTGGACAAGACAAGACAAAACACAAGACGCCTAATGAAGACTCCAGTATGACGCCTAAGTTATTTATCCAGAAATATCGACTCAATCAGCTTAAGAAAAAACTAATGTTTGCACAGACAGCTATTGCCGAAAATAAACCGGCATGGCATTTACAAACTCTAGTAAGAGCTCTTGAAAGACAATATCAAGAAATAGACGACAACCACATGTACTTACTCATGGAGCAAAGTACAGTCAGCGACGAATATTTCACAGACAATATTTTCGAAGATACGCAGGACGAATATGAGACAATAATGGAAATATTACAAGGAAAAATAAACGACAACTCTAGACAAAACACCAAAACTCTATCGGCAAAGTTACCCAGAATAGCCATACCATATTTTACTGGGAGCTATGAGTCATGGAATTCATTTTACGACTTATTTAAAAAGATTATTGACGAGGACTGTACTATTTCAACTACAGAAAAAATGCAGTACCTAAAGACACATGTTCGAGGCGATGCAGAAAAGCTGATAAAGCATTTGACCGTGAAGTTCGCAGACATTTATAGACAAGCTATTGGACTTACCAAAAATACAAGGGGCAAACGCAAGAGTATTACGTAACATGCACGACAGTATAAATGAGAGTTTAGAGGCGTTAAAAAACCAAGATATCGATGTTTCTACATGGGATCCGATATTATGTCGCATTGTAAGTCGAAAATGGGACTCGGAAACCAATATGAAGTACGAAGATCAGTTGGAAGAACCGAACAAATTGCAAAATTTTGGAAAAATGATGAAATTTTTGGAAAAACGCTTTAAGAGCTTAGAGTCAAGCAAACCATCTCAATTTAGCTCAACAGTTGCAACGCCAGCACGAAGTATAGAAAAACCGTTATTATGGACCGAGAGAAAAGGTTTATGTTGGTATTGCAACGATGAGCATAACATTCACCAGTGTACAGCATTCAAAACATTAAACGTCAATGACCGCATAAACAAAGTGCGTGAAAAGCAAATGTGCTATATTTGCCTAATGCATGACGAAAAGAAACAGTGTGTCAGCCAAAAGTACAATAAGTGTGATACGTGCAATAAGGCTCATGCTACACTGTTACACCGCAACATAAATGAGTATAAGTATAAGTATAAGTCTAAAGGGATAAAGGTTTCCTGTGCCAATAAGAGAAAATTACATAAAATAGTAGTTAGAAATTCCGAAAGTAGAGATCTTTTAAAACAGTATAAAACATATACAAAACTGTTAAAAAGGTGTCTTCATAAATCTAGACAAATATCAAATTCTCGTTTTATTCAAAATTCGAAAAATAAATGTAAAGCGTCTTGGCAGTTAATTAAAAAAACCCGTCCTATTAATAATAATAACAATGATTTGATTGAGGCTAACGGAATGGACCCTACGAATTTAGCAGATACATTTAATAATTTCTTTATAGAATTAACAAATAAAAAAAAAGGGCAAACAACAACATGCCATGATATCCAGCAGAATATTAATAGTCTATTTCTTTCCTCGACTAGCTCTACAGAGATCCAGAAAGTAATTAAACAATTAAACAACACAAACTCTACAGGATACGATGGTATATGCACCAAAGTTCTGAAATCAAACGCTAATGCTTTATCGGCCCCTCTAGCTCATATTATGAATTTATCATTCGTAGAAGGCGTTTTTCCAGAGCGTTTGAAATACTCTATAGTAAAACCATTACATAAAAAAGGTCCTAAGATAGACATGAACAATTACAGGCCAATTACTCTCATTCCTGTTATATCTAAAATATTTGAGAAAATAATGTACGATAAGATAATGAATTTTATAACGAAAAACAACATTTTAGTTGATAATCAGTTTGGATTCAGGAAAAACAGCTCAACGTCTTTGGCATGTTTTCATCTAGTTAAAGAAGTAATTGAAAGCCTAGACAAACAAATACCGATAGTAGCTTTGTTTCTAGACATGAGCAAGGCTTTTGATTTTGTAGACCATGACATATTATTAAATAAATTGTACAGATATGGTGTAAGAGGCCCAGCATGGGATTGGATTGCCAGTTACCTTAAAAACCGAAAACAGTGCGTAGAAATTACACGAATTCTCGGCAGGGATAAAATGGTCTTTAAATCAAACTATAGACCCAACCCATCTGGCGTACCGCAGGGTAGTATACTGGGACCATTATTATTTTTGTTGTATATTAACGATATGCCAAATACTATAAGCCATGACTGCATTCTTTTTGCCGACGATACCACATTGCTCCTTAAATATGACGAAAATGTACGATTTGAAAGTCACATTAAAAAGGCTCTATTAGATGTAATTAATTGGTTAGACGTCAACAATTTAAATATTAATGTTAGTAAAACAAAAATGATACAATTCCAAACATACAGAAGTAAACCCGTTGAATTAGACATTAGATATGAAAATACAAAAATTGAAGTAGTAAATTCTACAGCATTCCTTGGCATAACTATTGACCGCTTTTGTAATTGGAAAAGCCATATTGAAAATTTACGCTCTAAATTGGATCGTTTTATATACGTGCTCTATCGTATTCGCAATGTAGTTTCCGAAACGGCTGCTCGCTCGGCATACCATGGGTATGTATCATCTGTTTTAAGATACGGTATTATACTATGGGGCAACTCAGTAGATGCGGACATTATATTTAAAACGCAAAAAAAATGTATACGGATCCTATCGGGAGCAGGGTACTTGGATCATTGTAAGCCTCTATTCATAAACCAAAAAGTATTAACATTGCCTGCAATGTATATCTTTGAAATGAGTATTTTTGTTAAAAAGCATCCAGAGTGTTTTAAAACCAGGACTCTAAAATCCAAAAGGGGTGCATATAGACATAAATTATACTTGCCCAACAACACAAATTTATCACTCAGTAGGAAAAATGTACAATGCATGGCAATAAAAATATTTAACATTTTTACTGACGATTTCAAGGCTCTGCCAATCAATTTATTTAGGAAAACATTATTAGACCATTTAATTAAAAATAGTTATTATTCAATTGACGAGTTCATGACAAAATGCAAGTTATAAGAATTACAGAAATAATGATAATGAATACTTGATTAATTTAAATATAGTAATTAATGTTAATTTATAATGAAATAATAATAATTGAGATAAATGGTATAATTATGTAAGGTAAAATATGGAAATAGTAATTTAATGTGAATATTTTCAATATAATAATATTTAGGTGATATCAAACGGGTTACGAATAGACCCAAGTAACTATGGTTAAATCATTACCACCCAGATCCTATTTATTTTTCATTCTTTTTAATCATTTATTTAATTAAGTAGTGATTGAAGTTATTCTAAGTACTAAGCTAAGTCTTGCACACACCTGTTTTGTTTAATTTAAAAACTGCATGCATGACCATACATTCAAATATTTGTACACCATGTCATGGTAAAACAAGATTGGCTATAGAATTTATTTAAGATCATTTTGTACTCTTGTTTATACAAATAAAATTTCTGATTTCTGATTTCTGATTTCTGATATATGTCAACAAAAATGCAAGCATATAATTATGGTAATAAGAACACCATCAGTGTAGCTAGACCGGGAACATCTAAGACACCATTCAGACCTCAACCGAAAGAAAACCATATACAGAAAAATATTACAAATATGTCAACACGTCATAATGACAACAATCAGAAAACCGTACTTCTAGCCACGGCCTTAGTACGCACGGCAACGTTCGACGGTGCGCCACAGTTATTGCGAGTGCTATGCGACCAAGGATCCGAAGTGTCACTATGCACTGAAGAATCAGCGCAACTTTTAGGGTTCCCAAAACAAAAGATAAAAGCCGAAATAAAAGGCATAGCTGACGAGAACCCGAAAACTTCGAACTACATGATTGACGTCACATTAAAACCGCGATTCTCGAGTGAATACGTGTTACAAACATCATTAATTGTACTACCAAAATTGACTGGATCACTACCAAAACAAGACGTAGAACAACAAAAAAATCTGAAAATAGAAAATAAAAGCATGGCTGACCCTACTTATTACAAACGTGGCCCGATTGATATAATCTTGGGCGCCGAGGACTACAGCAAGTTATTATTGCCAGGGTTCGAAAAACTGGAAAACGGAATTCTCGCCCAAAATACAGAACTTGGGTGGATATTGAGCGGCCTTGGACACACCGAGAGCACTAAAGGACTGAATATGATGAGTTTAGTGACACGCATTGACGATACAGAATTATCAAAGTTCTGGGAACTAGAAGAGGTTACAGACGACTATCAAATGAAAAAAGACGACCAGCAATGTGAAAATTTATATAATGACACGAAACGACGGAACCCCGACGGAACTTATACAGTTAAACTGTTGTTTAAGGATCCCAGTCTGGAGTATGGAAACACAAGACAAAAAGCGGTTGCCAGACTTTTACAGCTTGAGAAAAAGCTAGAAAAAAATCCTAACTTACGCCAACAATATAACGACTTCATGGAAGAATATCACGAAATGGGTCACATGACGAAAGTTAACAAGGCGAACTATTACGACGGCAAGTATTACATCCCTCATCAGCCGGTAATACGAGAAGATGCATTGACATCAAAATTAAGATGCGTTTTTGACGCTAGTAGCAAATCTAGCACGAATATAAGCCTTAATGACAACTTGCATAAAGGCCCACGACTCCAACAAGAATTAGCCACTATATTATTAAGGTGGCGTAAACATGAGTTTGTTTTTATGGCCGATGTAGAAAAAATGTATCGGTTCATTAAAATACACCCAGAAGACTATACTTTTCAAAGAATATTATGGAGATGGACGCCTCATCACAATATAGAGGAATACGCGCTAACCACTGTAACTTATGGGACAGCCTGTGCTCCTTACTTGGCCATCAAAACACTGCAACAGCTCGCGAAGGACGAACAAAAGAACTTTCCCATTGCGAGCAGGGTTACTCTAGAAGATTTCTATGTGGACGATATCCTATCCGGAGGAAACGACTTAAAACAAACAAGAGTGTTACAGACACAATTAATTGACATGTTGCGTGCGGGAAAATTTAATTTAAGAAAATGGTCCGCAAATAGCGCCGAATTATTAGAGAATATTCCTATTGAAAGTGCAAACGACAAACTAATCAAATTACCATTAGAAGAAGCAAGGAAATCGTTAGGGGTAGGAAATCGGACGGACAGACAGCGAAGTCTTAGTAATAGGGTACCCTTTGGGTACGGAGCCCAAAAAAAGAAGAGCATAGTCCAGGATTTCCCGACTCGCAATTCAAAAGGTGTCCAGGGTTATCCCGGCCCATGTTCAAGTGAGTCCAGGGTTGGCCCGGCTAGCAGCAGCCCACCCAGTCACGTCATGATGATGCGACTTTTTAGGATAATTTTGTATGAAAAGGTTGCCGCTGAAAATTTAAATCCAGCATAGGGACTACTGCCCGTTCCCTCTCATCCATGAGGCCTGTGCCCAGCAGTGGGATTAGGGATTATTATTTATTATTATTAGTGTCATAATCATGATACCCATCCTAAAAAAAACCCTGGGATTAGGTGTCAAAGCGGACCCCGGGCTCCTTAAGAGGCATTACCGGAAATAACGCTAGGAGGATGATGGAGTGTCATGATACTCATGATATTTAAATTCACCCAAATAATTTTTATATTTCGCAACATAACACGTGCCGTCAAGTACTGAAGCACGTAGCGCGTTTCGCTGCATCGTCAAATCGTGTGTAGGTCATGACTACATCACGGTTTTAAAGTAACAATAAATTATCAATGAATGAAATTTGATCCTCACTCTGAATAAAATTACACCAAGTAATAATGTATATTAGCTATATTAGCTAGTTGTTGTATTGATTACCTGATAATTAGTGAGAGTTTAATTGATGATTTAGGTTTATCTTTCCTTCTCTGAAGGAAGGCTACTTTTATTAAGCACAAATATTTTTTTAAAGTCAATTTAGTTACAACTACAGATTTATTATTTTGTTTTTTATTATTGAGTCAAGTATTGTGTATATTACAGGGCGTCCCACGCCCATGCCACATGGAGGGAAAGTACCTTAAATATTGTAGATAGAACATTTTACTGAAAGAAGACATTATTTTAATAATTTTAAAAACAATTTTAACTGCGTTCATAGATTTTTGAATAATTATATGTTTGAACCGGGAATCGAACCCGCTACACGAGAAAACAAATCATCCTGTAGCTTTATCATACCGATCGAAAGGGTTCATCAGAAGGATTATTTTTTTTCCTAAATAACATAGTGTCAGAAAGGAAGACCATAGTCTGGCACGGTGCATGATTAATTGATTAGTTCATTTAAAATGAAGATTAGTTAAGACAACCGCTTTAGCCTAGTTGGTAGTGACCCTGCCTACGAAGCAAGAGGTCCTGGGTTCGATCCCAGTAAGGGCATTTATTTGTGTGCGTTCCTGAGTCATGGATGTTTTCTATTTGTTTCAGTATTTATTTATCTATATAAGTATGTTTATCGTCGTCTAGTACCCATAGTACAAGCTTTGCTTAGTTTGGGACTAGGTTGATTTGTGTAAGATTGTCCCCTAATATTTATTTTATTTTTATTTCATTTAGTTAGAGCACCAGTCCTTAGATTTGATCATGGTGTCTGGGTCTGGACTACCATGCCCTCTGTGATTTTTTTTAGATACCAATAATGTCTCAATGTATCTGTGACTCTAAGAACAAGTGATCAGCAAGCGAGACCTGATATGCCGATATTGGCGTGAGACAAAGTCGTACTTTACGTTATAGAGTAAAGATGGTAACATACAGAATTTTAAGGAAAAAAGTAACATGCATTTAATTTTTATTTTCTGCCACCCTAGGGGTGAAGGGACCTTTTGGGGAAGGTGTAGTTGAACAGTAACTTTAAAGTTGACTACATCATAAATGCATATTTCTTGTATCAGCACACCCTAATTGCAATCATGTTCTCGGAAACGGCTCTAACGATTTCAATGACATTTGAAATATAAAGTAAATCCCTATGGTGGCGAAAAATCAATCTAGCTAGGTTGCATGTCTTAGAGTTTTCTCCGTATTATTACTATTTTTACCCAAGCAGAGCTTGGTCGCCCAGGCACTATGTACTATTAGTATACTAGCAACTAAACACTATATGACTCCAACAAAGCCCTATGGCTACAGAGTATTGGTATGCCATACCTCACCCTCCTCCCCACTGGAACCCTGGCTAGCGCTCCGCGACAAGCTGATCAGGAGCGGGTCGTTGCTGGATTCCCGTAAGTCTTGCAACGCCCGCTCGGCAGCGTCCTCGCGAGCTCGCAACGACGCAACCTCCGATGCTGGCGGCATCTCCAACTCGCTCTGAACATAAACAAACATCAACTTTTTTTCTACGACACCGCAAATTAGACATGAGATAGTGACTTTGTATGCCATACCTTTACACTTATCACCTGGCTAAGAGATACGCAAGGTAACTCCTCGTCTGAATCGCCTTCGAAGTCGCTCATAGTTGGTGATTTTGGAATCATGACTAAGCTGCTGAATTTTTTTAGAACGAAATGTTCTTTTTCTAAAAGGTTGTGTTTAGTTTTATAAAATCACTTTTAGTTTATACATTACATTCATTCATTTCTTAGTAATTCTAAGTCTGAGTTCGACAACACCCGCTCTTTAAACTGTCACTTCATTACTGTCACTGTCAGTGACACTGGTGACAATCAACAATCGACTCGTTTCATTACACGACAGTAATATCTTGAAAAAAGAAGTAAAGAAGGTAGAGGGTATCAAAAGTAAAAAATAAACACTGTCTGTCTCGTATACATAGTATTTTAATTTTTGTTGAATATTCTATTTGTTAAATAATTTCATATCACGAAAAACACCAAGTAAAGTGTAAATTAGGTATGCATGAATTGGAAAGCTTAGTACTCTGCGAATTCTGCGGTACTCTGTGGTGGCTCTGCTAGATCAAACGGTCCATTTTTTGTAGAATTATTTGACTATTTCAAAGTATTTTATAATTTTCAACAATAATATCACAGCTTTAAATTAAAAAATATTAGCCGAAGTTTGCTTTTGTTTACATATATTCATGCATGGAACGTCTGATCAATTGATATTCAACGCAATATATATACACATCAATCTGCAAAACAGACTACGAAACGTGAAAATAGTTTTAGTTTTCCCACATCTGTCAAATGGCTCCTTTGTGTTGTGATTGATTGATTTTCTATTTGTTTTGTTGTCCGGTAATTTCGCAGTTTTTCTTATCGGATCGGAGCAAACTGTTTCACGTCGAAATGTGGGACGAGGAGACGGAGACGGAGTGTGTAAGCGACATAGTACGGTTGACGGCGTGGAGGGCAACTGATGCTTACGGTGTTCTTTACAATGAGCTTATGCAGGAGGTCAAGCATTCAGCGCCGGGCGCGAGGCTCTCTGCGAGACTCCGAACAGCGCTTGAAAGGTACTTTTGTAGTCAATCTTTCTCCCAACGAATGCTCTTTATATCTTTTAGGAAGGTAGGACCACAAACAGAGTAGAACAATGTGAATCATTCTGATAGGCTTTAGATTCCTACCAATAAGAACAGTTAGTCGTAAGGCTGATCATGAACACAGAGATCCAGTTATTAGAAATAAATAGAATTAATCATTTTAAAGTAACTGATACTGTGTGTTTATTTGTTATTTGTTTACCGAACCATCTATTGAATCATCATTTCAAGGGTATTTGTGTTCATTTTGTCAGCATGGTATAGTTTCTAGAAATATGCTTTTTATGTTACGGATATGGGTAGACAACGAGGGTAACTACCCTCCCCCCTAAATATAAGCAAAATGGAGGTAGATGTAAAAATAAAAAAGTTTTTTGGAATGTGGTGGCACAAGCTATGGGCACTTGAAATTATGAGTTTTAATTGAATAAATGTGCCAGCCCATTTAAATTTACATGTCTATCTAAAGTAGGATTTTTAATTAGGCGAACTAACTTGACAGTTCATTGCACATGAATGTTGCTACAGTTTCGCTAGTGCTGTTAATGTTGATATTTAAAAAATCCAGTTCATACAAGAGGTTTAGTAAAAGCAGTCTGTATACTAGTGTTGTCATCATTTTTGTACTTTAGTAAAAGTTATGTAAATAATAGCTTGATAGAAATTTGGTTTCTAAAGAGATCTTTGGGCTATTATTGTATGATGATTTGCCAATACGAATAAGATTTATATATTCTGATCCACCATCCATGATACTGGAAGGCAGCTGAGAGACTAATTCTATTTATTTCTTACATTTGTTTTCTACTACACCCAAACCCAAACCCATAGATATTATTATTTGTTTCTGTTAATCTTGTTATGTTACATCGTTTTGTTGTAATCACTCCCAACTGGATTATGGATCCCCAAGATGCAGACTCCACAAGGAGACGCCAATCAACGCCGCAGCCATCTACCTCAAGAATATCACCACCAAGTAAACGAAAGTGTCGAGCCTTGAGTGACCCAGAAAAAATAATGGTGTATTGTTTATGTACTCACGTATATAATGAAAAATTCGATATCATGACTCAAGACGTGCCCGGCGATATATACGTCAACAAAAATGAGTGTGTACTTAAAACATCCGAAATCCTAGGCATGTTGGGGCACCTGACCTGATACGATATGACAATTACACAAAAACTATAATTGAAGGAAAGATAGAAGGAAGGAGAGGCAGGGGAAGACCAAGACGTGCCTTTATGGACCAAGCTAAAGAGAAAGTTAATGTAATGTTGTATCAAGAGCTCAAAACAGTGGCTGAGAGAAGAACAGAGTGGCGATTACTCCACCGACAAGAGCCCGGCTCTTAAATTTACGTTGACAACGACGACGACGAAACTCTTTTATTTTTTCACTAAACCTAAATGGAAGTGGCTACAATCGCCTGTAATGTAATAACAGCATTCGTTTTGCGTTGTATACCAAATTTGAGGCGTAACTTGTAAATGTCCGATCTACACCGTTTATCCCTAATATTACGCAAGTATGTTTGAGTGTGAGAGTTATCATGACTTATGATTACTTGATAAAATACAATTTGAATCAGATTTATAGTAGGTACAACGTTATATCGACATATTTGTATGGACATAAACCTATCACTATTTATTTTTTCCTATGTCTGACAACATTTTCAGCTGTCAAGTTAGTTCGCCTAATTAAAAATCCGACATCAGTAGTATTCACTACCTCTATGAGTTTAATTATTTCAGAGAGTTGGTAATAAACATAAATATTATATATATAATAGTACCAAAGGAGTTTTTTTGGGTTTGTGAATTGTTGCACAATTGGTCTTGTTCAATGCCTATGAATAATATTACAACTGGGTTATTCAAACACAATTTATAAACGAATTATAATTTGATATTTAACAGTAGTTTTTGAGAGGAGGAAAACATACTGAGGAAACTGGTCCAATTCTAACAAAATCCACTGGGTTGGAACACCAGAAGGTTTTTTTTGTAAAAACTAGTGCCTGCGCCAAATCTTGGGTTTAGATGTCTAAACAGCCCTTTGGCCCCTTTAGGGTACAACCAGGAAAACGCTAGGGGAATGATGAGATCTGGGGCACAGGGTTCGAGGATATATATCAATGGATATCCAATATATATCCAATGATTTTTTTAAGATTATGTCAATGCCGAATTAAGTGTAGGTATGACCATTGACTGATTAGAATTCATAAAAAAGTTTTATTTTTTGAGTTGATTTTTCGATAAGATTATCGGATATTTTCGAGTCCTGATGAATTGAATGACTCGAGTGGACCCTGGGGTCCTTAAGTATGCAACAAAAAGGTCAATCACTTCAGGTTGATGAGTCAGTTTTCTGACTATTAATTAATTAAATATAAGATTGTCCCCTGACATTTATGTTTGTCACAGATTGTCGCCCGACGACCGTCGCCTCCTCTGCTCCCGCACACGTGACGGCTGCGCCCCGCTCTTCATCGCGTGCCGGCGCGGCAACCTCGAGGCTGTAGAGTATCTCGTGCACGTCTGCAATGCTGACTTGGAGCAGCGTGGTGTTTACGAGGTCAGTCATAGTGTAATATGACGATTTGACGATAGATGGCGTTGAACCGTCCGCGCGTGAAGTTGCATCGCGCTTTTATAAATAATAATAATAAAAAAACAGCCTTATACGTCCCACTGCTGGGCACAAGCCTCCTCTCATGGATGAGAGGGAACGGGCAGTAGTCCCCACGCTGGCCCAGTGCGGGTTGGGGACTTCACATACACCTGTGAATTTCTTTGTGGATGTATGCAGGTTTCCTTACGATGTTTTTCCTTCCCCGAAAAGCTAAGAAGCTAACGGTAAATATCAAATGGTATTGCGGTATTACAGTTGGCGACGGAGCAACAAGCTGTGGGAGTCGCTCCCGCTCTGTACAGTAGCACCACAAATATAAGTTACATCGGAAATCTTTGTCCACGCCGACGAGTACCAAATGAAATCGAACGTATGACCATTTTCATAAAGACCTTGTTTCACTATACGTAAAGTTCAATATGCTATGACAGGTGAACTTGCTCTTTTCCGATCATGGTGCCAGACAAAATGGCGGGCACCGGAGCTGCCGGCGTAGCGCTAAAGTTGTGGCCAATGGGCGTTGAAGATTTTACCCGCGCAAACGCGCTGCCTTATCATTGATTGAAACATTTTCAAAAAATTGCTTTCTGCGCAGGTACATCGTTGTCTACAGTATCTACATCTACACTAATATAATAAACAGGAAAGATTTGATTGTTTGTTTGTATTGAATAGGCTCAAAACTACTGGACCAATTTGAAATATTCTTTTACCATTAGAAGCCGACGTTATCCCTGATGAACATAGGCTACTTTTAACCGTGGGAAAATGCTTCATTCCTACGCACACCGTGCGAAGCCGGGCCGGCTAGCTAGTAAGTTATATTTGCGGTAACTGTCGACCGTAGGTCCCAGATGAGCGCTCAGTCCACTGCGTGACGGCGCTGTGGTGCGCGGCCGTGGCCGGCCACCTGGCCGTGCTGCGCGCGCTGGCCGACGCGGGCGCCATCCTCGACGCGGGCTCCGACTCGGGCTCCACGCCCGTGCGCTCCGCTTGCTTCATGACTCACCTCGATATCGTCAAGTCAGTCATGCTCTACTATCTATCCAGACTTCCATACTATACTAATATTATGAATGCGAAAGTGTTTCTGTCTGTCTGTCTGTTACCTCTTCACGCTTAAACCGCTGAACCGATTTAGGTGAAATTTGGTATAGAGATAGTTTAAGTCCCGGGAAAGGACATAGGATAGTTTTTATCCCCGAAATCATCCCCTACGGGGGTGAAATGGGGTAGAAAGTTTGTATGGAGCTGCGATATAAACGAGTTCCACGCGGACGGAGTCGCGGGCAGAAGCTAGTTCTAGATATGCAACGAATATCCGGCCGTTATCTCAGCTTTCCAGCCACAATTTCATTTTCCGGCCATTATACCGAATAGTTAATAGAAGAAGGTATTCATCCGTTTTTTTAGTCACAAACTACAAAGGAACTTTTCATAATAATGTTTTTATTGCCTAGTTAAATTTTTCAAATTACTTAAAATATTGCCTACGACGTGTTACAAGTTCATCCTGCTCAAAGCCCTCTAATATAATATGGCCCATATAAAAACAGTTCAAAATGTTAACAATCATTAAATTTTATCTTTCCACATTTGGTGGATAGAAACCCTATAATCACAGTTTTCATAAAAAGTGGCCCGCGAGCCGAGACATAACTTTAGCAACTAGCGCCAGAAAAAAATTGTTTGGCCCATAAATGTACAGACACAATAACAGTAAACGTTTATTGAACAGAAACGTCCGCTTCTTTTTTTAACATCTTCACGGTAGATGTCGCTACGATCCTCCCTAAGGTGTAACGGATTGAAAGATTCGTCGCCACTAGCGGACCCACGGTAGCTCAATTGGCAAGAGCGATGGAAGGATTCCAGAGGTTGTGGGTTCAAATCCCGCTCGTGGCGATTCATTTAACATTTTCCACTGTGATCGAAATTTTTTCAATAACAGTGTTTTTCAAGGTTCCTGGTGGAACGAGGCGCGGACATACACCGCCCTAACCACAACGGTGGGACATGTCTCATCAACTCGGTTCAGTCGCTGCGGCTTTGCACGTATCTCATCGATCATGGGGGCAGAGGTGAGTTAAATAGGGGTGTACACTAAATAAAATAATCAATAATGTCGTATTTTGCGTCTAAGTTTATTGTTATTAAAAGCCCTAAGTGTCCCACTGCTGGGAAAGGCCACCCTCTTTTTCTTGAACATATCCCTGTCGTGGGCACACTCCCAGCCTTGGTCAAAGACGTCAAGCTCGTCTCGCCATCTCCTACGTGGTCTACCGCGACGCCAAAATACTGAATTTTATAAATAAATATCCGAATCTGAATCGGACTACAACATACCATATCTGGCACAGGTAGACGCGACAGACATGCAACACAAGACGGCACTCCACTACGCGATCCAAGAGCATCGTCTGGAAACAGCCCGTCTATTGTTGGCCAGAGGCGCTGATCCTCGCCTCACGTCCCGTGCCGGTGACGACGCACTCCGCACTGCCGCGCTTAAGGGAGCTAGCCAGGTATCATCATCATATCAGCCGAAAGACTGCTGGACATAGGCCTCCCCCAAAGAGTGCCACAATGACCGGTCCTGCGCCACCAGCATCCAGCGGACTCCCGCGGCCTTTACCAGGTCATCAGTCCATCTTCCGTGGTCGCCACTCAAGAACCTTTCCACCACAACGGCCATCGGTTCTACGTGCGACGTGAGCCAGGTATAGAGCTTCTGTTTTACAAGCTTTTGTTTAAATTGATCTGTTCATTCTGTTAGTGAGGAACAAATTTTGCAGGTTAAATTTGACCTACTACCCGGGACCGATTAAGCCGAAATTTCGGGTGTAAGTATAGTTTGGATGACAATTATTTGATGTATTTTCTATAACCTGTTGTTGTAATCAATAAAGTACTTACATACATACATAAAATTGAATATAATGGTACCATGAAGCTGATCTGATGATGGAGACAGAAGGTGGCCATGGGAATTCAGTACTTTACCGACGTAACCCCGTTGAGTTTGGGCTCGTTGGAGTCATCTCAATGAGCAGTTGATGATGGTATACAGAAAAGTACAGTCGAGAATTTAATTCAATTCAATGACATGCAATGAATAAATTCATCAAGTATTGTGTGCCAAAATCTGGCTGAGTGTGACGAACAATAAACATACTGAGACCTATTATAATCACTCACTTTCGAACAATAAGTTATTTGTATTTGACGATAAAGCTTGTACCAAAATGATTTTTTTGACAAAAGTATACGTAAATTTTGTGATAGACGACCGGTTTTGCCTAGTTAATTGGGGATCTACCTACGAAAAACATTCATGTCGACTATAAAGAAAAAGCTGGCACTAGACGCCAAAAAAGACATCGTCAACAATGTCCACATACTCTGCTTCCGCGGTGGATAAAGCTACAGCCGTTTATTGCAAGCCCTGTTATTATCATGTCATAGTCGTAGTCGTAAGTAGTAATGTTGAACTTGAATTTAATTATCTCAGTAGTCATTGTAATTACTTTTTTTATTTAGTTATTGTAACGATATTATTGCTTACCAATTATGCTTAAACATGTAAACCTACCTATGACTGTATCTACCACCTTGTATCTGGTAATGGTTAATGCGAACAAAATTTCTTTTTTCTTTTTTTTTGTCTTGTTAAAATAGACATGTTGTCCCCAGGTGGTAGCGCTCCTAGCGGCACGCTTCCGCTACGGGCCGGCGCGCCTCGCGGACGCCTACGAGCTGCTCGGCGCCACACAGCTCGACGAGTTCAACGACGTGTCCACCTGCCTCGCCGCCTGGCGCCGCGCCACCGCGCTGCGCCACGCCAACCCACAGTACGTGCCCAAGACACCGGACCAGGTCAGTTACTGTTGCCTACTATTACATAGTTCAACGACGTGTCCACCTGCCTCGCCGCCTGGCGCCGCGCCACCGCGCTGCGCCACGCCAACCCACAGTACGTGCCCAAGACACCGGACCAGGTCAGTTACTGTTGCCTACTATTACATAGTTCAACGACGTGTCCACCTGCCTCGCCGCCTGGCGCCGCGCCACCGCGCTGCGCCACGCCAACCCACAGTACGTGCCCAAGACACCGGACCAGGTCAGTTACTGTTGCCTACTATTACATAGTTCAACGACGTGTCCACCTGCCTCGCCGCCTGGCGCCGCGCCACCGCGCTGCGCCACGCCAACCCACAGTACGTGCCCAAGACACCGGACCAGGTCAGTTACTGTTGCCTACTATTACATAGTTCAACGACGTGTCCACCTGCCTCGCCGCCTGGCGCCGCGCCACCGCGCTGCGCCACGCCAA